>OY757023.1:76475626-77740672 GCA_963580285.1 Lucinisca nassula
CATATATAAATGCATGTGTTTCAGTCGATAATTTTAGCGGGATTTCTTCTAACAATGGCGAAAAGTTGTGACATTTTGAAGGAAACAACAACATTATTGCCGATTTTCAGCGTGTTAGAATCGAAATAGATCAGCTCTAGCCAGTAATTTGTTGGATAATAAATCACAGTTTGTCGGTCAGTTGTAAATAGACAAATCACACGCGCTACGCGCTCGTGATTTGTCTACTTTACAACTGACCTCCAAACTGTGATTTATTACACAACAAATCACAGTTAGAGCTGATCTATTTCTTAAACAAACGCCTTCATTGAAAATGTCCTTATTCTCTCATTCCATGTTTGTTCCATGTTTCGGGTAAATTATATCATTACGAAAACATGCCTAAACAAATACAGTGTAACCTTTATCACCGAAAAAATGAAAATTTTAAGATAAAAAAAAAATGTAATATTTTTCTTAGAGCAGAAATAAGAAAAATAAGGTTTGCCCCTGCGAACCCCAGTTTTACTGTATAAAAGTGGGGTTCAAGGGTGTCAAAATTATATAAGCTCGTTTTTGTGATGAATTCTGCAGTTTTTATTGTAAAAATATAATCCGGTAAATTAATAAATTAATTTATTTTATTTATTTAATTGTGTTCCCACTACGCGGTTCGTTTTACGTAACTTGATCAAATACACGGAATTAAATCAACAGCCCAGAAAACGCTTCTGAAGAAATCTACGCAGTGATCTGACAATTATTTTTGCTAAAACCATTATTGTGGGCACAAGTAGAAAGACATTCTCATCTATGTTTTTGGAACATTAAATGTACGAAAAGAGTCCCATCATGAAAACACGCCTATATAATTTTGACCCCCTTGAACCCCACTTTTCACTTTTATATTGTAAAACTGGGCTTAAATCGATTTAAGCCCCAACACCCGCCAACCCCCCACCCACAGTGGAATTCGTTTCCGCTGACCGTTCCAAGGCGGTTCTTCTGTTGAGGTTTAATTTTGGTATGGTTTGTCTTTGGGTGTTTGTGTCGCTTATATTATTTCATTATGGCCATTTTGTGGGCAAGTAACTGTCCTTTTGGCTTTCCGCTGCTGGTGTTTCCCTTGGGGTCTGTTGTTTCATGTTTGTGTTTCTTTCTCCTTGGTGTCTCTGATGGGAGCTGTGGGTTAATTTTATCGATTCTTGATCATTGCCTCTACTTCTATTTTACAGGGTAAACCTAATGTTTCTTATTTCTGCTCTAAAATATAGATTGTGGATACTCGTTAGAACCGCCTCGATAAGGCGGTTCTAACGTGTACCCACAATCTATATTTTGAGCAGAAATAAGAAAAATATCGTAATTTTTTATCTAAAATTTTAGTTTTTAGATGGTATTTACAATGTATTTGTATAGGCGTGCTTTCGTAATGACTCCCGAATTTTATACGGAAAATGTCGTACATTTTACTTGCGTCTTAAAAAGTTTTGTTATATAACCTACACGGGGACATATTTGCTAATGCACGATGCGTTATATAAGAATCTTATATGGGTGTGAGGGGTGGATGGAAAAATCCGTCACAAGGGTCACTGTCCGGCATCACGAGGCTTGCCGAGTGATGCTGGACAGTGATTCCGAGGGATGGAGTTTTCTATCAGCCCCTCACACCCATATTGGATTCTTTTTCTTGCATACCTTCCATTTCTTTGCGCGGATTTTTAATGCTGCAGTCACTTCTAGTACCGACGACAGTATAGAAATGATTAGTGACGTCACGTAACGTGCTGTGACGTCAACCTTAACGACGGCGCATACAAGGTCGTAATCAACCAGTGTATTTATCAAACACACGATTATATTCGATTTTGGGTCGGAACACCAGGGGCAGAACATAAATTTCTGTCCCAGGGTAAATCACGGATTTGCTTGTCTGGTGTGCAAGAAATTATGTTCTGGTCGTTTTTGGTATAAGGCTACAGCTTAAAAAACATTGACGTTACATTTCTGAAACGTCATTTGCATGTTGCGTCGAAATGCGCCTAAAGTATACACACCCTATACTATTTTACGCTGCTATAGCTCATAAGCTAACTCGGTAGTCAAGGACTTTCTTCGCTTTGTTCTACTCAACAAAAATGCGACACAAAATATCAGTTTTTAGAAAATTTCTATAGGCCAGTATATTTGCCATTGGCCAAAAAGTTTGAAAATTCAGCATTTTTTTTTTTTTTTTTGAGTCCAATTGCTTTCCATACAAATGATTCTGACCTTTGTGCAGTCATGGCACCTAAACGAAGTCGGTAACATGTCGTTTTTATTGCATGTTTCGATGCAGAAAGTTGAGATGTAAAACAAATATATATGGGCGAGCCCATTTACGTGTTCTTGACCTTAACGCCATCGCGTTTACTGGTAGTAGTTGGCCATCCAATCCCAAAAAAGATTGATATTTTTACTTTTGATGTCAAAATTGAGTAGAGTATGGCTCCCATGCTAAGTGTAATCCTTGATGTGTGTCAACAATCATAGGGGTGGATGCCACGTCTGAAAATGCGTCTGAGGCTCAGAATAAGGTCAAAGGTCAAATGAGTGCAAAATAAGCATGAAACTACTCATGACTCTCTTTTAACACATATTTGGGGAAATTGCTTTCTTAAAATCACCATAAAATTATTCGGGTGCAGAGAACAATGGAATATTATTTTAAATGTACCTCAAAGTATGTCAGTCTCAAAGGTCAAGGGTCATTTAAGTACAAAAATTGTACAAAATAGATGTTATCTAATCAAATGTTGTCATATTTAGCATAAGGATGTGTTGATGACCAGTATTTATTATCAAAATATTAATAATACATTTTGTTACGTGTATTTGATTGTCAAAGACAGCTTTCAATTCCTTAAGTTTGCATTCAGGATGGCTGCCAGACAGTTATTGACT
The DNA here is from genome assembly GCA_963580285.1 of Lucinisca nassula. Classification (NCBI taxonomy): domain Eukaryota; kingdom Metazoa; phylum Mollusca; class Bivalvia; order Lucinida; family Lucinidae; genus Lucinisca; species Lucinisca nassula. Next base: position 76,478,555 of record OY757023.1, read on the forward strand.
TCTATTTATAGCCCCCTTTGAAAAAGTGGGGGCTATGTCCTTCTGTGATTCTGTAATTCGGTAATTCCGTAAATTCATGATAACTCAAAAACCATTTGAGGTATTTTCACCAAACTTCACACAAATGTAATATACTATAAGACAATTTACAGAGTGCATGAACCATAACTCTGGATTGCCTACTTTTGGAGTTATTGCCCTTTGAACATTGAAAAATGGCAACTGTAATTCTGTTATTCATGATAACTAAAAAACCGTTTGAGGTATTTTCATGAAACCTCACACAAATGTAAAGCACTATGTAACGATGTGCAGAGCATATTAACCATAACTCTGGATTGCCTACTTTTGGAGTTATTGCCCTTTGGACATTGACAAATGGCAATTTTGACCTTGTCCGCTCCATAACTCAAAAACCGTTTGAGGTATTTTCATGAAACTCCACACAAACATGTATCTGTTGCAAAACCTTGGAGCATATATTAGTAAGCAACATCAACAAGCACTTAGCCTTTGAGAGCATTCTTGCTGACTGTCAACATGGTTTCCGGAGTCAAAGGTCTTGCGAAACGCAGCTTGTTCAATTTTACCATGACATTGTGAGCAATCTGGATGGGGCCATAAATCGTGGCCACAAACAGACTGACTTGATCATCATGGACTTTGCTAAGGCCTTTGACAAGGTACCTCACAGAAGGCTATTACATAAACTGGAGTACTATGGGATAAGAGGATCCACGCATAGGTGGATTAGCTCATGGCTCTCTGGGCGCTCACAACAAGTTGTACTTGATGGCCAAGCGTCTGATCCAGTCCCTGTTTTATCTGGAGTCCCCCAAGGTTCGGTCCTTGGACCGGTCCTTTTCTTGGTTTTCATTAATGATCTCCCCGACAATATCAGGTCATCGGTCCGTTTGTTTGCTGATGATTGTGTCCTGTATAGGAACATATATTCTCCTTCTGACTGTCTTATTTTACAAGATGACCTGGATCAACTTGCACAGTGGGAGGCCGATTGGCAAATGAAGTTCAATGTGGCCAAATGTCACTCAATGAGAGTGTCACGACACCCTCCGGACAAGCAAATTAAGTTTGACTATACTCTTCACCAGCAAGTTTTGGAGCATGTTCAATCCGCCAAATATCTTGGTATCACCATCACTGACGATCTTGATTGGGGTCAACATATCTCAGAGATTACATCTAAAGCAACTAGGACTTTGGGATTCCTTAGACGGAACTTGGCTTTTGCACCTAGGCAGACAAAGGATGTTGCATATAAAACATTGGTTCGCCCTCAACTCGAATATGCATCACCCATTTGGCACCCCTATGTTAAAACTCAGACTCAGCAGGTGGAGAAGGTGCAGAGGACAGCTGCTCGATGGACCTGTAGGCGATGGCGAAATAGAAGTAGCGTCGGTGACATGCTTAATGAGCTAGAGTGGCCGTCCCTGGAGGCCCGTCGTGAGCAGTCCTCTTTAACCTTCTTCTACAAGATACACTCTGATTCAGTGTCTATTGATAAAGATAGGTACTTGACCCCTGTAACACTGTCGACCCAAACAAGGGCATCAAAATTAAACGACTCACAATATCGTAGATACCAGTCCTATAGTGATGCCCTGAAGAACTCGTTTTTTCCTAGAACTATTCCCCAATGGAATAGTCTTCCCTCCTCTGCGGTGAATGCCAAGTCCGCGGAAGAGTTCAAAGCCCGCACAGTGTAAGATTGGGTCTCAGAGGTATGCGTTTTAGGATACCTCTGTTATGCAGATTGTAAATAGTTTTAAGGACGCATCCAGTGCCTCTCTTTTTTTTCTTTTTTTTTTTTCAGCTAAATTCTAAATTTAGCCACCCAATCAACTGAGGTAATGGCCAGATATGACCGACTCAGTATAAGAAGATAGATAAGATAGATAGATACAAATGTAAAGCACTATGAGAGGATATGCAAAGCGCATTAACCATAACTCTGGATTGCCAACTTGGAGTTATTGCCCTTTGAACATTGAAAAATGGTACTTGGAATAAACTAAGTACAGTAATAATTCGTGTCCCTTCCATAACTCTGAAACTTGCAAATATTTTCACGCATCTGTAAAGCAACTTTCTTTTCTGATAGAGCTGTAGCGGGGCTATTGTCAGATCCTTTGACAGTTCTAGTTTACAACAGAAGTGAAGGCAACGATCATAAATCGATTAAATTAACCCTCGGCTTCCATCAGTGACACCAAAGGAAAGAAACGCAAACATGAAATAACTAGACCCAAATGGAAACATCAAATACGGAAAGCCAAAAGGACAGTTACTTTCCCACAAAATGGCACATTGGCTATCCAAAACAAAATATTATAAGTGATACACACACCCATAGACAAACCATAACAAAAATTAACCGCGACAGAAGAACCGCCATGGAATGGTCAGTGAAACGAATACCTCTTGGGCGGCTTAAATCGTTTTTCGCAGATGCAATCCTTGCCCTTACTTCCATCGCGATTTAGACAAATAATTTGTTGAGTCAGCATGAAGGCCTCCTAACTCATCAGTGCAACATCTCCGAGAACACAAAAATCAAACAACTGACAGCAAGAAACCACTGAAATACTGGAACAAAAGAAGATCAACAGTTAGACTCTGATATGCCCGACCAGAAACAGAGCATCAGGCACCACCCAACTTTACATAAAATTAACTTCATTCTAATTCTCATTAAGCCTTTACGCTGGAACCGTCATAGAATGTGAAGCTTGACCCATCGGCGTGCATTTAAAGAGGAAAGCAAAGTTGTCAACCGTGATTTGGTTAACTACCATGCATGCAGTTTGTCGTATAACATTTATGTTTTACCCAATTTTTTTATATCGAAGAATGATTTTATGAAATTGGGTGCTGAAGTCATTGCAATAAGATATTTTTCTGAATTTATATAACTAAGTCACCATAAAATTCGGGTTCCGATAGACCCTGTTGCAGAAGAGTTTTAAGTCCAACATTGAATTTTGAAAATAAATCGGAATGACTATAAAAGTTTGAAAAAGGCTTTGCGTAGTTTATGATTACAATAGCCCTGATTAAGAGGCAATTAACAAGTTATTACGAGTGTTGAAGTCAGTCACATGACAAGACACTCTGGCAAATCGAATTAATTGCGAAATATAAACGCCATAGTATGTCGCACGAGAAACATCACATCCAAGAAAGGAAAAGTTATAATCTCAAAATCAAAATCATCGCGTTTATCATAAATTTTGCAGGAAACAAACCTATCTACAATAGACACAATAGACATATGTAAATAAAAAGGCCTCGGTATCAGAAGCGTTTGCTTTATCTAACTTAAGTTCGTGTGTGTGTGTGTGTGTGTGGGGGGGGTAAATTTGATTGATCAAATCATCGAAATAGGTATTGTCAGTATTAAATAAATCAAAATATCTAGAAGTCGAGCTAATGGCTGAAATAATTTCTGACTGGTTTTCAACGGAAATGGACATCATGAAGCCTCTTTCATAACAAAACAAGAACAAATCAGCCACAATGGGTATGGGTACCCTTCGGAATACCCACAGCTTGTCTAACTTAGTACCAAATATTATGTAAATATTGCCAAGTAGAAAGGTGAGGGCTTCACACACTTTCTGCCATGACCATAAAGTATAATTTTTATGCTCTTCAGAAGTGAAAAAAGGCATTTCTTACATTACTTTTAAGATAGAGGGAGTCTTTCTCTATAAAATGTCCATTCAATTAAATCATTAAGTTTTTCTTATATAACATTATGAGGAAGAGTAGTTGAAGATGGCATCCAAGATGGCGGCCAGATTATTTTTAGCAATTAATTTGACTAGCAACTAGAGTGACCCGCTTTTTGAACTATTAAATCAAGTAGTCACTGACAGCTTGTGAACAAAACGAAGTTAAAAAAGCTTATATATGACTATGTCCATCATTTCAGATTATGCGGTAGAAAGCTCGTATCAGTGATATCGGAGAAATCCCTATTTGGTTTGCATTGCATTGACTTGTCAATGTTGAAGTAAAAGAAAATAATCATATGGGCGCAATGCGAATACATATCGATATGCATTGTCGCAGTTAGTTGTTACCCTGTACATTGTAGTAATCTGAACGGCTCTTAAAATGAAATGGCATCTTGTAAAATACAAACTTTGAATACTGTTAAACACTTAAAATTGGCGGCAGCAAAATTTGGCGGTCCTTTTTCGCGGATTCATATTTTGGCGGATTCTCAATGTCCGAAGAAAAGAAATCGTTTGAATCTCCAAAGCCGTGAAAGACGATAAAGAATTCATCGGAGTTGATCATCAACAGCGTCATGCGGAAACTGTAGTAATTAGATAAAGGTTTTGTGTTCACTGCATGATTAACCCAATGTGCAACCTTGATAATCCAAATGTCTGTCTGGAAGTGTGTCACTTTCCTCTTATCTGAATGGTTTACCCATCCTATTGAGCTCACAGTTCAAGCCATCAATCAACTATCAATTATATCAACAATTCTGACAATGACTCTCAAGGTGTGTTTTTTCTCATTCAGCCGTTCTGAGCAGTTTAATGGATAGAACATTGTCTTTCTTTATTTCGACTTCTAAAGAAGTAAATACACTTTTTCTTTTGTCAACAATGATGCCTACGACGAATTGACACATCATAATTGTGATATGTAGAATAAATTTTATTCTCTCGCACTCTTTCAGCTTTATTGGCGGATTTTTATTTTGGCATTTTTTCATTGACCGCAAATAGCACCAAAATAAAATGACCGCAAAATATACGTGTTTTACAGTAGCTGCACATGACCTTTGATGATGACCCACTTGTGTTATCATTAGATATGTCTTCATCATAACACAATATCCTTGATATATCATTGTGAGGTTTAGTAAGGAAGCCGCTTTGGAATGTTACTTATAATAATGGATGGCATGTCAGAATAATCAAAGTATTTTGCCAAATATGTATTTAAATGACCTTTGACCTAATGCCGATTAGGTTGGCCACTATGCTGTTAGTATAATGTGTGGATTTTATGCTTCCTAGATAAGGAAATGGCAACTCATTTGACTTTGTTTCAGTTGACATACTAGATAACCCTTTATACAATAAATATTGATGCATATTTAAAGGAAACATGTACTTAAATGACCTTTGACCTTGCCCAAATCTATGGTACAACTTTTTTTCTCACATATGATGCATCAATAGTATGTCTTAAGCACATTGCTGGTGTTTTAATTATTTTTATTTGTTCTGCTTAGATAGAGAGAGTGTACAAATACCAGTATGTACACATTTTATTGTAATTTTGCACTCATTTGACCTTTGACCTAATTCTGAGGCTCAGGGGCATTTTCAGAAGTGGCATCCACCCCTATCACTTTTGCAACACACTAAAGAACACAATTAGCATGGATGCCATACTCTACTCAATTTTGCCATCAGAAGTTTTTTTTTTTTGTGGTTTGGATGGCCAACTATAGAGGAATATTGACATTTTTGTTTTGGATAAAATGCGTTTTAAATTGAATCTTGCATTCATGCTCATGTATTATTTATAATTCATTCATACCATTGATGAAAAGGGATAAAATGCTCGGCAAAGCCTCGCATTTTATCCCTTAACCTCTACTCGTTTAATAAATTCAAAACTGCATGAACGCTCATGTAAGATCCTCTATATTTTCAAGGGGCTAGAAGAAATAGATGGGCTGCAGGATGCTTCCACGCAGAGCTGAAACCGACCGCACACGAGTACTTGTAAACCGCTAAGAAGATCTAAGCCTGTCCAGGCAAAGCGGTGTGAGTTGGACCTTCCATGTTTATAAACCCCATAGGTTTCATTGAGCGACAGGGCTTGAGAAGTCATTTCATCTCAGTTTCTGGTAAAAATCCCACACATGATGAAAGCGCGCATATACAAATACTTTGTAAACATTACCGCCGAAAAAAAAACCCGAAGATTTTAAGAAGAAAAATTGAAATAGTTTTCTTTTTTCTGCTCAAAATATAGATCATGGGTACTCGTTAGAACCGCCTCAACAAGGCGGTTCGAACGATTACCCACAATCTATATTTTAAAGGCGGTTCAAACGAGTACCCACTCGTTATATTTTAGAGCAGAAATAATAAAAATAAGGTTTACCCCTGTAAACCCAAGTTTTACTAGATAAAAGTGGGGTTCAAAGGGGTCAAAATTATATAGGTGTGTTTTCGTGATGAAAATTGGAAGCAACGTCTCCAAAATGATCTATACAGTGTGGACGGGGACGTTAAACCTCAAATTAAACCGACAAACAAATCTATATTTTCAAGAAAATGTCATTTTTGGTGGCCATTATTTTGTAACAAGCGTCTTCTATACTAATGTTTCAGAGTATTATAGTCCTCGCCAAGCAGCATGGATGGAAATACCCACCGCTCATATCAAAAACAACAAGGAAATGACCTTTGCAGAAGGTAAGTGTATACACATATACAGTCGAACTTCAATGGGTCGAACACCTTTGGGACCACGAAAATCTGTTCGAGACAGGGTTAGTTCGAGCCACTGAGGTTACTGTCAGGAGGCATAACGAGATACTTTTTGACATCTTTTCTGTGTTCTATAATGAAAATGTATGCGGTGTGTACTCATGAGAATCGCCTCATCGAGGCGCTTCTTATGAGTACACACAGCATAAATTCGCCTCATCGAGGCGATTCTAATGAGTACACACAGCATACATTTGCAAGATAAAAGACAAAAATCTTCTTAATTATCCCCCATTATTTCTTATGTAGAGGATTTTGCTAGGGACTCAAGAATGTGTTCGACTCATCTATGGTAAACGAGTCATCGGTAATCGAGCCATCGAAGTTCTACTTCGAGCCATCGAAGTTCTACTGTATCTACATTCTCAGCGCATTTACAGAAACACCTATAGTTAACTATGCCCAGCAGGCACACGTCGCTATGACCGGCTCAAAAATGACCTAAAATAGTGTAGACTGGGCCGTTAAACTCCAATACAAACAAACAAACAAACATCAGTTCTGAATGAAAGACGGGCCTCTTTTGTAGAAGATAATGACCTATTATGCGAAATAGACCGCATTATTCAACAACGAATCAACTATTCTCGTCGTATACCATCCTAGAAATGCTAAGGTCTGAAAAGAAAAAAATGTGATCGTTCATCGATTTTTCAAAAATTGACGGTCTTGTTTATTAGGCCAGTCAAAAAAGTATTGAACCTCAAACAAATTCCTTCAGAAGGGTTTTCACTCTTTTCAAAACACTATTTCCAATTTGCCCGGGGCTCAGTTGTTACAGGAAAAAAATCCCCAGAAATATTCCCTGGCAAAAATGACTTTTTGGGGTGAAGTGTTTGAAATTTGAATAAAAATCGCCCAAAACAGGAATTAAATCTTCATGAAAAAATGCCAAATTGATTTAAGTAGCCAGACATTGATTTACAGTTGTCAAGTAGCAATAGAACAATTTTCAGCTTCATACGTAAACGAAAAATTGTCTATTTTGGGGTGAAAATGTGGAAAAATTGACAAAAAACGCGGAAAACGGGAATATTGTTTTTTTTAAAAACTTAGTGGTTAGGATTCTTGAAAATGTTTTGCTGTAAAAACTGACATATGGGTCTAAGTTAACTAAAAGAAATTTTTTTATAAATATATAACAAGTATCATTTCGTCGGGTACGAAAATGCAATTTTTTACATAAAAAAAAAAAACATACTGAAAACCATTATTCGGGGCATGTAGAAACATAGGCCCTATTGTATAATGTGGAACTTATTTTTATAACCATCGTACTACGATTTTTTGTTATGTTATTGTTATCCAATTTGCCAAAGAATTTTCATAGTCTAAAAAATAGAACTTACTGAACATCAGCTAGCTTTACATCATGCTGAGATTTTTTGTTAGGTAAATCCATTTTGTCAAAAGAACAAAACAACCATGGGCTACTATGCTCGCTAGAGCCCATGGGCATTTATAACATGATATGATTTTAATTGACCGATTATAAGGTCTCGCGGATTGTTCAAATGGTTCCGGTCCGTTGTACATCACGGTCACAGGAGGCAAAAATAGATTTGTTTTATGAAAAACTTCTTCTCTGAAACCACAAGGCCCAGGTCTTTGATATTTGGTAAGAAGCTTCGTCTAATGGACCTCTTTCATGTTTGTTCATATTATAGGGATGGGTACAACAATGGCCCCGCTGCTGGGCCCGGATGCTCTACATAGACTTTACATAGGGAAATTTTTTAAGAAATTTTTGTATGCGACCAGAAGGCTCAGGTCTTGGATATTTGGTATGAAGCTTGGTCTTGTTGAACTTTATCAAGATTGTTAAAATTATAGCCCTGGGACAAAAACATGCTCTTCATAGACTTACATAGAGTGTTTAAAACATCTTTTTGTATGAAACCAGATGGCTCATGTTTTTGATATTTGGCATGAAGCTTGGTCTTGTGGACCTTTATCAAGCTTATTAAAATCATGGCCCTGGTGCAAAAACATGCCCAACCCGGGGCTCAGTTGTTATACATTGACTTTTATATGGCGAAACCGTTGAAAATCTTATTGTTTGAAAAAAAGAAAGCCAAGGTCTTTGATATTTGGTATGAAGCTTTATCTAGTGGGCCTCTTTCATGATTGTTCAAATTATAGCCCTGGGGCCAAAAATGGCCCCGCCCGGCGGCCAACTTGTTTTACATAGACTTATGTAGGGAAAACCTTTGAAAATCGTCTTGTCTGAAACCAGAAGACCAAGATGTTTGATATATTTGGTATAAGGCATCGTCTTGTAGACCTCTACCAAGATTGTTAAAATTATAGCCCTGGGGCCAAAAATGGCCTTGCCCCGGAGCCCAGTGGTTTTTATATAGACTTATATAAGGAAAACATTTTAAAATCTTCTTGTCTGAAACCAGAAGGCTAAGGGCTTTGATATTTGGTATGAAGCTTCACCTTGTAGACCTCTGCCAAGATTCTGCAAATTATAGCCCTGGGGTCAAAAAATGCCCTCCCCGGGACCCACTTGTTACGCTATAGATCATGTGAGCGATCCAGGGCCACCATGGCCCTCTTGTATGAAGTAGTGGAGTGGGGTGTGGCCCCAGCACAAAAAGGCCCCCGGGTTGGTGTGACTGAATGAGTCTAACCATACTAACCATAATGAACAAGAAATATGTGGTTATGGGGAGGGGATCTAAACGGTAGCTGAGATATACAGCTTTTTATGAAGTGGAGGGATGGAGCATGACCGGGGGCGCCCATGTTCATGTCACTGGATGCGTCTCATCATAAGGAACATTTAAAGTTATGGTTTAGGGGTAGGTTTCTGAACAGTTTCTCAGATACTTGGCCTTTTGTGAAGTGAAGGAGTGGGACATGGCCCCAGCACATCCACAGTACCCTCAGCTCGGTGTGACTGTATGCGCGTAAAAAAAAAAGAAACAAGAATATATATGTTTTTAGGTGAACAGGTATCTGACTGGTTGTAAGATAAATGCATGAAATGAAGGGGGCGGGTCAATGCCCCGGCACACCCTGGGGTTGGCATAAAAGCATATGGCTGAAAGAACAAGGAACATGTCTATTAAAAATGTCAAAATATCCCAAAAGGCTTGACAGTAAATGCCATTTTTCTAATCTCCAAAATATAAGTCTATGGAAACTCTAAGTTGCCATATCAACCGAACTAATGAGCCAATTTTCATAAAAAAACACAAACATCAGTTCTCTAGCCCACGGATGCTACAGATGAAATGTGGGCCCAATCGGCCCAGTGGCTTCAGAAGAGATGTCGTTTGAAGTGTTTATGCCACACAAACGACGACAACGATGACGATGACGACAATGGACAACTGCCTATCCTATAAGCTCCCCATGAGCCTTCGGCTATGTTGAGCTAAACATGAATGAAATGTTTTGTCTCTCGTCCGTCCGTCAGTGCGTGTATCCATCCGTAAACAATTTCAAATAAATATGTCTCTAATACCCCACAGCCGATCTTGATCAAATTTCATGAGTAGCTTTATCAGATAGGGTGAAAGGATACATAAGGTTTTCGGGCTGATCGGATGGGAACACTGGTCACCATGGTAACATATAGCTCCCAAAGACTTGCAATGGGGAAACTTAAAAAAAAACTAACTACAGGGCCCAGATATTTAGCATGTAGCAATGTCACAAGGTCACCTAAATAAATTCTGCCAATCATGGCCCCAGACTACAAATAAGCTACAGCCCAGGGCTCTTTAGCTCCCATCGAATTACAATTAAAAAAACTTCAAAAATCTTCTTCTGTGAAACCACAGGGCCCAGAGCTTAAACATTTAGCATGTGGCAACTTCAAGTAGTTACCTACATAAATCCTGCCAATCATACCCTTGGGGTCCAAATCGGCCATACTGGGGCCCCTTACATCCCAAAGACATATAATGGAAGCTTAAAAAATCTTCGCTGAAACCATGAAGCACATAGCTTAGATATTTAGTATGTTACTGGGGTCCAAAATGGCCACACCCTGGGCTCATTAGCTGCCAATGACTTAAAATTGGAAAAACTTCAAACATCTTCCCTGAAACCACAAGACACAGACCTTAGATGTTAGCATGTAGTCACCTACATAATCCTGCAAATCCTGTGCCTAGAGTCTTAATGGGCTATGCCCCAGGGCTCCTTGGCTTCTACAGACTTATAATAGGAAAAACCTCAAAACTCTTCTTCTCTGAAAGGGAAGGCCCAAAGAATCGATATTTAGTATGCAGCAAGGTCAGGCGGTCACCAACATAAATCCTGCCAGCCATGTCCGCGGGGTCCGAATTGGCCACATACCTAGGCTCAATAGCTTCCACAGACTTAAACATGTAACTGAAGAGAACTTCGTCTGCCCTGAAATCATGGGATACACAGCTTACGTATTTAAATGTTCCTCAGGTGAGCCATTTAGGCTCAATGAGCCTCTTGCTGGTTAAACTGAGCATTTTCATAGTCTAAAAAACAGAACTTTATGAAATCTAATTATCAAGTTTTTTATTCTGCAGTTAACTGATACCCATATCTTCATTTCTACATCAAAACATTTTAAAGAATCCTCACTACTTACTTTTTTTAAAAAATATCTTGCTTTTTTTTGTCATAATTTCGGATTACTACCTTAAAAAGACCAGTTTCTGTGCAGGTACGAAGTTGAAAGATCTTTGATAGTTACTTGACAGTAGTGACTAGAGAGTGCACATCAGGTCATATAAGTTCCATGTTATACAATTTACTTTTGTAACGAAGTTTCTAAATGCCCCGAAATAATGGACTTTCAGTGTGTTTTTATGCAAAAATTTGCATTTTCGTACCACTCAAAATGATACTTTTTATACATTTAATTTTTTTTTTTCCTGTCGTTAACTTAGGCCCAAATGTTTTTTTACAGCAAAACATTTTTAAGAATCCTCATCACTAACGTTTTAAAAAATTATTCCCGTTTTCCGCATTTTTGTCAGTTTTTCAAAGTTTTTACCCTCAAAAAGACAATTTTCTGTAAATGTATGAAACTGATTTTTTTTCTATTGCTACTTGACAACAGTTTATCAATGTCTGGCTATTTAAATCAATTTGACATTATTTCATGAGCCGGGGCACGGCAAAACGCGCTTGTGCAACAGCAATGTCTCAGAATAGGCACAGCAAAACTCACTTGTACCACAGCAATGTCTAATACCTAACATATGAGCCGAGGCACGGCAAAAGGGTAATTGAAACAGCAATGTCCCAGATCTAACATCGGCAAAACACGCAAGTGCACCAGCAATGTCTAAATAGTTAACCCATTCACGGTTGATAACTTCGCTTCCCTCTTTAATTGCACGCCGATGGGTCAGGCCTCAGATTCTATGACGGTTCCAGCGTAAAGGCTTACTGAGAATATGAAAGAATTTAATTTAATGTAATGTTGGTTGGTGCCTGATATTCTGTCGCTGGTTGGGTCCATCGGAGTCTAACCTTTGGTTTTGTTTTGCTCCAGCATTTCAGTGGTTTCTTGCTGTCGTGTCCTCACTGTTGCTTCATCTCTGTGGTCGTTGGATTTTTGTGTTCTCGGAGATGTTGCACTAATGAGTTAGGAGGCCTTCATGCGGTCTGAACAAATTATTTGTCTAAACCGTGCTAGAAGTAAGGACGAAGATTGCGGCCGCGCAAAATCGATTTAACCCTTATCTTGCTGTTCATGACAACCCCTATATTTGCAAACAGTGCAGATCCAGCTCAGGTGGCTTCTGAAGAAGCCACCTGATCAGGATCTACCCTGTTTGGCATTCAGTTTATGAATTTGTAGCAATAAATTACATCAAGTAATTTGATTTGTTGATATACAGAAAAGGGTGTGGCTTAAATGAATATTCAGCAAGATAAGGGTAAAGCTGCACAGTGTAATTCGTTTCACTGACTGTTCCAACGCGGTTTATTTTTGTTATGGTTTGTCTTTGTGTGTGTGTATCGCTTGAATTATTTGTTTTGGATAACCCTTTGACCATTTTGTGGGAAAGTAAGTCCTTTTGGCTTTCCGCTGTTGATGCTTCCATTAGGGTCTAGTTATTTCATGTTTGTATTTCTTTCCCTTTGGTGTCTCTGATAGGAGCTATCGATTAATTTAACGATTCTTGGTCATTGCTTTCACTTCTTTTACATCCTTGGCAAGGGGATTGGTTGAACAGCATGCATGGTCAAGTTTGTTCGGATGTCTTTTCCAATTAATCAGTCTAGCAGGTTTTACCAGATTTCTAGAAAAAAGGGGTGTTTCTAAGCCCACCATGACCCTGTCAAGAATCCCATTAAAATCATTCCTTCTCGGAGCTAATTTTTGGGATAAAATAAAACCACATGTGATAATCTAGTAAATGGACTGAACTGATCATATAGTTGTTATGCTGTTTCGTTGTTTTTATCTGAGCGATTTTAATATGTAAAAATATAATAAATAATTTTACAAATGGATTTTGGTTTAGACATTTTAGTATCAAATTGTTCAGACCAAACTCGGTTAACAGTGTTTTACAGACAAAATAAATCAAAGCACTGAAAGCACTGGTTGGTCGATTGATTGTCTTTGAGTGTATTCTGGGAAAATATATTCTTGCACACCAGGCAAGGATATCTGTGATTTTACCCTGGGATAGAAATTTATGTTCTGACCCTGGTGTTCCGACCCAAAATCGAATATAATCGCGTGTTTGATAAATGCACTAGTTGATTACGACCTCGTATGCGCCGTCGTTAAGGTTGACCTCACAGCACGTTACGTGACGTCAGTAAACATTCCTGCAGTGTTAACACAATTTGGCGGACGTTGGTACGTAACCGACGTGACTGCAGCATTAAAAATCCGCGCTAAGAAATGGAAGTAAGCAAGAGAAAGAATCCAATATGGGTGTGAGGGGTGGATAGAAAAATCCGTCCCTCGGGATCTGATGCTCGGGATCGGCAAGCCTCGTGATGCCGGAAATTGTCCCTCGGGACGGATTTTTCCATCCACCCCTCAGACCCATATAAGATTCTTATAATAGTCCTGATCTGTTTCGTTTATTCTTTAAGCTAAAAATGCTAAAAGTGCAGACACTGATCAGACACAGCATTTTCTGGCGTCTGATCCTTAAATTCCTCTACTGTAAGCAAACAGTGTCGATCCTGTTCTGCGGTGTCTGATCTGGGTCTGCACTGTTTGCTAAGCCGAACACTTGATTCCAGCCCTGATTCTATTACACAACATGCTGATCTCACTGCTCTTTAAAAATATTACCTACAGTGATTTTAGCTGATTTGGTAGAGAGACAACCTAAGCAATATTTCCATAAAGTTTGAATGAAATTAGCCCAGGGGTATAAGAGGAGTTGCTGTTTAAAGATTTTTCTATTGGCGGCCAACCTGTCCATTGGCGCAGAACGATTTCAGCTATGTTGGAAGTGGGTCACCAAAGCAACATTCCTATAAAGATTGATTGAAGTTGGCACAAGGGTTGAGGAGGAGTTGGCATATAAGCTCTGGCGGCCGTTGTACTCATCAGAGCTGAACTGTTTTAGCTATTTTCGTAGATTGTTATCTGAGCAACATTTGAATAAAATTAGCCCAAGAGTTTAGAAAATGTTGTCATTTAAGGATTGTTTTTTTTTTTGTTGTTTTTTTTTTTTTTTAGCTCTGGTGGCCATTTTTCTCATCGAACTGGAAACGTTTCAGCTATTTTTGTAGAGGATCACCTAAGCAACATTCCTATTAAGTTTTATTGAATCTGGCTTATGGGTTTGGGAGGAGTCGTCGTTTAATTTTTTAGCTCACCGTCACGTTGTGACGAGGTGAGCTTTTGGGATCACTTTTTGTCCGTCGTCCGTCGTGCGTGCGTCCGTGCGTCCGTGCGTAACAATTTCTTCAAACGACATCTCTTCCTAAACCACTGATTGGATTTCGACCAAACTTCACAGGAATGATCCTTCCGTGGTCCCCTTTCAAAATTGTTCAAATGGTTCCGGTCCGTTGCACATATAGGTCACAGGAGCCAAAAATAGATTTTTTTCACCGAAAACTTAAAAAATCTTCTTCTCTGAAACCGCAAGGCCCAGGTCTTTGATATTTGGTATGAAGCTTAATCTAGTGGTTCCCTACGAAGATCATTCAAATTATAGTGCTGGGGCCAAAAAATGCCCCCGCCCCGGTGCCCTTTGGTTTTACATGGGCTTATATAGGGAAAATCTTTAAAAAAATCTTCTTCTCTGAAACCGCAAGGCCTAGTTCTTTGATATTTGGTATGAAGCTTCATCTGGTGGACCCCTACCAAGACTGTTCAAATTATAATGCTGGGACAAATAATGCCCCCGCCCCGGGGCCCTTTGGTTTTACATGGGCTTATATAGAGAAAATCTTTAAAAATCTTCTTCTCTGAAACTGCAAGGCCCAGTTCTTTGATATTTGATATGAAGCTTCATCTGGTGGACCCCTACCAAGATTGTTCAAATTATAGTGCTGGGGCAAAAATGCCTCCGCCCCGGGGCCCTTTGGTTTTACATGGGCTCATATAGGGAAAATCTTTAAAAAATCTTCTTCTGTGAAACCGCAAGGCCCAGTTCTTTGATATTTGGTATGAAGCTTCATCTAGTGGACCCCTACCAAGATTGTTCAAATTATAGTGCTGGGGCCAAAAATGCCTCCGCCCCGGGGCCCTTTGGTTTTACATAGGCTTATATAGGGAAAATATATAATAATCTTCTTCTCTGAAACTACAAGGCCCAGGTCTTTGATATTTGGTATGAAGCTTCATCTAGTGGAAACCTACCAAGATTGTTCAAATTATAGTGCTGAGGCCAAAAATGCCCACACCCTGGGGCCCTTTGGTTTTACATGGGCTTATATTGGGAAAATCTTTAAAAATCTTCTTCTCTGAAACCGCATGGCCCAGGTCTTTGCTATTTGGTATGAAACTTTATCTAGTGGACCCCTAGCAAGATTGTTTAAATTATAGCACTGAGACCAAAAGTGCACCTGCCTCGGAGCCCTTTGGTTTTACATAGACTTATATAGGGAAAATCTTTAAAAATCTTTTTCTCTGAAACCACAAGGCCTAGGTCTTTGATATTGGTGTGAAATTTCATCTTGTGAACCTCTATCAAGATTGTTCAAATTATAGCTCTGGGGTCAAAAATGCCCCCGCCCCGAGACCCTTTGGTTTTACATAGACTTATATAGGGAAATCTTTAAAAATCTTCTTCTCTGAAACTACAAGGTCCATGTCTTTAATTTTTAGTATGAAGCTTCATCTAGTGGACCTCTACCAAAATTGTTTAAATTATAGCCCTCGGGCCACAAATGCCCCCGCCCTGGGGCCCTTTGATTTACATAGACTTATATAGCGATAATCTTTGAAGATCTTCTTCTCTGAAACAGAAACGCCCAAGTCTTTGATATTTGGTGCGAAGCTTCATCTAGTGAACCTTTATCAAGATTGTTTAATTAAAGCCCTGAGGCCAAAAATGCCCCAGCCCTGGGGCCTTTTGGTTTAACATAAGCTTACGTAGAGAATATCTTTAAAAAGTCTTCTTCTCTGAAACAGCAAGGGCCAGGTCTTTGATATTTGGTGTGTAGCTTCATCTAGTGGACCTTTGCCAAGATTGTTCAAATTATAGCCTTTGTTGATATCTGGTACCTTTTTAGACCTCCCTCAACATTATGCACATTATAGCCTTGGGGTCAATAATGGCCCTCCCCGGGGCCCACTTGTTACTCTATGGATCAGGTGAGCGATCCAGGGCCATCATGACCCTCTTGTTTCTGTTTTTCGCTCTGGTGGTCATCTTGTTCATCAGAGCAGAACGATTTTAGCTATATTGGAGGAGGGTTACCTAAGCAACATTCCTATAAAGTTTGATTGAAATATGCCGATGGGTTTAGGAGGAGTTGGCATTTAAAGCAAATTGTTGACGTTTTTTTTTATTTTTAGTTCCAGCAGCCATGTTTGCTCATCGGAGTGGAACCGTTGTAGTTATTTCGGTAGAGGATAACCTAAGCAACATTCCTGTGAAGATTGAAAGAAAACTGGCCTAAGGGTATTGGAGGAGTCGTTGTTTAATTTTGTTTCTATTTTTAGCCCTGGCGGTCATCTTGGCCATTGGAGCGGAACGATTTTAGCTATTTTGATAGAGGGTCACTTAAGCAACATGCCTATGAAGTGATTGAAATTGGCCAATAATTTCGGAGGAGTTGGCGTTTAAAATCAAATTGTTGGCGTTTTTCTCTATTTTTAGCTGTTCATTGGAGCGAAACGATTTTAGCTATTTTGGAAGAGGGTCACCTAAGCAATATTTCTATGAAGATTGATTGAAATTGGCACAAGGGTTCAGGAGGAGTTAGCATTTCTAGCATATTGTTGACGCAGGAATCTCAGAAAAACGTGCAGGCACATAGAAATATTCCAACTCCCCAACCCCTCTCCTCCACTCCCCTCCCCTTAACCTTGTGAACCAACGCATGCTTTGTTGTCTGCTGGTTACTGTACAAGTCATTGATCAATGCAAACATTGTGGACCCAGATCAGATTGTTCCTTTAAAGCGATCTGATGAGGATGTACACAGTTTGCCTGCATGCAAACTTCTTTTTGGCTCGAGGGGGGCTATTGTGTCCGGTGTCGGCGTCCGCATTTAGTTAAAGTTTGGTATATTTTACACATTTATTTTCAAATAAACTAAACAACAGGGAAAACAATATCTAAAACAATAAATAATTCATTTTTCAAAGTTTTTTTCTTTCTTTTATTTTGCTATTTTTTTTTTTTTTTTTTTTTTAAGCTTAAACAAGACTTTTTATGTGTCACAACTTCGAAGAGATTGGAAAGGGTCGTTTGTCCATTCGTCTTTTATGCATAGCAATCTTTCAGTTTTGGGCATTTGAACAGCGCAGGCTTGTCGAACAACAGCGTAACTTTTGAACCGTATAAACTAGGGTTTTTGAAATTTCAAATATGTATTCCTCCTTTTTTTCCTGTCAGGATTATGTCCTTTTCCTGTGTTATGGCCCTTTGAAAAAACATGTATGATATCTAATCTGCAAAATATCTCAAAACCTATTGAAGCTAGAGGACTGAAACCTAGTGAATAGAATGGCATTGATGAGTGGACTACCTTATTTACTTTGGAATAAATTCTGAAATTTTAAAATACTTCATAGTTACGTTCCTTTGTATATATTTTTGGCAATTTTGTATAGATTCTTCACAAAAAGTACGAGGGGCATAACATAATAATAACAGTTTTTCAAACAGTAAATTTAGGGGTATTATACTTTACAGGCAAAATATTTTTAAAACTGTTAAAGCTAGTCTTGACACTTTGTAAATAGGTAGCTGACCTCATTACTGTTTGAATAAATTCATTAAAAGTGTGCATCAGTTGTGGCCCTTTGTACATGTGGACATTTTTACCTTGTCAGCTACACTTGCCAAAGTCTGTTTATTTATTGCCCATTATAGAACTAATTGTTTACAAAACAAACAACAACAAAAACAAGAAAAACATGTATCTTTAAAAAGATAAACGGCGTACGAGATACTGGAATATGAATATTGAAACTAATTTGTGGTTCAATATGAAAAGACGAACTGTTTTGAAATATAAACCTTATTACGGATTCAAAAACATGTAAATCGGCTTTTACAAGAGTGATAAATGACATGCTGTTTTGCCTCTTTGTTTTTTAGCGTCCCTAGTTTCCAAGCTACCAGCAACATTGATAGAGACGACCACGCAAACCAAAATTGACAAGATAAGCCTTCTGACAGAGGTTACATGTAAGGTGTAGTTTAACCGTATTGTAGGCGGTATACACACGATAAAAGTGCCAGATCCAACAAAATTTTGAACAAACGGGCTAAGAGACAGGCCGTGCAATATGTTTTTCGAACTTTAAGTTGATAGATTGATACGTGTGTGCACTAAACACGGGTTGTAAACATTCAAACTGACCTCTGCGGTGGTCAATTGAAAGCAATTTGACTTTTATCCGGAGGTCAATTTGAACGTTTTCTGTTATGGGTTTTCGTGGGCTGCAAGAAGGTCATAGGTAAGATTATTCTTGACCAAAAGTATATTTTAAAAATCGGAGAATGTTATTGTATCAGTTTGTTTTGGCACCCACCTGTTCATACCAAGTGTTATTGAAAGGTTTTCAGTCGTTTCGTTGCAATCATTTTCGTCCCGCACGCTCAGTGGTTAAATCAAAAGTAGAAAGTCAGCAAACACAGATGAATTTGCTCTGATTGTCCAATGACAAATTATTGTTGCAGTCAGATACGGAGATACAATATCTGCTTTCAAGACATACTTTTATAAATCTACACATTTTCCCTACAAAGTTCAGACTATTTTTGCAATGGGGTCAAATTGAAAATGAGACGGTCAATTTGAATGATGGAGATTGTAATAGAAAATGATTTTTGAATGAAAATAATTAAATATGATTCACAATGTCGTTTTGGGGTTATGTTTGGTATCAAGTCATTGGGCCCGTTTTCTGGAAAGAGTAACAGCCAAAATCAGGTTGTCAGTGTACTCAAACTTCACATTCTCTTTACAAATAGCCTCTATGGAAACATAGTTTAGCATGTTCGTTCACAAGTTCCCTTTAATTAGCCACCAAGTTCGACCTGGTGCTCGATACATTCGTACAAATTCACCGATAGCCTCGAAATCAATAGCGCAGGAGAAAAATTAACTCAGTTTACCAGAAATTGTTCGTCTCGGCTTTTCTCCAGAGTAAATGGTTCTAAATATTGACATCTATGTCCGTACGAGGACTGTTCAAATATGAATGCAAGTAGAACGTTTTCTCATGCACCCATGCGAAAAACACCTGGAGATAAATATCACAGCATAGAAAAACATTTTACCTATGCATTGATACCAAACCTGTTAAAATCCGTCCACTTTAGCCATGTATATCGTCCGATAAACACTGTCTACTCTTGTATAATAATACAAAACATGGTTGGAAGAAGATCAGAGTACGCCGTTGAAATACGGTCATATATTAAGAATCGTTGTATTCTTGGTATACGGTGCAAAGACATTTTTGATGAAATATGTTCGGTTTATGGGCAAAATGAAATGTCTTTTCCGACAGTTTTTCGTTGGTGTAAGAAATTCAGCTGTGGGCTAGGCTAAACAGAAGATGCACCACATGATCGTCGGCCGAAAAGAGCAACATCTGCCAAGATGGTTGCTACAGTGAAAGAATAAGTTGCCACCGATGCACGATACACCACTAGGCAAATAGCTAGTATGGTTGGCATCTCATTAGGAGCAGCTCATACAATTCTGAAACGGGATTTGAAAATGAGAAAGATCTGTGCTAGATGGATTCCCCATCTGTTGACAGATGAGCAGAAAAAGACACGCGTTCAGTGCGCCAAGAAGTCGCTTAAAAAGTTCCAAATTACAATGCACGGTCTTTCGCTTATGTCGTCACAGGTGACGAGACAGGGGTTCAATGTTTTGAGCCAAATCGAAAGATTCAGAACAAAATATGGGCAACAAAGTATTGCAAAAGACCATGCATTGCAAAGCGGACCATGAGCGTCAAGAAGGTAATGTATGCCATATTATTATCAAATCAGGGCCCTGCTATTCAGGTTGCTGTGCCTAAAGGCAAATCTGTAAATGCGAAGTTTTACAACAATAAAGTTCTTCGAAAATTGAAGAAATATTTCAAAGAACGAAGACCCGCAACTGGTGTGGCCAATGTCAGATTGCTACATGACAATGCGTCTTTTCACAAGGCGTTCATTGTGCAAGACTACCTGAAGCAGGAAAAGGTTGTTGAACTCCTTAAACCCCCCCCCCCCGCATCCCCCTGACCTTGCCCCGTGTGACTTTCTTTTGTTCCCGCGGCTGAAAAATACCTTTCTGGTCGAAAATTTGTACAGCGCAAACACCTCGGTCCTGCAATATTCCAGTGCCTTCATAGTATACCTCAAAAAGACTACCAAAATGCATTCAATGATTGGATCAGAAGACTGAAAGTTTGTATATCTGTTAAAGGGGAATACATTGAGGGGACAAAATAAATTTTTCATCAAAATCTATCACGGAATCATTTTTATGTGCTTAGTTGCATTCATATTTGAACAGTCCTCGTAATAAATAATAAAATTGAAAACACTTTGAACATCTCACAACTAATGGTTCAAGGAATTTGCATACATAACATTATCAAAATTGGTCGAGTCTGTGACCCATGCTAGGCCCTACAACATTTAGTCCCAGACTTTGGTCCCGACTTTTCCCGATTGGTCCCGGCAAAACGAATACCGAATTAGCGTTATAAGCCATTTCAGCCGGCAAATATATCGAAAATCAAATTGACCGCATTATCTTCAAATTGACTATTGATTTCGAGGCTATCTGTGAATTTATGTGAATGTATCAAGCACCAGGTCGAACTTGGTGGCTGATTAAAGGAAAATTATAAACGGACATGCTAAACTATGTTTCCAAAGAGGCTATTTGTAAAGAGAATCTGAAGTTTGAGTACACTGACAACCTGAATTTGGCTGTTACTCTTTCCAGAAAACGGACTTAATGCTAAACATAGCCCCAAAAAGACATTAACAATTCTATTTCATGATTTTCATTCAAAAGTAATTTTCCATTATAATCTCCATTATTCACATTGACCATCTCATTTTCAAATTGACCTCCGATCCAAAAATGGCCTGAACATTGTACGTGTAGATTTATAAAAGTATGTCATAACAGAAGACGTTTGGAAATTTGTTCCACGTTTGCACAGAGCTGATCAGTGTCTTCGCCATGTGCCATATTGAAATCAACCCGAATCATCATCGACAGTCAGGAAGCGCTATGTTCTATCAGACTAAGTATATAGGCAGATTTGTGTTTGCTTAGCACGTACCTGGAACTTGGAGAAATAGATTGGGATGCACGGTGCTTCCACGCAGAGCTAAAACTGACACTCATGAGTACTGATAAACCGCTCAGAGGGTCTAAGCTTGTCCAGACAGAGTGGTGCGGGTTGGAGCATCCCTATGGTTTGTTCGAGCGACAGGGCTTGAAATAAAGTCCCACAAAATTGGGAGAAACGTCTCCAAAAAAAACCTAAATAGTGTTCACGGGGATGTAAAACTTCAATTTAAACACTCAAAAGCACGTACCCGTAATCATAGCAATTCTAAGTATTAGGACAGGTAGACCTAGACCCAGATCAGACTTCTGATCAGGGTCTACAATGTTTGCCATTCCGTCTGCACTTTTTTGATTCCTTGTTGGATCATGAAACAAATTTGTTGAAAATTTAGGTGAATTGCAGCAACTCCTCAAGGTGACCAAATGTTTAGGATTTTACGGTATGTCTGAAGACACGTTTTTATTATGTTATTGCCCCGGTGTCCGTCCGTCCATCTGTTCGTCCGTCTGTAAACTTTTTTGTTTCCGGATAACTCCTTCTACAGTATACATCCGATCAAGCTGAAAATTCATACATAGTTAGACCATGATGTGGAGCAGCGCATATTATTTCGAGGTTACGGTCCACCAAAATATAAGAGTTATGCCCCTTTGAAATTTTGTGTGGACTTTTTGTTTCCGGATAAGTCTTCCTACATTTTACATCGGATCAAGCTGAAACTTCATATATAGTTAGACCATGATGATGTTTAGAGATTACGGTCCACCAAATAGTATTAGAGTTATGTCCCTATGATGAAAAAATCTGTAAATATTTGTTTCCGGTGAACTCCTACATTTTACATCCGATGAAGCTGAAATTTTATACACATTAAGACCAAGATGTGGAATAGCGCATATTGTTTTGAGGTTACGTTCCGCCAAATATTACCAGAGTTATGCCCCGTTCACAGATTTGTGTAAACATTTCGTTTCCGGATATCTCCTCCTACATTTAACCTTTACCCTGCTGTAGGCGACAAGCCCTATCTTTGCAAACAGTGTAGATCCAGATCAGATGGCTTCTGAAGAAGCCATCTGATCAGGATCTACACAGTTTGACATTCAGTTTATGAATATGTAGAAATAAGCTGCATCAAGTAATCTGATTGGTTCAAAGTCAGAAATGAGTGTGGCTTAATTGAATATTCAGCAGGTTAAAGATTAACATCTGATGAATCTGAATCTGATCATATAGTAAGGCAATGATGTGGAACAGTGCATATTATTTCGAGGTTACGGTCCGCCAAATATTACCAGAGTTCAGCCCCTTTCACCGATTTTCCTATACATTTGTTTTCCGGATAACTCCTCCTACATTTTGCCTCTGGTGAAGTTGACACTTTACGTATAGTTAGACTATATTATTTCAAGGTTACAGTCGATCACTTATTCCCAGAGTTATGCCCATATTATTTTGAGGTTATGGTCCAACAAAATATAACTAGTGTTATGTCCCTTTCATATATTTTTCTACACATTGCATCTGATGAAGCTGAAACTTTATGTACAGTTAGACTATATTATTTCAAGGTTACAGTCCATCACTTATTGCCAGAGTTATGCCCATATTAATTTGGGTTTATGGTTCAACAAAATATTACCAGAATTATGCTCCTTTCATATATTTGTTTTTAAACATTTCGTTTCCGGATAAATCCTCCTACACATCACGTGAACAAGTCCGTGAAATAAAGACCCCCCTTAACCCCACTTTATATAGAGAAAACTGGGGTTTACGGGGGTAAATATTATTTTCCTTATTTCTGTTCCAAGACATAGGTTGTTGGTACTCGTTAGAACCGCCTCAATGAGGCGGTTCTAACGAACACCCAAAACCTATGTTTGGAGTATAAATAAGAAAAATATCACAAATTTTCTTCAGAAAAATGGCCTTTTTTGAGGTTTGAAAAATATTCTATATCACACGGATGTGATATCGTAATGATTTACAACTGATGAAACTGAGCCGAAACTTGATATATAGGTGATGTGTGTGTGTGTCCGTGTGTGTGTGTGTCCGTATGTGTGTGTGTGTGTGTGTGTGTATGTGTGTGTGTGTGTGTGTGTGTGTGTGTGTGTGTGTGTGTGTTTTACATCCCACCTACAGATAAGGTCAGACTGAGACGAGACCTCAGTTTAAGCCTCGCCGGAAAATCTTAAGCAGCCCGGAATCAAACCCACGACCCTAGGTTTTTGAGGAGAGTGATGACATGTAGGTACACCATGATGTGGAGCGGCCATAGTTTGGCTCTTATGATGTTTTTCAAGATATTATGTTGTGTTTACTCTTTAGAATTGCCTCATTGTGGTAGTTATAATGAGCATACAAATTAGCAGTTTTGCATCGAAGCTGATATCTTTATCATGGCACCTTTGACTCATCCATAATGAATTGCTGTTTGTTGATGCCATACTTGTAAAAAAAAACTTATTGCTGAACAGTTTTTTTTTTTTCATAGCTTACTTATTTCTGAACGGAAGCTTTCTGTGACAATGCTTTTATCGCCACATTTGGAAGCTGCCTGCACTCTGTCATCGGGAAAATATGCAGGCATTTTTAAATACACTGGCGGAAAAAAGTACTCAAGATTTGAAACATACAGGTCAGATTTGATTTTGGAATGATCCCATGACAAAACATGGGCAAATAAAATCACAGTTTATAGGGATCAATCATTGTTTTTCATGCATTAACATTCGCCGGGTCCCGAGGAAGCTGTTTGAACATGAGGCCGCCAGGCCGAATGTTCAAATATCTTCCGAGGGATCTGGCAAATGTTAATGCATTGAAATAACCATGGATGATCGTTGTTGTTGCATAACTAACGATTCCGACACCAAATTTTGATGAAAACGCCCACAAGCTCCATATAAACACCATTAGGCCAGTCAAAATAGCATTGAACCTCAAACAAATTCCTTCAGAAGGGTTTTCACTATTTTCAGTATCAGTGAGGTGTCCTGACTTCCAGGAAAAAAATCCCCAAAAATATTCCCTGGCGAAATTGATTTTTTGGGGGAAATGTTCGAAATTTAAATAAAAATCGCCAAAAACAGGAATTGAATTATAAAAATTTCATTCAATTCAATCAAATTTATTTAAATAGTCAAAAATAAGCTAACTATTGTCAAGTAGCGATAAAAGAAGTTTTAGCTTGATACGTGTACAGAAAC
The DNA here is from genome assembly GCA_963580285.1 of Lucinisca nassula. NCBI lineage: Eukaryota > Metazoa > Mollusca > Bivalvia > Lucinida > Lucinidae > Lucinisca > Lucinisca nassula. Next base: position 76,503,253 of record OY757023.1, read on the forward strand.
CTGTCTTTTTGGGGTAAAAACTTGGAAATATTGACAAAAACCGCAGAAAATGGGAATAAATTTTTAAAAAGTTACTGGTGTGGAATGTTGAAAACGTTTTGAAGTAAAAAGTTATATATGTGTTCAAGTTAACTGCAGGAAAAAAATAAAAAGAAATAAATGTTTAAAAAGTTCCATTTTTCGGGGTATGAAAATGCACATGTTTACATAAAAACACCAAAAATCTAGTAGTTTCCGGTCAAGTAGAAATTACATTATAAAAATAAATTGTATAATGTCGAACAACTTTATATAGCCAGATTTACACTGACTATATCAAGTAGCTCTCAAAAATCCTTCAGCTTCGTGCCTGCACAGCAATTTGCCTTTTTTTATAGGCAGAAAATGATAAAGTTTGATAAAAAAAACATGGAAAATAGGAATATGTTTTTTTTTAAGTTAGTGGTGAGGAGTCATGAAAATTTTTTAATGTAAAAAGTAAGATATCAGTTAACTACAGGAATAAAATAAATTTTTAGATATTTAAAATGTCAATTTTTCGGGTAGGAAAATACACATATTTACACAAACCCCACAAAATCCATTATATGCCACCAGTAACACTATACTACTTAATATAGGGCTCTAACAATATACAAAATAGTACCGTCTTGTGCACTATAATTTGTCTTTAACTGATCATTATGTGCCCTGCAGGAAGGCATTCATATATATAAATGTCAAAAGTATACAAACACGTACTGTCAGATCATGAACCACCTTATTTTGTGCCAAAATGTTGTTTATATCCAACAAGATACTGTTTTAAGCCCAGATACCTCGGCCCCCGCCCATTGGGGCTTGAAGAAATAGATGGGCTGCATAGTGCTTCCACGCAGAGCTGAAACCGACCGCACACGAGCACTGGTAAACCGCCTAGAGGATCTAAGCCTGCCCAGGCAAAGCGGTGCGAGTCGGACCGTCCATGCTTATAAACCCTATTGGTTTCATTCGGCGACAGAGAATGAGATGTCATTTCATCTCCTTGTCGGGTAAAAGCCCCACAAAATTGGAAGTAACGTCTCCAAAATGACCTATACCGTGCTGACGGGGACGTTAAGCCTCAAATCAAACAAACAAAAACCCAGATACATTATTTGTTGGGAAGATTTATTTGACAGATTCACTCTTGTCTAATATGTGTAATTTCTTAGCTATATAGCAGTTATGCTTCAAGCCAACATGCCCATAATGAGACAAAGAAGAAATGCATAAAACTATGCACCAAGAATCAGAAAAATATGTTCACTTTTCCATGATAGAAGCCATCAATTTTTGATAGTCGCAAAGACCAATAAGAGAAAAGAAGAACAGGAATTATAGAAGAACATGCAAAATGTTAACAGATCAGAAGCAACATTGAGTTAACTAAATCCATGTCCAAACTATAGTAGACCTGTGTTTCACCCTGGATTAATTGTTATTGTAGTGTGGGTTCTGGGCAAAGCAATAAGGAAATTAAAAGAAAATAGTACGTGGGACAGGGCAGCCATCAAGCAACTGGAAATATGTTTCCTTTCCTTCTTATCCAGTAACATTTTATTAATAATGTTTTTAGATATATTCTTTGCATTCAAAGTCCAACCGCAAAGTCTGCAAAATTAAAAGCTTGATTTAACAATACACTGTGTATCTCGCCATAATCTAACATGACTAAGGACAGCAGTAGCAACAAATAGCATTTTCTGCTTATTTCTATAAATATGCAACAAAGTTACTCAATTAGCATACTTTAACTAAATACTGGAGGAAGGAACAGTCAAACAGTTTCAAAGCAAGAAAACCATGGTGGCCCTGCATGTATATCCCTCATAAAAAAGCTAACATATTTGCATACTGAATATTGGAATTTCACATGAACTTTTACAGTTTTTGTTTGAATTTCATCTCCAAGAGTGCCAATGTGTCCTGTATTGAGTACCAATACCGTACTTGACAAGCAGTGCTTACATTTAGACCATGTAAGGACATAAAGGCACACCAATAAATCTCTACACCACTGATTAATTTGAACAACGTTGGTGGAGGGCCACCCGAGGAACATTTGTGTAATCAGCCCGTTTTTCTTCTCAAGGTAATACAATTCTATGAATTTTTTTAAGATCGCCCGAGGATTATTCCTGCACAGTTTAGTTGAAACCCTTGCAGTAAAGAATTTGTGAATGGATGGATTGATGATGGAAATGGTCCAAATTACATGGTATGAGCACACGTGGGTTCACAAATTACCCCCAATGATGGGGCCATATCTGACCCTAAAGCTGTAATTTGAACACATGATAAAGGTTTATTTGATGTAGCTACACGTACTTACCAAACATCAAAGGTCCTCGGCATTCTAGTTTAAATGTTGTTTTTAAAGCTTTTCCCTATATGAGTCTATGCAAAATAAGTGACCCCCTGGAGTTGGGCGATTTTTATTCCTTGGCTATAATATAAACCATGTTGGTTGAGCAATACTATATAAAGGTATACAAAATATCAAAGGCCTTGGCCCTCTGTTTCATCTCACGAGAAGATTTTTAAATGTCTGTGTAAAACAAGTGATTCTGAAGGCGGGGCTCTTGTTGATAACAGTGCTATGATTTGAACAATCTTGGTAAAAGTCAACTAGATGAATATACATACAAATATCAAGGACATAGATTTTTTATAGTTTTCCCTATATGAATCAATTTGTGAACAATCTTGACAAAAATTCACTATATGAAGCTATATTTACCAAACATCAAAGGCCCGACCCTTCCATTTTCAGGCAAGAAGATTTTTAAAGTTTTCCAGTATGGGTCAATTTAAAACAAGTGACCATAAGAGGGGGCCCATTTTTGACCTCAGGGCTATAATTTCAACAGTCTTGGAAAAAGCTACATACCAAATCTCTAAAACCTTACAGCTTTATACAAGATGATTTTAAAGATTTTACTTATTCTCCTTTTTTCTGCCATGGCAACAAAAGCTGCATGGGATGGAATTCTTCGAACAGCAGACCCCAGTGTGGGCCAATTGGTACCTCAGGGCTATACTCTGGGCAATCTTAATTGGCAGAGATCCACTAAATGAGGATACCTATTAAATATCAAAGGCCAAGATCGTCTAGTTTCAGGATGTGAGTTCATGTAAAACATTTGTAACACCAGGGATGGGTACACTTTTGGCCCCAAGGCTATGATTTAAACAATGTTGATTAAAGCTGCTTGCCAAACCTAATAAAAGACCTTCTTGTTCTGGTTTCGGATAAGTAATCTTGCTAATTTCCCCGTTTTTGTTCCCATGACAATCAGAGTTGCATGGAATGAATTTTTGAATAACTCTGAACAAGATTTAGTGACTAAAGAAATGTCATTTAAGAAAATTGAGAACAGAAGGGCAGACGGATGACAGTGAGGACCATGGGCAGTGACCGGTAACAATTGATTCCCAGAAGCCTTACGCTTATGAAAGCTAAAATACATAATACATGTTCATTTTTCATGTTTTTTTTTCTGTAAAAGTATTATCTTTTTACCCTGAAATAAGGATTTGTTTTTCAAAAGCTAAAAATGTTTCTTCATGCAGTAATCTGATGTAACGCTACATCAAAGTGTTTTCAAAAGCTTTTACCGGATACATGTATTAAAAATGTTCGTTTTCCATGTTTGTTTTTCTTTGGCAAAATTTCCAACAACCTTAGAAAAGAACATTTATGTGAAGGTATGAAGTTGAAGCGTTTACTAGCTGCTTCAAGGTAGTTTGTGCATATCTGGTAATACAAACCAGCTCCACGTCAGACATGTATGTACTATGAAATTTTGTTAAGTAATTCCTACATGTGAAAAACATATGGTATTTTTCGGTAAAATTCAACACTTTCATTGCCTGTAAAATGAAACTGTATAAACCTTTCAATATCTTCCTTTGTTTCTGTAGTTAACGGCTATCCATATGTAACTTTTTGCATCAAAACATTTTCAAAAATCTTCACCACTAACTTTTTACAAAAACATTCCCGTTTCCCTCGCTTTTTTGTCAAAATTTTGAATTTCTCCCTTAAAAGGCAAACTTCTGAGTAGGCTCAAAACTGAATGTTTTTTATAGCTACTTGCGAGTAGTTAGTGCACATCTGGCTATATAAATTGGTTCGACATCATACGATACATTTTTATACTGTGGTTGCTACTTGCCCAAAACCTAATAGATTATGAGTGTCGTGCCCATCGGAGTCTAACCGTTGGTTTTCTTTTGCTCCAGCATTTCAGTGGTTTCTTGCTGTCGAGTCCTCACCGTTGTCTATCCTTTGTGGCTCTTTGATTTTTTGTGTTCACGGAGATGTTGCGCTGATGAGTTAGGAGGCCTTCATGCGGACTGAACACATTATTTGTCTAAATCGCGACGGAAGTAAGGGCGAGGATTGTGGCCACGTAAAATCGATTTAAGCCCCCCAGTGGAAATCATTCCACTGACCGTCCCAAGGCGGTTCTTCTGTGGCGGTTTATTTATGGTGTTGTTTGTTACTTACTGTGTGTATCACTTGTGTCTTTTTATTTTGGATGGCCATATGACCATTTTGTGGGAAAGTAACTGTCCTTATGGCCTTCATTTGGTTAGGTTTCCATTATGGTCTGGTCGCTTAATGTTTGTGTTTCTTTCCCTTTGGTGTCTTTGATGGGTGGAGTAAGTTAATTGTATCGATTCCTGATCTTGGTTTTACTTCTACTTTATATAAAAAATGTGAATTTGCCTACTCTGCAAAACTGATTTTTTTCTTACAAATAAAATTTTATTTTTTTTCCTGTAGTTAACTTACACACATATATAACTTTTTACACCAAAATATTTTCAAGAATCCAAACCAGTCACTTTTTAAAAAATTTATTCCCATTTTCTGCTTTTTTGGTCAATATTTCCAAGTTTTTACCCCCTCAAAAAGACGGGTTTCTGTACACGTATCAAGCTAAAACTTCTTTTATCGCTACTTGACAATAGTTAGCTTATTTTTAGCTATTTAAATAAATTTGATATAATTCAATGACATTTTTATAGTTTAATTCCTGTTTTGGCGATTTTTATTCAAATTTCGAACATTTTCCCCCAAAAAATCAATTTCGCCAGGGAATATTTTTGGGGATTTTTTCCCGTAAGTCAGGACACCTCACTGATACTGAAAATAGTGAAAACCCTTCTGAAGGAATTTGTTTGAGGTTGAGGGTCTTTTTGGGCTAAAATGACTGCCCTACATGTAAACTCTTCAAATGCGACCGGCGAACCAACATGGCGGCCAGTTCAGAATGTTGTTTACAATGACGTTGTTATGCAGTAACCATCAGACGTCATCATAGAGCCCTAAAAGGCTACTTTAAGGGCGATAAGGTTACGTTGCTCAACGTGACGTTAACAAAGCAAGGCCAGCCTTGTGATATCAAAAGCTCAAAATCCATGTTCAAACAGCACGCGAATTTCATGATTTGAACATGGTTCTTGCTGTTTGACCACGGCTTTCGGTCCATTTGACAATGGCTTCTTCTGAACGGATTCCCCATTCTATTAAGAGCGTTAATACTATGTTGCCTTCGGTATTGGTTAGACCCTTAAATTTGTCTTCTGTAACTTCAGTTAATCTCAAAGGAGCAGGCAATACCAATGTTTTTGGGAGTAGTCTTCGTATAAGACTATCTCCTCTCAAATCGCCCATCCTTCGAAAATATACTAATCCGTGGAAAAGAAGTGGAATGTATCCTAGTATTTCTAAGTGCAATGCCAAGAGGTGCAGATGTTGTTCGCATTTAAGCACTGCGTCTACCGTTACTTCATCTGTAAACGGTAGACGCTTCTCTGTAGTTAACATGTCTGATTTGACATGACAGTCTACAGATTTAATTTATCTAATTACTTGACGTGCTGCAAACTGTAATATGCAGTACGTCGGTCAAACTAACCGCATGCTTAAAACTAGATTGAACGAGCATTATCGTAGAATGAGTAAGCCTAAGAAAACTGACACTTTCTTATACCGTCACTTTCGACGTACAGGTCATTCTGTAAATAACATTGTTATACACAACCAGTGGAAAAACTTTATTACGATGCAAATTCTACATCTAGATTCAAAATAATCAAAAGACATGAAGCTGAACTGAAATGGATTAAATTTTTACAGACCCCTTTTCCACTGGGATTTAATGACAACATTTATCATGAGGGTAATATTTCCAGAATGCCGGACTTTGATATTTTCTCACTCCTGGAATGTCGAAAACGCAGAACTAGATCTCACGGCACCAGGAAAAATGGTAACTTTAAACGTAAATCACGTGCGTTTAAACGAAACAATACTAGACTGAAGTGACTGTCAATTATATTATTAAATCATGGACGCCACTCTATGCTTTCATTTGTAAGTTCATTACCCGTTTCTGTTTTACGTCTTCTGGACACCGAGGCGAATAAATTCTACGATAGTTCTCATCAGTTATATGATGCGGCTCTCTTAACTAGAGGCTATACTCAGCATACTCTCCGTCCTTACATTGATTCTGAAATTAATCATAAACGCCATTTCTTCAAAATATCCTTCACTAATAAGGGTATGGATTTTATAGATTTGCCCAGTATCTTCCGTGAGAGATCGGTGCTTTTTTCCATTCCTGCTTATTTTCAAAATACTGAAACACCTATAATTTGCTATAAATATAACAAACCTGTTAGATCTATCACTTTTAATTTCAATAAACTTGTTTCAGATCTTGATATTGATACTAATACTCCTGATTCATGTGATTGTAAAAACTCAAAGTATTGCTATCCTGCTGCTGGTCATGTAATTACTGGCAATTTGAAAATTATTCCTGATTCTAGGATAAGGAATATAATTTCTAAAGGACCGAAATATCGGTTTCCTTCTAAAATTGATTTCAGTAAATGTAGAGATGAAATCGCTGCTTCCTTGAATGAATTCGGTAATCGATGGTGTAAGCGAGAGTATGTTGAGCATAAAGCCCTTAAGGACTGGAAACTTAGCATTTTAAAACTAGTGAATAAACGCATTTCTTTCTATTCTCAAAATACTAATTTATTACCTCCTAAGCCCAAGACGTCTTTACCATCTTCCTTCTTATGAATGTTTTCATTGCTCTTAAAGGAACTCATTTTTGATTTTTATTTGCAGTTACTGCAGCTGGTGTTGTGCCGTGTGGCGGCCGTAAAACGTCTCCCCGTACATCAACCATAGTGCAGTTTATATTTTACTTTTAGTCCTTTGAGATCAGCGTGAATATTCTGAGTAATCATTAATAAATTATTGGTTTAGACTCATATTCTAGACAGGTTTTTAATTATTTGGACCCCATTTTGATTTATATCAGTCTTTGAATCGACTGCCTATTCGAAATTCGCAAAATAATAGTATGTTTCCTCTGGCTTTCTTTGCCGGATCATTACAGGGTCACTGATGAGGCTTTATTAGCCGAAACTACGTAGTATGACCCATCTTCCTTCTTATGAATGTTTTCATTGCTCTTAAAGGAACTCATTTTTGATTTTTATTTGCCTTCACTGCAGCTGGTGTTGTGCCGTGTGGCGGCCGTAAAACGTCTCCCCGTACATCAACCATAGTGCAGTTTATATTTTACTTTTAGTCCTTTGAGATCAGCGTGAATATTCTGAGTAATCATTAATAAATTATTGGTTTAGACTCATATTCTAGACAGGTTTTAGATTATTTGGACCCCATTTTGATTTATATCAGTCTTTGAATCGACTGCCTATTCGAAATTCGCAAAATTATAGTATGTTTTCTCTGGCTTTCTTTGCCGGATCATTACAGGCTCACTGATGAGGCTTTATTAGCCGAAACTACGTAGTATGACCCATCTTCCTTCTTATGGATGTTTTCATTGCTCTTAAAGGAACTCATTTTTTATTTTTATTTACGTCATCTTAAACTAGGTATTCAAGAATTTCATAAGAAGGTTGTTTTGGCCCCTGCAGACAAGGCCGCTAACAACGTCGTCGTTGTGTGACGGCTCAACTATGTTAACACGCTTAAGCAGGAGCTTGGTGGTACTAAGGCCTATGAACTTCAGCCTTTAGCTGAAGAGAGAGCTATAGTAGATAAACATGTTTGTCTTTCAGCCACCAAGTTTGCTGTGTGTGTTAACGAAGGCCAAGACAAGCTTCCTACGCTATACTGGTTACCAAAACTTCATAAAAAACCTTACAAAGCACGGTTTATTGCAAATTCTAGCTCTTGCACTACCACTGAACTTTCTAAATTATTAACTTCCTGTCTTACTGCTATTAAAACGCATGTAATTAAATATTGTGATAAAGTCTTTGAAAGATCAGGAAGAAATCTGTTTTGGTCTATAAAAAATTCGAATGAGGTTTTAAATAAATTGAAATCTAGACATTTTCGTGTTTCTAGTCTGTCTACCTACGATTTTTCCACTCTTTACACTACACTTCCTCATAATCTTATAAAAGAAAAGCTTAATGATTTAATTGAATGGGCTGTTCACAGAGAAGATTCTCTCTATCTTGCATGTAATGTCAGAAATGCATTTTTCACTTCTAAAGAGCATAATAATTATACACTTTGGTCATGTCAGAAAGTGTATGATGCCCTCACCTTTCTACTTGACAATCTTTATATTAGATTCGGTACTAAGTTATTTAGACAAATTGTGGGTATTCCGATGGGTACTAATTGCGCACCTCTTGTGGCTGATCTGTTCTTGTATTGTTATGAAAGAGACTTCATTTTGTCGCTTTCCATTGATAACCAATCTGAAATTATTGAAGCTTTTAGCTCTACTTCTAGATATTTAGATGATTTATTAAATATTGATAATACCTATTTTGATGGTTTGATCAGTCAGATTTACCCCCTAGAACTTCAGTTAAATAAAGCAAATTCTTCTGATACCGAGGCCCCGTTTTTGGATTTGCATCTATCTATTGTAGATGGATTTGTTTCGTGCAAAATTTATGATAAACGCGATGACTTTGATTTTGAGATTGTAAATTTTCCTTTTTTGGATGGTGATGTTCCTCGTGCGCCATCCTATGGCGTTTATATTTCGCAGTTAATTCGATTTGCTAGAGTGTGTAGTCATGTAACTGACTTCAACACTCGTAAGAAATTATTAACGGCTAAACTCCTTAATCAGGGTTATCGGTACCATAAACTACGCAAAGCCTTTTCAAAATTTTATAGACGCCATTCTGATTTAATTTCAAAATTCAATATTGGACTTAAATCTCTTCTGCAACAAGGTCTATCGGAACCCGAATTTTATAGTGACTTAGTATATAAATTCAGAAAAATATATAACCGCAATGACTTCAGCACCCAATTTCGTAAAATCATTCTTCGATATAAAAAGATTGGGTACAACATGGATATTATACGACAGACTGCATGCATGGTAGTTAACCCAATCACGGTTGGCAACTTTGCTTCCCTCTTTAATTGCACGCCGGTGGGTCAGACCTCAGATTCTATGACGGCTCCAACGTAAAGGTTTATTGAAAATTAGAGAGATAATGTCGGTTGGTGCCTGATGCTCTGTCTCTGGTCGGGCTCATCGGAGTCTAACTGTTGGTTTTCTTTTGCTCCAGCATTTCAGTGGTTTCTTGCTGTCGAGTCCTCACCGTTGTCTCACCTCTGTGGTTCTTTGATTTTTGTGTTCACGGAGATGTTGCACTGATGAGTTAGGAGGCCTTCATGCGGACTAAACAAATTATATGTCTAAATCGCGGCGGAAGTAAGGGCGAGGATTGTGGCCACGTAAAATCGATTTAAGCCCCCCCCCCCCCCGTGGAAATCTTCCACTGACCGTTCCAAGGCGGCTCTTCTGTGGCGATTTATTTATGTTGTTGTTTGTTACTTACTGTGTGTATCACTTGTGTCCTTTGGTTTTGGATGGCCATATGGCCATTTTGTGGGAAAGTAACTGTCCTTATGGCCTTCCTTTGGTTAGGTTTCCATTATGGTCTGGTCGCTTAATGTTTGTATTTCTTTCCCTTTTGTGTCTTTTATGGGTGGAGTAAGTTAATTGTATCAATTCCTGATCTTTGTTTTACTTCTACTTCAAACAGCCACGCGCATAGATATTTATGCAAGAATAATAAATTGAAGCTGGAGACTTAATAAGTTTATGATTTTTATCGAAAGCATAGCTCGTTTGAAATGATCTGCGTCTACGTCTGGGTGCTGGTAACATGATTCACTCATTTCATCTACCTGTATCATTTGGTTTGCTGCACAATAGTTGAATAACATTACGATAAGACATTCGTGTGATATAGTGCATTTTTTAAACCTCAAAAAGGTAATTTTTCTGATGACAAGTTGTGATTATTTTCTTATTTAAACTCCAAACATAGGTTTTTGGTGCTCGTTAGAACCGCCTCATTGAGGCGGTTCAAACGAGTACCCACAACCTATGTCTAGGAGCAGAATAAGGAAAATATTGTTTACCCCCTAAACCCCAGTTTTCTCTACAAAAAGTGGGGTTTAGGGGGTCTTAATTCCACAGACTTGTTCACGTGATGGTTACCATTCAAACAGTCATGCTTTTTTATTTGTATCAATTTTAAGGTTTTTTTCCACACTTCAGTCATGTTCCGCGGAATTTGGTGGGCTGCAAGATTTTTGTGATAACCTGATATGAAAGTATTGTTTGTTTGATTTGAGGTTTAACGTCCCCGTCAACACTGTAAAGGTAATTTTGGACACGTTGCTTCCAATTTTGTGGGACTTTTACCCGACATTCTGATATGAAAGTAGGATGCGTCTTAATTTTTTTGCACTGATGAGTTTTTGAGTGCATAATGGCGAAACGGTCAGAAATTTTATTGTTTGATTTCAAGGCTTGTGGTGGGTTGGAAACGGGTAGTTAGAGACATTTATGGTTATTTATAGTGCCAGATAAGAATATGTGGAGCACATATTGTTCCTTGGTTACATTCCACAAACCCAAACTTGTACAACAGTTAGTTTACATATGCTCCATCTTACTACATAGGACCCTCGTTATAACGACAGTAATTGTTCTCTGTCATTGTGCCGTTACAGTCGAACTTCAATGGCTCGAACACCTTTGGAACCTCGAAAATGTGTTCGAGACAGGGGTAGTTCGAGCCACTGAGGTTACTGTCAGGGGGCATAACGAGATACTTTTAGACATCTTTTCGGTGTTCTTTAATGAAAATGTATGCTGTGTGTACTCATTAGAATCGCCTCATCGAGGCGATTCTAATGAGTACACACAGCATACATTTGCAAGACAAAAGGCTAAAATATCCTTAATTATCCCCCACTATTTCTTATGTAGAGGATTTCGCTAGGGACTCAAGAATGGGTTCGACACATCCATGGTAAACGAGCCATCGGTGTTCGTGCCATCGAAGTTCTACTGTATAAAGAATTTGCCGTTATAATTAATCCTAGTTAGGAGTATGATATGTAATAAAAAGCCTTTTCCCGATTATTACTCCAAGAAACAAATGTTATAGACATTTGTTAGAATCGCCTCGGTGAGGCGGTTAAACAAATGGGATAGACATTTGCTAACATATATCTATATCATTTGTTACTTGGAGTATTAGATTACAAGACTCTTTCATGTCTATGGACCCGATTTTTGCATTTCCAATCCGAGGGAAGCTCACGGTACTCGGAACCGAGGCAAAGCCCTTAGCTAAGTAGTAAATCCATTCACATTGCCGTTATAACGAGTTTTGCCGGTTTATAACGAATGTCGGTATAAAGAGGGTTGACTGTTATTGACCCGGAAGTAAAAGGTCCCGCTTTCGTAGCTCTTGATATTTCACGTGGCTATATGTATAAAAATTATTTCATTCATTTTACAGCCACAAATGTGTCACCTGCGACTGATGCGATGTTCAGTGCGACTGAATGGCAAAAAGAGGGCAAGTCAAGTTCGACCGTAGCGATGGACCAGTCATATATGGCCGAATCATTATTCGAATCCAGTGCTTTCACCCAAATGAAGTTCGGCTCTGCGCATGTTCTTAGAGCAGTAGTTGTTAGCAGCTCTCCAGATACCAGTTTGGATGTCATCCGGCTGTTCGCTAGCATGGATTCTAGCCTACGAAATGCCCATGTTAGTTGTTGTTTTAGATTTACTGGAAAACAAAATGCGGAGTATTTTAAGATTCCAGTTAACACTATTAGTCGTCCTCTTAAAAAAGTAAAGCTTTCGGCATACCTGTACGCATGTCATAATAACAGACCTGGAATCATCCCAGATGGCGTAGGAATAACTGTCAACAATTTAAGTTGTGAGGAAAGTCAGGTGACATACATTCCACCGTATATTCCACAAACTGAAAAGCCAGGAATTACTTTAGCTCTGTGTAATAAAGGCGTGTTTGGTACAATTAAAGCAGAGTTAATAATAGAATGGATGGAAACTTACAGGTATCTTGGAGTTGATAAAGTGGTGACCTACATTTTGAAAGATTTAAACAAGAAAGCAAAGAGGGTGTTAATGTATTATTCTGCAATTGGATTTGTCGAATTATTTGACTTCCATCCGGCTTTAGAAGGTAATGTAACGCCGTCGGTAGATTTTGAGTAGGCCTAGAGTATTTTGCCAAAACCCAGTTCAAATGTAACATATTCGACACGTTCTTTTTCTACCCCTGCTTTCAAAGAAGTGGTGGTATACTGGTTTACATCAATTCATCCGCCCGAGAGTCTGTCCTTCCGTCAGACCTTGCAACGTCCACTAAGTTTGTAAGGGTTTTCTCAATGAAAAAAGACGACTCAAACTTGGCGGAGACAATGTATTTTTATGACTTATTTGTTCTTCTTGGATTCCATATTTTCTTTCTCTCCATAAAGGTCAATGTAAAACAGAAAAGAAAGCAATCGTCAGGAGTCGATACAATTGCTTCGCATCTCCTATCTAAGTGGAAGAAACACCAACATAAAATAAATCTTCACGAAAACACGCCTATATAATTTTGACCCCCTTGAACCCCACTTTTATATAGTGAAACTGGGGTTTCCGGGGGTATACCTTATTTTTCTTATTTCTGCTCTAAAATATAGATTGTGGGTACTCGTTAGAACCGCCACAATTTTTCATCATAAATTTTTTATATTTTCGGCGATAAAGATGGCAATGTATTTTTATAGGCGTTTTTTTCGTAATGGTAATTAAAACGCAACAAACGGAAAGCCAAAACATCACTTTCCCCAAAATGGCCAAACGGTTTTCCAAAATAAAAAAAAAATACTAGCAGTACATACATGCCAAGACAAATAACAACAATAACAAAGAAGAACAGAGGCATCGCTTTGGAACGGTCAGTATGTTTGTTACTTGGAGGCTTAGATTGATTCACCTGGCCACAATCCTCGCCCTTGATTCTGTCGTGATCTAGACAAAAAATGTGTTCATCCCGCACGATGGGTTAGCTGCTGACTCAGTTTATCTGTGGTCCGGTTAGTTTACTGTCGTCACTGCATGTTTCGACTTCTTACCCTGGTGATATTGTGTGAAGACTTTGGGATCTGATTGTATCAGTTCCTGATCGTTTCTCTTTTTTAATTTTCTTATCTATGACAGCAGGAATTTTGAAATTTTGTATACAGTGCATACAGCTAGTCAATGGCCAGTTGTATGCAAGGGACAACAGGTGTTATGAACAGATTTATACAGTTTTACTCCATCTTGCTGTATGTCTATGCAGGTCCAATGATAACCCTTGTCCTGCTGAGCCCGGATATGCCTTACCTTTCAAACAATGTAGATCCAGATCAGATGCTTCTGAATCTGATTGGTTGATTATCAGTCCAGGGTGTGGCATATTTAAATATTCAGCAGGACAAGGGTTAAGATTGTTTTTGTCAAATTTTGTTTCGAAAGCTGTTCAAGTTAGAACCACAAAACTTGGTAGGGGATACATGTACTACAGGTGCTAGTTGTACTATGTAAGGAACAACTGATATTGTTGGAATTATTTTTTATTAATGATTCAATCATTATTATTGTTACTCAATTGTTATTACCGTTAGGGATTGTAGAAACAAATGATTACAGACTGTCTATAACAATTTGTTTTATGTAAGATACTGTTGACACCTTGAGTTTATTTATTGCCTGAAATCCCTTTAAAGATATAATGCTGAAATTTTCGTCAAAGATTTTGGAGGAAACCCTTAAATATATACGGCAATAAACAGTTTTATTGTTTTAGAGACATCTGGTAATACATATATATCTATTTATTTTCAATACCAACTTTTCATCTATCCGTTTTTAAATGATTTCTCAAAGATTGGTTAGGAGCTGTTAAGTGTCAGATTCTTAAACCTTGGTATGGTATACATCAGTGACCTGCCTGCGTTTTGTATCTAAGTAGGATGCGCGTTTCATCTCTGTGTTTGTTTGATTTTTTTGTGTTCACGGAGATGTTGCACTGATGAGTTAGGAGGCCTTCATGCGGACTGAACAAATTATTTGTCTAAATGGCGACGGAAGTAAGGGCGGGGATGGTGGTCACATAAAATCGATTTAAGCCCCCCAGTGGAATTTGTTTCACTGACCGTTGCAAGGCGGTTCTTCTGTCGCGGTTTATTTTTTGTTATGGTTTGTCTTTGAGTGTTTGTATCGCTTATATTAATTTGTTTTGGATAGCCAATTGGCAAATTGTGGGAAAGTAACTGTCCTTTTGGTTTTTTGCTATTGATGTTTCCTTTGGGGTCTGTTGATTCATGTTTGTGTTTCTTTCCCTTTAGTGTCTCTGATGGGAGCTGTGGGTTAATTGTATCGATTTGTGATCATTGCCTTCACTTCTATTCAGACGCCCCAGGAATCTCCAGGTGTCTCAACGCGTTGTAGCTGTCGAATTCTCATCCTTGCTTCATCACAGCATTTTTCGTTAATTTTGCTCACGTGATGTAATTTTCATGTTCACTCTCAAGCTCTGGATGCTGTGACAACAAAAGCTGCTAAAGATTTATAATTTAAAAAAGAAATAAAAAAAATCTGACATTTATTTTGTTTCAAGACCATTTGCAGTTTTGAGAAAAAAAAAAAAAAAAAAACATTGCGTAGGCCTCTACTAGGCAGATGATTGTATTCGTTGCTATGCAAAATAGAAGTGAAGGCAATGATCAGGAATCGATATAATTAACCCACAGCCCCCATCAGAGACACCAAAGGGAAAGAAACACAAACATGAAACAACAAAACCTAATGGAAACATCAAGAGCGGAAAGCCAAAAGGACAGTTACTTTCCCACAAAATGGCCAATTGGCTATCCAAAACAAAACTAGAGCTGCCGCCTAACGGGCGCCAATTATACCCCCGCATGTGTTGTCAGACAAATTTTTACAAGTATTTGACCTTGAAGAAAGTCAACGTAAAGGTCAAGGTCAGGTTTGTGTATATCAATCTTAAGTACTAGTGGCAAGGTGTGTGGTATGTGAATATTAAAGAAATCGGTCAAAGAATAAGGAAGTTATGAGCAATGTTAAAGTTTTTTGTAGCGACCCGACGACAGACGACAATTTTTACAAGTATTTGACCTTGAGGAAGGTCAACGTAAAGGTCAAGGTCAGGTTTGTGTATATCAATCTTAAGTTCTAGTGGCAAGGTGTGTGGTGTGTGAATATTAAAGAAATCGGTCAAAGAATAAGGAAGTTATGAGCAATGTTAAAGTTTTTTGTAACGGACCGACGACAGACGACGACAAGCTGACTCCTATATACCCCCTTCATACTTCGTTTGCGGGGGTATAATAATATAAGCGATAAAAACCTGACTACAAAAATATATCAATTCCTCATAAACCGCACAGACTATTTGACTGAGATTTTTTTTAAATATTAAATGCGTAGCTTCTGCAAATTTGAATTTTTCGCCACTATTGCTAAAAAAAGCTGTGGTTACTATGACTACTACTATCATAGGCTTATATGGAAAACCATTGCAGAATGTTTAACGGAACTTTTACTGAAATGTTTTGTGAGTGGTCCTCTATCAGATAGATGATTTTTTTTCTGTCAGTTGCTAATTTTATGATCATCTGCATTATTTCATGTCCAGGCTCTAATTACAGAATGGTTTGAAATAGTTTTACAAAAGTTCTTTGAAAATATACTTACCTTTATGAGAGTTGCGTTAAGACAAATAGGGGTAGTTTTTGTGTTGAGTTATCTGACTTTTACTAAAATGGAGCCTAGGCTGCAACATGAACCTTCTTATCTTTACCTAGCGTGATGGTATGAATGTTAACCTTTTCAGTTGCAGACATTTGTTATTTTTGGCACTTATTTACTGCTTAATGGTTAAGAACATAGTAACGCTTAATGGTTAAGAACATAGTAATGTTTAATGGTAAAGCTCATAGTCATGGTTAATGGTTTAGAACATAGTCATGCTTAATGGTTAAGAAAATAGTCATGAAACTCGGTATCTTAACTAAGCGTGATTCGAAGGCGAGCCCTGACTGAAGATTTACGGTAATTGATTCACTTTTAGCTCACCAAACCAATGCGGCATTTGCTATTGTGAGAAATATAGGACTCATGGGCGTTATCAGAGTGAAGCAACTCGATATTTCGTGTCCTGGGGCCAGTTGTTCAAAGCATCGTTAGCTTAAAGAGCTCGTTAGTGGTCATATTGTTGACTGTTCTAGCAAGTTTAATATTCAAAATGTTGGTATTTTTGCTGAAAAAATGTGAGCAGCTTTTGCGAATGCAAAAGCTGCCCACATTTTTTCAGCAAAAATATTAGCATATTTGCCATAATCAATGATCAAAGTTTTTACGATACGTTAATTAACTACGTCGTTAGTTTTGAACAACTGGCCCCTGGTTTCGACGGTTTTTGTCCAAATAGTTCCTGTCAGCTGCGCTGACACCGATTCTTATTTAATTATGTAATGAACAACCTTATAAAAGAAACGTGGGGCTTACATTTTCGGCATTTGACCTTGTGCATACGTTAGAATAGCTTTAATCAGGCAGTTCTAACGTGTACCCATAATCTTAGAATCGCCTCAATGATGCAGTTCTAACGAGTACCCACACTCTGTCATTGGATTAGAAATAGGACAAATTACAAACATTTTCTTCTGAAGAAGGATAGTTCTATAGACAGATACTGATGAGTAAGGAGGCCTTCACGCGGACTGAACAAATCAATTGTCGTAATCGCGACGGAAGTAATGGCGAGGATTGCAGCCGGGTAATCTCGATTTATGCCCCACCCCCCTCACTGACAGTTCCAAGACGGTTCTGTTGTCGCGGTTTATTTTTGTTATGGTTTGTCTTTGAGTGTGTGTATCGCTTGTGTTTTTGCTCACCAGAGCCGAAGGCTTCAGGGGAGCTTATAGAATTGGCAGTTGTCCGTCATCGTCTGCGTCCGTCAACACTTTCAAACGAAATCTCCTCTGAAGCCACTGGGCCGTTTTGGCCCAGGTTTCCTCCTAAGCATCCTTGGGCTGGGGATTGATTTTTTATGGAATTTGGCTCATGGGTTTGGTTGCTATGGTAACTTAGAGTTTCCATTGACTTTCATTGTGTGCGTCCGTCAACACATTCAAACGACATCTCCTCTGAAGCCACTGGGCCGCTTGGGCCCTGATTTCATATGTAGCGTCCTTGGACTGGGGGATTGAAAATGTGTGGTTTTTTAATGACATTCGGCTCATTAGTTTGGTTGCTACGTTAACTTAAAGTTTCCATAGACTTACATCTTTGTGGTTGTTTGATTTTTGTGTTCTCGGAGATGTTGCACTGATGGCTTAGGAGGCCTTCATGCGGAGTGAGCAAATTATTTGTCTAAATAGCGACGGATGTAAGGACAAGGATTGCAGCTGGACAAAATCGAATTAAGCCCCCCCCCACCCCCGACCAGGGGAATTAGTTTCATAACACGTTCCAATGTGGTTCTTCTGTCGCGGTTTGTATTTTGTTATGGTTTGTCTTATGAGTGTATGTTTCGCTTATATTATTTTGTTTTGGATACCCAATTGGCCATTTTGTGGGAAAGTAACTGTCATTTTGGCTTTCCGCTACTGATGTTTCGATTAGGGTCTAGTTATAATATGTCTGTGTTTCTTTCCCTTAGGTGTCACTGAACGGAGCTGTGGGTTAATTGCATCGATTCCTAATCGTTGCATTCACTTCTATTATAATAGGGAAAATTGGCTGCCACGGATGGGAACTTATCAATTGTCATCTATTGTCTTGCAACAACATATTACAGCGACATAAGACCTCTGAAGCCATTAGGCTGATTGGGTCCAAATTTTATCTGTAGAGTGTTTGGGCTCAGGGCTTCCATGGTTTATTAACATCATGGCTGCCAATGGGCAGTATTGCCTGAGCTCTAGTGAGCATAACGGTCCATGGGCCTCTTGTTTTCTTTTGGATAGCAAATTGGCTATTTTGTTGGAAAGTAACTGTCCTTTTAGATTTCTGCTACTGATGTTTCCATTAGGGTCAAGTTGTTTCATGTGTTTGTTTCTTTCCCTTTTGTGGCTTTGATGGGAGATATGGATTAATTGTATCCGTTCCTGATCATTACCTTCACTTCTATTTATTGCCGAATACGTTCAAGATAGTTTCCTTCAAAATTAAAGACTTGTCACCGACAACGTCATGACGCCCGTTTTGTGTTCTCGGAAATGTTGCACTGATGAGTTAGGAGGCCTTCATGCGGACTGAACAAATTATTTGTCTAAATCACGACGGAAGTAAAGGCGAGGATTGCAGCTGCGTAAAATCGATTTAAGCCCGGCAGTGGTATTCGTTTCACTGACCGTTCCAAGGCGGTTCTTCTGTCGCGGTTATATTTATTAGGATTTGTCTTTAGTGTGGGTGTATCGCTTATATTATTTTGTTTTGGATAGCCAATTGGCCATTTTGTGGGAAAGTGACTGTCCTTTTGGCTTTCCGCCTTGATGTTTCCATTAGGGTCTTGTTATTTCATGTCTGTGTTTTTTTCCCTTTGGCGTCACTGATGGGAGCTGTGGGTTAATTGTATCGATTCATGATCATTGCATCACTTCTATTTTACATGATCAAAATCATCGCCCTTGGTAATTTCATGGTTAAGACAAACAAGTTGGCTGCTTTCAAAAAGCATCCAATAGGTTTGGTCTTGTCAGTCTACATTCTGATTTGAGCCAGCTGATATCATTATCCCACTTAATGCTTTTTTTAAATAAAAATAATAAACTTTAATACAAAACGTGTATATATAATTTCGAAGTCTGTGACCTTGGTATCAGGAGGAGTAGGTAGTGATGAGTATTCTGTGGTAAATTGTTTAACGCCATGACAAGTATAAACTAAATGTAACTTACATATGGTTTACACATGTATAGCACAAAAACTTAACCAAACGAAAATGTAAACCGAATTTTTCAAAGGATCATAAATTTGTTAATATTTGGTGGACAGTAATTCTCGAAACTTAAGGCACATCTTCACATCTTAGCCTTACTACATACACATTATAGGCTTGATCGGATGAAAACTGTATAGTAGGAGTTATACGGAAACGCCAAACAAGTTTACGAACGGACGGACGGACAGCAACCCCAAAACTTAATATGACGTTTTTATTTTTGTTGTTGTTGTTGTTGTTGTTGTTTTTCAAACGGGCGTATAAAAAGATTTTTCTTAAGTCATTAGGCCTTCTATATATAGGGCCTTGGTTATCTATTTCATTTGTTGTTAACGTCCCTATTAACACTGTATGAGTCTTTTTTGAGACATTGCTTCCAATTTTGTGGGACTTTTACTCAGTACTGAAATAAAACGAGCAGATAAAATTCCTTCTCAAGTCCTGTCGCCCAATGAAACTAAACGGTTGAAATGCATGAACGGTCCGACCCGAGCCACTTTTCCTGGGCAGGCTTAGAACTTCTAGGCGATTTAACACAACTATGTGCGGCCGGTATCAGCACTGCGTGGAAGCATCATGCAGCCCAATCTATTTCTTCAATCCCCGATGGACGGGGGCCGATCAGACCTTGGGGCAATATATTGGACTGCATGAGCTGAAACCGACCGAACTTTGAAGTATTGCTGAACCGCCTAGGAAGATCTAAGCCTGCCCAGACAAAGTGCTGTGAATCAGACTGTATCTTAAACCTCGGCAGTTTCTTTAAGCGATACCTCCACAAAAACCTGAAATTTGCAATCCTTTTGTATATCTTTCTGGCTCACAATTTAATTGTAATGAAACTGATTAGTAAAACATCAAGTATTGAGTGGAAGTAAAGAACACCACTCTCGGCTTATCAGATACAATAGCTCCATTCGAATGTGCCAAAAAGTCTTTTAACAACTCAGTCTGTAACTGGTGGCAGTTCACTTAGTAGTCATGAAGTTTTTAAACAGAAACAATTGCTATCTGTGCTGGGCTCAAGAACAATAACAACGACCCATCAACGTTATGACTTTGTTCCGCTCCCTAAATATCGACCTTGGCCCTGACGTTGATTCTAGTATAGCAAAGACATGGAAATGTTTTTACACACCCAGCGATCTTTTTATGCCCCCGCATCGAATGATGCCGGGGGCATAGTTTTCCGTATACGTCAGTCCGTGGGTACGTGCGTACTTGCGTCCGAATGTATGTCCTTCTGTACGAAAGTGTGTACGTACGTACGTACGTAAACCTGTTAGACTCAGGTGAAGGTTTTTGTACAAGGTAGAACTTTAGCTCATATTTTCCAAACCATACAATAGATTTGGTTTATATTTAGTATGATGATAGATATAGGTCCAAAGTTTTATTCAGCAATGCCCCCACCCATACCCGTGACCTCAAGGTCAAGGTCACAAACTTAGAAATTTCTAACGTTTAAGACCCAGGTTAAGGTATTTGTACCAGGTAGAACTTGAGCTCATATTTTCAAAACCATTCAATGGATTTGGTTTATATTTTGTATGATGATAGATATAGGTCCAAAGTTTTATTCAGCAATACCCCCATCCATACCTATGACCTCAAGGTCAAGGTCATGGACTTTGAAATTTTTAATGTTTAAGACCCGGGTTAAGGTATTTGTACCAGGTAGAACTTGAGTTCATATTTTCCAAACCGTGCAATGAATTTGGTTCATAACCGGTATGATGATACATATAGGTCCAAAGGTTTATACAGCAATACCCCCACAAGGTCAAGGTCACAGACGTAGAAAAATTTTAATGTTTAAGACTCAGGTTAAGGTATTTGTACCACGTTGAACTTGAACTTTTATGATTCATTTGGTTCATATTTGGTTTGATGATAGATGCAGGTCCAAAGTTTTATTCAGTAATCCCCCCACCCATGTCTATGACTTCAAGGTTAAGGTCGCAGACATAGAAATTTCCAAAATTTATAATGGATTTGCTTCATATTTGGTGTGACAATAGTTGCAGGTCCAAAGTTTCATTGAGCCATACCCCCACCCCCTACCTCAAGGTCAAGGTCACAGACATAGAAATTTTTATATTATATTTTTGAGATTTCATATTTCCTGAACCATGTGATTGATTTGCTACATATTTGGAATGATGATAGATACAGGTCAAAAGTTTCATGTTTCATTCAGCCATAACCCCACCCTGCCCCATGACCTTAAGGTCAAGGTTGCAGACTTAGAAATGTTGAATGTTAACGTTTGTAAGAGCTCATATTTTCCAAACCATTTGATGGATTGAGTTCATATTTGGTATGTTGATAGTTATTTTTCCAAGGTTTAATCAGCCATACACCAACCTATGTCAATGACCTAAGGAGGGGGTGGGGATGGGGTGGGTGAGGAAGGCTCCTGGGCGGGGGCATTTGTGTTGTATTGATACATTTATAGTTTGTTTTTTTTTTTTGGGGGGGGGGGTTTAGGATCCTTTCAAGATTATTTCACTCACATCAAGCCTATCGTTAATCAGAGGTGATCGAAAACTGGAGTACCCTATGAAAAAACCTCCTGACCTTCTGTTGCAGAACTTCTCATTATGTGACCTGAGCCATGCTCAAACCTACAGCGTTGAGAGACCTAATGATTAAGAGTCAGCACTCTTATCCACTAGGCCACGGAGGCCCGTTACACCGGGCGATCTTTATAAATGAGGAAAAATAACGTTCTTTGTCTTTCCAACATTTACATATATACGTATTATTAGAGCTGTCAGTGCACCGAAAGATGTTCAGAATATAAAAATCTGTTCCTATCTGTGTGAAGTAAACTTTGCAAGTTTTGTTTATTTGTATTTTAACGGCCCAGTCAACACTGATTTGGGTCATGTTTGGGCCTGTCAGTGTACCTATCCACGCTTTTCCCGAGCAGGCTTACCAGATCAGTGCACATTCTGTCGCCAAAAACTGACCCCTGCCCTTCGTGAATCAGCGGAAGGGAGAGAATGACCATAGAAAAGATCTCATGATCAATCTCCACGAAAGATTGTTGCCGACCCCGGTAGGTATCGAACCCGAGTCTTCCTTATCACCAGTCAGACTGCATCCGACTGAGCTACCGCAGCCAGCCACACTTTGTGAGTAGTAGTAGTTATGTTCTGTTGTTTTTCGTTTCCATGGCCCTATGGACTTACTCCATAATGGCATTTCAAGACGTAAACTTTGCGAAAATGACTGCGGCTGTTATAAGTTCCCCGTAAGGGAATAGATGCGCCTTAAGGGGGTGGGGCTACTCCTGCAAAAGTAGTTTCTCTTTGGATATGTCTAAGGGGTAAACTCTTAAAGGAAAGAATTTGCTCCTGGGGAGCAAATTCTTCCCTTTTAGAGTAGACCCCTTGAGGAGCAAATTCTTCCCCTGTTAGAGTAGATCCCTTTTTCAGTTGGACAGAGCCAACAGAGTAGCAACCATAAGGTCCTTAAAGTTGTATTTCCATCACGAAACCATGCCTATAGAATTGTGAGCCACTTTAATATGTTCTATAAATGAGTTATCCTTTGGAAGCAAGGAATACACCACAGAACTGAAAAACATGGTGTGTACATGTTTTCTTGGCCAGACTAGCTAGTTTCGGCCAATTAGGCCTCATCAGTGACCCTAAGATATTTTTCAAAATTCCACAATGGGATCAATGATCCCAAAGGACAAGAAAATATAATCTACACTATGATGTAGGGCAGGGAGACGTTTTACCGCCGCCACACATTCCCACACTCCAGTTGTAGTAAAGTTAAATATGTTCTATAAAAGGGCTATCCTTTGGAAGCAAGGAATACACCACGGAGTGTACATGTTTTCTGGACCAGACTAGCTAGTTTCGGTCAATTAGGCCTCATCAGTGACCCTCTGATATTTTCAAAATTCCACAATGGAATCAATGATCCCAAAGGACAAGAACATATAATCTACACTTTAATATAGTAAAGCTCGGGTTTGCAGGGGTATACATTAGTTTCCGTATTCATGCTCTGAGACACTAGATTGTGGGTACTCGATAGAATCGCCTCGTCGAGGCGTTTCGGTCGACTCCCCGCAATCTATGTTTTAAGCAAAAAAGGCAAATATTCCCATTTTTCTTTTTAAAATTTCTTTTTCTTTGGCCAAAAAATGACAATGTATTTGTATAGGTGTGTTTCGAAATACGGTAAAAATGGTAGACTAACTACCACACCTGCCAGGTGTATCCATTTCCCTTAAGATATTTATTGTTGGAGTTGAAACGCTTGCTTTTTGGCCTGTTTCGCTCTTCAGACAGGCTGTTTCCTGTAATTGCAGTATAGTATTGCATCATCGTTATTTGTTTGTTTGATTTCATGTTTAATGTTAAAGTTGATTGGCTGATCGTGTCACGTGCCCCTCCATGGAACAGTTACAATCTGGTCATTATACCCGGTTTGCCCGCCTCATGGCGACCAAACCAATAATTTATTCAGTCCGCATGAATGAGTGCAACATCTCCGTATATAAATCAAACGAATACAGAGAATGAGCAATAAAGCGAATCAGACCCCATGGCCCAAACATCAAAGGGAAACACACATTTTTTGCAGAAAAAAAGAAAAATATTACAATTTTACATCTTAAAATCTTTTCTTTTTTTCGGCGGTAAAGTTTACAATGTATTTGTATAGGCGTGTTTTCGTAATGTAAGACACTAAATAATAACGACTTTGTATGATAAACGTAAACTGGCTGAATAGAATAGTGTTTGTACACGAGTTGTTTGTGCCAAATGCGTCCCTTCATGTCTCTAAGTTTTTTGTTTGTTTGATGTGAGGCTTTACGCTCCCGTCAACACTATTAAGGTCATTTTGGAGACATTGCTTCCGATTTTGTGGGACTTTTACCCGACATTGAGATGAAATGACATCTCAAGCCCTAGCACCCATAGAAACCGCTGGGATTTAATGAGCGGTCCGACTCGCATCACTTTTCCTAGGCAGGCTTTAGAAGACCTAAGCTGTTTACCAGTACTCAAGTTCGTTGGTTTTCAGATCTGCGCGGAAGCACCGTGCAGCCCAATCTATTTTTCCAGGCCCCGATGGGCGGGGGCGGTCATGTCTCTAAGTATTCCTATTTTTGATAGCATTAAGAAAACACGCCTATACAAATACAATGTATTTTTTGGCCGAAACAAATGAAGATTTTATGATGAAAAATGGTAAAATGTTTCTTACTTCTGCTCAAAATATAGATTGTGGTTACACGTTAGAACAACCTCGACAGGGCGGTTCTTACTAGTACCCACAATCTATATTTTAGAGCAGAAATAAGGAAAAATAATGTTTACCACTGTAAAATTCAGTTTTTCTATATAAAAGTGGGGTTCGAGGGGGTAACAATTATATAGGCGTCTTTTCGCGATTCCTATATTTGATAGTATGATATGGCTACATTCTTTCGTTGACTTCTTACCTAAGTAACTTTTAGCTGCACTGAACTAAACGCTCCTGGGATTTCATAGGCTGATAAGTCAAAATTATTCCCGCCCCCGCCCATAGGGACTTGACGAAATATATGGGCTGCACGATGCTGTCGCGGAGATACCGCGAATTTTAACATATCATTTATGTCTAAGGATAATTTGTAGTAATTTTGCAAAGTTTTGATTTCTGTATTGTTAATTTCTTTGCATTTGGGATGTTTAATTGACTTAACGTCAGGCGACGTTACGTAAAATAACTTAAACGTCGGTATCCGGTGTCAGTTACTATGTAGAATAGTAAAGTAACATGGATGACAGTAGGACAGGCAATCTATGGTGAAAAGGAAGCAATGCTATGGCGGTACATGTTCTTGGTATAAACACAAGAGAAGGAAGCGTAGATTAATTGAAAGAAAGAGTGCGCCTGAGGGGAAGATACGGTGTCGTAGACAGAAGAAAACCAGAAATAAATGTAGTTTGGCAAGGAGATACCGAGGCAGAAACAGAAAACAGAAGTTTTCATTTACAAATTTTTCCTTCAAGAGGCTTTTTGGATGCATTTGCTACCATACGTGGTACAGAAACCATCAGATGAAAAAGATGAGGACGACAGGAGGATATAAAAGAAGGAAACCAAAGTTTCGTAAAGGTAGAGCTGGAAGACGAAAAAGGAAACATAGAAAGAAAGGCAACAGAACACTTAAGAAAAGGGCGAAAGTGTTGACGATAAGCATTCTTCTTTCAGTATAATGGTCAATTTGCCGTAGTCTAATACTTTCCTTTTGTGGTGGGAGTGTCGCGGAGATACAGCGAATTTTAACATATCATTTATGTCTAAGGATAATTTGTAGTAATTTTGCAAAGTTTTGATTTCTGTATTGTTAATTTCTTTGCATTTGGGATGTTTAATTGACTTAACGTCAAACGACGTTACGTAAAATAACTTAAACGTCGGTATCCGGCGTCAGTTACTATGTAGAATAGTAAAGTAACATGGATGACAGTAGGACAGGGAAAAGCTCAAGATAAAAGATGTAAACAGGGATAAAGAAGATATCCAGGCAGGAAGCTGTGCGGACTGCTAGAAAAAATGGATAGAGAATTTTCCACAAACAATGGACAAGCAGGAAAGATTTTATATTAATAAACATTGTGGAATTTCTTTCTGGGGTGAAGAACATCTACATTAAATTAACTTTTATGCTCTCCCTATTTGTCTTCGCCACAGATGCTTCCACGCAGAGCTGAATCCTGCCCGCAAACTAGTACTGGTAAACTGCTTAGAAAATCTAAGCCTGTCCAGGAACCACGGTGCGAGGCGGACCGTCCATGCTATGTTTTTGTTTTTGGTTTTAA
Source organism: Lucinisca nassula (assembly GCA_963580285.1). NCBI lineage: Eukaryota > Metazoa > Mollusca > Bivalvia > Lucinida > Lucinidae > Lucinisca > Lucinisca nassula. The sequence goes on from OY757023.1 coordinate 76,529,508, forward strand.
GGCCCTTTCAAGATTATTTCACTCATATCGAGCCGATCGTTAATCAGAGGTGGGCGAAAACCGGAGTACCCGGAGAAAAACCACCTGACCTTCCCCGTCCATGCTATCAAACCCTATTGGTTTCATTGGGCGACAGGGCTTGAGATGTCATTTCATCTCAATGTTGGATAAAGTCCCACAAAATTGGAAGCAACGTCTCCAAAATGACCTTTACAGTGTTGACAGGGACGTTAAACCTCAACTCAAACAAACAAACAAAATTATTGCAAATAAAAAAATTTAAACCAAAATTATCTTCAAACGACTTCTTCTCTGAAGCCGCTGTTCCGATTTCAAGTATGGAAGCATGTTTCCAGCATCTTTACCTTTGAAGATGACAATATAGATCCCGATAGTCCCCAAAAGAATGGTAAAGTTAAAAAGTTTTGGTCATTCGTAAAGTCCCTGAAAAAGGATGCGTTTGGGATCACATCGCTAAGGGAAAATGGAATTCTAAAAACAGATGCGCGCGATAAGGCTAATATTTGCAATAAACAGTTTCAATCAGCATTTACGCGTGAAACTGATGGTGAGCTACCATCTAAAGGTGCAAGTCTGTTCCCCTCTATGGGGGACATAACAGTTGACCCCAATGGGGTCGCTAAACTGTTAGGTAAGCTCAAGATACATAAGGCATCTGGGCCCGATGACCTGAATGCCAGGGTACTTAAGGAATATAGTGCTGAAATATCTCCTGTGTTGGCCTTTATCTTCAATCAATCACTTGCCCAGGGCACTGTACCAGATGACTGGCGACAAGCAAATGTAACCCCGGTCTATAAAAAAGGGGAAAAATATGATGCAGCAAATTATAGACCAGTGTCGCTAACATGCATCTGTTGCAAAACCCTGGAGCATATATTAGTAAGCAACATCAACAAGCACTTAGCCTTTGAGAGCATTCTTGCTGACTGTCAACATGGTTTCCGGAGTCAAAGGTCTTGCGAAACGCAGCTTGTTCAATTTTACCATGACATTGTGAGCAATCTGGATGGGGCCATACACCGTGGCCACAAACAGACTGACTTGATCATCATGGACTTTGCTAAGGCCTTTGACAAGGTACCTCACAGAAGGCTATTACATAAACTGGAGTACTATGGGATAAGAGGATCCACGCATAGGTGGATTAGCTCATGGCTCTCTGGGCGCTCACAACAAGTTGTACTTGATGGCCAAGCGTCTGATCCAGTCCCTGTTTTATCTGGAGTCCCCCAAGGTTCGGTCCTTGGACCGGTCCTTTTCTTGGTTTTCATTAATGATCTCCCCGATAATATCAGGTCATCGGTCCGTTTGTTTGCTGATGATTGTGTCCTGTATAGGAACATATATTCTCCTTCTGACTGTCTTATTTTACAAGATGACCTGGATCAACTTGCACAGTGGGAGGCCGATTGGCAAATGAAGTTCAATGTGGCCAAATGTCACTCAATGAGAGTGTCACGACACCCTCCGGACAAGCAAATTAAGTTTGACTATACTCTTCACCAGCAAGTTTTGGAGCATGTTCAATCCGCCAAATATCTTGGTATCACCATCACTGACGATCTTGATTGGGGTCAACATATCTCAGAGATTACATCTAAAGCAACTAGGACTTTGGGATTCCTTAGACGGAACTTGGCTTTTGCACCTAGGCAGACAAAGGATGTTGCATATAAAACATTGGTTCGCCCTCAACTCGAATATGCATCACCCATTTGGCACCCCTATGTTAAAACTCAGACTCAGCAGGTGGAGAAGGTGCAGAGGACAGCTGCTCGATGGACCTGTAGGCGATGGCGAAATAGAAGTAGCGTCGGTGACATGCTTAATGAGCTAGAGTGGCCGTCCCTGGAGGCCCGTCGTGAGCAGTCCTCTTTAACCTTCTTCTGCAAGATACACTCTGATTCAGTGTCTATTGATAAAGATAGGTACTTGACCCCTGTAACACTGTCGACCCAAACAAGGGCATCAAAAGTAAACGACTCACAATATCGTAGATACCAGTCCTATAGTGATGCCCTGAAGAACTCGTGTTTTCCTAGAACTATTCCCCAATGGAATAGTCTTCCCTCCTCTGCGGTGAATGCCAAGTCCGCAGAAGAGTTCAAAGCCCGCACAGTGTAAGATTGGGACTCAGAGGTATGCGTTTTAGGATACCTCTGTTATGCAGATTGTAAATAGTTTTAAGGACGCATCCAGTGCCTCTCTTTTTTTTCTTTTTTTTTTTTTCAGCTAAATTCTAAATTTAGCCACCCAATCAACTGAGGTAATGGCCAGATGTGACCGACTCAGTATAAGAAGATAGATAAGAAGATAGATAGATGAAAAATAGACACCTCACACCCCCCATCCACGACACAAGAGGGAAAGAAACACCAACAAAAATCAAATTCAGGATAATTAAAACAATACAAGCGGAAAGCCAAAAAGGACAGTGACCCAACAGCTATCCAAAATAAAAATGTATTAGCAGTACATACATGCAATGACAGATAATTACAATAATCGATGAGAACAGAAGCACCGCCTTGGAACGGTCATTGAACGTTTCTACAGGGGCCTTAAATCCGTTTTACATCGTCAAAAGCATTGCCCTTCGTTATACCTCGGTTAAGACAAATAGTTTATTCAGTCCACATGATTCATCAGTGCAACATCCACGACAGCATATACATCAAACGAATACAGGGAGTGAGTAATGAAACTTCAGGAACTGATCGGATCAACCCCCCCCCCACCCCACACCCCCACCCCCCAACACACACACACATCCTAATAAATAACAAAGTAACAGGCGACAAACCGAGTTAGCAGCTGTTTCCCAAACAGATGATAATAAGTTTACAACTAAATAATTTGGAAACACATTTGTTTGTTTGATTTGAGGTTTAACGTCTCCGTCAACACTGTATAGGTTATTTTGGAGACGTTTCTTCCAATTTTGTGGGACTTCTACCAGACACTGAGATGAAATGACATCTCAAGCCCTGACTCCCAATGAAACCAATAGGGTTTATAATCATGGACGGACCGACTAACACCGCTTTGCCTGGGCAGGCTTAGATCCACAAAGCGATCTACCAGTACTCCTGTGCAGTCGATTTCAGCTCTGCGTGGAAGCATCATGCAGCCTATCTGTTTCTTCCAGCCCCGATGGGCGGGGCCCTTGGACACACATAAGTGAAAACATTTATAATTCAACAGTACCGAATATAAAACAAAAGAAACCGCAACGAAAGTATCGCCTTAAAACAGCCAGCAATAGATGGTTAACCCGGTTTTATGGGGCTCCTATATGTGGGGTTTCATCTTGAAATTTTCTTTTTTTCGGCGGTAAAGTTTACAATGTATTTGTATAGGCGTGTTTTCGTAATGAAAGTGGTTTCATGCAGCTTGAATTATTTTTTTTCAGGTACTGTTCATCGGAGTTTTCACCCGTCGGACAAACAAAGTATGAATGACAGACAATTGACTGTGTTTGATTCCTTCGAACGAATGTCGGGCTACACATACTTTGGAATCATTGACCATGATGAATTTCTTATCCCTTCTGGAAACAGGTCTTTGAAACAACTGATGGTATGCAAAATTAATCATATATTCTTTCATATCTTAACCCTATAGACGATTCAAAACTTAATATATATTATGACTATTAAAACTATTTTTCCCAGTGTTTGATGATGCATATGGTCTATATGACAATGGTGTCACGTTCTTTCTTTCTTTCTTTCTTTTTCTTTCTTTCTTTCTTTCTTTCTTTCTACTGATACTGCGTCGGCCACATTTGGCCATTACCGCAGGTGTACATTACATACAATCCGGGAAGCCTACACAGTATGTCAGTAATCATGCAATTACGGCAGGAATCTTTAACCTGCACAGGGGATGATTCTCCCTGCACAGGGGGCTTCCAGTTAACGTCCCGATCCGAAGGACGGTGCACTTTATGACATTTTCCCTGCAAATTATGCCAATGGAGCGTGTTCGAACACCGAAATTTTATCGCCGCTGCCGGGAATCGAACCCGGGACCTCTAGCATCAGAGGCAAGTGCACTAACCACTGAGCTATCACGCTCCACGTTTCAAACGAAATAATTTGTCGGGACTGGTATTTCCTACCAGCAAGGAATGATTTCAATTTCGGAAACAAAAAGAAACCACATGGGGCAAGGTCTGGGGAATACGGGTGGTGAGACAAAACAATTACTTTCCTTTCTTCAAAAACGCCGTAACTATTGCGGAGGTATGAGCCGTTGCATTGTCATGTAGAAGACGGACATGTTTAAAACCAGTGGCGTGTGCTTTCAACAATTTTTCAGTCATATCACGACGGTGTCTGGTTGCGACAGGGAGCTCAATGCTCACTTTTATGGTCCTGCGATAGTGAAGTATCTTGTCCCAGACACATTACATGATACCACACCCAGTCACATTATCCTGACACTGGGTCGACAAGTCCTAGCTCTACCCCAAAAATCTGAGTGCCAAGCGAGGAGCAGCTAGTACCATTTTTAACGACTTTGGTATGTCGCGGCCCGGGATCGAACCCGTGACCTCCCGTTCCCCGGAGCGGACACTCTATCAACTGAGCTATCGGGGCCGGTTTAAAACCAGTGGCAGGGAGTCGTTTCTGATATAGAGGATATTTGATTTTTTCAGTGTAAGATCGAATTTTATTTCATCGAATGAACACCAAAACTGTTATTTTCACGAGTGGCGTAGCCACGAGTGAAAATAGCAGTTTTGGTGTTCATGAGTGAAATAAAATTTGATCTTGCACTGAAAAAATCAAATTTTCTATTTCTTACATGCTTCAAAAGGCAATATTTAGCGTCTTTAATGGTGTCGCTCACATTCGGAGAAAATTATCTTTGTTCCTGTTCGTTTCGCGTCAATTTAGTGGTGTCCATCGTGTTTAGTGGGTATACTATTGGGTGTAAACTGAGTGTTTGCACCTGAGAAATGGTCTGGGATGGTATTATTATGAATGATTAATGAAATAATTGAGAGAGTAGTTTTCCAAAGAAGTTGTTGGCAAGTCTAACGTCGCGCGACAAAAGACGTGACGTCAGCGTCATAAATGACGTCAGTAACGTCCCCGTCACACATGAACGGGCTATGCGTCAATTAGAACACATTTCAGTATTGTTTAGTTATCTGACAAAGATAAAATTGAAATTAGAGTTAGATTTGAAGAAAAAAGTAGTCCCAAACAGTGAAAAATAAAAAATCGTATTTTCACTGTTTGAAACAGTGAAAATATCGATTTATATTTCACTGATAAATCTCTATCATTCATTGAAAAGCATGTAAGAAAATTCTTTTTCATTTTCTTCAGTACTACGTCTTTGTGGTACTTTCCGGTGATGTGTTTGCCCTTTTTCGCCGGCAATTTTATTGTGACTCCTTCACCAGAGAAGAAGATTGCATACAAAACCTTCTTTTACTCAAAGAACGTTGGGCAATTATTGCGCGTTGGCTGTGCTTAGTGGCCCAGATCTTACTGCTAACCTTTCTGACGGCTCAAAATAATTGACATAGGTTTCATCACATGTGACGACATTGGCAAACTGCTTTTTGTCATATTTCGGAAACATTTGAAGCAGCTGTTTGGCCACTTTGACCCGTTGTATCTTTTGCCCGTCAGTCAACAGATGTGGCACCCATCTAGCAGAAATCTTTCTGACTTTCAAGTCCTTCTTCAAAATGAACCGTTTATAGTGATATGCCTACCTTTCGAGCAATATCACGAACTGTAAATCTGGCATCTCATTCAATTATTTCCTTTATTTTGGAAACGATTTCTTTACGAGATGCAGATTTTGGCCTACCTGATTTCGGTGCATTTTTTATGGACTGTACACCAGGCTCAAATTTCTTTTTCCACCGCCGAACTGTGTCAAAAGACACGCAAGAAGGCCCAAAAGCAGCAGAAATTTCAGTCGTCAGCTTCTTCGTAGAACAACCACGTTTTGAGCAAGCTTTGATATAAGCCCGTATTTCATCTTTTTTGTCGACGTTTCTACCAACCATTTTCACTGCATTGGTCAATGACTGCGTGTATTCAAATGCCAATTTTTATGTCTTACTCTTAGTCTAACATGTACATTTATACACCATTGTGTAGATATTAAATAGCCCTATACAAGTATGTATTGCACGACCCGCAGAAAAAGCAACCGACTGAAGTCGGTTTTTTCTAAGAGTGCCCTAAAATCACCGTGTCATTCTGTCAGTCTGTCAGTCTGTCATTCTGTCTGTCCGTACGTAACCCGTTTGTGAAAATTGGTGATAGTGACTTAACCGCTTGGAATATTTAAACAATTTTTGGCATACTGATAGATATCAATGAGATCTAACCAATGAACTTACGAAATATTACATTCCATTTAGTATAGCCTCGCCGAGGCGAAAAATGTGAAAATTTTCGAACATTTTTGAACTGCTTCTCCTCGGAAACCGTTGGGCCGATTGAAGTCAAATTTCATATGGAGCCTCTATGGGATGGGGGAAACCAAAATTTGCTCATGGGGTCAAGGTCACATGACCAAAATGGCCGCCAAGCCATATATGGTTTGTCTGTCTGTCCGTCCGTAACCCGTAAGTGAAAATTGGTGATAGTGACTTAACCGCTTGGAATATTTAAACAATTTTTGGCATACTGATAGATATCAATGAGATCTAACCAATGAACTTGCGAAATATTACATTCCATTTAGTATAGCCTCGCCGAGGCGAAAAATGTGAAAATTTTCGAACTGCTTCTCCTCGGAAACCGTTGGGCCGATTGAAGTCAAATTTCATATGGAGCCTCTATGGGATAGGGAAACCAAAATTTGCTCATGGGGTCCAGGTCACATGACCAAAATGGCCGCCAAGCCATATATGGTAAAAACCCTTCAAAAATAGTCTTCTCCAGAACCACTGGGCAGATTTCCACGAAACTTGATAAATAGCATCTGGGATGTAGGCCTATCATTAATTGCTAAAATGGTGACCCTGGGTTGACCTTGACCTTCTTTGGGTCCGTCCGTAACCCGTTTGTGAAAACTGGTGATAGTGACTTTACCGCTTGGAATATTTAAACAATTTTTGGCATACTGATAGATGTCAATGAGATCTAACCAATGAACTTACGAAATATTACATTCCATTTAGTATAGCCTCGCCGAGGCGAAAAATGTGAAAATTTTCGAACATTTTTGAACTGCTTCTCCTCGGAAACCGTTGGGCCGATTGAAGTCAAATTTCATATGGAGCCTCTATGGGATGGGGGAAACCAAAATTTGCTCATGGGGTCAAGGTCACATGACCAAAATGGCCGCCAAGCCATATAAGGTTTGTCTGTCTGTCCGTCCGTAACCCGTTTGTGAAAATTGGAGATAGTGACTTAACCGCTTGGAATATTTAAACAATTTTTGGCATACTGATAGATATCAATGAGATCTAACCAATGAACTTGCGAAATATTACATTCCATTTAGTATAGCCTCGCCGAGGCGAAAATGTGAAAATTTTCGAACTGCTTCTCCTCGGAAACCGTTGGGCCGATTGAAGTCAAATTTCATATGGAGCCTCTATGGGATAGGGAAACCAAAATTTGCTCATGGGGTCCAGGTCACATGACCAAAATGGCCGCCAAGCCATATATGGTAAAAAAACCCTTCAAAAATAGTCTTCTCCAGAACCACTGGGCAGATTTCCACGAAACTTGATAAATAGCATCTGGGATGTAGGCCTATCATAAATTGCTAAAATGGTGCACTGGGTTGACCTTGACCTTCTTTGGGTCCGTCCGTAACCCGTTTGTGAAAACTGGTGATAGTGACTTAACCGCTTGGAATATTTAAACAATTTTTGGCATACTGATAGATGTCAATGAGATCTAACCAATGAACTTACGAAATATTACATTCCATTTAGTATAGCCTCGCCGAGGCGAAAAATGTGAAAATTTTCGAACATTTTTGAACTGCTTCTCCTCGGAAACCGTTGGGCCGATTGAAGTCAAATTTCATATGGAGCCTCTATGGGATGGGGGAAACCAAAATTTGCTCATGGGGTCAAGGTCACATGACCAAAATGGCCGCCAAGCCATATATGGTTTGTCTGTCTGTCCGTCCGTAACCCGTTTGTGAAAATTGGTGATAGTGACTTAACCGCTTGGAATATTTAAACAATTTTTGGCTGGCATACTGATAGATATCAATGAGATCTAACCAATGAACTTGCGAAATATTACATTCCATTTAGTGTAGCTTCGCCGAGGCGAAAAATGTGAAAATTTTCGAACTGCTTCTCCTCGGAAACCGTTGGGCCGATTGAAATCAAATTTCATATGGAGCCTCTATGGGATGGGGGAAACCAAAAATTGCTCATGGGGTCCAGGACACATGACCAAAATGGCTGCCAAGCCATATATGGTCTGTCTATCTGTCCGTCCGTAACCCGTTTGTGAAAATTTGTGATAGTGACTTAACCGCTTGGAATATGTAAACAATTTTTGGCATACTGATAAATATCAATGAGATCTTATCAATGAACTTGCGAAATATTACATTCCATTTAGTACAGCCTCGCCGAGGCGAATAATGTGAAAATTTTCGAACTGCTTCTCCTCGGAAATCGTTGGGCCGATTGAAGTCAAATTTCATATGGAGCCTCTACGGGATGGGGGAAACCAAAATTTCCTCATAGGGTCCAGGTCACATGACCAAAATGGCCGCCAAGCCATATATGGTAAAAACCCTTCAAAAATAGTCTTCTCCAGAACCACTGTGCAGATTTCCACGAAACTTGATAAATAGCATCTTGGATGTAGGCCTATCATAAATTGCTAAAATGGTGACCCTGGGTTGACCTTGACCTTCTTTGGGTCCGTCCGTAACCCGTTTGTGAAAACTGGTGATAGTGACTTAACCGCTTGGAATATTTAAACAATTTTTGGCATACTGATAGATGTCAATGAGATCTAACCAATGAACTTACGAAATATTACATTCCATTTAGTATAGCCTCGCCGAGGCGAAAAATGTGAAAATTTTCGAACATTTTTGAACTGCTTCTCCTCGGAAACCGTTGGGCCGATTGAAGTCAAATTTCATATGGAGCCTCTATGGGATGGGGGAAACCATAATTTGCTCATGGGGTCAAGGTCACATGACCAAAATGGCCGCCAAGCCATATATGGTTTGTCTGTCTGTCCGTCCGTAACCCGTTTGTGAAAATTGGTGATAGTGACTTAACCGCTTGGAATATTTAAACAATTTTTGGCATACTGATAGATATCAATGAGGTCTAACCAATGAACTTGCGAAATATTACATTCCATTTAGTGTAGCTTCGCCGAGGCGAAAAATGTGAAAATTTTCGAACTGCTTCTCCTCGGAAAATGTTGGGCCGATTGAAATCAAATTTCATATGGAGCCTCTATGGGATGGGGGAAACCAAAAATTGCTCATGGGGTCCAGGACACATGACCAAAATGGCTGCCAAGCCATATATGGTCTGTCTATCTGTCCGTCCGTAACCCGTTTGTGAAAATTTGTGATAGTGACTTAACCGCTTGGAATATGTAAACAATTTTTGGCATACTGATAAATATCAATGACATCTAATCAATGAACTTGCGAAATATTACATTCCATTTAGTACAGCCTCGCCGAGGCGAATAATGTGAAAATTTTCGAACTGCTTCTCCTCGGAAATCGTTGGGCCGATTGAAGTCAAATTTCATATGGAGCCTCTACGGGATGGGGGAAACCAAAATTTCCTCATGGGGTCCAGGTCACATGACCAAAATGGCCGCCAAGCAATATTTGGTAAAAACCCTTCAAAAATAGTCTTCTCCAGAACCACTGTGCAGATTTCCACGAAATTGATAAATAGCATCTGGAACGTAGGCCCATCATAAATTGCTAAAATGGTGACCCTGGGTTGACCTTGACCTTCTTTGTGCCTAGGTCAAACTTTGACACATATGCTTTTGTGTTGGATTTTATCCTGCAAACGATTCAGAATACAGTACTAAAGTATAAGATATATTTTTGTTCCTTACGATAAGGCGCATTTATTGGGGGAACCGTTTTATGTCCAGGTCACATGACCAAAATGGCCGCCATACCCATATATGGTAACACTCATAAAGCTAAAAGCATCTGGCGGGTCGTGCACTTCAGCTGAAGCACTGGTTGGTTTTGATAGTGCCCCACGTGGATATCGAGCTAGAGGACAATATAAGCAATTCCTCGTAATGTCCGAGAAGGGCCATGAAACACCTATTGCACCTTTTTCTATGTACACAGTGAATTCTAAATAATAACACGACTAATGGCAATGAATACACAAAAACTGTTTTTCTCCATTTTAATAGGTCGACTTCTTAGTTACAACTACCTGTCTGCTTTTGTTCACTGAAATGAGGGGTTTCAAACTCATTTGATACAATTTCCGTCCGAGTGAAGACTTTATTGTTCCCTTGACTAGTTGACAGAACTTCGATAGCACACCCGTGCGTCAGGGTGTGCGTCATTGTTCATTTTCCCACATCTTCAAAAAGGCTACTTTTCTGATGAAAATCCGTGATATTTATTTTTATAAATACTGCAAACATAGGTTGTGGGTGCTCGTTAGAACCGCCTCATTGATTTGTTTGAGTTGAGGTTTAATGTCCCCGTCAACACTGTAAAGGTCATTTTGGAGACGTTGCTTCCAATTTTGTGGGACTTTTACCCGACATTGAGATGAAATGACATCTCAAGCCCTGTCGCCCAATGAAACCAATAGGGGTTATTAGCATGGACGGTCCGCCTCGCACCACGGTTCCTGGACAAGCTTAGATCCTCTAAGCGGTTTACTAGTACTATTGTGCGGGCCAGATTCAGCTCTGCGTGGAAGCATCATGCAGCCCATATATTTCTTCAAGCCCCTATGGGCGGGGGCCGCCCGTCTCATTGAGGCGGTTCTATTGTGTACCCACAACCGATGTCGTGGAGCAGAAATAAGAAAAAATAAGGAATACCCCCGTAAACCCCAGTTTTCTATATATAAATTGGGGTTTAGTGGGGTGTTCATTTTACGGACTTCTTCACGTGATAGTATTGTTGAATATTTGCTTGCCAAGAGAGTGTATCCATTCCCTCGCATCCCACTTTTATATAGTAAAAATAGGGTTTACTGGGGTAAATCTTATTTTTTCTTATTTCTGCTCTAAAATATAGATCTTTGGTACTCGTTAGAACCGCATCATCGAGGCTGTTCTAAAGAGTATCCACAATCTCTATTATGAGCAGACATTAGAAAGATATAACAATTTTTGATCTTAAGATTTGTATTTTTTCGGCGGTAAAGTTTACAATGTATGTGTTTAGGCGTGTTTTCGTAATGAATGCTCCATTATTTTGCCTTTCATTATGGTACCAATGTGTCATTATTATAATGAATGGAGAAATAAATTGCTAATGAAATGAAATGTTATCATATTTACAGTATATATTTAGCATTACGAAAACACGCCTATATAAATACACTGTAAATCACATCGCCGTAAAAATGAAAAATTTAAGATGAAAAATTGTGATATTGTTCTTATTTCTGCTCAAAATTTAAATTGTGGGTACTCGTTAGAACCGTTATTGAGGCGGTTCTAACGAGTACCTACAATCTATATTTTAGAGCAGAAACAATAACAATAAGGTTTACCCCTGTAAAGCCCAGTTTTACTATATAAAAGTGGTGTTCAAGGGGGTCAAAATATATAGGCATGTTTTCGTGATGGAGATTATCACATGGGATTTTGGTTATCACCAGCATTATCAACCGGAGAACCAATTATCAGCCCGAGAGATTTAGCTCGAGTGCTGATAATGGTCGAGGGTTGCTATTGCGTGTGATAACCTGAACCCCACGTTATTATCCGTTTATTACGGAAGCCGGGAAGGGACATGAATTTTTTTTAATATATTGTGCGATCAAGAGATTATCTTGTGCGGACAAGATAAAATGTTGTGCGCACAAGATATTATCTTGTGGACAACATAATTTATCTTGTGCGGACAACATATTATCTTGTGCGCACAAGATAATATCTTGTTAGCACAACTTAATATCTTGTGCGCACAAGATATTATCTTGTTCGCACAACATATTATCTTATTTGCACAACATAGATCTTGGGAAGTTGTGCGAACAATATATTATCTTGTGCGGACAAGATATTATCTTGTTCGCACAACATGTTATCATGTGCGCACAAGCGCAAGATCATATCTTGCCTGAACAAGATAATATCGTGTCCGCACATTTTATCTTGTGCGCACAACTTATAAAATAAAAAACCATGTCCCTTCCCGGATTCCGTAGTTTATCAATCTTGTTTCAATATTTTAACGATGGATCGCCATATTTATGCATTACTAGATCCGCCAAAATGCTGTTGCTTTTATGTAAATGCTGTGAATTAGTTGAACAAATGTTTCAAAGGATGGTGGATATAAAACATTGGTTCGCCCTCGTGAGCAGTCCTCTTTCACCTTCTTCTATAAGATACACTCTGGTATAGTGACTCTTGATAAAGATAAATACTTGACCCCTGCGGCAGCTTCAACTCAAACAAGGGCATCAAAAGTAAATAACACACAATATCGGAGGTACCTGACCTATAGTGATGCCCTAAAGCATTCTGTTTTCCCAGAACTATTCCTCAGTGGAATAGTCTTCCCTCGTCCGCGGTAGATGCCAAGTCCGCAGAGGAGTTCAAAGCCGGTACAGTGCAGATTGGGACTCAGAGGTATGCGTTTTAGTATACCTCTGTTAATCAGATTGTAAATAGTTTTAAGGAATCATCCAGTGTCCTCTTATTTATTCAGCTAAATTCTACATTTAGCCACCCACACAAATGAGGTAATGGCCAAATATGACCGACTCATTATATGAAGATAGATAGATAGATAGATAGATAGATAGATAGATAGATAGATAGATAGATAGATAGATAGATAGATAGATAGATAGATAGATAGATAGATAGATAGATAGATAGATAGATAGATAGATAGATAGATAGATAGATAGATAGATAGATAGATAGATAGATAGATAGATAGATAGATAGATAGATAGATAGATAGATAGATAGATATCCCAGTCGACTTTCTTTTTGTGTTCACATTATTCATGAGTTCATTAAATGTGTCTTTTCTCAATTGAAACCTCTAAAAATCCAACATGATTATAGTCGGCATCCGTTGTTGTTGGGCGTTCATTTTTAACGTGGTAGCTCAGTGTTTAGTGTACTTGCCTCTGATGCTAGAGGCGCCCGGTTTGATTTCCGGCAGCAGTAATAAAATTGCGGTATCCGAACAGGATCCTTTGGCATCATTTGCAGAGACGAAAACCACAAAGTGCACAATCCTTCGGATCGCGACGTTGACTTGGAGGTCACTTTGCAGGGAGAATCATTCCCTGCGTAGGTTAAAGATCCATACCGTAACTGCATGATTACCGTGTAGGCGTCATTCTTATTGCACGACCCGCAGAAAAAGCGACCGACTGAAGTCGGTTGATTTTATATACTGTAGCTAAAATCACCGCGTCATTCTGTCATTCTGTCAGTCTGTCCGTCCGTAACCCGTTTGTGAAAATTGCTGATAGTGACTTAACCGCTCGGAATATTTAAACAATTTTTGGCATACTGATAGATATCAATGAGATCTAACCAATGAACTTGAGAAATATTACATTCCATTTAGTATAGCCTCACCGAGGCGAAAACTGTGAAAATTTTCGAACTGCTTCTCCTCGGAAACCTTTGGGCCGATGGAAGTCAAATTTCATATGGAGCCTCTATGGGAGGGGGGAAACCAAAATTGGCTCATGGGGTCAAGGTCACATGACCAAAATGGCCGCCAAGCCATATATGGTCTGTCTGTCTGTCCGTCCGTAACCTGTTTGTGAAAATTGGTGCTATTGACTTAACCGCTTGGAATATTTAAACAATTTTCGGTATACTGATAGATATCAATGAGGTCTAACCAATGAACTTGCGAAATATTACATTCCATTCGGTATAGCCTCGCCGAGGCGAAAAATGTGAAAATTTTCGAACGCTTCTGCTCGGAAACCGTTGGGCCGATTGAAGTCAAATTACATATGGAGCCTCTATGGGATGGGGGAAACCAAAATTTGCTCATGGGGTCCAGGTCACACGACCAAAATGGCCGCCAAGCCGTATATGGTAAAAACCCTTCAAAAATAGTCTTCTCCAGAACCACTGGGCAAATTTCCACGAAACTTGATAAATAGCATCTGGGACGTAGGCCCATCATAAATTGCTAAAATGGTGACCCTGGGTTGACCTTGACCTTCTTTGTGCCTAGGTCAAACTTTGACACAAATGCTTTTGTATTGGAAAAGTGAGAATGCATTTTATCCTGCAAACGATTCAGAATACAGTACTAAAGTATAAGATATATTTTTGCTCCTTACGATAAGGCGCATTTATTGGGGGAACCGTTTTAGGTCCAGGTCACATGACCAAAATGGCCGCCATACCCATATATGGTAACACTCATAAAGCTAAAAGCATCCGGCGGGTCGTGCACTTCAGCTGAAGCACTGGTTTTATTTGAAAATTCAATATTGGACTTAAATTTCTTCTGCAACAAGGTCTATCGGAACCCGAATTTTATGGTGACTTAGTATATAAATTCAGAAAAATATAACCGCAATGTCTTCAGCACCCAATTTCGTAAAATCATTCTTCGAAATAAAAAGATTGGGTACAACATAAATGTTATACGACAGACTGCATGCATGGTAGTTAACCCAATCACGGTTGACAACTTTGCTTCCCTCTTAAAATTGCACGCCGGTGGGTCCAGATTCTATGACGGTTCCAACGTAATGGTTTATGTTGGTGGGTACCTGATGCTCTGTCTCTGGTCGGGCCCATCGGAGTCTAACTGTTGGTTTTCTTTTGCTCCAGCATTTCAGTGGTTTCTTGCTGTCAAGTCCACACCGTTGTTTCATCTCTGTGGTTGTTTGATTTTTGTGTTCACAATCCCCGCCCTTACTTCCGTCGCGATTAAGACAAATAATTTGTTCAATCCGCATGAAGGCCTCCTAACTCATCAGTGCAACATCTCCGTGAACACAAAAATCAAACAATATAACAAAAAAACAAGCCCCCCCCCCCCCCCCCCGGTGGAATTCGTTTCCACTGACCGTTCCAAGGCGGTTCTTCTGTCGCGGTTTATTTTTGTTATGGTTTGTCTTTGGGTGTTTGTGTCGCTTATATTTTTTGTTTTGGATAGCCTATTGGCAATTTTGTGGGAAAGTAGCTGTCCTTTTGACTTTCCGCTATTGATGTTTCCATTAGGGTCTGTTGTTTCATGTTTGTAATTCTTTCCCTTTGGTGTATCTGATGGGAACTGTGGGTTAATTGTATCGATTTCTGATCATTTCCTCCACTTCTACATTTCATCCTGCAAATCTGGAGTGTATGACATTAACACCTGCGAGTAATGGTCACGGTAACAATAGATACTTTGTAGATAGATAGATTACGGCAAAATGTTTACATAACGTGATGACATTATTGGTAAAGTGGATGTTTAAAGATCATAACACAGTCTGGAAGTAAAAAAAAACGGGCATGATAACCTTCTTTAATGTAAAATACATTATTTCAGGTTATCAAGCCGGGCGGGCAAAAGCTGGTTATTAGGGGAAGTGTCCATAACATTCGGTATATTCCACTGTTACCGCATATGCAAAATTGTGATTATGAATGATAATAAAGAAACTAACTTGCATCACGAGAACACGCCTATATAATTATGACCCCTTCATACCCCACTTTTATACAGTAAAAGTGGGATTCAAGGATGTATACATTATTTGTCTTATTTCTGCTCAAAAACATAGATTGTGGGTACTAGATAGAACCACCTCAACGAGGTGGTTCTATCGAGTCCCCGCTATCTATGTTTTGAGCCGATATAAGAAAAATGTCACAATTTTTCCTCTTAAAATTTCTACTTTTTGGCCAAAAAATTGGCAATGTATTTGTATAGGGGTGTTTTCGTAATGAAAATCCGCACTTTATAGAAGAATCACTCGTTTCTATCATATACCTTATTTTTCTGCGCAAAAAGAAACAAACTGAAAAAAAAAAAAACGCAGATTATCGGTGCCATTCATCACAAAAAAAAAAACGCCTATATAATTTTGACCTCCTCGAACCCCACTTTTATACAGTAAACTGGGGTTTGCAGGGGTTAACCTTATTTTCTTATTTCTGCTCTAAAATATAGGTTGTGGTTACTCGTTAGAACCGCCTCGATGAGGCGGTTCTAACGAGTGCCCACAATCTATATTTTGAGCAGAAATAAGAAAAATATCACAATTTTTCATCTTAAAATTTTCTTGTTTTTCGGCGTTAAAGTTTACAATGTATTTGTATATGCGTGTTTTCGTAATGCAACTAAAAAACGGCTTAACGAGCACCACAATTTATGCTTGGGGAACACATGGAGAAAAAAAATATATATCACAAATCATGTGATACTCCAGGCAGTTTTCCATTACAGCCTATGGGGAAGTGGTGTTAGATAGCTGATTGTTCTATAGTTATGAAGAGGCTCTTTCATTACGTAAAACACGCTTATACAATTACATTGCCACCTTTATCGCCGAAAAAATGAAAATTTTAAGATGAAAAATTGTGATTTGTTTTCTTATTTCTGCTCAAAATATAGATTGTGGGCACTCGTTAGAACCGCCTCGTCGAGGCGGTTCTAACGAGTACCCACAATCTATATTTTAGGACAGAAATAAGAAAAATAGGGCATACCCCCGGAAACCCCAGTTTTACTATATAAAAGTGGGGTTCAAGGGGGTCAAAATTATATAGGCGTGTTTTCGTGATGACCTTTTAGGTGAACATTACGGATACCGGGAAGGGATATGATTTTTTATATATAAGTTGTACTCACAAGATAATATATTGTTCGCACAACTTCCAAAAATCTATGTTGTGCAAACAAGATAATATGTTATGCGAACAAGATAATATATTGTGCGCGCAAGAAATTAAGTTGTGGTAACAAATAATACCATGTCCCTTCCCGGGTTCCGTAGAATACCAAAATATTCCATGTGTGCTGAAAACATCGGATGTTTTCAGAACACGAGGTTAAATATATGCGGTATACACCGAAAATATGTAAGCTTTCTTTTTATTTTACAGCAGAACGTAAACAAAAAGGAGTCCAGGCATCAGTTACTAGTAAAATGATACGATATCATTTCATTTGTATTTGCTATCGTTTTTATTTGTTTCACATATGCAATTAATTTCACTGCTAAGTTCAAAAATAAAAAAGGTTTTCTTTTGAAAAAAAAAGAACACCCCATTACGAAATCACGCCTATACAAATACATCGAAACCTTTATCGCCTTCAAAATGAAAATTTTAAGATAAAAAAAAAAAAAGATATTTTTCTTATTTCTGCTCCAAATATAGTTTGTGGGTACTCGTTAAAACCGCCTCATCGAGCCGGATCTAACGAGTACACACAGTCTATATTTTAGAGCAGAAATAAGAAAAATAAGGTTTACCCCAGTAAACCCCAGTTTTACTAAGTAAAAGTGGGGTTCAAGGGGCCAAAATTATATAGGCGTGCTTTCGTGATGCATACGGGAATGAAAATAAAAAGTTTTCTAGGACAAGTTAGCTAGTTTCGACCTAGTAGCACTCACCACTGACCCCCGCATTTTCATGACCCGGAATGGACGTGGTGATGTAGATAAATAAATAAATAAATAAATAAATAAATAAATACATTGCACTTTTATAAAGTATGGAGAGACGTTCTACCACCACCACCACCACTGTGCACTTAACATCAATAAAACATGCCTATGTAATTCTGAGTTCCTTTAACAACACTTTTATATAGCTCTAGTTAAACTGGGGTTTACAGGGGTATACATTATTTTTCTTATTTCTGCTCTAAAATATAGATTGTGGGTAGTGGTTAGAACCGCTTCATCGAGATGGCTCTAACGAGCACCAACAATCTAGAACAGGACTAGACATAAGAAAAATATATATCATTTTCATCCAAAATTACTAATTCTAGAGATATGAAAGGCACCATTTAAGGGGAATAGGTACACCTTCAGGAGAGGAAACTCCTGCAAAAGTGTTTTTGTCTACCATCACTATAGGGGTAAACTCTTAAAGGAAAGAATTTGCTCATGAGTAGATCCCTTTTTTCGGCGGGACTGGGCCATTAGAAAAGCGAACAGCAAGTCCTGAAAGTTGTTTCCCTCTGAAAAAATGGCGCATAAAAGTTGCTAGATGTACCCATTCCTTTTAACCCATTTAGTACAGGAAACCTCAAAAAGGGTACCCTGGCAAACAGTGCAGGCTCAGATCAGACGCCGCATAACGCGGCGTCTGATCAGGGCCACCACTGTTTGCTGAAAGTTCAGTCATTTTCCAAACAAATTTGATGAAAACACAACCTGACACCCCTAAATTTTGAAATGAACTCCTGCTATATATAATTTGATACAAAGAGGTTTAAGGACACGGATGCGTATGGTAATGCACAACAGCTGCAGGGACAACTACAACCCATGTTGTTTGTTTTGAGCAGACAAAATAATGAATTCCAACACAGCGCGCCTATACAGGCAATGGAAAGGAATAGGGCGGAAGAGCGTGACGAAGCCACCGTTTGTGACGTCACTCGTAGATATTTATACGTTTGTTTGTTTCATTTGGTATTTAACGTCCCCGTCAACACTATATATGTCGTTTTGGAGACGTTGCTTCCAATTTTGTGGGACTTTTACCTGACATTAAGACGAAATGACATCTCGAGCCCTGTCGCCCAATGACACCATAAGGGTTTACAAGCATGGACGGTCCGACTCGCACCGCTTTGCCTGGGCAGGCTTATACCCTCTAAGCGGTTTATCAGTACTCGTGTGCGGTCGAATTCAGCTCTGCATGGAAGCATCATGCAGCCCATTTATTTCTTCAAGCCCCCATGGGCGGGGCCGGTATTTTGACGTTATGCGCATCAAAACATTAAAACAGGACCTTCAAAATTATTGGCGAGATTTCTTGTAACAATGGCGAATTTGAAGGAATCAATAAAATTGTTGTCGATTTTTAATGTGTTACATTACGCAAACACACCTATACAAATACATTGCCACCTTTATCGCCGAAAAAAATGCAAATTTTATGATGAAAAATTGTGACATGTTTCTTATTTCTGCTCAAAATATAGATTGTCGGCACTCGTTAGAACCGCCTCATCGAGGCGGTTCTAACGAGTACCCACAATCTATATTTCTGAGCAGAAATAAGAAAAATAAGGTATACCCCCGGAAACCCCAGTTTTACTATAAAATTATAAAAGTGGGGTTCAAGGGGGTTAAACTTATGTCTTATATAGGCGTGTTTTCGTGATGGGAACTAAATAGATCAGCTCTAGCGTGCGATTTGTGGGCAACAAACTCACAGTTTGTCGATCATAAGTGGGGTTCAGGGGTCAAACTTATATAGGCGTGTTTTCGTGATGGGAACTAAATAGATCAGCTCTAGCGTGCGATTTGTGGGCAACAAACTCACAGTTTGTCGATCATAAGTATGAAAACACTCAACAAATCCCTGCTAGAGCTGATCTATTTCTTAAATAAAAATGCATATCTCTGTAAACCATACATGTTTTCTTTTCAGATGTTCACCACACGGACTTTTCTCTCGTAACAGTATGTCTAACGGCAACTAGTTACCACATGAACAAATTAGATAACGTTTGGTAGTCAAACCTTTTCTGAAACATGTGCGATAAAAACTAGCGTAGATAAAGTCTGATCAGAGGCTTCTCTGTGAAACGTACCATCTCATCACGAAAACACGCCTATAAAAATTTTACCTCTTTAAACTCACTTTTATATAGTAAAACTGGGATTTGCAGGAGTAGAAATTATTTTTAGGCGGGCGTTAGCCCGACTATAGTCACCGTACACCTCATACATCAGATTTTTGTGCACCTCTTTAGACATTCCTTCTTGTAGTCCTTCGCTCAAAAAAGAAAAACTAACATATCTAAATATGAAAAAGCAATACACTTAATAAATTCTATTAAGTTCGGTCGGGTAGTTTGAAAAATGACAAAAGTTTGTAAAAATAGACCTGCTTGTTGTATTTTACAAATACATTTGCGCTGAAGACTGATTAAAAAAATCTGGCACTATTTTCCTACGACGTTGCTGTTTATGCTTCTAATCATTCCCTTTCATCCCTCAGTTTCTGAACAGAACCCTTCTTGGTTTGATATTCAGTGTACCAATTCTTATAGAAAGATGTTTTGTTCACGTCATTGACAGCTTGTAAACAGTGTAGATTCTGATTGAGACTGCTCGTCACATGCCGTCTGATCTGGATCTATAAGGTTTGTATCGGTATCTGTACCTAAATCGGCATCTGCAGCGGTGTACATGGTTGAAAGGGTTGGCACGTAGTGGAGCGGTCTAATTACAACGCTGTGAATTTGGCTTCCTGTAAAACCTGGGCTGGGCTCATGGGCTGGGTCTGGGCTCGAATTTTCGGGCTTGAATGAAATTGGGTTTGACTCAGGACATAGGTGAAATAGGGTCAGTTATTGACCTTTCAACTTTGTTTGTTGTCTGGTTGGAGGAACTGTTAAAGAGAATTGCTCCCATGGGGCCCTGTCAAGATTATAATTACCAAGTTTGTTTTCCTGCTTGATTTGAGTTGCAACAAGCAAAAACCTGGATTACAAAAATCTGGATTACAACATCAAAACACAGGATTCATTCTTTTTAATTGAGCCAGAAGATGCCAAAGTTCCAATAAGACCTATGTGATCACCAAAAGCTCAGAACAGACTGTGCAAATGTGCATGCTGATCCGAGATTTCAGTGGCCGTGCATTTTGGCTGCACAAACAGTGTAGGTCCAGATCAGATGATACATGTCTAGGGTTCCAAGAGGTGAGATAATGACAAACAGTGAAAACAAAGATCAGAGGCATCTTGTCAAGGGTTCAATAGTGGGATACTGAAAACTGAAGATCCGGATCCGAGGCAACATATCTAGGGTTCTAAAATGGGATCCTGAAAAACAGTGAAGACACAGATCAGAGACCACGTGTCTTGGGTTCCAAAATGGGATACTGACAAACTCGTTAGACCAAGATCAGAGGCCACATGTCTGGTGTTCTAAAATGGGATTCTTACAACAGTTAAAATCCAGATCAGAGGCCACGTGTCTAGGGTTCCGAAATGGAGTACTGGCAAACAGTTAAACAGTTAAGACAAAGATCAGAGGCCACGTCTAGCGTTACAAATGGGATACTGACAAACAGTGACGACCTAAATCAGAGGCAATATGTCTAGGGTTCCAAAATGGGATACTGACAGTGTAGACACAGATCAGAGACCACGTGTCTAGGGTTCCAAAATGGGATACTGAAAAACAGTGAAAGCCCTAGATCAAAAGCCACATGTCTAAGGTTCCAAAAATTAATACGGACAGTGTAGACCCAGGTCAGAGGCCGCATGCCTAGGATTCCAAAATCGAACCTTGACAAACAGTGTAGGTCAAGATTAGGTGCCACATGCCTTTGGCTCCATGATAAGATACTGTCAGACAAACAGTGGAGACCCCGATCAGAGACCACATGTCTCGAGTTCCAAAATGCGAAACTGACGGTGTAGATCCAGATCAGAGGTCATATGTCTGGGGCTCCGAAATGGGATACAGACAGTGTAGACCCCGATCCACTTCCAGGGTTTCAAAATGTCGACCCTGATCAGACGACACAGAATACGGCGTTTGAACAGGATTTTCAAAGTTTGCTTGAACTACAAGAATTAAAGGACAAAAGAAAACAGTCTAAGTCCAGACTCTGAACCTCTTTAGAGACAAACGACCCTCTAGTGGTACAGTATAGACCCGTACCAGATACCGCAGAAATGGGCGTCTGAACAGCGTCTACACTTTTTGCTTATAAAACTACAGGAATTATCCTCCCGTTCTTTTAGTGCTATATATTGTAAAATTACTTTAATGAGACCATCTTTTATACTTTTCAAAAGTGGCCTTTTAAAGACCACTTTTGAACAGCCCCAAATGTGGTAACTTGGTTTAGAAAATACTAAGAAAGATAACTGAAATATCTGCAATTTGTTTTTAAAATCAGACTAGTTTGTATAGGTAAGTAGTTTATATTTTCTTGTCCTTTTGGATCACTGATTCCATTGTTGAGTTTTGAAAATATTTGAGGGTCAGTGATGAGGCTTAATTGGCTGAAACTAACTAGTATGGCCCAGAAAACATGATTTCATATTTTCCAGTTCTGTGGTGTATTCTTTGCTTCCAAAGGATAACCCTTTCTAAAACATATTTAGTCTTTATTTTAGCTGGTCTTAATATTAATATTAAGTGGAACTATGTGAGTCTTTTAACAGTTCTTTTGTATCAGACAAACAAACATTAATCAAACGTGTGAAAACAGCAGGGCCTGGAGAAAAAACACTTTCCATAGCAGGTTGGATTCCACATGGATACATGGCATAAAAGACAGTAAGAGTTCGACACTTCATGATTGGGTAAAGCTACAGACTGTTCCATATTTTCATACAGAACAGATTTCAGAATTTATTGTTACCAGTCTATAACCGGCCCTGCAGCTAAACTTGAGTTATAAATTTGCTGGTCACATAGATCGTGGGTGTCTTTATAATAGTATCTCAAAGATTTAGCAAGGCAGGTTACCAAAAGGCATGTAATGGTGCCACTAGTTGCAGCATTAGGCATTCACATAGTCTATACACTGCTGCCTCCCACCCATCGGGGCTTGAAACAGATTGGGCTGCATGATGCGTCCACACAGAGCTGAAACCTACCGCACATTTGTATTGGTAGACCGCTTAGGGGTTCTAAGCCCAGGAAACGTGTTGCACGTTTGACCGTCTATACATATACTCGTAAAGCATATTGGTTTCATTGGGCGGGAGGGCTTGATGTGCCATTTCATCTCAATGTGGGGTAAAAGTCCCACACAATGGACGCAAAGTCTCCAAAATGACCTATACAGTGTTGACGGGGAGGGAAAACCTTAAATCAAACAAACAATCTTCGTGACAGATGCACGGACCATATACCATCCAAAGAGCGGCTTGAACAGCCTCTGGTCAGAAGGTGAAGAAACAGAAACTGATGTCTGCTTTATCTTTTTAACTAACCCAGCCCTACATTTTGTAGAATTTTCCTGCACTGCAGTGCAATTAAATAGCCAAATGATTCTGACACTACATCTCGAGGGACAACTGGCCAGGATGTAATAGCCTTCACCTCAAAGGTAAACATTCTGAGTGCAGACTTACCTAATATTACCCACACTAGAGAGTTAAAATTGACCTTATAATGTCTTTCACCTCAGATAAACCTATTTCCATACGAGCCCCAAAATTCGAGCCCTGCCCAGGCTTTACAGGTAACTGTGAATTTACATAAACAGTCTGTAAAGTTCCATACCTCAAGCTATTAATGATGACCCTTATCAGTCGCCGCATTATGTGGCCTTTCATCAGGGTCTAGTGTTTTCGAATGTCCCAGTAAATGGCATTTATGGGCAAATAAGCTGCAGAATCTGTGAACGCGTTTATACGCCCTTAGTAAGACGAATCAGGGCCTACACTATTAATTTCAAATACAGAAATTAAAGGGTCAAACAACTGACATTGAAAATTTAGCAAAACTTGTTTTCCCCACTTCCGAAGGAAATGGTGGGGCCAGTCCATTTTACAGAGAGGGGGAGGGAGGGGGAGGGGGACAGAACAGAACTTTATTTGTGGCGTAAGCTGAGCTATTATCTCAAATTTACGGTTATAACATGAAAAAGAAAAATGAACAGGCTCGTCTATTTATTTATTTATTTATTTATTTATTTATTTATTTATTTATTTATGTATGTATGTTTGCCTTTCCTCCGTCGGCTTGGTATGTCTCCATTTTCGACAAAGATAGTTTACCTCACGAGTGTGATGCACGAGTGAAATTTCTGATGTTTTCAATACTCAGAATGATAATTTGTAGGTGGTCCTCATCATGAAAACTTCTGATTCCCCTTGAACCCCATTTCATGTAGTAAAACTGGGGTTTACAGGGGTATACATTATTTTCCTTATTTCTGTTCCAAGACATATGTTGTGGGTACTTGTTAGAACCGCCTCCTTGGGGGCTTGAAGAAATAAATGGGCTGCATGATGCTTCCAGGCAGAGCTGAAACCGATCGCACACAAGTACTGGTAAACCGCTTAGAGGATCTAAGCCTGCCCAGGCAAAGCCATGCTTATAAACCCTATTGGTTTCATTGGGTATCGGGGCTTGAGATGTCTTTTCATCTCAATGTTGGGTAAAAGTCCCACAAAATTGGAAGCGACGTCTCCAAAATGACCTATACAGTGTTGACGGGGACGTTAAACCTCAAATCAAACAAATAAAATAAGGAAAATATTACAACTGTTCATGTAATTGTATGGGGGTGTTATGGAATGTCTATAGAGACGTGATCGTGAGCAAAGTCGGGGGAAATTAATCGAGATAAAAGAAGGTAAATGTAAATAAATAAATAACAGTTTTTTCCAGCTAGAAAAACAGTCAACGTGTTGGAGAAATGCATCCTGTATGTGGTCTTTTATTAAAATTGCCCGTTTGAAGATAAAACACTCAATGATACATTCAAGAGCTGTTATATGTGATTAGAGCGTAAAAGACTGTATTTTTTCCAAGTTTTATTAGATAAATCCGATATAAAGTTTCAAACGTTCGCTTCTTTTCAAGAGCGCTGTATAGAAATGACATTACCTGCCCGCCTCTCAGTACTTTCAGTACTTTGATTCTTATACCTGCTAAACACATAGATTGTGGGTACTCGTCTTTAACGACGTCGCGTTTACTTATGTCAGAATATTGACATTTTTGTAAATCAATCTTGAATAAAAATGCGTTTTAAATTCCATATGATAAAATAGAACCTTGCATTCATGCTCATGTATCATTGAATTGATTAAACCCGCTGAGGAAAATGGATAAAATGCTCCACAAAGCCTCGAACTCAACTCATTTAATACTCGCAGTTTCAATACTACATGAACACTTATGTTAGATCCTCGTGTATGTTATGCTTTTCGTTTTTTACAGGCAGATTTATATAAAGCATACCCCAACGCCGCTGGATTCACGTTTAAAGTTCAGAATTTCTTTCTATCATGGGGCGCAGAAAATGGTACAGAAAACGACCTTATCATCGGGCGGCACATTACTCGGACACGTGCCCTACCTGCCGCAAAACTGAGCGCACGGAAGAACATCTATCAACCAAAATATATTCGAACTGGTGGGGCACATACACACAAACCAAAACCTGTCTGGGGAAAACAGATGTAAGTATGACGAAACCCCTGTGATAACATCACGTGAACAAGTCCGTGAAATGAAGACCCCCCTAAACCCCACTTTATATAGAGAAAACTGGGGTTTACGGGGGTCTTCATTATTTTTCTTATTTCTGCTCCAATACATAGGTTGTGGGTACTCGTTAGAACCGCCTCAATGAGGCGGTTCTAACGAGCACACACAACCTATGTTATGAGCATTTATAAGAACAATATGGCAGATTTTCATCAGAAAAGTAGCCATTTTGGAGATATGAAAAATGCACTATGTCGTACGGGTGTGTTATCGTAATAAACTAGTGAAACAGTGA
This sequence comes from Lucinisca nassula, assembly GCA_963580285.1. NCBI lineage: Eukaryota > Metazoa > Mollusca > Bivalvia > Lucinida > Lucinidae > Lucinisca > Lucinisca nassula. The sequence goes on from OY757023.1 coordinate 76,555,355, forward strand.
TTGCATGAGACGGGTGCTCGCTGAATATTAGTATATTTCATCTTAGTTGGCTTGTAAGGGAACTAAGTTTTTTTTTAATAATTGTAGTGTTTGCGACATAATAGATTATTATTATAACCAGTGCTTCAGCTGAAGTGCACGACCCGCCGGATGCTTTTAGCTTTATGAGTGTCACCATATATGGGTATGGCGGCCATATTGGTCATGTGACCTGGACCTAAAACGGTTCCCCCAATTAATGCGCCTTTTCGTAAGGAGCAAAAACATATCTTATACTTTAGTACTGTATTCTGAATCGTTTGCAGGATAAAATGCATTCCAAAAGCATATGTGTTTGACCTAGGCACAAAGAAGGTCAAGGTCAGCCCAGGGTCACCATGTTAGCAATTTATGATGGGCCTACGTCCCAGATGCTATTTATCAAGTTTCGTGGAAATCAGCCCAGTGGTTCTGAAGAAGACTATTTTTGAAGGGTTTTTACCATACTTGGCTTGGCGGCCATTTTGGTCATGTCACTATCACCAATTCTCACAAACGGGTTACGGACGGACAGACAAACAGACCACATATGACTTGGCGGCCATTTTGGTCATGTGACCTGGATCCAATGAGCAAATTTTGGTTTCCCCCATCCCATAGAGGCTCCATATGAAATTTGACTTCAATCGGCCCAACGGTTTCCGAGGAGAAGCAGTTCGAAAATTTTCACATTTTTTCGCCTCAGCGAGGCTGCACTAAATGGAATGTAATATTTCGCAAATTTATTGGTTAGATCTCATTACTTTAGTACTGTATTCTGAATCGTTTGCAGGACAAAATGCATTCTCACTTTCCCAATACAAAAGCATATGTGTCAAAGTTTGACCTAGGCACAAAGAAGGTCAAGGTCAACCCAGGGTCACCATTTTAGCAATTTATGATGGGCCTACGTCCCAGATGCTATTTATCAAGTTTCGCGGAAATCTGCCCAGTGGTTCTGGAGAAGACTATTTTTGAGGGGTTCTTACCATATATGGCTTGGTGGCCATTTTGATCATGTGACCTAGACCCCATGAGCAAATTTTGGTTTCCCCCATCCCATAGAGGCTCCATATAAAATTTGACTTCAAACGGCCCAACGGTTTCCGAGAAGAAGCAGTTCGAAAATTTTCACATTTTTCGCCTCAGCGAGGCTATACTAAATGGAATGTAATATTTCGCAAGTTCATTGGTTAGATCTCATTGATATCTATCAGTATGCCAAAAATTGTTTAAATATTCCAAGCGGTCAAGTCACTATCACCAATTTTCACAAACGGGTTACGGACGGACAGACAGACAGACCATATATGGCTTGGCGGCCATATTGGTCATGTGACCTGGACCCCATGAGCAAATTTTGGTTTCCCCCCGTTCCATAGAGGCTCCATATGAAATTTGACTTCAATCGGCCCAACGGTTTCCGAGGAGAAACAGTTCGAAAATTTTCACTTTTTTCGCCTCAGCGAGGCTATACTAAATGGAATGTAATATATCGCAAGTTCATTGGTTAGATCTCATTGATATCTACCAGTATGCCAAAAATTGTTCAAATATTCCAAGCGGTTAAGTCACTATCACCAATTTTCACAAACGGGTTACGGACGGACAGACAGAATGACAGAATGACATGGTGATTTTAGGGCACTCTAGAAAATCAACCGACTTCAGTCGGTCGCTTTTTCTGCGGGTCGTGCAATTATTAGATTATCACTTGACATCACGAAAATAGGCCTATATCATTTTGACTCCCTTAAAATAGAAGTGAAGGCAATGATGAGGAATCGATACAATAAACCCACAGCTCCCATCAAAGACACCAAAAGGGAAAGAAGCACAAACATGAATTAACTAGACCCTAATGGTAACACCAATAGCGGAAAGCCAAAAGGACAGTTACTTTCCCACAAAATGGTCAATTGGCTATCCAAAACCAAAAGGTATAAGCGATACACACACTCACAGACAAACCATAACATAAATAAATCGCGATAGAAGAACCGCATTGGAACGGTCAGTGAAACGAATTCCACGGTGGGGCTTAAATCGATTTTACGCAGCCGCAATCCTCACCCTTACTTCCGTCGCGATTTAGACAAATAATTTGTTCAGTCCACATGAAGGCCTCCTAACTCATTAGTGCAACATCTCCGAGAACACAAAAAACACAAAAACCACAGAGATAGAACAACGGTGAGGATTCGACAGCAAGAAACCACTGAAATGCTGGAGCAAAAAACAAAAACAAAACAAAAATAGTTAGACTCCGACGGGACAAAGGGGTTTACAGGGGTAAACATTATTTTCTTATTTATGCTCAAAAACATAGATTGTTGGTACTCAGTAGAACCGCTTGACAGAGGTGGTTCTTATGAGAAACTCCAATCTATGTTTTTAGCAGAAATATGAAAACTATCAGGATTTTTATTGAAAAATTTCATTTTTTGGTGGTAAAGATTTACCAATATATTTGAATAGGCTTGTTTTTGCATCGAACGTGAGTGTGACGTGCAAGCGGAATGTCTTAGATCTGTCGCGGAGAGCAACAGATAGCATCACGAAAACACGCCTATATAATTTTGACCCCCTTGAACCCCACTTTTATATAGTAAAACTGGGGTTTCCGGGGGTATACCTTATTTTTCTTATTTCTGCTCTAAAATATAGATTGTGGGTACTCGTTAGAACCGCCTCGATGAGGCGGTTCTAACGAGTGCCCACAATCTCTATTTTGAAATAAGAAAAATATCAAAACTTTTCATCTTAAAATTTCTATTTTTTGGCCAAAAAATTGGCAATGTATTTGCATAGGCGTGTTTTCGTAATGGGGTGGGTATTTTGCGATAGTTAAAGGATAGTTTTCTTTGTTTCTCCATAAAAGGCTGCTAAACATGTTCATTTTCGTAGGAATATAGCGCCTTCTATAAATGGGTGCTAAAGGTTTTCATTTTTGAGTGAATTATAGCGCAATGTTTGGATGATCAGAAGTTGGAAGACTAAGTCCACGTAGGACACATACTTTGCCGGACACCATTTAGCCTGGTAAATTCCTGAGGCAACATATACTGTACACTTTCGAATTTGTAGCCAATAAACTCAGGCGGTATAAATTTTGAATTTTGAGGGATTATAGCGCCTTTTGAAATTGACTTATTCTCTTGAGTTTGTTGTTATTATTTTTGTGAGTAAACATTCACATCACAAACACAAGCCTATATAATTTTAACCATACTAAAGCCCACTTTTTTATTGTAAAACTGGGGTAGTCTGGCCCAGAAAACATGTACAGTTCATATTCACTTCTGTGGTGTATTCCTTGCTTCCGAAGGATAACCCTTTTATAGAACATATTTACAGAGCTAAACCTAAGTTTTCTTATTTCCGCTCCAAAATATAGGTTGTGGCTACATCTCCACATCACAAATGTGTAACCTCCACATCTCCACATCGCAAATATATGACAACCACATCTCCACATTGAAATTGTGTAACTTTAAAGTCTCCACATTGAAACTGTGGATGTGATGTGAAGCCAATGTGGATGTGGGGTACAGAATGTGGATCCATAGTGTGTCCAAAGCTACACATTCGGTAATTATGCAACCAGCCCTTTCTGGTGTCTAAGACTAAGCTTAAAATGCTCAAGGTGGAGCAATGTGGATATGATGTGAAGAATGTGGATCAACAATGTGGAGGTTCCAAACGTCCGCACCTACACATTTGACAATTTGGCTTAGAAAATCGACTCCTCTTAGGTACGACTATCCTTCTGGTGGGAAATGTATCTTTGGGAGAAACAAGCTATATATGTAAATGAGGCGGATTCTAACGAGCACCAACAACCAGTGTTTGCAGTATGAATAAGAAAAATATCTCGGATTTTAATTGGAAAAGTAGCCATTTTTGGAGATCAGAAAAAATGCACTATGTCCCTAGGGTGTGTTACCGTAACGAGGCTGGAGATATGGTCCTGAACGGGTACTTCCGAGTCTGTTTGGTATAACCCTTTAGAGCAAACAGTGTTGACCCTGCTCAGACGCCGCATTCTGCGGCGTCTGATCGGGGTCTACACTGTTTGCCAACCCCAACACATTTCTAGCCCAGATTCTATAGAGAACACACAAGTAGTTTACGCAACACTCTAACCTCACAGCGATATGAATTGCGCGGCTATTTTCTATAAATAACCGTCACCTGGGTTTCCGACAAGTCTGTTATATTCACGTCGACTTCAGCATTGAATAGCTACTGCGCTTAATAATTTTGGGTCGACTGATAAACAATCAATCCAAAAATCACACTTTATACAAACAGTGTAGACACGGATTTTCTCGGGTCTGATCTGGGATTACACGGAATGCCAGCCCCGTTTGGATCGTTTGTTTGATTTGAAGTTAGGTCATTTTTGAAACATTGCTTCCAATTTTATAGCGCTTTTACCCGACATGGGGATGAAATGGCGTCTCAAGTCCTGCCGTCCAATGATACTAATAGGGTTTATATGCCTGGACGGTCCAAGTTTGGATCTTTAATAGGCATATATGAGTTGAAGTATATGTATGAACCTGAGAACCGTCCAATGAAACCAATAGGGTTTAAACGCATGGTCGGTCCAAGTTCGGATCTTTAATAGGCATATATGAGTTGAAGTATATGTATGAACCTGAGAATCGTCCAATGAAACAAATAGGGTTTATATGCATGGACGGTCCAAGTTTGGATCTTTAATAGGCATATATGAGTTGAAGTATGTGTATGAACCTGAGAATCGTCCAATGAAACCAATAGGGTTTATATGCATTGACGGTCCAAGTTTGGATCTTTAATAGGCATATATGAGTTGAAGTATGTGTATGAACCTGAGAAGCGTCCAACTAAACCAATAGGGTTTATATGCATGGCCGGTCCAAGTTTGGATCTTTAATAGGCATATATGAGTTGAAGTATGTATATGAACCTGAGAAGCGTCCAACTAAACCAATAGGGTTTAAACGCTTGGTCGGTCCAAGTTTGGATCTTTAATAGGCATATATGAGTTGAAGTATGTATATGAACCTGAGAAGCGTCCAATGAAACCAATAGGGTTTATATGTATGGACGGTCCAAGTTTGGATCTTAGGCATATATGAGCTGAAGTATGTATATGAACCTAAGAACCGTCCAATGAAACCAATAGGGTTTAAACGCTTGGTCGGTCCAAGTTTGGATCTTTAATAGGCATATATGAGTTGAAGTATGTATATGAACCTGAGAAGCGTCCAATGAAACCAATAGGGCTTATATGCATGGACGGTCCAAGTTTGGATCTTTAATAGGCATATATGAGTTGAAGTATGTGTATGAACCTGAGAAGCGTCCAATGAAACCAATAGGGTTTAAACGCATGGTCGGTCCAAGTTTGGATCTTAGGCATATATGAGTTGAAGTATGTATATGAACTTGAGAAGCGTCCAATGAAACCAATAGGGTTTATATGCATGGACGGTCCAAGTTTGGTTCTTAGGCATATATGAGCTGGAGTAGGTATATGAACCTGGCTACAAGAGAATAAAGGAAGTGAACAATGCCCAAATGGTTGCTGTAATTGCCCTTAAATTCAGAACCATCACGAAAACACGCCTATATAATTTTGCCCCCCCCCCCTCCCCTTAAACCCACTTTTATATAGTAAAACTGGGGTCTACAGGGGTAACCAGTATTTTACCTATATCTGCTTAAAAGCATAGATTGTGGGTACTCGATAGAACCGCCTCATCGAGGCGGTTCTATCGAGTCGCCACAATCTATGTTTTGAGCAGAAATAAGAAAACAATCACAATTTTTCATCTTAAAATTTCCATTTTGTGGCCGAAAAATCGACAATGTATTTGTATAGGCGTGTTTTCGTAATGTTTGAGTTTTTAGCTCACATGGAGTTTAGTTCTAGGTCAGCTATATGCTTTCGCCCGTTTTCCGTTGTCCGCCCGTCTGCCGTCCGTCCGCCGTTAGAGTTTTACATTTGTTTTGGTTTTGGTTTTACGGCCTTTTCAAGATTTTTTCACTCATATCGAGCCGATCGTTAATCAGAGGTGGGCGAAAACCGGAGTACCCGGAGAAAAACACCTGACCTTCCGTTGCAGAACTTGGCGTCTCACATGTGACCCGAGCGAGACCCGAACCACAGCGGTGAGAGACCTAATGATCAAGCGTCAGCGCTTTTAACCACTAGGCCGCGGAGACCCGTAGTTTCACATTGATTAAATATTCTACAGATAACGATCAAATTACTTTAAAAAGTAAAGTGCGATTTTTCAGTTTTACACCATTTTCATGATTTTCTTTGGGCCAGTCTTTAAATTTACAGACTAAAACGTCTTTAAATTCATAGATTGTCTATAAATAAAACAACGTTCTTAGACTTGAAAATCTTCTTCCACATCCGTGATCTGTGGAGGTAGTACCAGCGACTGAAAACGGGTAAACGAAGGTAGGGATCGTAGAGTTTTATGTCTAATTATTATTTTTTTATTATTATCGAAATATGAAAACATCTGGCAATACTATTCCGTGTAGATATGCTTTTATGTTATCCTCGGTTAGAATTCATTTGCGTATATCTGGAAGGCTTTAACAGGAACCTCATAAAACTACTCTTTACGATAACTCGCCCGTGCGTCATAGTGCATTTTTCACATCTCCAAAATGGCTACTAATCTGATGAAAATCCGTAATATTTTTCTTATAAATGCTCCAAACATAGGTTGTGGGTGCTCGTTAGAACCGCCTCATTGAGGCGGTTCTAACGAGTACCCACAACCTTTGTCTTCGAACAGAAATAAGAAAAAATAATGTATGCCCCCGTAAACCCCAGTTTTCTCTATATTAAGTGGAGTTTAGGGGGGTCTTCATTTCACGGACTTGTTCACGTGATGGACAACCGAATGGAATTTTCTCAGTTTCTTTTTTCAACAAGGAGATGTAGGCCTAGCAATTTTCACATTTAATTAAATCTACAGCCCTGAGACTCACTACGGCACTAGCCCGTGTTAAAATATTTATGTAATATTACAAATTAACTGACTACTACTGCCGCATTTTAATGAACAGACCAAAATTGACGAGTTTTACAGCCGAGCTTGTTCCACCAGTACAGAGCTAGACCCATCGACAAAGAGTTGTTGCCAATGCTAGTGGTAATAGATTACTGGTGGGTCGATATCAATTTCTCGATGTCAAAACCCTCGCCCGATACAATCAGATCTTAAAACTGTCCCATAATCCCACAAGGAAAAAAGTCACAACACGAAGCGACGCCAGTAAACAATTAATACATACGATAAACCGAGGCAGCAGCTCTTTCCCAAACAAGTGGCTCAGGAATCCGAACGTAACTGATTAATAGTTACATACATAATAGGAAATGAAATATTAATACCGAAAAAAAATACAAAAAAAGCATAGAACTGCAAGGAACCAAAACAAAAACACCGACTTGGAACGCCCAGTAATAAGTTACTTGTGCGTTCGTTTAAAATATGTACGAGGCCTCAATCCTCACCTTCACTTTTACTGTGGTTTGTTCAACACTCTTTTATATCTCTTGTTCGTTTACTATCTGAGGATTATCTAAAACAATTAAACCAGTGGGTTTGTTGATCTACACATATATAAACAGTATGTTTAGATACAGTTTAGGGCACACATATTAGGGTAAAATTGTGTCGATGGCACTACCTCTTTGTTGATGGGCCTAGCTATGTATTGATGGAACAAGCTTGGCTGTAAAAAGCGTCCTTTTGAATTATTTCTGATATGTTTGCCAATGGAAAGCCATAGGAAGACTTCCAAAATCTCGGACATACCCTTCTCGGCATTTACACCTTTTCTTCGTTCGGGTCAATGGGCATGGTGGGCGAAGCTTGCTTACCAAGTAATGCTTACTATCCGCGGTTGCCTAATTACACTCTTCTGGAATCCATCATTTTGTCTATGGACTAATGATTTTGGATTAACGCTTTGGTACAACGACCTAAACTACTTTGTCTGTGTAATAAAATGCGGCAGTAGCGGTCAATCCATTTATAGTATTGCATGAGTATTTTCACACGTGCTGTGAAAATTGACTGGCTCAAATTTCCTTATTGATAGAAAAGTAAGAGAATTTCCATCCCTTTGTCAATAGTTTTATGAGACTTGTCCCTGCAGATTTCCGTAGAAAGTTTCAACAAAGGATAAAGTAAAATAATATCTACATGATTTCAAATTTAGATAATTACAAAATAATCCAGTCTTTTAAAAGAAGTGGGGAGACTTCTCATTCTTCTTCTTCTTCTTAATTGTTCTCAACTTGATGATTTTGGGACATGGTAGATATGAATATGAAGTTATGCAAGAGGGTTTCAAAATTCCAAACCCCGACCCCAAAAGGACCCGTGGAACATGCATAAATACGCCCAAATTTTGTTCGGACGAGTTCTCAGTAACCTCTCAACGGATTTTTCTGAAATTTGGGGGCCATGATAGATATCAATATGAAGTTTTTCAAGATGGTTTAAAAGGCTCCCCCAGGTTGCGCTGGGGCCATGCCGTACCCCTCCACTTCATATAAGGTCATATATCTCAGACACCGTTCAGATCCCCAACCCTAAACCATATATATCCTTGTTCCTTATGACAAGAGACATGCACTGACACCAAGCTCCGGGTCACCCGGGGTGTTCCGGGACCATGTCCCACCCCCTGCACTTTAAAATCCGCCTAATGTCTCAGAAACCTTTCAGAGCCCCACTCCAAACCATATATACTCTTTTTCCTTAAGATAAGACACATTCCGTGACAAAACGGGGGTCCCCCGGGATAAGCTTGGGCCATGCCCCAATCCTCCATTTTATAACCGGCCTAATATGTCAGAAACTGTTCAGATCCCCACCACTGAACCATAAATATTCTTGGCCCTTACGATAAGACATATTCAGTGACACCAATCTTTGGTCTCCTGGGGAAAGCCGGGAAAATGCCCCAACCCCTTCACTTCATAAAAGGCCTTATATCTCTGTAACCATTCAGATCGTCACCACTAAACCATATATATTTTTGTTCCTTAAGATAAGACGCATTTAATGATACCAAACAGGGGTCCGCCGGGCCATGTCCCACCCTTCCTTTTCATAAAAGGCCTAATATTTCAGATACAGAGTTGACATGGATGCTCATTTGAGTATGGGAGTTCGTTTGGTAGACTTTACAATCCGTAGATTATAATCATATCTAGTTAGACATAAAATTCTACGACCCCTATTTTTGTTTACCTGTTTTCAGTCGCTGGTGCTATCTCCATATTTTCCGGATGTGGCGAGGGAACACTATTCCATGGACGCAATTTCCCTACATTAGCCCCCCCCCCCCCCCGAAAAAAAAAGAAGATCTTTTATGCCCGATTGAGCTTAAACACGGTGGGAGGCTTTGGGGGTTAAATGGCGATTGAGAATAGCTAAATTCATTCCGTTGCGATATCCAACAAGACAGCCGCCATGGCAATCACCTTCAAATTTCCAAAATGACTTCTCTGCCCGAACGGTAAATTGGGGGTGTTAGGTGATTGTATCGATTCCTGATCATTGCCTTCACTTCTGTTTGAGCCCCGCAAAGCGGATTTGTGTCTTCGAGCATTCCGTCATGACCAATTTTAACTGCGCATGCCCAGCCATTCAGAGTGGCCAGGGATATGGCTTTCTGTCTGAATGTTCCTCTTGATTCACTGCTTGTATGAGCGAGTAGCGAACGTTCTGGCGAGACTGCGCGGATGCGCAGGCTCGCCTGAACCTTCGCTGCTCGCATAGGCGATATGTACCAAAATCGCTTGACGGGGCCCATTTAGCTATGGTGGTCATATTGGAATTCTTCAAACGATATCTTCTCCGATAAAGCAAGTCAGATCGAGCTGAAACTTGACGGGATGCATCGAAGCAATAGGGAGATTAAGAATTGGTTAAACCGTTCCGTTCCCATTAGCAAACACGCATATACAAATACATTGCCACCTTTATCACCGAAAAAATGAAAATTTTAAGATGAAAAATTGTGATATTTTTCTTATTTCTGCTCAAAACATAGATGGTGGGCACTCGTTAGAACCGCCTCATCGAGGCGGTTTTTGTTTGTTTGTATTGGAGTTTAACGGCCCAGTCAACACTATTTAGGTCATTTTTGAGCCGGTCAGTTTACCTATCCACACTTTCCTGGGCAGGCTTATACGTAAGCGGTTAACCAGTACAGTGCACATTCTTTCGCCAGAAACTGACAACTGCCCTTCTTGAATCAGCGGAAGGGAGAGAATGACCGTAGAAAAGATTTCATGATCAATCTCCACGAAAGAATGTTGCCGACCCCGGCGGGAGTCGAACCCGCGTCCTCCTGATCACCAGTCAGACGCGCATCCGACTGAGCCAACGAGGCCGGCTCTCATCGAGGCGGTTCTAACGGGTACCCACAATCTATATTTTAGAGCAGAAACAAGAAAAAATAAGGTTTACCCCTGTAAACCCCAGTTTTACTATATAAAATGGGGTTCCAGGAAGTCAGAATCATATAGGCATGTTTTCGTGATGGATACTCAATATGGTCGCCACTGCGGCCATCTTGAAAATCTTGAAACTACATCTGCTCCCGAATGGTGATTCGGATTAAGCCGAAACTTGGTGAACGGCATTGGGAGACATGGCAATTTAGCAGTGCAGAAATAGTACCTTTCTGATATACACGTTGGCGCTATGGTGCCCATCTCGATGTTTTGGAAACGACATCTCCTACCAGTATGCCAAAACTGTAATCCAGATTGTCAGCATTGACTCGGATGAATCTGACTATTATATGTTTTTTCCTCCGACTTCATGTTTCAAAAGTGGCTGACAAAATGGGGTCTGATTCAATTCCAAATGGGGTGGAATCCGATTTGTACAAATTTTTAAGCAAACAATTCACCTCAACACTGCCTGCCTAAATGGATTTAATGAGACAAATTAAGTGCCCTATAGAAGACAAAAGAAAACAGTGTTTTTTTGTGTGTTTTTTTATCTTCTTTCAAATTAAGTGCCCTGTTGAAGACAAAAGAAAACAGTGTTTTTGTGTGTCTTTTTTTCCTTTCAACAGCATTTTGTATGTTTTATTATCTGTATGCGCAACTCGTGCTTTTATAATGAAACTGCTGTTTTAGATTGTAATATGATTCCATGAGTCAAAAACAAATGCATCATCTGGTCACTTTAACTTGCTCGTCCGTGTAATGAAAACCCCCGTAAAGCCCATATAATAGGCTATTGTATAAACTGGATCATTATGTGATAAGAGGAGCTACACTGAAGTGGATAAGCTCTTGGCTCTCCGGACGCCCACAAAAAGTTGTACTTGATGGCCAAGCGTCGGATCCAGTCCCTGTTTTGTCTGGCGTCCCGCAAGTTCGGTACTCGGACCGGTCCTTTTTTGATATTTATTAATGATCTTCCGCATAACATCAGGTCATATGTTCGTTTGTTTGCTGTTGATTGTGTGTTGTATAGGAATATATATACTTCTTCTTACAAGATGACCTGGATAGCCTAGCACGTTGGGAGGTCGATTGGCAAATGAAGTTCAATGTGGCCAAATGTCATTCAATGAGGGTGTCACGGCACCCTCCAGACAAGCAGATTAAATTTGACTACTCACTACACCAGCACACTCGGAGCATGTCCAATCCACAAAATATCTTTGCATCACCATCACTGATAATTTTGACTGGGGTCAACATATTTCTGAGATTATATCCACGGCAACTAAGTTTTGCTCCTAGGATATTGCATACAAAACATTGGTTCGACCTCAACTCGACTATACATCACCTGTTTGGCATCCCATGTCAAACTCAGATTCCACAGGTTGAGAAGGTTCAGAGGACAGCTGCCTGATGGACCTGCAGGCGATGGCGGAACAGAAGTAGTGTTGGCGAAATGTTCGATGAGCTGGAATGGCCATCGTTGGAGGCCCGTCGTGAGCAGTCCTCTTTAACCACTTTTATATGACACACTCGGATGCAGTGTCTCTTAATAAAGATAAATACTTGACCCCTGTGACTACTTCAACTCAAACAAGGGCATCAAAATTAAACAACAGCCAATATCGTAGGTACCAGGCCTATAGTGATGCCCTGAAGAATTCTTTTTTTTCCCTAGGACTATTCCTCTGTGGAATAGTCTTCCCTCCTCTGTGGTAAATGCCAAAACGGCAGAGGAGTTCAAAGCCCGCATGGTGTAGATTGGGACCAAGAGGTATTCGTTTTAGTACACCTCTGAAAGGAGATTGTAAACAGTTTGAATAACTCATTCAGTGAGGTTGTTTTTTGTAAATTCTAAATTTAGCACACCACCCAACTGCGGTAATGGCCAAGTATGACCGACTCAGTAGAGATGGATAGGTAGGTAGGTAGGTAGGTAGGTAGGTAGGTAGGTAGGTAGGTAGGTAGATAGATAGATAGATAGATAGATAGATAGATAGATAGATAGATAGATAGATAGATAGATAGATAGATAGATAGATAGATAGATAGATAGATAGATAGATAGATAGATAGATAGATAGATAGATAGATAGATAGATAGATAGATAGATAGATAGGAAAAATGAGTTGGCAAGAGCGAATTCAATGAGGCGTTTCTAACAATCACCCACCGTCTATGTATGAGGCATTAACAATATACGTTTCACATATAATATTATTTTGAGTCATTAAATCCATTTTGTTATACTGCTAAGAAATTTACAGGCTTTTGATTGGACAGCGCAAGGGCAATAATTTTCCATATACCCCGTGAGCAAAAATATATTACCCTCTCGCACTTGCCTTCGCTTGATTGCGATGGCCGCCATCTTGGATCTACTGCATAGTAACTGTTGATAAGAACAAAAAAAAAAAAACCACACTAATTTCCAGCTGATAAATAAATAGAGGATCTTACATGAGTGTTCATGTATTATTGAATTTATTAAACGGATTGAGGAAAAGGGATAAAATGCGAGGCTTTGCCTCGCATTTTATCCCTTTTCCTCAACTCGTTTAATAAATTCAATAATACATGAGCACGAAAGCAAGATTCTATTTATCATATGGCATTTAAAACATATTTTATTCACGATTGTTTACAAAAATGTCAATATTCCGCCATTAGTAGACGCGACGGCGCTAAGGACGTCGTACATGTAACGTTACGGGACGTATCTAGCTAATTTGCATATTTAATCCACCAGTGGATTATCGAAAATATTACATGACGTTATTACACTCTCAGATGCGACGTCATATGATAAATGAGGATCTTTGACCGTTTTATTTGTTTCCGTATCTTATTTCATTAGTTTCTTTTTAAAACTCTCATTCTGACGTACCGTAAATAATTTTCAACTGAGCAACATTATAAACGCAATGCTTGCATAACGGCACGATTGATGGCGTCACACATTTAAACATGCATTTCTCACGACGTCCGCTTGGAAAACCGTGAAAACGCTTTGTTGTATAACAAATTCGTTATTTTTATTCTTGACGGGGAATATGGGATATTCCCCGCCTGAAAGCCATATTTACCCTCGCCTGACGGCTCGGGTAAATATCGCTCACAGGCGGGGAATATGATCCCATGTACCCCGTCAAGAATCAAAATAACTTATACTTTTCGAAAATCCCCACAAACACCTGAGTCAAACATGAAAGTTTTATAACCTCGGGGCCAGTTGGATGTATTTTCTTGAAATTACGAGTATGTACCTAAACATTTTATGACCAATAGAATTTTACACCTTAAAGCTTAAGATAGGTCCAAGATACGATATTAGGGGTTAGTCTTTACATTAAGGAAACATTACAGACCCGGCCAATTGGGGCTAGGAAAATAGATTGGGCTGTTTGGTGCTTCCATGCAAGCACATGAGTACAGGTAAACCGCTTAGTTCTATAAAATGGTTATCATTTTGAAGCAGGGAATACACCACAGAACTGGAAAATATGAAGTGTACATGTTTTCTGGGCCAGACTAGCTAGTTTCGTCCAATTAGGCCTCATCAGTGACCCTCAAATATTTTCAAAAATTCACAATGGAATCAATGATCCCAAGGACAAGAAAATATAAACTACACTATGATGTAGGACAGGAAGACTTGTTACGGCTGCCACACATTCCCAGACACCAGCTGTAGTAACGTTAAATATGTTCCATAAAAGCGTTATTCCTTGGAAGCAAGGAATACACCACAAAAATGGAAAATATGAAGTGTACATGTTTTCTGGGCCAGATTAGCTAGTGTGTAAGCCTGCTCAGGCAAAGTGATGCGAGTCGGACCGTCCATGCATATAAACAATATTGGTTTTATGTGGAGGGGGACGGCAGGGCTTGAGAAGTCAGTTCAGCTCAGTGTCGGGTAAAAGTCCCGTATATTGGAACCAACGTCTCCAAAAAGACCTAAATACCGTTGACGGGGACTTTAAACCTCAATTCAAACAAACAAATAAGCAAACATTGCAAATTCAGATCTTCACTGTCAATATTCAGATCTTCACTGTTAAACTTAGATATTCACTATTTCCTCACGGGAACAAGTCCGTGAAATGAACACCACCGTAACCTCACTTTATATAGAGAAAACTGTGATTTACGTGGTTATATAGTACATTACTTTTCTTATCTCTGCTCCAAGACATAGGTTGTGGGTACTCGTTAGAACCGCCTCGTTGAGGCGGTTCTAACGAGTACCCACAACCTTTGTTTGCAGTATCAATTAGAAAAAAATGGTGGTGACGGGAACGTTAAACCTCAATTCAAACAAACAAATAAGCAAACATTGCAGATTCAGATCTTCACTGTCAATATTCAGATCTTCACTGTTAAACTTAGATATTCACTATTTCCTCACGGGAACAAGTCCGTGAAATGAACTACACTGAACCTCACTTTATATAGAGAAAACTGTGATTTACGTGGTTATATAGTACATTACTTTTCTTATCTCTGCTCCAAGACATAGGTTGTGGGTAGGTTGAGGCGATTCTAACGAGTACCCACTACCTTTGTTTGCAGTATCAATTAGAAAAATAGTGTTGACGATGACGTTAAACCTCAATTCAAACAAACAAATAAGCAAACATTGCAGATTCAGATCTTCACTGTCAATATTCAGATCTTCACTGTTAAACTTAGATATTCACTATTTCCTCACGGGAACAAGTCCGTGAAATGAACTACACCGTAACCTCACTTTATACAGAGAAAATTGTGATTTACGTGGTTATAAAGTACAATACTTTTCTTATCTCTGCTCCATGACATAGGTTGTGGATAGGTTGAGGCGGTTCTAACGAGTACCCACAACCTTTGTTTGCAGTATCAATTAGAAAAATAGTGTTAACGGGGACGTTAAACCTCAATTCAAACAAACAAATAAGCAAACATTGCAGATTCAGATCTTCACTGTCAATATTCAGATCTTCACTGTTAAACTTAGATATTCACTATTTCCTCACGGGAACAAGTTCGTGAAATGAACTATGTACACCGTAACCTCACTTTATATAGAGAAAACTGTGATTTACGTGGTTATATAGAGTACAATACTTTTCTTATCTATGCTCCAAGACATAGGTTGTGGGTAGGTTGAGGCGGTTCTAACGAGTACCCACAACCTTTGTTTGCAGTATCAATTAGAAAAATAGTGTTGACGGGGACGTTAAACCTCAATTCAAACAAACAAATAAGCAAACATTGCAAATTCAGATCTTCACTGTCAATATTCAGATCTTCACTGTTAAACTTAGATATTCACTATTTCCTCACGGGAACAAGTCCGTGAAATGAACTATGTACACCGTAACCTCACTTTATATAGAGAAAACTGTGATTTACGTGGTTATATAGTACAATACTTTTCTTATCTCTGCTCCAAGACATAGGTTGTGGGTACTCGTTAGAACCGCCTCGTTGAGGCGGTTCTAACGAGTACCCACAACCTTTGTTTGCAGTATCAATTAGAAAAAAAAATATTACTGATTTGCATCAGAAATGTTGCCATTTTGGAAATGAGAAAAAACACGGGCATATTATCATAATGTGCTAATGTCCCGTTCTTGGGATACATTAAACTAATGCTTTTTACAGGGTCATAATACCGACTGCGGAGGGATACATTCGACATTTTAGAAGCAGGTGCTACAACGTAAGATGTGAACGCCGATGGAAACGAACAAAAGACTCGTGGTTGTCTAACTGGTCGAGTAGAATATATAATAATGTGTTGAAAGTCCGTAAAAGTATATTTGGAAGTGAAAATGTTATCACTTAGTCATCTCCTAGTTTTGCTAGCTGTAAAACACTTAAATTTGGCGGTTTGACCGCATTTCATTTAAGCAATATAGTCAGTCAAAACGCAACGAACAAAGTAAAATTCTGTCACATTATTACGAAAGCACGCCTATACAAATACATTGTAAACTTAAACACCGAAAAAACGAAAAATTTAAGATGAATAATTGTGTTTTTTTTTTATTTCTGCTCAAAATATAAATTGTGGGTACTCGTTAGAACCGCCTCACCGAGGCGGTTCTAACGAATACCCGCAATTTATATTTTAGAGCAAAAATAAGAAAAATAAGTTTCACCCCTGTGAACCCCATTTTTACTTCATAAAAGTGGGGTTCGAGGGGGTCAAAATTAGATAGACGTGTTTTCGTGATGATTTAAGTTTCTGTACATCCACCTGATGAGCTGCTATATATCATTCATGTATTTGAAAATGATGTTTTTTTATATGAAAATATCTCTATGTTTTTTGGCAAACTCTCAAAACAGAGATAGTGTGTGCTCGTTAGAATGGCCTCATATTGTGTATTTCTACGATAACACGTCCATGTGACATAGTGCATTCTTTCATAGCTCCGAAACCGTATTTTTTCTAATTCATTATGAAAACAAGCCTATACAAATGCATTGTAAACTTAACCGTCGACAAACGAAACTTTTAAGAAGAAAAAATGTGATTTTGTTTCTTATTTCTGCTTAAAATATAGATTTTGGGTTCTCGTTTGAACCGCCTCATCGTTCTAACGTGTACCAACAATCTATATTTTAGAGATGAAATAAGAAAAATAAGATTTGCCCATATCATCACGAAAACGCGCCTTTATAATTACAACCCCCATAAAACCCCACTTTTATATAGTAAAGCTGGGTTTGCAGGGGTATACATTATTTTCTTATTTCTCTCTAAAACATAGATTGTGGGTACTCGTTCGAGGCGGTTCTAATTCTGCTCTAAAATATAGATTGTGGGTACTCGTTAGAACCGCCTCCATGAGGCGGTTCTAATGAGTACCAAAAATCTATTTTTTGAGCAGAAATAAGAAAACTGTCACAATTTTTCATCTTAAAATTTTCGCTTTTACAGTGGTAAAATATACAATGTGTTTGTATAGGCGTGTTTTCGTAACGAAACCCCGGTTTTACCATGTAAAAAAGAAGTGAGGGCAATGATCAGGACTCGATACAATAAACCCACAACTCCAAGCAGCGACACCAAAGGGAAAGAAACACAAACAAGAAATAACAAGACCCTAATGGAAGCATCAAAAGCGGAAAACCAAAAGGATAGTTACTTTCCCACAAAATGGCAAACTGGCTATCCAAAACAAAATAATATAAGCGAAATACACACTCAACGACAAACCGTAACAAAAATAAAGCCGGGTTCGAGGGGATCAAACTTATATAGGCGTGTTTTCGTTGGGAAAATGCCTGAAATTTGTTCTTATTTATGCTCGAAACATACGTTGTTGATGCTCGCGGAGGTTCTAACGGGTATCCTACAACGTATGTATTGGATCAAAAAATAAGACCACACTTTTATATATAAAGTAGAAGTAAAACAAAGATCAGGAATTGATACAATTAACTTACTCCACCCATAAAAGACACCAAAGGGAAAGAAATACAAACATTAAGCGACCAGACCATAATGGAAACCTAACCAAAGGAAGGCCATAAGGACAGTTACTTTCCCACAAAATGGCCATATGGCCATCCAAAATTAAAAGACACAAGTGATACACACAGTAAGTAACAAACAACAACAAAAATAAATCGCCACAGAAGAGCCGCCTTGGAACGGTCAGCGGAAGATTTCTACTGGGGGGCTTAAATCGATTTTACGTGGCCACAATCCTCGCCCTTACTTCCGTCGCGATTTAGACAAATAATTTGTTCAGTCCGCATGAAGGCCTCCTAACTCATCAGTGCAACATCTCCGTGAACACAAAAATCAAAGAACCACAGAGGTGAGACAACGGTGAGGACTCGACAGCAAGAAACCACTGAAATGCTGGAGCAAAAGAAAACCAACAGTTAGACTCCGATGAGCCCGACCAGAGACAGAGCATCAGGCGCCAACCAACATAATCTCTCTAATTTTCAGTAAGCCTTTACGTTGGAGCCGTCATAGAATCTGAGGCCTGACCCACCGGCGTGCAATTAAAGAGGGAAGCAAAGTTGCCAACCGTGATTGGGTTAACTACCATGCATGCAGTCTGTCGTATAATATCCATGTTGTACCCAATCTTTTTATATCGAAGAATGATTTTACGAAATTGGGTGCTGAAGTCATTGCGGTTATATATTTTTCTGAATTTATATACTAAGTCACCATAAAATTCGGGTTCCGATAGACCTTGTTGCAGAAGAGATTTAAGTCCAATATTGAATTTTGAAATTAAATCAGAATGCTGTCTATAAAATTTTGAAAAGGCTTTGCGTAGTTTATGGTACCGATAACCCTGATTAAGGAGTTTAGCCGTTAATAATTTATTACGAGTGTTGAAGTCAGTTACATGACTACACACTCTAGCAAATCGAATTAATTGCGAAATATAAACGCCATAGGATAGCACGAAAATGTCTAGATTTCAATTTATTTAAAACCTCATTCGAATTTTTTATAGACCAAAACAGATTTCTTCCTGATCTTTCAAAGACTTTATCACAATATTTAATTACATGCGTTTTAATAGCAGTAAGACAGGAAGTTAATAATTTAGAAAGTTCAGTGGTAGTGCAAGAGCCAGAATTTGCAACAAACCGCGCTTTGTAAGGTTTTTTATGAAGTTTTGGTAACCAGTACAGCGTAGGAAGCCCGCCCTGGCCTTCGTTAACACACACAGCAAACTTGGTGGCTGAAAGACAAACATGCCTATCTACTATAGCTCTCTCTTCAGCTAAAGGCTGAAGTTCATAGGCCTTAGTACCACCAAGCTCCTGCTTAAGCGTGTTAACATAGTGGAGCCGTCACACAACGACGACGTTGTTAGCGGCCTTGTCTGCAGGGGCCAAAACAAACTTCTTATGAAATTCTTGAATACCTAGTTTAAGATGACGTAAAGACGTGCATTTCCAGGACTGTTCGTTAAACGGACTTGTTAACCTAATGATTTATAGAAATTCATCAAAATATAATCAGACCATCTGCACTTTGGCCATTAGAAGTGGGCAAAATATCTTAAGTCCAGACATTACGAAAACACGCCTATACAAATACATTGTAAACTTTACCTCCGAAAAAACAAAGATTTTAAGACGAAAAATTGTGATATTTTTCTTATTTGTGCTCAAAAGATAGATTGTGGGTACTCGTTAGAACCGCTTCCTCGAGTATCTAACCCTGCCCAGGCAAAGCGGTGCGGGTCGGGTCCATGCTTATAAACCCTATTGGTTTCATTGGGCGGCAGGGCTTGAGATGTCATTTCATCTCAATGTTGGGTAAAAGTCCCACAAAATTGGAAGCTACGAGGGTCATCCAAAAATAACTGATCAGTGGGTTATAATTTTTTTATTTATTGACGTACGTATCTAATATTTGGCACGATTGCTGATCAATAATTCCGTCAAAGATTGCGCGCCAAAACACGACGTTACGTGACGTCATCTTTACTTGATGTCATTTATCGCAACGTAATGGCGGACTGCGCGTTCACGCTGACGCGGGAAGAACAGATTACGTATATTAAGATTGAATCAAGACGAGGAAAAGGCGCACCTGAGATTCTAAACGCTCTTGAAGAAGTTGTACCAACGTCAGTACCTGCGTATAGTACAATCAGGAGGTGGGTACGTGAATTTAATAATGGGAGGAGCAATGTGAGCAACAAGCACCTGTGCGGAAGGCCTGTGTCTGCAACGGATGGTGAAAATGTTGAAAAAGTAGCGAAACTATTGAATGATGATAGAAGATATACATGCACCGAGATAGCTCATGAACTGGATATAAGCCATGGGTCAGCACATTCCATTCTGCTTGAACGTTTGAAAATGAGAAAAGTTGCAGCCAGGTGGGTGCCTCACATGCTGTCAGATTCCGAAAAACACCAAAATGACCTATACAGTGCTGACGGGGACGTTAAACCTCAAATCAAACAAAAAACAAACAAAAACAACAATAATTGAAGCACCAAGTTAAACCATTAAGAAGAAAACACGCCTATTCAAATACAAGAAAATTTAGAGCAGAAATTAGGAAAATAAGGTTTACCCCTGTTAACGCCAGTTTTACTTTATAAAAGTGCGGTTCGAGGGGTCAAAATTATATAGGCGTGTTTCCGTGATGAACGTCGGCAACACAAAAATGGACCCGAAAGGGCTGTCCAAATTATAGATGATCTTACATGAGTGTTCATGTTATTTTGAATTTATTAAATGAGTTGAGCTAGGAGGCCTTCATGCGGACTGAACAAATTATTTCTCTAAATCGCGACGGTAGTAAGGGCGAGGATTGTGGCCACGTAAAATCGATTTAAGCCCCCAGTGCAAATCTTTCCACTGACCGTTCCAAGGCGGTTCTTCTGTGGCGATTTATTTATGTTGTTATTTGTTACTTACTGTGTTTATCACTTGTGTCTTTTTTATTTTGGATGGCCATATGGCCATTTTGTGGGAAAGCATGTTACGAGATGGAATAGGAAACCTCTCTGGTGCTTATGCACATCTAGATTATTTTAGTAGATATATGGTAGGGCGGTGCGAGTGAAATATTTTAGGTGAAATATGGTACGCAAACTGTGCTGCTCCATGAACAAGTCATGCACATATCATACGATGTATGCATGAGTGGTTTATAGAGAGCTGTTTTTACAATACAGGGGGCCGCTAAAAGGCCGAGTCCTATAGAATTTGCCTAAAAATCGCCAACCGCCAAATTGTGCCATATATGATTTTTATTCCCGTCACGTGTTGTGTGGGTGTTCGTTTTGACAGGAGTCATGTCATTGATTTATAGGGTCGTTTCATCAATTTTTCCTAAGGGAAATATACTATTTGAACGCAAATCCATTATCTACTCGATTCTTGCTATCTAGCTTTATTTGTGGCCGGTATCTCCACCTCGCCACGAATTGAGCAAGGTAATATGAGTAGGCATGATTTTCTGGTAGTATTCATAGATATATAAACCCTGAGAAAAACGAACACTTTAGCAGCAGGTCAAGTTGTAACGTATACCTACAACATCGTGTCGGGAAATAGAAAGTATATTGAAAGGCACAACAATGTGTGACCTGCTGCTCCCTGCTTCATAGCAGCAGGTACTGGTACGACGTTAGGCGTTAGGGTCCAGCAAGGGCGGACAGACCGCCGTAATCAGCGTAGACCAGAATCAGAATCATTGTTCATTGTCAACAAATGTGAGACCATAAAAGAGGTCAACTAACCTGCAGGATATTCGGACGATCGCTAAATCTGTGATCGGCAACCTGTGATCGGCAACTATGTCGATAGACTAGTGTGCAGTTTGCACTAGTTCGCGAGAGGAAGTTTCACGCGAGAGGGGGATTCACCCTAAGTTATAAACTGGCCAGTCGCGTCTTGTGTTGTTTCTTTTTTTGTTTTTGTTGTTGTTTTTGTTGTTTGCTTCTGTAGGTATTCACGTCACCCGTTCCGAGCACAGAACATTGTTTTGCCTTCGGAGCGGACGTCGTGAGTTGGCTACAGAAGCAACAAATTGTGATGTTTTGTGTTAGTAAGTGTTGTATGTAGATACTGTAAATAATTCATGTCATTCATCTAACATCTTTCTTGTGCCTTACCCCACAGCTGCCCGTACACCTGTCAGAGATCACGCTCGGTTGTCTTGTCAGCATGGGGGTTTGCGGGACGCCGTAAACCCACATGTAACATTTGGTGTCAGTGAAGTGAGGATTTGATCTCTGGCTGGTGTTCCCGGCTGTGGAACAGCACATTGATACTCTGAATCATCAACTTTAAAAAAAAAAGTGCATTGACAGCCACATTTAGAAATTAACTTTAATCTTCCTTCCTGCGTTGATGAAGTGCGAAACGCATGTATTCAACTGAATGGATACTGACAAGTCGATAATTTCTGAGCAGGAAGGCAAGGCAAACCCCACTTTTTCTTGGTAACGAAAAATTTAAGTAGACCCCACTTAATTGTGTTACCTGATATTCTAATAAGTTAAACTGGAGTTACTAATTGATCTTACCCACACATGGTTCTGACGTAGTGACGTTAACAATTTACTGACGTTGACATAACGGTAGCGTTAATATTTACGCTGTGGCTTGAGGTTAGGTATGACGTAATAGAAACATTAATGGTGACTTGTTGTGATCGGAGTTTTGTAATGTGATGAAACTTCGGATTGTAGCATTTTACTGTAAACGTCGTCAGTTTATGACGTCATATTAGACTACCAGTGCGCAACGTCATACTTTGCTGAAAGCATTTGACATTTCAAATCGCGTGTGCTTTAATAACTAACGTTTTAGTTAGATTAACGCGTATAACACATATCTTAACGTTTTAGTTAAGCCCATTCAATCATCACTGATCATAACTGATCAGTTTATAGTGGTTTCGATAGTAACGTGAGATTTACGTTATCAATAATGGAGCGTTTAATGCAAATGGGAAAGGACTTAGGTTATGAGGGGAAGGAGTTACAAGGTTTTGTTAAAGAGCAGCAAGATATTGAGCGGGCAGAAAGGCAAGAGCAAAGGGATTTAGAAAGGTTAAGGTCTGAAGAAAAGGAAAAGGAAAGGGCAGAAAAAGAAAAGGAAAGGGAGGAAAAGGAAAAGGAAAGGGCTGAAAAAGAAAAGGAAAGGGCACATGAACTAGCTATGTTGAATGTTAATAAGGAACTTGAAATGGCACGCATTAAGACTGAAAGGGAGGCAAAAGAGATTAGTGAGGCCCATTTAGAACAAATAAAACATGGGTTTGAGCTACAGCACCAAGAATTAAGGAATCAGTTAGAAATGCAGAGAGCGAAGCTCGAGCTAGAATTGGAAAAGCAAAAAGCTGAGAAGGTGGCTCATGCCCGGGATCCTAAGTTACCTTATTTTGAAGAGGGTAAAGATAAAATGGATAGTTATTTATCTAAGTTTGAGAAATATGCTACGGCTAATAAATGGGATAAGAGTGTTTGGGCCGCGTATTTAAGTGCATTGCTCAAAGGGCGCGCACTTGATGTATATGACCGGTTGTCAAATGAGGATGCGGCGGATTGTGAAAAGTTAAAGGACGCTTTATTAAAGAATTTTGACATGACATAGCGCGGATTTAGGAAGCAGTTTCGTTATAGTAGGCCCGAGAAATCAGAAACGTTCATACAGTTCAGTAGTAGACTGAGAAGTTATTTAGAAAAATGGCTTAATATGGCAAAGATAGAAAAAATCTTTTCCGGCTGTCTGTGATTTCATGGCAAGGGATCAGTTCCTGGAGTCATGTAATAGAGAACTGTATGTACATCTGAAGCCAAAACAGTTTGGTAATTTAGATGAAATGGCTAGGGAGGCAGATTTGTTTGCAGAAGCGCGCGGGGGCGTATATAGTTGCATTAATAAGGGGCAACGCGATAATAGAGGCGCAGCGCAGGGTAAACAGGACAAAGTTGACTCGAACAAACCGAGTGGTAGACCGGATATCAAGTGTAGCATATGCGGTAAGGGGCATTTAACAATTAAATGTTTTAAGAACCCCGACAGGAAACAATTGTATAGCGCAGAGGTAGGAGCAACTGGAGTTGGGGATAGCGGTGTTAAGGAAAATTTTAACACGCGCGTAGAGACTCAAGGTTCTCAGGTTAAGAATGAGAATACGCAGAATGTAGGTCGTGGTTATACACGTGGTCGTGGTAATTTTAGAGGGTCTTTTCGCGGACGCGGTAAAAATAATAGCACACCACGTGGCGCAGCACACCAAGTTAGTTTTTGTCAGACGGAAGTAACTAGGAAAGGTGATGAGATTGGAAGTATTTTTGAAAATAAGGTTGGTGATCCTTTGATTTCGGATAGGGAGGAGTGTAGTAAGGAAACTAGGGAAGGCGTCTGTTACTTCTTAAAGGCAAGGTTACCGACGGCACAAGGATTGGTTAATAATAAAAAGGTGGTTGTATTAAGAGATACTGGGTGTACAGGCTGTGTCGTTCGGAGAAGTTTGGTTTCGGATAGTCAGTTAATAGGGAAGGAATCAGATGTTACGTTGATTGATGAATCCACACAAAGGTATCCTTTGGCAATGATTGACATTGATTGTCCTTTTTTCACTGGGAAAACTGAAGCTTTGTGTATGGATGATACGTTGTACGATTTGGTTATCGGTAACATTGATGGATCAAAACTTCCTGATATGTCTCATTTCTCAGCTGCGGCTGTAACTAGGTCTCAAACTAGGCAGGATGAGAAGCCTTACAGAAAACTTAAGGTTCCCGATCAGATCATTAACGATGACAAGGAGGCTTTCAAGCAAGCTCAGGTTGATGATCCAACTTTGGAAAACATCAGGAAAAGGGTTGTATCTGGGAACAAGACTGTGAGTCGTGGTTTAAACCGAGGTGAAACTAGGTTTATTGAGAAAAAGGGTTTGGCATATAGGGAGTTCACCAAGGGTAACAAAGTCTCTTTCCAACTTGTGGTCCCTCAAAGTTTCCGAGGAAAGGTGTTGAAACTGGCTCATGAAACGCTTATGTCTGGACATATGGGTATTAGGAAGACATTGGATAGAGTTGTAACTGAGTTTTACTGGCCCGGTATTTGCGGTGATGTCGCTAGATTTTGTAAATCTTGTGATATTTGTCAGAGAACTATTCAGAAAGGTCGGGTCACTAAAGTACCTCTAGGAAAAATGCCATTGATTGATACGCCATTTAAGAGGGTGGCAGTGGACATAGTTGGTCCAATTGAGCCTCGATCTGATAGGAAATCTCGGTATATTTTAACCATGATAGATTATGCGACAAGGTATCCAGAGGCGATAGCTTTACCGAGTATTGAGACGGAACGTGTCGCGGAAGCGCTTATTGAAATGTTTAGTAGGGTTGGCATTCCTCATGAAATGTTGACTGATTGTGGATCACAGTTTACTGCTGAGGTAATGAAGGAAGTCAGCAGACTTCTTTCTCTTCAACAGTTAACGTGTAGTCCGAGACACCCAATTTGCAACGGACTGATAGAGCGTTTCCACGCTACGTTAAAGCAGATGTTACGTCGCATGTGTGCTGAACGTCCAAAAGATTGGGATAAATATCTTCCAGCTTTATTATTTGCGGTAAGGGAAGTCCCACAAGAGTCTTTAGGATACTCCCCTTTTGAGTTGTTATATGGACGTAACGTCAGAGGTCCAATGGCAATATTAAGAGAATTATGGGCTGAAGAGGTACGCGATGAGCGAGTTCTTTCGACGTATCAATACGTTATTGAGCTTAGGGAACGGTTAGAGCAGACATGCAAATTAGCGCGTGATAATTTAAAGAAGGTTCAGATTAAGCAGAAAGCTTATTATGATAAAGGCGCGAGGTCGCGTAAATTTGACGTCGGCGATAAAGTGCTGTTGTTACTACCGACAGACAGTAATAAATTATTGCTTCAATGGAAAGGTCCTTATGAAGTGGTTGAGGTAGTGAACAGAATGGATTATAAGATTGACGTCAATGGAAATGTTAACACATATCACGCTAATATACTGAAGCAATATGTTGAGCGTCAGACTGTGACGTCTCATTGTCTGATCTCTAAACCTATTATGTCGACAGACAGTCATGACAGAAATGACGTCGACGAGTCTTCATTTGAAGACAGCAGTTTTGAAACTGCAGAGCAACCGGAAAGTGACGGCGACGTTAGCGTCCCACACACACTAACGTCAGAGGATAGTGAGGAGACAGAAGGGCTTAGAGAACAGCGCCTTGCAGGACTGACATGTCAGACAGACCAAATTATATGTACCACATTTATGTCAGAACCTGTGAAATCAATCAAATCTGTTAAGCCAGAAAGGCCACCTCCAGTAAGATTAAAACGATATCCGTTTTCTAACAAACAACAGAGTGTCAGGGGAACAGGAAAATTCTGGGGCAAACCACCTTGGCTTACTAGCTAAATTTTACTTAAGAAAATTTGGGGGCAGACTACCTTAGTAGGTAATTCTTCGCACGGTTGTTGTGTAAATAGCTGTCTTGTTTAGATAGGTTCATCCTATTCCATCTCTGTACACAAAGAAAAAACATTTCTGATTGTTTTTTCTCCAAAAGGGGAAACCTTTGTTACGGGATGGAATAGGAAACCTCTCTGGTGCTTATGCACATCTAGATTATTTTAGTAGATATATGGTAGGGCGGTGCGAGTGAAATATTTTAGGTGAAATATGGTACGCAAACTGTGCTGCTCCATGAACAAGTCATGCACATATCATACGATGTATGCATGAGTGGTTTATAGAGAGCTGTTTTTACAATACAGGGGGCCGCTAAAAGGCCGAGTCCTATAGAATTTGCCTAAAAATCGCCAACCGCCAAATTGTGCCATATATGATTTTTATTCCCGTCACGTGTTGTGTGGGTGTTCGTTTTGACAGGAGTCATGTCATTGATTTATAGGGTCGTTTCATCAATTTTTTCTAAGGGAAATATACTATTTGAACGCAAATCCATTATCTACTCGATTCTTGCTATCTAGCTTTATTTGTGGCCGGTATCTCCACCTCGCCACGAATTGAGCAAGGTAATATGAGTAGGCATGATTTTCTGGTAGTATTCATAGATATATAAACCCTGAGAAAAACGAACACTTTAGCAGCAGGTCAAGTTGTAACGTATACCTACAACATCGTGTCGGGAAATAGAAAGTATATTGAAAGGCACAACAATGTGTGACCTGCTGCTCCCTGCTTCATAGCAGCAGGTACTGGTACGACGCTAGGCGTTAGGGTCCAGCAAGGGCGGACAGACCGCCGTAATCAGCGTAGACCAGAATCAGAATCATTGTTCATTGTCAACAAATGTGAGACCATAAAAGAGGTCAACTAACCTGCAGGATATTCGGACGATCGCTTAACTTGTGATCGGCAACCTGTGATCGGCAACTATGTCGATAGACTAGTGTGCAGTTTGCACTAGTTCGCGAGAGGAAGTTTCACGCGAGAGGGGGATTCACCCTAAGTTATAAACTGGCCAGTCGCGTCTTGTGTTGTTTCTTTTTTTGTTTTTGTTGTTTGCTTCTTTAGGTAGTCACGTCACCCGTTCCGAGCACAGAACATTGTTTTGCCTTCGGAGCGGACGTCGTGAGTTGGCTACAGAAGCAACAAATTGTGATGTTTTGTGTTAGTAAGTGTTGTATGTAGATACTGTAAATAATTCATGTCATTCATCTAACATCTTTCTTGTGCCTTACCCCACAGCTGCCCGTACACCTGTCAGAGATCACGCTCGGTTGTCTTGTCAGCATGGGGGTTTGCGGGACGCCGTAAACCCACATGTAACATAGCAACTGTCCTTATGGCCTTCCTTTGTTTAGGTTTCCATTATGGTCTGGTCGCTTTATGTTTGTGTTTCTTTCCCTTTGGTGTCTTTGGTGGGTGGATTGCGAGCATTTTATTCCTTTTCCTCAACGAGTTAAAAAATGGCCATCGGAAGAGATGGCAAATCCCCCGACCATAAGCCATTACGGCCTTCAGATGATTGGCCACCAATAGAAAGTGCACCAGAATTAAACCAGCAATATATCACAAAAGTATTGCAGTTATGGCCATCACAAGATTATACTTCAGGAGAGATAACTGAAAAAAAAACAGGGTACTCAGAACTGTGGTTCTTGCGCATGGCATGCCTGCTTAAGCTCATGCATTTCTGTACAAAGTACCATTAATATGTCTCAATGGGTGTTTGAGATCACAAGCTGGTCATACTGTTATATTGGAAGGGTAGATAACTCAAATATTTATCATAGCACCCACAATTGTGGTTCTTAGGCATGAATCGCCGTCTCAACCTTGTATACAATTGTGCCAAGTACCATCAATATATCTCAAAGGGTATTTGAGTTATGGCCATCAAAAGGTTGTATTGTCAGGAGAGATAATTAAAAAAAACAGGGCACCCAGAGTTATGGTTCTTGCACGACACACCTGCTTAACTTCATGTACAACTGTACCAAGTACCATCAATATATCTCAAAGAGTATTGGAGAAGTGGCCATCACAAGGTAGTGATTCTATATTATTGGAAGGGGAGATAACTCAAAAACCATGGCACCCAGAGTTGTGGTTCTTGAACATGACACACCGTCTCGGCCTTGTGAACAACTGTGCCAGGTGTCTTCAATATATCTTAAAGGGTATTGAAGTTATGACCTTCACAAGGTAGTCACTCTATTTTATTGGAAGGGGAGATAACTAAAAAACCATGGCAGCCAGAGTTGTGGTTCTTGTGCATGACACACAGTCTCGGCCTTGTGAACAACAGTGCCAGGTATCATCAATATATCTTAAAGGGTATTGGAGTTATGGCCATCACAAGGTAGTCACTCTATTTTATTGGAATGGGAGATAACTCAAAAACCATGACAGCCAGAGTTGTGGTTCTTGTGCATGACACGCTGTCTCAGCCTTGTGAACAACTGTGCCAGGTACCATCATTATATCTCAAAGGGTATTGGAGTTATGGCCATCACAAAGTAGTCATTCTGTTTTATTAAAAATGGAGATAACTAAAAAAGTATGGCATCCAGAGTTCTGGTTCTTGCGCATGACACGCCGTCTCAACCTTGTGAACAATTGTGCCAAGAACTATCAATGAATATCAAAGGGTATAGGAGTTATGGCCATCACAAGGTTGCATCTACGGACGGACGGACAGACGAATGGACGCTCGGTCGATCGCTATATCCCCCGAACCTATTCGGTCGGGCGACAATAAATTCAAAAATACATTAGCACGAATGCAAGATTCTATTTATCATTTGACATTTAAAACGGATTTTATTCGCGATTTTTTAACAAAAATGTCAATTTTCCACCATTAGTAAACGCGACGTCGTACGTGTGAAGTTACAGGGTGTATCTAACTTATTTTCATATTTTATCCACTAGTGGATAATCGGATTTATTACATAAAGGTTATTATATGGTAAAGGTGTGCCTCTAAGTCATATTGGCACCGGAAGTCACATTGGCCCTCGGGCTAAAACCCTCGGGCCAATATGACTTCCGGTGCCAATATGACTTAGAGGCACACCTTCACCATATCATAACCTCTTTATTACATCATTTATATAGCATAGTTATATTGCAACGTGAAGAAATGAAGGCAAAGAGAATATTTACTTTTTAAAGGATGATGCCGGGAACGTTTCATCGAGTGTGTTGAGGATATATTTTCGGTATCCGCCGAAAAAAAAAAAAAAAAAAAAAAAAAAGAAATTCCTTTTAAATTATATAACTGATTAGTAGGCATACACTAACCATGCTCACGGTAATGCAGTAACATAGCAGTGCGCAGCAAATTACGTCACAAGTGACGTCGAAACTGTAAGTTTCAAAACAAAAACAAATCGCCATTTTAAATACAGAATTTTTGCAGTTCAAAGAATGCTTTTTAAGGTATTTTACTGAATGTTTTGTGCTTATTTGAAGACCATTTTAATTTTAAAGGCTCTTAGTGTCATTCATCAAGCTACTGCATAATCGATTCCGTGTGTAGCAGTCTGTCGCGGTGGTTGTTTACGTTAAAATACAAGACAATTTTTGGGACATTTTTCCCTCCCACATATTTCTTCCGCACAATTTCCAGCTCCTCATAAGTAAGGGATCTGTTCGTTTAAGGTTGTTGGCAAGACCTTATTATTTCAAATGTTGGGACATCCCTGCTGTGCTCGAAAGCAACGTCCTTCACAATGCTTCCCAATCGTGAGTGAACTTCTTTTAAAAAGTATTTTGTTTTTCATTTTTCATGCTTGCCACGAAATACCAGACTTTTCACAAAATCAATTGTTATCACTGTCTTCTATCGCTCTGCCTAGGTCCAGAAGTAGGGTTGACATTGCTTCAAGTGATTTCTCTGCGGCCAGTTTGAAGCTTATGGAGTACGGCTTTAAACGTTCTATTGCTATAGTAACCGAGTGGAGCAGTGCCAATATGGAACGGCAGTGCCAAAAATCCATATTATATGGTTTTTTGGCCCCGTCACGTGACTGTGCCATCAAAATAGCGAAAAAATGAGCCTGTATTGAAATATTCTAATGCAATTTTCCTATAGTAGGTATGTAATAAAAGGCGTTATTACATTCTCAGACGCGACGTCATATAATAATAAAATATATTAGCACTGCATGCATGCAAAGACACAATGACAATAATATACCAAAAGAGAAACAGCACCTTCTTTACGCGGTCAGTAAAACATTAGCTCTGTGTGTGTGTGTGTGTGCGTGTGCGGGTGTGTGTGTGTGTTTAAATCGATTGTACGTGACCACTGTCCTCGTTATGCCCCCTTCGAAGACATTTGAAGGGCATATTGCTTCTGCGACGTTCATGCTTCCGTCCGTCAGTGCCTCCGTCCGTGCGTCCGTTATGCTTTTTGATGCCTAGCATAATCTCTGAACAATGCATGCTGGGGTTTTCACTTGTGGATTCCGTATGAAAAAATAGTTGTTTTTTCCTATTAGGATTAGCCCTTCTTCTGAATTAAGGCCGTTTAAAAATATAGATGAAATCTTGTCAGCAAAATATCTGAACATTCACTGAAGCTAGAGCCTTGACAAATAGAAGTGAAGGCAATGATCAGGAATCGATACAATTAACCCACACCTCCCATCAGAGACACAACATGAAATAAACCTGGTGAATAGATCGGTTTTGACTAGTAGATTGCCTGAAAAAAAAAAATGAATAAATTCTCAAAATAATACTTCATGAGTTATGTATGGCACTTTGTAACTTTGGACGTTTTTACATTGCATGCTCTTTGGTGCACAGCATAACATCTGGACCGTATTATCTCAAAGGGCAACAACTCAGAGTGAGTGTTCGAGTTTTACGTCCCACCAACAGCTTAGGTCATATGGAGACGGGACCTCGGTTTAAAGACTTATCCGAAAGTCTGGAGAAGCCCGGGATCGATCCTGCGATCCCTGGTTGACAAGGCGAGTAGCGTAACCATTGCACCACGGAGGCTTCTACAATAACTCAGAAATGGGGCACAATCATGATGAGAAAAAATATGTATCAGCTATTTTGTCATGAGAATCAATATATTAAACTTCGAAATCCTAGCATGCACGGTTCTAAAGTTATGCTAGGCACCAAAATGCATGCAATATACGAATGCCTAAAGTTACAAAGGGACATAACTCATGGAGTATTTTTCAGAATTTATTCAGTAGTTAATCAGGTCATCTTCTCGTAAATACCGATTCATTTGAAAATTTGGCTAGTGTATATTGCACGCTTTATGATACATAGCATAACTTTTGAACTGTGCAGGCTAGAACTGTACCGTGCTAAATTTCATGTATAGACTGCTAACGAAAAAAATAGCTGAAATATAATTTTCTTGTCAGAATTATGCCCCTTTCCTGAGTAATGGTCCACCAGTGGATTAGGAAAACATGTCCGTAAGAAATAATGGCGTCCAACATGGTGTCAGAAAATGATAAACATTAGGTAATAATTATAACATCTTAATTAGTTCTGCTTTTAACATAGATTGTTGGTGCTCGTTAGAACCGCCTCAATGAGGCGGTTCTAACGAGTACCAACAACCTATGTCTTGGAGTAAAGATAAGAAAAATAATGTTTACCCCTGTAAACCCCAGTTTTCTCTATACAAAGTGGGGTGTAAGGGGGTGTTCATTTCACGGACTTGTTCACGTGATGAGATTACCACTAGTGGCGAATAGATTGGTGGTGATGATTAGTACGGAACAGTATTTATGTAAAAACTCAAATATGAAAAGTATGCATAAAATTTTATCAGCAAAATATCTCATACACTATAAAAGATAAAGTCATGACACCTGATGAATAGATTTGTTGTGCTGAAGAAATGACCTGATCATTTTCCGAATAAATTCTGAAATAAAAAAAAGTTCATTAGATATGGACATTTGTAAATTTGGGGATTTTTAGCTTGTCAGCAAAATATCCCAAAATGTGTTAAAGCTAGAGTCTTGAAAATTGGTGGATAGATTCGAGATAATGACAACTTTTAAACAAAGTCTTATTTTTTGTTATGGCCCTTCAAGTATATATTTGGCCTAGCAAGATATCTTAACAACAGTGGAATAAAATGCCTTGGAACTTGATAAGCTCATCACGATAACAAGTCCGTGAATTAAGACCCCCATAAACCCCAATTTATATAGAGAAAAGTGGGGTTTACGGGGGTATACATTATCTGCCTTATTTTTGCTCAAAAACATAGATTGTAGGTACTCGTTAGAACCGCCTCAATGAGGCGGTTCTAACGAGCACCCACAATCAATGTTGAAATTAGAAATAAGAAAGATTTTATTATTTTTACCTAAAATGTATCATTTTCTGACACCATGTTGGACGCCATTATTCCACACGGACATGTCCTAATGTGATAGGGAATGAAGAGTAGATGTGAAAAACTCTTGATTTAGCCCTTTGTAAATTCGGGCACTTGTCCATTGTACACGTTTTGATGCATATCATAACTTTTGAACTTTGCATGCTAGGCTTTGAAATTTCATGTATGGATTTTGCATTGAAACCAAGGTGGAACATATTTTTGTCTTCAAGACTATGGGCCTTTCCTGTGTTATGGCCCTTTGAATAAATATGGAAGAAATCGTGTCAGGAAAATATCATAAAAAGTAAAAATAGAAGTGGAGGCAATGATCAGGAATCAATACAATTAACCCACAGCTCCCATCAGAGACATCAAAGGGAAAGAAACACAAACATGAAACAACAGACCCTAATGGAAACATCAACAGCCGAAAGCCAAAACGACAGTTACTTTCCCAAAGAACGGCTATCCAAAATAAAGTAATATAAGCGACACAAACACCCAAAGACAAACCATAACAAAAATAAACCGCGACAGAAGAACCGCCTAAGAACGGTCAGCGGAAACGAATTCCACTGGGGGCTTAAATCGATTTTACGTGGCCACAATCCTCGCCCTTACTTCCGTCGCGATTAAGACAAATAAATTGTTCAGTCCACATGAAGGTCTCTTAACTCATCAGTGCAACATCTCCGTGAACACAAAAATCAAACAACCATAGAGATGAAACAACGGTGAGGACTCGACAGCAAGACACTAGTGAAATGCTGGAGTAAAAGAAAAGCAACAGTTAGACTCCAAGGCTTGAAAAATCCGGGTTTTTTTTTAAGACAAATAATTTATTCAGTCTACATGAAGGTCTCCTTACTCATCAGTGCAACATCTTCGTGAACACAACAATTTAACAACCACAGAGATGAAACAATGGTGAGAACTCGACAGCAAGAAACCACTGAAATGCTGGAGCAAAAGGAAACCAATAGTTAGACTCCGATGGGCCCGACCAGAGACAGAGCATCAGGTAGCAACCAGCATAAGCCTTTACGCTGGAACTGTCATAGAATCTGAGGCCTGACCCACCGGCAAGCAATTCAAGAGGGAAGCAAAGTTGTCAACCGTGATTTAAAAACTAGAACCTCGAAAGCTGGTGAATATTAGTATGGAACAATATTTAAGTAAAAACTCAAATATACAAGTCATTCGCATTTGCAGTTTGGATATGCTGTTATGCTGTAACCAATTAAATTTGTGCAATACTGCATTATGATATGCATTTTAGGGTCTGATTGATATTCTTTTCTCTTCCTCGCACGCTTTTGCCACTTGCAATTCCGCTTCTACTTCTTCTAGTTCCGATTATTCTCGTTCGGTGGCGCTGTGGTCGTTAATTCGTACTTTCCTGTAAACGTCCGCCTGTCCTCGGCAGTTAACCCTTGTCATGCTGAGCCCGGATATGTCTTCCAGATCAGATGGTTTGTCATTCAGTTTATGAATTTGTTGCAATGGTTTGCATCAAGAAATCTGATTGGTTGATAATCAGTAGTGGGTGTGGCATATATAAATTTTGAGCAGGTCAAGGGTTAACGTAAAATCAAAGTACTGAAAGTACTGAGAGGCGGGCGAGTAATGTCATCTATTTACAACGCTCTTTAGTTAAAACTTGAAAAAAAAAAATGACTACAGTCACACGTAATTGCTCTTGAGTGTATTTATCTTCAAACGGGCCACAGACACGACGCAGGTCTCCCAGAAATTGACTCTTTTCAAGATGGAAGAAACTGTTATTTATTTATTTATTTATTTATTTATTTACATGTACATGCACCTTCCTGTATCTTAATTAATATGCACCAACTTTGCTGACGATCACATTGTTTGTTTGATTTGAGGTTAAATGTCCCCGTCAACACTGTATAGGTCATTTTGAAGACGCTGCTTCCAATTTTGTGGGACTTTAACCCGACATTGAGATGAAATGACATCGCAAGCCCTGTCGCCCAATGAAACCAATAGGGTTTATAAGCATGGACGGTCCGACTCGCACCGCTTTACCTGAACAGGTTTAGGTACTCTAAGCTGTTTACAAGTACTCGTGTGCGGTCGGATTTTAGCTCTGCGTGGAAGCATCATGCAGCCTATCTACTTCTTTAAGCCCCGATGGGCGGGGGCCGACTGACAGTCACATAGCTATACACTGAGGACAACCTACAAATCATCATTCTGTGTATTGAAAACATCAGGAATTTCACTCGTGCATCGCACTCGTGGTAATACTGATGTTTTCAACACACTCGTCACCGCTGTAGTTCGAGCCTCGCTCGGGTCACATGTGAGATGCCAAGTTCTGCAACGGTAGGTCAGGTGGTTTTTCTCCGGGTACTCCGGTTTTCGCCCACCTCTGATTAACGATCGGCTCGATATGAGTAAAATAATCTTGAAAGGGCCGTAAAACCAAAAACAAACAAAAACACACTCGTATTCGGCTGCATTTGATCACTGAGTCGGGACAAACTTTATTTGTACAATTTTATGTTTCCAAATAAAATCAAAATACTGAGGGAGGTTGATTTATAAGGCCAAATAATTATATTGTCAATTAAGCTGATCTCTAGATCCGAAATGGTTAAAATGGCTTAGTCGAAAAGGGAGACGTACTAAATCCGACGGAGGAAATGCAAACATAAATAAATAAATAAATAAATAAATCTAAATAAATAAATAAATAAATTGGAGCGTAGCTGTTGCAGCGTAGCTCCAGTGAGATGAGTAGTGATTTCGGCACTACTTTCGGTGTTACTGCATATGACCCAATCACCAGTGAGAACATAGTACCCCGTGTTAACGTAGTAGATTTTTACGCCATGCGGTATCTTCTTATAGACTGCTTCACAGACCACCTATTTCAAACAGAATAGATGAATATTTTTAATAGATGAACTGTGTAGCAGTCTAATCGTTTTATAGTTCAGTTTATATAACCCAGTTTACCGCCCATTTGTACCATAAAATCCCAAACCTGGCAACTTGCAAACAGGACAAACCAAGATCAGATACCACAGAACGCGGAGTCTCATTATGCCCTTCACTACATACTTACAAAAAGGTTCAGCCATTTTTGCCAAATATTTCGTGGCAGCCACAACCTGACATACCTGATTTTAAAATGAACTCATTCCATACTGATATTAGGTGTTGAGGATTCCATTCGTTTACAATGGGTTAAAAATACGCAGTGTGGGTCGATAATGTATTACCAAAATACGACAGCTGGAATGAGTTTGGACAGGTGCACGTCAAGGCTTATATTGTAAGGAGTAAATTTTGCAGTTTAGACACAGATCAGACACCACTTGTTGTAGCGTCTGATCTGGGTCTGCTAAGTTTGTCCCTAAAAAGGCTGCTAGACATATACTCAGAGCATTGGTTAATGTGTGTGTGTCTGTGTGTGGGGGGGGGATGTTACTTTTTTAAAGCGACCTGTCTGCGTCCTAGGCATGTGACAATAAATAAAGCAAATTATCAGCTCAGACGCAAGTTCGATACCTGCCGGGTTCGGCAACATTCTTTCCAGGAGATTGATCGTGAAATCTGTTCCACGGTGATTCTATCCCTTTCGCGCTGATTCAAGAAGGGCAGTTGTTTGTTTCCGGTAAAAGACTGTGTACTGTGCTGTATTGACAATATCAAACCAAAGAAATTGCCTTAATGCCAGATCATTTCATAAATGGCCTCGTCGAGGCAATTTATTTTTATATAATAATAACGGAGTATAATGTCTAAACCTCTTCAAATATTCCTATGGATTGATATTGACAATAACTAACCCAAGAAACTGTCGTATGCAAGATCACTCCATAAATGGCCTCACCGATGCAATATATATTTAGAAAAATGTTAACAGAGTATAATGTTCAAACCTCTCTGAATATTCCGATCATTTATGGCATTCGGATTGATATCGACAATACCTAACCTATGAGGCTGTTTTATGCAAGATTACTTTATGAATGGCCTCGCCGAGGCAAAATAATATAAAACATGAATACGGAGTATAACATCTAAACCCGGCTTTGATCATTTTCGGCATACAGGTTGATATTGGCAATACATAACCCGCAAAATTGTCTTATGCCAAATTACTTTACAAACGGCCTCGCCTAGGCAAACTGAAAAATTATTTCGAAGTGTAACTTCTAATCTACATTGGAATATTTTTGACAACTGTTAGCATACATATAGATAATGTACAGATCTAGCCAACGCGATTCCTGAATGCCCAATTTCTTTATTTTAGCCACGGCAAGGTAAAACTTTCACCCACTGACACGGTCGTATAACTTTCAACCCGACGGATATATTTTTATAATGTTTTGCATGCAGATTTAAATTGACAAGATCAAGCTAATGGTATTGTCTAATGCCAGATAGCTTTATAAACAGCCTCACCGAGGCAACTTTTAAAGACTGATTACGGATGTAAAACTTATAAACTGCTGGGAAAAGTATGATCATTTTTCACATGAAGATAAGCATCATCAAGACGTAACCAAGAAGAATGTCTAATGCAAGATAAATAACCTCCCCAAGGTAATTTTTCAAAAACTGATTACATAAAATAACTTTAAAGCCGCCAAACAATTGCGCAAGCCGCAGTTAATGCACGAACTATAGCTCAGCAGAAATCTCCAAGTAAACTGTAGAACTGCATGGTTGCTGTATTGCTCAAAAACATTGATTGTGGGTTCTTGATAAAACTGCCTCGTCAAGGCGGTTCAATCAAGTCCCCGCAATCAATGTTTTGAGCAGAGATAAGAAAATATCACAATTTTGTATCTTAAAATTTCCATTTTTTTGGCCAAAAAATTGACAATGTATTTGTACAGGCGTGTTTTCGTGATGGTTGTTGCGGGGTCTACACCTTAGCGTGAGTTAATTTCAATATAGGTCTTGTTGCTTTAACACGACTTCTGGCCCAGAATAGCTTCAAACAGCTATGTTCATTAAATCAATATGAGCCTGAATTAAAACACCAATCAGACGCTAAATCAAATTATCAAAGCTACGCTCAATCAGCACTCTCAGTGCTTTGATTGTTTTTTTATGCTAATACCGTAAATTCGAGATAAAAGCTCAACTTTATGCCACATGTGCAGTTAGTTAAATAAAGTTCTGTTTTGTCCTGTTTTGTTCTGTTCTGTTCCCCCTCTGTAAAAATGGCAAAGCCTAACGGACACGCCAAACCATTTCCTTTGGAAGTGGGGACATAAAAAGACGCAAAAGAAGAAAAAAAAAGTTTCGCTAAATTTTCCATGTCAGTCGTTTGACCCTTTAATTTCTGGATTTTAAATTATTAGACTGTATGCCCTTGATCAGACAGACGCAGCTTATCTGCCCATCAGTGCCAAGCGTCCCTTTACTGGAGCATTCGAAAATATGAAGACCCTGATTACAGACACAGAATTTGGCATCTGATCAGGACCTTCATTATTTGCTTATAGCACGGAACTTCATGTAAACTCACAGCAAAAAAATATTTTGAAATTATACATGTAATTAGACCTCTCCAGAGCGGTCGGATATGTTCGATGTCGATCAGTACAGAGAAGCGTGTCAACCCTTTCAACCCTGTACATCGCTGCAGATACCGATTCAGGTACAGATACCGATACAAACCTTACAGATCCAGTTCAGACGGCATGTGACGAGCAATCTCATCAAATTCTACACCGTTCGCCAACTGTCAATGACTTGAACAATACACCATTCGATAAGAATTGGTTCACTGAATACCAAAGCTAGAAGGGTTCTGTTCAGAAACTGGGGGATGAAAGGGAATGATTTCAAGCATAAACAGCAACGGCGTAGGAAAATAGTGCCGGATTTTTATACTCAGCTTTCAGCGAAAATTTATTCGTGAAATCTAATAAGCAGGTCTATTTTTACAAACAGAATTAATTTTCCAAACAGTCCAGTCGAACTTGATTGGATTTATTGCGTGTACTGCTTTTTCATTTTAGGTTTTCTTTTTTGAGCGGAGGACTACAAGAAGGCGTGTCTAAAGAGGCGCACAAAATCTGATATACGAGGTGTACGGTGACTATAGACCGCCTAAAAATTGCAAGCGTATTGGTGACACGAGACGAGAAGCATTCCGAAAAGCTAAAATTAAGCCAGTGAGCTTTAACATCAAGCGATAACTTCTATTGAGCTATAATACGACAATGTTGGCACCCGCCCATCGGAGCTTGAAGAAATAGATGGGCTGCATGATGCTTCGACGCAGAGCTGAAACCGACCGCACACGAATACTGGTAAACCGCTTGTAGAATCTAATTATGCCCAGGCAAAGCGGTGCGAGCCGGACCGTGCATTATTATAAACCCTATAGCGACAGGGCTTGAGATGTCGGGTAAAAGTCCCACAATAGTGGCAGCAACGTCTCCAAAATGACCTATACAGTGTTGACGGGGACGACAAACCTCAAATCAAACGAAAACAATACGACAATTTGCACGTAGCATGTCGGTTTTGTCCGAAAAAGAAAGGCTACGCCATTTGTATAATTTTCGCGGTTACTTATTTATATATTTATTCAAGTTCTAGTTGCATTGTTTTAACAAATGGAGCGGCTGATCATACCTAATGTAGTTCAATTCATAACACCAAAGATATTTTACAGTTACCCTGCGGCGTACCCAGTTTGACCGGGCTGGTCTTAACACCATTTGTACTA
Organism: Lucinisca nassula; assembly: GCA_963580285.1. Lineage (NCBI taxonomy): Eukaryota > Metazoa > Mollusca > Bivalvia > Lucinida > Lucinidae > Lucinisca > Lucinisca nassula. Next base: position 76,594,963 of record OY757023.1, read on the forward strand.
TATTTATTTATTTAATTTTCGTTTGGTTTTCTAGGATGTGCTGGGGATATGCTAGATATGAAAATCAAAATACCCTGCGTATTCTTCTCTCTCTCTCTCTCTCTCTCTCTCTCTCTCTCTCTCTCTCTCTCTCTCTCTCTCTCTCTCTCTGTGACACACAACTTCAGCGCGATAGCACAGTTTGCCTCTGATGCCAGTAGAGGTCATGGATTTGATCCACGGCACAGGCGATAAATAGAGAATACCAGGTGAGTGTCTTTTGATATCAAGTTCATCAGACAAGGCTTCGAGAACGCTTGTAGAATCGCGAGGCTTGTCGAGCGATTCTACATGCGTTCTCGAAGCCGAGCCTGATAAACTTGACATCAAATGACACGAATCTGGTATTCTATTTATCAGTTCATCCCATTATACACTTACATTTTTGCCATTTTTTTCAGCAGTCCAGTTCTAAGAAGTGCAATGTCACGCTGACCTGATAAAGCTCACTTGTCCTGAGATAGCTTATGTTTATCAGGTCAATGTGCTACAATGCAATTAATATAGGGTGTGACTGATAAAATGGCATATGTATTTCCACGACAGTGCTTATGATGCACACTTTAGAGGGATTCGAATGAGAGCACAAGTGCTTATAGAGTTATTCTAAGACTGACATCATTTACAGAGATAAATGTCACCAAATGCGTCATCCTTTGAATCTGGACTAAACCTGTACGCGTCTTCTCTTTTACCTTAGCCCCAGAAGGGGACAAAGACAGTGTACATTTTATGCACTGCAGCTGTGCAGGATGGAAGCCTACAGAGTAATCATATAATTGCGGTGGGGTCTCTAAACTGCATGGGGGATGACACTCCCTGCACAGGGTGTTCTCATTTCAACGTCCCGATCTTTGAGGACGGTGCCCTTTATGACAAGCAGGCCAGTGAAGCGTGTTCAGACACCGAATTCCTCTATCACCGTTGCCTGAGATCGAACCGGGAGCCTCTAGCATAAGAGGCAGGTGCACATATTCCTGAAGTTATTACATAACTACTGTGTAGGCTTTGCATCACGTGAACAAGCCGTGAAATGAAAACCCGGTACACCCCACTTTATATAGAGAAAACTGGGGTGTACGGGGGTATACATTATTTTTCTTATTTCTGCTCCAAAACATAGGTTGTGGGTACTCATTAGAACCGCCTCAATGAGGCAGTTCTAACGAGCACCCACGACCAATGTTTGCAGTAATAATAAGAAAAATATGGATTTTCATCAGAAAAGTAGCCATTTTGGAGGTATGAAAATTGCACTATGTCGCACGGGTGTGTTTTCGTAATGGTTCCTGCAAATCGTGAATGCATGCGAGTAATGGTCCACTATGTCCACCGTTATATAAGAAAGAAAGAAAGAAAGAATGAAAGAAAGAAAGGACATCCGAAGCCTAATTTTGGTATTCATCGTTCAAGAGAAAGAACTTCCTGTTAGAAATTATGCGGACAATTTAAGAGATAAACGAACATGGCAATACTCCCCGAAACGTATCTATCTGTCTGTCTGTCTGTCCACCCGTCCGTCCGACGACCGGCTATCTATCTATCTATCTATCTATCTATCTATCTATCTATCTATCTATCTATCTATCTATCTATCTATCTATCTATCTATCTATCTATCTATCTATCTCTATCTATCTATCTATCTATCTATCTATCTATCTATCTATCTATCTATCTATCTATCTTCTATCTATCTATCTATCTATCTATCTATCTATCTATCTATCTATCTATCTATCTATCTATCTATCTATCTATCTATCTATCTATCTATCTATCTATCTATCTATCTATCTATCTAATGTGAGACGCCATGTTCTGCAACCGAAATTGAGGTGTTTGTTATTTCGAGTACTCCGGTTTCCGCCCACCTCTGATTTAGGATCAGCTCGATATGAGTGAAATAATCTTGAAAGGGTCTTAGAACCAAACCAAAAAAAATCTGTTTATCTATCTTCAGTCAGATTTCTCTCGCTTTATCCATGAAAAAGGCCGAGGATATGCGAATGCGATATTCTGACTCAAATGAACGCTTGCCACCGGAACATATAGGGCCAATTCACGGACATTAACGAGCGTTACCGGCACCTTAATTACTGGTACCTCGTATATCCACAGCAAAATCGAAAACTTAAAAATGGAAAATAGATTGTTCAAATCAAACGTCTCAAACAAGAATGTGCATGCGGATACACATGTTGGATACTGAAAGGTTCATAATGCGAAGTGCGGCCTCATCAATGCAAACTGTGATTGCCCACTGCATAATTGAGTTTTTACCTAAATACTGTGCCATAGAGTAGATTACCTGATTAAGTTTTAAATAAATTCTGAAACAAGCACATACATTCTTGAAAAAAAAAAAAAAAAAAAAAAAAAAAAAACACACACACACACACACACACACACACACACACCTAAATTGACTAACCAAACATGAACTTTGATAACTTTTGAAAACTGGTAAGAAAAGGTCACTCAGGAAAGGCCACAATCTAAGAACGCAGCGGTCGCCAGTAACCCATAGAAAGTCATCACGTGAACAAGTCCGTGAAATGAAGACCCCCCTATACCCCACTTTATATAAGTGGCTGATCTGAGTCTTCGATGGACGCACATGTTTTATTACGGGTTTTGTCGTGCGCTGGCTCAGTTGTGAAAAAGCGAATAAATTTGACCCCCGTAAACCGCACTTGTATGGGGTGGTTGGGTGAGGCATATTACGATAACACGCCCGTTGGACATTACGATAACACGCCCGTTGGACATTACGATAACACGCCCGTTGGACATTACGATAACACACCCGTTGGACATTACGATAACTCATCCGTTGGACATTACGATAACACGCCCGTTGGACATTACGATAACACACCCGTTGGACATTACGATAACACGCCCGTTGGACATTACGATAACACACCTGTTGGACATTACGATAACACGCCTGTTGGACATTACTATAACACGCCCGTTGGACATTACGATAACACGCCCGTTGGACATTACGATAACACGCCCGTTGGACATTACGATAACACGCCCGTTGGGCATTACGATAACACACCCGTTGGACATTACGATAACACGCCCGTTGGACATTACGATAACACGCCCGTTGGACATTACGATAACACGCCCGTTGGACATTACGATAACACACCCGTTGGACATTACGATAACACGCCCGTTGGACATTACGATAACACCCCGTTGGACATTACGATAACACGCCCGTTGGACATTACGATAACACGCCCGTTGGACATTACGATAACACGCCCGTTGGACATTACGATAACACGCCCGTTGGACATTACGATAACACACCCGTTGGACATTACGATAACCCGCCCGTTGGACATTACGATAACACACCCGTTGGACATTACGATAACACGCCCGTTGGACATTACGATAACACGCCCGTTGGACATTACGATAACACACCCGTTGGGCATTACGATAACACACCCGTTTGACATTACGATAACACGCCCGTTGGACATTACGATAACACGCCCGTTGGATATTACGATAACACGCCCGTTGGACATTACGATAACACACCCGTTGGACATTACGATAACACACCCGTTTGACATTACGATAACACACCCGTTGGACATTACGATAACACACCCGTTTGACATTACGATAACACACCCGTTGGACATTACGATAACACACCCGTTGGACATTACGATAACACACCCGTTGGACATAACGATAACACGCCCGTGGGACATAGTGCATTTTTTCACATCTCCAAAGAGACTACTTTTCTGATGAAAATCCTTGATATTTTTTTTCTAATAATGCTAAAAACATATGTTGTGGGTACTCGTTAGAACCGCCTCAATGAGGCGGTTCTAACGAGTACCAACATCCTATGTCTTGGAGCAGAAATAAGATAATAATGAATACCCCCACGACCACCTAAACCCCCTTTTCTCTATATAAAATAGGGTTAAGGGGTGTTCATTTCACGGACTTCTTCACGTGATGCGTAAACCGCACTTGTATGGGGTGGTTGGGTGAGGCAAAAGGGACGCGTATCCTGTGTCAACGGGGCGTCCAACTGATATTTGCTTACAGCTTGGCAAAGCCTGTTGCCTTGCAACAAGTAAGAGCAGAAGGGCATGTTATTCAGCGGGCCATTGCGATTATACACCCGTGTGACAGAGTAAATTCTTTGGTTCCTCCAAATGAATACTTTTTCGATGAAAACTTGTGTTATTTCTTTATTTATATTCCGAACAAAGCTTGTTGGTGCCCGTTAGAACAGCCTCATTGAGGCTGTTTGAACGGGGACCTACAACCCATGTCTTGGAGCAGAAATAATCAAAATAATGTATTCCCCATAAACCCCAGTTTTCTCTTTATAAAGTGGGGTTTAGAGGAATATTCATTTCACGGATTTGTTAACATGATGCTGCTACCAGATTAGACCCAAAAGCAGATTAACAAGACTCTTGAATGTTTTGATATAGAACCAAAAATTAATGTACTTCAAAAGCAGCGAGCTCTAAGGTACTGACTAGACTGTGTTGATGTCAACGTCCCGAGGTTATAAAACATTTTTCATGCTCAACTCAGGTGAGCACGAAATTTGTCATGCTCATGACCATGTAAATACAAACATATCAGGCAATTTTCTCGCTCAGATCAGCATAAAATGTCATTTATTCTGCCTCATAAATTTTGAAATGCCAACGTTTGTTGGCATTTTAAAATTGATGTGCAGGATGCATTTCATGCTCATAAAAAGTTTTATAACCTCGGGGCCTGATTTGTTTTATCGTAAATGCAAACAGCAGAGTTTCCCAGGCCGCGGCTGATATAATTTTATCAAGATGTTGTCAAATCAATGCAGCTTCAATTTAGACTGAAAGGGAACAACAGCTGTTTCAATTTCTGTTAAAGACTTTACTTGATAAATGTTTGATTTTAAGAAAACATTTTTCCAGTGTTTAAAATACATATTCAACAAATTTAATGAAAGGAAATATAATCTGCGGGTAATGGTATTGGAGACATTTTATGAATTTATCGATGGGCATAGTTGATTGAAGAAAGTGTAGAGCGAGTTGTATTCAGTCTGTCCTATACTTGGCGGTTCCCCAGGCAGTCAAACAGTCCCATATAACCTCCCAGAGCAAGAGAGAGAGCAAGAGAAAGAGAGAGAGAGAGAGAGAGAGAGAGAGAGAGAGAGAGAGAGAGAGCAGGAAAAAAGTCTCAGGGAGGCTCCCATGCACTGTTTACCTGTCCAAGGAGGTTTTCTGGACAGGTAAACAGTTCCTAGGAGGCTCCTGGAAAACAGAAGTGAAGGCAATTATTCGAAACAATTTCCTCACACCTGCTATCCAAGTCAACAAAGGGAAAGCCGCACAAACATAAATTCTAACACAACGTGCCTATATAGGCAATGGAAAATAACTGTGTTTTATTCTACAACAAATCAAGGCAACGAAGAGCGTGACGAATGACGTCATTAAAACCGCCAATTAATGACGTCACTAATCGATTTCCTTGACGTTGGACGGTGTTGCGTCATTTTCTCGCACCGAATGCGTTAGGAGAGGATATAAATAAATGTGTTTCAGTCGATAATTTTAGCGGGATTTCTTCTAATAATGGCGAAAAGTTGTGAAATTTTGAAGGAAACAACAGCATTATTGCCGATTTTCAGCCTGTTAGAATCGAAAAAGATCAGCTCCAGTTTGTGATTTGTTGAGCAATAAATCACAGTTTGTACGCGCTCGTGATTTGATCTACTTTACAACTGACCTCCAAACTGTGATTTATTACTCAACAAATCACAGTAAGAGCTGATCTATTTCTTAAACAACTTCACCATAATTAAACGCCAAGCGGGTATCTACTTCCCCACAAAATGGCAAAACGGCTGTCCAAAATAAAAAAAAGATATTGGCAATACATAGAGGATCTTACATGAGTGCTCATGTATTATTGAATTTATTAAACGAGTTGAGGAAAAGGGATAAAATGCGAGGCTTGGCCTTTTCCTCAACGAGTTTAATAAATTCAACAATACATGAGCACGAATGCAAGATTCTATTTATCATATGACATTTAAAACGCATTTTATTCACGTTTGTTTACAAAAATGTCAATATTCCGCCATTAGTTAACGCGACATCGTTAAGGACGTCGTACATGTAACGTTGCGGGACGTATCTAGCTAATTTGCATATTTAATCCACTAGTGGATTATCGAATTTATTACATGGCGTTATTACATTCTCAGACGCGACGTCATATGATAAATACATGTAAAAAAGGAACTATAACATTAATAAACCACAACAGAAGAACCACCTTGGAAAGACCAGTTAACAGTTTTTACTGGATTTTACGTGGTAACAATACTGCGACCATTAAGAGACTCCCTGAACATTGACGCAGTAATGGGACAGTGTACCGCTATGCTAAACCTCCCTAAGCATGTAAACTGTCTTACCGAGCGCCCTGGAGTCAGTATCAACATTGGCGGAGTATCCCCGGACCGATGAGACTTTCCTGCTCTGTTGAATTGATCTAACAGCTGAAGAGCCAGCTGGAGATTCATAGATTAGACAAATTGTTACGGGAGGCTCCCAGACACTGTTTGCTTGTTCTGGAGGGTCTCTCACGTTGTGAATATAGACTGTGGGTACTCGATAGAACAGCCTCATCGAGTACCCACAATCTATATTTCAGAGCAGAAATAAGAAACAATTTGGGTACTTGTTAGAACCGCCTCATCGAGGCGGTTCTAACGAGTACCCACAATCTATATTTTAGAGCAGAAATAAGAAAAATAAGGTTTACCACTGTAAACCCCAGTTTTACTATATAAACGAGGGGATCAAGAGGGTCAAAACTATATAGGCATGTTTGCGTGATGGAACTGGTAAACAATGCACAAGAGGTTCCTTAAACTGTTTCAGAGCCTCCCTGAGCAGTGAAAGAGTCCCAAACAGCTTCCAAGTAATCGCAACTTCCCCAAACAGTTTACCTAAACCATCATGCAGAGCGTCCTGGGAACAGTTTTAGTGTTCACAGAGTCTCTCCGGACAGGTAACACAGTCCTAGAGAGATTCCTAGAGACACCTTGCTGTTCCCTGAACAGTCAAGCAGACCCTTAGAACTTCACATAGACTGTTTCAGGGCCTTCTAATGTCTCCTGGAGCAGAAACCCGTCCGAGGGAGGCTCCGAACACTGTTTTTGTCTGTTCCCGGAGGGTTCCTGGAAGGTCCCTGACTGCCTTTCATACAAGTAGCACAGGCAAAGGGAGGTTCCTGGTTCCTTGAGTCTATTCACCTGTTCTTAGGGGTTCCCTGAACATTCGAATGGTCCCTTACAGCTTCTCAGAGTCTGTTTCTAGAGTGAGTGAGTGAGTGAGTGTTTGAGTTTTACGCCCCACCAACAGCTGAGGCGATACGGAGACGGGACCTCGGTTTAAAGACTCATCCGAAAGTCTGGAGAAGCCCCGGGATCGATCCTGCGGCGCCTGGTTTACAAGGCGAGTAGCGTAACCGCTACACCATGGAGGCTTCTATCTGTTTCTAGAGATTCCTAGAGTAGTATTAAACTGACTTCTGCAGGTTCCCAGACAGTATACCTGTCTCTTGAGGTTTCCTGGACAGGTAATCAGTACCTATGATGTTCCTAAATTCTGCTGAAATGTCCTCCTGAGCAGTTAAACGGCCATTGGTTGCTTCCTAGAGACATTGTGCCTGTATCCGGAACTTCCCCACCCCCGACAACGTCTTGGAGACAAGACCAGTGTTCGCAGAGTATTCCCGCACAGGCAAACAGTGCCCAGGAGTACCTCGAACTGTTTCAGAGTCTCCCTAGAAAGTAAACAGTCCCAAGGAGCTACGCTGAGACTCTTTACATATACACGGAACCTCCCCAATAAGGAAAATCTTCTCGTAAAGCGTCCTGGAGACCGTTTCAGTGCTCAATGCGTATCCCCGGACAGGTACCACAGTCCAAAGGAGATTTCTAGAGACTCATTCCCTTTCTTGGCGGTTCCCTGAACTGATCAGCCAAGCTGGCTCTTACAGCTTCCAGAGACTGTGCTAGAGCCTGAGCAAGTTAACAGTGCCATAGAAGCTCCCAGATAGTGTTTTCTTGTTCTAGAGTTTCTCTTGACTCGTAGACGGTGCCCTGGAAGCTGCTCGAGACAGTTTCAAAGCCTTACGAAAACACACCCGTGCGACATAGTGCATTTTTCATATCTCCACAATGGCTACTTTTCTGATGAAAATCCGTGATATTTTTCTTATTAATACTGCAAACTTAGGTTGTGGGTACTCGTTAGAACGCCTCATCTTATAGTTGTTCTTTGAATGTGTGTATCGTTTATATCGTTTCGTTTTGGATATCCAATTTGCCACTTTGTGGGAAAGTCACTATGGCTTTTCGCTATTGACGTTTCCATTGAGGTCTAGTTGTTTCATGTTTGTGATTCTTTCCCTTTGGTGCATTTGATGGGAGGTGTGAGTTAATTGTATCGATTCCTGATCATTGCAATCACTTCTACTTTAGATGGTTTAGCAGAACAAGTTTTTCTCTGCGCGAAGTAAAAAATGGTTCACCAGCTTCCACATGCCGGCCTCGTTAGCTCAGTCGGATGCGCATCTAACTGGTGATCAGGAGGACGCAAGTTGGATACCTGACGGGGTCGGCAACATTCTTTCGTGGAGATTTATAATGAAATCTTTTCTACGGTCATGCTCTCCCTTCCGCTGATTCAAGAAGGGCAGTTGTCAGTTCTGGCGAGAGAATGTGCACCGTACTGGTTAACCGCTTACGTATAAGCCTGTCCAGGAAAAGTGTGGATAGGTAAATTGACCGGTACAAAAATGACCTAAAATGTGTTGATTGGGCCGTTAAACTCCAATACAGACAAACAAACCAGCTTTCACATAAAGGCTTTGAATGGGAGAAGTACGAAATGCTTCCAGAGCTAGACGAAGTCCTTGTTGATGGATATTATCTAAAGGTTTCAAACAGGCTCTCTAGCAGAACCATATATGACATCCGGAATTTGCGTTCCGTATAGAACAAGGCATCGCAGGCGATACAAATCCCCTCGCACAAGACTACTTCGTGTGTGGGAAACACTGAACTGGCAAAAGTCCAACTTGCTTGTGATATTATCATTTGCAAAATTTGTGTGAAGTTTTATTAAAATACATCAATAAATGTAGGCTCTAGAGCGATGGCAATATTTTCTAACTAGAGTGACCTTTACTGAAGCAGTAGCAATGACACAAAATCTATGTTATGTGTATGTCAATGGTGATAAATGTGAAAATGTCTACAACAGTATGTTATCATACGCAACATTTTTGTGAAGTTATGTTAACATCCATCAATAAATGAAGGCGCTAGAGCGATGACAAAGTTTTTCCAAAAATAGCCACAATGACCTTGACCTTGAGGCCACGACCTTGAAAGCCGAACTGGCTCGAAATATTGCCACAAGGAACATTTGTGTGAAGTGATATTGGTCAAGAAATTTAGGCGTTAGAGCGATGAAGTTTTTTTTTTTTTTTTTTTAAATAGCCACAGTGGCCTTGCCCTTAAGGCCATGAACTTGAAAGTCGAACTCGCTCGCGCTATTGTAATAAGGATCATTTGTGTGAAGTTATATTGAAATAGGTCAAGAAATGTAGGCGCTAGAGAGATGAAAAGTTACTCTAAAAATAGCCATAGTGACTTTGTCTTTGATGTTACGATCTTGAAACTCGAACCCGCTCGAGATATTGTGAAGTGATATTGAAAACGGTCAAGAATGTAGGGCGCTAGAAGGGTGACAAAGTTTTTCTATAAATAGCTAACGTGACATTGACCTTGATGTCACGACCTTGAATGTCGCACTCGCTCGAGATATTGTCATAAGGAACATTTGTGTAAAGTTATGTTTACGTTAGGGCTACATTAATTGTTTGTGTGTTTACGCTTCCGGTGTTATGTATACGTTATGTTTATATTTGTGTTTACGGTTCAAAGAGAGAATCTATTTTTATGTAATGTTGAATGGTGCCTGATGCTCTATCTCTGGTCGGGCCCATCGGAGTCTAACTGTTGGTTTTCTTTTGCTCCAGCATTTCAGTGGTTTCTTTCTGTCGATTCCCCACCGTTGCTTAATCTCTGTTGTTGTTTATTTTTTCTGTTCACGGAGATGTTGCACTGATGAGTTAGAAGGCCTTCATACGGACTGAACAAATTATTTGTCTAAATCGCGAAGACAGTAAGGGCGAGGATTGTGGCCACGTAAAATCGATTTAACCCCACCCCCTCCCCACCCACAAGTGGTATTCGTTTCACTGACAGTTCCAAGGCGGTTCTTCTGTCGTGGTTTATTTTTGTTATGGCTTGTTTTTCAGTCAGTGTATCGTTTATATTATTTTGTTTTGGATAGCCAATACGCCATTTTGTAGTAAAGTAACTGTCCTTTTGGCTTTCCGCTATTGATGTTTCCATAAGGGTCTAGTAGTTTCATGTTTGTGTTTCTTTCCCTTTGGTGTCTCTGATGGGAGCTGTGGGTTAATTGCATCGATTCCTAATAATTGCCTTCACTTTTATTTACATTTAAATCGGTCAAGAAATGTAGGCGCTAGAGCGATGACAAAAGCACGTACGTACGGGACAAATGCTATATCCCCACTCACAACTCTTGTTGTGCGAGGGGATAAAACGGGAAGGCTGTTTATGTTTCTTCCATAGCTCGCAGGAATGAATACACTGTGTTTTCGACTTGGAGAACATGAAACCATTTTTACCAGTCCAGTCTTCTATTCTCTTAAAATATTGTTGTAGCTTTCGTTCAATGGTTTTCATGTTTTTAGAACAAAAGCATACAGAAATCATCAAATACAGAAATTGTTGAGCACTGTGCTGTAATGATAAAACATTGGATTTGAGATCGAGAGGTAGCCGGTTCGATCCTCGCAAGCGCAAAGTGCTGTTTCTTTGAGCAAGAGTCTTGTTATTTGTGGTCACGTAAAATCGATTTAAGCCCCCCCCCCTCCTCCCGCCCCCAGTGTAATTCGTTACACTGACCGTTCAAAAAAAGAAGTGAAGACAATGATCAGGATCGATACAATTAACCCACAGCTCCCATCAGGGACACCAAAGGGAAAGAAACACAAACATGATCGACAGACCCTAAAGGAAACACCAACAAAGGACAGCTACTGTCCTATAAAATGGCCAACCGGCTATCCAAATCAAAATATTATAAACGATACAAACACTCAAAGACAAACCATTACAAAATAAACCGTGACAGAAGAAAAGCCTTGGAACGGTCAGTGAAACGAATTCGACTTGGGGGCTTCAATCGATTTTACGTGGCCACAATCCTCGCCCTTACTTCCGTTGGGATTTAGACAAATAAGACGGTTCTTCTGTCGCGGTTTATTTTTGTTATGGTTTGTCTTTGAGTTTGTGTATCGCTTATATTATTTTGTTTTGGATAGCCAATTGGGCAATTTTGGGGAAAGTAACTGTCATTTTGGCTTTCCGCTATTGACGTTTCCATTGGGGTCCAGTTGTTTCATGTGTGTGCATCTTTCCCTTTGGTGTCTCTGATTGGAGCTTTGGGTTAATTGTATTCCTGATCATTGCCTTCACTTCTATTTATTTATCCACATTGCTTAGTACTGGTTTCTACCGAGGAAAAGTGGGCCACATGGAAGATTAGTATGGAACCCGGGAAGGGACATTTTTTTTAATATGTTGTGCGAACAAGATATTAAGTTGTGCGAACAAGATATTATCTTGTGCGGACAAGATAATATGTTGTGCGGACAAGATATTATCTTGTGCGGAAAACATAATTTATGTTGTGCGGACAACATATTATCTTGTGAGGACAAGATAATGTCTTGTTTGCACAACTTAATAGCTTGTGCGGACAAGATATTATATTGTTTGCACAACATATTATCTTGTTTGCACAACATAGATCTTGGGAAGTTGTGCGAACAAAGATATTATCTTGTGCGGACAAGGTATTATTTTGTTCGCACGACATATTAACTTGTGTGGACAAGATATTAAGTTGTGCGAACAAGATAATATCTTGTGTGGACAAGATATTATCTTGTCCGCACAAGATCTATGTTGTGCGGACAAGATGTTAAGTTGTGCGAACAAGATAATATCTTGTGCGGACAAGATATTATGTGCGCACAAGATATTATCTTGTCTGCACAAGATCTATGTTGTGCGCACAAGATAATATGTTGTGCGAACAAGATATTATGTTGTTCGAACAAGATAATATCTTGTCCGCTCAAGATATTATCTTGTTCGCACAACATAATAAAAATAAAAAATCATGTCCCTTCCCGGGTTCGGTAGATTAGTGCTAATACCAAATGTGTTACCCTAAAAAAATAAGGTAGATTATTATTATTATTATTATTATTATTATTATTATTAACATACAATAAACAATCTGTTTTGTCGTCCAAACATTGTACAATGTCGTTTATTAGCTCACCTGAGCCGAAGGCTCACAAAATGAGCTTATGGTATGGGAAGGCATCCGGAGTCAGTCCGTCGTCCGTCTGTCGTCCACACCTTTGAACTTGAATATCTAAGTGACTAGCTGGCCAATCCCAATCGAATTTTATGTGCAGCATCACTGGGTTGGGGGGATGACTACATTAGGTTTGGGACCAGTTTTGATCAGAACTGTGGTTGCCATGGATTAAAATGTTCCTTAGACTTATAATGGATAAACGACGTCTCCACTTTTTCTCGGCCATTTCTGATCTGATCTTCACTAAACGTGCAGATAACTAGGAGGTGCTTACAGTCTACGTCGAGTTTGAATATGGGCTGCACGGGACAAACAGCTTTGAGTTACCTGCCCTTGAGCATAAATATAAGTGAAAAATGGTGTCTCCAGCTTTTCTCAGCCGTTTATGATCTGATCTTTTTGTAACTGTTCATAAACGAGGACAAGCATAAAATCTCGGACGAGTTCCAATTTGGTTTGCATCTGACCAGCGGTTTTCCAGTTACATGCCCTTGAGCGTGAAAAAAATTTCCCATAGACTTATAATGGGGAAAACGACGTCTCCACTTTTTCTCAGCCATTTCTGATCCGATCGTCATCAAACTTGCAGATAAGCAGAAGGGGCTTACAGTCTACGTCGAGTTTATATTTGTTATGCATGGGACAAACAGCTTTGGAGCTACCTGCCCTTGAGCATAAATATAAGTGAAAAATGGTGTCTCCAGCTTTTCTCAGCCGTTTATGATCTGATCTTTTTGTAACTTTTCAAAAACGAGAACAAGCATAAACTCTTGGACGAGTTCGAATTTGGCTTGAATCTGACGACCGGTTTTTTAAGTTATATCCCCTTGAGCGTGAAACAATTTTCCCATAGACTTATAATGGGGAAACGACATCTCCACTTTTTCTCCGCCATTTCTGATCCGATCTTCATCAAACTTGCAGATAACCAGAAGGGGCTTACAGTCTACGTTAAGTTCAAATTTGGGCTGCACGGGACAAACAGCTTCAGAGTTACCTGCCCTTGAGCATAAATGTAAGTGAAAAATGGTGTCTCCAGCTTTTCTCAGCCGTTTTTGATTGGATCATTTTGTAACTTTTGGTAAAGAGGACAAGCATAAAATCTCGAGCGAGTTCGAAGTTGACTTGAATCTGACCAGTGAGTTTCCAGTTTCATCACCTTGAGTGTGAAAGATTTTCCCATAGACTTACAATGGGAAAACGACGTCCCCAGCTTTTCTCGACCATTTCAAATCAGATCTTCATCAAACTTGCAGATAACCAGGAGGGGCATACAGAGTTTGAATGTGGGCTACGCAGGTCAAATGACTTCTGAGTTGCCTGCCCTTGGGCATAAATATTAGCGAAAAATGGTGTATCCAGCTTTCAGCAGTCGTTTTCGATCTGATCTTTTTGTTACTTTTGGTAAACCAGGATAATCATAAAATCTCTAATGAGTTCGATTTTGGCTTGAATCTGACCACCGGATTTCCAGTTACATCCCCTTGAGGTTGAAAAAATTTCCCATAGACTTGAAATGGGAAAACGATGTCTCCAACTTTTCTTGACTATTTCTAACCTGACCTTCATCAAACTTCCAGATAACCAGGAGGAGCCTACAGTCTATGTTTAGTTCGGATTTGGGCCGCATGAGACAAAAGGCTTTCGAATCACCTGTCCTTGAGCATAAATATTAGTGAAAAATAGTGTCTCCACCTTTTCTCAGCCGTTTCTAACTGATCTTTTAGAAACTTTCAATAAACGAGAACAAGCAAAAAACAGATTAGTTTGAATTTGGCTTGAATCTGACATTCGGTTTTGCAGTTACAGCGCGAACCATTTTCCCAATTTTCCCATAGGCTTACAATGGAAAAACGACGTTACCAACTTTTCTCCGCCATTTCTGATCTGATCTTCATCAAACTTGCAGGAGGGACATAAGTCTACATAGAGTTCGAATTTCGGCTGCATGAGACAAACGACTTTGGAGTTACCTGCCCTTGAGCATAAATATTAGTGAAAAACGATGTCTGCATCTTTTCTCAAACTTTTAGATCTGATATTTTTGAAACTTATAGCAAACGAGGACAAGCATAAAACTTCAGTCGAGTTCGAATTAGGCTTGAATCTGACATTCAGTTTTGCAGGTACAGTCCCTAGAGCCTGAAAAATTTTCCGATAGACTTAAAATAGACTTAGATGGTTCTCCTTTTAGCTCGCCAGAGCCAAAGGTTTGAAAGGTGAGTTTGTTGTATAAACAGATATCCAGTGCCTATTAGGCTTCCGTCTGCCCATCGTAGGTAGGGGGAGCAATTACATTAGGTATGAACAAGTTTTGATCAGAACTGTGGTTGCCCACAAAAAAGTTCCATAGACTTATAATGGAGAAAATTCTCCAATTTTTCTCGACCACTTCTGACTTGCTTGTAGATAACACTCTTGAAGTCTATGCTGAGTTTGAATTTGGGAGTTTGTCTCCAGTTTCTGGCATGCCTATTTAAGCATAGCGCAATATAGGGATACAAATTTCCAGCCGTTCTTTCGTCCATATGTCAGGCCATACACACATTAAACAAGCTTGATCCTTTAGTCTTTGGTCTATTTCTCAGGTGAGCGATCGTTGCCATTCGGGCTACTTGTTTTGATGTTAAATAAAGTAGTTGAAAGAATAATACTCTGCTCTTGATCATAGAGATCTGTTAGGGTGGATACTCTGTCTCTGGTTGAGACCATCAAAGTCTAACTGTTGGTTTTATTTTGCTCCAGCACTTCAGTGGTTTCTTGCTGTCGAGTCCTCACCGTTGTTTCATCTCTGTGGGTGTGCTGTCGGAGATGCTGCACTGATGAGTTAGGAAGTCTGTGGGTTGATTGTATCGATTCCTGATCATTGCCTCCACTTCTATTTTTCATGCGGACTGAACAAATTATTTGTCTAAATCGCGACGGAAGTAAGGGCGAGGATTGCGACCGTGTAATGTCACTGACTGTTCCAAGGCGGTTCTCTTTTGCCGCGGTTTATTTTGGTTATGGTTTGTCTTTTGAGTGTGGGTCTATCGCTTATATCTTTTTGTTTTGGATAGCCAACTGGCCAGTTTGTGGGAAATGTCTTTTTAGCCTTCCGAAATTGATGTTTCCATTGAGGTCTAGTTGTTTAATGGGTGTGGTTCGTTCCTTTTGGTGTCTCTGATGGGAGGTGTCGGTTTATTTATCCATTCCTGATCATTGCCTTCACTTATATTTATATCCAACACGCATACGAAACATGCGCTTCCCTTAAAAGCTTTGAATAAAACTGACAAGTTTTCCTAAAAGCCAATGTCATGGAGATCTTTCAATATTCCACAATCCATGTGGTATCATATGCTTTCTCCAAGTCGAAACAGATAGCTACTACGTGTTCTATATTAATAAAAGCATTACGTATAAAAGTTTCTCGTCTTGTTAAATTGTCATTGGTACTTTGTTCCGAACAAAAGCTTGACTGATATTCTGATATGCTATTGTTGGACTCTAAGTACAAAACTAATCTCTTGTTTATAATTCTCTCCATTGTTTTACAAATGGGCCCCGTCAAGCGATTTTGGTACTTATCGCCTATGCGAGCAGCGAAGGTTCAGGCGAGCCTGCGCATCCGCGCAGTCTCACCAGAACCTTTGCTGCTCGCTCATACAAGCAGTGAATCAAGAGGAACCTTCAGACAGAAAGCCGAACCCCTGGCCCCTCTGAATGGCTGGGCATGCGCAGTTAAAACTTGTCATGACGGAATGCTCGAAGACCCAAATTCGCTTGGCGGGGCTCAAATAAACCTTGACAAAATAGAAGTTTAGGCAATGATTTTAAAGCTATCGGTCGATAATTCGTAGGTTCTGCATGAACATTCCCAGGTTTGGTGATTAGTAGAAGTGTTAAACGCAGCCCTCAGAACAGACACCTGTCTTCCAAATATTATGAAAAGTACCTAAAAGTGTTATAAGAGAACTTTTTGGTAGATGCTTAAGCATTCGGCAGTGGATTTCATCGAGGCCGGTTGTGGTATCGTGCGATTTTTCAATGGCTTCAACTGGTTCGTATCAATAAAAAGGTTTATTGTATTCTTCATGACTGAGGGATTTAAAGTTTAATTTTCTTTTCTCTCGGTCTTTGAAATCTCTAAAACTGTTAGAATAATTTCGCGATGATGAATTTCTCAAGAATATGCTGCTTAGCATATCTGAAAAGTCTTTCTTAGATTTTTGTTGTTGTTGTTGTTGTTTTTTAATTTTTTTCAAAATCTGTATTTAAATGGGTATAACTACGGCACTTTGTTTTTATGCCCCCGGAATCGAGATTCGGAGGTATATAGTTTTTGGTCCGTCTTTCTGTTTGTCTGTCTACAAAAACCTTAACATTGGGCATAACTTTTGAATGGTAATAGATAGAGTTTTCATGTTTCACACGTGTATACCTTATCACAAGACCTTTCCAGTGGTACCATAATTTTTGATCTCGTGACCTTGACCTTTGACCTACTTTTTCAGTTTTTTTAAAACTTTAACATTGGCCATAACTTTCGATTGATAAGTGATAGGGCTTTCATATTTCACATGTGCATTCCTTGTCACAAGACCTTTCTAGTGGTACCATACTTTTTTACCTCGTGACCTTGACATTTTACCTACTTTTTAAAAACTTTAACATTGGCCATAACTTCCGATTGGTAAGTGGTAGGGCTTTCATATTTCACATGTGCATTCCTTGTCACACGTTTCTCGTGGTACCATACTTTTTGACCTCTTGACCTTGACATTTGACCTACTTTTTCAAAACTTTAACATAGTCCATAAATTTCGATTGGTAAGTGATAGGTGTTTTATATTTCACATGTGTATTCTTTTTCACAAGACCTTTTCAGTGGTACCATAATTTTTGACCTCGTGACATTGACCGTGACGTTTGACCTACTTTTTAAAAACTTTAACATTGGCCATAACTTTCGATTGGTAAGTGATAGGGCTTTCATATTTCACATGTGCATTCCATGTCAAAAGATCTTTATTTTTGACCTTGTGACCTTGACCTACTGTTTTAAGATTTCTTAGTGATACTACTTTCATATTGAACTGCGCTGTCCGGGGGCATCGGTGTTTCACAAACCTATCTTGTTCCTGAAATTTGCGTACCATATCCCAAACCTTTTAAATGGGTGTATTATAGTTCAATTTTGAAACGTATTCTACCCAAGACTTTTGTTTTTAAGCTCGGATTGTTTCTCGAGCTTAAGCCCTTAAATCCTTTATATATTTTAATCTTTCTTTAGTTGGACTTTTGCAGAAATTATTTAAAGCATATTTGTGTTTTCTTTACAAAACGTTGTTAAACCAAGGTTTGATTTTCTTAGAATCTGTTGGGGTCTCTGGAATGAATTGTTATGGTCTGTTAATAAGAGAATCTGTGAAATCAGAAGCAATGTCATATGATCCATTGGTCATTCATTGATTCATTGATATTAATTATGGAATAATTCCCATTCAGCTTTATTCATTTTCCATATGTGATTACAGTCTGCATCTGGTTCGTTTACGCTCTCAGTTATAATAGGGAAGTGATCACTTCCGCACTGATCATCATAGACAGACCGGTCAAAGTCTAAGAAGAGAGATTGGTGAAACAAAGACAGATCTAAAGGAGACGAATGACCTGTTGCAGGATGAATGTAAGTATAAGATTTGTCATTCATCAGACAAAGATGGTTCTTTGAAATAAGCTCGTCTGCTGTTATCTTTACAGCCATATAGACTATTGTGACCATTAACGTCACCAACTTAAAGATATGACGAAGGAATTGGACCTAGAAATGATTCAAGATGCTCAGGCTCTAATGAAAACTTTGACAGTTGTTGGTAATACTGGTGTATTAAAAGTAAAAACAAAGCTTTTTGTGTCTTTTAGTTGGCCGTTGCGTTTGATCATAAAGCGTTTTACAGCTGTTAATCACTGAGAACGAGTGGCTTGGAGAATGTTCCTCAAATCAGAGGAACGGATTACTCCTTTTGAGGAATTCAGCGAAGTATGAGGAAACACTATAACTTTCAAGTTATTTATAGGAGATTATCGGCTGGTGATCTCTTACTGACCTTAAGAAGTGGCTGATTTGATCTGTATTATATATATTTTCAGGTTCACCAGCAATACCTGCAATTACTTTCTGTATTACAAAAGGAGAAAGGGACAATATACTGCGATTTTCTTCTGTGCTTTCTATTAGAATGAAGCGCGGGAAATGTTGAGTCGAGATGTTGCTTGTTGTTGGTAAATTGTCTTTAATGTCCGATATATCAGCATCTGATATGTCGTCTTGGGTAGAAATCTTTCTCTTTTTTTATCTTTTCTCATGATCAAATGATCCATGACTCATCCTCCGTTCTCTCTGCACATCGTGGAGCCCTAAAAGGGAACACCTTTTTGGAGTGGATTTCCTACCTCAAGTGCTAGAGTTACACAGAAGATATACTAGTACGAGCAAGAAGGTATACGATTGGTCCGTTTTGCCGCCGCTTTCTCTTAAGGTCAATAATACGTAAATGAATGGCGCAATTATTTACGCGCGTCGCGAAGGACGTTTCGTCATGACGTTCTGACACTACAACGCCACTTTCAAAATGGCGGCATCCATCGCCGTTCGTCTCTGTCAAAGGAAAAATAGGCAAAAAGGCAGTTTTATCGGACGATATGTGAAAACCCCGAGAACATTACTTAGCGAGTGCTAAAGAAAATAATTATGATTTGGTAGAGCATGAACAGCCTGATTCAGAAGAATTTTCAGTACAGTACACATTCATTCGACAGAAACTGAATGCTTCCCTGCTAGCATTCTACATAAATCTACAGCGGGCCGTTAGCGGCCCGTCAGCTACCCTGACGGGCCGCTAACGGCCCGCTGTAGATTTATGTAGAATGCTTACTGGGTTTTTGAATCGGCGGAAAGGGAGAATGGCCGCAGAAAAAAAATGAATCAGTCTATGAAAGGCTGATAAACAGCTTGCAGCTATCGAGCAAGCGGTCTTTTGCAGCTACCTGCGGCCCGCGACCAATGAAAAAATGATAAAGAACAGAAGATTTTACTAATAACAAGATGTCTCTTAAAATAAAATCGGCTTGATTATAGGCCACTAACCAAAATTGGTCTTATCACCCCACATGGACTGGCAATGCGATTAATCGATTCGACAGCGCGTACAACAGAATCCACTTGCACTGACTCATAATCGATAGGTCTCTCAACGCTGTGGTTCGAGCCTGGCTCGAGTTATATTTGGGATGCCAAGTTAAGCAATAGAAGATCAGGTGGTTCTGGTTTTCGCCTACTTCTGATTATTATTATGGCTTTGGTTTTACAGCCATTGCATGATTGTTTCACTCACATCGAGCCGATCGTTAATCAGATGTGAGTGAAAACCGGAGTACCCGGAGAAAAACCACCTGACCTATCATTGAAGAACTTTGCGTCTCACATGTGACCCGAGACCTAATGTTTAAGCGTCAGCGCTCTTATTCACTAGGCCACGGAGGCCCGTCCACCTCTGATTATCGTAGGACTCGATAGATAGTTGTGAAATAAATTTGAAAAGGCCGTAAAACTAAAACAAAACAAAAATATTTATTTATAATAATTATCACAAAGGTATAAAAAAGCTGTGTCAAGTTGTTTGAAGAAGTTTTGAATCACTGGGCTTCCTTATAGCGCTCAGCGAAGACACTAATTGGATTGCAAGAATGAGCAAACTGGTCTGAGTCTTTATCATGTCTAAAGACACTTATTTTGCGTTTTTTGTTTTATTTGTTTTGGGTTTACGGCCCTTTCAATATTTCGAGCCGAACGTACGCCAGATGTGGGCGAAAACCGGCGTATGGGTGAAAAACCATTTGACATTCCGTTGCAGAACTTGGCGTCTCACCGGAGCGAGGCTCGAACCACAGCGGTGAGAAAGATCTAATGGTTAGGAGTCAGCGCCCCTTCCTACATTATTGGCTTGATTGGAGGACCTCTATTTTGTTTTTTGGCTCGTGGTTTTGTATACGTACAGACTACACAGATCATTCTACACCAAAACGCGAAGAAAAATTCATATCCAGTTAACAGCATTTTCTATTTTGAATTAATATTTCGCTATACGCAGTCCAAAAGCATGCTATAATCACGATAAAACTCGGTATAACTAAATATTCCTTAGTTCGTACGTTTTAAGAAAAATGACGCTAGAAATAATGCTTTGGCGCGTCAACTGACGCTGCCGGTAAGAAACTGCAACGTCGCTTATAAATAACGTCAGAAAACGTAGACCCCACACTAATAAATCTCTCTTTATTTCGAAAACTAACCTGGTAGTCAAGGACTTTTTTCAGCTTATTATAATCAGAAATAGCATTGCCATAAAATCTTAGTTTTTTTTTTTTAAATTCTATGGGCCAGTTAATTTGTCATATGAGATTAAAGTGGAAATTTCGGCGCTTTTTATTCCCATTGCCCTTTATAGAAACGTGAAACGTTTAAGATTTTCAAGCGGTCCTTGCGCCTAACCGAAGCTGGTGACCGATCCTTATTTTTACAGTTTTGGGTGTAACATGTTCAGGTCTTCTCGTATGCAAAATTAAAAAAAAAATATGGGAGAGCCCATTTACGTATTCTTGACCTTAATGGAAAGTATATGTAAATACTTTATGACAAACGGTGTGTATTCAGGCTGATGAAAAGACAAGGAAGAGAAAGTGAAATGTTATCCCTAGGGCTTGGTTCGACTAGCCGATTGGCATTGCCGGACCTCACGACCGCCCGTCCAACCGAATTCCAGACCAAAGAGGTGTGTGGGGTACCTGAAGCACTGTACTACCGGTAACCCTCAAACTCCAGAAACCCTTAGCCGGCTTACGGGACGGCACCTACGAAAACCAGGTCTTATTTCATTTACCGCTTCCCAGCGGGCATAAAGACCACAGCAGCATTGTGCCCAGTGGAATTTGAGCCCACAGGACTACAACAAGGCAGCGACAAATCCATTACGTTATTAATTGTTTAAACTCAGTATAAGGAGATCAGCAGTTTTGTTCCGTATAATAAATAGTAAATCCCTGAGAGGGTGATAGGGAAAAATGTCACCCTTCGGAATATGAATATCAATTTCGGTGACAGTTTTCACTATCACCCTGTCAGGAATGTAATTTCATATAATGCTACATCGAGGCCCCCCTACAAATAATGTAATAAAAATAATTACAGAGCAAGACCAAGAACCTTCGGACTTCCTCATTCTTGACATCGGAAATGGTCATCACGGAAACACGCCTATATAATTTTGACCTCCTTGAACCCCACTTTTATATAGTAAAACTGGGGTTTACAGGGCTAAACCTTCTTTTTCTTATTTCTGCTTTTAAAAATATATAAAGTGAGTACTCGTTAGAACCGCTGTAGCGTGAGATCTTTAAACCCATGAGAAAGTTAATACCAAGGTATATCTGCGCATGCGCAAGAAGGCCGTGAGAAATGTCATCCACCTGCCCCTTTCATCTTGAGCCTTTGTTTAAAATGCTTACATTACGAACTTGAAATAGAACACTAATTATAACAAGCTTTATTTATTTATTTATTTATTTACATGTATTTATTTATTTATTTTCGAAAGATATCCGTATTAAATACACCATAAATAGGTATCATGTGTTCAACAAGAACAAAATATATGCGGGCACAGGTATTTTCTTGAAATTATTACGAAAACACTCCTATGATTTAAACCCCACTTTTATACAGTAAAACTGGGGTTTACAGAGGTGTATATTATTTTCATATTTCCGCTGGAAAACATAGATTGTAGGTACTCGTTAGAACCGTTTCGGCGAGGCGATTCTAACGAGTACCTATAATCTATGTGTTCCAGCGGAAATATGAAGAATATCAGAATATTTTATCTAAAAATTTGATGGTAATGTTTTAATATATTTTTAATAGGCGTTTTTTTGCAATTAATACTTTTAAAAGCAAGTTCTTTGGAAATTTTAAAATTATTATTCTGCCTAAATAAGCCTGATCTCAATATAAGTGCCCTTTTGCAATAACAATAATAATAATATTATTATTATTATTATTAATGATAATTACATCACGTGAACAAGTCCGTGAAATGAAGACCCCCCCCCCCCAACCCCACTTCAAATAGAGAAAACTGGGGTGTACGGGGGTAGACATTAATTTTCTTTTTTTTTGGCTCCAAGACATAGGTTGTGGGTATGCGGTTCTAACGAGCACCCACAACCTATGTTTTGAGCATTTTAAAGAAAAATATCACGGATTTTCACCAAAAAAGTAGTGAAAAATGCACTATGGCGCATAGGTGAGTTATCATAATGAATAACAATAATAATAACAATTATAGTAAATAAAAATGATAATATTAATCATAATCCGAGGCTCAGAGTAAACATACACACTCTTACCTTTTCAGTTCTGCCGTGTATTCCTAGATTCCAAAGGATATTGAATTCTTAAACATGGGTTTCATGGAATTTAAATTTTAGCTAAATACCGAGGTGATTACCATGAGTGATTTATGGTTTGACATTTCCTGTTGTCCCCATGCTTATCTAAACACAGTGACTAATTTTCACACCTTTCTGTTTATGTGGGGTCATAATGCCTATTGTCAACCAAACAGGTTTTCTCTTAACCGTTTCAATAAAAGAAAGCACACACACACACACACACACACACACACACACACACACACACACACACACACACACACACACACACACACACACATACACACACACACACACACACACACACACACACACACACACACACACACACACACACACACACACAAAACAATCTTTACAATACAATACAAAACTTAAACTAAAAAAAAAAAAACAGAAGTAATAACCGAACCCAGAGTCTCCGGACGTTAGCCCCCCAGGACGTTTGCCCCCAATGACTTAATCTAAAAATGGACATTTGCCCCCAAGTTGAAAATGCGACCCGGGCATTTGCCCCCAGAGCTTATTTTTGGTATGGACATCTGCCCCCCAGTGCTTATTTTACAGGTGGACAATTGCCCCCCACTGCTTATTTCAGAAAGGGACATTTGCCCCCCAACCTGGCTAGACAAGGATATTCATTACACAGACTTGTATATAGCTACATAATTTACATGATAATGTTTTGGTTAAAGTTTTACAGCCCATTCAAGATCATTTCAATTTCTTCAAGAATTAACCATCAGTGTATCCAGTGTAAAAAACACTTGAGTATAGGCGTCTGACACTGGACCCTCAGTGAGGCACAAACTCAATATATGGTTCTGTAGCCGACTTGCTTAACCCTTATCCTGCTGAATGAATTAAGCATCACCAATTGTTGACTATTAACCACCACATTCTTGGTATATTTTTGTTAACTTAACAAATAGCATGACAAACAGTATAGACCCCCATCAGATATGGCATCTGATCGGGATCCATACTGCTTTCTAACGTATGGGTTGTCCATAACAGCAGGTTATTATGGGATTCATATTTATATAGATAGAGTAATTTATTGCTTAACATTTTGTATTTCTGATGATAATAAACCAATAAATAGATTGTTTTCCTCCTTTCTGTTAGCCCTGGTTTAACCGGGGGGGGGGGGGGTAGGGGGGGGGGGGGGGGCAAATGTCCCTTTCTGAAATAAGCAGTGGGGGCAAATGTCCACCTGTAAAATAAGCACTGGGGGCAGATTCAATACCAAAAATAAGCTCTGGGGGCAAATGTCCGGGTCGCATTTTCAACTGAGGGGGCAAATGTCCATTTTTAGATTAATTCATTGGTGGGGGGGGGGGGGAAATGTCCTGGAATCGAACCCAGTGCTCACTTTCAACCAACCAAAATCGGCCCGACCCACCGGGGCTTGAAGAAACAGATGGGCTGCATGGCAGCTACGTAGGCAGGTATATAGGTAGTGGGTGCGTGGCTGGATGTGTAGGTAGGTAGGTATGCTTACTTTTAACTTCTTCTTTCGACGCTCTAGGTTTTGTTTGTTTGATTTAAGGTGTATCGTCCCGGTTAACACTGTATCGGTCATTTTGGAGACGTTGCTTACAATTTTGTGGGACTTTTACCGAGATGACTTCTCAAGCCCTGTCGCTCAATGCAACCAATGCGATTTATAAGCATGGACGGCCTGACTCGCATCGCTTTACCTGGACAGGCTAAGATCCTCTAAGCGTTTTACCAGTACTCGTGTGCGGTCGGATTCTGTTCTGCGTGGAAGCATCATGCAGCACATCTATTTCAGGCGGGGGCTAACGACGCTGTAGGTAGGTAGGAAGTTAGGTAGGTCGATTGGTTTTGTTTGTTTGGTTTGAGGTTTAACGTCCCCGTCATCACGGTACAGGTCATTTTGGAGACGTTGCTTTCATTTTTGTGTGACTTTGGCCCGACACTGTGGTGAAATGACATCTCAAGCCCTGTCGCCCAATGAAACCAATAGGGTTTATAAGCATGAACGGTCCGACTCCGACCGCTTTCCCTGGGTAGGCTTAGAGCCTCTACGCGGTTTACCAGTACTCGTATGCGGTCGGTTTCAGCTCTGCGCGGAAGCATCATGCAGCCCATATATTTCTTCAAGCCCCGATGGGTGGGGGTGACAGGTAGGTAGAGTGGAGATATGCATGTAGGTAGGTATATTACGAAAACACGCAAACTCAAGTATATTGACAAAATTCTTCCACCAAAACCGAAAATTTTCAGATAAAAATCCTGCTATTTTTCATATTTCTGCACAAAACATACATTGTGGGTACTCGTCAGAACCGCATCGGTGAGTCGGTTCTAACGAGTATCCACAATCTATGTTTTTCAGCAGAAATAAGACAACTAATAAATATCCATGTAAACCCCAGTTTTAATATCTAAAAGTGGGGTTTAAGGGGATCAAAATTATATAGGCGTGTTTGTGTGATAAGGTAGGAATGGAAGGTTCGGGCTGGTAGTGATGAGTATGTAGCCAGATTTACAGGAAGGTCGTAGGTAGGATCGTATATTGCTTGTTTTGATAGGTAGGTAGGTAGTAGGTAGGCAGGCAGGCAGCAATGTAGGAAAGTAGGTATAACGTACGTTTATCGATAGGAAGGTGTGTAGACGTATAGGTAGGTAGGACTGTTACTAAGTAGGTGTTTTTTTTTTTTTTGTTTGAATTTGGTTTTATGACACCGTCAACACTATTTAGGTCATTTTGGAGACATTGCTTCCAATTTTGTGGGACTCTTACGCGACACTGAGATGAAATGACAGCTGTAGCCCTGCCGCCCAATGAAACCAAAAGGCTTTGGACAGATTGACTCATACCACTTTGCCTGGGCAGGCTTAGTCCTTCTAAGCGGTTTACCAGTACTCATGTGTGGTCAGTTTCAGCCCTGCGTGGAAGCACCATGCAGCCCATCTATATATCCAAACCCAGATGGGCGGGGGCGACTAAGTCGGTATGTAAGTATGCAAAAATGAGCAGAGGGGATTTTCTCTGGAGGGGATATTGTCCTACATTCAATTCAATGAAAAATGCAGGTAGGTAGATATGCAGTCCGGCCCCGCCCACTGGGGCTTGAAGAAATAGTTGGATTGCATGGTAATTAGGTAGGTAGGTAGGTATGTAGGTAGGGTAAATGCAGGTAGTTAGGAAGGTGTAGGTAGGAATGTGACAGAAGAACCGCCTTGGAACGGTCAGTGATCGAATTCAACTGGGTGTGTGTGTGTGGGGGGGGGGGGGGGGGGTTGGCTTGAATCGATTTTACGTGGTCACAATCCTCGCCCTTACGTTCGTCGCGATTCAGACAAATAATTTTGTTCAGTCTGCACGAAGGCCTCCTAACTCACCCTCAGTGCAACATCTCCGTGAACACAAAAATCAAACAACCACAGCGATGGAACAATGGTGAGGACTCGACAGCAAGAGTTTGTCATTCAATTTTACGACCCACCTACGGAGATGGGACCTCGGTTTAAAGACTCATCCGAAAGTCTGTGAAAACCCGGGATCGAATATGTGACCCCAGGTCTATGAGGCCAGTAACATAAAAACTACACCATGGAGGCTTCTTTCCGTATGGGAACGGACGGTCAGACATACATTTACTTATTTCTACCTACCTATCTACCTACCTACCTAAGTACCCTATCGATTTCATAAGGCGGTAGAACTTGAGAAGTCATTTCATCTCAATGTCGGGTAAAAATCCAACAAATTGGTCGCAATTGGTCGCAATGTCTCCGAACTAACTTTCGCAGTGTTCATTTTAAACCTCAAGACACACAAACAAGCAAACATCTACCTACCTTCCATTAGGCCCCCGCCCATCGGGGCTTGAAAAAATTTATGGACTGCATGATGCTTCCACGCAGAGCTGAAACCGACCCGCGAATGAGTACTGATAAACCGCTTAGATGTCTCAGCCTGGCCAAGCAAAGCGGTGCGAGTCGGCTCGTCAATGCTTATAAACTCTATCGGTCTCATTGGGCGGCAGGGCTTGAGATGTCATTTCATCTCCATGTCGGGTAAAAGTCCCACAAAATTGGAAGCAACGTCTCCAAAATGACCTTTAAAGTGTTGACGGGAGCGTTAAACCTCAAATCAAACAAAATCTACTTTCCCACCAACACCCCCTTACCTGCCTACCAAAATTTACCCTGCCCATCTGGACTTGAAGAACTAGATGGGCTGAATGATTCCTTACTACCTATTTACTGGTAAACCGCATAAGCCTGCCCAGGCAAAGTCCATGCATAAAGACCCTATTGGTTTCATTGGGCGACACGTCTTGAGATGTCTTTACATCTCAAAGTCGGGTCCTACGAAATTGGAAGTATCGTCTCAAAATGACCTATATAGTATTGACGGGGCCGTTACACCTCAAATCAAACCTACCTACATACCTACCTACCTACCCACCAAGACACATCTTACCTACCTACATAAATCTACCACGCCCATCGGGACTTGAAGAAATGATGGGCTGCATAATGCCCGACCGCACATGAGTACTGGCAAACCGCTTAAGCTCCCGCCCAAAGTGATGCGAGTCGGACCGTCAATGCATATAAACCCTATTAGTTTCTTTCTTTCCTTCTTTCTTTCTACTGATACTGCTTCTGTCATATTTGGCCATTACCGCAGGTGTACATTTATATAAACACTCCAGGTTTGCAGGATGAAAGCCTACACCGTAATCATGTAATTACGGTAGGGATCTTTAATCTGCACGGGGGATGGTCCCCCCTGCACAGGGGGCCTCCAGTTAACGTCCCGATCCGAAGGACAGTGCACTTTATGACATTCAACCCTGCAAATGATGCCAATGGAGCGTGTTCGGACACCGAAATTTTATCGCCGCTGCCGAGGATCGAACCCAGGACCTCTAGCATCAGAGACAAGTGCACTAACCACTGGGCTATCACGCTCCATATCGTTTCATTGGGCGGCAGGTCTTGAGATGTCATTTTATCTCAAAGTCGGTTCACACAAAATTGGAACATCGTCTCCAAATGACCTATAAAGTGTTGACGGAGACGTTAAACCTCAAATCAAACTTACCTACCCACCCAGCCACCCATCTACCTACCAATCTAGCCACCAATTACCTACCTACTTACTCACCTACCTAAACAACGTCGAAGCAGAAGTTAGAAGTAAGAAGTCAGCTTGCCCCGCCCATCGGGGCTTGAAGAAATATATGGGCTGCACGATGCTTCAACGCAGAGCTGAAACCGACCGCACATGAGTACTGCTTACAGGATCTAAGCCTGACCAGGAAAAGCGGTGCGAGTCGGACCGTCTATATATAAATAAATAAATAAATAAATAAATAAATAAATAAATAAATATTATAAAATCACCAGTAACACAGCTTCTAATTTCCTTAGATAGGCTTCTGCAGCATAAAATTAAAGTTTAATTAATGTGTTAGTGTAATTTATCATTTAATATTCTAAGAGAGTTCCAGTATTTTATAGAGTTATCGTATTACACTTCTCACGGCTGACTTATCTCACACCCCTCCGTGAGGGATTTCAGTCGCTTCCGGTGCGACTGAAGAATCTCACGGGATCAATAATCTCACGCTACACCGCCTTTATGAGGCGGTTCTAGCGAGTACCCACAATATATATTTTTAAGAGCAGAAATAAGAAAAATATCACATTTTTTTCATCTTAAATTTTTCTCTTTTTTCGGCGGTAAAATATTACAAAGCATTTGTTTTGTTAGTATGTATTGGGGTTTCACGGCCCAGTCAACACTAGTTTAGATCACACTTTTCCTGTGCAGGCTTATACGTAAGTGGTTAACCAGTACAGTGCACATTCTTGAATCAGCGGAAGGGAGAGAATGAGCGTAGAAAAGAGTTCATGATCAATCTCCACGCAAGAATGTTGCCGACCCCGGAAGGTATCGAACCCGCGTCCTCCTGATCACTAGTCAGACAGGCATCCGACTGAGCTACCGAGGCCGGCAACAAAGCATTTGTATAGTCGTGTTATTGTAATGATTTGAAAATTGTATCATAGCCCCTGACGTGGTGCTTTGATAAACCGCCAGTTTCTCGAACGGTTCCTTGCCCTAACAAACTTTCATGGCCCAGGGGCGTTCAATCTTATCCTGCTGCACACGAGAACCCTACCTTAGTAAACATGCGAGGTCCAGACCAGATGGCCATCTGTTTAGGTTTTCTTTTGGTCAGATTTCAGTGGTTTCTTGCTGTCGAGTCCTGACCGTTGTTTCATCTCTGTGATCGATTTATTTTTGTGATCACGGAGATGTTGCACTGATGAGTTAGGAGGCCTTCATGAGGACTGAACAAATTAATCGTCTAAATCGCGACGGAAGTAAGGACGAGGATTGTGACCACGTAAAATCGATTTAAGCCCCGCCCGCCAGTGGAATTCGTTTTACTGACCGTTCCAAGGTGGCTTTCCTGTCGTGGTTTATTTTTGTTATGGCTTGTCTTTGAGTGTGTGTATCGCTTATATTATTTTGCTTTGGATAGCCTATTGGCCATTTTCTGGGAAAGTAACTGTCCTTTTGGCTTTCCGCTAGTGATATTTCCATTAGGATCTAGTTGTTTTGTGTTTGTGTTTCTTCCTTGGTGTCTCTGATTGGAGCTGTGTGTTGAATTATCTATTTCTGATCATTGCCTTCACTGGTATTTTGCACCGTCAAGCAGTTTGTGCATTGAAAAATATTATATCAAGCAATTTGATTGGTGTATAGACAGAAATGGGTTTAATTAATTTAATTAGCGGGATCAGGGTTAAACTAATTGTCATATTTTGTTTTCTTATACATTACGAAAACATGCCTATACATGTTCGAAATTTTTTAGAAGAAAAATTGTGATATTTTTCTTATTAGAGCAGAAACAAGAAAAAATAGATGAGGCAGTTCTAACGAGTACCCAAAATCTATATTTTAGAGCAGAAATAAGAAAAATAAGGTTTACCCCTGTAAACCCCAGATTTACTATATAAAAGTGTGGTTACAGGGGGTCAAAGTTATATAGGCGTGTTTTCGTGGTGTTTATCGGTTCATCACGACAACAAGTCCGTGCAATGAGCATCCCTCTACATCCCAATTTATATCGAGAAAACTGTGGTTTACGGGGCTATCCATTATTGTCGTTATTTCTGCTCTAAAACGTATGTTGTGACGAGGCTTGTGCGAAGGTCATCTCCATGTAAAGAGGTACTATGAATGGTAAGGAAGTGTTAGGAAGCATAATTTGCAGAGAAACGTTAAGCCTATAATACGCTGAGAGAGAGAGAGAGAGAGAGAGAGAGAGAGAGAGAGAGAGAGAGAGAGAGAGAGAGAGAGAGAGAGAGAGAGAGACTATTCTAACTTTCTTTCATGATGAGTATAATGTGTCTACACCTTGATCTTAATAGCATACAGACAAGCGCCCTCGCGCTAATTCAACCAAAACGTTTGGTCTTTAAAATATATTCTTGTACATTAATGTATAGGGTTTCATTTTCCAAATTAGAGACAGACTCTATACCAAACAATAACTCAATAATTAGAATAATTTGGTAAATAATTTTGCAGATAGGTATGTTACGAGATGGAATAGGAAACCTCTCTGGTGCTTATGCACATCTAAATTATTTAGTAGATATATGGTAGGGCGGTGCGAGTGAAATATTTTAGGTGAAATATGGTACGCAAACTATGCGGCTCCATGAACAAGTCATGCACATATCATACGATGTATGCATGAGTGGTTTATAGAGAGCTGTTTTTACAATACAGGGGGCCGCTAAAAGGCCGAGTCCTATAGAATTTGCCTAAAAATCGCCAACCGCCAAATTGTGCCATATATGATTTTTATTCCCGTCACGTGTTGTGTGGGTGTTCGTTTTGACAGGAGTCATGTCATTGATTATAGGGTCGTTTCATCAATTTTTCCTATGGGAAATGTACTATTTGAACGCAAATCCATTGTCTACTCGATTTTTGCTATCTAGCTTTGTTTGTGGCCGGTATCTCCACTTCCCCACGAACAAAGCAAGGTAATACGAGTAGGCATGATTTTCCGGTAGTATTCATAGATATATAAACCCTGAAAAAAAGCGGACACTTTAGCAGCAGGTCAAATTGTAAAGAGTGAACACAACATTGTGACGGGGAAATAGAAAGTATATTGAAAGGCATAACAATGTGTGACCTGCTGCTCCCTGCTTCATAGCAGCAGGTACTGGTACGACGCTAGGCGTTAGGGTCCAGCAAGGGCGGACAGACCGCCGTAATCAGCGCCTACCAGGATAGAAGCAGATTCTTCTAAATCATTGTTCGTTGTAAACAAATGTGATCATGGAAGAGGTCAACTTACCTTATTTGGACGATCACTAAACGTCTGATCAGCAAACGTGATCGCTAATCCTAGGATTATCAAATATGTTGATAGACTAGTTTTACTAGTTCGCGAGAGGAAGTGTCACGCGAGTGGGGGATTCACCCTAAGTTATAAACTGGCCAGTCGCGTCTTGTGTTGATTCTTTTTTTTTGTTTTTCTTGTTTTTGTTGTTTGCTTCTGTAGGTATTCACGTCACCCGTTCCGAGCACAGAACAGTGTTTTGCCTTCGGAGCGGACGTCGTGAGTTGGCTACAGAAGCAACAATTTGTGATGTTTTGTGTTAGTAAGTGTTGTATGTAGATACTGTAAATAATTCATGTCACTCATTTAACATCTTTCTTGTGCCTTACCCCACAGCTGCCCGTACACCTGTCAGAGATCACGCTCGGTTGTCTTGTCAGCATGGGGGTTTGCGGGACGCCGTAAACCCACATGTAACATTTGGTGTCAGTGAAGTGAGGATTTGATCTCTGGCTGGTGTTCCCGGCTGTGGAACAGCACATTGATACTCTGAATCATCAATTTTTTAAAAAAAAAAAAAAAAATGCATTGACAGCCACATTTAGAAATTAACTTGAATCTTCCTTCCTGCGTTGATGAAGTGCGAAACCCATGTATTCAACTGAATGGATACTGACAAGTCGATAATTTCTGAGCAGGAAGGCAAGGCAAACCCCACTTTTTCTTGGTAACGAAAAATTTAAGTAGACCCCACTTAATTATGTTACCTGACATTCTACTAAGTTAAATTGGAGCTACTAATTGATCTTACCCACACATGGTTCTGACGTAGTGACGTTAACAATTTACTGACGTTGACATAACGTTAGCGTTAATATTTACGCTGTGGCTTGAGGTTAGGTATGACGTAATAGAAACATTAATGGTGACTTGTTATGATCGGAGTTTTGTAATGTGATGAAACTTCGGATTGTAGCATTTTACTGTAAACGTCGTCAGTTTATGACGTCATATTAGACTACCAGTACGCAACGTCATACTGTGCTGAAAGCATTTGACATTTCAAATCGCGTGTGCTTTAATAACTAACGTTTTAGTTAGATTAACGCGTATAACACATATCTTAACGTTTTAGTTAAGCCCGTTCAATCATCACTGATCATAACTGATCAGTTTATAGTGGTTTTGATAGTAACGTGAGATTTACGTTATCAATAATGGAGCGTTTAATGCAAATGGGAAAGGACTTAGGTTATGAGGGGAAGGAGTTACAAGGTTTTGTTAAAGAGCAGCAAGATATTGAGCGGGCAGAAAGGCAAGAGCAAAGGGATTTAGAAAGGTTAAGGTCTGAAGAAAAAGAAAAGGAAAGGGTACATGAACTAGCTAAGTTAGAGGAAAAGGAAAAGGAAAGGGCTGAAAAAGAAAAGGAAAGGGCACATGAACTAGCTATGTTGAATGTTAATAAGGAACTTGAAATGGCACGCATTAAGACTGAAAGGGAGGCAAAAGAGATTAGTGAGGCCCATTTAGAAAAAATAAAACATGGGTTTGAGCTACAGCACCAAGAATTAAGGAATCAGTTAGAAATGCAGAGAGCGAAGCTCGAGCTAGAATTTGAAAAGCAAAAGGCTGAGAAGGTGGCGCATGCCCGGGATCCTAAGTTACCTTATTTTGAAGAGGGTAAAGATAAAATGGATAGTTATTTATCTAGGTTTGAGAAATATGCTACGGCTAATAAATGGGATAAGAGTGTTTGGGCCGCGTATTTAAGTGCATTGCTCAAAGGGCGCGCACTTGATGTATATGACCGGTTGTCAAATGAGGATGCGGCGGATTATGAAAAGTTAAAGGACGCTTTATTAAAGAATTTTGACATGACAGAGCGCGGATTTAGGAAGCAGTTTCGTTATAGTAGGCCCGAGAAATCAGAAACGTTCATACAGTTCAGTAGTAGATTGAGAAGTTATTTAGAAAAATGGCTTAATATGGCAAAGATAGAAAAATCTTTTCCGGCTGTCTGTGATTTTATGGCAAGGGATCAGTTCCTGGAGTCATGTAATAGAGAACTGTATGTACATCTGAAGCCAAAACAGTTTGGTAATTTAGATGAAATGGCTAGGGAGGCAGATTTGTTTGCAGAAGCGCGCGGGGGCGTATATAGTTGCATTAATAAGGGGCAACGCGATAATAGAGGCGCAGCGCAGGGTAAACAGGACAAAGTTGACTCGAACAAACCGAGTGGTAGACCGGATATCAAGTGTAGCATATGCGGTAAGGGGCATTTAACAATTAAATGTTTTAAGAACCCCGACAGGAAACAATTGTATAGCGCAGAGGTAGGAGCAACTGGAGTGGGGGATAGCGGTGTTAAAGAAAATTTTAACACGCGCGTAGAGACTCAAGGTTCTCAGGTTAAGAATGAGAATACGCAGAATGTAGGTCGTGGTTATACACGTGGTCGTGGTAATTTTAGAGGGTCTTTTCGCGGACGCGGTAAAAATAATAGCACACCACGTGGCGCAGCACACCAAGTTAGTTTTTGTCAAACGGAAGTAACTAGGAAAGGTGATGAGATTGGAAGTATTTTTGAAAATAAGGTTGGTGATCCTTTGATTTCGGATAGGGAGGAGTGTAGTAAGGAAACTAGGGAAGGTGTCTGTTACTTCTTAAAGGCAAGGTTACCGACGGCACAAGGATTGGTTAATAATAAAAAGGTGGTTGTATTAAGAGATACTGGGTGTACAGGCTGTGTCGTTCGGAGAAGTTTGGTTTCGGATAGTCAGTTAATAGGGAAGGAATCAAATGTTACGTTGATTGATGAATCCACACAAAGGTATCCTTTGGCAATGATTGACATTGATTGTCCTTTTTTCACTGGGAAAACTGAAGCTTTGTGTATGGATGATACGTTGTACGATTTGGTTATCGGTAACATTGATGGATCAAAACTTCCTGATATGTCTCATTTCTCAGCTGCGGCTGTAACTAGGTCTCAAACTAGGCAGGATGAGAAGCCTTACAGAAAACTTAAGGTTCCCGATCAGATCATTAACGATGACAAGGAGGCTTTCAAGCAAGCTCAGGTTGATGATCCAACTTTGGAAAACATCAGGAAAAGGGTTGTATCTGGGAACAAGACTGTGAGTCGTGGTTTAAACCGAGGTGAAACTAGGTTTATTGAGAAAAAAGGTTTGGCATATAGGGAGTTCACCAAGGGTAACAAAGTCTCTTTCCAACTTGTGGTCCCTCAAAGTTTCCGAGGAAAGGTGTTGAAACTGGCTCATGAAACGCTTATGTCTGGACATACGGGTATTAGGAAGACATTGGATAGAGTTGTAACTGAGTTTTACTGGCCCGGTATTTGCGGTGATGTCGCTAGATTTTGTAAATCTTGTGATATTTGTCAGAGAACTATTCAGAAAGGTCGGGTCACTAAAGTACCTCTAGGAAAAATGCCATTGATTGATACGCCATTTAAGAGGGTGGCAGTGGACATAGTTGGTCCAATTGAGCCTCGATCTGATAGGAAATCTCGGTATATTTTAACCATGATAGATTATGCGACAAGGTATCCAGAGGCGATAGCTTTACCGAGTATTGAGACGGAACGTGTCGCGGAAGCGCTTATTGAAATGTTTAGTAGGGTTGGCATTCCTGATGAAATGTTGACTGATTGTGGATCACAGTTTACTGCTGAGGTAATGAAGGAAGTCAGCAGACTTCTTTCTCTTCAACAGTTAACGTGTAGTCCGAGACACCCAATTTGCAACGGACTGATAGAGCGTTTCCACGCTACGTTAAAGCAAATGTTACGTCGCATGTGTGCTGAACGTCCAAAAGATTGGGATAAATATCTTCCAGCTTTATTATTTGCGGTAAGGGAAGTCCCACAAGAGTCTTTAGGATACTCCCCTTTTGAGTTGTTATATGGACGTAACGTCAGAGGTCCAATGGCAATATTAAGAGAATTATGGGCTGAGGAGGTACGCGATGAGCAAGTTCTTTCGACGTATCAATACGTTATTGAGCTTAGGGAACGGTTAGAGCAGACATGCAAATTAGCGCGTGATAATTTAAAGAAGGTTCAGATTAAGCAGAAAGCTTATTATGATAAAGGCGCGAGGTCGCGTAAATTTGACGTCGGCGACAAAGTACTGTTGTTACTACCGACAGACAGTAATAAATTATTGCTTCAATGGAAAGGTCCTTATGAAGTGGTTGAGGTAGTGAACAGAATGGACTATAAGATTGACGTCAATGGAAATGTTAACACATATCACGCTAATATACTGAAGCAGTATGTTGAGCGTCAGACTGTGACGTCTCGTTGTCTGATCTCTAAACCTATTATGTCGACAGACAGTCATGACAGAAATGACGTCGACGAGTCTTCATTTGAAGACAGCAGTTTTGAAACTGCAGAGCAACAGGAAAGTGACGGTGACGTTAGCGTCCCACACACACTAACGTCAGAGGAGAGTGAGGAGACAGAAGGGCTGAGAGAACAGCGCCTTGCAGGACTGACATGTCAGACAGACCAAATTATATGTACCACATTTATGTCAGAACCTGTGAAATCAATGAAATCAGTTAAGCCAGAAAGGCCACCTCCAGTAAGATTAAAACGATATCCGTTTTCTAACAAACAACAGAGTGTCAGGGGAGCAGGAAAATTCTGGGGCAAACCACCATAGCTTAATAGCAATTTTACTAAAGAAAATTTGGGGGCAGACTACCTTAGTAGGTAATTCTTCGCACGGTTGTTGTGTAAATAGCTGTCTTGTTTAGATAGGTTCATCCTATTCCATCTCTATACACAAAGAAAAAACATTTCTGATTGTTTTTTCTCCAAAAGGGGAAACCTTTGTTACGAGATGGAATAGGAAACCTCTCTGGTGCTTATGCACATCTAAATTATTTTAGTAGATATATGGTAGGGCGGTGCGAGTGAAATATTTTAGGTGAAATATGGTACGCAAACTATGCGGCTCCATGAACAAGTCATGCACATATCATACGATGTATGCATGAGTGGTTTATAGAGAGCTGTTTTTACAATACAGGGGGCCGCTAAAAGGCCGAGTCCTATAGAATTCGCCTAAAAATCGCCAACCGCCAAATTGTGCCATATATGATTTTTATTCCCGTCACGTGTTGTGTGGGTGTTCGTTTTGAAAGGAGTCATGTCATTGATTATAGGGTCGTTTCATCAATTTTTCCTATGGGAAATGTACTATTTGAACGCAAATCCATTGTCTACTCGATTTTTGCTATCTAGCTTTGTTTGTGGCCGGTATCTCCACTTCCCCACGAACAAAGCAAGGTAATACGAGTAGGCATGATTTTCCGGTAGTATTCATAGATATATAAACCCTGAAAAAAAGCGGACACTTTAGCAGCAGGTCAAATTGTAAAGAGTGAACACAACATTGTGACGGGGAAATAGAAAGTATATTGAAAGGCATAACAATGTGTGACCTGCTGCTCCCTGCTTCATAGCAGCAGGTACTGGTACGACGCTAGGCGTTAGGGTCCAGCAAGGGCGGACAGACCGCCGTAATCAGCGCCTACCAGGATAGAAGCAGATTCTTCTAAATCATTGTTCGTTGTAAACAAATGTGATCATGGAAGAGGTCAACTTACCTTATTTGGACGATCACTAAACGTCTGATCAGCAAACGTGATCGCTAATCCTAGGATTATCAAACATGTTGATAGACTAGTTTTACTAGTTCGCGAGAGGAAGTGTCACGCGAGTGGGGGATTCACCCTAAGTTATAAACTGGCCAGTCGCGTCTTGTGTTGATTCTTTTTTTTGTTTTTCTTGTTTTTGTTGTTTGCTTCTGTAGGTATTCACGTCACCCGTTCCGAGCACAGAACAGTGTTTTGCCTTCGGAGCGGACGTCGTGAGTTGGCTACAGAAGCAACAATTTGTGATGTTTTGTGTTAGTAAGTGTTGTATGTAGATACTGTAAATAATTCATGTCACTCATTTAACATCTTTCTTGTGCCTTACCCCACAGCTGCCCGTACACCTGTCAGAGATCACGCTCGGTTGTCTTGTCAGCATGGGGGTTTGCGGGACGCCGTAAACCCACATGTAACAAGGTATGTCTAGTGTCTAATTGCTGGATATATAGTATACTGAGTGAAGAAAGGGTAAGGGCTTTCAAAACCACCACATTTGCATGTAGGACTTGGAACACTGTCTTTCGGTAAAGGTGAGAATTATGCGGGCTACTTTCCATGCGCAAGCGGGCATGTAAAATTTGTCCAGAGAAAACTTGGGTTTACGGGGATATATACTATTTTTCTTATTTCTGCTCCAAAACATAGGTTGTTGGTACTCGTTAGAACCGCCTCAATGAGGCGGTTCTAACGGGCACCCACAACCTATGATTGCAGTAGTTATAAGAAAAATATCACGAATTTTCATCAGAAAATAGCCATTTTGTAGATGTGAAAAAAATGCACTATGTTGCACGGGTGTGTTATCGTAATGTCTACAAAAATACCCTACTATATCCCAAATTATAGAAATAATCGTAAAACATACATATCAAAAATGTATTTATCATATGACGTCGCGTCTGAGAGTGTAATAACGCCATTGTTTTACATACCTATTATAGGAAAATTACATTATAATCTTTCAATACAGGCTCATTTTTCGCTATTTTGATGGCACAGTCACGTGACGGGGCCAAAAATCCATATAATATGGATTTTTGGCACTGCCTTTCCATATTGGCACTGCTCCACTCTGTTACTATAGCAATAGAACGGTAATACCGTACTCCATAAGCTTCAAAATGGCCGCAGAAAAATCACTTGAAGCAATGTCAACCCGACTTCTGGAGCTAGACAGAGCGATAGAAGACAGTCATAACAAAAGATTTTGAGAAAAGTCTGATATTTCGTGGCAAGCATGAAAAATGAAAAACAAAACACTTTTTAAAAGAAGTTCACTCACGATTGGGAAGCATTGTGAAGGACGTTGCTTTCAATCACAGCAGGGATGTCCCAACATTTGAAACAATAAGGTCTTGCCAACAACCTTAAACGAACAGATCCCTTCACTTATGAGGAGCTGGAATTTGTGCGGAAGAAATCTGTGGGAGGGATAAATGTCCCCAAAAATTGTCTTGTATTTTAACGTAAACAACCACCGCGACCGACTGCTACACACGGAATCGATTATGCAGGAGTTTGATGTATGACACTAAGAGCCTTTAAAATTAAAATGGTCTTCAAATAAACACAAAACAGTCTGTAATATATCTTAAAAAGCATTCTTTGAACTGCAGAAATTCTGTATTTAAAATGGCGATTTGTTTTGTTTTGAAACTTACAGTTGCGACGTCACTTGTGACGTAATTTGCTGCTCACTACTATGTTACTGTATTACCGTGAGCATGGTTAGCCCTGCCGTCCAATGAAATCAATAGGGTTTATAAGCATGGACGGGCCGACACGCACCGCTTTGCCTGGGCAGGCTTAGATCCTCTTAAGCGGTTTACGAGTACTAGTGTGCGGGTTGGTTTCAGCTCTGCGTGGAAGCATCATGCAGCCCATTTATTTCTTCAAGCCCCGAGGGGGCGGTGGGCGGGGATGTGGGGAGATATCAGAATTTTTAGAAGAAGATCCTCATTTTTTTTATTTTTTTTTATTTTTTTATTTTTTTTTTATTTTATTATTTTTTTTTGTTGTTGTAAAAACGTTCAATACATTTGTATAGGCAGGGGACGGGAACCATCTGACCTTTCAAGGGCAGTGGGGTCCGGTGGCCTTTGTTCTGCGCTGATTGTCTTTGGGCTGGGGGACGGCTGAAGGTGCCAAAGGGGTGAATCTATTTCAGAAATCTTATTGTCCGTACAACTACATATTAAACCAAATATAATGCCTAAGGCCATATTAAATGTCATAGTATATCTAGTATCATATAGGTTAAAATAAGAAACTGTATTGTGTTTGGTGACAATCCTGTAGTTGGATTTTATACCAATAAATTATTTGTATTTGTATTTGGTTAGTGTAGGCCTACTAATCAGTTTTATGATTTAAAAGGAATTTCTTTCTTTTTTTCGGCGGATACCGAAAATATGAAGGTGTGCCTCTAAGTCATATTGGCACCGGAAGTCATAAAGCCCCCGGGCCAATATGACATACCGGTGCCAATATGACTTAGAGGCATACCTTTACCATATAATAACCTCTATGTAATAAATTCAATAATCCACTAGTGGATTTAATATGCAAATTAGTTAGATACGCCCCGTAACGTTACATGTATGACGTCCATATTAACGTCACGTTTACTAATGGCGGAATATTGACAGTTTTGTTAAACAATCGTTAATAAAATGCGTTTTTAATGTCATATGATAAATAGAATCTTGCAATCAAAGCCTCGCATTTTATCCCTTTTCCTCAACTCGTTTAATAAATTCAATAATACATGAGCACTCATGTAAGATCCTCTATTTTTGTTGCTGGAAGGAAAAATCATTTCTAGGACTAGAAATGCGTTCACAGGACACAGATATCCCCGCCTGAAACTATGTTGATGTTAGTATTTGACCTTCGTATGATTTTGACGTTACAGGACCTGGATCTTGCGTGCAACAAATTGACTCATGATGGTTAATATTTCTGCCAAGAAATTTCCAAATCCATCCAGGAACAACAAAGATATTGAGGGGACACTTTTCTTTATCTTTGACTTCTAAGTATGACCTTGATCTTGGACGCACCAACCTGGGTCTTGCGCATGACACATGGACACATGATTGTAAACATTTCTTTCAAGTCATTTCCAAATCCATTCAGAATAACCGGACACAAGAAAAAGACCTTCTTCATTACCTTTGACCATAAATATGCTTTAACCTTGGCGGTACCAACCTGGGTCTTGGGCACAATGATGGTCAACATTTCGGCCAAGTAATTTCAAAATCCATCCATAAATAAGAAAGTTATTGACCGTGTTTAAGTTTTGGACACATTTTTTTTTCTGATATTTGACCTCTAAGTACAACTTTGGCCTTGGAGGTATGAATCTTGACCTTGGAGGTACGAATCTGGGTTCTGGGCGTGACAAATCGTCTCATGATGGTTAACATTTCTGCCACGTAATTTTTAAATCCGTCCAGAAACAAGACAGTTATTGGCCGTGGTAAGTGTCGGACTCCTTTTTTATCTTTGACCTCTAAGAACGACCTTGACCTTGGAGGTACGAACCGAAACATCGTCTCATGATGATAAAAAATTCTGCCATGTAATTTCAATAAGAAACTATTGACCGTGTTCAAGTTTCGGTCTCTTTTTTTTTATCTTTTTACCTCTAAGTACGACCTTAGAGGTACGGACCTGGGGTTTTGTGCAACACATCATCTGATGATGGTTCACTTTTCTGCAAAGTAATTTCAAAATCCATCCAAAAATTACGAAGTTAGTGTTAGTGCGTTAAAGTTTCGAACGAACGAGCGGATAGACGGACGGACGAAAGGACTGGGGCAAAGCTATATGCCCTTCCAACATTCTTCGAATGGCGGCAGCATAAAAATTACCTTTCAAAATAGTCCTTTTTGAACACTAATTTTCTATTGTAGCTTCCTCAGAAACATGACAATTCTACATCAGCCTACAGTATAGTGCATTCTGGCAACAACGACAAGTATATCCATGCTTTAAAGTCTCCAACCAATCTTTGCAAAATGCATTGCCTTCCATGTACACAGTTTACTATTGAATAAGTTCTGAATAGTTATATCCGTTGGAAGCAAAGAATACACCAAACAAACGAAAATACATGCTCGGTTTTATTACCTGGAGAAACACAACATCATCTATAAACCAATTGTTGTCAGTACGGACGTTCGCTGCGGTTTTAGAAGCATGGATGCAATGTCATAATGACATTTGTCTCGTTGTTGCTTGGGCACGGACTATACTACGAGGGATTATTGATATGTTTTGAGGCCATTAAACACCAATGGCAAAATTGTAGATATGCTGAAGGGGATTATGTTGTAAAATATCACAATATGTCCGACAAAATTCAAATTATTCAATATGAGGCTCACAACATATCAATCAGCCCTCGTTTATGGTGATGTAAAAATATGTTGTTTAAAATGGACCATTTTAAAAATTAAATTTCTTACAAAATGAATGTTTATTTACTTCCAACAACAAAAAAACATTTTAACATACATGTTTTCTGATAGTTCATATAATTTTCTAGATATGCGTTAACGTTTTTTAGCAACGGTAAATTTCAGCCCTCGCGCCAGGCGGACATTTGGTATGCCGTAAGACCAAAAGGCTTCGGTGTCTCTAATGTGACGTGTGGGTCTCATTGTATCGATGCCTGAGCATAGCCCTTACTTATATTTCGTCCTTTGTCCAAGGTTCTTTTGTTTATTTCCTTTCCTGTTTTATT
The DNA here is from genome assembly GCA_963580285.1 of Lucinisca nassula. Classification (NCBI taxonomy): domain Eukaryota; kingdom Metazoa; phylum Mollusca; class Bivalvia; order Lucinida; family Lucinidae; genus Lucinisca; species Lucinisca nassula. The sequence goes on from OY757023.1 coordinate 76,636,881, forward strand.
TCCCCATCCAGTAATTCACTTTTATGCTATTCCTCACTTATTTGTCTGTCCATATATGTTATCATGATGAGCTGCATAAGCTTAAGCGAATAAAATTTGATTGATTGATTGATTGATTGATTGTGATTATCTTTTTTATTTCTGTTCAAAGACGACGGTACGGTCCCGCCCATCGGGGCTTGAAGAAATATATGGGCTGCATGATGCTTCCACGAGGAGCTGAATCCGACCCACACACGAGTACTGGTAAACTGCTTAGAGGAGCTAAGCCTGCCCAGGCAAAGCGGTGTGAGTGTCGGACCGTCCATGCTTATAAACCCTATTGGTTTCATTGGGCGGCACATTTGGCACCGCCTCAATGAACCAGTTCGGACGAGCACCATCAGCATATCGTTTGAATATTGATCGATTGATTGTCTTTCTTATTTCTGTTCAAAGACATCGTTTGTGGGTACTCATTTGCACCGCCTCAATGAACCGGTTCGAACGAGCACCATCAGCCAATCTTTTGAATATGCATAAGAATAGTATCACAGATGTTCATCAGTAAACATGCTAAAAATGTCCTATGTCAAACAGATGTTTGATCGTAATGAAAGATGAAGACAAATGATTTTATTTGCTTCTGATGCAACTGCCGGGTGAAAAAGTAACAAGTGCGTTTTATGGAAATAACAAAACTCTTTATATATACAATTTTCTGGGTTAACAGTTATATACATTGCTATAATAGTTCTCCTCAAAAGCGTGGATTGTGGGTACGCGTTAGATCCGCCTCCATTGAATGGTTGTAACGAGCACAGACATTATATGTTTGGTCCCATTATTGTAATATTTGTGAGTATTATCGATTAGTTGAGCATGAAACATTTTTATTACTTAGGGGCCAGATTATATGAAAGAAGCAATTTCATCCCACGAGTGTGTTTGGTAAGTGTATCCAAATTAGCAATAAATAAATTAATACCACAGAAAAAGAAAACGCTCAGTTTTTCGAAATAGAAGAAAGAACCAGTGCTTCAGCTGAAGTGCACGACCCGCCGGATGCTTTTAGCTTTATGAGTGTTACCATATATGGGTATGGCGGCCATTTTGGTCATGTGACCTGGACATAAAACGGTTCCCCCAATAAATGCGCCTTATCGTAAGGAGCAAAAATATATCTTATACTTTAGTACTGTATTCTGAATCGTTTGCAGGATAAAATCCAACACAAAAGCATGTGTGTCAAAGTTTGACCTAGGCACAAAGAAGGTCAAGGTCAACCCAGGGTCACCATTTTAGCAATTTATGATGGGCCTACGTTCCAGATGCTATTTATCAAGTTTCGTGGAAATCTGCACAGTGGTTCTGGAGAAGACTATTTTTGAAGGGTTTTTACCAAATATTGCTTGGCGGCCATTTTGGTCATGTGGAAATTTTGGTTTCCCCCATCCCGTAGAGGCTCCGTATGAAATTTGACTTCAATCGGCCCAACGATTTCCGAGGAGAAGCAGTTCGAAAATTTTCACATTTTTCGCCTCGGCGAGGCTGTACTAAATGGAATGTAATATTTCGCAAGTTCATTGATAAGATCTCATTGATATTTATCAGAATGCCAAAAATTGTTTAAATATTCCAAGCGGTTAAGTCACTATCACCAATTTTCACAAACAGGTTACGGACGGACCCAAAGAAGGTCAAGGTCAACCCAGGGTCACCATTTTAGCAATTTATGATAGGCCTACATCCCAGATGCTATTTATCAAGTTTCGTGGAAATCTGCCCAGTGGTTCTGGAGAAGACTATTTTTGAAGGGTTTTTACCATATATGGCTTGGCGGCCATTTTGGTCATGTGACCTGGACCCCATGAGCAAATTTTCGTTTCCCTATCCTATAGAGGCTCCATATGAAATTTGACTTCAATCGGCCCAACGGTTTCCGAGGAGAAGCAGTTCGAACATTTTCACATTTTTCGCCTCGGCGAGGCTATACTAAATGGAATGTAATATTTCGCAAGTTCATTGGTTAGATCTCATTGATATGTATCAGTATGCCAAAAAATGTTTAAATATTCCAAGCGGTTAAGTCACTTTCACCAATTTTCACTTACGGGTTACGGACGGACAGACAGACAAACCATATATGGCTTGGCGGCCATTTTGGTCATGTGACCTTGACCCCATGAGCAAATTTTGGTTTCCCTCATCCCATAGAGGCTCCATATGAAATTTGACTTCAATAGGCCCAACGGTTTCCGAGGAGAAGCAGTTCAAAAATGTTCGAAAATTTTCACATTTTTCGCCTCGGCGAGGCTATACTAAATGGAATGTAATATTTCGTAAGTTTATTGGTTAGATCTCATTGATATCTATCAGTATGCCAAAAATTGTTTAAATATTCCAAGCGGTTAAGTCACTATCACCAATTTTCACAAACGGGTTACGGACGGACAGACAGAATGACAGACTGACAGACTGACAGAATGACAGACTGACAGAATGACACGGTGATTTTAGGGCACTCTTAGAAAAAAACCGACTTCAGTCGGTTGCTTTTTCTGCGGGTCGTGCAATCAAAGTAAAGACGTTGGTTCGTTATACTGTGACGCGGCAAAATACGTAGTTCGACTCTTCATTCTGTGTACATGTCAATTCGCTCTATGCTTGAAGAAATATATGGGCTGCATGATGCTTCCACGCAGAGCGGAATACAGCCCGCATACTAGTACTGGAAAACCGCTTAGAGGATCTAAGCCTGTCCAGAAACCGCAGTGCGAGGCGGACCGTCCATGCTAATAAACCCTATTGGTTTCATTGGGCGACATGGCTTGAGATGTCATTTCATCTCAATGTCGGGTAAAAGCCCCACAAAATTGGAAGCAACGTCTCCAAAATGACCTTTACAGTGTTGACGGGGACGTTAAACCTCAAGTCAAACAAACAAACAATGCACATCTTACGTAATCTGGTTTCAAAGACTACCCTAGTCCAAGCTGTTAAGCTATTTTCGATTTTTGCCCTCAATCAACTTTTTGGAAAATATAACGTTGGACATACGCTATATAACGTATGGCATTCCCGATTTTGTTTTCTGTCGGATTCAGTAATAATAATAATAATAATAACAATAATTATGACACTCATCATCATACAACGCTGGTGGTGATGTACATGTATATGGAAATAGTGTAGACCCTACTTGGGTGAAATAGTGGCAAGTGTAGATAATAAAAAAGCATGTAAGGAAATAGCACACACACACACGGTCGCGCACTTTATATAGTAAATTGGAATTTACATAAATATACATTATTTCTTCATTTTTCTGCCCATAAACGTAGTTTGTGGCCACTCGTTAGATCTGTCTCACTGGGGCGGTTGTAACGAACGCCTACAATCTAAATTTGGATTGAGATGAAAACATTACTTTCATCTGAAAACTACGTTCTAATGATGTGACAGTTGAAATTTTAGCACTCGGGTGACAATAAATTTGCCGCGACAAATACATAAATATAAATAAATAAATAAAACATTTAGTACAACGGAAACACCACTTTATCGAAATCGGACAACACAAAAACCGACATTTCCCTATAGGTTTCTTTTGCCGTGACGCGTCTCAGTATGTACCTGTCATTCCGCTGCAAACCTAATGCCCTGCAGGTAACCGCACATCTTCTGAATACTGCCCCGTGTAATCCGATATCAAAGAGCTGCCTTGTTCAATATACAAGTTCCCCATTAATACGTTTGTGGGAAAAATAAGCAGGAAATAACCAGCATAGTGGTAAACATATATGACGTACGTATCATCGTCATCATCATCATCATCATCATGATCATCATCATCATGTGTGACCACCGTCAACATCATCATCATCATCATCATCATCATCATCATATATGACGTACATATCATCGTCGTCATCATCATCATCATCATCATCATCATCATCATCATCATCATCATCATCATCATCATCATCATCATGTGTGACCAGCGAGGATAAAGCCTAAACTACGCACATATATACACATTCTACTAGGGAACCATTGGTAACACATGTGGTCGGTCTCGGTGACCCGGTCTGATGATCACAGAGCAGTGGGTCCTATCCCCGATGGGCCCAGTAAACTTCTTTTGGTGGTGATTGATTCTGAAATATCCCTCGCTTCCACCGATTCTAAAGGGCAAGATGCAACTTTCTGGTGACATAATGTGTAATGTGCTGATCAAATGGTGTTGGTCCAGGAAACAATAAGTGGCTTAGAAACTGACTGGCCGGCTCGATATGACCTTAATATAGCTGACTGGACGGTAACAGCGAAGCATGCGAAAGCCTAGGAATACGCAATCTGATATTAGTTTTCCCTAAAACAAACTGGAACGCTTGCTTTATGCAGGCCTCTGTAGCATAGTCTGATGCGCGTCTGACTGGTGATCAGGGGTTGCGAGTTCGGTACCTGCCGGCCGGGCAACATTAGTTCGTGGGTCTGTAGCAGTCTGACGCGCGTCTGACTGGTGATCAGGGGCTGCGAGTTCGTTACCTGCCGGCCGGGCAACATTAATTCGTGGGTCTGTAGCAGTCTGATGCGCGTCTGACTGGTGATCACAGGTTGCGAGTTCGGTACCTGCCGGCCGGACAACATTAATTCGTGGGTCTGTAGCACAGTCTGATGCGCATATGACTGGTGATCAGATGTCGTGGGTTCGGTACCCGCTGGTCGGGCAACATTAATTCGTGGATCTGTCGCACAGTCTGGTGTGCGTCTTGCTGGTGATCAGGAGTCGCGGGTTGGTACCTGCCGGTCGGACATCATTTAAGATAAACGTCTTCAATTCTCCGAAAAAATGTTTTGGATATTAATAGGTTTTGCCTCACCGAGGCAATTCAAATCACTACCCCTCAATCTCACATTTAACTAGAGTTCCGCATGTCAGAATGCAATATATGTATAGAGAGGATATAAATGAGTTCTGAATAGTTGGATCCTTTGGAAGCGAAGAATACTCGAAATAAACGAAAATAGCAGACTCGGTTTTACTGAGTCTGTTCGTGACCAGTACTGATTTGTTTGTTTGATTTGAGGTTTAACGTCCCCGTCAACACTGTAAAGGTCATTTTGGAGATGTTGCTTCCAATTTTGTGGGACTTTTACCCGACATTGAGATGAAATGACATCTCAAGCCTGGTCGCCCAATGAAACCAATAGGGTTTATTAGCATGGGCGGTCCGCCTCGCACCGTGGTTCCTGGACAGGCTTAGATCCTCTAAGTGGTTTACCGGTACTAGTGTTCGGGCCGGATTCAGCTCTGCGTGGAAGATTCATGCAGCCCATATATTTCTGCAATGACCAGTACTGAAATGTGAAAAACCGTTTACAGGATCTATCCCTGACCAGCCAAAGTGATGCAAGGCTGGCCGTCCCTACATATAAACCATTTTTGTTTGTTTGGGCGACAGGGCTTGAGAAGTCATTTCATCTCAATGTATGGTAAAAAAAAAAAAAAAAAAAAAAAAAAATTGGAATCAATGCCTCAAAAATAAAATAGTGTTTAAGGTGGCGAAAATTCAAAATATCAGAATTTTCACGAGTGCGAAGCGTGAGTGAAAATTCTGATGTTTTAGACAAAATTTGTTTGGCATTTATGAAAAAAGAATATTGAAAAAGTAGTCCGGGCTGCCACTGTGAAGATATCGCGATCATATTTATTGTTCACAATATGAACATACCGTGTTTTCAAGACATCATGAAAACTAGCCCATCTTATTTTGAGCCCTTAAACCAAACCTTTATATAATATAACTGGAATTTACATGGGTGTACATCATCGCGTGAAAAAGTCCGTGAAATGAACACCCCCTTAAACCTCACTTTATATCGAGAAAATGGGGTTGAACAGGGGTATACATTATTTTTTCTTATTTTTGCTCCAAGACATAGGTTGTGGGTACTCGTTAGAACCTTCCCATTGAGGCGGTTCTAACGAGCACCCACAACCTATATTTGCAGCATAAATAAAAATATCACGGATTTTCATTAGAAAAATAGCCATTTTGGAGATTTGAAAAAAAAAACACTATGTCGCACGGGTGTGTTATTGTGATATTTCTTCTTAATTCTGCTTATAACATAGATGGTGGTTACTCGTTAGAACCACCTCACCGAGGCGACTCTAACGAGTTCTCACAATCTATGCTTTGAGCAGAAATATAAAAATATAATACTTTTCTTAGATTTTTGGTAAAATTTTCAAAATACAAAAGTGCGTGTTTTTGTAATGAGGTGAAGCGATGATTTTTATTTGTTTCAGATATAAATTGATTTCGCGGCTTAGTATATTATAAAATTATAAATGAAATATTTTCACCGCCGAAATATAAAAAAGAAAAAAAAATTAACGTGTGTCTGATTCTGACAGTTCCAATACAATTTATTTTTGTTCCATTACGAAAACAAGCCTAATCGAATAAATTGAAAACTTCTACTCTACAACAAAATTGTAAATTTTGGATAAAAGTTCTGATATTTTTGTCCAAATTTCTACTCAAAACATAGATTGTGGGCACTCGTTAGAACCGCCTTGGCGATGCGGGTTTAACGTTTACCCAAGTCTCTATTTGAGTAGAAATAATGAAAAAATAATTAACCCTGTCAAGCCAAGTTTTTCAATACAAAAGTGGTTTTAAGAGAGTCAAATTTATAAAGGCGTGTTTTCGTGATGATTGAAGAAGACATCTGTCATCGAATGTTAATTGGATGACGGATAATTATTGAGATCACATATACTGAAAAATCATGTTAAATGTCAAATTCATTGAATAAATTTGTTATTTTATTTATTTTTTTTTGTTTCCTAAAATATAGCGGCCGTACGTAATGGGTGAGAACAATAAATTCCCACACAAAAAGCATTCGTAAACTATAGAAAATAGAGTCTTCTCGGTTAATGTTTTGTCCTCGATGAAAGGTTCTTATGTAGTTTGTTTTTCTCCGGCAAACATTGAACCCGCGAAACTGGATCAACAGTTAAACGCGCATCCGACTGAGCTACAGAATCCGGAAACATTTTCTTTCTGTCAAACACAATTTCCTGTTTATTGCAAGAGATCCTCTTCACCTTAAAATCATTTCGCTATTATTTTCATCTATTTTCTGTTTCATAATAAAAATAATCAAAACAATAATAAATAATAATAATAATAATAATAATCATTATTATTATTTATTTTTATTCATTATCATTAATTATCATTATTATTATTATCATTAAAGTGAGTCTGTGGGATTTTCATTGGTTAACGAAAAAAACATATGAAACCAGAAACGGTTTCCATGACAGCGTTTTCCGAACGCTAATGTGATTGGTTGATATACGAAACGCTTGAAACGTTTCAGAAACGATGATCTGATTGGTGAAAATGGAAACGATCGTTTAAGCGTGGTCTAAACGATGCGATTTCAAATCGTTGAAATGAGTTTTGCATCCGTTTCCGTGGACAACAAAAACTCAATCGCCACTGTAACTTTTCTGTAAAAATCTGTTAATATATCACTTTATTATGTTTTCCAGTAGATCAGTAGGTTACGAACGTCAAATGACGGCAATGCCATTAAAAAGATAATTGCATTCACATATACTGAAATAATTAAAGATAAGAAAGATTATTATGAATAATGGAATTGAAGGCTAGGATTCGAAACAATTACAAGACACTAAAAGGAAAGAAACACTAACACAAAACAACAACTATATTTAAACGTCACAAGCAGAAGGCCAAAATGAAAGTTACTTTCCCACAAAAAGGCAAAACGGCTATCGAAAAAGCAGTACATACATGCACAAAAACACCATTATTAATAATAAACCACAAAACAGGAACCGCCTGTGGACGGAAAGGAAACATCAGCCATCAGGAAACGGCCCCCGCCCATCGGAGCTTGAAGAAATATATGGGCTGCATGATGCTTCCACCCAAAGCTGAAACCTACCCGCACACAAGTACTGGAAAACCGCTTATTGGATCTAAGGATGTCCAGGCAAAGCGGTGCGAGTTGGCCCGTCCATGCTTATAAACCTTATTGGTTTCATTTGGCGACAGGGCTTGAGATGTCATTTCATCTCATTTTCGGGTAAAAGTCCCACAAAATTGGAAGCAACGTCTCCAAAATGACATTTACAGTGTTGACGGGGACGTTAAACTTTAAATCAAACAAACATCCATCACGAAAACACGCCTATATAGTTTTAACCCCCTCGAACCCCACTTTTATACAGTAAAACTGGGGTTAACAGAGGTAAACCTTATGTTTCTTATTTCTGCTCTAAAATATTGACTGTGAGCACCCGTTAGAACCTAACGAGTACTCACAATCTATATTTTGAGCAGCAATAAGAAAAATATGGCAATTTTTCATCTTATAATTTTCATTTTTTCTGTGATAAAGGTTACAATGTATTTGTATATGCGTGCTTTCGTAAAGAGTGTTTTACATACTGAGGCGGGGGAGGGCTTAAATCGATTTACGTGGCTACAATCAAGATACATTTGACTCCGTCGAAGTAGGTATTGTCAATATTAATTACATTTCAAAATATCTAGACGTCGAGCTGAAAGCTTCAATAACTTCAGATTGCTTTTCAACAGAAAAGGACATGAAATCTCTTTCGTAACAGAACAAGAACAGCCACTATGGGTGCTCAATTCGTAGCCATCGGAATTCCCAAAATTTGTCTAAACAGCTTAGTACTAAAGCTTACATAAATATTATAAAGAAGAAAGGGTGAGAGATTCACGAACTTTCTGATATCACTATAATGTGTAATCACATTTTTCGCCTCGGCGAGGCTATACTAAATTAAATGTAATATTTTGCAAGTTCATTGGTTAGATCTCATTGATATCTATCAGTATGCCAAAAATTGTTTAAATATTCCAAGCGGTTAAGTAACTATCACCAATTTTTACAAACGGGTTACGGACGGACAGACAGACAGACCCTATATGGCTTGGCGGCCATTTTGGTCATGTGACCTGGACCCCATGAGCAAATTTTGGTTTCCCCCATCCCATAGAGGCTCCATATGAAATTTGACTTCAATCGGCCAAACTGTTTCCGAGGAGAAGCAGTTCGAAAATGTTCACATTTTTCGCCTCGGCGAGGCTATACTAAATGGAATTTTATATTTCGCAAGTTCATTGGTTAGATCTCATTGATATCTATCAGTATGCCAAAAATTGTTTAAATATTCCAAGCGGTTAAGTCACTATCACAAATTTTCACAAACGGGTTACGGACGGACAGACAGACTGACAGAATGACAGAATGACAGAATGACACGGTGATTTTAGGGCACTCTTAGAAATCACCGACTTCATTCGGTCGCTTTTTCTGCGGGTCGTGCAATTTTTATGTTCTTCGGCATATTTCAACGCCAGGATTTAGTTATATTTAACATGTATTTATCAGTATCCATGCAACAAAGAATTTGCTTACTGAAAATTCTTATATCTCTTTGGCCCATTTTTGTCATTTCCTATACAACGCTATTGGAATCCATTAAGTTTAAAAAGATATTGTGTCAAGGAATCGAATGGCGAATATATCATAGAAGCAAAGCAACTTCAAACTAATTCATTCATATTCATGTGGTATTCTGTGCTGTCATAGATGCACATGAAGATTTTTTACTTTTTTTAAATATAAAATATATTGTGTTATATAGAACCCAGGAACTGAATAATCACCTATTTGAATTATTAAAACTGATCTCAACTGAAATTTTCAATCATTTTCAATCGAAGACCTTAAATTCAAATTTTGTTAAAAAAATATTAAAATCATTTTAAGTCCAGTTTCTGTATTTGTTAGAGGATGGAATAACGTAAAGAACTTTCTAAGCTGTTTAAAAGGCAAAACACTTACGATAAGTAGTGTAAATAAAATTTTGAATTAAATGGTAGTTTTAAATATTTTAAAAATATTTTCAAAGTTTGAATTTCGAAATCAATTTTCTCATTTCTATCCTAAATTATGAACAACATACACACGAATCAAACGGCATGAGAAAAATATATTAGGCAGCTGCAAAGTGGACAAAGGGTAGTTTTTTATTCTAAAAAAAATTATATAACCACTATGACATCACAGAATATTGCATTCTGGGTTTAAATAAAAGAAACATTATAAGAGGCAACTTTTAGAGTAAAGTAGGTATGTAGCAAATATAAATGAACTTAATATTAGAACAAATGCGACTTTTTATGCGGTTGTCAATAAAATGGTCATCCATGTGGCTGCGATCTCGCTGCTTAATATTAAGGATATTTAAAATTTCTTTGTAATTGCTTTATAACGAGTTTTAATCTCAATCTGTTATGTATGTGTTGTTTATATGAATTAATGCTAAAAGGCGTCAGACTGAAATACTCCTAGGACCAAAAACCACCTTAAACGGTCGAATTCCTGGATTTATTTAAAAATAGAAGTAAAGGCAATGATCAGGAACGGATACAATTAACCCACACCTCCCATCAGAGACACCAAAGGGAAAGGTAAATCAACATGAAATAACCAAACCCTAACGGAAGCATCATTAGCGGAAAGCCAAAAGGACAGTTGCTGTCCCACGAAGTGGCCAATTGGCCATCCAAAAACAAGAAAAAATATAAGCAAAGACAAACCATAACAAAAATGAACCACGACGAAAGTATTACCGACCCTGGTATTTTTCCCACCACCCCTGAGTTGGAAAACAGATTTATTACAAAAACATCACATTACGAAAACATATCTGTGCGCTCTAGTGCATTTTATTAACATCTCCAAGAGCTCATCATACAGAGCTATCAGGTATGTTGATACTTAAAAAATCATTTCCTCAAAAATCATATACGCTATGAGGCTGAGACGTCATCAAATATTCACCTTTTTCCTCAACCTTTTTTTTTATGAAATTCGGCTATGACAACTAAGACTTTCCATAGACTTATTATGGGGAAAATTGGAAAATGACATTTACTGCAAAGCCTTTGCAGATATTTTGACAAAGCTTTCATAGAAATGTTCCTTAAGCAATCTTCTATCTGCCATATGATTCTAGGCCTGCTGTTCATTTTTATGGTTGCCATGGAAACCAAATGCAAAAAAAGAGAAAAAAAAAATCTTAAAAAAAAAAAAAAAATCATCTGCTCAGAAACCATATGCTCTATGAGGCTGAGACTTCATGAAAATATTCACCATATTTTCCTCAACATGTTTTGTGTTTTTATGAAATACAGCTCTTTAGTTTGGTTGCTATGAGTTTCCCATTGACTTATAATGGAGAAAATTGAAAAATGGCATTACCTGCCAAGCCTTTCCAGATATTTTGACAAAACTTTCATAGAAATATTCCATAAGCAATCTACTGTCTGGTATATGGTTTTAGGCTTGCAGCTCCTTCTTGGACGTTTTTTTTTTTTAAAAAAAATCCGTCCTTTAAAATAGCGCTGTCCGGGCGGGCGGGTGGGCGGGCGGGCGTCGTTCCAGGTTTACCTTTTGGTTAACCTTTTTTTCAAAGTGATATTTTTCATCTATTCTGTAGCAGATTCTTTTAATATCAGGACTGATGCATAAATGGAGGTACCGCTTTCATGTATTATCCATAAATGGCGCAAAAGACTAAAATTTTGGCAGAAATTGTCATTTATCAAACTTGTGTTTTTCAGGTTTACCTTTTGGTTAACCTTTTTTCAAATGCCAGTGTAGTGGATAGAGTGCTGGACTACGAATCCTATTGTTGACTATGAATCTGAGGGGCGTGAGTTCAAACCCCGGTGGAGACATTTTTTTTTTTTTTTTTTTTTATTTTTTTTCTTTCTTTTTTCATTCTTTTTTTTCTTTATTTTTCTTTTCTTCTCCATAAACACATATGAACAATTATTATCTTCCTCCCCTGATAGTTGCTAGTAATAATACTTACATGCATGCAAAGGCATGGAATTTTCTTTTTTTTTTTTTCGTTCTTTTCTTAGCTCACCTGAGCACGAAGTGCTCAAGGTGAGTTGATGTCCGTCGTCCGTCAACAATTTCTTTAAACGACATCTCCTCCTGGGATAATGGCCCGATTTCAATATTATTTTACAGAAATGTTCATTAGGTGACCCTTTTTCAAAATTGCTAAAATCAGTGGCCACTAGGGCTAAAAATAGAGCTAAAAATAGAAAAAAAAACTTTATTTTTTTTTTCTTCGTAAAACACATAAACAAATCAACCCCCCCCCCGCCTCCACAAAAAATTGTTACTGGGTTAGGATATTGCATTTGTTCTGTACATACATGCATACATAGTTTTACATACATACAGAAATGTTCATTAGGTGACCCTTTTTCAAAATCGCTAAAATCAGTGTCCACCAGAGCTAAAAATAGAACAAAAACTTTATTTTTTTTCTTCTTAAAACACATAAACAAATCATACCCCCCCTCCTCCACAAAAAGGTGTTACTGGGTTGGGATATTGCATTTGTTCTGTACATACATGCATACTTAGTTTTACATACATACCCTACCCACCCCACCCTACCCTAGCATACCCTACCCCACAACCCCACTCCACCCCCATCCCAAAACAACCCCAATCCACCCCCAACACCACCCCATCCCACCACTCCCAACCTTACCCGACCTCACCCCATCCCATCCACCCAAGCCAACCCCACCCCACAACCCCACCATACCCCATCCCACCCCACCACAAATTCCACCCCGTCCCACCCGACTGCTAACCCATCCCACCATATTGCGGAGAAAATTGAAACAATGTGTTTACTGCAAAGTCTATGCAGATATTTTGAGAAAATTTTCATAGAAATATTCTTTAAGCAATCATCTATCTGGCACATGATTTTAGGCCAACTGCTAACTTTCATTGGTTGCAATGGAAACCAAAATGCCACAAACGATAGAAAAAGAAATATACTTAAAAATCCCTCAATAGATTTTGTGTGTTTTAACATCACGTGTACAAGTCCGTGAAATCAACACCCCCTTACACCCCATTTTGTATAGAGAAAACTGGGGTTTATGGGGGAAATCATTATTTTTCTTATTTTTACTCCAAGACATAGGTTGTGGGTACTCGTTAGAACCGCCTCAATGAGGCGGTTCTAACGAGCACCCACAACCTATGTTTGCAGGGTTTATAAGAACAATATCTCGGATTTTCATCAGAAAAATGAAAATTTGGGAGATGTGACAAAAATGCACTATGTCGCACGGATGTGTTATCGTAATGTTTTTATGAAATTCGGTTATTTAGTTTGGTTGCTTTGGTAACTTAGAGTTTCAATAAATTTGTAATGGGGAAATTTAAAATTTGCATTTACTGCCAAGCCTCAGCAGATATTTTGGCAAAACTTTCAAAGAAATATTCTCTAAGCCATATGTTTTAAGGCGAACTGCTCATTTTTATTGGCTGCCATTGGAAACCAAATTTAAAACAAAAAACACATACGTTAAACATCATCTTCTTAGAAACCATATGTTCTATGAGGCTTAGACTTTATGAAAATATTCACCATTTTTGCCTTTACAGGTTTTGCGTTTTTTTTTTTAATGAAATTTGGCTCTTTAGTTTGGTTGTTATGGCAAGTTTAAGAATTACCATAGACTTATAATGTGGAAAATTGAAAAACGACATTTACGCCGTTCAAAATACTTTGTTAAGCTTTCATAGAAATGTTCCTTAAACAATGTTATATCTGCCATACGGTTTTAGGCCTATTGGTACCCAACTTGCCAGAGATGGGAAATTGTCAATTGTCATATTTTGTCATTGTTTTGTTTGATTTGAGGTTTAACGTCCCCGTCAACACTGTAAAGGTCATTTTGGAGACGTTGCTTCCAATTTTGTGGGACTTTTACCCGACATTGAGATGAAATGACATCTCAAGCCCTGTCGCCCAATGAAACCAATGGGGTTTATTAGCATGGACGGTGCACCTCGCACCGCGGTTCCTAGACAGGCTTAGATCCTCTAAGCGTTTTACCAGTACTAGTGTGCGGGCCGGATTCAGCTCTGCTTGAAAGCATCATGCAGCCCATATATTTCTTCAAGCCCCTATGGGCAGGGGCAGTCATATTTTGTCATGCAAAAACACATTAAATCGATATGGATCTCTGAAGCCACTAGGCCGATTGAGCCCAAATTTTATCTGTCCTTGGGCTAAGGGCTTCCATGGTTTATCAGAATACATGACTGCCAGTGGGCAGTGCCCACTAAGCTCTGGTGATATGCCTCTTATTACTGGTTGCCATGGAAACCAAAATCCAAAAAAATAGAAACAAAAATATTTAAAAAAAATCATCTCCCGAGAAACCATATTCTCTATGAAGCTGAGACTTAATTGAAATATTCGCCATATTTGCCTTTTTATGATTTGTGTTTTTGATAAAATTCTGCATTTTAGTTTGGTTGCTATGGCAACTTAAATTTTCCATAGACTTATAATGGGAAAAATGAAAAAATGGTATTTACTATCAAGCCTTATCAGATATTTTGACAAACCTTTCATAGAAATGTTCCTTAAGCAATCTTATATCTGTCATATTATTTTAGGTCTACTGCTCATTTTATTGGTTGCCATAGAAACCAAAATGCCAAAAATAAAATAGAAACAAAAATGCTTTGAAAATCATCTCCTCAGAAACCACATGTTCTATGAGGCTGAGACTTTATGGAAATATTCACCATATTTGTCTCTAGAGGTTTTGTGTTTTTTTTTATGAAATTCGGCTCTTATTTATCAACTTAAAGTTTCCGTAAACTTATAATGGGGAAAAATTGAAAAATGGCATTTACTGCCAAGCCATTGCGGATATTTTTTCAAAACTTTCGTAGAAATATTCTTTAATAAAACATCTATCTGCCATATGATTTTAAGCATACTGCTCACTTTTATTGGTTGCTTGGTTGCAATGGAAACCAAAATGTCAAAAAAAAAAAAAAAAAATGAAAATAATAAAAAAAAAATCATCTTCTCAAACTATAAGCTCAATGAAGCTAAAACTTCATGGAAACATTCGCCATATTTGCATTATCATGTTTTGATTTTTTTATGAAATCCGTTTCACTAGTTTGGTTGCTATGGCAACTTAAGAGTTTCCATAGACTTATAATTACTGAAAATTGGCATTTACTGCCAAGCCTTAGGGGATATTGTACAAAACTTTCATAGAAATATGCGTTCAGCAATCTTCTATCTGCCATATGAATTCAGGCCTCTGCTCAGCGATATCAGACCTCTGAAGCCACTTGTCCAAATAAATTTTATCTTAACATCCTTGGGCACAGAGCTTCCATGGTTTACTAAACCACATGACTGCCAGTGGCCTGCCCCCACCCCCCTCCCCGCCCCTGAGCTCTGGTGAGCATACCCCCCCCCCCCTCCCCGCCCCTGAGCTCTGGTGAGCATAATGGCCAATGGGCCTCTTGTTCTTATTTATAACCCAAACATATGTCCAGTCTTCTCTATGTAAAGTGGGTTTAGCGGGATGTTCATTTCATGGGGTTGTTCATGTGATGTGCATTAAAAAGAGCAATTCATTATTAAGAGCAAAAAAAAAAAAAAAAAGCAAAATGTATAAATATTAAATCAGTATACTGAATAGACTAAATCTTTTCACTTTTAGCCACTGGTCAATAATGGAGTAAATGTGTTTTCTGAATACATTTCATGGAATTGTTGGACATAACTCCCGTAACATTAACACAAGTCTTGCAATAATTGTTTATGTTGGGGTCCTTTTAACTACAAGCCATGTGATAAACCAACTCATGGAAAGTAGAAGTAAAACAAAGATCAGGAATCGATACAACTAACTTACTCCACCCACCAAAGACACCAAAGGGAAAGAAACACAAACATGAAGCGACCAGACCATAATGGAAACCTAAACAAAGGATGGCCATAAGGACAGTTACTTTCCCACAAAATGGCCAAATTCCATCCAAAATAAAAAGACAAAAGTGATACACACAGTAAGTAGTAACAAACAACAACATAAATAAACCGCCACAGAAGAACCGCCTTGGAACGGTCAGTGGAAAGAATTCCATTGGGGGGCTTAAATCGATTTTACGTGGCCTCAATCCTCGCCCTTACTTCCGTCGCGATTTAGACAAATAATTTGTTCCGTCCGCATGAAGGTCTCCTAACTCATCAGTGCAACATCTCCGTGAACACAAATAATCAAATAACCACAGAGGTGAGACAACGGTGAGGACTCGACAGCAAGAAACCACTGAAATGCTGGAGCAAAAGAAAACCAACAGTTAGACTCTGATAGGCCCAACCAGAGAGTGTGTATTTGGTTGAACTATTTGCAGATATGTCCCAAGTGCTTCTTTGGCCGAGAGCTAATCTTTGATCTCTTGGAACAATGAAATCAATATCTGCCGACATTAGCAGTTTTACAGAAACTATAGAGAAACTTATAAGCTCTGTGTCATAAGCTCCTTGCATCTCCAAATGGCTATTTTTGTATGAAAACCTATGATATTTTTCTGATGTCCTTGAGCATACAAATAAGCGAAAAAAGGTGTCTCCACTTTTTTGGCTTGCAGCAACGGCTGCAAGCCAGTTAGATTGGAAAAGTGGTTCCGGTTTTAGACTTCTCTTTCTATGTCATTTTGGATCCTCAGGTGTTTTTTTTTTAAACAAAAATCAGAGATACAGTCAGCTTTTTCCGGTGTTCTGGTTCCCTCAACCTATATAGCTCAATAGCTTTCGCATATTTTAATAGAATACAGGGTACCAGTTTAGTGAGAGATGGTCTAGTGACAGAGCTATCGTTTCTGTGCGAAAGTTTAACTAAACACCGAAGCAAATTTATCCACTAGGCCACGGTCTACTCATTACTACCGTCAACACAGTTTACCTGACCACATTCATAAATCATCTGTGTAGCAGTCTACAATTCACTCGAAGGTCAAAACTCGACGGGTTTTGTTGAAAGTGTGGGTGCTCTATAGTAATCACTCTGTCCGTTCGTCTGTCTGTCCGGCCAAAATTTTTTTTATCCACCATAACGTTCTTATTTCTGGATGGATTTAAATATATACTTGGCAGAAATGTTAACCATAATGTGATTGAGTGTTGCTCGCAAGACTCAGGTCCGTACCTCAAAGGTCAAGGTCATACTTAGAGGTTAAAGGTCCAAAAAGGGTCTTTGTCGTGTCCAATCAATAAATTTGTTATTTCTGGATGGATTTAAATATTACTTGGCAGAAATGTTAACCATAATGTGACGGAGTGTCTCGCGCGAGACCCACAGCCGTACCTCAAAGGTCAAGGTCATACTTAGAGATAAAAGGTAAAAAAAGCGTCTTTTTTATTGTGTCAAATCTATAACTTTCTTATACCTGGATGGATTTAAATATTACTTAGCAGAAATATTAACCATAATGTGACAGTGTGTCACGCGCTAGACCCATGTCCGTACCTCAAAGGTCAAGGTCATACTTAGAGGTGAAAGGTAAAAAAAAAAACGTCTTCTTTATCGTGTCCGGTCAATATCTTTCTTATTCCTAGATTGATTTTAGAATAACTTGACAGTAATGTTAATCATCATGAGAGGATGTGTTGTGCAACCCAGGTTGGTTTCTAAAACCGAGTTATCATGTTCAAAATGATTCTTTGAGCTATGTTCTTTCGTTTCCTTGTTCTTTATAGTTTTTTAACTTCAACATTTTTCTATTTCTCTGATAGTGCTGCCGGGGCGCTAGTCACTTTCACTTACAGCTCTAGTTATATTGAAGGTACTGCCACCAATAAATGAACAAAGTTTACGGCTTACTGACAGTCAATTGGTCCAGTTTTTATCAAGATTAAGATTCACCTTAAATAGCTTTATACTGTTTATTTCTTTTTAGACTTTCAGATAAAAACTGTTAACATTGGTAACATTGTTTACTCTGGTTGTCTCTTGTTTATTATATTTTTATACTTTGCTAATAAAAGATGTTAACATTTAATGTCTCTTCCTCCTTCGTCTTATACTCCCTTGTATGTATATTTGTGTCGTCATCTAACAATTACATGTTTACTGGCCACATGACATGAATGTATACTCGGTATGTATGGAAGACCGCCTCCGTGGTCCAGAGATTAAGGTCGCTGACTTGTTATCACTGGAGGGTCATGGGTTCGAGCCCTGCTACCTGCCATGATCGTTTATGTGAGAACATTTGGTAGTTTGTGTCGGAGGATCGGAGTCGAGTACCGGTACTTTCCAGGAACGATGGTTGGGAAACTACCCGCCTGTATATGACTGAAAGATTGTTGAACGGGCGTAAAACCTAGCAAAAAAAAACAGTATGTATGATGTGTTCTACCACATTATTGTCTCTCATAAATCAGTTAGGTACATTTATTTTGTTTTGTTTGTCCATTTCTACTTGCCAAATCGCATATCGTCCGTGCTCCATAAGTCCATTATTCCTCCTGTCTGTCTGTTAACAATGTCCTCTTCCAACTACTATTCAGATACTACTGAGCAAATTTCAATAAAACAGGGTCATCACAATGATCCCTTACTATCATAGTTGGTCAAAAGTGAGAATGTGATCATTGGGTAACATGTCAATGCCTCAGTTACCTTAACATTGAAATATTTCTTCCAATAAATGTCAGGGTAGTGCCAAATAGAAAATTGACACCTCATGGATTTTTCCATTCCAATGTGCAGATAAACCATATATTGCATTTGAGTACACTGCATCAAAAGTCTATGTCCCATTAACAAGAACAGTGCAACTTGCTTCCTCACCAGTACTTTCATCTACATCAACTCGTGCATCCATGTGGCGGCAATATGGCTACATTTACACTAGGAACCGTACCCTTAAAACCAGGCAAGCCTTTCCTTTTAAAAAGAACCTTTATCTAAGCTGTTGTAGATAGGATCGTATTGAAACTTTTAGAAAACAAGGGCAGGGATAATATCTCAGACGAGTTCGAATTTGGCTCGAATCGGACAATCGGTTTCGCATTTACGTTTCCTTTAGCGTGAAAAATTTTACCATAGGCTTACAATGGAAAACGAAGTCTCCAACTTTTCTCAGCCATTTCGGATCTGATCTGTATCAAACTTGCAGATAACCAGGAGGGGCATACAGGCCACCTCGAGTTAGAATTTGTGCCGCGTAGGACCAACTTCTTTGGAGTTACCTGCCCTTGAGTATAAATATGAGCGAAAAATGGTGTCCACTTTTTCTCAGCTGTTTTCGATCGGATCTTTTTGAAACTTTTAGTAAACAAAGACAAGCATAATAGCTCAGATAAGTTCGAATTTGCCTTTAATCTGCAACCTGTGCTATTTCTCAGGTGAGCTATGGTTGCCCGCTGGGTGACTTGTTCTTACTATTTTAGCTCCCCTGTACCTTATGCTCCGGGGAAATTATGGGTCGGTAGGCGTCTATCGTCCGTCCGTCCGTCAACCATTTTCAAATGTCTTCGTCTTTGAAACCCTCATTACGTAAACACGCCTATACAAATACATTACCAACTTTATCGCCGAAAAAAATGAAAATTTTATGATGAAAAGTTGTGGTATTTTTCTATTTCTGCTCAAAATATAGATTGTGGGCACTCGTTAGAACCCCCTCATCGAGGCGGTTCTAATAAGTACCCACAATCTATATTTTAGAGCAGAAATAAGAACAATAAGGTATACCCCCGGAAACCCAAATTTTACTATAATATAAAAGTGGGGTTCAAGGGGGTCAAAATTATATAGGCGTGTTTCCTTGATGTCTTGGCAACAGGAGAACGAAAGTGTGCATGTATAGTCAATGTCACATGACCAAGATCTCAGCTATGCTCAAATATGGTAAAAACATAAATCTTCTCCTCCAGGACCTCTGGACCGATTGTCTTGAAACTTGGTATGTAAAATTGTGTGAATACTTACTGCCATGTGTGCAAACATGATGACTCTAGGTTGACCTTGTCCTATTTTACACCAAGGTCAAAATTTTATCCTAGGAAAAATGTAAAACAATGCTTTTTTTAAACAAAAATGTGGTCTTTGACATGAAAATGGGTAAAATTAATGAATTCTATGAATGTTCAAGGTCAAGATCATTTTGTGACCTTAGACCAAGGTCGCTTGGATTGCAGGCCCATTGACGTGTCAAAATACATTTTCTCTGAAAACACTTGGCCAATTTCATTTAAATTCATTTAAGTTTTATATGCAGCCTGTTGACAGTGGGGGAATTGAAGCTTGTTCAAATGGTCCAGGTCCATGACCAAGATGGTCGGCATGCCCAAATATGGAGCAAAAAAAAAAAAAAAAACTTAAAATATTTTCTTCTCCAGAACCACTAGGTTGATTTTCTTTATACTTTGTATGTTGCATTGGGCGACTGAGTACTACCAAGTTGATTTTCTTTATACTTTGTATGTAGTATTGGGCGACTGAGTACTACCAAGTTGATTTTCTATATACTTTGTATGTAGCATTGGGCGACTGAGTATTACCAAGTTGATTTTCTTTATACTTTGTATGTAGCATTGGGCGACTGAGTACTACCCAAGTTGATTTTCTTTATACTTTGTATATAGCACTGGGCGACTGAGTACTACAAATAAAAATCAAAAATCAAAATCAAAAATGAGTTCCTTTAAGAGCAATGAAAACATTCATAAGAAAGAAGATGGGTCATACTACGTAGTTTCGGCCAACAAAGCCCCACCAGTGACCCCGCAACGATCCGGCAAAGAAAGCCAGAGGAAACACACCGCAACCCCGCGAACCCCGAACAGGCAGCCGACACAAAGACCGACACAAACCAAAATGGGGTCCAAACAATCAAAAACCCGTCCAGAACATGAGTCTAAACCAATAATTTATTTCTGATTTCTCAGAATATTCACGCCGATCCCAAAGGACCAAAAGTAAAATATAAACCGCACTATGGTTGATGTACGGGGAGACGTTTTACCGCCGCCACACGGCACAACACCGGCCGCAGCGAAGGCAAACAAAAATCAAAAATGAGTTCCTTTAAGAGCAATGAAAACATTCATAAGAAAGAAGATGGGTCATACTAAAAAGTTGTTTTTCTTTATACTTTGTATGTAGCATTGGGCGACTGAGTTCTATCAAGTTTGAAAAATTATTAACCTATATTGACTTTGACAAATTGTACGCCAAGATCAAATTTGGTTCCTTAGGCCTCTAAATAGCAAAAATATAAAACAATGCATTTATTTGACATAAATATAGGTACAAAATGAACATCTATGAATGCTAACGGCCAAGGTCATTCGGGGACATTGGCCATAGGTCGCTTGGACTCATTTGCATTCCAAAATACAGTTCCTCTGAAATGACTGGACCGATTTTATTCACATTTTATATGCATTGGGGGAACGAAAGTTTGATAGAAGCGGTCAAGCCCACATGACCAAGATGGCCACCATGTCCTAATATGGTAAAAACCTTAAAAAATATTCCACTCCGTAACCACTGGACCGATTATATTGAAATTTTGCATTAAGCATCGGGTTAATGAGTACTACCATGTTTGATAAAATGATAACCCTAGGTTGACCTTGACCTATTTTACGCAAAGACAAATTTGGTTCCCATACTTTTGAATGGGAAAAAGGTTAAACATTGCAATTTTCGAAAAACCTAAACATCTTCTTAGGAACCACTGGGCCGATTGTCTTGTAATTTGGTATGCAGTATTGGATAACTGAAGTTAGTTCAAATTATACTCCTAGGCTGACTTTGACTTAATTTACGGCAAGGTCAATTGTGGTTCTTTAGACTTTTGAATGGGAAAAGGTAGAACAATGCATTTATTTTTAAATATTGTGGTCTATGACATGAGGGTAGGTACAAAACGAACGTCTATGAATGGCAAAGGTTGAGGTCATTCAAAGATATTGGCCCAAGATCATTTGGATTGCACGTCCCTGAACATTTCAAAGAACATTTTCTCTTAAACAGGTGGAGCTATTTCAATTTTATTTCATAAGCAGCCTCCTGTCAACTGGGGAATGAAACCTTAATTGAATGGTCCAGGCCACATGAGCATGATGGCCGCAATGCCAAATTAGGTTAAACAATGTAAAAGCTAAGCTGGGTAAATTTCCTCGTTACTTTTTATATGCACAAGGTGACCTGGTACTACCAGATCATTACGAAAACACGCCTATAAATTTTTTACCCCCTTGAACCGCACATTTATATAGTGGAACTTCAATGGCTCAAACACCTTCGGGTCCTCGAAAATCTGTTCGAGACAGGGGTAGTTCGAGCCACTGAGGGTTACTGTCAGGACGCATAACGAAATACTTTTGGACGTCTTTTCGGTGTTCTATAATGAAAATGTATGCTGTGTGTACTCATTCGAATCGCCTCATCGAGGCGATTCTAATGAGTACACACAGCATACATTTGCAAGATAAAAGACTAAAACCTCCTAAAGTATCCCCCACTTTTTCTTAAGTAGAGGATTTCTCGAGGGGCTCAAGAATGAGTTCGACTCAGCCATGGTAAACGAGCCATCGGTGTTCGAGCCATCGAAGTTCTACTGTATAGTAAAACTTGGGTTTTCAGGGGTAAACCTTATTTTTATTTTTCCCCTCTAAAATATAGATTGAGGGTACTCGTTAGAACCGCCTCGATTTGGTTGAAGAAATAGATGGGCTGCATGATGCTGCAGAGCTGAAACCTATACCGCACACGAGTACTGTTAAACCACTTAGAGGATCTAAGCCTGCCCAACAAATGCGGTGCGAGTCGGACCGTCCATCCTTATAAACCCTATTGGTTTCATTGGGCGGCTGGGCTTGAGATGTCATTTCATCTCAATGTCGGGTAAAAGTCCCACAAAATTGGAAGCAACGACTCCAAAATGACTTAAATGTTGACGGGGGCGTTAAACTTCAAATCGAACAAACAAACTAACGCGGAAATGTAAAGAAAAAAAATGTAATTATTAATGGATCCCACAATTATACAACTGTCAAATAACATTTATGAAACTAACCATATAAAGTAACAACTGATTTGAGATTCTCTATATCCCACACGAGTGTGTTTGCCGAATAGCGATGAACTAGTGGCACAGAACGTCAGTGGATACTGAGGCATGTATTTAAAATTTGATCATCACGTGAAAAAGTCCGTGAAATAAACACCCACCTTACACCCCACTTTGTATGTAGAAAACTGGGGTTAACGGGGGTAAACATTATTTTTCTTATTTTTACTCCAAGACAATGGTTATGGGTACTCGTTGGGCGGTTCTAACGAGCACCCTTAACCTATGTTTGCAGTAAAAATAAGAAAAAATGTAACGGATTTTTATCAAAACGTAGCCATTTTGGAGATGTGATCAAATGCACTATGGCCAACGGGTATGTTATCGTAATGTGAAGTTCGGGCTGCACCCTGATAGAGAATTTTAATTACCCAACATGCCAGTTGTTTTTGCTAATTCACCTTATACATCAGTTGGTTGAAAACACTGTCCCGTTGCATTCATCCATTGAAATATGCCATGATATACATGTCTGTACTTATCAACAGCATGTAAACGTTCACATAATTCACATGCTGCTTCTTGAAATACATTAATGTAATTTAAAGACACATATTCGTCTTTTGCCTTTAACATTGCAGCGTATTTGGGATGGTTCAAACTCAATCTTTGTAGATATTTTCCGAGTGCATGGGCATTCTCAAAGTCTCCCGTATAAATATAAGCAGATGGATTGATATTAACTGATCTAACATTTGGCTTGCCGCCGCGCATAACTTGTAAAATATTGTAATTGAAATTTTCGAAAAACTTTTCTGTTATGTAGTCCTCACACAAGGCGTTTTCAAAGGCAAGGTAGTATCGATAAGAAGAATTTAAAATGTCAAAGCAGTTTCCTGATGCATGGTTATATCTTGCACCACAGTTCCATTTCTGGCCACAACTTCCTCGAAAATCAACACTGATATATTTCTGCAAAATCTTAACATAATCATCTCGTTTTGAATGTGCACGGCAGTGGCTTACAACCCATAAAGCATCTTTGGTTTTGTTTTTAGCGATCGCCAAGTAATCCCTTGGAAATATTTTGTTTTCTGCTTTGCGGCGTATGAGTCCATATGGAAGAAAAATGTCCGACTGTTTGGTGTAAGTCATTGTCCAGTTATACTCTTTCTTAAAAAGCGGCGATGGTAATTGAGAATATGACCTCAGTGCTTCATGATGCGTCATTATCCATATTTGGTTCTTCAGTCTCTTCACATCTTTTATATGAAGTGGATGAATTATGACAGCATCACTTAGATTCAGTTCGTTTCTTTTAAACGACATTTTGCAGTTGTTTATTCTACAATTTTGAAAGAATGTAGCATGTAACAAACCTCTTACATTGTGAAAATGACTTGGGTTGTAAAAAAGAATTAGCTTTGAATTTTGTGCAGATGATGGTGTATAGCCTCTGCTATCGGTTTCGTGATGTCCAAAGACTTTAGAAATACCGGCAAGTTTGTTTGGAAAATCAAAGGCCCCAATGTCGACCCAATAAAAGACAAGAAGCAATGCCGCAAACGACACTACGCTCAGGAATCCTGAAAATAGTAAAGATAGTAAGCATATAAATAGAGAATACCAGGTGAGTGTCTTTTGATATCAAGTTTATCAGGCAAGGCTTCGAGAACGCTTGTAGAATCGCGAGGCTTGCCGAGCGACTATACATGCGTTCTCGAAGCCGAGCCTGATAAACTTGATATCAAATGACACGAATCTGGTATTCTATTTATCAGTTTATCCCCTTGTACACTCTTAAATTAGCAATTTACGATCAGTTATCGATGGTCCTCAGTGCGCCCCAACATTCTGGCGGTCAATATATTCAGTGACATCAATTTGTTCTATCATATTTGTTTAAGGATTGATTCCATTTGTTTTCCAGTAATAATAACATTTATGCCATTTTTTCAGTATTCCGCCTCATTCATAAAAGTGCAATGTCACGTTGACTTGATTAAGCTCACTTGTCCTGAGATAGCATATCTTTATCAGGTCAATGTGCTACAATGCAATTAATATAGGGGTAACTGATAAGTATCAATTACATGACGGCGAACGATAAAAATACACTCATTATGTTGAAAAATAGAAGTGAAGGCAATGATCGATTCAATCAACTCACACCGCCCTTCACAGACACCAAAGGGAACGAAACGCAAACGAAATAACTAGCACCTTATGGGAACTTCAATAGCGAGAAGCCAAAACGAGAGATACCTAGCCAAAAGATTGAAAATTGGCTATCGAAAACCAAAAGATATAAGCGATACACACACTCAAAGACAAACCAAAATAAACCGCGACAGAAGAACCGCCTTGGAACTGTCAGTGAAAAGAATTTCACTGGGGCGAGGGGCTTCAATCGATATTACGCGGCCGCAATCTCCGCCCTTGATTCCGTCGCAATTTCAACAAATTATTTGTGCAGTCCTCATGGAGGCTTCCACATAAATGTTATACGGCAGACTGAGTGCATGGAAGTTAACCCAATCACGGTTGGCAACTTTGCTTTCCTCTTTAATTGCACGCCGGTGGGTCAGTCCTCAGATTTCATGACGGTTCCAGCGTAAAGGCTTGCTGAGAATTAGAGATAATCTAATCTGATGTAGATGTAATGTTGGTTGGTGCCTGATGCTCTGTCTCTGGTTGGGCTCATCGGAGTCTAACTTTTTTTTTTGTGTGTGTGTGTGTGTGTGTGTGTGTGTGTGTGTGTGTGTGTGTGTGTGTGTGTGTGTGTGTGTGTGTGTGAATCGGGCTTAACATCGCTTTCAACGATTTTTAAGTCATATCACGACGGTGTCTGGTTGCGACAGGGAGCTCAATGCTCACTTTTATAGTGATGCCTCACTGAAGTATCATGTCCCAGACACATTACATGACACAACACCCATTCACATTATCCTGACACTGGGTCGACCAGTCCTAGCTCTTCCCCGTAAATCTGAGTGCCAAGCGAGGAGCAGCTAGTACCAATTTTAACGACTTTGGTATATCGCGGCCCGGGATCGAACCCGTGACCTCCCGTTCCCCGGAGCGGACACTCTATCAACTGAGCTATCGGGGCCGGTAACTGTTGGTTTTCTTTTGCTCCAGCATTTCAGCGGTTTCTTGCTGTCGAGTCCACATCGTTGTTTCATCTCTGTGAATGACTGATTTTTGGAGATGTTGCACTGATTCACGGAGATGTTGCACTGATGATTTAGTAGGCCGCGGACTGATCAAATTATTTTTCTAAATCGCGACGGAAGTAAAGGCGAGTGTTTTGGCCACGTAAAATCGATTTAAGCCCCCCCCCCCCCCCCCCCCTACAGTGATATTCGTTTCACTGACCGTTCTAATGCGGTTCTTCTGTCGTTGTTAATTTTTGTTATGGCTTGTCTTTAAGGGTGTGTATCGCTTATATTATTTTGCTTTGGATAACCAATTGGCCATTTCGTGAGAAAGTAACTGTCCTTCTGTCCTTTTGGCTTTCCGCTAGTGATGTTTCAATTAGGGTCTAGTTGTTTCATGTTTGTGTTTCTTTCCCTTGGTGTCTCTGATGGGCGCTGTGGGTTGATTGTATCGATTCCTGATCATTGCCTTCACTTCTATTTTCCAAACGCATCAGTGCGTCATCTCCGAGAACACAAAGATCAAACAACCACCGAGATGAAACAACCACTGAAATGCTGAAGCAAAAGAAAACCAACAGTTAAATTCCATTTGGCCCAACCAGAGACAGAGCATCAGGTACCAACCACTATTACATAAGTAAGCCTTTACGCTGGAACCATCATAGAATCTGAGGCCTGATCCACCGGCGTGCAATTATAAAGAGGGAAGCAAATTTATCAACCGTTATTGTGTAAACTACCATGCAATCAGTATGTCGTATGATATCTATGTTTGTACCCAATCTTTTATATCTGAAACTGGGCTCGGAAATCATTGCAAGTATATATTTTAGCTCACCTTGGCCGAAGGCTCCAGGGGGGGGGGGGCTTATAGTATAGTGGGTCGTCCGTCCGTCCACACCTTTCACTAGTTAGATCTCTGCAACCTGCAGGCTGATCTCTACCATTTCTGATCTGTTGGATGCCTCTAGTCCGGAATTGATGACATAAGCTTTTTTTTCGAAATCGAACAAAAACGTTGGTTGCTATGGCAACCAAAATGTCCCATAGACTTAAATGGGCAAAGGCATGTCATCACCGTAGCGCCTTCAGTTTTGATCGGATCTTTCTGAAAATTATTTGTAAGGTGGCTTGGGATAATTAATTTGGATGAGTTCGAAAACCGGCCAAGTCGGCCCGTTTATCGTAGAGTTTCTTCCCCTTTATTGCTGAAAATGCCTATTTTTTGTCATCACCGTAACACCTTCTGTTTTGATCTGATCTTCCTGAAACTAATATGTAAGTAAGTTATGGTTAAAAGCTCGGATAAGTTCGAAATCTAGCGATGTCGGTCAATTTTTACGGAGTTAGTTACATACTCTGCTCTAAATGCATATTTATGACCTTGTCATCACCGTAGCACCTTCAGTTTTGATCGGATCTTCTTGAAACTTACAAACAAGTAAGTCGGGGACAAAAGATCGGATAAGTTCGAAAACTAGCGATGTCGGTCGATTACTCACGGGAGTTATGTACCCTATTTTTTCTTAAAATGCTTAGCTTTGACCTTGTCATCACCGTAGCCCCTTCAGTTTTGATCGGATCTTCTTGAAACTTACAAACGAGTAAGTCGGGGATAAAAGCTCGAAAGGGTTCGAAAACTAGCGATGTCGGTCGATCCGAGGTATGCCCCCTACTTTGCTGAAAATGCTTATTTTTGACCTTGTCATCGCCGTATCCCCTTCAGTTTTGATCGGATCTTCTTGAAACGTACAAACAAGTAAGTCAGGGATAAAAGCTCGGACGAGTTCGAAAACTTGCGATGTCGGTCGATTACTCACGGAGTTTTGTTCCCTACTTGCTGAAAATGCTTATATTTGAAATTGTCATCACCGTAGCCACTTCAGTTTTGATCGGATATTCTTGAAACTGACAAATAGGTAAGTCAGGGATAAAAAAGTAGAAGTAAAACAAAGATCAGGAAGTGATACAATTAACTTACTCCACCCATAAAAGACACCAAAGGGAAAGAAATACAAACATTAAGCGACCAGACCATAATGGAAACCTAAACAAAGGAAGGCCATAAGGACAGTTACTTTCCCACAAAATGGCCATATGGCCATCCAAAACCAAAAGACACCAGTGATACACACAGTAAGTAACAAACAACAACATAAATAAATCGCCACAGAAGAGCCGCCTTGGAACGGTCAGTGGAAGATTTCCACTGGGGGGCTTAAATCGATTTTACGTGGCCACAATCCTCGCCCTTACTTCCGTCGCGATTTAGACAAATAATTTGTTCAGTCCGCATGAAGGCCTCCTAATTCATCAGTGCAACATCTCCGTGAACACAAAAATCAAAGAACCACAGAGGTGAGACAACGGTGAGGACTCGACAGCAATAAACCACTGAAATGCTGGAGCAAAAGAAAACCAACAGTTAGACTCCGATGAGCCCGACCAGAGACAGAGCATCAGGCACCAACCGACATTATCTCTCTAATTTTCAATAAGCCTTTACGTTGGAGCCGTCATAGAATCTGAGGCCTGACCCACCGGCGTGCAATTAAAGAGGGAAGCAAAGTTGCCAACCGTGATTGGGTTAACTACCATGCATGCAGTCTGTCGTATAATATCCATGTTGTACCCAATCTTTTTATATCGAAGAATGATTTTACGAAATTGGGTGCTGAAGTCATTGCGGTTATATATTTTTCTGAATTTATATACTAAGTCACCATAAAATTCGGGTTCCGATAGACCTTGTTGCAGAAGAGATTTAAGTCCAATATTGAATTTTGAAATTAAATCAGAATGGCGTCTATAAAATTTTGAAAAGGCTTTGCGTAGTTTATGGTACCGATAACCCTGATTAAGGAGTTTAGCCGTTAATAATTTATTACGAGTGTTGAAGTCAGTTACATGACTACACACTCTAGCAAATCGAATTAATTGCGAAATATAAACGCCATAGGATGGCGCACGAGGAACATCACCATCCAAAAAAGGAAAATTTACAATCTCAAAATCAAAGTCATCGCGTTTATCATAAATTTTGCACGAAACAAATCCATCTACAATAGATAGATGTAAATCCAAAAACGGGGCCTCGGTATCAGAAGAATTTGCTTTATTTAGCCTATTTTTGGCCTTGTCATCACCGTAGCTCCTTCAATTTTGATCGGATCTTCTTTAAACTTACAAACAAGTTAGTCAGGGATAAAAGCTCGGATGAGTTCGAAAACTGTGAAGTCGGCCAATCTATCATAGAGTTACATCCATTTGATAGATGCAAATGCCTATTCTTGACATTGTTCTCACTGTAGCCCCTTAAGTTTCAATCGGATCTTCTTGAATCTTACATGTTAGGAAGTAACGGATAAAACCTCAGCTGATTTTAAAAATTGGTGAGGTCGACCTATATTTTAGAGAGTTATGTCCCCCTTGATTTTCGAAAATGCCTTTTTTATCTTGTCATCACCATAGGCCCTTCGGTTTTGATTAGATTTTCTATAAACTTACTTCTAAGTAAGTTAGGAATAAAATCTTGGATGTGTTCGAAAACTGATGAGGTCATCCTGTTTATCATAGAGTTACGTCCCTTTGGTTGCAGAAAATACCTATTTTGACCTTGTCAGAATAGGTATTTTAACTCCTTTAGTTTTTAACATGTCTTCTTGAAAACTACAAATAAGTTAATCAGGGATAAAAGCTCGGATGAGTTCGAAAACTAGCGATGTCGGTCTATTACTGACAGAGTAGTGTCCCCTATTTAGCTGAAAATGCTTAGTTTTGACCTTGTCATTACCGTAGCCCCTTCAGTTTTGATCGGATCTTCTTGAAACTTGCATACATGTATAAGCAAGTCAGGGATAAAAGCTCGAATGAGTTCAAACACCGGCTCCCATGCCAATAGGATCAACTCTTAAAGAAAAGAAAATGCTCCTGAGGAGCAAATGGTATCCTTTAAGTGCAAACCCCTTTGTCAGTTGGACATGTCTTATAGAAAAGCGAACAGGAAATTCTGAAAGTTGTCTCCCTTTGAAAAATGGCTGACAAATCATCGAGGTGTTCCCATTCCCTTTAAATCGATTTTACGCGGTCACAATAGCTAGGAAAGCTGCCTCGGAAAACAAAGAAAATATGAGTCGGGGCGCACCGTGTTCATTACGATAACACACCCGTGTGACATAGTGCATTTTTTACATCTACAAAATGGCCATTTTTTTGATGAAAATCCTTGATATTTTTCTTATAAATACTGCAAACATAGGTTGTGGGTGCTCGTTAGAACCGCCTCAATGAGGCGGTTCTAACGAGTACCCACAACCTATGTCTTGGAGCAAAAATAAGAAAAATAATGTAAACCCCCGTAAACCCTAGTTTTCTCTATATAAAGTGGGGTTTAGGGGGGTCTTCGTTTCACGGACTTGTTATCGTGATGATTACTTTTGAGAATGGAGTTCACATTACGAAAACACACCTATACAAAAACATTGTAAATTTTACCGCCGAAAAAATGAAAATTTTAAGATGAAAAATTGTGATATTTTTCTTATTTCTGTTCAAAACATAGATTGGGGATACTCGTAAGAACCGCCTCATCGAGGCGGTTCTAACGAGTACCCACAGTCTATGTTTTTGAGCTGATATAAGAAAAATAATGTATACGCCTGCAAACCCCAGTGTTACTATATAAAGTGGGGTTTAAGGGGGTCAAGTTTATATAGGCGTGTTTTCGTGATGATCTCACTCAAGTACTGCTTATGAAAAACCTGAACAAAACAGAGAGACGCTGCTCTTTTAACTAGAGGTTATGCTCAGCATGCTCGTCGTCCTTTCATCGATTTTGAAATTAATCACGGACGTCATTACATCAAAATATCCTTCATTAATAAGGGTTTGGATTTTAAAGATTTACCTAGTATCTTCCGGGACATTTCGGTGATTTCTTCCATTCCTGCTTATTTTCAAAATACTGAAACACCCGTAATTTGCTATGAATACAATAAACCTGTTAGCTCTATCATTTTTAATTTCAATAAACATGTTTCTGATCTTGATATAGAAACTTACATTCTTGCACACCAGACAAGCAAATCCGTGATTTTACCCTGGGATAGAAATTTATGTTCTGACCCTGGTGTTCCAACCCCAAATCGAATGTAATCGCGTGTTTGATAAATGCACTGGTTGATTACAACCTCATGCGCGGCGTCGTCATGCGTGACGTCACTAAACATTCCTGTCGTGTCATCACAAAATGGCGGACGTCGGTAACCGAAGTGGCAGCAGCATTAAAAATCCGTGCTAAGAAATGGAAGGTATGCAAGAAAAAGAATCCAATATGGGTGTGAGGGGTGGATAGAAAAATCCGTCCCTCGGGATCACTGTCCGGCATCACTCGGCAATCTTCGTGATGCCGGACAGTGACCCTTGGGACGGATTTTTCAATCCACCCCTCACACCCATATAAGATTCTTATACTCCTGATCCTGTGATTGTACAAATTCATTGTATTGCTAACCTGCTGCTGGTCATATTATTACTCGCAATTTAAAATTATTTTTGATTCTAGGATACGAAATGTAATCTCTAAAGCACCGAAATATCGATTTCCTTTAAATTTATTTCAATAAGTGTAGCTGCCTTGAATGAATTTGGTGATCGATGGTGTAAACGAGAGTATGTTGAGCACAAAGCCTTCAAAGAATGGAAATTTAGCATTCTGAAAGTAGTGAACAAACGCATTTCTTTCTACTCTCAAAATACGAACTTATTACCTCCTAAACCTAAGACGTCTTTACGTCACCTTAAACTAGGTATTCAAATATTTCATAAGAGGTTTGTTTTGACTCCATCAGACAAGGCCGCTAACAATGTGGTCGTTTTTTGACGGCTCCACTATGTTAACACTCTTCAGCAAGAAACTGGTGGTACTTAGGCTTATGAACTGCAGCTTTTGGCTGTAGAGAGGGTTATAGTTGATGACCACATTTGTCATTCAGCCACAAAGTTTGCTGTATTTGTTACAGAAGGCCAAGATAGGCTTCCTACATTTTATTGGTTACCTAAGCTTCATAAAAGACCATACAAAGCACGCTTCATTAGGGCCCCGCAAATAAATTTGCGTGTGCCTTTTAGTAATCTTCCTGTCTGTCTGTCCATACGTCTGTCTTTCCGTCTGTCGGTCCACATTTTTATGTGTGTTTTTTTTTCTAAATAACTTACTAACCGTCGAACGCACCAACTGCAAACTTTCAATATAAGGTCAAAATACCATTGCAAATTACGTAACTCTAATTACAATACTCTCAGAGTTATGGCACTTTGAAAAACTTAAAAATGTTCACATTTATCATGTTTTTTCTTAATCACTTACGAACCATCAATCCTATCAACTTCAAACTTTAAATATAAGGTCACAATATTATTATACAATTTCATTGCAAGTTACATAACTGTAACTTCAATACTCTTAGAGTTACGGCCCTTTGAAAAACTTAAAAATTCAGCTTTTTTCGTCTTTTTTCATCTTTATTTTAAAACCGCTATAGATATTCAAATGAAACTTCCTAAAGTTATTGACAGTTGCCCTATAGTAATGTCCTGTCGTCTGTCCGTCTGTCTGTCCACCTGACCGTCTGTCCACCAACAAGATCCATAACCCTGATACCATTTGAGATATTTTCACGAAACTTCACAGATATGTAGAGCTCCCTGAGACGATATGAAGAACATATGAACCACAACTCTAATTTTGCTATATTTGGAGAGATCACCCCTTGAACATTGAACATAGCCATTTTTTTCTTAATAACTTGCAAGTCTTCAAACTCATCAGATTCAGTCTTTAAACGTTAGGTCACAACAACATTACACAATTTAATGGCAAGTTACGTAACTCTAGCTTCAATACTCTGAGAATTATGGCCCTTTGAAAAACTAAAAAATTCAGCTTTTTTCGTCTTTTGTTTTCATCTTAATTCCAACTCCCTGGTAGCGCTGCGGTGCCCTTGTCAGTTTCACTGACAGCTCTAGTTGCAAATTCAAGCTTTTGTACCACCACTAAACTTTCCAAATTATTGACTTCATGTGTTGCTGCTATTAAAAAAACATGTGCTTAAATATTGCGACAAAGTCTTTGAAAGATCAGGGAGAAATCTGTTTTGGTATATAAAAAATTCTAATGAAGTTTTAAAAAAAATGAAATCCAGACGTTTTCGTGCTTAAGTATGTCTACTAATGATTTTACCATCCCTTACACTACGCTTCCTCATAATCTTATAAAAGAAAAAACTTATTGATTTAATTGAAATTTTATTTCAAAGGGAAGACTCCCTCTATCCTGCTTGTAATGCATTTGCTTGATTGGAGGTTTAACGTCCCCATCAACACTTTATAGGTCATTTTGGAGACGTTGCTTCCAATTTTGTGGGACTTTTACCCGACGTTGAGATGACATGACTTCACAAGCCCTGTCGCCCAATGAAACCAATAGGGTTATATGCATGGACGGTCCGACTCGCACCATTGTGCCTGGGCAGGCTTCATAGTGTAGATTAT
This sequence comes from Lucinisca nassula, assembly GCA_963580285.1. Lineage (NCBI taxonomy): Eukaryota > Metazoa > Mollusca > Bivalvia > Lucinida > Lucinidae > Lucinisca > Lucinisca nassula. The sequence continues at coordinate 76,670,627 of OY757023.1, forward strand.
ATTTTCTTGTCCTTTGGGATCATTGATTCCATTGTGGAATTTTGAAAATATCTGAGGGTCACTGATGAGGCCTAATTGGCCGAAACTAGCTAGTCTGGTCCAGAAAACATGTACACTCTATATTTTTCACTTCTGTGGTGTATTTCTTGCTTCCAAAGGATAACCCTTTTATAGAACATATTTAACTTCACTACAGCTGGTGTGTGCGAATGTGTGGCGGGGGTAAAACGTCTCCCTGCCCTACATCATAGTGTAGATTATATTTTCTTGTCCTTTGGGATCATTGATTCCATTGTGGAATTTTGAAAATATCTGAGGGTCACTGATGAGGCCTAATTGGCCGAAATTAGCTAGTCTGGCCCAGAAAACATGTACACTCCACATTTTTCACTTCTGTGGTGTATTCCTTGCTTCCAAAGGATAACCCTTTTATAGAACTTAGAACCTCTAAGCGGTTTACCAGTACTTATGTGCGGTCGGTTTAAGCTCTGCATGGAAGCATCATGCAGCCTATCTTTTTCTTCAGAGCATGTAGTGTAAGAAATTCTTTTTTCACTTATGATGAAAATAGAAAATTTTGCTTTATGGTCATGTCAGAAAGTGTGTGAAGCTCTCACCTTTCTACTTGACACTATTTACATAACATTTGGTACTAAGTTATTTAGACTAGTTGTCCGTTGATGGGTACAATTTGCACACCCCTTGTGGCTGATCTCTTCTTTTTTTGTTATGAAAGAGACTTCATGATGTCTCTTTCCGTTGAAAACCAATCTGAAATCATTGAAGCCTTTAGCTCGACTTCTAGATATTTGGATGATTTATTAAATATTGAAAATACCTATTTCGATGGGGTGGTCAGTCAAATTTATCCCCCACAGAACTTTAGTTAGATAAAGCAAATTCTTCTGACACCGAGGTCCGTTTTTGGATTTACAACTATCTATTACAGATGGGCTTGTTTCTCGCAAAATGTATGATAAACACGATGATTTTGATTTTGATATTTTAAATTTTCGTTTCTTGGATGGCGATGTGCCTTGTGCAGCATCCTATGGCGTTTATATTTTGCAGTTAATTCGACTTGCCAGAGTGTCTAGTCTTGTAACTTACTTCAACACTCGTAATAAATTGTTTACTGCTAAACTTCTGAATCAGGGTTATCAGTATCATAAACTACGCAAATCATTTTCAAAATTTTATAGACGTCATTCCGATTTAATTCAAAATTCAATGTTGGACTTAAATCTCTTCTGCAACAAGGTCTATCGGAACCCGAATTTTATGACGACTTAGAATATAAATTCAGAAAAATATATAATTGCAATGAATCAGCACCCAATTTCGTAAAACCATTCTTCGATATAATAAGATTGGGTACAACATAATTTTTATAGTACTACATAAATGTTATATAACAGACTGCTTGCATTGTAGTTAACCCAAATCACGGTTGGCAACTTTGTTGCCCACTTTAATTGCACGCCGGTGGGTCAGGCATCATATTCTATGACGGGTCCAGCGTAAAGGCTTACTGATAATTAATTTGAGGGTATTCAATTAGGGTCTAGTTGTTTCATGTTTGTGTTTCTTTCCCTTGGTGTCTCTGATGGGAGCTGTTGGTTGATTGTATCGATTCCTGATCATTACCTTCACTTCTATTTTCCAAACGCATCAGTGCGACATCTCCGAGAACACAAAGATCAAACAACCACCGAGATGAAACAAACCACTGAAATGCTGAAGAAAAGAAAACCAACAGTTAAACTCCGATTGGCCCAACCAGAGACAGAGCATCAGGTACCAACTAAGCCTTTACGCTGGAACCATCATAGAATCTGAGGCCTGATCCACCGGCGTGCTATTAAAGAGGGAAGCAAATTTATCAACCGTGAATTCGTAAACTACCATGCAATCAGTATGTCGTATAATATTTATGTTGTACCCAATCTTTTTATATCTGAAACTGGGCACGGAAATCATTGCAAGTATATATTTTAGCTCACCTGGGCCGAAGACTCCAGGGGGGGGGGGGGGCTTATATTATAGTGGGTCGTCCGCCCGTCCACACTTTTCACTAGTCATGTAACTTACTTCAGCACTCGTAATAAATTGTTAACTGCTAACCCTCTGAATCAGGGTTATCGGTATCATAAAACTACGCAAAGCCTTTTCAAAATTTTATAGACGTCATTCCGATTTAATTCAAAATTCAATGTTGGACTTGAATCTCTTCTGCAACAAGGTCTATCGGAACCCGAATTTTATGATGACTTAGTATATAAATTCAGAAAAATATATAATTGCAATGACTTCAGCACCCAATTTCGTAAAATTATTCTTCGATATAATAAGATTGGGTACAACATACATTTTATAGTACTACATAAATGTTATACGACAGACTGCTTGCATTGTTGTTAACCCAAATCACGGTTGAAAACTTTGTTGCCCACTTTAATTGCACGCCGGTGGGTCAGGCCTCAGATTCTATGACGGTTCCAGCGTAAGGGCTTACTGACAATTAGTTTGAGGTATCTAATTTTATTTAATGTTGGTTGGTGCCTGATGCTCTGTCTCTGGTTGGACCAATCGGAGTCTAACTGTTGGTTTTCTTTTGCTCAAGCATTTTAGTGGTTCCTTGCTGTCGAGTCCTCACCTTTGTTTCATCTCTGTGGCTGTTTGATTTCTTTGTGTTCTCGGTGATGTTACACTGATGAGTTAGGAGGCCTTCATGCGGACTGAACAAATTGTTTTGTCTAAATCGCGACCGAAGTTAGGGCGAGGATTGCAGCTGCGGAAAATTGATTAAAGCCCCCCCCCCCCCCCGACCCCGAGTGGAATTTGTTTCACTGACCCTTCGTTCCAAGGCGGTTCTTCAGTCCCGATTTTTTTATGTTATGGTTTTGTGTTTTGAGTGTGTGCACCGCTTATATGATTTTGTTTTGAATAGCCAATTGGCCATTTTGTGGAAAAGTAAATATCCATTTGGCTTTCCGCTATTGGTGTTTCCATTAGAGGCTCGTTATTGCGCTGCGTTCCAACGCAGCGCCACTTGTAATGAGTTTGAGACACGGACTATGTATTCATGAAACTTGACTTTTCATTGATGTAAGCGAATTGTCAGATACAGAAGTTCGCGTTTTAGATAAAATTAAAACACTTTTTTAACAATTTTAATTTGCGACTACATTCAATTATACATTTGTAATCTGATTTTTGCCATTCACATTCTATTTTTGTTACCTTTTTAATAACGAACTATGTTTTTCGTTTTTATCGTCGAAAGGGTATTCGGTTTTGATTATTGTTTTATTTTCAAACAGTACAGTCCTGAAAATATACCCCTGGTATTTCATTGTTGAATGTTCCAAAATTAAAATTCAGTGTTTGAAATAGATAACAATATGTCTATTTGTGTTTGAAATAGATGACAGTGTGCCTTCACAGAATTGCACAATCTAAGGTTTAAAATTATCCCTTTCGATTCCAATGATTGTTTACTGCGTATTAATTAACCCTGTTACTACAACAAAGGTTAACCCTTTCAATCCTGAAGCCCGGCACAGATACTTATGCAAACTATGTAGATCCTGATGAGATGGCCCATAATGAGCCACCTTATTTGGATATATAGCTTGTCATCCTGATAACGCCTTAAAGCTAGATACCATATTTAGTAGAACGGACGTGCCAATAGTCAATGATGGTAGAGTCCACTCCGGAAACTCAGGGTGAAAGGGTAAATAAATCAAAGCACTGGCGGCACTGATAGGTCAAGTATCTCTGAGTTGGCCCTAAAGGGGAACTTGTACTGTTTCGTTTAACCCTTAAATAATTATACCCTAAACAAACAGTGTAGACCTGATCAGACACCGCGTTCTGATCTGGGTCTAGACTGTTTGCAAAACCCAACACATGATTCCAGTCCAGATTCTACAGATAACGCTTTCGTGGAGATTGATCATGAAATCTTTTTTACGGTCATTCTCTTCCTTCCGCTGATTCGAGAAATGCAGTTGTCAGTTTCTAGCGAAAAAATGTGCACTGTACCGGTTAACCGCTTATGTATAAGCCTGCCCAGCAAAAGTGTGGGTAGGTAAACTGACCGGCTCAAAATTAAGCTATAATGGTGTTGACTGGGCCGTTCAATTCCAATACAAACAAACAAAATCTACAGATAACTGTACACTCTGAACTCACAGCGGTACAAATAACGCGTTTTTTTTGTTTGTTTGTTTGTTTTGTTTTGTTTTGGTTTTGTAAATGACGGTTACCTGGATTGCCTAAAAACCCGCCTATATAAATTTGACCCCCTTTAACTTCACTTTTATATAGTAAAACTGGGATTAACGGTAATACACATTATTATTTTCTTATTTTTCTTTTAGATGACCGTTAGAACCGTCTCACCGAGGTAGTTATAACGAGTACCCACAATCTATGTTTTGAACAGGAATATGATAAATATCAGATTTTCTTATACCTGAAAATTTTCATTGGTAAAGTTTTCAATATATTTGAATAGGTGTGCTTTCGTAATGAGTAATAGTCATGAAGGCGCCAACGATGAAAGTTTTGTGCCTAGTAACCTAAGTGTTTTTGTGTGGGTCTAACAGGGGATGGAACTTACAGTCATCACGAAAACACGCATATATAATTTTGACCCCCTCGAACCCCACTTTTATATAGTAAAACTGGGGTTTGCAGGGGCAAAGCTTATTTTTCTTATTTCTGCTCAAAGATATATATTGTGGATACTCGTTAGAACCGCCTCGATGAGGCGGTTCTAACGGGTACCCCATTCTATATATTGAGCAGAAACAAGAAAAATATCACAATTTTTCATCTGGAAATTTTCATTTTTCGGCGATTAATGTTTCAATGTATTTGTATAGGCGTGTTTTCGTAATGAATTTCCGGCATAGCATTGATATTTTCATATTCTCATTCTTCATTTATGCTCGCTACATTTCGTTGGCTGACGTTTTGGATGACCTTAATATAACAATATCAATAATCTTCTCTCCTTGCTGCCATGCATTATATGAACGAGCCTGATACTGTTAATTCGCTTGAACAGGCAACATCAACCCAAGGAAATTGTTCGACTACTGTTGAAGTGACAGATTGCTTGCCCATGAGAAATTGTGCACAAACCCCTGCAGTTCCTCATATACATCACGTGAACAAGTCCGTGGAGTAAAGACCCCCCTAAACCCCACTTTATATATAGAAAACTGGGGTTTACGGGGGTAAACATTATTTTCCTTATTTCTCTTCCAAGACATAGGTTGTGGGTACTCGTTAGAACCGCCTCAATGAGGCGGTTCTAACGAGCACCTAAAACCTATGTTTGGAGCAGAAATAAGGAAAATATCACAAATTTTCATCAGCAAAAATACCTTTTTTGAGGTTTGAAAAATGCATTTTATCACACGGATGTGTTATCGTAATGTATCGCTTGATCCCCTGACGTGTGTTCCATGTAAATTGCTTGGACATATAGTCTTCATAGTCTTCTAAAATATAATGGCCTACATGGATGAACATAAACTTTTGTCAGATAGACAACATGCATTTAGAAAAAAGGCATAATTGTGAAACTCAGTTGAGCAGGGTTATTAATGACTGGGTAAAAATCTTGGACAAAGGGGGTGGGGAGGACAGGTGTACACATTCATTATGGACTTCGAGAAGGCTTTTGACACACACCCTCATGTAATACTGAAATTCAAATGATCTGATTATGGTATTGTGGGGAAGAGTCTCAAATGGATAAATTCCTTTCTTTTCTACAGAAAACAGCGAGTTGTTGTTAACGGGTGAATCTACGGAGTGGGCTCAAATTTTGTCTGGGGTCCTACAAGGGACTGCTCTTGGTCTACTGTTAGTCGCCCTGTCTATCATAAATAATATTTTCGCAGACACTGACCCAGAAATATGACTGTTCGCGGACGACTGTGTTTGCTGCCTGGAAATTAGGGATACTGATACTTCAGACTTGTGGATGTTCGGCACGAAAATGGGGCATGGTATTTTAGCCCGTTAATGCAATGTTATGCTGACAACTAGGAAGAGAGTCAAACGCCTAAGAGGGAACGGCCTTCGAGAATGTGGATTCCATTAAATACCTTGCTGTAACAACCACACACGTTTTGAGATGGAATACACACATTAGCGACATGTATACTAAGGCAAATAAAACGCTTGGTCTCCTGGGGCGAAATCCTCATCAGTGCCCTCAGGATGTAAAGGTGTGTGTGTGTGTGTGTGTTGGGGGGGGGGGGTCAGAATATAAAATACTTGTTCGCCCGATCTTGGAATATGGTAGCTAAAGGGAGTGATCCTAGATGAAGAAATTGAAAAAAGTTCATAATAGAGCTGTTATATTTGTAACAAGCAATTACTGTTTTGAAACAAGGAGTATGACTGGAATACTATGAAAACTATGATGGGGGTCTCTTAAGAATACGAGAGGAGATAGTAGGCTCATAATATTATACAAAGGTCTATAGGGTTCTGCCAGCACTCCAACAGAAGACCTTGTTCTCCCAGCTAACGACGCTGTAGAAATCACAATTCATTGGCATTTCAGACACCTAGTGCAAGAACTGACATTTACAAAGAATCAAAGAAAAGTGGGGTTTATTATGTTATCCATTATTTTCCTTATTTTTGCTCAAAACACAAATTGATGGTGCTCGTTGGAACCGTCTCTGCGAGGCGCTTCCTATATTTGGACCAAAAATAAGAAAAACCATCAGACATTTTTATTTGAAAAATCGTACCGGTTTGATAACCCTGAGGCTATTTAAGTTTCATGCTATGAGCGAAGCTTCCGATCAAACTGCACGGGCGCGAAGGTTGCTATGAGCGAAGCTTGTCGAACAAGTTTTATTGAAGGTTTGTTGTGTGCCTGTTCAAAGTGGATTGAGATCTATTCCAGGTTCTGATGCAACTAGCCTTGCTATGTTGCCTAGCGCTTTGCGCCTAGAGTGAAAAGTGAAAGGCAGGTCAAAAACAGTCTCCCTGCCCTACATCATCGTGTAGTTTGTATTTTCTTGTTCTTTGGGATTATTGGTTCCATTGTGGGATTTTGAAAATATTTGAGGGTCACTGGTGAGGCCTAAATGGCCGAAACTAGCTAGTCTCACCCAGAAAACATGTACATTGCATAATTTTCAGTTCTGTGGTGTATTCCTTGCTTCCAAAGGATAACCCTTTCTAGAACATATTTATGACTGCTAAAACTATTATATCATAACAAGCTAAATTGGGAGAACACAATCTAACAATTGTTTCCTTATGGTTGCTCAAAAGCTAAGCTTATTCTGATCATTGTCTTCACTTCTATTATAGATCATTGATGCAGCTCTAACGAGCGCTTATAGTCTTATGTTTGAATTAGTTAGTTTGAAATTTGAAGTTTTTAGGTAATTGTTTGTCAGTCGACCCAAAGGTACTATGTACAGAAGCTCTTCAGTGTTGATGTCCCCGTGATTATCACTGATTTGTAGGAAATCTTGGTAACGGTTGTTTATCAAGAATAGCCGCGTTTTTCTTACTGCTGAGAGGTCCTAATTTTGCGTAGAATATAAGAATCTTATATGGGTGTGAGGGGTGGTTGGAAAAATCCGTCCCGAGGGACACTGTCCGGCATCACGAGGCTTGCCGAGTGATGCCGGACAGTGATCCCGAAGGACGGATTTTTCTATCCACCCCTCACACCCATATTGGAATCTTTTTCTTGCATACCTTCCATTTCTTAAAGCGGATTTTTAATGCTGCAGTCACTTCGGTTACCAACGTCCGCCATATTGTGTTGACACTGCAGGAATGTTTAGTGGCGTTGCTGTGACGTCAACCTTAACGACGGCGCATACGAGGTCGTAATCAATCAGTGAATTTATCAAACACGCGATTATATTCGCTTTTGGGTCGGAACACCAGGGTCAGAACATAAATTTCTATCCCAGGGTAAAATCACCGATTTCCTTGTCTGGTGTGCAAGAATGGTTTATCTATAAAATCTAGATGGGAGTCATATGTTGGGTTTGGCAAACTGTGTAGACCCAGCTCAGACGCCGCAGAACAGGATTTTAAGGATGAAACACAGCAGTTTATGTCCTCATTCAAGACAAGTTTTCCAGCCTACCCTCAGTGATAATCGATCCTCAGGCGCTGTCAGTGCTTTGATTGTATATTGCATGTGTCATTACTTCGGTTACAAAGTTCTGGTGTTTTAGGAGATATTGCCAGTTTTCTAACTCGGACATTTAAGGAAAAAAATGTAATTGTTAATGGATCTCACAATTATACCAATGTCAAATGACATTTATGAAACTAACCTAAGGCTCGTTCATTAGTTTCATATGAAGTGACCACTTATTTGAGATTCTCTATATTCCACACGGGTGTGTTTGCCGAATAGCGATGAAATAGTGGCACAGAACGTCAGTAGGTACGGAAGCGTGTATTTAAAATAGGATGAAGTTCGGACTGCAATGTGATGCACCCTGATATAAAATTTTAACTAGCACCCATAACCTATGTGTGTAGTATAAATGAGAACAAGATGTGTTTGTGAAACACGAATATGTCCCCGGGCGTGGTCATTTTTTTTCAAAGTTGGTCACAGTTCAAAGTCAAGGTCAAAGGTCAAGATCTTTCATTTAAGTGGGAAGCCCTTGGCACAAGGAACTGACATGCCAAATATGAAGGCTCTATCTTAAATGGTTAAAAAGTTATGAACAATAATGGTTTTTTCTTTAAAGTAGGTCATAGGTCAAGGTCACAGGTCAAAATATTTTGCAGCTCTTGTCACAAGGAACCTACATGCCAAATATGAAGGCTCTATCTTAAACGATTCAAAAGTTATGAACAATTTTATTTTCTCTTTTAAGTAGGTCAAAGGTCAACGTCATGGTACAAAAATTTTGCATGAATGTAAAGTACTTATCATAAGAAACATACATGTCAAATATGAAGGCCCTATCCCAAACGGTTTGAAAGTTATGACCAAATGTTATTTTTTTCTTTTAAGTAGGCCAAAGGTCAAGGACATTCATGCAATTTTTTTTTGCATGAATGTAAAGCTCTTGTTACAAGGAACCTACATGCCTCATATGAAGGCTGTATCTCAAACGGTTCAAAAGATATAACTAATTTTAACCTTTTCATTTATGTAGGTCAAAGATCAAAGTCACTGGTCAAAAATTTTTGTGTGAATGTAAAGCTCTTGTCACAAGGAACCTACCTGCAAAATATGAAGGCTGTATATGAAATGATTCAAAAGTTATGACCAAAATGTTAAGGTAGGTAAAAGGTCAAGGTCACAGATCAATTTTTGTTGCATAATTGTAAAGTTTTTGTCACAAGGAACATACATGCCAAATATGAAGGCTGTATCTCAAGCGGTTCAAAAGTTATGACCAATGTTAATTTTATTCTTTTAAGTAGGTCAAAGGTCAAGGTAAAGGTCTCGGGTCATTTTTTTGTGTGTGAATGTAAAGCTCTTATCACAAGCAACCTACATGCAAAATATGAAGGCTGTATCTCAAATAGTTCAAACGTTATGACAAAAATGTTATTTTTTATTTTAAGTAGGTCAAAGGTCAAGGTCACAGGTCAAATTTTTTTTCATGAATGTAAAGCTTTTGTCCTAAGGAACACACATGCCAAATATTAAGGCTGTATCTCAAGCGGTTCAAAAGTTATGACCAATGTTATTTTTTGCTTGAAAGTAGGTCAAAGGTTAAGGTCAATTTTTTTTGCATGAATGTGGAGCTCTTGTCACAAGGAATCTTCATGCCAAGTATGAATACTCTACCTCCAACGGTTCAAAAGTTATGGCCAACGTTAAAGTTGTCCACGTACAAACCAAGAAACCAACAAACAAACAAGAAGTATTCACAATGGGGTTTCTAGGACAACTCCCAACCCCACACTGTGGGGCTGACCCCCCGGGTCGGCCCCGCCGAGTGGGGACATTTTTTCATCCCCGCAACACTGTGGGCCCCACCCCAACCCCGGCCCCACCGAGAGGGGATGCAATAGAATAAAATATTTGTTTGCCTGCCGTATCGCGGGGGAATCCCCTGGTGTAAAATGATTTACAACGCAAAAAAAAAAAAAATGTAAGGATTAATAAAGAAACAGGGGTCTATCCTTAAAGGAAAAAAAATTGCTCCTTATTGTTATCGTAAAATCAGTTCATTCATTTTGTAGATTAATGTAAACAAACCTTGAATATAAATACGTACCTTCATATGTATGTAATGTGTTAATTATCCGAAAATATCCTGACTTTCACACAGTAGACAAAATCGATACATCGTCTGGACAAAACATAAAATATGCTATCAATTTTCACTAGCGGAAATAATATTACGTCAGCCGAATAAATCTTTTCAATTTTCGCAGTTTTTTTAATTGTTGCTATACGTATGGAAGTCTTTTTCTAACAGACTCAGTTTTTCATAGTTAAAAAAGAAAATTATTATCAATTTATTTTATGTATTACGCAATTCGTAAATCAAAGCTAATCATTCTTAAAAAAAAACACATCTTTCTTGTCCCCATTTTGGACACCCAATCCATAAGCTCTAGCGCTAAATTCTCTCCCTCCCCAGCCCAATGCCCCCAGCTCCCTCTAGTAAATTATCTAAAAAACTTTCGATTAATATCCGCCCAGTTAGAAATTGAATGAAGGGGGAAGCTAAAACACCGAAGGAAGCCTGGTACAAAAAAAAAAAAAAAAAACATACCAGGCTTCCGAAGGGATGTTTTGCTGTTTTTGAGTTCGAATCTCCGGAGACTCGACTTGATTTTTTTTTATTCGGAAACAGTGACTACGAGGACTGTTCAAATATGAATGCAACTATTTTTTTTTGTTTGATTTGAGGTTTAACGTCCCCGTCAACACAGTATAGGTCATTTTGGAGACGTTGCTTCCAATTTTGTGGGACTTTTACCCGACATTGAGATGAAATGACATCTCAAGCCCTGTCGCCCAATGAACCCACTAGGGTTTATAAGCATGGACGGTTCGACTCGCACCGCGGTTCCTGGACAGGCTTAGATCCTCTAATGAATGCAACTAAGCACATAAAAATTATTCCGTGATAGATTTCGATGAAAAATTTATTTTGTCCCCTCAAAGTATTCCCCTTTAACAGATATACAAACTTTCAGTCTTCTGATCCAATCATTGAATGCATTTTGGTAGTCTTTTCGAGGTATACTATGAAGGCACTGGAATATTGCAGAACCGAGGTGTTTGCGCTGTACAGATTTTCTACCAGAAAGGTATTTTTTCAGCCGCGGGAACAAAAAAAAAAAAGTTACACGGGGCAAGGTCAGGGGAATACGGGGGCAGATGGAGTTCAACAACCTTTTCCTGCTTCAGATAGTCTTGCACAATGAACGCCTTGTGCGATGACGCATTGTCATGTAGCAATCTGACATTGGCCAAACCAGTTGCGGGTCTTCGTTCTTTGAAATATTTCTTCAATTTTCGAAGAACTTTATTCTTGTAAAACTTCACATTTACAGATTTGCCTTTAGGCACAGCAACCTGAATAGAAGGGCCCTGATTTGAAAAGAATATGGCATACATTACCTTCTCGACGCTCATGGTCCGCTTTGCAATGCATGGTCTTTCGCAATACTTTGTTGCCCATATTTTGTTCTGAATCTCTTTCGTTTTGGCCCAAAAAAGTGAACCAATGTCTCACGTGTGACGACATTATCGAAAGACCGTGCATTGTAATTTGGAAACTTTTTAAGCAACTTCTTGGCGCACTGAATGCGTGTCTTTTTCTGCTCATCCGTCAACAGATGGGGAATCCATCTAGCACAGATCTTTCTCATTTCCAAATCCCGTTTCAGAATTGTATGAGCTGCTCCTAATGAGATGCCAACCATACTAGCTATTTGCCTAGTGGTGTATCGTGCATCGGTAGCAACTATTCCTTTCACTCTAGCAACCATCTTGGTAGATGTTGCTCTTTTCGGCCGACGATCATGTGGTTCATCTTCTGTTGAGCCTAGCCCACAGCTGAATTTCTTACACCAACGAAAAACTGTCGGAAAAGACATTTCATTATGATCATAAACCGAACATATTTCATCAAAAATGTCTTTGCACCGTATACCAAGAATACAACGATTCTTAATATAGGACCGTATTTCAACGGCGTACTCTGACCTTCTTCAAACCATGTTTTGTATTAGTATACAGGAGTAGACAGTGTTTATCGAACGAGTTACATGGCTAAAGTGTACGGATTTGAACAGGTTTGGTATCAATGTATAGGTAAAATGTTTTTCTACGCTGTGATATTTATTTCCAGGTGATTTTCGCATTAGTGCACGGGAAAACGTTCTACTTGCATTCAACTTTGAACAGTCCTCGTATAACCCATCCTTAAATTTAAGACCACTTTTGAACAGTCCCAAAGGTGGTATCTGACCAGAGGACATTGTATGCAGAAAACATTATTGCAAACACTGTGGACCCAGATCAGACTGCTACTCGTTTGGTCTGCGCAGTTCTCTATGAGAGTTTATAGGCTACAAAGGCTGTCACACCCATTCCCAGGATAACGAAGACAATCTCCCGGTCTTTCTGGTCGTCACTCGGTTGGTAAAAGTCGGAGAGCTGGGGTTCGGGCCCCGGGTCAGCAAGGCTGACCTTTTTTCCTGTGACCTGCGCATACAGGCGCGTCGCGTCCTCGACGTCTTTGAAAGTTCCAACGGTGTGCCCCTGGCGGCGGAGTTCCTCAGTGATGAAATCAATACGCTCAGTCCGTTTTCGAGACCATTCTGCCTGTGCAGCCTGCAATTCGTCGACAACTTTATCGTGACGCTTGCGTTCTTCGTCCATCCCAGATTTTCAACATGGAGAACAAGCAGTTCGATCCCAAGAACGCCAGAGCGTTCACCAGGGCACCGCCAACGAGCATAGCAATACTTGCCATTAGTTCATGATATCAGCAGGTATCAGCCCCTGTTTAATTAGCATGTCTTTGGTTGCCATGGCGAGAGCGACGTCAACTATGGCCATGCCACATCGCGGGGTATGAAGTCTAGTTTCGGGGGGGTACCCCCATCGCCATCTTGCCAAGCCGGGCGTATCCCACAGCGATGCCACAGACGACTGCGCTATGGTAGAGCGTATTGACAAGCATTTTACCATCAGTTGCCGGGAATGTCATTATTGCTACGCAACGGGCTTCACTCCATATAGAATGGGTTTGGGCTTGTCTTTAATTGTGGTTGCTGCGAAACAACAAGCCGCTTGGGCATCGATGCTGTCGATGAGTCAACGGGGGTGGGGGTGTCACTTGTGGCGTTTGTACCGCCTGTGTGGCGCGCAAGTGCAGAAGAAACATGAGTGCACCGCCCGTAAGACAAGCCCCAATGATCCATGGGGTCCAGTCGGTTAGTCCATGGTTGTGTGCTGCACCACTGCGTGACGGTTCCTTTGAGACCATTTCCTTTGGAGGAATACTGACATCAGCTGCGCTGACTGGTGGACGAAATGAGTCTTTGGCCGTCAGAAGCTGTTCGAGCAGCCGTTCCTGTTTGGCCTTTCTGGCAGCAGCTCCAGCACGCCCGGCCGCCACTTTTTTCGGATCCTTAACCGTGTTGCTTCGCAAAGGCTTGGGGGTGGTAACTCTCTCTGCCGGACTCTGTGCTGGCTCTCGGTTCTCCTGTTGCTCCGCAACAATTTGCTCGTTCTGTCATAGATGGTAATAGGGCATTGATGTCCAAATCAACAGTGCTTCACTGTAGTAAGCGCGGCAGTTAGCGGAGCCAAGTACATGCCATAGCGATGGTAGAGCTCGCAGGTAGCACTGCTGAGTGCGTGTCCGACAAACGGGTCGCCCTCGAGGTCTGCAATAAGACCGGATTGGGTTTCAGCCAGTATCTGGAGAAACATAGATGCCAACCCCGCATAAAGCTGGAGCGCTGTAGACCCCAGCGTCTTCGTCATCGCGGCCCCAAGCCTTGTTTCATAGCGGGCGTAAAGCTTTTCGATTTCGATATTGTCCAGAGCGTCGATCTGTTCTGCGGTGAGGACCTTCCCATGGACCACTAGTCCATATTGCTTGGCTTGGTCTCCCACTACCATTGCGGCGAGCCTTACACGGTATTTTTGCACCCGGGTCCTCGAGGAGCGGCTCCTCATGGCCGTCTGATTTCGATGCCGTTCCTTCAGCGTTGGGGCTTCAGCGTTCTGCCTTTGCTCTGTCGTTCCTATCAGCTCATCGATCAGTTCGTCACAGTCCATAGCTATTGCTTTGCGATTCATTGCGAGTTGGCGGACCAGTCTAATATAGTGTCGAAAGCGCTGGCAGAAGCGTGCGTGTGTGTTACCACACATCCGAGTAATGTAAACATACTGCCTAGCAATAAAGAACAGCAGTACCAGCTGCGCACCAAGCACTGTGATTAGCAGTCCTTCAGTTACTTCCTTCATTACTTACACCATATAAGCAGCTGGTTGGTCTGTCTTTAATAAAAGCTTAGCATGCTTTGTCTCGGCTAACTGCTGCCTCACCGACACCCGCTGTTCTCGTGTGGAGATCACGTCATTCTCGCGCAAGCTGTCTTCGAATGAATCACGATCCTTGCAGTGAAACAAACAGACCCAGCGCGTCTGCTCGCGCAAGTCCTTCAAGACGGAGTTGTACTTTTGGGTGAGAACCCAGACGCTCAGGTCGGCGTGGCGGCCCGAGAACGCTAGCTCTGACAGCATGTCTTTCTTTTTCGTCAAAGCCTTTGAGGCCGAGAGTCATCGATGATATATAAGGTAGGCTCGCCCATAAACACCTGATAAACGCTCGCAGGTAATCGTGAAGGCGCTCGCCGGGGTCTAGAACGTATACCTCAGGGTCGGTCATGATCCAGAGGCGCTGGTATGTTTTATTATACTTTATGGTGGGGCAGAGGACCACGATGTGCCGAAAGAACTCCCGGTAGGGGCCTTCGAGCAGATCGAGGATAAAAACGGTTTTTCCGCATCCCGTTTGCCCGCATATTGTCGCCGAATGGGCCGTGCGCGGTAGGAGATTTATTAATCGTTCCTCAGGAACATTAATAGACCGCTGAGACGAACCGGTCATTTTCGATGTTAAGCTGTGCATCCATGATGACATAGAGGTAGATGTTCAATGCGCCAGCAGCCTCGGCTCTTTTCGTTATCTGGATGGTCCCACCTTCGCTGGCATTCTCTATCCGCCTGCCGGAGCCGTGGAGCCGGTCGTCGTCGCTTGTCCTTAGGTCAAGCCAAAGCGCGTACTTGCTGGTGAGGTATTCGGCAGGGCTGACGTCGGCTAGGGCAAGGTCTTTTTCGACCGTTGCCACTTCAGGGTGTCGCCTGCTACCCTCTGCGAAGAGCTTCCTCGCTTCATCAAACATCTGGTAAGAGCGCATCCCTTGGCTGAAGAGTTGGTTTGGGATCCCCTCGATGGTGACCTCGACCTTGCCGATTTTCGGGTTATAGAAGGCCTCTGTGTCGCGAGCGAAGGGCTGTTGCGCGGCTTCATCCTCAAAGAGCATCAGGATGCCCTTCATGCTGCGGGCGGGCACGTTGAGATTGATATTCCAGAGGGTGTCGCTCTTGTCTTTACCGATTTTGCGGTGCCGCAGTACCCTGTCGTACAGGATCGAAATGCGGTTTCTGTACTGGTTGTTGGTCATTTTGGCCAGCTCTGGCAGGGTGACCATGTCATACTCAAGACAGATGTTTTCAATGTCTAAAGAGGCATCTCTGCCTGTGGCCTGGATCACACGGTTGTAGTCGTTGAACGTGAGCTCATACTCGAGTAGGTCGCCCAGCGCGCTCTGGTAGAATGGCATGTGGCTCTCGAGTAACTCGGAGTCCAGTGGGATGTAGAAACGATTGCCGAA
Source organism: Lucinisca nassula (assembly GCA_963580285.1). NCBI lineage: Eukaryota > Metazoa > Mollusca > Bivalvia > Lucinida > Lucinidae > Lucinisca > Lucinisca nassula. The sequence goes on from OY757023.1 coordinate 76,686,545, forward strand.
AGCATCGGCGACGGCTTTGTCCGCTAGAACGGACTCATCTTTGTTGCCAGCATTGATTCGAATCCTCGTCGTATTTTGGTTTTCCGACGTATCAATGCCTTGTTACTGGCCATTTTTCCTCTCTGAAGCCGTCCTCCGGAGATCGCGGTAGCAGTGGTACACATCACTATATCGTCGATGTTGAGGACCTGGTTCCCCGAAATTTTAATGACGGTCTTTTTCACGAAGGCGCGTCCTAGGTTCTGAACCAAGGTCCGATTGGCATCTTCGATGTGCAGCTTTATCGCAAAGGCCAACCTCTCGGTCCCGGGGACGATGACATCATGTTGGCCGAGGTTGGGGAATCGAACGAGAAGCTGCTGGTTCGGGCCAATCGTGCTGGGGTTGTTAGTTATCGACACCGATTGCCTCACCCCTTTCACCCCAAGGGGTTCGCGGAGGCAGCGGTAGGGGTCAAGCTTTTGTCCGTACTTACTTGATGACATGGTGTCAGCTTCGTTGACACTCGACAAAGTATGTTTTAAAGATGCGCGACAGCCTTCAAATATACATACTTGTTACATAAATATGGCTGACTTTGATTTCGAAAAACCAACGTTCGACCCCGACGGGCCCGACCCTTATGATGACGCCGACTATGATGTGCCCAACCTGCCAGACGCTGTTATGGACCCACCACCGGACATCGAGCAAGGACTACGCGCGACCGGGGACAGTCTTCAGAACCTCCGAGGCGAGTTAAGACGGGCAGCACTTTCTGACCAGAAGAGGCGCCTGGTCGATACTTTCTACAAAGAAGTGCGCCGTGCCTATAAAGGGTTGCGCCTCGAAGGCAGTATCGACTATGACCAGTTTGAAATAGATAATGATGGTAAAACACTCTATTGGACCCCCGGCGATAAAAAGATTCCTTTCGCTGCGACAAGGGGAGGATTCCGGTTTCTGACATTGTCCACTCTGGCCTCGAGATGTGGAACAGGGGGCGCAAATGCAATTCGGCAATCACTGGGGCTCACTGCCTATAAATCGAATATGCCGCGTCTCAACAAAGAGGCTGTGGATACACTCCAGAATGCAGAGGAAACCCTCCCAAAAACCATTGAATCCGTCGAGATGACAGAGCTCCCCGGCGTAGCCCACGACGTTATTCAAACAACAGGAGATGTCGAGACCGCATTGAAGACAATTGATGATCAGCCTATCGACACCGCGTGGGTCACCCAGGCCAAAAGAGAGCTCACTGGGCTTGAAAAGACCATGACTCGAACCCGAGATGAGTTGGCAAAGCTGTCAAAGGTCGACGAGGTAAAAATCCCAAGTTGAAAAACACTTGGCCAGGGAGCGGCGGAAACTGACGGAAACGGACGACCCCGAGATGCAGCAGGAGATTCAAGACCAAATCAGAAAAGGGCGATCTCTCTGACATCGAAATCGAAAGACAGTCGAGGCTCGAAGCCCTCTCTACGAACAGAGAAGCTCTCCGGTCCCAGATTAACAGAATCCGTGAGACATTCAGGTGGCTCCTACATGAAGACAAGACGCAGGCTGAGCGAATACGGACACTCTTCCGCGAACAGGGGATAACGATCGTGAGCATCCTTACAGCGGTTGGGATGGCAATTTCGACCCTAGTGCTTGCGTTCACCGGCGGCGGGGGGAGTGTACCGGCTCCGGCTCCAAAGCCACCAAAGCCACCGAAGCCACCCGGCGGGGCGGGGCCAAGGAGTGGGTAAAAAACACCTACAGTCCCTCGGGCGTGCCCTGGCCAATTTGGCCGGCAAGGCCGCGACTGCCCTGTCCGGAATCATCGGGTCCATCGTCTCTTGGCTCTTGAGCACGCTTGGGAAGGCCGCTTCATGGCTCGCAGATAATTTGTCGGGCCTTGGTCATCGGCGTGGGGCCCTTCTTCTCGTGGCTGCATGGGACTGGCTAGCGCTCAACCAACCCAAGCGCCACTAAGCCGAATGCAATCCCTGCGACTATGAGAGCTGTTTTTTCTTCTTCATGGTCGAGATTGGATTTCCAGTCTGCTGGCGGAGCAACCGCGGCAGACGTAGGCGACCCTTCGGGCGGTGGCCCTGCGAGTACTGGCGGATCGGTTCCGGCTGGTGCTGCAGTTTCCCTTGGAATGTCCTATCGATTTTAGAGGCAGGTTGAATCAGTGTCGCCTTGTTTATTCCTGGGTTGTGGCCGATGACAGCGTCTAACCCCGCTATTCGGATTTGGTTATTATAACCTTGGACATGGCCGGGATGGAGTGCCATGTCGCTCGGCATCAAGTAGAGCCCTCTCCCGTAATCAAGTGGTGTGGATGCATATTGCAGTGTCTTTTGATAGCGATCGATGCGGTCGGGGATGTCAACGGGCGAGGCAATCGCGTCTTCGAGATTCGCCGTAAACTGCTTTTGAGCGTTGAATCCCGTTCTGGCCTTCAGAATATTTGACCGCGTCTGGGCTTGCGCTCCTAAGATGGCCCAAACGTAAGTCCGAATCGAGTTGTTGAGGCGCACGACACCCACTTGTCAAGCCATCTGATTTATCGAGAATGAACATTGTCCACGCCTTTGAAATATCCCGCTTATGGCGTATGACGTCCTTCGGGTGAAAGAAGGGGCCATCGGTGTTGTGATCTGCCCCCCAAGGGGTCATCTGGAAGGTAACCCACCTTCTCCTAGTGAAGGTACTGAAATATCCGAGGCCTTGACACCAGTGGTCCAGCTTTTGCCTCCAATCCGTATCAGGCGAAACGGCGAACTCCTCGCAAAGCCGCTTGTAGGCCCTGGAGTCATATTGGTTATCGAACCATGAATTGGACTCGTCCCCAGGGAGGGCGACTTTTAGCTCATCAAGCAGACGCCTCGTCGTATAATAGACATGAAAGCAATACAGGCTTGCCATAAGGGGTTCATCCGATTGGTGATGGTCCTGGAATGAAACACCACATCCGGCGGTTGCGAACCAAAGCGCAAAGTTCAGTTGGCACTGCCACCAGCTGAAGGGAGCAAGCTGCCAGGTGTCCCACGCCTTGTTTGCCATAGTGACGTCCCCGGTAAGCGGAGGGTTTTGATATTCGGCGAAGATGTCCGGGTACTTGGCAAGGAAGTGACTTCCATTATCGTCGACCATTATGATTAGGATGGGCTCTCCTGTCGCTAACTCCTTATATTTGAAATGGCCGCCTACCTGATATTTTGCCGAGCTATTTAAGGTAAACACCTTTGTATCCATACCCATTAAGGTGATTATCATGTACATCACACTCACTAACGTTCAAAACGATGGACCAATCAATCTTGCCAGGACCCTGTCTGCGGGTGAGCGAGAGATTGATCTCTGCCAGTTGACGTATTATCACTGGTGGTACAACATATGCACGGCGCAAAGGAACAATAAGGTCTCAAATAAAAAGACTGAAAAAATAATACCTGACGGGTATTATAACGTCTGTGAGTTGAACGAAAAGGTATTTCAACGGTTGGGCGCCGAACTCACTCTAGATGAACCCTCTGGTCTACTGCAATTAACGGTAAAGCCCGGAGAAGTTATAACAATGGATCGCGAATTAGCTAATATCTTAGGCTTTTCCGACAATACTTTCAAACCCCCTCCCGTGACGCTGATCAATAACAATGGCCATTATTTGGAAGGAGGCCGCACCAAGACGTTCACTGCATAGAAGCCACACAAGCTATCCTTTCATCGTGAGGTCTACTTTCATCTTGATGGATTAAGTACTTCAGACAATCTGCATAACGGTCGCCCCTCTACACTGCTTAGATCTGTCCCTGTCGAGAACGAAAAGTGTGGATCTGGTAGAACTGAATCATTTCCCGTCTTACAGTGCAAAAGGTTGTCGTCAGGGTCTGTTTCACAGCTAACTATCTCACTTAGAGATACCAACGGGGAGATGTTACCATTCGAGTATCTGAACGCAACCCTACTTATAAGGAATGGTTGACGCAAGCGGCCCCGGTTGGATCAGAAAATGCCATGGGGTGGCTTTGGTTGATCTTGGTGACACCGAGGGGTTCGATAAGGACGGGAAGGAAGATCGATTGTATGCCTATCAGCTCTCTGAGGGAGTCTACAAAAGAAAAGAGGTCGCCCAAGCGGGGTCATTGGCATTCGGTGACCTCAGCGACGTAGATACCACATATGCCCTTCCAAAGCGGGTGCATACGCTGGCCTTCACTGGGAGCAAGTGGGTTGCTTTTGCAGACCCCATCCAACAATTGACATACAAATTTCGTCTCCGTACGTTGTGACTGGAAAGTAGCACACAGTTAGGAAGGTAGTGAATAGTGGCACTCGACTGTGCTCGTATATCCCCGGGACGAAGAACATTGTCGTTTCCAAAGATAAAGTGCTGAAGACAAGCAACAACCGGCAGGGAATCCTGAAAATAGTCTTTGAATTCCCCCCAGCGGGAATCATTGGTATGAACTTGCCAACATCATCGATCATCCTTGATCTAATTCTCGGAGATAGACCCGGCGACTTTGTTGATGTGTTACCCGGCTTCAAGCTCAAGTGGAGTCAAGCAAATGCTAATAAAGAAGTTGGGATTTATATACAAGTTCAAGAAACACCTCGAGTGCAGTACAATCTTGAAGGAATCCAACACCAAGTTGATTACCGTCATTTAGACCTACATAATATTTTTATAGGCCCAGTGTCTCTCAAAAGGCTGCGATTTACGCCCGGTGCGCTCACACCAGACCAAGCTATAGTCATTATTAGCCAGTAAGTCTATTTAAACCCACCTAGCTCGAGGGATAGTACACGATGAGCCTCTACCCAGGACTCGAAACCGGAGACAAATACCGCCTTCAGCACGTGGCCGAGGTCAAATTCCGTCTCGAATAAGAACGAGACTTCAGAGCTTCGCTGTACAAGAAGTACCGGCGCGGGGCTAATGTTGTTGATGGGATTGATACCGCGTTTACTGCGACTAGCGTAGGGCTGGATGCTTCTGGCGTCGGACTCTTGTCAACTATCATCGCGACGCCTGTCGCCATTGGCCTTGGAGCAGGGGCGATTGTGTGTGGGTTGGTGGGCGTTGGCGGGAAATGTATTGGACGAAAACTCCAAACAAAAGCCAAAAAGCACGACGAGACTCGTATCTTGGCTGAGTCGAAGCTGAACTCAATCGCCGACCGCATTTCTATCGCGCTGAACGACGATGATATATCTGAAACGGAATTTCGCCTGATTCTGTGTGAAATCGACAAGTTCGATCAGATAAAAGAAGAAATTCGTCAGCGCCAGAAACTTACTGTTGGTTTGTCGGAGGAGGAAAAAAGAAGTTGTTTCAACGTGCGAGAGACGAGGCGTTAATGACGGCCCGTACCAAGCTGTTGGAAGAGTTGGACAAATCTGGCCTTGAGAAGGGCCTCCTGTTTGTGGCGCAGCACGGGGGTTGTGTACTCCTCACTACCGTCTGGGTTGTCCTTCCGAAGCTGAATCGTGATAGCCAACTGGAACTTCACACAACCCAGCGCCTCGATCTCTTCCTCGAGCTTGCTACTGATCTGGAGCACTACAGCCTCGAGGAAAGTCCTGGGGTCTGCACTATGAGGATTATTGGCAGACACGTCCATCTGCCAACCCCTAAAGAAGTCGCCAATAACCCATGGGGTCTGCCTGAAGACTAGCCGTTGCTCAGCAGATGTAAACAAATCAAGGATCTCATCCTGATATTCCTTGACGGATCTCAGGATTTTCTCGCGGGAGATAGGGTCAAATGCCTCTTCAATGGCCTTTCTCTTGGCGGCCTTCTTGTTGCGTGGTGGTGGGGTAGGTCGATAATTTTTCAGGCTGTAAGGGTTTTTACAGGCGCCCTTTATCAGAGTCTGGGATAGGCTCATCCAAAATGTTTTGAACCACATGATGGAGAGTCGAATTATTATCAGGTATTTCTGCCAGTAACTGCTCTATGTATTCATCCATAGTAGCCATGTTACTGTATCTTTAACTTTACCTATATACTAACAATTCTCTAATAGGAGATAAAGTATAAAATCTTTCAGCATTTATCTTTAACTTTACCTATATACTAACAATTATCTAATAGGAAATACAGTAGAAAATCTTTCAGCATTTTTCTTTGACTTTACCTATTTACTAACAGTTCTCTAATTGGAAAATACAGTAGAAAATCTTTCAGCATTTATCTTTTCTTTTTGCTACATACTAACAATTCTCTAATAGGAAATGAAGTAGAAAATCTTTCCGCATTTTTCATTGATTTTACCTATATACTAAAAATTCTCTAATAGGAAATACAGTAGAAAATCTTTCCGCATTTTTGTTGGACTTTACCTATATACTAACAATTCTCTAATAGGAAATAAATTAGAATATAACCATCTTAACTCTTTTTTAACCATACTGGATAGAAATGGCAGATAGTCGTCTAAACTCTTTTTGAGTCCTTCGATTCCTGTTTATGTAGTTTATGGTAATAACTGACTTAACACCACATTGCATACAAAGTAGATGGTGTGTTTTCACCGACACTCCACAGTTTGTGCATAGTAGTGGTTCTGTTCTTCCTACCCTCTTACTGACACTATTGTATCGCCCACAGAATTCTCCGCGGCAATTATTGTTGCAGGGTTCTCTCTTCCTCACAGGAATCCAAGGACACTTGTTCATTTTTGTGCTGTATGTTTAGGTACTATATTTCTCTAATACAAACACACCCCGCCCGTCGGGGCTGTTGGCGAGCTGGTCACGTGTTGGCCATGCGATACGGCAGGCAAACAAATATTTTATTCTATTGCATCCCCTCTCGGTGGGGCCGGGGTGGGGGTGGGGCCCACAGTGTTGCGGGGATGAAAAAACAATGTCCCAATCGGTGGGGCCGACCCGGGGGGTGGTCGGCCCCACAGTATGGGGTGGGGTTGTCCTAGAAACCCCATTGTGAATACTACTAAACAAACAAACAGACAAGGTAAAAACAATATGTACCCTCTATTGCTATCGGGGACATAAAAATGTCACGGATTTTCATCAAAACGTAGCCATTTTGGAGATGTGATCAAATTCCCTATGGGTATGTTATCGTAATGTGAGAAGCCCCCGAGGTGTAGTGGTAACGCTACTCGCCTTGTAAACCAGGGATCGCAGGATCGATCCCGGACTTCTCCAGACTTTCTGATAAGTCTTTAAACCGAGGTCTCGTCTCCGTATGACCTTAGCTGTTGGTGGGACGTAAAACGCAAACACTCACTCGTAATGTGAAGTTGGGACTGCACTGTGATGCACGTCCCTGATATAAAATTTTATTTACCCCACATGCCAGTTGTTTTGGCTGATTCGCCTTATACATCAGTTGGTTGAAAACACTGTCCCGTTGCATTCATCCATTGAAAGACGCCATGATATACATGTCTGTACTTATCAACAGCATGCAAACGTTCACATACTGCACACACTGCTTCTTGAAATACATTAATGAAATTTAAAGACTCATATTCATCTTTTGCCTTTAACATTGCAGCGTATTTGAGATGGTTCAAACTCAATCTTCGTAGGTATTTTCCGAGTGCATGGGCATTCTCAAAGTCTCCCGTATAAATATAAGCAGATGGATCGATATTAACTGATCTAACATTTGGCTTGCCGCCACGCATAACCTGTAAAACATCGTAATTAAAATTATCGAAAAACTTTTCTGATATGTAGTCCTCACATAAGGTGTTTTCAAAGGCAAGGTAGTATCGATAAGAAGAATTTAAAATGTCAAAGCAGTTTCCTGATGCATGGTTATATCTTACACCACAGTTCCATTTCTGGCCACAACTTCCTCGAATATCAACATTGATATATTTCTGCAAAATCTTAACATAATCTTCTCGTTTTGAATGTGTTCGGCAGTGGCTTACAACCCATAAAGCATCTTTGGTTTTGTTTTTAGCGATCGCCAAGTAATCCCTTGGAAATATTTTGTTTTCTGCTTTGCGGCGTATGATTCCATATGGAAGAAAAATGTCCGACTGTTTGGTGTAAGTCATTGTCCAGTTATACTCTTTCTTAAGAAGCGGCGATGGCAATTGAGAATATGACCTCAGTGCTTCATAATGCGTCATTATCCATATTTGGTTCTTCAGTCTCTTCACATCTTTTATATGAATTGGATGAATTATGACAGCATCACTTATATTCAGTTCGTTTCTTTTAAACGACATTTTGCAGTTGTTTATTCTACAATTTTGAAAGAATGTAGCATGTAACAAACCTCTTACATTGTGAAAATGACCTGGGTTGTAAAAAAGAATTAGCTTTGAATTTTGTGCAGACGATGGTGTATAGCCTCTGCTATCGGTTTCCTGATGTCCAAAGACTTTAGAAATACTGGCAAGTTTGTTTGGAAAATCAAAGGCCCCAATGTCGACCCAATAAAAGACAAGAAGCAATGCCGCAAACGACACTACGCTCAGGAATCCTGAAAATAGTAAAGATAGTAAGCATATAAATAGAGAATACCAGGTGAGTGTCTTTTGATATCAAGTTTATCAGGCAAGGCTTCGAGAAAGCTTGTAGAATCGCGAGGCTTGCCGAGCGACTATACATGCGTTCTCGAAGCCGAGCCTGATAAGCTTGATATCAAATGACACGAATCTGGTATTCTATTTATCAGTTTATCCCCTTGTACACTCTTAAATTAGCAATTTACGATCAGTTATCGATGGTCCTCAGTGCGCTCCAACATTCTGGCGGTCAATATATTCAGTGACATCAATTTGTCCTATCATATTTGTTTAAGGATTGTTTCCATTTGTTTTCCAGTAATAATAACATTTATGCCATTTTTTCAGTATTCCGCCTCATTCATAAAAGTGCAATGTCACGTTGACTTGATAAAGCTCACTTGTCCTGAGATAGCATATCTTTATCAGGTCAATGTGCTACAATGCAATTAATATAGGAGTAACTGATAAGTATCAATTACATGACGGCGAACGATAAAAATACACTCACTATGTTGAAAAATAAAAGTGAAGGCAATGATCGATTCAATCAACTCACACCGCCCTTCACAGACACCAAAGGGAACGAAACACAAACGAAATAACTAGCACCTTATGGGAACTTCAATAGCGAGAAGCCAAAACGAGAGATACCTAGCCAAAAGGTTGAAAATTGGCTATCGAAAACTAAAAGATATAAGCGATACACACACTCAAAGACAAACCAAAATAAACCGCGACAGAAGAACCGCCTTGGAACTGTCAGTGAAAAGAATTTCACTGGGGCGAGGGGCTTCAATCGATTTTACGCGGCCGCAACCTCCGCCCTTTTTCCGCCGCAATTTCATCAAATTATTTGTGCAGTCCTCATGGAGGCTTCCACATAAATGTTATACGGCAGACTGAGTGCATGGAAGTTAACCCAATCACGGTTGACAACTTTGCTTTCCTCTTTAATTGCACGCCGGTGGGTCAGTCCTCAGATTTCATGACGGTTCCAGCGTAAAGGCTTGCTGAGAATTAGAGATAATCTAATCTGATGTAGATGTAATGTTGGTTGGTGCCTGATGCTCTGCCTCTGGTTGGGCCCATCGGAGTCTAACTTATTATTTGTGTGTGTGTGTGTGTGTGTGTGTGTATGCGTGTGTGTGTGTGTGTGTGTGTGTGTGTGTGTGTGTGTGTGTGTGTGTGTGTGTGTGTGTGTGTGTGTACGGGTTTAACGTCGCTTTCAACGATTTTTCAGTCATATCACGACGGTGTCTGGTTGCGAAAGGGAGCTCAATGCTCACTTTTATAGTGATGCCTCACTGAAGTATCATGTCCCAGACACATTACATGACACAACACCCATTCACATTATCCTGACACTGGGCGACCAGTCCTAGCTCTTCCCCGTAAATCTGAGTGCCAAGCGAGGAGCAGCTAGAACCAATTTTAACGAGTTTGGTATATCGCGGCCCGGGATCGAACCCGTGACCTCCCGTTCCCCGGAGCGGACACTCTACCAACTGAGCTATCGGGGCCGGTAACTGTTGGTTTTCTTTTGCTCCAGCATTTCAGTGGTTTCTTGCTGTCGAGTCCTCATCGTTGTTTCATCTCTGTGAATGACTGATTTTTGGAGCTGTTGCACTGATTCACGGAGATGTTGCACTGATGATTTAGTAGGCCGCGGACTGATCAAATTATTTTTCTAAATCGCGACGGAAGTAAGGGCGAGTGTTTTGGCCATGTTAAATCGATTTAAGCCTCCCCCCCCCCCCATCCCCTGCAGTGATATTCGTTTCACTGACCGTTCTAATGCGGTTCTTCTTTCGTTGTGAATTTTTGTTATGGCTTGTCTTTGAGGGTGTGTATCGCTTATATTATTTTGCTTTTGATAGCCAATTGGCCATTTCGTGAGAAAGTAACTGTCCTTCTGTCCTTTTGGCTTTCCGCTAGTGATGTTTCAATTAGGGTCTAGTTGTTTCATGTTTGTGTTTCTTTCCCTTGGTGTCTCTGATGGGCGCTGTGGGTTGATTGTATCGATTCCTGATCATTGCCTTCACTTCTATTTTCCAAACGCATCAGTGCGTCATCTCCGAGAACACAAAGATCAAACAACCACCGAGATGAAACAACCACTGAAATGCTGAAGCAAAAGAAAACCAACAGTTAAATTCCATTTGGCCCAACCAGAGACAGAGCATCAGGTACCACCCACTATTACATAAGTAAGCCTTTACGCTGGAACCATCATAGAATCTGAGGCCTGATCCACCGGCGTGCAATTATAAAGAGGGAAGCAAATTTATCAACCGTTATTGTATAAACTACCATGCAATCAGTATGTCGTATGATATTTATGTTGTACCCAATATTTTATATCTGAAACTGGGCTCGGAAATCATTGCAAGTATATATTTTAGCTCACCTTGGCCGAAGGCTCCAGGGGGGGTGGGGGGGGGGCTTATAGTATAGTGGGTCGTCCGTCCACACCTTTCACTTGTTTGATCTCTGCAACCTGCAGGCTGATCTCTACCATTTCTGATCTGTTGGATGCCTCTAGTCCGGAATTAATGACATGAGCTTTGTTTTCGAAATCGAACAAAAACGTTGGTTGCTATGGCAACCAAAAAGTCCCATAGACTTAAATGGGCAAAGGCTTGTCATCACCGTAGCGCCTTCAGTTTTGATCGGATCTTTCTGAAAATTATTTGTAAGGTGGCTTGGGATAATTAATTTGGATGAGTTCGAAAACCGGCCAAGTCGGCCCGTTTATCGTAGGGTTTCTTCCCCTTTATTGCTGAAAATGCCTATTTTTTTATCTTGTCATCACCGTAACACCTTCTGTTTTGATCTGATCTTCCTGAAACTTATATGTAAGTAAGTTATGGTTAAAAGCTCGGATAAGTTCGAAATCTAGCGATGTCGGTCAATTTTTACGGAGTTAGTTACATACTCTGCTCTAAATGCATATTTATGACCTTGTCATCACCGTAGCACCTTCAGTTTTGATCGGATCTTCTTGAAACTTACAAACAAGTAAGTCGGGGACAAAAGATCGGATAAGTTCGAAAACTAGCGATGTCGGTCGATTACTCACGGGAGTTATGTACCCTATTTTTTCTTAAAATGCTTAGTTTTGACCTTGTCATCACCGTAGCCCCTTCAGTTTTGATCGGATCTTCTTGAAACTTACAAACGAGTAAGTCGGGGATAAAAGCTCGAAAGAGTTCGAAAACTAGCGATGTCGGTCTATCCGAGGTATGCCCCCTACTTTGCTGAAAATGCTTATTTTTGACCTTGTCATCACCGTATCGCCTTCAGTTTTGATCGGATCTTCTTGAAACGTACAAACAAGTAAGTCAGGGATAAAAGCTCGGACGAGTTCGAAAACTTGCGATGTCGGTCGATTACTCACGGAGTTTTGTTCCCTACTTGCTGAAAATGCTTATATTTGACATTGTCATCACCGTAGCCACTTCAGTTTTGATCGGATCTTCTTGAAACTGACAAATAGGTAAGTCAGGGATAAAAGCTCGGGTGAGTTCGAAAACTAGCGATGTCGGTCCATTACTCACGGAGTTATGTCCCCTTCTTTCCTGAAAATGCCTATTTTTGGCCTTGTCATCACCGTAGCTCCTTCAATTTTGATCGGATCTTCTTTAAACTTACAAGTTAGTCAGGGATAAAAGCTCGGATGAGTTCGAAAACTGTGAAGTCGGCCTATCTATCATAGAGTTACCTCCATTTGATAGCTGCAAATGCCTATTCTTGACATTGTTCTCACTGTAGCCCCTTAAGTTTCCATCGGATCTTCTTGAATCTTACATGTTAGGAAGTAACGGATAAAACCTCAGCTGAGTTTAAAAATTGGTGAGATCGACCTATATTTTAGAGAGTTATGTCCCCCTTGATTTTCGAAAATGCATTTTTTATCTTGTCATCACCATAGGCCCTTCGGTTTTGATTAGATCTTCTAGAAACTTACTTCTAAGTAAGTTAGGAATAAAATCTTGGATGTGTTCGAAAACTGATGAGGTCATCCTGTTTATCATAGAGTTACGTCCCTTTGGTTGCAGAAAATACCTATTTTGACCTTGTCAGAATAGGTATTTTAACTCCTTCAGTTTTTAACATGTCTTCTTGAAAACTACAAATAAGTAAATCAGGGATAAAAGCTCGGATGAGTTCGAAAACTAGCGAGTCAGTCTATTACTGACAGAGTAGTGTCCCCTATTTTGCTGAAAATGCATAGTTTTGACCTTGTCATTACCGTAGCCCCTTCAGTTTTGATCGGATCTTCTTGAAACTTGCATACATGTATAAGCAAGTCAGGGATAAAAGCTCGAATGAGTTCAAACACCGGCTCCCATGCCAAAAGGATCAAATCTTAAAGAAAAGAAAATGCTCCTGAGGAGCAAATGCTATCCTATAAGTGCAAACCCCTTTGTCAGTTGGACATGTCTTATAGAAAAGCGAACAGGAAATTCTGAAAGTTGTCTCCCTTTGAAAAATGGCTGACAAATCATCGAGGTGTTCCCATTCCCTTTAAATCGATTTTACGCGGTCACAATAGCTAGGAAAGCTGCCTCGGAAAACAAAGAAAATATGAGTCGGGGCGCACCGTGTTCATTACGATAACACACCCGTGTGACATAGTGCATTTTTTACATCTACAAAATGGCCATTTTTTTGATGAAAATCCTTGATATTTTTCTTATAAATACTGCAAACATAGGTTGTGGGTGCTCGTTAGAACCGCCTCAATGAGGCGGTTCTAACGAGTACCCACAACCTATGTCTTGGAGCAAAAATAAGAAAAATAATGTAAACCCCCGTAAACCCTAGTTTTCTCTATATAAAGTGGGGTTTAGGGGGGTCTTCGTTTCACGGACTTGTTATCGTGATGATTACTTTTGAGAATGGAGTTCACATTACGAAAACACACCTATACAAAAACATTGTAAATTTTACCGCCGAAAAAATGAAAATTTTAAGATGAAAAATTGTGATATTTTTCTTATTTCTGTTCAAAACATAGATTGGGGATACTCGTAAGAACCGCCTCATCGAGGCGGTTCTAACGAGTACCCACAGTCTATGTTTTTGAGCTGATATAAGAAAAATAATGTATACGCCTGCAAACCCCAGTGTTACTATATAAAGTGGGGTTTAAGGGGGTCAAGTTTATATAGGCGTGTTTTCGTGATGATCTCACTCAAGTACTGCTTATGAAAAACCTGAACAAAACAGAGAGACGCTGCTCTTTTAACTAGAGGTTATGCTCAGCATGCTCGTCGTCCTTTCATCGATTTTGAAATTAATCACGGACGTCATTACATCAAAATATCCTTCATTAATAAGGGTTTGGATTTTAAAGATTTACCTAGTATCTTCCGGGACATTTCGGTGATTTCTTCCATTCCTGCTTATTTTCAAAATACTGAAACACCCGTAATTTGCTATGAATACAATAAACCTGTTAGCTCTATCATTTTTAATTTCAATAAACATGTTTCTGATCTTGATATAGAAACTTACATTCTTGCACACCAGACAAGCAAATCCGTGATTTTACCCTGGGATAGAAATTTATGTTCTGACCCTGGTGTTCCAACCCCAAATCGAATGTAATCGCGTGTTTGATAAATGCACTGGTTGATTACAACCTCATGCGCGGCGTCGTCATGCGTGACGTCACTAAACATTCCTGTCGTGTCATCACAAAATGGCGGACGTCGGTAACCGAAGTGGCAGCAGCATTAAAAATCCGTGCTAAGAAATGGAAGGTATGCAAGAAAAAGAATCCAATATGGGTGTGAGGGGTGGATAGAAAAATCCGTCCCTCGGGATCACTGTCCGGCATCACTCGGCAAGCCTCGTGATGCCGGACAGTGACCCTTGGGACGGATTTTTCAATCCACCCCTCACACCCATATAAGATTCTTATACTCCTGATCCTGTGATTGTACAAATTCATTGTATTGCTAACCTGCTGCTGGTCATATTATTACTCGCAATTTAAAATTATTTTTGATTCTAGGATACGAAATGTAATCTCTAAAGCACCGAAATATCGATTTCCTTTAAATTTATTTCAATAAGTGTAGCTGCCTTGAATGAATTTGGTGATCGATGGTGTAAACGAGAGTATGTTGAGCACAAAGCCTTCAAAGAATGGAATTTTTGCATTCTGAAAGTAGTGAACAAACGCATTTCTTTCTATTCTCAAAATACGAACTTATTACCTCCTAAACCTAAGACGTCTTTACGTCACCTTAAACTAGGTATTCAAATATTTCATAAGAGGTTTGTTTTGACTCCATCAGACAAGGCCGCTAACAATGTGGTCGTTGTTTGACGGCTCCACTATGTTAACACTCTTCAGCAAGAAACTGGTGGTACTTAGGCTTATGAACTGCAGCTTTTGGCTGTAGAGAGGGTTATAGTTGATGACCACATTTGTCATTCAGCCACAAAGTTTGCTGTATTTGTTACAGAAGGCCAAGACAGGCTTCCTACATTTTATTGGTTACCTAAGCTTCATAAAAGACCATACAAAGCACGGTTCATTAGGGCCCCGCAAATAAATTTGCGTGTGCCTTTTAGTAATCTTCCTGTCTGTCTGTCCATACGTCTGTCTTTCCGTCTGTCGGTCCACATTTTTATGTGTGTTTTTTTTTCTAAATAACTTACTAACCGTCGAACGCACCAACTGCAAACTTTCAATATAAGGTCAAAATACCATTGCAAATTACGTAACTCTAATTACAATACTCTCAGAGTTATGGCACTTTGAAAAACTTAAAAATGTTCACATTTATCATGTTTTTTCTTAATCACTTACGAACCATCAATCCTATCAACTTCAAACTTTAAATATAAGGTCACAATATTATTATACAATTTCATTGCAAGTTACATAACTGTAACTTCAATACTCTTAGAGTTACGGCCCTTTGAAAAACTTAAAAATTCAGCTTTTTCGTCTTTTTTCATCTTTATTTCAAAACCGCTATAGATATTCAAATGAAACTTCCTAAAGTTATTGACAGTTGCCCTACAGTAATGTCCTGTCGTCTGTCCGTCTGTCTGTCCACCTGACCGTCTGTCCACCAACAAGATCCATAACCCTGATACCATTTGAGATATTTTCACGAAACTTCACAGATATGTAGAGCTCCCTGAGACGATATGAAGAACATATGAACCACAACTCTAATTTTGCTATATTTGGAGAGATCACCCCTTGAACATTGAACATAGCCATTTTTTTCTTAATAACTTGCAAGTCTTCAAACGCATCAGATTCAGTCTTTAAACGTTAGGTCACAACAACATTACACAATTTAATGGCAAGTTACGTAACTCTAGCTTCAATACTCTGAGAATT
This sequence comes from Lucinisca nassula, assembly GCA_963580285.1. Taxonomy (NCBI): domain Eukaryota; kingdom Metazoa; phylum Mollusca; class Bivalvia; order Lucinida; family Lucinidae; genus Lucinisca; species Lucinisca nassula. The sequence goes on from OY757023.1 coordinate 76,702,394, forward strand.
ATGGCCCTTTGAAAAACTAAAAAATTCAGCTTTCTTCGTCTTTTGTTTTCATCTTAATTCCAACTCCCTGGTAGCGCTGCGGTGCCCTTGTCAGTTTCACTGACAGCTCTAGTTGCAAATTCAAGCTTTTGTACCACCACTAAACTTTCCAAATTATTGACTTCATGTGTTGCTGCTATTAAAAAAACATGTGCTTAAATATTGCGACAAAGTCTTTGAAAGATCAGGGAGAAATCTGTTTTGGTATATAAAAAATTCTAATGAAGTTTTAAAAAAAATGAAATCCAGACGTTTTCGTGCTTAAGTATGTCTACTAATGATTTTACCATCCCTTACACTACGCTTCCTCATAATCTTATAAAAGAAAAAACTTATTGATTTAATTGAAATTTTATTTCAAAGGGAAGACTCCCTCTATCCTGCTTGTAATGCATTTGCTTGATTGGAGGTTTAACGTCCCCATCAACACTTTATAGGTCATTTTGGAGACGTTGCTTCCAATTTTGTGGGACTTTTACCCGACGTTGAGATGACATGACTTCACAAGCCCTGTCGCCCAATGAAACCAATAGGGTTATATGCATGGACGGTCCGACTCGCACCATTGTGCCTGGGCAGGCTTCATAGTGTAGATTATATTTTCTTGTCCTTTGGGATCATTGATTCCATTGTGGAATTTTGAAAATATCTGAGGGTCACTGATGAGGCCTAATTGGCCGAAACTAGCTAGTCTGGTCCAGAAAACATGTACACTCTATATTTTTCACTTCTGTGGTGTATTTCTTGCTTCCAAAGGATAACCCTTTTATAGAACATATTTAACTTCACTACAGCTGGTGTGTGCGAATGTGTGGCGGGGGTAAAACGTCTCCCTGCCCTACATCATAGTGTAGATTATATTTTCTTGTCCTTTGGGATCATTGATTCCATTGTGGAATTTTGAAAATATCTGAGGGTCACTGATGAGGCCTAATTGGCCGAAACTAGCTAGTCTGGCCCAGAAAACATGTACACTCCACATTTTTCACTTCTGTGGTGTATTCCTTGCTTCCAAAGGATAACCCTTTTATAGAACTTAGAACCTCTAAGCGGTTTACCAGTACTTATGTGCGGTCGGTTTAAGCTCTGCATGGAAGCATCATGCAGCCTATCTTTTTCTTCAGAGCATGTAGTGTAAGAAATTCTTTTTTCACTTATGATGAAAATAGAAAATTTTGCTTTATGGTCATGTCAGAAAGTGTGTGAAGCTCTCACCTTTCTACTTGACACTATTTACATAACATTTGGTACTAAGTTATTTAGACTAGTTGTCCGTTGATGGGTACAATTTGCACACCCCTTGTGGCTGATCTCTTCTTTTTTTGTTATGAAAGAGACTTCATGATGTCTCTTTCCGTTGAAAACCAATCTGAAATCATTGAAGCCTTTAGCTCGACTTCTAGATATTTGGATGATTTATTAAATATTGAAAATACCTATTTCGATGGGGTGGTCAGTCAAATTTATCCCCCACAGAACTTTAGTTAGATAAAGCAAATTCTTCTGACACCGAGGTCCGTTTTTGGATTTACAACTATCTATTATAGATGGGCTTGTTTCTCGCAAAATGTATGATAAACACGATGATTTTGATTTTGATATTTTAAATTTTCGTTTCTTGGATGGCGATGTGCCTTGTGCAGCATCCTATGGCGTTTATATTTTGCAGTTAATTCGACTTGCCAGAGTGTCTAGTCTTGTAACTTACTTCAACACTCGTAATAAATTGTTTACTGCTAAACTTCTGAATCAGGGTTATCAGTATCATAAACTACGCAAAGCATTTTCAAAATTTTATAGACGTCATTCCGATTTAATTCAAAATTCAATGTTGGACTTAAATCTCTTCTGCAACAAGGTCTATCGGAACCCGAATTTTATGACGACTTAGAATATAAATTCAGAAAAATATATAATTGCAATGAATCAGCACCCAATTTCGTAAAACCATTCTTCGATATAATAAGATTGGGTACAACATAATTTTTATAGTACTACATAAATGTTATATAACAGACTGCTTGCATTGTAGTTAACCCAAATCACGGTTGGCAACTTTGTTGCCCACTTTAATTGCACGCCGGTGGGTCAGGCATCAGATTCTATGACGGGTCCAGCGTAAAGGCTTACTGATAATTAATTTGAGGGTATTCAATTAGGGTCTAGTTGTTTCATGTTTGTGTTTCTTTCCCTTGGTGTCTCTGATGGGAGCTGTTGGTTGATTGTATCGATTCCTGATCATTACCTTCACTTCTATTTTCCAAACGCATCAGTGCGACATCTCCGAGAACACAAAGATCAAACAACCACCGAGATGAAACAAACCACTGAAATGCTGAAGAAAAGAAAACCAACAGTTAAACTCCGATTGGCCCAACCAGAGACAGAGCATCAGGTACCAACTAAGCCTTTACGCTGGAACCATCATAGAATCTGAGGCCTGATCCACCGGCGTGCTATTAAAGAGGGAAGCAAATTTATCAACCGTGAATTCGTAAACTACCATGCAATCAGTATGTCGTATAATATTTATGTTGTACCCAATCTTTTTATATCTGAAACTGGGCACGGAAATCATTGCAAGTATATATTTTAGCTCACCTGGGCCGAAGACTCCAGGGGGGGGGGGGCTTATATTATAGTGGGTCGTCCGCCCGTCCACACTTTTCACTAGTCATGTAACTTACTTCAGCACTCGTAATAAATTGTTAACTGCTAACCCTCTGAATCAGGGTTATCGGTATCATAAAACTACGCAAAGCCTTTTCAAAATTTTATAGACGTCATTCCGATTTAATTCAAAATTCAATGTTGGACTTGAATCTCTTCTGCAACAAGGTCTATCGGAACCCGAATTTTATGATGACTTAGTATATAAATTCAGAAAAATATATAATTGCAATGACTTCAGCACCCAATTTCGTAAAATTATTCTTCGATATAATAAGATTGGGTACAACATACATTTTATAGTACTACATAAATGTTATACGACAGACTGCTTGCATTGTTGTTAACCCAAATCACGGTTGAAAACTTTGTTGCCCACTTTAATTGCACGCCGGTGGGTCAGGCCTCAGATTCTATGACGGTTCCAGCGTAAGGGCTTACTGACAATTAGTTTGAGGTATCTAATTTTATTTAATGTTGGTTGGTGCCTGATGCTCTGTCTCTGGTTGGACCAATCGGAGTCTAACTGTTGGTTTTCTTTTGCTCAAGCATTTTAGTGGTTCCTTGCTGTCGAGTCCTCACCGTTGTTTCATCTCTGTGGCTGTTTGATTTCTTTGTGTTCTCGGTGATGTTACACTGATGAGTTAGGAGGCCTTCATGCGGACTGAACAAATTGTTTTGTCTAAATCGCGACCGAAGTTAGGGCGAGGATTGCAGCTGCGGAAAATTGATTAAAGCCCCCCCCCCCCCCCCCCGACCCCGAGTGGAATTTGTTTCACTGACCCTTCGTTCCAAGGCGGTTCTTCAGTCCCGATTTTTTTATGTTATGGTTTTGTGTTTTGAGTGTGTGCACCGCTTATATGATTTTGTTTTGAATAGCCAATTGGCCATTTTGTGGAAAAGTAAATATCCATTTGGCTTTCCGCTATTGGTGTTTCCATTAGAGGCTCGTTATTGCGCTGCGTTCCAACGCAGCGCCACTTGTAATGAGTTTGAGACACGGACTATGTATTCATGAAACTTGACTTTTCATTGATGTAAGCGAATTGTCAGATACAGAAGTTCGCGTTTTAGATAAAATTAAAACACTTTTTTAACAATTTTAATTTGCGACTACATTCAATTATACATTTGTAATCTGATTTTTGCCATTCACATTCTATTTTTGTTACCTTTTTAATAACGAACTATGTTTTTCGTTTTTATCGTCGAAAGGGTATTCGGTTTTGATTATTGTTTTATTTTCAAACAGTACAGTCCTGAAAATATACCCCTGGTATTTCATTGTTGAATGTTCCAAAATTAAAATTCAGTGTTTGAAATAGATAACAATATGTCTATTTGTGTTTGAAATAGATGACAGTGTGCCTTCACAGAATTGCACAATCTAAGGTTTAAAATTATCCCTTTCGATTCCAATGATTGTTTACTGCGTATTAATTAACCCTGTTACTACAACAAAGGTTAACCCTTTCAATCCTGAAGCCCGGCACAGATACTTATGCAAACTATGTAGATCCTGATGAGATGGCCCATAATGAGCCACCTTATTTGGATATATAGCTTGTCATCCTGATAACGCCTTAAAGCTAGATACCATATTTAGTAGAACGGACGTGCCAAAAGTCAATGATGGTAGAGTCCACTCCGGAAACTCAGGGTGAAAGGGTAAATAGCACTGGCGGCACTGATAGGTCAAGTATCTCTGAGTTGGCCCTAAAGGGGAACTTGTACTGTTTCGTTTAACCCTTAAATAATTATACCCTAAACAAACAGTGTAGACCTGATCAGACACCGCGTTCTGATCTGGGTCTAGACTGTTTGCAAAACCCAACACATGATTCCAGTCCAGATTCTACAGATAACGCTTTCGTGGAGATTGATCATGAAATCTTTTTTACGGCCATTCTCTTCCTTCCGCTGATTCGAGAAATGCAGTTGTCAGTTTCTAGCGAAAAAATGTGCACTGTACCGGTTAACCGCTTATGTATAAGCCTGCCCAGCAAAAGTGTGGGTAGGTAAACTGACCGGCTCAAAATTAAGCTATAATGGTGTTGACTGGGCCGTTCAATTCCAATACAAACAAACAAAATCTACAGATAACTGTACACTCTGAACTCACAGCGGTACAAATAACGCGTTTTTTTGTTTGTTTGTTTGTTTTGTTTTGTTTTGGTTTTGTAAATGACGGTTACCTGGATTGCCTAAAAACCCGCCTATATAAATTTGACCCCCTTTAACTTCACTTTTATATAGTAAAACTGGGATTAACGGTAATACACATTATTATTTTCTTATTTTTCTTTTAGATGACCGTTAGAACCGTCTCACCGAGGTAGTTATAACGAGTACCCACAATCTATGTTTTGAACAGGAATATGATAAATATCAGATTTTCTTATACCTGAAAATTTTCATTGGTAAAGTTTTCAATATATTTGAATAGGTGTGCTTTCGTAATGAGTAATAGTCATGAAGGCGCCAACGATGAAAGTTTTGTGCCTAGTAACCTAAGTGTTTTTGTGTGGGTCTAACAGGGAATGGAACTTACAGTCATCACGAAAACACGCATATATAATTTTGACCCCCTCGAACCCCACTTTTATATAGTAAAACTGGGGTTTGCAGGGGCAAAGCTTATTTTTCTTATTTCTGCTCAAAGATATATATTGTGGATACTCGTTAGAACCGCCTCGATGAGGCGGTTCTAACGGGTACCCCATTCTATATATTGAGCAGAAACAAGAAAAATATCACAATTTTTCATCTGGAAATTTTCATTTTTCGGCGATTAATGTTTCAATGTATTTGTATAGGCGTGTTTTCGTAATGAATTTCCGGCATAGCATTGATATTTTCATATTCTCATTCTTCATTTATGCTCGCTACATTTCGTTGGCTGACGTTTTGGATGACCTTAATATAACAATATCAATAATCTTCTCTCCTTGCTGCCATGCATTATATGAACGAGCCTGATACTGTTAATTCGCTTGAACAGGCAACATCAACCCAAGGAAATTGTTCGACTACTGTTGAAGTGACAGATTGCTTGCCCATGAGAAATTGTGCACAAACCCCTGCAGTTCCTCATATACATCACGTGAACAAGTCCGTGGAGTAAAGACCCCCCTAAACCCCACTTTATATATAGAAAACTGGGGTTTACGGGGGTAAACATTATTTTCCTTATTTCTCTTCCAAGACATAGGTTGTGGGTACTCGTTAGAACCGCCTCAATGAGGCGGTTCTAACGAGCACCTAAAACCTATGTTTGGAGCAGAAATAAGGAAAATATCACAAATTTTCATCAGCAAAAATTCCTTTTTTGAGGTTTGAAAAATGCATTTTATCACACGGATGTGTTATCGTAATGTATCGCTTGATCCCCTGACGTGTGTTCCATGTAAATTGCTTGGACATATAGTCTTCATAGTCTTCTAAAATATAATGGCCTACATGGATGAACATAAACTTTTGTCAGATAGACAACATGCATTTAGAAAAAAGGCATAATTGTGAAACTCAGTTGAGCAGGGTTATTAATGACTGGGTAAAAATCTTGGACAAAGGGGGTGGGGAGGACAGGTGTACACATTCATTATGGACTTCGAGAAGGCTTTTGACACACACCCTCATGTAATACTGAAATTCAAATGATCTGATTATGGTATTGTGGGGAAGAGTCTCAAATGGATAAATTCCTTTCTTTTCTACAGAAAACAGCGAGTTGTTGTTAACGGGTGAATCTACGGAGTGGGCTCAAATTTTGTCTGGGGTCCTACAAGGGACTGCTCTTGGTCTACTGTTAGTCGCCCTGTCTATCATAAATAATATTTTCGCAGACACTGACCCAGAAATATGACTGTTCGCGGACGACTGTGTTTGCTGCCTGGAAATTAGGGATACTGATACTTCAGACTTGTGGATGTTCGGCACGAAAATGGGGCATGGTATTTTAGCCCGTTAATGCAATGTTATGCTGACAACTAGGAAGAGAGTCAAACGCCTAAGAGGGAACGGCCTTCGAGAATGTGGATTCCATTAAATACCTTGCTGTAACAACCACACACGTTTTGAGATGGAATACACACATTAGCGACATGTATACTAAGGCAAATAAAACGCTTGGTCTCCTGGGGCGAAATCCTCATCAGTGCCCTCAGGATGTAAAGGTGTGTGTGTGTGTGTGTGTGTTGGGGGGGGGGGGGGTCAGAATATAAAATACTTGTTCGCCCGATCTTGGAATATGGTAGCTAAAGGGAGTGATCCTAGATGAAGAAATTGAAAAAAGTTCATAATAGAGCTGTTATATTTGTAACAAGCAATTACTGTTTTGAAACAAGGAGTATGACTGGAATACTATGAAAACTATGATGGGGGTCTCTTAAGAATACGAGAGGAGATAGTAGGCTCATAATATTATACAAAGGTCTATAGGGTTCTGCCAGCACTCCAACAGAAGACCTTGTTCTCCCAGCTAACGACGCTGTAGAAATCACAATTCATTGGCATTTCAGACACCTAGTGCAAGAACTGACATTTACAAAGAATCAAAGAAAAGTGGGGTTTATTATGTTATCCATTATTTTCCTTATTTTTGCTCAAAACACAAATTGATGGTGCTCGTTGGAACCGTCTCTGCGAGGCGCTTCCTATATTTGGACCAAAAATAAGAAAAACCATCAGACATTTTTATTTGAAAAATCGTACCGGTTTGATAACCCTGAGGCTATTTAAGTTTCATGCTATGAGCGAAGCTTCCGATCAAACTGCACGGGCGCGAAGGTTGCTATGAGCGAAGCTTGTCGAACAAGTTTTATTGAAGGTTTGTTGTGTGCCTGTTCAAAGTGGATTGAGATCTATTCCAGGTTCTGATGCAACTAGCCTTGCTATGTTGCCTAGCGCTTTGCGCCTAGAGTGAAAAGTGAAAGGCAGGTCAAAAACAGTCTCCCTGCCCTACATCATCGTGTAGTTTGTATTTTCTTGTTCTTTGGGATTATTGGTTCCATTGTGGGATTTTGAAAATATTTGAGGGTCACTGGTGAGGCCTAAATGGCCGAAACTAGCTAGTCTCACCCAGAAAACATGTACATTGCATAATTTTCAGTTCTGTGGTGTATTCCTTGCTTCCAAAGGATAACCCTTTCTAGAACATATTTATGACTGCTAAAACTATTATATCATAACAAGCTAAATTGGGAGAACACAATCTAACAATTGTTTCCTTATGGTTGCTCAAAAGCTAAGCTTATTCTGATCATTGTCTTCACTTCTATTATAGATCATTGATGCAGCTCTAACGAGCGCTTATAGTCTTATGTTTGAATTAGTTAGTTTGAAATTTGAAGTTTTTAGGTAATTGTTTGTCAGTCGACCCAAAGGTACTATGTACAGAAGCTCTTCAGTGTTGATGTCCCCGTGATTATCACTGATTTGTAGGAAATCTTGGTAACGGTTGTTTATCAAGAATAGCCGCGTTTTTCTTACTGCTGATTGTCCTAATTTTGCGTAGAATATAAGAATCTTATATGGGTGTGAGGGGTGGTTGGAAAAATCCGTCCCGAGGGACACTGTCCGGCATCACGAGGCTTGCCGAGTGATGCCGGACAGTGATCCCGAAGGACGGATTTTTCTATCCACCCCTCACACCCATATTGGAATCTTTTTCTTGCATACCTTCCATTTCTTAAAGCGGATTTTTAATGCTGCAGTCACTTCGGTTACCAACGTCCGCCATATTGTGTTGACACTGCAGGAATGTTTAGTGGCGTTGCTGTGACGTCAACCTTAACGACGGCGCATACGAGGTCGTAATCAATCAGTGAATTTATCAAACACGCGATTATATTCGCTTTTGGGTCGGAACACCAGGGTCAGAACATAAATTTCTATCCCAGGGTAAAATCACCGATTTCCTTGTCTGGTGTGCAAGAATGGTTTATCTATAAAATCTAGATGGGAGTCATATGTTGGGTTTGGCAAACTGTGTAGACCCAGCTCAGACGCCGCAGAACAGGATTTTAAGGATGAAACACAGCAGTTTATGTCCTCATTCAAGACAAGTTTTCCAGCCTACCCTCAGTGATAATCGATCCTCAGGCGCTGTCAGTGCTTTGATTGTATATTGCATGTGTCATTACTTCGGTTACAAAGTTCTGGTGTTTTAGGAGATATTGCCAGTTTTCTAACTCGGACATTTAAGGAAAAAAATGTAATTGTTAATGGATCTCACAATTATACCAATGTCAAATGACATTTATGAAACTAACCTAAGGCTCGTTCATTAGTTTCATATGAAGTGACCACTTATTTGAGATTCTCTATATTCCACACGGGTGTGTTTGCCGAATAGCGATGAAATAGTGGCACAGAACGTCAGTAGGTACGGAAGCGTGTATTTAAAATAGGATGAAGTTCGGACTGCAATGTGATGCACCCTGATATAAAATTTTAACTAGCACCCATAACCTATGTGTGTAGTATAAATGAGAACAAGATGTGTTTGTGAAACACGAATATGTCCCCGGGCGTGGTCATTTTTTTTCAAAGTTGGTCACAGTTCAAAGTCAAGGTCAAAGGTCAAGATCTTTCATTTAAGTGGGAAGCCCTTGGCACAAGGAACTGACATGCCAAATATGAAGGCTCTATCTTAAATGGTTAAAAAGTTATGAACAATAATGGTTTTTTCTTTAAAGTAGGTCATAGGTCAAGGTCACAGGTCAAAATATTTTGCAGCTCTTGTCACAAGGAACCTACATGCCAAATATGAAGGCTCTATCTTAAACGATTCAAAAGTTATGAACAATTTTATTTTCTCTTTTAAGTAGGTCAAAGGTCAACGTCATGGTACAAAAATTTTGCATGAATGTAAAGTTCTTATCATAAGAAACCTACATGTCAAATATGAAGGCCCTATCCCAAACGGTTTGAAAGTTATGACCAAATGTTATTTTTTTCTTTTAAGTAGGCCAAAGGTCAAGGACATTCATGCAATTTTTTTTTGCATGAATGTAAAGCTCTTGTTACAAGGAACCTACATGCCTCATATGAAGGCTGTATCTCAAACGGTTCAAAAGATATAACTAATTTTAACCTTTTCATTTATGTAGGTCAAAGATCAAAGTCACTGGTCAAAAATTTTTGTGTGAATGTAAAGCTCTTGTCACAAGGAACCTACCTGCAAAATATGAAGGCTGTATATGAAATGATTCAAAAGTTATGACCAAAATGTTAAGGTAGGTAAAAGGTCAAGGTCACAGATCAATTTTTGTTGCATAATTGTAAAGTTTTTGTCACAAGGAACATACATGCCAAATATGAAGGCTGTATCTCAAGCGGTTCAAAAGTTATGACCAATGTTAATTTTATTCTTTTAAGTAGGTCAAAGGTCAAGGTAAAGGTCTCGGGTCATTTTTTTTGTGTGTGAATGTAAAGCTCTTATCACAAGCAACCTACATGCAAAATATGAAGGCTGTATCTCAAATAGTTCAAACGTTATGACAAAAATGTTATTTTTTATTTTAAGTAGGTCAAAGGTCAAGGTCACAGGTCAAATTTTTTTTCATGAATGTAAAGCTTTTGTCCTAAGGAACACACATGCCAAATATTAAGGCTGTATCTCAAGCGGTTCAAAAGTTATGACCAATGTTATTTTTTGCTTGAAAGTAGGTCAAAGGTTAAGGTCAATTTTTTTTGCATGAATGTGGAGCTCTTGTCACAAGGAATCTTCATGCCAAGTATGAATACTCTACCTCCAACGGTTCAAAAGTTATGGCCAACGTTAAAGTTGTCCACGTACAAACCAAGAAACCAACAAACAAACAAGAAGTATTCACAATGGGGTTTCTAGGACAACTCCCAACCCCACACTGTGGGGCTGACCCCCCGGGTCGGCCCCGCCGAGTGGGGACATTTTTTCATCCCCGCAACACCGTGGGCCCCACCCCAACCCCGGCCCCACCGAGAGGGGATGCAATAGAATAAAATATTTGTTTGCCTGCCGTATCGCGGGGGAATCCCCTGGTGTAAAATGATTTACAACGCAAAAAAAAAAAAATGTAAGGATTAATAAAGAAACAGGGGTCTATCCTTAAAGGAAAAAAAAATGCTCCTTATTGTTATCGTAAAATCAGTTCATTCATTTTGTAGATTAATGTAAACAAACCTTGAATATAAATACGTACCTTCATATGTATGTAATGTGTTAATTATCCGAAAATATCCTGACTTTCACACAGTAGACAAAATCGATACATCGTCTGGACAAAACATAAAATATGCTATCAATTTTCACTAGCGGAAATAATATTACGTCAGCCGAATAAATCTTTTCAATTTTCGCAGTTTTTTTAATTGTTGCTATACGTATGGAAGTCTTTTTCTAACAGACTCAGTTTTTCATAGTTAAAAAAGAAAATTATTATCAATTTATTTTATGTATTACGCAATTCGTAAATCAAAGCTAATCATTCTTAAAAAAAACACATCTTTCTTGTCCCCATTTTGGACACCCAATCCATAAGCTCTAGCGCTAAATTCTCTCCCTCCCCAGCCCAATGCCCCCAGCTCCCTCTAGTAAATTATCTAAAAAACTTTCGATTAATATCCGCCCAGTTAGAAATTGAATGAAGGGGGAAGCTAAAACACCGAAGGAAGCCTGGTACAAAAAAAAAAAAAAAAAAAACATACCAGGCTTCCGAAGGGATGTTTTGCTGTTTTTGAGTTCGAATCTCCGGAGACTCGACTTTATTTTTTTTTTATTCGGAAACAGTGACTACGAGGACTGTTCAAATATGAATGCAACTATTTTTTTTTGTTTGATTTGAGGTTTAACGTCCCCGTCAACACGGTATAGGTCATTTTGGAGACGTTGCTTCCAATTTTGTGGGACTTTTACCCGACATTGAGATGAAATGACATCTCAAGCCCTGTCGCCCAATGAACCCACTAGGGTTTATAAGCATGGACGGTTCGACTCGCACCGCGGTTCCTGGACAGGCTTAGATCCTCTAATGAATGCAACTAAGCACATAAAAATTATTCCGTGATAGATTTCGATGAAAAATTTATTTTGTCCCCTCAAAGTATTCCCCTTTAACAGATATACAAACTTTCAGTCTTCTGATCCAATCATTGAATGCATTTTGGTAGTCTTTTCGAGGTATACTATGAAGGCACTGGAATATTGCAGAACCGAGGTGTTTGCGCTGTACAGATTTTCTACCAGAAAGGTATTTTTTCAGCCGCGGGAACAAAAAAAAAAAGTTACACGGGGCAAGGTCAGGGGAATACGGGGGCAGATGGAGTTCAACAACCTTTTCCTGCTTCAGATAGTCTTGCACAATGAACGCCTTGTGCGATGACGCATTGTCATGTAGCAATCTGACATTGGCCAAACCAGTTGCGGGTCTTCGTTCTTTGAAATATTTCTTCAATTTTCGAAGAACTTTATTCTTGTAAAACTTCACATTTACAGATTTGCCTTTAGGCACAGCAACCTGAATAGAAGGGCCCTGATTTGAAAAGAATATGGCATACATTACCTTCTCGACGCTCATGGTCCGCTTTGCAATGCATGGTCTTTCGCAATACTTTGTTGCCCATATTTTGTTCTGAATCTCTTTCGTTTTGGCCCAAAAAAGTGAACCAATGTCTCACGTGTGACGACATTATCGAAAGACCGTGCATTGTAATTTGGAAACTTTTTAAGCAACTTCTTGGCGCACTGAATGCGTGTCTTTTTCTGCTCATCCGTCAACAGATGGGGAATCCATCTAGCACAGATCTTTCTCATTTCCAAATCCCGTTTCAGAATTGTATGAGCTGCTCCTAATGAGATGCCAACCATACTAGCTATTTGCCTAGTGGTGTATCGTGCATCGGTAGCAACTATTCCTTTCACTCTAGCAACCATCTTGGTAGATGTTGCTCTTTTCGGCCGACGATCATGTGGTTCATCTTCTGTTGAGCCTAGCCCACAGCTGAATTTCTTACACCAACGAAAAACTGTCGGAAAAGACATTTCATTATGATCATAAACCGAACATATTTCATCAAAAATGTCTTTGCACCGTATACCAAGAATACAACGATTCTTAATATAGGACCGTATTTCAACGGCGTACTCTGACCTTCTTCAAACCATGTTTTGTATTAGTATACAGGAGTAGACAGTGTTTATCGAACGAGTTACATGGCTAAAGTGTACGGATTTGAACAGGTTTGGTATCAATGTATAGGTAAAATGTTTTTCTACGCTGTGATATTTATTTCCAGGTGATTTTCGCATTAGTGCACGGGAAAACGTTCTACTTGCATTCAACTTTGAACAGTCCTCGTATAACCCACTTCTTAAATTTAAGACCACTTTTGAACAGTCCCAAAGGTGGTATCTGACCAGAGGACATTGTATGCAGAAAACATTATTGCAAACACTGTGGACCCAGATCAGACTGCTACTCGTTTGGTCTGCGCAGTTCTCTATGAGAGTTTATAGGCTACAAAGGCTGTCACACCCATTCCCAGGATAACGAAGACAATCTCCCGGTCTTTCTGGTCGTCACTCGGTTGGTAAAAGTCGGAGAGCTGGGGTTCGGGCCCCGGGTCAGCAAGGCTGACATTTTTTCCGGTGACCTGCGCATACAGGCGCGTCGCGTCCTCGACGTCTTTGAAAGTTCCAACGGTGTGCCCCTGGCGGCGGAGTTCCTCAGTGATGAAATCAATACGCTCAGTCCGTTTTCGAGACCATTCTGCCTGTGCAGCCTGCAATTCGTCGACAACTTTATCGTGACGCTTGCGTTCTTCGTCCATCCCAGATTTTCAACATGGAGAACAAGCAGTTCGATCCCAAGAACGCCAGAGCGTTCACCAGGGCACCGCCAACGAGCATAGCAATACTTGCCATTAGTTCATGATATCAGCAGGTATCAGCCCCTGTTTAATTAGCATGTCTTTGGTTGCCATGGCGAGAGCGACGTCAACTATGGCCATGCCACATCGCGGGGTATGAAGTCTAGTTTCGGGGGGCTACCCCCATCGCCATCTTGCCAAGCCGGGCGTATCCCACAGCGATGCCACAGACGACTGCGCTATGGTAGAGCGTATTGACAAGCATTTTACCATCAGTTGCCGGGAATGTCATTATTGCTACGCAACGGGCTTCACTCCATATAGAATGGGTTTGGGCTTGTCTTTAATTGTGGTTGCTGCGAAACAACAAGCCGCTTGGGCATCGATGCTGTCGATGAGTCAACGGGGGTGGGGGTGTCACTTGTGGCGTTTGTACCGCCTGTGTGGCGCGCAAGTGCAGAAGAAACATGAGTGCACCGCCCGTAAGACAAGCCCCAATGATCCATGGGGTCCAGTCGGTTAGTCCATGGTTGTGTGCTGCACCACTGCGTGACGGTTCCTTTGAGACCATTTCCTTTGGAGGAATACTGACATCAGCTGCGCTGACTGGTGGACGAAATGAGTCTTTGGCCGTCAGAAGCTGTTCGAGCAGCCGTTCCTGTTTGGCCTTTCTGGCAGCAGCTCCAGCACGCCCGGCCGCCACTTTTTTCGGATCCTTAACCGTGTTGCTTCGCAAAGGCTTGGGGGTGGTAACTCTCTCTGCCGGACTCTGTGCTGGCTCTCGGTTCTCCTGTTGCTCCGCAACAATTTGCTCGTTCTGTCATAGATGGTAATAGGGCATTGATGTCCAAATCAACAGTGCTTCACTGTAGTAAGCGCGGCAGTTAGCGGAGCCAAGTACATGCCATAGCGATGGTAGAGCTCGCAGGTAGCACTGCTGAGTGCGTGTCCGACAAACGGGTCGCCCTCGAGGTCTGCAATAAGACCGGATTGGGTTTCAGCCAGTATCTGGAGAAACATAGATGCCAACCCCGCATAAAGCTGGAGCGCTGTAGACCCCAGCGTCTTCGTCATCGCGGCCCCAAGCCTTGTTTCATAGCGGGCGTAAAGCTTTTCGATTTCGATATTGTCCAGAGCGTCGATCTGTTCTGCGGTGAGGACCTTCCCATGGACCACTAGTCCATATTGCTTGGCTTGGTCTCCCACTACCATTGCGGCGAGCCTTACACGGTATTTTTGCACCCGGGTCCTCGAGGAGCGGCTCCTCATGGCCGTCTGATTTCGATGCCGTTCCTTCAGCGTTGGGGCTTCAGCGTTCTGCCTTTGCTCTGTCGTTCCTATCAGCTCATCGATCAGTTCGTCACAGTCCATAGCTATTGCTTTGCGATTCATTGCGAGTTGGCGGACCAGTCTAATATAGTGTCGAAAGCGCTGGCAGAAGCGTGCGTGTGTGTTACCACACATCCGAGTAATGTAAACATACTGCCTAGCAATAAAGAACAGCAGTACCAGCTGCGCACCAAGCACTGTGATTAGCAGTCCTTCAGTTACTTCCTTCATTACTTACACCATATAAGCAGCTGGTTGGTCTGTCTTTAATAAAAGCTTAGCATGCTTTGTCTCGGCTAACTGCTGCCTCACCGACACCCGCTGTTCTCGTGTGGAGATCACGTCATTCTCGCGCAAGCTGTCTTCGAATGAATCACGATCCTTGCAGTGAAACAAACAGACCCAGCGCGTCTGCTCGCGCAAGTCCTTCAAGACGGAGTTGTACTTTTGGGTGAGAACCCAGACGCTCAGGTCGGCGTGGCGGCCCGAGAACGCTAGCTCTGACAGCATGTCTTTCTCTTTCGTCAAAGCCTTTGAGGCCGAGCAGTCATCGATGATATATAAGGTAGGCTCGCCCATAAACACCTGGTAAACGCTCGCAGGTAATCGTGAAGGCGCTCGCCGGGGTCTAGAACGTATACCTCAGGGTCGGTCATGATCCAGAGGCGCTGGTATGTTTTATTATACTTTATGGTGGGGCAGAGGACCACGATGTGCCGAAAGAACTCCCGGTAGGGGCCTTCGAGCAGATCGAGGATAAAAACGGTTTTTCCGCATCCCGTTTGCCCGCATATTGTCGCCGAATGGGCCGTGCGCGGTAGGAGATTTATTAATCGTTCCTCAGGAACATTAATAGACCGCTGAGACGAACCGGTCATTTTCGATGTTAAGCTGTGCATCCATGATGACGTAGAGGTAGATGTTCAATGCGCCAGCAGCCTCGGCTCTTTTCGTTATCTGGATGGTCCCACCTTCGCTGGCATTCTCTATCCGCCTGCCGGAGCCGTGGAGCCGGTCGTCGTCGCTTGTCCTTAGGTCAAGCCAAAGCGCGTACTTGCTGGTGAGGTATTCGGCAGGGCTGACGTCGGCTAGGGCAAGGTCTTTTTCGACCGTTGCCACTTCAGGGTGTCGCCTGCTACCCTCTGCGAAGAGCTTCCTCGCTTCATCAAACATCTGGTAAGAGCGCATCCCTTGGCTGAAGAGTTGGTTTGGGATCCCCTCGATGGTGACCTCGACCTTGCCGATTTTCGGGTTATAGAAGGCCTCTGTGTCGCGAGCGAAGGGCTGTTGCGCGGCTTCATCCTCAAAGAGCATCAGGATGCCCTTCATGCTGCGGGCGGGCACGTTGAGATTGATATTCCAGAGGGTGTCGCTCTTGTCTTTACCGATTTTGCGGTGCCGCAGTACCCTGTCGTACAGGATCGAAATGCGGTTTCTGTACTGGTTGTTGGTCATTTTGGCCAGCTCTGGCAGGGTGACCATGTCATACTCAAGACAGATGTTTTCAATGTCTAAAGAGGCATCTCTGCCTGTGGCCTGGATCACACGGTTGTAGTCGTTGAACGTGAGCTCATACTCGAGTAGGTCGCCCAGCGCGCTCTGGTAGAATGGCATGTGGCTCTCGAGTAACTCGGAGTCCAGTGGGATGTAGAAACGATTGCCGAAAGCATCGGCGACGGCTTTGTCCGCTAGAACGGACTCATCTTTGTTGCCAGCATTGATTCGAATCCTCGTCGTATTTTGGTTTTCCGACGTATCAATGCCTTGTTATTGGCCATTTTTCCTCTCTGAAGCCGTCCTCCGGAGATCGCGGTAGCAGTGGTACACATCACTATATCGTCGATGTTGAGGACCTGGTTCCCCGAAATTTTAATGACGGTCTTTTTCACGAAGGCGCGTCCTAGGTTCTGAACCAAGGTCCGATTGGCATCTTCGATGTGCAGCTTTATCGCAAAGGCCAACCTCTCGGTCCCGGGGACGATGACATCATGTTGGCCGAGGTTGGGGAATCGAACGAGAAGCTGCTGGTTCGGGCCAATCGTGCTGGGGTTGTTAGTTATCGACACCGATTGCCTCACCCCTTTCACCCCAAGGGGTTCGCGGAGGCACCGGTAGGGGTCAAGCTTTTGTCCGTACTTACTTGATGACATGGTGTCAGCTTCGTTGACACTCGACAAAGTATGTTTTAAAGATGCGCGACAGCCTTCAAATATACATACTTGTTACATAAATATGGCTGACTTTGATTTCGAAAAACCAACGTTCGACCCCGACGGGCCCGACCCTTATGATGACGCCGACTATGATGTGCCCAACCTGCCAGACGCTGTTATGGACCCACCACCGGACATCGAGCAAGGACTACGCGCGACCGGGGACAGTCTTCAGAACCTCCGAGGCGAGTTAAGACGGGCAGCACTTTCTGACCAGAAGAGGCGCCTGGTCGATACTTTCTACAAAGAAGTGCGCCGTGCCTATAAAGGGTTGCGCCTCGAAGGCAGTATCGACTATGACCAGTTTGAAATAGATAATGATGGTAAAACACTCTATTGGACCCCCGGCGATAAAAAGATTCCTTTCGCTGCGACAAGGGGAGGATTCCGGTTTCTGACATTGTCCACTCTGGCCTCGAGATGTGGAACAGGGGGCGCAAATGCAATTCGGCAATCACTGGGGCTCACTGCCTATAAATCGAATATGCCGCGTCTCAACAAAGAGGCTGTGGATACACTCCAGAATGCAGAGGAAACCCTCCCAAAAAACATTGAATCCGTCGAGATGACAGAGCTCCCCGGCGTAGCCCACGACGTTATTCAAACAACAGGAGATGTCGAGACCGCATTGAAGACAATTGATGATCAGCCTATCGATACCGCGTGGGTCACCCAGGCCAAAAGAGAGCTCACTGGGCTTGAAAAGACCATGACTCGAACCCGAGATGAGTTGGCAAAGCTGTCAAAGGTCGACGAGGTAAAAATCCCAAGTTGAAAAACACTTGGCCAGGGAGCGGCGGAAACTGACGGAAACGGACGACCCCGAGATGCAGCAGGAGATTCAAGACCAAATCAGAAAAGGGCGATCTCTCTGACATCGTCGAAATCGAAAGACAGTCGAGGCTCGAAGCCCTCTCTACGAACAGAGAAGCTCTCCGGTCCCAGATTAACAGAATCCGTGAGACATTCAGGTGGCTCCTACATGAAGACAAGACGCAGGCTGAGCGAATACGGACACTCTTCCGCGAACAGGGGATAACGATCGTGAGCATCCTTACAGCGGTTGGGATGGCAATTTCGACCCTAGTGCTTGCGTTCACCGGCGGCGGGGGGAGTGTACCGGCTCCGGCTCCAAAGCCACCAAAGCCACCGAAGCCACCCGGCGGGGCGGGGCCAAGGAGTGGGTAAAAAACACCTACAGTCCCTCGGGCGTGCCCTGGCCAATTTGGCCGGCAAGGCCGCGACTGCCCTGTCCGGAATCATCGGGTCCATCGTCTCTTGGCTCTTGAGCACGCTTGGGAAGGCCGCTTCATGGCTCGCAGATAATTTGTCGGGCCTTGGTCATCGGCGTGGGGCCCTTCTTCTCGTGGCTGCACGGGACTGGCTAGCGCTCAACCAACCCAAACGCCACTAAGCCGAATGCAATCCCTGCGACTATGAGAGCTGTTTTTTCTTCTTCATGGTCGAGATTGGATTTCCAGTCTGCTGGCGGAGCAACCGCGGCAGACGTAGGCGACCCTTCGGGCGGTGGCCCTGCGAGTACTGGCGGATCGGTTCCGGCTGGTGCTGCAGTTTCCCTTGGAATGTCCTATCGATTTTAGAGGCAGGTTGAATCAGTGTCGCCTTGTTTATTCCTGGGTTGTGGCCGATGACAGCGTCTAACCCCGCTATTCGGATTTGGTTATTATAACCTTGGACATGGCCGGGATGGAGTGCCATGTCGCTCGGCATCAAGTAGAGCCCTCTCCCGTAATCAAGTGGTGTGGATGCATATTGCAGTGTCTTTTGATAGCGATCGATGCGGTCGGGGATGTCAACGGGCGAGGCAATCGCGTCTTCGAGATTCGCCGTAAACTGCTTTTGAGCGTTGAATCCCGTTCTGGCCTTCAGAATATTTGACCGCGTCTGGGCTTGCGCTCCTAAGATGGCCCAAACGTAAGTCCGAATCGAGTTGTTGAGGCGCACGACACCCACTTGTCAAGCCATCTGATTTATCGAGAATGAACATTGTCCACGCCTTTGAAATATCCCGCTTATGGCGTATGACGTCCTTCGGGTGAAAGAAGGGGCCATCGGTGTTGTGATCTGCCCCCCAAGGGGTCATCTGGAAGGTAACCCACCTTCTCCTAGTGAAGGTACTGAAATATCCGAGGCCTTGACACCAGTGGTCCAGCTTTTGCCTCCAATCCGTATCAGGCGAAACGGCGAACTCCTCGCAAAGCCGCTTGTAGGCCCTGGAGTCATATTGGTTATCGAACCATGAATTGGACTCGTCCCCAGGGAGGGCGACTTTTAGCTCATCAAGCAGACGCCTCGTCGTATAATAGACATGAAAGCAATACAGGCTTGCCATAAGGGGTTCATCCGATTGGTGATGGTCCTGGAATGAAACACCACATCCGGCGGTTGCGAACCAAAGCGCAAAGTTCAGTTGGCACTGCCACCAGCTGAAGGGAGCAAGCTGCCAGGTGTCCCACGCCTTGTTTGCCATAGTGACGTCCCCGGTAAGCGGAGGGTTTTGATATTCGGCGAAGATGTCCGGGTACTTGGCAAGGAAGTGACTTCCATTATCGTCGACCATTATGATTAGGATGGGCTCTCCTGTCGCTAACTCCTTATATTTGAAATGGCCGCCTACCTGATATTTTGCCGAGCTATTTAAGGTAAACACCTTTGTATCCATACCCATTAAGGTGATTATCATGTACATCACACTCACTAACGTTCAAAACGATGGACCAATCAATCTTGCCAGGACCCTGTCTGCGGGTGAGCGAGAGATTGATCTCTGCCAGTTGACGTATTATCACTGGTGGTACAACATATGCACGGCGCAAAGGAACAATAAGGTCTCAAATAAAAAGACTGAAAAAATAATACCTGACGGGTATTATAACGTCTGTGAGTTGAACGAAAAAGTATTTCAACGGTTGGGCGCCGAACTCACTCTAGATGAACC
This sequence comes from Lucinisca nassula, assembly GCA_963580285.1. Classification (NCBI taxonomy): domain Eukaryota; kingdom Metazoa; phylum Mollusca; class Bivalvia; order Lucinida; family Lucinidae; genus Lucinisca; species Lucinisca nassula. Next base: position 76,722,455 of record OY757023.1, read on the forward strand.
CTCTGGTCTACTGCAATTAACGGTAAAGCCCGGAGAAGTTATAACAATGGATCGCGAATTAGCTAATATCTTAGGCTTTTCCGACAATACTTTCAAACCCCCTCCCGTGACGCTGATCAATAACAATGGCCATTATTTGGAAGGAGGCCGCACCAAGACGTTCACTGCATAGAAGCCACACAAGCTATCCTTTCATCGTGAGGTCTACTTTCATCTTGATGGATTAAGTACTTCAGACAATCTGCATAACGGTCGCCCCTCTACACTGCTTAGATCTGTCCCTGTCGAGAACGAAAAGTGTGGATCTGGTAGAACTGAATCATTTCCCGTCTTACAGTACAAAAGGTTGTCGTCAGGGTCTGTTTCACAGCTAACTATCTCACTTAGAGATACCAACGGGGAGATGTTACCATTCGAGTATCTGAACGCAACCCTACTTATAAGGAATGGTTGACGCAAGCGGCCCCGGTTGGATCAGAAAATGCCATGGGGTGGCTTTGGTTGATCTTGGTGACACCGAGGGGTTCGATAAGGACGGGAAGGAAGATCGATTGTATGCCTATCAGCTCTCTGAGGGAGTCTACAAAAGAAAAGAGGTCGCCCAAGCGGGGTCATTGGCATTCGGTGATCTCAGCGACGTAGATACCACATATGCCCTTCCAAAGCGGGTGCATACGCTGGCCTTCACTGGGAGCAAGTGGGTTGCTTTTGCAGACCCCATCCAACAATTGACATACAAATTTCGTCTCCGTACGTTGTGACTGGAAAGTAGCACACAGTTAGGAAGGTAGTGAATAGTGGCACTCGACTGTGCTCGTATATCCCCGGGACGAAGAACATTGTCGTTTCCAAAGATAAAGTGCTGAAGACAAGCAACAACCGGCAGGGAATCCTGAAAATAGTCTTTGAATTCCCCCCAGCGGGAATCATTGGTATGAACTTGCCAACATCATCGATCATCCTTGATCTAATTCTCGGAGATAGACCCGGCGACTTTGTTGATGTGTTACCCGGCTTCAAGCTCAAGTGGAGTCAAGCAAATGCTAATAAAGAAGTTGGGATTTATATACAAGTTCAAGAAACACCTCGAGTGCAGTACAATCTTGAAGGAATCCAACACCAAGTTGATTACCGTCATTTAGACCTACATAATATTTTTATAGGCCCAGTGTCTCTCAAAAGGCTGCGATTTACGCCCGGTGCGCTCACACCAGACCAAGCTATAGTCATTATTAGCCAGTAAGTCTATTTAAACCCACATAGCTCGAGGGATAGTACACGATGAGCCTCTACCCAGGACTCGAAACCGGAGACAAATACCGCCTTCAGCACGTGGCCGAGGTCAAATTCCGTCTCGAATAAGAACGAGACTTCAGAGCTTCGCTGTACAAGAAGTACCGGCGCGGGGCTAATGTTGTTGATGGGATTGATACCGCGTTTACTGCGACTAGCGTAGGGCTGGATGCTTCTGGCGTCGGACTCTTGTCAACTATCATCGCGACGCCTGTCGCCATTGGCCTTGGAGCAGGGGCGATTGTGTGTGGGTTGGTGGGCGTTGGCGGGAAATGTATTGGACGAAAACTCCAAACAAAAGCCAAAAAGCACGACGAGACTCGTATCTTGGCTGAGTCGAAGCTGAACTCAATCGCCGACCGCATTTCTATCGCGCTGAACGACGATGATATATCTGAAACGGAATTTCGCCTGATTCTGTGTGAAATCGACAAGTTCGATCAGATAAAAGAAGAAATTCGTCAGCGCCAGAAACTTACTGTTGGTTTGTCGGAGGAGGAAAAAAGAAGTTGTTTCAACGTGCGAGAGACGAGGCGTTAATGACGGCCCGTACCAAGCTGTTGGAAGAGTTGGACAAATCTGGCCTTGAGAAGGGCCTCCTGTTTGTGGCGCAGCACGGGGGTTGTGTACTCCTCACTACCGTCTGGGTTGTCCTTCCGAAGCTGAATCGTGATAGCCAACTGGAACTTCACACAACCCAGCGCCTCGATCTCTTCCTCGAGCTTGCTACTGATCTGGAGCACTACATCCTCGAGGAAAGTCCTGGGGTCTGCACTATGAGGATTATTGGCAGACACGTCCATCTGCCAACCCCTAAAGAAGTCGCCAATAACCCATGGGGTCTGCCTGAAGACTAGCCGTTGCTCAGCAGATGTAAACAAATCAAGGATCTCATCCTGATATTCCTTGACGGATCTCAGGATTTTCTCGCGGGAGATAGGGTCAAATGCCTCTTCAATGGCCTTTCTCTTGGCGGCCTTCTTCTTCATGGTCGACCTATATACTAACAATTCTCTAATAGGAGATAAAGTATAAAATCTTTCAGCATTTATCTTTAACTTTACCTATATACTAACAATTATCTAATAGGAAATACAGTAGAAAATCTTTCAGCATTTTTCTTTGACTTTACCTATTTACTAACAGTTCTCTAATTGGAAAATACAGTAGAAAATCTTTCAGCATTTATCTTTTCTTTTTGCTACATACTAACAATTCTCTAATAGGAAATGAAGTAGAAAATCTTTCCGCATTTTTCATTGATTTTACCTATATACTAAAAATTCTCTAATAGGAAATACAGTAGAAAATCTTTCCGCATTTTTGTTGGACTTTACCTATATACTAACAATTCTCTAATAGGAAATAAATTAGAATATAACCATCTTAACTCTTTTTAAACCATACTGGATAGAAATGGCAGATAGTCGTCTAAACTCTTTTTGAGTCCTTCGATTCCTGTTTATGTAGTTTATGGTAATAACTGACTTAACACCACATTGCATACAAAGTAGATGGTGTGTTTTCACCGACACTCCACAGTTTGTGCATAGTAGTGGTTCTGTTCTTCCTACCCTCTTACTGACACTATTGTATCGCCCACAGAATTCTCCGCGGCAATTATTGTTGCAGGGTTCTCTCTTCCTCACAGGAATCCAAGGACACTTGTTCATTTTTGTGCTGTATGTTTAGGTACTATATTTCTCTAATACAAACACACCCCGCCCGTCGGGGCTGTTGGCGAGCTGGTCACGTGTTGGCCATGCGATACGGCAGGCAAACAAATATTTTATTCTATTGCATCCCCTCTCGGTGGGGCCGGGGTGGGGGTGGGGCCCACAGTGTTGCGGGGATGAAAAAACAATGTCCCAATCGGTGGGGCCGACCCGGGGGTGGTCGGCCCCACAGTATGGGGTGGGGTTGTCCTAGAAACCCCATTGTGAATACTACTAAACAAACAAACAGACAAGGTAAAAACAATATGTACCCTCTATTGCTATCGGGGACATAAAAATGTCACGGATTTTCATCAAAACGTAGCCATTTTGGAGATGTGATCAAATTCCCTATGGGTATGTTATCGTAATGTGAGAAGCCCCCGTGGTGTAGTGGTAACGCTACTCGCCTTGTAAACCAGGGATCGCAGGATCGATCCCCGACTTCTCCAGACTTTCTGATAAGTCTTTAAACCGAGGTCTCGTCTCCGTATGACCTTAGCTGTTGGTGGGACGTAAAACGCAAACACTCACTCGTAATGTGAAGTTGGGACTGCACTGTGATGCACGTCCCTGATATAAAATTTTATTTACCCCACATGCCAGTTGTTTTGGCTGATTCGCCTTATACATCAGTTGGTTGAAAACACTGTCCCGTTGCATTCATCCATTGAAAGACGCCATGATATACATGTCTGTACTTATCAACAGCATGCAAACGTTCACATACTGCACACACTGCTTCTTGAAATACATTAATGAAATTTAAAGACTCATATTCATCTTTTGCCTTTAACATTGCAGCGTATTTGAGATGGTTCAAACTCAATCTTCGTAGGTATTTTCCGAGTGCATGGGCATTCTCAAAGTCTCCCGTATAAATATAAGCAGATGGATCGATATTAACTGATCTAACATTTGGCTTGCCGCCACGCATAACCTGTAAAACATCGTAATTAAAATTATCGAAAAACTTTTCTGATATGTAGTCCTCACATAAGGTGTTTTCAAAGGCAAGGTAGTATCGATAAGAAGAATTTAAAATGTCAAAGCAGTTTCCTGATGCATGGTTATATCTTACACCACAGTTCCATTTCTGGCCACAACTTCCTCGAATATCAACATTGATATATTTCTGCAAAATCTTAACATAATCTTCTCGTTTTGAATGTGTTCGGCAGTGGCTTACAACCCATAAAGCATCTTTGGTTTTGTTTTTAGCGATCGCCAAGTAATCCCTTGGAAATATTTTGTTTTCTGCTTTGCGGCGTATGATTCCATATGGAAGAAAAATGTCCGACTGTTTGGTGTAAGTCATTGTCCAGTTATACTCTTTCTTAAGAAGCGGCGATGGCAATTGAGAATATGACCTCAGTGCTTCATAATGCGTCATTATCCATATTTGGTTCTTCAGTCTCTTCACATCTTTTATATGAATTGGATGAATTATGACAGCATCACTTATATTCAGTTCGTTTCTTTTAAACGACATTTTGCAGTTGTTTATTCTACAATTTTGAAAGAATGTAGCATGTAACAAACCTCTTACATTGTGAAAATGACTTGGGTTGTAAAAAAGAATTAGCTTTGAATTTTGTGCAGACGATGGTGTATAGCCTCTGCTATCGGTTTCCTGATGTCCAAAGACTTTAGAAATACTGGCAAGTTTGTTTGGAAAATCAAAGGCCCCAATGTCGACCCAATAAAAGACAAGAAGCAATGCCGCAAACGACACTACGCTCAGGAATCCTGAAAATAGTAAAGATAGTAAGCATATAAATAGAGAATACCAGGTGAGTGTCTTTTGATATCAAGTTTATCAGGCAAGGCTTCGAGAAAGCTTGTAGAATCGCGAGGCTTGCCGAGCGACTATACATGCGTTCTCGAAGCCGAGCCTGATAAGCTTGATATCAAATGACACGAATCTGGTATTCTATTTATCAGTTTATCCCCTTGTACACTCTTAAATTAGCAATTTACGATCAGTTATCGATGGTCCTCAGTGCGCTCCAACATTCTGGCGGTCAATATATTCAGTGACATCAATTTGTCCTATCATATTTGTTTAAGGATTGTTTCCATTTGTTTTCCAGTAATAATAACATTTATGCCATTTTTTCAGTATTCCGCCTCATTCATAAAAGTGCAATGTCACGTTGACTTGATAAAGCTCACTTGTCCTGAGATAGCATATCTTTATCAGGTCAATGTGCTACAATGCAATTAATATAGGAGTAACTGATAAGTATCAATTACATGACGGCGAACGATAAAAATACACTCACTATGTTGAAAAATAAAAGTGAAGGCAATGATCGATTCAATCAACTCACACCGCCCTTCACAGACACCAAAGGGAACGAAACACAAACGAAATAACTAGCACCTTATGGGAACTTCAATAGCGAGAAGCCAAAACGAGAGATACCTAGCCAAAAGGTTGAAAATTGGCTATCGAAAACTAAAAGATATAAGCGATACACACACTCAAAGACAAACCAAAATAAACCGCGACAGAAGAACCGCCTTGGAACTGTCAGTGAAAAGAATTTCACTGGGGCGAGGGGCTTCAATCGATTTTACGCGGCCGCAACCTCCGCCCTTTTTCCGCCGCAATTTCATCAAATTATTTGTGCAGTCCTCATGGAGGCTTCCACATAAATGTTATACGGCAGACTGAGTGCATGGAAGTTAACCCAATCACGGTTGACAACTTTGCTTTCCTCTTTAATTGCACGCCGGTGGGTCAGTCCTCAGATTTCATGACGGTTCCAGCGTAAAGGCTTGCTGAGAATTAGAGATAATCTAATCTGATGTAGATGTAATGTTGGTTGGTGCCTGATGCTCTGTCTCTGGTTGGGCCCATCGGAGTCTAACTTATTATTTTTGTGTGTGTGTGTGTGTGTGTGTGTATGCGTGTGTGTGTGTGTGTGTGTGTGTGTGTGTGTGTGTGTGTGTGTGTGTGTGTGTGTGTGTGTGTGTGTGTGTGAATACGGGTTTAACGTCGCTTTCAACGATTTTTCAGTCATATCACGACGGTGTCTGGTTGCGAAAGGGAGCTCAATGCTCACTTTTATAGTGATGCCTCACTGAAGTATCATGTCCCAGACACATTACATGACACAACACCCATTCACATTATCCTGACACTGGGCGACCAGTCCTAGCTCTTCCCCGTAAATCTGAGTGCCAAGCGAGGAGCAGCTAGAACCAATTTTAACGAGTTTGGTATATCGCGGCCCGGGATCGAACCCGTGACCTCCCGTTCCCCGGAGCGGACACTCTACCAACTGAGCTATCGGGGCCGGTAACTGTTGGTTTTCTTTTGCTCCAGCATTTCAGTGGTTTCTTGCTGTCGAGTCCTCATCGTTGTTTCATCTCTGTGAATGACTGATTTTTGGAGCTGTTGCACTGATTCACGGAGATGTTGCACTGATGATTTAGTAGGCCGCGGACTGATCAAATTATTTTTCTAAATCGCGACGGAAGTAAGGGCGAGTGTTTTGGCCATGTTAAATCGATTTAAGCCTCCCCCCCTCCCCTGCAGTGATATTCGTTTCACTGACCGTTCTAATGCGGTTCTTCTTTCGTTGTGAATTTTTGTTATGGCTTGTCTTTGAGGGTGTGTATCGCTTATATTATTTTGCTTTTGATAGCCAATTGGCCATTTCGTGAGAAAGTAACTGTCCTTCTGTCCTTTTGGCTTTCCGCTAGTGATGTTTCAATTAGGGTCTAGTTGTTTCATGTTTGTGTTTCTTTCCCTTGGTGTCTCTGATGGGCGCTGTGGGTTGATTGTATCGATTCCTGATCATTGCCTTCACTTCTATTTTCCAAACGCATCAGTGCGTCATCTCCGAGAACACAAAGATCAAACAACCACCGAGATGAAACAACCACTGAAATGCTGAAGCAAAAGAAAACCAACAGTTAAATTCCGTTTGGCCCAACCAGAGACAGAGCATCAGGTACCAACCAACATTACATAAGTAAGCCTTTACGCTGGAACCATCATAGAATCTGAGGCCTGATCCACCGGCGTGCAATTATAAAGAGGGAAGCAAATTTATCAACCGTTATTGTATAAACTACCATGCAATCAGTATGTCGTATGATATTTATGTTGTACCCAATCTTTTATATCTGAAACTGGGCTCGGAAATCATTGCAAGTATATATTTTAGCTCACCTTGGCCGAAGGCTCCAGGGGGGTGGTGGGGGGGGGGGGCTTATAGTATAGTGGGTCGTCCGTCCACACCTTTCACTTGTTTGATCTCTGCAACCTGCAGGCTGATCTCTACCATTTCTGATCTGTTGGATGCCTCTAGTCCGGAATTAATGACATGAGCTTTGTTTTCGAAATCGAACAAAAACGTTCGTTGCTATGGCAACCAAAAAGTCCCATAGACTTAAATGGGCAAAGGCTTGTCATCACCGTAGCGCCTTCAGTTTTGATCGGATCTTTCTGAAAATTATTTGTAAGGTGGCTTGGGATAATTAATTTGGATGAGTTCGAAAACCGGCCAAGTCGGCCCGTTTATCGTAGGGTTTCTTCCCCTTTATTGCTGAAAATGCCTATTTTTTTATCTTGTCATCACCGTAACACCTTCTGTTTTGATCTGATCTTCCTGAAACTTATATGTAAGTAAGTTATGGTTAAAAGCTCGGATAAGTTCGAAATCTAGCGATGTCGGTCAATTTTTACGGAGTTAGTTACATACTCTGCTCTAAATGCATATTTATGACCTTGTCATCACCGTAGCACCTTCAGTTTTGATCGGATCTTCTTGAAACTTACAAACAAGTAAGTCGGGGACAAAAGATCGGATAAGTTCGAAAACTAGCGATGTCGGTCGATTACTCACGGGAGTTATGTACCCTATTTTTTCTTAAAATGCTTAGTTTTGACCTTGTCATCACCGTAGCCCCTTCAGTTTTGATCGGATCTTCTTGAAACTTACAAACGAGTAAGTCGGGGATAAAAGCTCGAAAGAGTTCGAAAACTAGCGATGTCGGTCTATCCGAGGTATGCCCCCTACTTTGCTGAAAATGCTTATTTTTGACCTTGTCATCACCGTATCGCCTTCAGTTTTGATCGGATCTTCTTGAAACGTACAAACAAGTAAGTCAGGGATAAAAGCTCGGACGAGTTCGAAAACTTGCGATGTCGGTCGATTACTCACGGAGTTTTGTTCCCTACTTGCTGAAAATGCTTATATTTGACATTGTCATCACCGTAGCCACTTCAGTTTTGATCGGATCTTCTTGAAACTGACAAATAGGTAAGTCAGGGATAAAAGCTCGGGTGAGTTCGAAAACTAGCGATGTCGGTCCATTACTCACGGAGTTATGTCCCCTTCTTTCCTGAAAATGCCTATTTTTGGCCTTGTCATCACCGTAGCTCCTTCAATTTTGATCGGATCTTCTTTAAACTTACAAGTTAGTCAGGGATAAAAGCTCGGATGAGTTCGAAAACTGTGAAGTCGGCCTATCTATCATAGAGTTACCTCCATTTGATAGCTGCAAATGCCTATTCTTGACATTGTTCTCACTGTAGCCCCTTAAGTTTCCATCGGATCTTCTTGAATCTTACATGTTAGGAAGTAACGGATAAAACCTCAGCTGAGTTTAAAAATTGGTGAGATCGACCTATATTTTAGAGAGTTATGTCCCCCTTGATTTTCGAAAATGCCTTTTTTATCTTGTCATCACCATAGGCCCTTCGGTTTTGATTAGATCTTCTAGAAACTTACTTCTAAGTAAGTTAGGAATAAAATCTTGGATGTGTTCGAAAACTGATGAGGTCATCCTGTTTATCATAGAGTTACGTCCCTTTGGTTGCAGAAAATACCTATTTTGACCTTGTCAGAATAGGTATTTTAACTCCTTCAGTTTTTAACATGTCTTCTTGAAAACTACAAATAAGTAAATCAGGGATAAAAGCTCGGATGAGTTCGAAAACTAGCGAGTCAGTCTATTACTGACAGAGTAGTGTCCCCTATTTTGCTGAAAATGCATAGTTTTGACCTTGTCATTACCGTAGCCCCTTCAGTTTTGATCGGATCTTCTTGAAACTTGCATACATGTATAAGCAAGTCAGGGAGAAAAGCTCGAATGATTTCAAACACCGGCTCCAATGCCAATAGGATCAAATCTTAAAGAAAAGAAAATGCTCCTGAGGAGCAAATGCTATCCTATAAGTGCAAACCCCTTTGTCAGTTGGACATGTCTTATAGAAAAGCGAACAGGAAATTCTGAAAGTTGTCTCCCTTTGAAAAATGGCTGACAAATCATCGAGGTGTTCCTATTCCCTTTAAATCGATTTTACGCGGCCACAATAGCTAGGAAAGCTGCCTCGGAAAACAAAGTACATATGAGTCGGGGCGCACCGTGTTCATTACGATAACACACCCGTGTGACATAGTGCATTTTTTACATCTACAAAATGGCCATTTTCCTGATGAAAATCCTTGATATTTTTCTTATAAATACTGCAAACATAGGTTGTGGGTGCTCGTTAGAACCGCCTCATTGAGGCGGTTCTAACGAGTACCCACAACCTATGTCTTGGAGCAAAAATAAGAAAAATAATGTAAACCCCCGTAAACCCCAGTTTTCTCTATATAAAGTGGGGTTTAGGGGGGTCTTCGTTTCACGGACTTGTTATCGTGATGATTACTTTTGAGAATGGAGTTCACATTACGAAAATACGCCTATACAAATACATTGTAAATTTTACCGCCGAAAAACTGAAAATTTTAAGATGAAAAATTGTGATTTTTTTCTAATTTCTGTTCAGAACATAGATTGGGGATACTCGTAAGAACCGCCTCATCGAGGCGGTTATAACGAGTACCCACAATCTATGTTTTTGAGCTGATATAAGAAAAATAATGTATACGCCTGCAAACCCAAGTGTTACTATATAAAGTGGGGTTTAAGGGGGTCAAGTTTATATAGGCGTGTTTTCGTGATGATCTCACTCCAGTACTGCTTATGAAAAGCCTGAAAAAAAAACAGAGAGACGCTGCTCTTTTAACTAGAGGTTATGCTCAGCATGCTCGTCGTCCTTTCATCAATTTTGAAATTAATCACGGACGTCATTACATCAAAATATCCTTCATTAATAAGGGTTTGGATTTTAAAGATTTACCTAGTATCTTCCGGGACATTTCGGTGATTTCTTCCATTCCTGCTTATTTTCAAAATACTGAAACACCCGTAATTTGCTATGAATACAATAAACCTGTTAGCTCTATCATTTTTAATTTCAATAAACATGTTTCTGATCTTGATATAGAAACTTACATTCTTGCACACCAGACAAGCAAATCCGTGATTTTACCCTGGGATAGAAATTTATGTTCTGACCCTGGTGTTCTAACCCCAAATCGAATGTAATCGCGTGTTTGATAAATGCACTGGTTGATTACAACCTCATGCGCGGCGTCGTCATGCGTGACGTCACTAAACATTCCTGTCGTGTCATCACAAAATGGCGGACGTCGGTAACCGAAGTGGCAGCAGCATTAAAAATCCGTGCTAAGAAATGGAAGGTATGCAAGAAAAAGAATCCAATATGGGTGTGAGGGGTGGATAGAAAAATCCGTCCCTCGGGATCACTGTCCGGCATCACTCGGCAAGCCTCGTGATGCCGGACAGTGACCCTTGGGACGGATTTTTCAATCCACCCCTCACACCCATATAAGATTCTTATACTCCTGATCCTGTGATTGTACAAATTCATTGTATTGCTAACCTGCTGCTGGTCATATTATTACTCGCAATTTAAAATTATTTTTGATTCTAGGATACGAAATGTAATCTCTAAAGCACCGAAATATCGATTTCCTTTAAATTTATTTCAATAAGTGTAGCTGCCTTGAATGAATTTGGTGATCGATGGTGTAAACGAGAGTATGTTGAGCACAAAGCCTTCAAAGAATGGAAATTTTGCATTCTGAAAGTAGTGAACAAACGCATTTCTTTCTATTCTCAAAATACGAACTTATTACCTCCTAAACCTAAGACGTCTTTACGTCACCTTAAACTAGGTATTCAAATATTTCATAAGAGGTTTGTTTTGACTCCATCAGACAAGGCCGCTAACAATGTGGTCGTTTTTTGACGGCTCCACTATGTTAACACTCTTCAGCAAGAAACTGGTGGTACTTAGGCTTATGAACTGCAGCTTTTGGCTGTAGAGAGGGTTATAGTTGATGACCACACTTGTCATTCAGCCACAAAGTTTGCTGTATTTGTTACAGAAAGCCAAGACAGGCTTCCTACATTTTATTGGTTACCTAAGCTTCATAAAAGACCATACAAAGCACGGTTCATTAGGGCCCCGCAAATAAATTTGCGTGTGCCTTTTAGTAATCTTCCTGTCTGTCTGTCCATACGTCTGTCTTTCCGTCTGTCGGTCCACATTTTTATGTGTGTTTTTTTTTCTAAATAACTTACTAACCGTCGAACGCACCAACTGCAAACTTTCAATATAAGGTCAAAATACCATTGCAAATTACGTAACTCTAATTACAATACTCTCAGAGTTATGGCACTTTGAAAAACTTAAAAATGTTCACATTTATCATGTTTTTTCTTAATCACTTACGAACCATCAATCCTATCAACTTCAAACTTTAAATATAAGGTCACAATATTATTATACAATTTCATTGCAAGTTACATAACTGTAACTTCAATACTCTTAGAGTTACGGCCCTTTGAAAAACTTAAAAATTCAGCTTTTTTCGTCTTTTTTCATCTTTATTTTAAAACCGCTATAGATATTCAAATGAAACTTCCTAAAGTTATTGACAGTTGCCCTATAGTAATGTCCTGTCGTCTGTCCGTCTGTCTGTCCACCTGACCGTCTGTCCACCAACAAGATCCATAACCCTGATACCATTTGAGATATTTTCACGAAACTTCACAGATATGTAGAGCTCCCTGAGACGATATGAAGAACATATGAACCACAACTCTAATTTTGCTATATTTGGAGAGATCACCCCTTGAACATTGAACATAGCCATTTTTTTCTTAATAACTTGCAAGTCTTCAAACGCATCAGATTCAGTCTTTAAACGTTAGGTCACAACAACATTACACAATTTAATGGCAAGTTACGTAACTCTAGCTTCAATACTCTGAGAATTATGGCCCTTTGAAAAACTAAAAAATTCAGCTTTTTTCGTCTTTTGTTTTCATCTTAATTCCAACTCCCTGGTAGCGCTGCGGTGCCCTTGTCAGTTTCACTGACAGCTCTAGTTGCAAATTCAAGCTTTTGTACCACTACTAAACTTTCCAAATTATTGACTTCATGTGTTGCTGCTATTAAAAAAACATGTGCTTAAATATTGCGACAAAGTCTTTGAAAGATCAGGGAGAAATCTGTTTTGGTATATAAAAAATTCTAATGAAGTTTTAAAAAAAATGAAATCCAGACGTTTTCGTGCTTAAGTATGTCTACTAATGATTTTACCATCCCTTACACTACGCTTCCTCATAATCTTATAAAAGAAAAAACTTATTGATTTAATTGAAATTTTATTTCAAAGGGAAGACTCCCTCTATCCTGCTTGTAATGCATTTGCTTGATTGGAGGTTTAACGTCCCCATCAACACTTTATAGGTCATTTTGGAGACGTTGCTTCCAATTTTGTGGGACTTTTACCCGACGTTGAGATGACATGACTTCACAAGCCCTGTCGCCCAATGAAACCAATAGGGTTATATGCATGGACGGTCCGACTCGCACCATTGTGCCTGGGCAGGCTTCATAGTGTAGATTATATTTTCTTGTCCTTTGGGATCATTGATTCCATTGTGGAATTTTGAAAATATCTGAGGGTCACTGATGAGGCCTAATTGGCCGAAACTAGCTAGTCTGGTCCAGAAAACATGTACACTCTATATTTTTCACTTCTGTGGTGTATTTCTTGCTTCCAAAGGATAACCCTTTTATAGAACATATTTAACTTCACTACAGCTGGTGTGTGCGAATGTGTGGCGGGGGTAAAACGTCTCCCTGCCCTACACCATAGTGTAGATTATATTTTCTTGTCCTTTGGGATCATTGATTCCATTGTGGAATTTTGAAAATATCTGAGGGTCACTGATGAGGCCTAATTGGCCGAAACTAGCTAGTCTGGCCCAGAAAACGTGTACACTCCACATTTTTCACTTCTGTGGTGTATTCCTTGCTTCCAAAGGATAACCCTTTTATAGAACTTAGAACCTCTAAGCGGTTTACCAGTACTTATGTGCGGTCGGTTTAAGCTCTGCATGGAAGCATCATGCAGCCTATCTTTTTCTTCAGAGCATGTAGTGTAAGAAATTCTTTTTTCACTTATGATGAAAATAGAAAATTTTGCTTTATGGTCATGTCAGAAAGTGTGTGAAGCTCTCACCTTTCTACTTGACACTATTTACATAACATTTGGTACTAAGTTATTTAGACTAGTTGTCCGTTGATGGGTACAATTTGCACACCCCTTGTGGCTGATCTCTTCTTTTTTTGTTATGAAAGAGACTTCATGATGTCTCTTTCCGTTGAAAACCAATCTGAAATCATTGAAGCCTTTAGCTCGACTTCTAGATATTTGGATGATTTATTAAATATTGAAAATACCTATTTCGATGGGGTGGTCAGTCAAATTTATCCCCCACAGAACTTTAGTTAGATAAAGCAAATTCTTCTGACACCGAGGTCCGTTTTTGGATTTACAACTATCTATTATAGATGGGCTTGTTTCTCGCAAAATGTATGATAACAACGATGATTTTGATTTTGATATTTTAAATTTTCGTTTCTTGGATGGCGATGTGCCTTGTGCAGCATCCTATGGCGTTTATATTTTGCAGTTAATTCGACTTGCCAGAGTGTCTAGTCTTGTAACTTACTTCAACACTCGTAATAAATTGTTTACTGCTAAACTTCTGAATCAGGGTTATCAGTATCATAAACTACGCAAAGCATTTTCAAAATTTTATAGACGTCATTCCGATTTAATTCAAAATTCAATGTTGGACTTAAATCTCTTCTGCAACAAGGTCTATCGGAACCCGAATTTTATGACGACTTAGAATATAAATTCAGAAAAATATATAATTGCAATGAATCAGCACCCAATTTCGTAAAACCATTCTTCGATATAATAAGATTGGGTACAACATAATTTTTATAGTACTACATAAATGTTATATAACAGACTGCTTGCATTGTAGTTAACCCAAATCACGGTTGGCAACTTTGTTGCCCACTTTAATTGCACGCCGGTGGGTCAGGCATCAGATTCTATGACGGGTCCAGCGTAAAGGCTTACTGATAATTAATTTGAGGGTATTCAATTAGGGTCTAGTTGTTTCATGTTTGTGTTTCTTTCCCTTGGTGTCTCTGATGGGAGCTGTTGGTTGATTGTATCGATTCCTGATCATTACCTTCACTTCTATTTTCCAAACGCATCAGTGCGACATCTCCGAGAACACAAAGATCAAACAACCACCGAGATGAAACAAACCACTGAAATGCTGAAGAAAAGAAAACCAACAGTTAAACTCCGATTGGCCCAACCAGAGACAGAGCATCAGGTACCAACTAAGCCTTTACGCTGGAACCATCATAGAATCTGAGGCCTGATCCACCGGCGTGCTATTAAAGAGGGAAGCAAATTTATCAACCGTGAATTCGTAAACTACCATGCAATCAGTATGTCGTATAATATTTATGTTGTACCCAATCTTTTTATATCTGAAACTGGGCACGGAAATCATTGCAAGTATATATTTTAGCTCACCTGGGCCGAAGACTCCAGGGGGGGGGGCTTATATTATAGTGGGTCGTCCGCCCGTCCACACTTTTCACTAGTCATGTAACTTACTTCAGCACTCGTAATAAATTGTTAACTGCTAACCCTCTGAATCAGGGTTATCGGTATCATAAAACTACGCAAAGCCTTTTCAAAATTTTATAGACGTCATTCCGATTTAATTCAAAATTCAATGTTGGACTTGAATCTCTTCTGCAACAAGGTCTATCGGAACCCGAATTTTATGATGACTTAGTATATAAATTCAGAAAAATATATAATTGCAATGACTTCAGCACCCAATTTCGTAAAATTATTCTTCGATATAATAAGATTGGGTACAACATACATTTTATAGTACTACATAAATGTTATACAACAGACTGCTTGCATTGTTGTTAACCCAAATCACGGTTGAAAACTTTGTTGCCCACTTTAATTGCACGCCGGTGGGTCAGGCCTCAGATTCTATGACGGTTCCAGCGTAAGGGCTTACTGACAATTAGTTTGAGGTATCTAATTTTATTTAATGTTGGTTGGTGCCTGATGCTCTGTCTCTGGTTGGACCAATCGGAGTCTAACTGTTGGTTTTCTTTTGCTCAAGCATTTTAGTGGTTCCTTGCTGTCGAGTCCTCACCTTTGTTTCATCTCTGTGGCTGTTTGATTTCTTTGTGTTCTCGGTGATGTTACACTGATGAGTTAGGAGGCCTTCATGCGGACTGAACAAATTGTTTTGTCTAAATCGCGACCGAAGTTAGGGCGAGGATTGCAGCTGCGGAAAATTGATTAAAGCCCCCCCCCCCCGACCCCGAGTGGAATTTGTTTCACTGACCCTTCGTTCCAAGGCGGTTCTTCAGTCCCGATTTTTTTATGTTATGGTTTTGTGTTTTGAGTGTGTGCACCGCTTATATGATTTTGTTTTGAATAGCCAATTGGCCATTTTGTGGAAAAGTAAATATCCATTTGGCTTTCCGCTATTGGTGTTTCCATTAGAGGCTCGTTATTGCGCTGCTTTCCAACGCAGCGCCACTTGTAATGAGTTTGAGACACGGACTATGTATTCATGAAACTTGACTTTTCATTGATGTAAGCGAATTGTCAGATACAGAAGTTCGCGTTTTAGATAAAATTAAAACACTTTTTTAACAATTTTAATTTGCGACTACATTCAATTATACATTTGTAATCTGATGTTTGCCATTCACATTCTATTTTTGTTACCTTTTTAATAACGAACTATGTTTTTCGTTTTTATCGTCGAAAGGGTATTCGGTTTTGATTATTGTTTTATTTTCAAACAGTACAGTCCTGAAAATATACCCCTGGTATTTCATTGTTGAATGTTCCAAAATTAAAATTCAGTGTTTGAAATAGATAACAATATGTCTATTTGTGTTTGAAATAGATGACAGTGTGCCTTCACAGAATTGCACAATCTAAGGTTTAAAATTATCCCTTTCGATTCCAATGATTGTTTACTGCGTATTAATTAACCCTGTTACTACAACAAAGGTTAACCCTTTCAATCCTGAAGCCCGGCACAGATACTTATGCAAACTATGTAGATCCTGATGAGATGGCCCATAATGAGCCACCTTATTTGGATATATAGCTTGTCATCCTGATAACGCCTTAAAGCTAGATACCATATTTAGTAGAACGGACGTGCCAAAAGTCAATGATGGTAGAGTCCACTCCGGAAACTCAGGGTGAAAGGGTAAATAGCACTGGCGGCACTGATAGGTCAAGTATCTCTGAGTTGGCCCTAAAGGGGAACTTGTACTGTTTCGTTTAACCCTTAAATAATTATACCCTAAACAAACAGTGTAGACCTGATCAGACACCGCGTTCTGATCTGGGTCTAGACTGTTTGCAAAACCCAACACATGATTCCAGTCCAGATTCTACAGATAACGCTTTCGTGGAGATTGATCATGAAATCTTTTTTACGGTCATTCTCTTCCTTCCGCTGATTCGAGAAATGCAGTTGTCAGTTTCTAGCGAAAAAATGTGCACTGTACCGGTTAACCGCTTATGTATAAGCCTGCCCAGCAAAAGTGTGGGTAGGTAAACTGACCGGCTCAAAATTAAGCTATAATGGTGTTGACTGGGCCGTTCAATTCCAATACAAACAAACAAAATCTACAGATAACTGTACACTCTGAACTCACAGCGGTACAAATAACGCGTTTTTTTGTTTGTTTGTTTGTTTGTTTTGTTTTGTTTTGGTTTTGTAAATGACGGTTACCTGGATTGCCTAAAAACCCGCCTATATAAATTTGACCCCCTTTAACTTCACTTTTATATAGTAAAACTGGGATTAACGGTAATACACATTATTATTTTCTTATTTTTCTTTTAGATGACCGTTAGAACCGTCTCACCGAGGTAGTTATAACGAGTACCCACAATCTATGTTTTGAACAGGAATATGATAAATATCAGATTTTCTTATACCTGAAAATTTTCATTGGTAAAGTTTTCAATATATTTGAATAGGTGTGCTTTCGTAATGAGTAATAGTCATGAAGGCGCCAACGATGAAAGTTTTGTGCCTAGTAACCTAAGTGTTTTTGTGTGGGTCTAACAGGGGATGGAACTTACAGTCATCACGAAAACACGCATATATAATTTTGACCCCCTCGAACCCCACTTTTATATAGTAAAACTGGGGTTTGCAGGGGCAAAGCTTATTTTTCTTATTTCTGCTCAAAGATATATATTGTGGATACTCGTTAGAACCGCCTCGATGAGGCGGTTCTAACGGGTACCCCATTCTATATATTGAGCAGAAACAAGAAAAATATCACAATTTTTCATCTGGAAATTTTCATTTTTCGGCGATTAATGTTTCAATGTATTTGTATAGGCGTGTTTTCGTAATGAATTTCCGGCATAGCATTGATATTTTCATATTCTCATTCTTCATTTATGCTCGCTACATTTCGTTGGCTGACGTTTTGGATGACCTTAATATAACAATATCAATAATCTTCTCTCCTTGCTGCCATGCATTATATGAACGAGCCTGATACTGTTAATTCGCTTGAACAGGCAACATCAACCCAAGGAAATTGTTCGACTACTGTTGAAGTGACAGATTGCTTGCCCATGAGAAATTGTGCACAAACCCCTGCAGTTCCTCATATACATCACGTGAACAAGTCCGTGGAGTAAAGACCCCCCTAAACCCCACTTTATATATAGAAAACTGGGGTTTACGGGGGTAAACATTATTTTCCTTATTTCTCTTCCAAGACATAGGTTGTGGGTACTCGTTAGAACCGCCTCAATGAGGCGGTTCTAACGAGCACCTAAAACCTATGTTTGGAGCAGAAATAAGGAAAATATCACAAATTTTCATCAGCAAAAATACCTTTTTTGAGGTTTGAAAAATGCATTTTATCACACGGATGTGTTATCGTAATGTATCGCTTGATCCCCTGACGTGTGTTCCATGTAAATTGCTTGGACATATAGTCTTCATAGTCTTCTAAAATATAATGGCCTACATGGATGAACATAAACTTTTGTCAGATAGACAACATGCATTTAGAAAAAAGGCATAATTGTGAAACTCAGTTGAGCAGGGTTATTAATGACTGGGTAAAAATCTTGGACAAAGGGGGTGGGGAGGACAGGTGTACACATTCATTATGGACTTCGAGAAGGCTTTTGACACACACCCTCATGTAATACTGAAATTCAAATGATCTGATTATGGTATTGTGGGGAAGAGTCTCAAATGGATAAATTCCTTTCTTTTCTACAGAAAACAGCGAGTTGTTGTTAACGGGTGAATCTACGGAGTGGGCTCAAATTTTGTCTGGGGTCCTACAAGGGACTGCTCTTGGTCTACTGTTAGTCGCCCTGTCTATCATAAATAATATTTTCGCAGACACTGACCCAGAAATATGACTGTTCGCGGACGACTGTGTTTGCTGCCTGGAAATTAGGGATACTGATACTTCAGACTTGTGGATGTTCGGCACGAAAATGGGGCATGGTATTTTAGCCCGTTAATGCAATGTTATGCTGACAACTAGGAAGAGAGTCAAACGCCTAAGAGGGAACGGCCTTCGAGAATGTGGATTCCATTAAATACCTTGCTGTAACAACCACACACGTTTTGAGATGGAATACACACATTAGCGACATGTATACTAAGGCAAATAAAACGCTTGGTCTCCTGGGGCGAAATCCTCATCAGTGCCCTCAGGATGTAAAGGTGTGTGTGTGTGTGTGTTGGGGGGGGGGGTCAGAATATAAAATACTTGTTCGCCCGATCTTGGAATATGGTAGCTAAAGGGAGTGATCCTAGATGAAGAAATTGAAAAAAGTTCATAATAGAGCTGTTATATTTGTAACAAGCAATTACTGTTTTGAAACAAGGAGTATGACTGGAATACTATGAAAACTATGATGGGGGTCTCTTAAGAATACGAGAGGAGATAGTAGGCTCATAATATTATACAAAGGTCTATAGGGTTCTGCCAGCACTCCAACAGAAGACCTTGTTCTCCCAGCTAACGACGCTGTAGAAATCACAATTCATTGGCATTTCAGACACCTAGTGCAAGAACTGACATTTACAAAGAATCAAAGAAAAGTGGGGTTTATTATGTTATCCATTATTTTCCTTATTTTTGCTCAAAACACAAATTGATGGTGCTCGTTGGAACCGTCTCTGCGAGGCGCTTCCTATATTTGGACCAAAAATAAGAAAAACCATCAGACATTTTTATTTGAAAAATCGTACCGGTTTGATAACCCTGAGGCTATTTAAGTTTCATGCTATGAGCGAAGCTTCCGATCAAACTGCACGGGCGCGAAGGTTGCTATGAGCGAAGCTTGTCGAACAAGTTTTATTGAAGGTTTGTTGTGTGCCTGTTCAAAGTGGATTGAGATCTATTCCAGGTTCTGATGCAACTAGCCTTGCTATGTTGCCTAGCGCTTTGCGCCTAGAGTGAAAAGTGAAAGGCAGGTCAAAAACAGTCTCCCTGCCCTACATCATCGTGTAGTTTGTATTTTCTTGTTCTTTGGGATTATTGGTTCCATTGTGGGATTTTGAAAATATTTGAGGGTCACTGGTGAGGCCTAAATGGCCGAAACTAGCTAGTCTCACCCAGAAAACATGTACATTGCATAATTTTCAGTTCTGTGGTGTATTCCTTGCTTCCAAAGGATAACCCTTTCTAGAACATATTTATGACTGCTAAAACTATTATATCATAACAAGCTAAATTGGGAGAACACAATCTAACAATTGTTTCCTTATGGTTGCTCAAAAGCTAAGCTTATTCTGATCATTGTCTTCACTTCTATTATAGATCATTGATGCAGCTCTAACGAGCGCTTATAGTCTTATGTTTGAATTAGTTAGTTTGAAATTTGAAGTTTTTAGGTAATTGTTTGTCAGTCGACCCAAATGTACTATGTACAGAAGCTCTTCAGTGTTGATGTCCCCGTGATTATCACTGATTTGTAGGAAATCTTGGTAACGGTTGTTTATCAAGAATAGCCGCGTTTTTCTTACTGCTGAGAGGTCCTAATTTTGCGTAGAATATAAGAATCTTATATGGGTGTGAGGGGTGGTTGGAAAAATCCGTCCCGAGGGACACTGTCCGGCATCACGAGGCTTGCCGAGTGATGCCGGACAGTGATCCCGAAGGACGGATTTTTCTATCCACCCCTCACACCCATATTGGAATCTTTTTCTTGCATACCTTCCATTTCTTAAAGCGGATTTTTAATGCTGCAGTCACTTCGGTTACCAACGTCCGCCATATTGTGTTGACACTGCAGGAATGTTTAGTGGCGTTGCTGTGACGTCAACCTTAACGACGGCGCATACGAGGTCGTAATCAATCAGTGAATTTATCAAACACGCGATTATATTCGCTTTTGGGTCGGAACACCAGGGTCAGAACATAAATTTCTATCCCAGGGTAAAATCACCGATTTCCTTGTCTGGTGTGCAAGAATGGTTTATCTATAAAATCTAGATGGGAGTCATATGTTGGGTTTGGCAAACTGTGTAGACCCAGCTCAGACGCCGCAGAACAGGATTTTAAGGATGAAACACAGCAGTTTATGTCCTCATTCAAGACAAGTTTTCCAGCCTACCCTCAGTGATAATCGATCCTCAGGCGCTGTCAGTGCTTTGATTGTATATTGCATGTGTCATTACTTCGGTTACAAAGTTCTGGTGTTTTAGGAGATATTGCCAGTTTTCTAACTCGGACATTTAAGGAAAAAAATGTAATTGTTAATGGATCTCACAATTATACCAATGTCAAATGACATTTATGAAACTAACCTAAGGCTCGTTCATTAGTTTCATATGAAGTGACCACTTATTTGAGATTCTCTATATTCCACACGGGTGTGTTTGCCGAATAGCGATGAAATAGTGGCACAGAACGTCAGTAGGTACGGAAGCGTGTATTTAAAATAGGATGAAGTTCGGACTGCAATGTGATGCACCCTGATATAAAATTTTAACTAGCACCCATAACCTATGTGTGTAGTATAAATGAGAACAAGATGTGTTTGTGAAACACGAATATGTCCCCGGGCGTGGTCATTTTTTTTCAAAGTTGGTCACAGTTCAAAGTCAAGGTCAAAGGTCAAGATCTTTCATTTAAGTGGGAAGCCCTTGGCACAAGGAACTGACATGCCAAATATGAAGGCTCTATCTTAAATGGTTAAAAAGTTATGAACAATAATGGTTTTTTCTTTAAAGTAGGTCATAGGTCAAGGTCACAGGTCAAAATATTTTGCAGCTCTTGTCACAAGGAACCTACATGCCAAATATGAAGGCTCTATCTTAAACGATTCAAAAGTTATGAACAATTTTATTTTCTCTTTTAAGTAGGTCAAAGGTCAACGTCATGGTACAAAAATTTTGCATGAATGTAAAGTACTTATCATAAGAAACCTACATGTCAAATATGAAGGCCCTATCCCAAACGGTTTGAAAGTTATGACCAAATGTTATTTTTTTCTTTTAAGTAGGCCAAAGGTCAAGGACATTCATGCAATTTTTTTTTGCATGAATGTAAAGCTCTTGTTACAAGGAACCTACATGCCTCATATGAAGGCTGTATCTCAAACGGTTCAAAAGATATAACTAATTTTAACCTTTTCATTTATGTAGGTCAAAGATCAAAGTCACTGGTCAAAAATTTTTGTGTGAATGTAAAGCTCTTGTCACAAGGAACCTACCTGCAAAATATGAAGGCTGTATATGAAATGATTCAAAAGTTATGACCAAAATGTTAAGGTAGGTAAAAGGTCAAGGTCACAGATCAATTTTTGTTGCATAATTGTAAAGTTTTTGTCACAAGGAACATACATGCCAAATATGAAGGCTGTATCTCAAGCGGTTCAAAAGTTATGACCAATGTTAATTTTATTCTTTTAAGTAGGTCAAAGGTCAAGGTAAAGGTCTCGGGTCATTTTTTTTGTGTGTGAATGTAAAGCTCTTATCACAAGCAACCTACATGCAAAATATGAAGGCTGTATCTCAAATAGTTCAAACGTTATGACAAAAATGTTATTTTTTATTTTAAGTAGGTCAAAGGTCAAGGTCACAGGTCAAATTTTTTTTTCATGAATGTAAAGCTTTTGTCCTAAGGAACACACATGCCAAATATTAAGGCTGTATCTCAAGCGGTTCAAAAGTTATGACCAATGTTATTTTTTGCTTGAAAGTAGGTCAAAGGTTAAGGTCAATTTTTTTGCATGAATGTGGAGCTCTTGTCACAAGGAATTTTCATGCCAAGTATGAATACTCTACCTCCAACGGTTCAAAAGTTATGGCCAACGTTAAAGTTGTCCACGTACAAACCAAGAAACCAACAAACAAACAAGAAGTATTCACAATGGGGTTTCTAGGACAACTCCCAACCCCACACTGTGGGGCTGACCCCCCGGGTCGGCCCCGCCGAGTGGGGACATTTTTTCATCCCCGCAACACTGTGGGCCCCACCCCAACCCCGGCCCCACCGAGAGGGGATGCAATAGAATAAAATATTTGTTTGCCTGCCGTATCGCGGGGGAATCCCCTGGTGTAAAATGATTTACAACGCAAAAAAAAAAAAAAAATGTAAGGATTAATAAAGAAACAGGGGTCTATCCTTAAAGGAAAAAAAATTGCTCCTTATTGTTATCGTAAAATCAGTTCATTCATTTTGTAGATTAATGCAAACAAACCTTGAATATAAATACGTACCTTCATATGTATGTAATGTGTTAATTATCCGAAAATATCCTGACTTTCACACAGTAGACAAAATCGATACATCGTCTGGAAAAAACATAAAATATGCTATCAATTTTCACTAGCGGAAATAATATTACGTCAGCCGAATAAATCTTTTCAATTTTCGCAGTTTTTTTAATTGTTGCTATACGTATGGAAGTCTTTTTCTAACAGACTCAGTTTTTCATAGTTAAAAAAGAAAATTATTATCAATTTATTTTATGTATTACGCAATTCGTAAATCAAAGCTAATCATTCTTAAAAAAAAAACACATCTTTCTTGTCCCCATTTTGGACACCCAATCCATAAGCTCTAGCGCTAAATTCTCTCCCTCCCCAGCCCAATGCCCCCAGCTCCCTCTAGTAAATTATCTAAAAAACTTTCGATTAATATCCGCCCAGTTAGAAATTGAATGAAGGGGGAAGCTAAAACACCGAAGGAAGCCTGGTACAAAAAAAAAAAAAAAAAAAAAAACATACCAGGCTTCCGAAGGGATGTTTTGCTGTTTTTGAGTTCGAATCTCCGGAGACTCGACTTTATTTTTTTTTTATTCGGAAACAGTGACTACGAGGACTGTTCAAATATGAATGCAACTATTTTTTTTTTGTTTGATTTGAGGTTTAACGTCCCCGTCAACACAGTATAGGTCATTTTGGAGACGTTGCTTCCAATTTTGTGGGACTTTTACCCGACATTGAGATGAAATGACATCTCAAGCCCTGTCGCCCAATGAACCCACTAGGGTTTATAAGCATGGACGGTTCGACTCGCACCGCGGTTCCTGGACAGGCTTAGATCCTCTAATGAATGCAACTAAGCACATAAAAATTATTCCGTGATAGATTTCGATGAAAAATTTATTTTGTCCCCTCAAAGTATTCCCCTTTAACAGATATACAAACTTTCAGTCTTCTGATCCAATCATTGAATGCATTTTGGTAGTCTTTTCGAGGTATACTATGAAGGCACTGGAATATTGCAGAACCGAGGTGTTTGCGCTGTACAGATTTTCTACCAGAAAGGTATTTTTTCAGCCGCGGGAACAAAAAAAAAAGTTACACGGGGCAAGGTCAGGGGAATACGGGGGCAGATGGAGTTCAACAACCTTTTCCTGCTTCAGATAGTCTTGCACAATGAACGCCTTGTGCGATGACGCATTGTCATGTAGCAATCTGACATTGGCCAAACCAGTTGCGGGTCTTCGTTCTTTGAAATATTTCTTCAATTTTCGAAGAACTTTATTCTTGTAAAACTTCACATTTACAGATTTGCCTTTAGGCACAGCAACCTGAATAGAAGGGCCCTGATTTGAAAAGAATATGGCATACATTACCTTCTCGACGCTCATGGTCCGCTTTGCAATGCATGGTCTTTCGCAATACTTTGTTGCCCATATTTTGTTCTGAATCTCTTTCGTTTTGGCCCAAAAAAGTGAACCAATGTCTCACGTGTGACGACATTATCGAAAGACCGTGCATTGTAATTTGGAAACTTTTTAAGCAACTTCTTGGCGCACTGAATGCGTGTCTTTTTCTGCTCATCCGTCAACAGATGGGGAATCCATCTAGCACAGATCTTTCTCATTTCCAAATCCCGTTTCAGAATTGTATGAGCTGCTCCTAATGAGATGCCAACCATACTAGCTATTTGCCTAGTGGTGTATCGTGCATCGGTAGCAACTATTCCTTTCACTCTAGCAACCATCTTGGTAGATGTTGCTCTTTTCGGCCGACGATCATGTGGTTCATCTTCTGTTGAGCCTAGCCCACAGCTGAATTTCTTACACCAACGAAAAACTGTCGGAAAAGACATTTCATTATGATCATAAACCGAACATATTTCATCAAAAATGTCTTTGCACCGTATACCAAGAATACAACGATTCTTAATATAGGACCGTATTTCAACGGCGTACTCTGACCTTCTTCAAACCATGTTTTGTATTAGTATACAGGAGTAGACAGTGTTTATCGAACGAGTTACATGGCTAAAGTGTACGGATTTGAACAGGTTTGGTATCAATGTATAGGTAAAATGTTTTTCTACGCTGTGATATTTATTTCCAGGTGATTTTCGTATTAGTGCACGGGAAAACGTTCTACTTGCATTCAACTTTGAACAGTCCTCGTATAACCCATCCTTAAATTTAAGACCACTTTTGAACAGTCCCAAAGGTGGTATCTGACCAGAGGACATTGTATGCAGAAAACATTATTGCAAACACTGTGGACCCAGATCAGACTGCTACTCGTTTGGTCTGCGCAGTTCTCTATGAGAGTTTATAGGCTACAAAGGCTGTCACACCCATTCCCAGGATAACGAAGACAATCTCCCGGTCTTTCTGGTCGTCACTCGGTTGGTAAAAGTCGGAGAGCTGGGGTTCGGGCCCCGGGTCAGCAAGGCTGACCTTTTTTCCTGTGACCTGCGCATACAGGCGCGTCGCGTCCTCGACGTCTTTGAAAGTTCCAACGGTGTGCCCCTGGCGGCGGAGTTCCTCAGTGATGAAATCAATACGCTCAGTCCGTTTTCGAGACCATTCTGCCTGTGCAGCCTGCAATTCGTCGACAACTTTATCGTGACGCTTGCGTTCTTCGTCCATCCCAGATTTTCAACATGGAGAACAAGCAGTTCGATCCCAAGAACGCCAGAGCGTTCACCAGGGCACCGCCAACGAGCATAGCAATACTTGCCATTAGTTCATGATATCAGCAGGTATCAGCCCCTGTTTAATTAGCATGTCTTTGGTTGCCATGGCGAGAGCGACGTCAACTATGGCCATGCCACATCGCGGGGTATGAAGTCTAGTTTCGGGGGGCTACCCCCATCGCCATCTTGCCAAGCCGGGCGTATCCCACAGCGATGCCACAGACGACTGCGCTATGGTAGAGCGCATTGACAAGCATTTTACCATCAGTTGCCGGGAATGTCATTATTGCTACGCAACGGGCTTCACTCCATATAGAATGGGTTTGGGCTTGTCTTTAATTGTGGTTGCTGCGAAACAACAAGCCGCTTGGGCATCGATGCTGTCGATGAGTCAACGGGGGTGGGGGTGTCACTTGTGGCGTTTGTACCGCCTGTGTGGCGCGCAAGTGCAGAAGAAACATGAGTGCACCGCCCGTAAGACAAGCCCCAATGATCCATGGGGTCCAGTCGGTTAGTCCATGGTTGTGTGCTGCACCACTGCGTGACGGTTCCTTTGAGACCATTTCCTTTGGAGGAATACTGACATCAGCTGCGCTGACTGGTGGACGAAATGAGTCTTTGGCCGTCAGAAGCTGTTCGAGCAGCCGTTCCTGTTTGGCCTTTCTGGCAGCAGCTCCAGCACGCCCGGCCGCCACTTTTTTCGGATCCTTAACCGTGTTGCTTCGCAAAGGCTTGGGGGTGGTAACTCTCTCTGCCGGACTCTGTGCTGGCTCTCGGTTCTCCTGTTGCTCCGCAACAATTTGCTCGTTCTGTCATAGATGGTAATAGGGCATTGATGTCCAAATCAACAGTGCTTCACTGTAGTAAGCGCGGCAGTTAGCGGAGCCAAGTACATGCCATAGCGATGGTAGAGCTCGCAGGTAGCACTGCTGAGTGCGTGTCCGACAAACGGGTCGCCCTCGAGGTCTGCAATAAGACCGGATTGGGTTTCAGCCAGTATCTGGAGAAACATAGATGCCAACCCCGCATAAAGCTGGAGCGCTGTAGACCCCAGCGTCTTCGTCATCGCGGCCCCAAGCCTTGTTTCATAGCGGGCGTAAAGCTTTTCGATTTCGATATTGTCCAGAGCGTCGATCTGTTCTGCGGTGAGGACCTTCCCATGGACCACTAGTCCATATTGCTTGGCTTGGTCTCCCACTACCATTGCGGCGAGCCTTACACGGTATTTTTGCACCCGGGTCCTCGAGGAGCGGCTCCTCATGGCCGTCTGATTTCGATGCCGTTCCTTCAGCGTTGGGGCTTCAGCGTTCTGCCTTTGCTCTGTCGTTCCTATCAGCTCATCGATCAGTTCGTCACAGTCCATAGCTATTGCTTTGCGATTCATTGCGAGTTGGCGGACCAGTCTAATATAGTGTCGAAAGCGCTGGCAGAAGCGTGCGTGTGTGTTACCACACATCCGAGTAATGTAAACATACTGCCTAGCAATAAAGAACAGCAGTACCAGCTGCGCACCAAGCACTGTGATTAGCAGTCCTTCAGTTACTTCCTTCATTACTTACACCATATAAGCAGCTGGTTGGTCTGTCTTTAATAAAAGCTTAGCATGCTTTGTCTCGGCTAACTGCTGCCTCACCGACACCCGCTGTTCTCGTGTGGAGATCACGTCATTCTCGCGCAAGCTGTCTTCGAATGAATCACGATCCTTGCAGTGAAACAAACAGACCCAGCGCGTCTGCTCGCGCAAGTCCTTCAAGACGGAGTTGTACTTTTGGGTGAGAACCCAGACGCTCAGGTCGGCGTGGCGGCCCGAGAACGCTAGCTCTGACAGCATGTCTTTCTTTTTCGTCAAAGCCTTTGAGGCCGAGCAGTCATCGATGATATATAAGGTAGGCTCGCCCATAAACACCTGGTAAACGCTCGCAGGTAATCGTGAAGGCGCTCGCCGGGGTCTAGAACGTATACCTCAGGGTCGGTCATGATCCAGAGGCGCTGGTATGTTTTATTATACTTTATGGTGGGGCAGAGGACCACGATGTGCCGAAAGAACTCCCGGTAGGGGCCTTCGAGCAGATCGAGGATAAAAACGGTTTTTCCGCATCCCGTTTGCCCGCATATTGTCGCCGAATGGGCCGTGCGCGGTAGGAGATTTATTAATCGTTCCTCAGGAACATTAATAGACCGCTGAGACGAACCGGTCATTTTCGATGTTAAGCTGTGCATCCATGATGACATAGAGGTAGATGTTCAATGCGCCAGCAGCCTCGGCTCTTTTCGTTATCTGGATGGTCCCACCTTCGCTGGCATTCTCTATCCGCCTGCCGGAGCCGTGGAGCCGGTCGTCGTCGCTTGTCCTTAGGTCAAGCCAAAGCGCGTACTTGCTGGTGAGGTATTCGGCAGGGCTGACGTCGGCTAGGGCAAGGTCTTTTTCGACCGTTGCCACTTCAGGGTGTCGCCTGCTACCCTCTGCGAAGAGCTTCCTCGCTTCATCAAACATCTGGTAAGAGCGCATCCCTTGGCTGAAGAGTTGGTTTGGGATCCCCTCGATGGTGACCTCGACCTTGCCGATTTTCGGGTTATAGAAGGCCTCTGTGTCGCGAGCGAAGGGCTGTTGCGCGGCTTCATCCTCAAAGAGCATCAGGATGCCCTTCATGCTGCGGGCGGGCACGTTGAGATTGATATTCCAGAGGGTGTCGCTCTTGTCTTTACCGATTTTGCGGTGCCGCAGTACCCTGTCGTACAGGATCGAAATGCGGTTTCTGTACTGGTTGTTGGTCATTTTGGCCAGCTCTGGCAGGGTGACCATGTCATACTCAAGACAGATGTTTTCAATGTCTAAAGAGGCATCTCTGCCTGTGGCCTGGATCACACGGTTGTAGTCGTTGAACGTGAGCTCATACTCGAGTAGGTCGCCCAGCGCGCTCTGGTAGAATGGCATGTGGCTCTCGAGTAACTCGGAGTCCAGTGGGATGTAGAAACGATTGCCGAAAGCATCGGCGACGGCTTTGTCCGCTAGAACGGACTCATCTTTGTTGCCAGCATTGATTCGAATCCTCGTCGTATTTTGGTTTTCCGACGTATCAATGCCTTGTTACTGGCCATTTTTCCTCTCTGAAGCCGTCCTCCGGAGATCGCGGTAGCAGTGGTACACA
Organism: Lucinisca nassula; assembly: GCA_963580285.1. Taxonomy (NCBI): domain Eukaryota; kingdom Metazoa; phylum Mollusca; class Bivalvia; order Lucinida; family Lucinidae; genus Lucinisca; species Lucinisca nassula. Next base: position 76,751,335 of record OY757023.1, read on the forward strand.
TCACTATATCGTCGATGTTGAGGACCTGGTTCCCCGAAATTTTAATGACGGTCTTTTTCACGAAGGCGCGTCCTAGGTTCTGAACCAAGGTCCGATTGGCATCTTCGATGTGCAGCTTTATCGCAAAGGCCAACCTCTCGGTCCCGGGGACGATGACATCATGTTGGCCGAGGTTGGGGAATCGAACGAGAAGCTGCTGGTTCGGGCCAATCGTGCTGGGGTTGTTAGTTATCGACACCGATTGCCTCACCCCTTTCACCCCAAGGGGTTCGCGGAGGCAGCGGTAGGGGTCAAGCTTTTGTCCGTACTTACTTGATGACATGGTGTCAGCTTCGTTGACACTCGACAAAGTATGTTTTAAAGATGCGCGACAGCCTTCAAATATACATACTTGTTACATAAATATGGCTGACTTTGATTTCGAAAAACCAACGTTCGACCCCGACGGGCCCGACCCTTATGATGACGCCGACTATGATGTGCCCAACCTGCCAGACGCTGTTATGGACCCACCACCGGACATCGAGCAAGGACTACGCGCGACCGGGGACAGTCTTCAGAACCTCCGAGGCGAGTTAAGACGGGCAGCACTTTCTGACCAGAAGAGGCGCCTGGTCGATACTTTCTACAAAGAAGTGCGCCGTGCCTATAAAGGGTTGCGCCTCGAAGGCAGTATCGACTATGACCAGTTTGAAATAGATAATGATGGTAAAACACTCTATTGGACCCCCGGCGATAAAAAGATTCCTTTCGCTGCGACAAGGGGAGGATTCCGGTTTCTGACATTGTCCACTCTGGCCTCGAGATGTGGAACAGGGGGCGCAAATGCAATTCGGCAATCACTGGGGCTCACTGCCTATAAATCGAATATGCCGCGTCTCAACAAAGAGGCTGTGGATACACTCCAGAATGCAGAGGAAACCCTCCCAAAAACCATTGAATCCGTCGAGATGACAGAGCTCCCCGGCGTAGCCCACGACGTTATTCAAACAACAGGAGATGTCGAGACCGCATTGAAGACAATTGATGATCAGCCTATCGACACCGCGTGGGTCACCCAGGCCAAAAGAGAGCTCACTGGGCTTGAAAAGACCATGACTCGAACCCGAGATGAGTTGGCAAAGCTGTCAAAGGTCGACGAGGTAAAAATCCCAAGTTGAAAAACACTTGGCCAGGGAGCGGCGGAAACTGACGGAAACGGACGACCCCGAGATGCAGCAGGAGATTCAAGACCAAATCAGAAAAGGGCGATCTCTCTGACATCGAAATCGAAAGACAGTCGAGGCTCGAAGCCCTCTCTACGAACAGAGAAGCTCTCCGGTCCCAGATTAACAGAATCCGTGAGACATTCAGGTGGCTCCTACATGAAGACAAGACGCAGGCTGAGCGAATACGGACACTCTTCCGCGAACAGGGGATAACGATCGTGAGCATCCTTACAGCGGTTGGGATGGCAATTTCGACCCTAGTGCTTGCGTTCACCGGCGGCGGGGGAGTGTACCGGCTCCGGCTCCAAAGCCACCAAAGCCACCGAAGCCACCCGGCGGGGCGGGGCCAAGGAGTGGGTAAAAAACACCTACAGTCCCTCGGGCGTGCCCTGGCCAATTTGGCCGGCAAGGCCGCGACTGCCCTGTCCGGAATCATCGGGTCCATCGTCTCTTGGCTCTTGAGCACGCTTGGGAAGGCCGCTTCATGGCTCGCAGATAATTTGTCGGGCCTTGGTCATCGGCGTGGGGCCCTTCTTCTCGTGGCTGCACGGGACTGGCTAGCGCTCAACCAACCCAAGCGCCACTAAGCCGAATGCAATCCCTGCGACTATGAGAGCTGTTTTTTCTTCTTCATGGTCGAGATTGGATTTCCAGTCTGCTGGCGGAGCAACCGCGGCAGACGTAGGCGACCCTTCGGGCGGTGGCCCTGCGAGTACTGGCGGATCGGTTCCGGCTGGTGCTGCAGTTTCCCTTGGAATGTCCTATCGATTTTAGAGGCAGGTTGAATCAGTGTCGCCTTGTTTATTCCTGGGTTGTGGCCGATGACAGCGTCTAACCCCGCTATTCGGATTTGGTTATTATAACCTTGGACATGGCCGGGATGGAGTGCCATGTCGCTCGGCATCAAGTAGAGCCCTCTCCCGTAATCAAGTGGTGTGGATGCATATTGCAGTGTCTTTTGATAGCGATCGATGCGGTCGGGGATGTCAACGGGCGAGGCAATCGCGTCTTCGAGATTCGCCGTAAACTGCTTTTGAGCGTTGAATCCCGTTCTGGCCTTCAGAATATTTGACCGCGTCTGGGCTTGCGCTCCTAAGATGGCCCAAACGTAAGTCCGAATCGAGTTGTTGAGGCGCACGACACCCACTTGTCAAGCCATCTGATTTATCGAGAATGAACATTGTCCACGCCTTTGAAATATCCCGCTTATGGCGTATGACGTCCTTCGGGTGAAAGAAGGGGCCATCGGTGTTGTGATCTGCCCCCCAAGGGGTCATCTGGAAGGTAACCCACCTTCTCCTAGTGAAGGTACTGAAATATCCGAGGCCTTGACACCAGTGGTCCAGCTTTTGCCTCCAATCCGTATCAGGCGAAACGGCGAACTCCTCGCAAAGCCGCTTGTAGGCCCTGGAGTCATATTGGTTATCGAACCATGAATTGGACTCGTCCCCAGGGAGGGCGACTTTTAGCTCATCAAGCAGACGCCTCGTCGTATAATAGACATGAAAGCAATACAGGCTTGCCATAAGGGGTTCATCCGATTGGTGATGGTCCTGGAATGAAACACCACATCCGGCGGTTGCGAACCAAAGCGCAAAGTTCAGTTGGCACTGCCACCAGCTGAAGGGAGCAAGCTGCCAGGTGTCCCACGCCTTGTTTGCCATAGTGACGTCCCCGGTAAGCGGAGGGTTTTGATATTCGGCGAAGATGTCCGGGTACTTGGCAAGGAAGTGACTTCCATTATCGTCGACCATTATGATTAGGATGGGCTCTCCTGTCGCTAACTCCTTATATTTGAAATGGCCGCCTACCTGATATTTTGCCGAGCTATTTAAGGTAAACACCTTTGTATCCATACCCATTAAGGTGATTATCATGTACATCACACTCACTAACGTTCAAAACGATGGACCAATCAATCTTGCCAGGACCCTGTCTGCGGGTGAGCGAGAGATTGATCTCTGCCAGTTGACGTATTATCACTGGTGGTACAACATATGCACGGCGCAAAGGAACAATAAGGTCTCAAATAAAAAGACTGAAAAAATAATACCTGACGGGTATTATAACGTCTGTGAGTTGAACGAAAAGGTATTTCAACGGTTGGGCGCCGAACTCACTCTAGATGAACCCTCTGGTCTACTGCAATTAACGGTAAAGCCCGGAGAAGTTATAACAATGGATCGCGAATTAGCTAATATCTTAGGCTTTTCCGACAATACTTTCAAACCCCCTCCCGTGACGCTGATCAATAACAATGGCCATTATTTGGAAGGAGGCCGCACCAAGACGTTCACTGCATAGAAGCCACACAAGCTATCCTTTCATCGTGAGGTCTACTTTCATCTTGATGGATTAAGTACTTCAGACAATCTGCATAACGGTCGCCCCTCTACACTGCTTAGATCTGTCCCTGTCGAGAACGAAAAGTGTGGATCTGGTAGAACTGAATCATTTCCCGTCTTACAGTACAAAAGGTTGTCGTCAGGGTCTGTTTCACAGCTAACTATCTCACTTAGAGATACCAACGGGGAGATGTTACCATTCGAGTATCTGAACGCAACCCTACTTATAAGGAATGGTTGACGCAAGCGGCCCCGGTTGGATCAGAAAATGCCATGGGGTGGCTTTGGTTGATCTTGGTGACACCGAGGGGTTCGATAAGGACGGGAAGGAAGATCGATTGTATGCCTATCAGCTCTCTGAGGGAGTCTACAAAAGAAAAGAGGTCGCCCAAGCGGGGTCATTGGCATTCGGTGATCTCAGCGACGTAGATACCACATATGCCCTTCCAAAGCGGGTGCATACGCTGGCCTTCACTGGGAGCAAGTGGGTTGCTTTTGCAGACCCCATCCAACAATTGACATACAAATTTCGTCTCCGTACGTTGTGACTGGAAAGTAGCACACAGTTAGGAAGGTAGTGAATAGTGGCACTCGACTGTGCTCGTATATCCCCGGGACGAAGAACATTGTCGTTTCCAAAGATAAAGTGCTGAAGACAAGCAACAACCGGCAGGGAATCCTGAAAATAGTCTTTGAATTCCCCCCAGCGGGAATCATTGGTATGAACTTGCCAACATCATCGATCATCCTTGATCTAATTCTCGGAGATAGACCCGGCGACTTTGTTGATGTGTTACCCGGCTTCAAGCTCAAGTGGAGTCAAGCAAATGCTAATAAAGAAGTTGGGATTTATATACAAGTTCAAGAAACACCTCGAGTGCAGTACAATCTTGAAGGAATCCAACACCAAGTTGATTACCGTCATTTAGACCTACATAATATTTTTATAGGCCCAGTGTCTCTCAAAAGGCTGCGATTTACGCCCGGTGCGCTCACACCAGACCAAGCTATAGTCATTATTAGCCAGTAAGTCTATTTAAACCCACCTAGCTCGAGGGATAGTACACGATGAGCCTCTACCCAGGACTCGAAACCGGAGACAAATACCGCCTTCAGCACGTGGCCGAGGTCAAATTCCGTCTCGAATAAGAACGAGACTTCAGAGCTTCGCTGTACAAGAAGTACCGGCGCGGGGCTAATGTTGTTGATGGGATTGATACCGCGTTTACTGCGACTAGCGTAGGGCTGGATGCTTCTGGCGTCGGACTCTTGTCAACTATCATCGCGACGCCTGTCGCCATTGGCCTTGGAGCAGGGGCGATTGTGTGTGGGTTGGTGGGCGTTGGCGGGAAATGTATTGGACGAAAACTCCAAACAAAAGCCAAAAAGCACGACGAGACTCGTATCTTGGCTGAGTCGAAGCTGAACTCAATCGCCGACCGCATTTCTATCGCGCTGAACGACGATGATATATCTGAAACGGAATTTCGCCTGATTCTGTGTGAAATCGACAAGTTCGATCAGATAAAAGAAGAAATTCGTCAGCGCCAGAAACTTACTGTTGGTTTGTCGGAGGAGGAAAAAAGAAGTTGTTTCAACGTGCGAGAGACGAGGCGTTAATGACGGCCCGTACCAAGCTGTTGGAAGAGTTGGACAAATCTGGCCTTGAGAAGGGCCTCCTGTTTGTGGCGCAGCACGGGGGTTGTGTACTCCTCACTACCGTCTGGGTTGTCCTTCCGAAGCTGAATCGTGATAGCCAACTGGAACTTCACACAACCCAGCGCCTCGATCTCTTCCTCGAGCTTGCTACTGATCTGGAGCACTACAGCCTCGAGGAAAGTCCTGGGGTCTGCACTATGAGGATTATTGGCAGACACGTCCATCTGCCAACCCCTAAAGAAGTCGCCAATAACCCATGGGGTCTGCCTGAAGACTAGCCGTTGCTCAGCAGATGTAAACAAATCAAGGATCTCATCCTGATATTCCTTGACGGATCTCAGGATTTTCTCGCGGGAGATAGGGTCAAATGCCTCTTCAATGGCCTTTCTCTTGGCGGCCTTCTTGTTGCGTGGTGGTGGGGTAGGTCGATAATTTTTCAGGCTGTAAGGGTTTTTACAGGCGCCCTTTATCAGAGTCTGGGATAGGCTCATCCAAAATGTTTTGAACCACATGATGGAGAGTCGAATTATTATCAGGTATTTCTGCCAGTAACTGCTCTATGTATTCATCCATAGTAGCCATGTTACTGTATCTTTAACTTTACCTATATACTAACAATTCTCTAATAGGAGATAAAGTATAAAATCTTTCAGCATTTATCTTTAACTTTACCTATATACTAACAATTATCTAATAGGAAATACAGTAGAAAATCTTTCAGCATTTTTCTTTGACTTTACCTATTTACTAACAGTTCTCTAATTGGAAAATACAGTAGAAAATCTTTCAGCATTTATCTTTTCTTTTTGCTACATACTAACAATTCTCTAATAGGAAATGAAGTAGAAAATCTTTCCGCATTTTTCATTGATTTTACCTATATACTAAAAATTCTCTAATAGGAAATACAGTAGAAAATCTTTCCGCATTTTTGTTGGATTTTACCTATATACTAACAATTCTCTAATAGGAAATAAATTAGAATATAACCATCTTAACTCTTTTTTAACCATACTGGATAGAAATGGCAGATAGTCGTCTAAACTCTTTTTGAGTCCTTCGATTCCTGTTTATGTAGTTTATGGTAATAACTGACTTAACACCACATTGCATACAAAGTAGATGGTGTGTTTTCACCGACACTCCACAGTTTGTGCATAGTAGTGGTTCTGTTCTTCCTACCCTCTTACTGACACTATTGTATCGCCCACAGAATTCTCCGCGGCAATTATTGTTGCAGGGTTCTCTCTTCCTCACAGGAATCCAAGGACACTTGTTCATTTTTGTGCTGTATGTTTAGGTACTATATTTCTCTAATACAAACACACCCCACCCGTCGGGGCTGTTGGCGAGCTGGTCACGTTTTGGCCATGCGATACGGCAGGCAAACAAATATTTTATTCTATTGCATCCCCTCTCGGTGGGGCCGGGGTGGGGGTGGGGCCCACAGTGTTGCGGGGATGAAAAAACAATGTCCCAATCGGTGGGGCCGACCCGGGGGGTGGTCGGCCCCACAGTATGGGGTGGGGTTGTCCTAGAAACCCCATTGTGAATACTACTAAACAAACAAACAGACAAGGTAAAAACAATATGTACCCTCTATTGCTATCGGGGACATAAAAATGTCACGGATTTTCATCAAAACGTAGCCATTTTGGAGATGTGATCAAATTCCCTATGGGTATGTTATCGTAATGTGAGAAGCCCCCGTGGTGTAGTGGTAACGCTACTCGCCTTGTAAACCAGGGATCGCAGGATCGATCCCGGACTTCTCCAGACTTTCTGATAAGTCTTTAAACCGAGGTCTCGTCTCCGTATGACCTTAGCTGTTGGTGGGACGTAAAACGCAAACACTCACTCGTAATGTGAAGTTGGGACTGCACTGTGATGCACGTCCCTGATATAAAATTTTATTTACCCCACATGCCAGTTGTTTTGGCTGATTCGCCTTATACATCAGTTGGTTGAAAACACTGTCCCGTTGCATTCATCCATTGAAAGACGCCATGATATACATGTCTGTACTTATCAACAGCATGCAAACGTTCACATACTGCACACACTGCTTCTTGAAATACATTAATGAAATTTAAAGACTCATATTCATCTTTTGCCTTTAACATTGCAGCGTATTTGAGATGGTTCAAACTCAATCTTCGTAGGTATTTTCCGAGTGCATGGGCATTCTCAAAGTCTCCCGTATAAATATAAGCAGATGGATCGATATTAACTGATCTAACATTTGGCTTGCCGCCACGCATAACCTGTAAAACATCGTAATTAAAATTATCGAAAAACTTTTCTGATATGTAGTCCTCACATAAGGTGTTTTCAAAGGCAAGGTAGTATCGATAAGAAGAATTTAAAATGTCAAAGCAGTTTCCTGATGCATGGTTATATCTTACACCACAGTTCCATTTCTGGCCACAACTTCCTCGAATATCAACATTGATATATTTCTGCAAAATCTTAACATAATCTTCTCGTTTTGAATGTGTTCGGCAGTGGCTTACAACCCATAAAGCATCTTTGGTTTTGTTTTTAGCGATCGCCAAGTAATCCCTTGGAAATATTTTGTTTTCTGCTTTGCGGCGTATGATTCCATATGGAAGAAAAATGTCCGACTGTTTGGTGTATGTCATTGTCCAGTTATACTCTTTCTTAAGAAGCGGCGATGGCAATTGAGAATATGACCTCAGTGCTTCATAATGCGTCATTATCCATATTTGGTTCTTCAGTCTCTTCACATCTTTTATATGAATTGGATGAATTATGACAGCATCACTTATATTCAGTTCGTTTCTTTTAAACGACATTTTGCAGTTGTTTATTCTACAATTTTGAAAGAATGTAGCATGTAACAAACCTCTTACATTGTGAAAATGACCTGGGTTGTAAAAAAGAATTAGCTTTGAATTTTGTGCAGACGATGGTGTATAGCCTCTGCTATCGGTTTCCTGATGTCCAAAGACTTTAGAAATACTGGCAAGTTTGTTTGGAAAATCAAAGGCCCCAATGTCGACCCAATAAAAGACAAGAAGCAATGCCGCAAACGACACTACGCTCAGGAATCCTGAAAATAGTAAAGATAGTAAGCATATAAATAGAGAATACCAGGTGAGTGTCTTTTGATATCAAGTTTATCAGGCAAGGCTTCGAGAAAGCTTGTAGAATCGCGAGGCTTGCCGAGCGACTATACATGCGTTCTCGAAGCCGAGCCTGATAAGCTTGATATCAAATGACACGAATCTGGTATTCTATTTATCAGTTTATCCCCTTGTACACTCTTAAATTAGCAATTTACGATCAGTTATCGATGGTCCTCAGTGCGCTCCAACATTCTGGCGGTCAATATATTCAGTGACATCAATTTGTCCTATCATATTTGTTTAAGGATTGTTTCCATTTGTTTTCCAGTAATAATAACATTTATGCCATTTTTTCAGTATTCCGCCTCATTCATAAAAGTGCAATGTCACGTTGACTTGATAAAGCTCACTTGTCCTGAGATAGCATATCTTTATCAGGTCAATGTGCTACAATGCAATTAATATAGGAGTAACTGATAAGTATCAATTACATGACGGCGAACGATAAAAATACACTCACTATGTTGAAAAATAAAAGTGAAGGCAATGATCGATTCAATCAACTCACACCGCCCTTCACAGACACCAAAGGGAACGAAACACAAACGAAATAACTAGCACCTTATGGGAACTTCAATAGCGAGAAGCCAAAACGAGAGATACCTAGCCAAAAGGTTGAAAATTGGCTATCGAAAACTAAAAGATATAAGCGATACACACACTCAAAGACAAACCAAAATAAACCGCGACAGAAGAACCGCCTTGGAACTGTCAGTGAAAAGAATTTCACTGGGGCGAGGGGCTTCAATCGAGGTCACGGGTTCGATCCCGGGCCGCAACCTCCGCCCTTTTTCCGCCGCAATTTCATCAAATTATTTGTGCAGTCCTCATGGAGGCTTCCACATAAATGTTATACGGCAGACTGAGTGCATGGAAGTTAACCCAATCACGGTTGACAACTTTGCTTTCCTCTTTAATTGCACGCCGGTGGGTCAGTCCTCAGATTTCAGCGTAAAGGCTTGCTGAGAATTAGAGATAATCTAATCTGATGTAGATGTAATGTTGGTTGGTGCCTGATGCTCTGTCTCTGGTTGGGCCCATCGGAGTCTAACTTATTATTTTTGTGTGTGTGTGTGTGTGTGTGTGTGTGTATGTGTGTGTGTGTGTGTGTGTGTGTGTGTGTGTGTGTGTGTGTGTGTGTGTGTGTGTGTGTGTGTGTGTGTGAATACGGGTTTAACGTCGCTTTCAACGATTTTTCAGTCATATCACGACGGTGTCTGGTTGCGAAAGGGAGCTCAATGCTCACTTTTATAGTGATGCCTCACTGAAGTATCATGTCCCAGACACATTACATGACACAACACCCATTCACATTATCCTGACACTGGGCGACCAGTCCTAGCTCTTCCCCGTAAATCTGAGTGCCAAGCGAGGAGCAGCTAGAACCAATTTTAACGAGTTTGGTATATCGCGGCCCGGGATCGAACCCGTGACCTCCCGTTCCCCGGAGCGGACACTCTACCAACTGAGCTATCGGGGCCGGTAACTGTTGGTTTTCTTTTGCTCCAGCATTTCAGTGGTTTCTTGCTGTCGAGTCCTCATCGTTGTTTCATCTCTGTGAATGACTGATTTTTGGAGCTGTTGCACTGATTCACGGAGATGTTGCACTGATGATTTAGTAGGCCGCGGACTGATCAAATTATTTTTCTAAATCGCGACGGAAGTAAGGGCGAGTGTTTTGGCCATGTTAAATCGATTTAAGCCTCCCCCCCCCCTCCCCTGCAGTGATATTCGTTTCACTGACCGTTCTAATGCGGTTCTTCTTTCGTTGTGAATTTTTGTTATGGCTTGTCTTTGAGGGTGTGTATCGCTTATATTATTTTGCTTTTGATAGCCAATTGGCCATTTCGTGAGAAAGTAACTGTGCTTCTGTCCTTTTGGCTTTCCGCTAGTGATGTTTCAATTAGGGTCTAGTTGTTTCATGTTTGTGTTTCTTTCCCTTGGTGTCTCTGATGGGCGCTGTGGGTTGATTGTATCGATTCCTGATCATTGCCTTCACTTCTATTTTCCAAACGCATCAGTGCGTCATCTCCGAGAACACAAAGATCAAACAACCACCGAGATGAAACAACCACTGAAATGCTGAAGCAAAAGAAAACCAACAGTTAAATTCCATTTGGCCCAACCAGAGACAGAGCATCAGGTACCAACCACTATTACATAAGTAAGCCTTTACGCTGGAACCATCATAGAATCTGAGGCCTGATCCACCGGCGTGCAATTATAAAGAGGGAAGCAAATTTATCAACCGTTATTGTATAAACTACCATGCAATCAGTATGTCGTATGATATTTATGTTGTACCCAATATTTTATATCTGAAACTGGGCTCGGAAATCATTGCAAGTATATATTTTAGCTCACCTTGGCCGAAGGCTCCAGGGGGGGTGGGGGCTTATGGTATAGTGGGTCGTCCGTCCACACCTTTCACTTGTTTGATCTCTGCAACCTGCAGGCTGATCTCTACCATTTCTGATCTGTTGGATGCCTCTAGTCCGGAATTAATGACATGAGCTTTGTTTTCGAAATCGAACAAAAACGTTGGTTGCTATGGCAACCAAAAAGTCCCATAGACTTAAATGGGCAAAGGCTTGTCATCACCGTAGCGCCTTCAGTTTTGATCGGATCTTTCTGAAAATTATCTGTAAGGTGGCTTGGGATAATTAATTTGGATGAGTTCGAAAACCGGCCAAGTCGGCCCGTTTATCGTAGGGTTTCTTCCCCTTTATTGCTGAAAATGCCTATTTTTTTATCTTGTCATCACCGTAACACCTTCTGTTTTGATCTGATCTTCCTGAAACTTATATGTAAGTAAGTTATGGTTAAAAGCTCGGATAAGTTCGAAATCTAGCGATGTCGGTCAATTTTTACGGAGTTAGTTACATACTCTGCTCTAAATGCATATTTATGACCTTGTCATCACCGTAGCACCTTCAGTTTTGATCGGATCTTCTTGAAACTTACAAACAAGTAAGTCGGGGACAAAAGATCGGATAAGTTCGAAAACTAGCGATGTCGGTCGATTACTCACGGGAGTTATGTACCCTATTTTTTCTTAAAATGCTTAGTTTTGACCTTGTCATCACCGTAGCCCCTTCAGTTTTGATCGGATCTTCTTGAAACTTACAAACGAGTAAGTCGGGGATAAAAGCTCGAAAAAGTTCGAAAACTAGCGATGTCGGTCTATCCGAGGTATGCCCCCTACTTTGCTGAAAATGCTTATTTTTGACCTTGTCATCACCGTATCGCCTTCAGTTTTGATCGGATCTTCTTGAAACGTACAAACAAGTAAGTCAGGGATAAAAGCTCGGACGAGTTCGAAAACTTGCGATGTCGGTCGATTACTCACGGAGTTTTGTTCCCTACTTGCTGAAAATGCTTATATTTGACATTGTCATCACCGTAGCCACTTCAGTTTTGATCGGATCTTCTTGAAACTGACAAATAGGTAAGTCAGGGATAAAAGCTCGGGTGAGTTCGAAAACTAGCGATGTCGGTCCATTACTCACGGAGTTATGTCCCCTTCTTTCCTGAAAATGCCTATTTTTGGCCTTGTCATCACCGTAGCTCCTTCAATTTTGATCGGATCTTCTTTAAACTTACAAGTTAGTCAGGGATAAAAGCTCGGATGAGTTCGAAAACTGTGAAGTCGGCCTATCTATCATAGAGTTACCTCCATTTGATAGCTGCAAATGCCTATTCTTGACATTGTTCTCACTGTAGCCCCTTAAGTTTCCATCGGATCTTCTTGAATCTTACATGTTAGGAAGTAACGGATAAAACCTCAGCTGAGTTTAAAAATTGGTGAGATCGACCTATATTTTAGAGAGTTATGTCCCCCTTGATTTTCGAAAATGCCTTTTTTATCTTGTCATCACCATAGGCCCTTCGGTTTTGATTAGATCTTCTAGAAACTTACTTCTAAGTAAGTTAGGAATAAAATCTTGGATGTGTTCGAAAACTGATGAGGTCATCCTGTTTATCATAGAGTTACGTCCCTTTGGTTGCAGAAAATACCTATTTTGACCTTGTCAGAATAGGTATTTTAACTCCTTCAGTTTTTAACATGTCTTCTTGAAAACTACAAATAAGTAAATCAGGGATAAAAGCTCGGATGAGTTCGAAAACTAGCGAGTCAGTCTATTACTGACAGAGTAGTGTCCCCTATTTTGCTGAAAATGCATAGTTTTGACCTTGTCATTACCGTAGCCCCTTCAGTTTTGATCGGATCTTCTTGAAACTTGCATACATGTATAAGCAAGTCAGGGATAAAAGCTCGAATGAGTTCAAACACCGGCTCCCATGCCAAAAGGATCAAATCTTAAAGAAAAGAAAATGCTCCTGAGGAGCAAATGCTATCCTATAAGTGCAAACCCCTTTGTCAGTTGGACATGTCTTATAGAAAAGCGAACAGGAAATTCTGAAAGTTGTCTCCCTTTGAAAAATGGCTGACAAATCATCGAGGTGTTCCCATTCCCTTTAAATCGATTTTACGCGGTCACAATAGCTAGGAAAGCTGCCTCGGAAAACAAAGAACATATGAGTCGGGGCGCACCATGATTACTTTTGAGAATGGAGTTCACATTACGAAAATACGCCTATACAAATACATTGTAAATTTTACCGCCGAAAAAATGAAAAATTTAAGATGAAAAATTGTGATTTTTTTCTTATTTCTGTTCCAAACATAGATTGGGGATACTCGTAAGAACCGCCTCATCGAGGCGGTTCTAACGAGTACCCACAATCTATGTTTTTGAGCTGATATAAGAAAAATAATGTATACGCCTGCAAACCCCAGTGTTACTATATAAAGTGGGGTTTAAGGGGGTCAAGTTTATATAGGCGTGTTTTCGTGATGATCTCACTCCAGTACTGCTTATGAAAAGCCTGAACAAAACAGAGAGACGCTGCTCTTTTAACTAGAGGTTATGCTCAGCATACTCGTCGTCCTTTCATCGATTTTGAAATTAATCACGAACGTCATTACATCAAAATATCCTTCATTAATAAGGGTTTGGATTTTAAAGATTTACCTGGTATCTTCCGGGACAGTTCGGTGATTTCTTCCATTCCTGCTTATTTCCAAAATACTGAAACACCCGTAATTTGCTATGAATACAATAAACCTGTTAGCTCTATCATTTTTAATTTCAATAACATGTTTCTGATCTTGATATAGAAACTTACATTCTTGCACACCAGACAAGCAAATCCGTGATTTTACCCTGGGATAGAAATTTATGTTCTGACCCTGGTGTTCCAACCCCAAATCGAATATAATCGCGTGTTTGATAAATGCACTGGTTGATTACAACCTCATGCGCGGCGTCGTCATGCGTGACGTCACTAAACATTCCTGTCGTGTCATCACAAAATGGCGGACGTCGGTAACCGAAGTGGCAGCAGCATTGAAAATCCGTGCTAAGAAATGGAAGGTATGCAAGAAAAAGAATCCAATATGGGTGTGAGGGGTGGATAGAAAAATCCGTCCCTCGGGATCACTGTCCGGCATCACTCGGCAAGCCTCGTGATGCCGGACAGTGACCCTTGGGACGGATTTTTCAATCCACCCCTCACACCCATATAAGATTCTTACACTCCTGATCCTGTGATTGTATAAATTCATTGTATTGCTAACCTGCTGCTGGTCATATTATTACTCGCAATTTAAAATTATTTTTGATTCTAGGATACGAAATGTAATCTCTAAAGCACCGAAATATCGATTTCCTTTAAATTTATTTCAATAAGTGTAGCTGCCTTGAATGAATTTGGTGATCGATGGTGTAAACGAGAGTATGTTGAGCACAAAGCCTTCAAAGAATGGAAATTTAGCATTCTGAAAGTAGTGAACAAACGCATTTCTTTCTACTCTCAAAATACGAACTTATTACCTCCTAAACCTAAGACGTCTTTACGTCACCTTAAACTAGGTATTCAAATATTTCATAAGAGGTTTGTTTTGACTCCATCAGACAAGGCCGCTAACAATGTGGTCGTTTTTTGACGGCTCCACTATGTTAACACTCTTCAGCAAGAAACTGGTGGTACTTAGGCTTATGAACTGCAGCTTTTGGCTGTAGAGAGGGTTATAGTTGATGACCACACTTGTCATTCAGCCACAAAGTTTGCTGTATTTGTTACAGAAGGCCAAGACAGGCTTCCTACATTTTATTGGTTACCTAAGCTTCATAAAAGACCATACAAAGCACGGTTTATTAGGGCCCCGCAAAAAAAATTGCGTGTGCCTTTTAGTAATCACCCTGTCTGTCTGTCCATAGGTCTGTCTTTCCGTCTGTCGGTCCACATTTTTATGTGTGTTTTTTTCTAAATAATTTACTAACCGTCGAACGCACCAACTTCAAACTTTCAATATAAGGTCAAAATACCATTGCAAATTACGTAACTCTAATTACAATACTCTCAGAGTTATGGCACTTTGAAAAACTTAAAAATGTTCACATTTATCGTGTTTTTTCTCAATCACTTACGAACCATCAATCCTATCAACTTCAAACTTTAAATATAAGGTCACAATATCATTATACAATTTCATTGCAAGTTACATAACTGTAACTTCAATACTCTCAGAGTTACGGCCCTTTGAAAATCTTAAAAATTCAGCTTTTTTCGTCTTGTTTTCATCTTTATTTCAAAACCGCTATAGATATTCAAATGAAAGTTATTGACAGTTGCCCTATAGTAATGCCCTGTCGTCTGTCCGTCTGTCTGTCAACCTGACCGTCTGTCCACCAACCAGATCCATAACTCTGATACCATTTGAGATATTTTCACGAAACTTCACAGATATGTAGAGCTCCCTGAGACGATATGCAGAACATATGAACCACAACTCTAATTTTGCTATATTTGGAGTTATCACCCCTTGAACATTGAACATAGCCATTTTTTTCTTAATAACTTGCAAGTCTTCAAACGCATCAGATTCAGTCTTTAATCGTTAGGTCACAACAACATTACACAATTTAATGGCAAGTTACGTAACTCTAGCTTCAATACTCTGAGAATTATGGCCCTTTGAAAAACTAAAAAAATCAGCTTTTTTCGTATTTTGTTTTCATCTTGATTCCAACTCCCTGGTAGCGCTGCGGGGCCCTTGTCAGTTTCACTGACAGCTCTAGTTGCAAATTCAAGCTTTTGTACCACCACTAAACTTTCCAAATTATTGACTTCATGTGTTGCTGCTATTAAAAAATATGTGCTTAAATATTGCGACAAAGTCTTTGAAAGATCAGGGAGAAATCTGTTTTGGTGTATAAAAAATTGTTATGAAGTTTAAAAAAAAATGAAATCCAGACGTTTTCGTGCTTGAGTATGTCTACTAATGATTTAACCACCCCTTACACTACGCTTCCTCATAATCTTATAAAAGAAAAAACTTATTGATTTAATTGAAATTTTATTTCATAGGGAAGACTCCCTCTATCCTGCTTGTAATGCATTTGCTTGATTGGAGGTTTAACGTCCCCATCAACACTATATAGGTCATTTTGGAGACGTTGCTTCCAATTTTGTGGGACTTTTACCCGACGTTGAGATGACATGACTTCACAAGCCCTGTCGCCCAATGAAACCAATAGGGTTATATGCATGGACGGCCCGACTCGCACCATTGTGCCTGGGCAGGCTTCATAGTGTAGATTATATTTTCTTGTCCTTTGGGATCATTGATTCCATTGTGGAATTTTGAAAATATCTGAGGGTCACTGATGAGGCCTAATTGGCGGAAACTTGATAGTCTGGCCCAGAAAACATGTACACTCCATATTTTTCACTTCTGTGGTGTATTCCTTGCTTCCAAAGGATAACCCTTTTATAGAACTTAGAATCTCTAAGCGGTTTACCAGTACTCATGTGCGGTCGGTTTCAGCTCTGCATGGAAGCACCATGCAGCCTATCTTTTTCTTCAGAGCATGTAGTGCAAGAAATTCTTTTTTCACTTCTGATGAAAATAGAAAATTTTACTTTATGGTCATGTCAGAAAGTGTGTGAAGCTCTCACCTTTCTACTTGACACTATTTACATAACATTTGGTACTAAGTTATTTAGACTAGTTGTCCGTTGATGGGTACAATTTGCACATCCCTTGTGGCTGATCTCTTCTTGTTTTGTTATGAAAGAGACTTCATGATGTCTCTTTCCGTTGAAAACCAATCTGAAATCATTGAAGCCTTTAGGTCGACTTCTAGATATTTGGATGATTAATAAAATATTGAAAATACCTATTTCGATGGGGTGGTCAGTCAAATTTATCCCCCACAGAACTTTAGTTAGATAAAGCAAATTCTTCTGACACCGAGGTCCGTTTTTGGATTTACAACTATCTATTATAGATGGGTTTGTTTCTCGCAAAATGTATGATAAACGCGATGATTTTGATTTTGATATTGTAAATTTTCCTTTCTTGGATGGTGATGTGCCTTGTGCGGCATCCTATGGCGTTTATATTTTGCAGTTAATTCGACTTGCCAGAGTGTCTAGTCATGTAACTTACTTCAACACTCGTAATAAATTGTTTACTGCTAAACTTCTGAATCAGGGTTATCAGTATCATAAACTACGCAAAGCCTTTTCAAAATTTTATAGACGTCATTCTGATTTAATTTCAAAATTCAATATTGGACTTAAATCTCTTCTGCAACAAGGTCTATCGGAACCCGAATTTTATGGTGACTTAGTATATAAATTCAGAAAAATATATAATTGCAATGACTCAGCACCCAATTTCGTAAAACCATTCTTCGATATAATAAGATTGGGTACAACATAAGTTTTATAGTACTACATAAATGTTATATGACAGACTGCTTGCATTGTAGTTAACCCAAATCACGGTTGGCAACTTTGTTGCCCACTTTAATTGCACGCCGGTGGGTCAGGCCTCTGATTCCATGACGGGTCCAGCGTAAAGGCTTACTGATAATTAGTTTGAGGGTATTCAATTAGGGTCTAGTTGTTTCATGTTTGTGTTTCTTTCCCTTGGTGTCTCTGATGGGAGCTGTTGGTTGATTGTATCGATTCCTGATCATTACCTTCACTTCTATTTTCCAAACGCATCAGTGCGACATCTCCGAGAACACAAAGATCAAACAACCACCGAGATGAAACAAACCACTGAAATTATGAAGAAAATAAAACCAACAGTTAAACTCCGATTGGCCCAACCAGAGACAGAGCATCAGGTACCAACTAAGCCTTTACGATGGAACCATCATAGAATCTGAGGCCTGATCCACCGGCGTGCTATTAAAGAGGGAAGCAAATTTATCAACCGTGAATTTGTAAACTACCATGCAATCAGTATGTCGTATAATATTTATGTTGTACCCAATCTTTTTATATCTGAAACTGGGCACGGAAATCATTGCAAGTATATATTTTTAGCTCACCTGGGCCGAAGACTCCAGGGGGGCGGGGGGCTTATATTATAGTGGGTCGTCCGTCCGTCCACACTTTTCACTAGTCATGTAACTTACTTCAGCACTCGTAATAAATTGTTAACTGCTAAACCTCTGAATCAGGGTTATCGGTATCATAAAACTACGCAAAGCCTTTTCAAAATTTTATAGACGTCATTCCGATTTAATTCAAAATTCAATGTTGGACTTGAATCTCTTCTGCAACAAGGTCTATCGGAACCCGAATTTTATGATGACTTAGTATATAAATTCAGAAAAATATATAATTGCAATGACTTCAGCACCCAATTTCGTAAAATTATTCTTCGATATAATAAGATTGGGTACAACATACATTTTATAGCACTACATAAATGTTATACGACAGACTGCTTGCATTGTTGTTAAACCAAATCACGGTTGAAAACGTTGTTGCCCACTTTAATTGCACGCCGGTTGATCAGGCCTCAGATTCTATGACGGTTCCAGCGTAAGGGCTTACTGACAATTAGTTTGAGGTATCTAATTTTATTTAATGTTGGTTGGTGCCTGATGCTCTGTCTCTGGTTGGACCCATCGGAGTCTAACTGTTGGTTTTCTTTTGCTCAAGCATTTTAGTGGTTCCTTGCTGTCGAGTCCGCACCGTTGTTTCATCTCTGTGGCTGTTTGATTTCTTTGTGTTCTCGGAGATGTTACACTGATGAGTTAGGAGGCCTTCATGCGGACTGAACAAATTGTTTTGTCTAAATCGCGACCGAAGTAAGGGCGAGGATTGCAGCTGCGGAAAATTGATTAAAGCCCCCCCCCCCCCCCACCTCCCCCGACCCCGAGTGGAATTCGTTTCACTGACCCTTCGTTCCAAGGCGGTTCTTCAGTCCCGATTTTTTTTGTTAGGGTTTTGTGTTTTGAGTGTGTGCACCGTTTATATGATTTTGTTTTGAATAGCCAATTGGCCATTTTGTGGAAAAGTAAATATCCATTTGGCTTTCCGCTATTGGTGTTTCCATTAGAGGCTCGTTATTGCGCTGCGTTCCAACGCAGCGCCACTTGTAATGAGTTTGAGACACGGACTATGTATTCATGAAACTTGACTTTTCATTGATGTAAGCGAATTGTCAGATACAGAAGTTCGCGTTATAGATAAAATTAAAACACTTTTTTAACAATTTTAATTTGCGACTACATTCAATTATACATTTGTAATCTGATTTTTTGCCATTCCCATTCTATTTTTGATACATTCTGGATTTTTAATAACGAACTATGTTTTTCGTTTTAATCGTCGAAAGGGTATTCGGTTTTGATTATTGTTTTATTTTCAATCAGTACAGTCCTGAAAATATACCCCTGATATTTCATTGTTGAATGTTCCAAAATTAAAATTCAGTGTTTGAAATAGATGACAGTATGTCTATTTGTGTTTGAAATAGATGATAGTATGCCTTCACAGAATTGCACAATCTAAGGTTTAAAATTATCCCTTTCGATTCCAATGATTGTTTACTGCGTAATAATTAACCCTGTTACTACAACAAAGGTTAACCCTTTCAACCCTGAAGCCCGGCACAGATACTTATGCAAACTATGTAGATCCTGATGAGATGGCCCATAATGAGCCACCTTATTTGGATATATAGCTTGCCATCCTGATAACGCCTTAAAGCTAGATACCATAATTAGTAGAACGGACGTGCCCAAAGTCAGTGATGGTAGAGTCCACTCTGGAAACTCAGGGGTGAAAGGGTAAACAAATCAAAGCACTGGCGGCACTGATAAGTCAAGTATCTCTGAGTTGGCCCTAAAGGGGAACTTGTACTGTTTCGTTTAACCCTTAAATAATTATACCCTAAGCAAACAGTGTAGACCTGATCAGACACCGCGTTCTGATCTGGGTCTAGACTGTTTGCAAAACCCAACACATGATTCCAGTCCAGATTCTACAGATAACGCTTTCGTGGAGATTGATCATGAAATCTTTTTTACGGTCATTATCCTCCTTCCGCTGATTCGAGAAGGGCAGTTGTCAGTTTCTAGCGAAAAAATGTGCACTGTACCGGTTAACCGCTTATGTATAAGCCTGCCCAGCAAAAGTGTGGGTAGGTAAACTGACCGGCTCAAAATTAAGCTATAATAGTGTTGACTGGGCCGTTCAATTCCAATATAAACAAACAAAATCTACAGATAACTCTACACTCTGAACTCACAGCGGTACAAATGACGCGTTTTTTTTTTTTGTTTGTTTGTTTGTTTGTTTTGTTTTGTTTTGGCTTTGTAAATGCCGGTTACCTGGATTGCCTAAAAACCCGCCTATATAAATTTGACCCCCTTTAACTTCACTTTTATATAGTAAAACTGGGATTAACGGTAATACACATTATTATTTTCTTATTTTTCTTTTAGATGACCGTTAGAACCGTCTCACCGAGGTAGTTATAACGAGTACCCACAATCTATGTTTTGAACAGAAATATGATAAATATCAGATTTTCTTATACCTGAAAATTTTCATTTTTTCATTGGTAAAGTTTTCAATATATTTGAATAGGTGTGCTTTCGTAATGAGTAATAGTCATGAAGGCGCCAACGATGAAAGTTCCGTGCCTAGTAACCTAAGTGTTTTTGTGTGGGTCTAACAGGGGATGGAATTTACAGTCATCACGAAAACACGCCTATATAATTTTGACCCCCTCGAACCCCACTTTTATATAGTAAAACTGGGGTTTGCAGGGGCAAAGCTTATTTTTCTTATTTCTGCTCTAAGATATATATTGTGGGTACTCGTTAGAACCGCCTCGATGAGGCGGTTCTAACGAGTACCCAATTCTATATATTGAGCAGAAACAAGAAAAATATCACATTTTTTCATCTGGAAATTTTCATTTTTCGGCGATTAATGTTTCAATGTATTTGTATAGGCGTGTTTTCGTAATGAATTTCCGACATAGCATTGATATTTTCATATTCTCATTCTTCATTTATGCTCGCTACATTTCGTTGGCTGACGTTTTGGATGACCTTAATATCCCAATATCAATAATCTTCTCTCCTTGCTGCCATGCATTATATGAACGAGCCTGATACTGTTAATTCGCTTGAACAGGCAACATCAACCCAAGGAAATTGTTCGACTACTGTTGAAGTGACAGATTGCTTGCCCATGAGAAATTGTGCACAAACCCCTGCAGTTCCTCATATACATCACGTGAACAAGTCCGTGGAGTAAAGACCCCCCTAAACCCCACTTTATATATAGAAAACTGGGGTTTACGGGGGTAAACATTATTTTTCTTATTTCTCTTCCAAGACATAGGTTGTGGGTACTCGTTAGAACCGCCTCAATGAGGCGGTTCTAACGAGCACCTAAAACCTATGTTTGGAGCAGAAATAAGGAAAATATCACAAATTTTCATCAGCAAAAATACCTTTTTTGAGGTTTGAAAAATGCATTTTATCACACGGATGTGTTATCGTAATGTATCGCTTGATCCCCTGACGTGTGTTCCATGTAAATTGCTTGGACATATAGTCTTCATAGTCTTCTAAAATATAATGGCCTACATGGATGAACATAAACTTTTGTCAGATAGACAACATGCATTTAGAAAAAAGGCATAATTGTGAAACTCAGTTGAGCAGGGTTATTAATGACTGGGTAAAAATCTTGGACAAAGGGGGTGGGGAGGACAGGTGTACACATTCATTATGGACTTCGAGAAGGCTTTTGACACACACCCTCATGTAATACTGAAATTCAAATGATCTGATTATGGTATTGTGGGGAAGAGTCTCAAATGGATAAATTCCTTTCTTTTCTACAGAAAACAGCGAGTTGTTGTTAACGGGTGAATCTACGGAGTGGGCTCAAATTTTGTCTGGGGTCCTACAAGGGACTGCTCTTGGTCTACTGTTAGTCGCCCTGTCTATCATAAATAATATTTTCGCAGACACTGACCCAGAAATATGACTGTTCGCGGACGACTGTGTTTGCTGCCTGGAAATTAGGGATACTGATACTTCAGACTTGTGGATGTTCGGCACGAAAATGGGACATGGTATTTTAGCCCGTTAATGCAATGTTATGCTGACAACTAGGAAGAGAGTCAAACGCCTAAGAGGGAACGGCCTTCGAGAATGTGGATTCCATTAAATACCTTGCTGTAACAACCACACACGTTTTGAGATGGAATACACACATTAGCGACATGTATACTAAGGCAAATAAAACGCTTGGTCTCCTGGGGCGAAATCCTCATCAGTGCCCTCAGGATGTAAAGGTGTGTGTGTGTGTTGGGGGGGGGGGGGGGTCAGAATATAAAAGACTTGTTCGCCCGATCTTGGAATATGGTAGCTAAAGGGAGTGATCCTAGATGAAGAAATTGAAAAAAAGTTCATAATAGAGCTGCTATATTTGTAACAAGCAATTACTGTTTTGAAACAAGGAGTATGACTGGAATACAATGAAAACTATGATGAGAGTCTCTTAAGAATACGAGAGGAGATAGTAGGCTCATAATATTATACAAAGGTCTATAGGGTTCTGCCAGCACTCCAACAGAAGACCTTGTTCTCCCAGCTAACGACGCTGTAGA
Organism: Lucinisca nassula; assembly: GCA_963580285.1. Taxonomy (NCBI): domain Eukaryota; kingdom Metazoa; phylum Mollusca; class Bivalvia; order Lucinida; family Lucinidae; genus Lucinisca; species Lucinisca nassula. Next base: position 76,773,707 of record OY757023.1, read on the forward strand.
AATCACAATTCATTGGCATTTCAGACACCTAGTGCAAGAACTGACATTTACAAAGAATCAAAGAAAAGTGGGGTTTATTATGTTATCCATTATTTTCCTTATTTTTGCTCAAAACACAAATTGATGGTGCTCGTTGGAACCGTCTCTACGAGGCGCTTCCTATATTTGGACCAAAAATAAGAAAAAACATCAGACATTTTTATTTGAAAAATCGTACCGGTTTGATAACCCTGAGGCTATTTAGGTTTCATGCTATGAGCGAAGCTTCCGATCAAACTGCACGGGCGCGAAGGTTGCTATGAGCGAAGCTTGTCGAACAAGTTTTATTGAAGGTTTGTTGTGTGCCTGTTCAAAGTGGAATGCTATGTTGCCTAGCGCTTTGCGCCTAGAGTGAAAAGTGAAAGGCAGGTCAAAAACAGTCTCCCTGCCCTACATCATCGTGTAGTTTGTATTTTCTTGTTCTTTGGGATTATTGGTTCCATTGTGGGATTTTGAAAATATTTGAGGGTCACTGGTGAGGCCTAAATGGCCGTAACTAGCTAGTCTCACCCAGAAAACATGTACATTGCATAATTTTCAGTTCTGTGGTGTATTCCTTGCTTCCAAAGGATAACCCTTTCTAGAACATATTTATGACTGCTAAAACTATTATATCATAACAAGCTAAAATGGGAGAACACAATCTAACAATTGTTTCCTTATGGTTGCTCAAAAGCTAAGCTTATTCTGATCATTGTCTTCAATTCTATTATAGATCATTGATGCAGCTCTAACGAGCGCTTATAGTCTTATGTTTGAATTAGTTAGTTTGAAATTTGAAGTTTTTAGGTAATTGTTTGTCAGTCGACCCAAAGGTACTATGTACAGAAGCTCTTCAGTGTTGATGTTCCCGTGATTATCACTGATTTGTAGGAAATCTGGGTAACGGTTGTTTATCAAGAATAGCCGCGTTTTTCTTACTGCTGAGAGGTCCTAATTTTGCGTAGAATATAAGAATCTTATATGGGTGTGAGGGGTGGTTGGAAAAATCCGTCCCGAGGGACACTGTCCGGCATCACGAGGCTTGCCCGAGTGATGCCGAACAGTGATCCCGAAGGGCGGATTTTTCTATCCACCCCTCACACCCATATTGATTTCTTTTTCTTGCATACCTTCCATTTCTTAAAGCGGATTTTTAATGCTGCAGTCACTTCGGTTACCAACGTCCGCCATATTGTGTTGACACTGCAGGAATGTTTAGTGGCGTTGCTGTGACGTCAACCTTAACGACGGCGCATACGAGGTCGTATTTATCAAACACGCGATTATATTCGATTTTGGGTCGGAACACCAGGGTCAGAACATAAATTTCTATCCCAGGGTAAAATCACCGATTTCCTTGTCTGGTGTGCAAGAATGGTTTATCTATAAAATCTAGATGGGAGTCATATGTTGGGTTTGGCAAACTGTGTAGACCCAGCTCAGACGCCGCAGAACAGGATTTTAAGGATGAAACACAGCAGTTTATGTCCTCATTCAAGACAAGTTTTCCAGCCTACCCTCAGTGATAATCGATCCTCAGGCGCTGTCAGTGCTTTGATTGTATATTGCATGTGTCATTACTTCGGTTACAAAGTTCTGGTGTTTTAGGAGATATTGTCAGTTTTCTAACTCGGACATTTAAGGAAAAAATGTAATTGTTAATGTATCTCACAATTATACCAATGTAAAATGACATTTATGAAACTAACCTAAGGCTCGTTCATTAGTTTCATATGAAGTGACCACTTATTTGAGATTCTCTATATCCCACACGGGTGTGTTTGCCGAATAGCGATGAAATAGTGGCACAGAACGTCAGTAGGTACGGAAGCGTGTATTTAAAATAGGATGAAGTTCGGACTGCAATGTGATGCACCCTGATATAAAATTTTAACTAGCACCCATAACCTATGTGTGTAGTATAAATGAGAACAAGATGTGTTTGTGAAACACGAATATGTCCCCGGGCGTGGTCATTTTTTTTCAAAGTTGGTCACAGTTCAAAGTCAAGGTCAAAGGTCAAGATCTTTCATTTAAGTGGGAAGCCCTTGGCACAAGGAACTTACATGCCAAATATGAAGGCTCTATCTTAAATGGTTAAAAAGTAATGAACAATAATGTTTTTTTCTTTAAAGTAGGTCATAGGTCAAGGTCACAGGTCAAAATATTTTGCAGCTCTTGTCACAAGGAACCTACATGCCAAATATGAAGGCTCTATCTTAAACGATTCAAAAGTTATGAACAATTTTATTTTCTCTTTTAAGTAGGTCAAAGGTCAACGTCATGGTACAAAAATTTTGCATGAATGTAAAGTACTTTTCATAAGAAACCTACATGTCTTGAAGGCCCTATCCCAAACGGTTTGAAAGTTATGACCAAATGTTATTTTTTTCTTTTAAGTAGGCCAAAGGTCAAGGACATTCATGCATTTTTTTTTTTGCATGAATGTAAAGCTCTTGTGACAAGGAACCTACATGCCTCATATGAAGGCTGTATCTCAAACGGTTCAAAAGATATAACTAATTTTAACTTTTTCATTTATGTAGGTCAAAGATCAAAGTCACTGGTCAAAATTTTTGTGTGAATGTAAAGCTCTTGTCACAAGGAACCTACCTGCATAATATGAAGGCTGTATCTGAAATGATTCAAAAGTTATGACCAAAATGTTATTTTTTATTTTAAGTAGGTAAACGGTCAAGGTCACAGATCAATTTTTGTTTGCATAATTGTAAAGTTTTTGTCACAAGGAACATACATGCCAGATATGAAGGCTGTATTTCAAGCGGTTCAAAAGTTATGACCAATGTTAATTTTTTCTTTTAAGTAGGTCAAAGGTCAAGGTAAAGGTCTCGGGTCATTTTTTTTTGTGTGTGTGAATGTAAAGCTCTTATCACAAGCAACATACATGCAAAATATGAAGGCTGTATCTCAAATAGTTCAAACGTTATGACAAAAATGTTATTTTTTATTTTAAGTAGGTCAAAGGTCAAGGTCACAGGTCAATTTTTTTTTTCATGAATGTAAAGCTTTTGTCCCAAGGAACACACATGCCAAATATTAAGGCTGTATCTCAAGCGGTTCAAAAGTTATGACCAATGTTATTTTTTGCTTTAAAGTAGGTCAAAGGTTAAGGTCAAATTTTTTTTTGCATGAATGTGAAGCTCTTGTCACAAGGAATCTTCATGCCAAATATGAATACTCTACCTCCAACGGTTCAAAAGTTATGGCCAACGTTAAAGTTGTCCACGTACAAACCAAGAAACCAACAAACAAACAAGAAGTATTCACAATGGGGTTTCTAGGACAACTCCCCACCCCACACTGTGGGGCTGACCCCCCCCCCCCCCCGGGTCGGCCCCGCCGAGTGGGGACATTTTTTCATCCCCGCAACACTGTGGGCCCCACCCCAACCCCGGCCCCACCGAGAGGGGATGTAATAGAATAAAATATTTGTTTGCCTGCCGTATCGCGGAGGAATCCCCTGGTGTAAAATGATTTACAACGCAAAAAAAAAAAAAAAAAAAAAAATGTAAGGATTAATAAAGAAACAGGGGTCTATCCTTAGGGAAAAAAAAATTGCTCCTTATTTTTATCGTAAAATCAGTTCATTCATTTTGTAGATTAATGTAAACAAACCTTGAATATAAATACGTACCTTCGTATGTATGTAATGTGTTAATTATCCGAAAATATCCTGACTTTCACACAGTAGACAAAATCGATACACCGTCTGGACAAAACATAAAATATGCTATCAATTTTCACTAGCGGAAATAATATTACGTCAGCCGAATAAATCTTTTCAATTTTCGCAGTTTTTTTAATTGTTGCTATACGTATGGAAATAAAAATCAAAAATGAGTTCCCTTAAGAGCAACGAAAACATTCATAAGAAAGAAGATGGGTCATACTACGTAGTTTCGGCTAATAAAAAGTAGAAGTAAAACAAAGATCAGGAATTGATACAATTAACTTACTCCATCCATAAAAGACACCAAAGGGAAAGAAATACAAACATTAAGCGACCAGACCAAAATGGAAACCTAAACAAAGGAAGGCCATATGGACAGTTACTTTCCCACAAAATGGACATATGGCCATCCAAAATTAAAAGACACAAGTGATACACACAGTAAGTATCAAACAACAACATAAATAAATCGCAACAGAAGAGCCGCCTTGGAACGGTCAGTGGAAGATTTCCACTGGGGGGCTTAAATCGATTTTACGTGGCCACAATCCTCGCCCTTACTTCCGTCGCGATTTAGACAAATAATTTGTTCAGTCCGCATGAAGGCCTCCTAACTCATCAGTGCAACATCTCCGTGAACACAGAAATCAAAGAACCACAGAGGTGAGACAACGGTGAGGACTCGACAGCAAGAAACCACTGAAATGCTGGAGCAAAAGAAAACCAACAGTTTGACTCCGATGAGCCCGACCAGAGACAGAGCATCAGGCACCAACCAACATTATCTCTTTAATTTTCAATAAGCCTTTACGTTGGAGCCGTCATAAAATCTGAGGCCTGACCCACCGGCGTGCAATTAAAGAGGGAAGCAAAGTTGCCAACCGTGATTGGGTTAACTACCATGCATGCAGTCTGTCGTATAATATCCATGTTGTACCCAATCTTTTTATATCGAAGAATGATTTTACGAAATTGGGTGCTGAAGTCATTGCGGTTATATATTTTTCTGAATTTATATACTAAGTCACCATAAAATTCGGGTTCCGATAGACCTTGTTGCAGAAGAGATTTAAGTCCAATATTGAATTTTGAAATTAAATCAGAATGGCGTCTATAAAATTTTGAAAAGGCTTTGCGTAGTTTATGGTACCGATAACCCTGATTAACGAGTTTAGCCGTTAATAATTTATTACGAGTGTTGAAGTCAGTTACATGACTACACACTCTAGCAAATCGAATTAATTGCTAAATATAAACGCCATAGGATGGCGCACGAGGAACATCACCATCCAAAAAAGGAAAATTTACAATCTCAAAATCAAAGTCATCGCATTTATCATAAATTTTGCACGAAACAAATCCATCTACAATAGATAGATGTAAATACAAAAACGGGGCCTCGGTATCAGAAGAATTTGCTTTATTTAACTGAAGTTCTAGGGGGTAAATCTGACTGATCAAACCATCAAAATAGGGATTATCAATATTTAATAAATCATCTAAATATCTAGAAGTAGAGCTAAAAGCTTCAATAATTTCAGATTGGTTATCAATGGAAAGCGACAAAATGAAGTCTTTTTCATAACAATACAAGAACAGATCAGCCACAAGAGGTGCGCAATTAGTACCCATCGGAATACCCACAATTTGTCTAAATAACTTAGTACCGAATCTAATATAAATATTGTCAAGTAGAAAGGTGAGGGCATCACACACTTTCTGACATGACCAAAGTGTATAATTCTTATGCTCTTTAGAAGTGAAAAATGCATTTCTGACATTACATGCAAGATAGAGAGAATCTTCTCTGTGAAAAGCCCATTCAATTAAATCATTAAGCTTTTCTTTTATAAGATTATGAGGAAGTGTAGTATAAAGAGTAGAAAAATCGTAGGTAGACAGACTAGAAGCACGAAACTGTCTAGATTTCAATTTATTTAAAACCTCATTCGAATTTTTTATGGACCAAAACAGATTTCTTCCTGATCTTTCAAAGACTTTATCACAATATTTAATTACATGCGTTTTAATAGCAGTAAGACAGGAAGTTAATAATTTAGAAAGTTCAGTGGTAGTGCAAGAACTAGAATTTGCAATAAACCGTGCTTTGTAAGGTTTTTTATGAAGTTTTGGTAACCAGTATAGCGTAGGAAGCTTGTCTTGGCCTTCGTTAACACACACAGCAAACTTGGTGGCTGAAAGACAAACATGTTTATCTACTATAGCTCTCTCTTCAGCCAAAGGCTGAAGTTCATAGGCCTTAGTACCACCAAGCTCCTGCTTAAGCGTGTTAACATAGTGGAGCCGTCACACAACGACGACGTTGTTAGCGGCCTTGTCTGCAGGGGCCAAAACAAACTTCTTATGAAATTCTTGAATACCTAGTTTTAGATGACGTAAAAGCCTCATCAGTGACCCTGTAATGATCCGGCAACGAAAGCCAGAAGAAACATACTGCAATTTTGCGAATTTCGAATAAGCAGTCGATTCAAAGACTGATATAAATTAAAATGGGGTCCAAATAATTAAAAACCTGTCTAGAATATGAGTCTAAACCAATAATTCATTTCTGATTTCTCAGAATATACACGCTAATCTCAAAGGAAGTCTTTTTCTAACAGACTCAGTTTTTCATAGTTAAAAATGAAAATTATTATCAATTTATTTTATGTATTACGCAATTCGTAAATCAAAGCTAATCATTCTTAAAAAACACATCTTTCTTGTCCCCATTTTGGACACCCAATCCATAAGCTCTAGCGCTAAATTCTCTCCCTCCCCAGCCCAATGCCCCCAGCTCCCTCTAGTAAATTATCTAAAAACTTTCGATTAATATCCGCCCAGTTAGAAATTGAATGAAGGGGGAAGCTAAAACACCGAAGGAAGCCTGGTACAAAAAAAAACATACCAGGCTTCCGAAGGGATGTTTTGCTGTTTTTGAGTTCGAATCTCCGGAGACACGACTTTATTTTTTTTTATTCGGAAACAGTGACTACGAGGACTGTTCAAATATGAATGCAACTAAGCACATAAAAATTATTCCGTGATAGATTTCGATGAAAAATTTATTTTGTCCCCTCAAAGTATTCCCCTTTAACAGATATACAAACTTTCAGTCTTCTGATCCAATCATTGAATGCATTTTGGTAGTCTTTTCGAGGTATACTATGAAGGCACTGGAATATTGCAGAACCGAGGTGTTTGCGCTGTACAAATTTTCTACCAGAAAGGTATTTTTTTTCAGCCGCGGGAACAAAAAAAAAGTTACACGGGGCAAGGTCAGGGGAATACGGGGGCAGATGGAGTTCAACAACCTTTTCCTGCTTCAGATAGTCTTGCACAATGAACGCCTTGTGCGATGACGCATTGTCATGTAGCAATCTGACATTGGCCAAACCAGTTGCGGGTCTTCGTTCTTTGAAATATTTCTTCAATTTTCGAAGAACTTTATTCTTGTAAAACTTCACATTTACAGATTTGCCTTTAGGCACAGCAACCTGAATAGAAGGGCCCTGATTTGAAAAGAATATGGCATACATTACCTTCTCGACGCTCATGGTCCGCTTTGCAATGCATGGTCTTTCGCAATACTTTGTTGCCCATATTTTGTTCTGAATCTCTTTCGTTTTGGCCCAAAAAAGTGAACCAATGTCTCACCTGTGACGACATTATCGAAAGACCGTGCATTGTAATTTGGAAACTTTTTAAGCAACTTCTTGGCGCACTGAATGCGTGTCTTTTTCTGCTCATCTGTCAACAGATGGGGAATCCATCTAGCACAGATCTTTCTCATTTCCAAATCCCGTTTCAGAATTGTATGAGCTGCTCCTAATGAGATGCCAACCATACTAGCTATTTGCCTAGTGGTGTATCGTGCATCGGTAGCGACTATTCCTTTCACTCTAGCAACCATCTTGGTAGATGTTGCTCTTTTCGGCCGACGATCATGTGGTTCATCTTCTGTTGAGCCTAGCCCACAGCTGAATTTCTTACACCAACGAAAAACTGTCGGAAAAGACATTTCATTATGCCCATAAACCGAACATATTTCATCAAAAATGTCTTTGCACCGTATACCAAGAATACAACGATTCTTAATATAGGACCGTATTTCAACGGCGTACTCTGACCTTCTTCAAACCATGTTTTGTATTAGTATACAGGAGTAGACAGTGTTTATCGAACGAGTTACATGGCTAAAGTGTACGGATTTGAACAGGTTTGGTATCAATGTATAGGTAAAATGTTTTTCTACGCTGTGATATTTATTTCCAGGTGATTTTCGCATTAGTGCACGGGAAAACGTTCTACTTGCATTCAACTTTGAACAGTCCTCGTATAACCCACTTCTTAAATTTAAGACCACTTTTGAACAGTCCCAAAGGTGGTATCTGACCAGAGGACATTGTATGCAGAAAACATTATTGCAAACACTGTGGACCCAGATCAGACTGCTACTCGTTTGGTCTGCGCAGTTCTCTATGAGAGTTTATAGGCTACAAAGGCTGTCACACCCATTCCCAGGATAACGAAGGCAATCTCCCGGTCTTTCTGGTCGTCACTCGGTTGGTAAAAGTCGGAGAGCTGGGGTTCGGGCCCCGGGTCAGCAAGGCTGACATTTTTCCCGGTGACCTGCGCATACAGGCGCGTCGCGTCCTCGACGTCTTTGAAAGTTCCAACGGCGTGCCCCTGGCGGCGGAGTTCCTCAGTGATGAAATCAATACGCTCAGTCCGTTTTCGAGACCATTCTGCTTGTGCAGCCTGCAATTCGTCGACAACTTTATCGTGACGCTTGCGTTCTTCGTCCATCCCAGATTTTCAACATGGAGAACAAGCAGTTCGATCCCAAGAACGCCAGAGCGTTCACCAGGGCACCGCCAACGAGCATAGCAATACTTGCCATTAGTTCATGATATCAGCAGGTATCAGCCCCTGTTTAATTAGCATGTCTTTGGTTGCCATGGCGAGAGCGACGTCAAGTATGGCCATACCACATCGCGGGGTATGAAGTCTAGTTTCGGGGGGCTACCCCCATCGCCATCTTGCCCACCCGGGCGTATCCCACAGCGATGCCACAGACGACTGCGCTATGGTAGAGCGCGTTGACAAGCATTTTACCATCAGTTGCCGGGAATGTCATTATTGCTACGCAACGGGCTTCACTCCATATAGAATGGGTTTGGGCTTGTCTTTAATTGTGGTTGCTGCGAAACAACAAGCCGCTTGGGCATCGATGCTGTCGATGAGTCAACGGGGGGGGGGTGTCACTTGTGGCGTTTGTACCGCCTGTGTGGCGCGCAAGTGCAGAAGAAACATGAGTGCACCGCCCGTAAGACAAGCCCCAATGATCCATGGGGTCCAGTCGGTTAGTCCATGGTTGTGTGCTGCACCACTGCGTGACGGTTCCTTTGAGACCATTTCCTTTGGAGGAATACTGACATCAGCTGCGCTGACTGGTGGACGAAATGAGTCTTTGGCCGTCAGAAGCTGTTCGAGCAGCCGTTCCTGTTTGGCCTTTCTGGCAGCAGCTCCAGCACGCCCGGCCGCCACTTTTTTCGGATCCTTAACCGTGTTGCTTCGCAAAGACTTGGGGGTGGTAACTCTGTCTGCCGGACTCTGTGCTGGCTCTCGGTTCTCCTGTTGCTCCGCAACAATTTGCTCGTTCTGTCATAGATGGTAATAGGGCATTGATGTCCAAATCAACAGTGCTTTACTGTAGTAAGCGCGGCAGTTAGCGGAGCCAAGTACATGCCATAGCGATGGTAGAGCTCGCAGGTAGCACTGCTGAGTGCGTGTCCGACAAACGGGTCGCCCTCGAGGTCAGCAATAAGACCGGATTGGGTTTCAGCCAGTATCTGGAGAAACATAGATGCCAACCCCGCATAAAGCTGGAGCGCTGTAGACCCCAGCGTCTTCGTCATCGCGGCCCCAAGCCTTGTTTCATAGCGGGCGTAAAGCTTTTCGATTTCGATATTGTCCAGAGCGTCGATCTGTTCTGCGGTGAGGACCTTCCCATGGACCACTAGTCCATATTGCTTGGCTTGGCCTCCCACTACCATTGCGGCGAGCCTTTCACGGTATTTTTGCACCCGGGTCCTCGAGGAGCGGCTCCTCATGGCCGTCTGATTTCGATGCCGTTCCTTCAGCGTTGGGGCTTCAGCGTTCTGCCTTTGCTCTGTCGTTCCTATCAGCTCATCGATCAGTTCGTCACAGTCCATAGCTATTGCTTTGCGATTCATTGCGAGTTGGCGGACCAGTCTAATATAGTGTCGAAAGCGCTGGCAGAAGCGTGCGTGTGTGTTACCACACATCCGAGTAATGTAAACATACTGCCTAGCAATAAAGAACAGCAGTACCAGCTGCGCGCCAAGCACTGTGATTAGCAGTCCTTCAGTTACTTCCTTCATTACTTACACCATATAAGCAGCTGGTTGGTCTGTCTTTAATAAAAGCTTAGCATGCTTTGTCTCGGCTAACTGCTGCCTCACCGACACCCGCTGTTCTCGTGTGGAGATCACGTCATTCTCGTGCAAGCTGTCTTCGAATGAATCACGATCCTTGCAGTGAAACAAACAGACCCAGCGCGTCTGCTCGCGCAAGTCTTTCAAGACGGAGTTGTACTTTTGGGTGAGAACCCAGACGCTCAGGTCGGCGTGGCGGCCCGAGAACGCTAGCTCTGACAGCATGTCTTTCTTTTTCGTCAAAGCCTTTGTGGCCGAGCAGTCATCGATGATATATAAGGTAGGCTCGCCCATAAACACCTGGTAAAACGCTCGCAGGTAATCGTGAAGGCGCTCGCCGGGGTCTAGAACGTATACCTCAGGGTCGGTCCTGATCCAGAGGCGCTGGTATGTTTTATTATACTTTATGGTGGGGCAGAGGACCACGATGTGCCGAAAGAACTCCCGGTAGGGGCCTTCGAGCAGATCGAGGATAAAAACGGTTTTTCCGCATCCCGTTTGCCCGCATATTGTCGCCGAATGGGCCGTGCGCGGTAGGAGATTTATTAATCGTTCCTCAGGAACATTAATAGACCGCTGAGACGAACCGGCCATTTTCGATGTTAAGCTGTGCATCCATGATGACATAGAGGTAGATGTTCAATGCGCCAGCAGCTTCGGCTCTTTTCGTTATCTGGATGGTCCCACCTTCGCTGGCATTCTCTATCCGCCTGCCGGAGCCGTGGAGCCGGTCGTCGTCGCTTGTCCTTAGGTCAAGCCAAAGCGCGTACTTGCTGGTGAGGTATTCGGCAAGGCTGACGTCGGCTAGGGCAAGGTCTTTTTCGACCGTTGCCACTTCAGGGTGTCGCCTGCTACCGGCTGCGAAGAGCTTCCTCGCTTCATCAAACATCTGGTAAGAGCGCATCCCTTGGCTGAAGAGTTGGTTTGGGATCCCCTCGATGGTGACCTCGACCTTGCCGATTTTCGGGTTATAGAAGGCCTCTGTGTCGCGAGCGAAGGGCTGTTGCGCGGCTTCATCCTCAAAGAGCATCAGGATGCCCTTCATGCTGCGGGCGGGCACGTTGAGATTGATATTCCAGAGGGTGTCTTGGTACTGGCCATTTTTCCTCTCTGAAGCCGTCCTCCGGAGATCGCGGTAGCAGTGGTACACATCACTATCGTCGATGCTGAGGACCTAGTTCCCCGAAATTTTAATGACGGTCTTTTTCACGAAGGCGCGTCCTAGGTTCTGAACCAAGGTCCGATTGGCATCTTCGATGTGCAGCTTTATCGCAAAGGCCAACCTCTCGGTCCCGGGGACGATGACATCATGTTGGCCGAGGTTGGGGAATCGAACGAGAAGCTGCTGGTTCGGGCCAATCGTGCTGGGGTTGTTAGTTATCGACACCGATTGCCTCACCCCTTTCACCCCAAGGGGTTCGCGGAGGCACCGGTAGGGGTCAAGCTTTTGTCCGTACTTACTTGATGACATGGTGTCAGCTTCGTTGACACTCGACAAAGTATGTTTTAAAGATGCGCGACAGCCTTCAAATATACATACTTGTTACATAAATATGGCTGACTTTGATTTCGAAAACCCAACGTTCGACCCGACGGGCCCGACCCTTATGATGACGCCGACTATGATGTGCCCAACCTGCCAGACGCTGTTATGGACCCACCACCGGACATCGAGCAAGGACTACGCGCGACCGGGGACAATCTTCAGAACCTCCGAGGCGAGTTAAGACGGGCAGCACTTTCTGACCAGAAGAGGCGCCTGGTCGATACTTTCTACAAAGAAGTGCGCCGTGCCTATAAAGGGTTGCGCCTCGAAGGCAGTATCGACTATGACCAGTTTGAAATAGATAATGATGGTAAAACACTCTATTGGACCCCCGGCGATAAAAAGATTCCTTTCGCTGCGACAAGGGGAGGATTCCGGTTTCTGACATTGTCCACTCTGGCCTCGAGATGTGGAACAGGGGGCGTAAATGCAATTCGGCAATCACTGGGGCTCACTGCCTATAAATCGAATATGCCGCTTCTCAACAAAAAGGCTGTGGATAAACTCCAGAATGCAGAGGAAACCCTCCCAAAAAACATTGAATCCGTCGAGATGACAGAGCTCCCCGGCGTAGCCCACGACGTTATTCAAACAAAAGGAGATGTCGAGACCGCATTGAAGACAATTGATGATCAGCCTATCGACACCGCGTGGGTCACCCAGGCCAAAAGAGAGCTCACTGGGCTTGAAAAGACCATGACTCGAACCCGAGATGAGTTGGCAAAGCTGTCAAAAGTCGACGAGGTAAAAATCCCAATTTGAAAAACACTTGGCCAGGGAGCGGCGGAAACTGACGGAAACGGACGACCCCGAGATGCAGCAGGAGATTCAAGACCAAATCAGAAACGGGCGATCTCTCTGACATCGAAATCGAAAGGCAGTCGAGGCTCGAAGCCCATCTACGAACAGAGAAGCTCTCCGGTCCCAGATTAACAGAATCCGTGAGACATTCAGGCGGCTCCTACATGAAGACAAGACGCAGGCTGAGCGAATACGGACACTCTTCCGCGAACAGGGGATAACGATCGTGAGCATCCTTACAGCGGTTGGGATGGCAATTTCGACCCTAGTGCTTGCGTTCACCGGCGGCGGGGGGAGTGTACCGGCTCCGGCTCCAAAGCCACCAAAGCCACCCGGCGGGGCGGGGCCAAGGAGTGGGTAAAAAACACCTACAGTCCCTCGGGCGTGCCCTGGCCAATTTGGCCGGCAAGGCCGCGACTGCCCTGCCCGGAATCATCGGGTCCATCGTCTCTTGGCTCTTGAGCACGCTTGGGAAGGCCGCTTCATGGCTCGCAGATAATTTGTCGGGCCTTGGTCATCGGCGTGGGGCCCTTCTTCTCGTGGCTGCACGGGACTGGCTAGCGCTCAACCAACCCAAGCGCCACTAGGTCGAATGCAATCCCTGCGACTATGAGAGCTGTTTTTTCTTCTTCGTGGTCGAGATTGGATTTCCAGTCTGCTGGCGGAGCAACCGCGGCAGACGTAGGCGACCCTTCGGGCGGTGGCCCTGCGAGTACTGGCGGATCGGTTCCGGCTGGTGCTGCAGTTTCCCTTGGAATGTCCTATCGATTTTAGAGGCAGGTTGAATCAGTGTCGCCTTGTTTATTCCTGGGTTGTGGCCGATGACAGCGTCTAACCCCGCTATTCGGATTTGGTTATTATAACCTTGGACATGGCCGGGATGGAGTGCCATGTCGCTCGGCATCAAGTAGAGCCCTCTCCCGTAATCAAGTGTTGTGGATGCATATTGCAGTGTCTTTTGATAGCGATCGATGCGGTCGGGGATGTCAACGGGCGAGGCAATCGCGTCTTCGAGAATCGCCGTAAACTGCTTTTGAGCGTTGAATCCCGTTCTGGCCTTCAGAATATTTGACCGCGCCTGGGCTTGCGCTCCTAAGATGGCCCAAACGTAAGTCCGAATCGAGTTGTTGAGGCGCACGACACCCGCTTGTCAAGCCATCTGATTTATCGAGAATGAACATCGTCCACGCCTTTGAAATATCCCGCTTATGGCGTATGACGTCCTTCGGGTGAAAGAAGGGGCCATCGGTGTTGTGATCTGCCCCCCAAAGGGGTCATCTGGAAGGTAACCCACCTTCTCCTAGTGAAGGTACTGAAATATCCGAGGCCTTGACACCAGTGGTCCAGCTTTTGCCTCCAATCCGTATCAGGCGAAACGGCGAACTCCTCGCAAAGCCGCTTGTAGGCCCTGGAGTCATATTGGTTATCGAACCATGAATTGGACTCGTCCCCAGGGAGGGCGATTTTTAGCTCATCAAGCAGACGCCTCGTCGTATAATAGACATGAAAGCAATACAGGCTTGCAATAAGGGGTTCATCCGATTGGTGATGGTCCTGGAATGAAACACCACATCCGGCGGTTGCGAACCAAAGCGCAAAGTTCAGTTGGCACTGCCACCAGCTGAAGGGAGCAAGCTGCCAGGTGTCCCACGCCTTGTTTGCCATAGTGACGTCCCCGGTAAGCGGAGGGTTTTGATATTCGGCGAAGATGTCCGGGTACTTGGCAAGGAAGTGACTTCTATTATCGTCGACCATTATGATTAGGATGGGCTCTCCTGTCGCTAACTCCTTATATTTGAAATGGCCGCCTACCTGATATTTTGCCGAGCTATTTAAGGTAAACACCTTTGTATCCATACCCATTAAGGTGATTATCATGTACATCACACTCACTAACGTTCAAAACGATGGGCCAATCAATCTTGCCAGGACCTTGTCTGCGGGTGAGCGAGCGATTGATCTCTGCGAGTTGACGTATTATCACTGGTGGTACAACATATGCACGGCGCAAAGGAACAATAAGGTCTCAAATAAAAAGACTGAAAAAATAATACCTGACGGGTATTATAACGTCTGTGAGTTGAACGAAAAGGTGTTTCAACGGTTGGGCGCCGAACTCACTCTAGATGCACCCTCTGGTCTACTGCAATTAACGGTAAAGCCCGGAGAAGTTATAACAATGGATCGCGAATTAGCTAATATCTTAGGCTTTTCCGACAATACTTTCAAACCCCCTCCCGTGACGCTGATCAATAACAATGGCCATTATTTGGAAGGAGGCCGCACCAAGACGTTCACCGCATAGAAGGCACACAAGCTGGCCTTTCATCGTGAGGTCTACTTTCATCTTGATGGATTAAGTACTTCAGACAATCTGCATTACGGTCGCCCCTCTACACTGCTTAGATCTGTCCCTGTCGAGAACAAAAAGTGTGGATCTGTTAGAACTGAATCATTTCCCGACTTACAGTACAAAAGGTTGTCGTCAGGGTCTGTTTCACAGCTAACTATCTCACTTAGAGATACCAACGGGGAGATGTTACCATTCGAGTATCTGAACGCAACCCTACTTATAAGGAATGGTTGACGCAAGCGGCCCCGGTTGGATCAGAAAATGCCATGGGGTGGCTTTGGTTGATCTTGGTGACACTGAGGGGTTCGATAAGGACGGGAAGGAAGATCGATTGTATGCCTATCAGCTCTCTGAGGGAGTCTACAAAAGAAAAGAGGTCGCCCAAGCGGGGTCATTGGCATTCGGTGATCTCAGCGACGTAGATACCACATATGCCCTTCCAAAGCGGGTGCATACGCTGGCCTTCACTGGGAGCAAGTGGGTTGCTTTTGCAGACCCCATCCAACAAATGGGGTGGCTTATTGACATACAAATCTCGTCTCCGTACGTTGTGACTGGAAAGTAGCACACAGTTAGGAAGGTAGTGAATAGTGGCACTCGACTGTGCTCGTATATCCCCGGGACGAAGAACATTGTCGTTTCCAAAGATAAAGTGCTGAAGACAAGCAACAACCGGCAGGGAATCCTGAAAATAGTCTTTGAATTCCCCCCCCCAGCGGGAATCATTGGTATGAACTTGCCAACATCATCGATCATCCTTGATCTAATTCTCAGAGATAGACCCGGCGACTTTGTTGATGTGTTACCCGGCTTCAAGCTCAAGTGGAGTCAAGCAAATGCTAATAAAGAAGTTGGGATTTATATACAAGTTCAAGAAACACCTCGAGTGCAGTACACTCTTGAAGGAATCCAACACCAAGTTGATTACCGTCATTTAGACCTACATAATATTTTTATAGGCCCAGTGTCTCTCAAAAGGCTGCGATTTACGCCCGGTGCGCTCACGCCAGACCAAGCTATAGTCATTATTAGCCAGTAAGTCTATTTAAACCCACCTAGCTCGAGGGATAGTACACGATGAGCCTCTACCCAGGACTCGAAACCGGAGACAAATACCGCCTTCAGCACGTGGCCGAGGTCAAATTACGTCTCGAATAAGAACGAGACTTCAGAGCTTCGCTGTACAAGAAGTACCGGCGCGGGGCTAATGTTGTTGATGGGATTGATACCGCGTTTACTGCGACTAGCGTAGGGCTGGATGCTTCTGGCGTCGGACTCTTGTCAACTATCATCGCGACGCCTGTCGCCATTGGCATTGGAGCTGGGGCGATTGTGTGTGGGTTGGTGGGCGTTGGCGGGTAATGTAATGGACGAAAACTCCAAACAAAAGCCAAAAAGTACGACGAGATTCGTATCTTGGCTGAATCGAAGCTGAACTCAATCGCCGACCGCATTTCTATCGCGCTGAACGACGATGATATATCTGAAACGGAATTTCGCCTGATTCTGTGTGAAATCGACAAGTTCGATCAGATAAAAGAAGAAATTCGTCAGCGCCAGAAACTTACTGTTGGTTTGTCGGAGGAGGAAAAAAAGAAGTTGTTTCAACGTGCGAGAGCGGAGGCGTTAATGACGGCCCGTACCAAGCTGTTGGAAGAGTTGGACAAATCTGGTCACAGTGGCGCCTGAATATTTCTTGCTGGCGAGCTTAAAAAAGTGCAGGCTGCCTAGACAAGCAGTTGTTTCCGTTAGAGACTTAATGTAATAATAAATACATGGATCGGCGCCTTGCGGATATTTAATACAGCCCTAAGAGTTACTGGAGGGGTCGTGGGGCCATAAAGAAGCTGGCTTCTGCGGCTAAGACCTCAGAAGATGTGGCCCGAGCTTGGTTGAAGAAGCAGGCCATCTGGCAGATCTATCTCGCCGCCCCGCAGCACGTTCCAAGACCCAAATTCGACACCACAAAGCCGAACGAGGTCCATCAAGCTGATCTACTTATGCCACACGACCGTGTTCGCAAGCGCACGTACAAATACGCCCTTACCGTGGTCGATGTAGCCTCACGCTTCAAAGAAGCTGAGCCTCTGGCCACTAAAGAAGCCAAAGAGGTTGCTGGAGCTTTGTCTCGCATCTACAGGCGAGGCCCGTTGAGCTGGCCCAAATTGCTCCAGGTCGACCCCGGTCGTGAGTTCATGGGCTCTGTCAGCCAGCTGTTGGCCTAGCACTCTGTACGAGTTCGGCGCGGTCGGGTTGACATCCATCTGGACCAAGGGATCGTAGAACGCTGGAACCGGACCCTCGCAGAGCGGCTCTTCGGACACCAATACGCTCAAGAGATGCGACTAACTTCTGGTCAGCGGTCTACAGAGTGGGTGAAAAGGTTGCCTGCCGTTGTGACAGCCTTGAATGGTGAGGTCACCCGACTGACCGGAAAAAAGCCCTCTGAGGCCATAAGGGCGCGATCGGTGGCACAAAAACCTCCTATGTAGTTCCTGGTCGTCCTGTTGGTCTCGAGGAGACAATAATCCCCTCCGTTGGCGGCGTTCGTTATTTGTACCAGCCTGGCGAACTTGAAGTGGGGCGCCGGCGAGCGACTATCCCATATGGTCCCTGGATGTGCACCGGCTCGGGCGCACAGTCACCAAGCCCGACGAGCCCGTGGTGTATTACTTGCAGGATGGACCTCAGCGCGGTTTTGTGCGCGAAGAACTCCTTGTTGTGCCACCGGACACTCAGCTACCTCCGGATGGGGTTCTCAAGCGCTGAGCTCGAATCCATCCACCGGGGTGATAATTTATCCGTTTGGTTTACGTCCTACTTCAGTGGTCCTTGGTCTCGGAACTTTCGCCTGCAGTATCTCGAGGTTCTGGGGGGGGGGGGGGTGTCTTGCGTAGCGAACACCCCACAGACAATTGCTATGGAGAGAGTCAAGTATACCCATCTTTCAGCCATATCCACCAGTTTCTCTAGTACCGAGGGGTTCGGCGGCTGGACCTCATATCCGTCTATAGCGGAAGACACACCCATCAACACATCTGCGGCCTGCTCTGTGAGAGATTCGAGCGACTTAAGGTTGTCGTACAGCAGGGTATAGAAGGTTCCGATGGATTTTCCAATATTCTCGGAGATCACATTGCCGCTCGCCGCCTGGCGCCGCTTCAGAGAGGCAATTATCTCCGTCAAAGAAATCGACACCTTCTCTGTGGTGGTTTCAAACCGACTCAGGCTTTTCTTTAGGAGCTCATAGAATTCGTTGACGGTCGGCCCATTTACCGACTTGGCTTGGCCGATGCTATCGCGTAGCAAAAATCGTAGATCGTCGACGACACTCTCCTATCTTTTTGCCTTCTCTGTTGCGGTATTGGTTGTCTTCTCCTCTGTTGCGGCATTGGGTGTCTCCTCCTCTGCCCAGAGCATCTGAACCCTCGCAGCGCCGTCGCCGAACTGCTTCTTCACCCTACTCACAGACGCCTTACCACGCATGGCCTTGATTTCCTGGATCTCCTCCTGGGTTAGAACTCTCTTTGGAGCCATCGTTTATCCTATGATTTCAGAGTTCTCTAGATGGACCGCCCCAGTTCCTCAACGAACACGTCCATCTCTTGTTGTGTGATGTAATCATCTTTGTAACCATAAGCTTGTGTGTCAACTCCGTTTTCTGCGATCCAACGCTTGGAATCGAAGGGCGACAGCGACACCTTGTTGAGATGCTGCCCGTAGATGCGGTGACGCTCCGACCTAAGCACATTCCTGCCATGGCGGAAGGTTTGCTTCTCAAAGAGAGCCTCTTTGAACTGCTCCTGCCTGATGCGCTTCTTGACAGTTGCTTTTCTCACACCCTTGGCCTTCTTGATGTTCTTTCCAGATGCCTGGAGGATGGAGTACATCTTCGGCCGCAGGCCCACATATTCGGCGATTGACTGCCCGGCGCACTCGTCCTTCATCTTTCCGAGAACCTTCTTGTTCTCTGTGCTGTGCAGCGGGTGGTCTTTCGGGTAGTTGGACGTGTCGTAGATATCCTTGTCCTTGACCATGTCCTCGTATTCATCCTCTGTCTCGATTTTCAGGAGCAGGCTGTCGGTGTCTGTGTAGAGGAGCTGGCAGCGGTCTTCGTACTGACTCTGGAGCCGTTTGTAATAGAAATCGTACATCAGAGTTTTTGAAAGGTCCAGAATGCTCATACCTACGCAAATCGGGCGATTGAGCACTAGACGGCTCTTTTGCATCTGGACTGCTGCAAGATCATCGTCGAAGATGTTGGCTCTGGCAAAGGCTGGGCTGGCGATGAGACGCCTGAGTTAATCTTCCTCGTTGGCGCGGACCAGCTTGACGTCGACACGCCTGCGGAGGTTCTCCATTGTCTTGCCGAAGACCGAATTGTTCATGAGCATCTAGAGATCCTTCTCAAAGTCACTGGTGGCCTTCTTCCGGAGCCCAGTATTCATCCGGATGTAGGGCTCCATTCAGGGGCTCTGCTGGGACCGGAGGGCACGATGGATCTTGGTCAGACGCATACCCAGAGACATGTATAGCTGGAGATTCCGATAGTGGAGCACGTAACGGTCTTTGTTGCGAAGGTTGGGTACCAACTTCTCAACCTCTGTAGGTGTTCCCCCCAAAGCTCCGTCGAGAAGTTCGCGCTGGTTCTCCGACATCCACTCCTTCTTGACCACCAGGCGCTCTGGTGCTAGCGGGTAGATATTGTGCGCCTTGTGCAGCTCTGCTGGATATTTCATATCTAACTCTAGGATATAGCCCTCTTCATTGTCTGCGGGTAGTTCTGCAATGGTTTCTGCGAGTCCCGATACATCGACCCACTGGAAGTCTCTGATGGGGAGGGTCTGGCTCATAGCCCATCCATAGAGATTGTTCGCATCGAGGTATAGGATGTGGCTACTTGGTTTTTCTGGGTATTTGCCTCGACCTGAGGATTGTTGGCCTTGGCATACCGTTTTAATACCATCGAGATACATCCGCGCATCCCCTTCTCGACAAACAGGTGTTGGTCGTAGTCTGCAAGCAGCTCGAGCTCCACTCCTGTCTTTTTAGGAGGGCGTCCCATGAAAGCCCGGGACTTGTGTAGTAGTGCGCTGGGTCTTAACCGTACTGCGTCAGGGATGTCTTTGGGAATTCCTCAAAGACATCTGCCAGCAGGAGAACATCTGTGCGATTGTAGATTTGTTTGTTTGTATTGGAGTTTAACGGCCCAGTCAACACTATTTAGGTCATTTTTGAGCCGGTCAGTTTACCTATCCACACTTTCCTGGGCAGGCTTATACGTAAGCGGTTAACCAGTACAGTGCACATTCTTTCGCCAGAAACTGACAACTGCCCTTCTTGAATCAGCGGAAGGGAGAGAATGACCTCAGAAAAGATTTCATGATCAATCTCCACGAAAGAATGTTGCCGACCCCGGCGGGAGTCGAACCCGTGTCCTCCTGATCACCAGTCAGACGCGCATCCGACTGAGCCAACGAGGCCGGCCTGTGCGATTGTAGAGGACGTGGTAGTCCCCAAGGGTCTTACACCCACAGACCTTCCATACTCTATGCGCGTGGGCGTAGTCGTCGTCGCTAATGTGCTCGTCAGTGAGCTTGCTGTAGAATACCTCTTTCGGAGGGAGCTTAGTCTCGGCGAAACGGTCCCAGGAGTCCATATACTCGTAGGGGTAGACGCCCTTCCGGGTCAAGAGCTGGAGCCTCTGACGGTTTGGTTCGTATTGGGATGTGATCTTGAAAGACTCTGGCTGGTTTGACGCCATCGGTTTGTCGAGGGAAGCGAGCAGGAACTGGGCGCTATCGATGAAACGGAGCTGCCCGAGAGAGAAGGAGATGTATTTTTCTGTGTTATTGGGGATGCAGGAGACTGTGCCCTCGACCTTCGAGATGGCCTGCACGAGCAGGTGGGAGTCGTACCCTCTGAGGTTGTGGAATACCACGGGAATAACGGTGGTCTTTGGGCTTAGCCTCAGCTTAAGGTTGCAGGCGTTGTGAGCTGCCCCTCGATATTTACCCGTGATATGGCAGTGGTCGCGGACGGAGTCACCGTTTAGCGGTTTTTCGCATATATAGCAATTAGTGGCATTGTTATAGGCCTGATAGTCCTTTTGTGTCATCCTTATGTTTTTAAGGTTGTCTAGCACGCTCTTAATCTCGCGCCCCTCCTCCTGGAGTGATTTTAAGAAGTGCTCTGTGGCATTTGGGCCGCGATACTCGACAGGTGGCTTTGTCATTCCAACACACCGCACCACGATATAGCAGTAGCTGCAAGCCCCATGTTGTTGTGTTCGTTGGGTGTTACTTTTTGTAGGATCGCGTTCGGGGCCCTAAATCTTGGTGGTGAGAGCCTCAAAGTCTGCATAGATGACGAATTGGATGGTTGCTGCTTATGGTGGTTCTGGAAGGTGAGCTTGTTCTTACCCTCCTCTGGCATCTCCACCCGGACATCCGTCTGGCCGATGCCTTCGCACTCAAGCTTGTGGGCCTCCAGCAGATCTTTTCTCGTGTATCCATGAAGACATCGCTCACAGAAATACTCGCGCTCACGGTGCTTGCTTTGGTTGTAGAGGAGGCGGTTGAAGTTCTTTATCCATGTGTAGTGGAATAAAAATCAAAAATGAGTTCCTTTAAGAGCAATGAAAACATTCATAAGAAAGAAGATGGGTCATACTACGTAGTTTCGGCTAATAAAGCCTCATCAGTGACCCTGTAACGATCCGGCAAAGAAAGCCAGAGGAAACATACTGCAATTTTGCGAATTTCGAATAGGCAGCCGATTTAAAGACTGATAAAAATCAAAATGGGGTCAAAATAATTAAAAACCTGTCTAGAATATGAGTCTAAACCAATTATTTATTTCTGATTTCTCAGAATATTCACGCTGATCTCAAAGGACCAAAAGTAAAATATAAACTGCACTATGGTTGATGTACGGGGAGACGTTTTACGGCCGCCACACGGCACAACACCAGCTGCAGTGAAGGCAAATAAAAATCAAAAATGAGTTCCTTTAAGAGCAATGAAAACATTCATAAGAAAGAAGATGGGTCATACTACGTAGTTTAGCAATTTTCCTTCGCACTGATCAGCAGCATATTGATCCTTGGTATCTCTTGTGGTTGTGTGCTGAGACGAAGGACAGTGATGCCCTTGTCCCAGCCAAAGACATTGATGGCTAGGTTGTTCTGCCGCTCAAATTTTGGTATCTGTGAGATGGGTGTGGGACTATCAATCCCTTCGAAGTTCATACCATCATTGGTAGAATACCAACTTGGTCTCTCTGGATGATGTGGTGGTGATGGATTTGCCCGAGCCGCTCGGAGCATCCATCGACTTGTTCATTTTTGTGCTGTATGTTTAGGTACTATATTTCTCTAATACAAACACACCCCGCCCGTCGGGGCTGTTGGCGAGCTGGTCACGTGTTGGCCATGCGATACGGCAGGCAAACAAATATTTTATTCTATTGCATCCCCTCTCGGTGGGGCCTGGTAGGGGGTGGGGCCCACAGTGTTGCGGGGATGAATAAAACAATGTCCCAATCGGTGGGGCCGACCCGGGGGGTGGTCGGCCCCACAGTATGGGGTGGGGTTGTCCTAGAAACCCCATTGTGAATACTACTAAACATACAAACAAACAGACAAGGTAAAAACAATATGTACCCTCTATTGCTATCGGGGACATAAAAATGTCACGCATTTTCATCAAAACGTAGCCATTTTGGAGATGTGATCAAATTCCCTATGGGTATGTTATCGTAATGTGAGAAGCCCCCGTGGTGTAGTGGTAACGCTACTCGCCTTGTAAACCAGGGATCACAGGATCGATCCCGGACTTCTCCAGACTTTCTGATAAGTCTTTAAACCGAGGTCTCGTCTCCGTATGACCTTAGCTGTTGGTGGGACGTAAAACGCAAACACTCACTCGTAATGTGAAGTTCGGACTGCACTGTGATGCACGTCCCTGATATAAAATCTTATTTACCCCACATACCAGTTGTTTTGGCTGATTCGCCTTATACATCAGTTGGTTGAAAACACTGTCCCGTTGCATTCATCCATTGAAAGACGCCATGATATACATGTCTGTACTTATCAACAGCATGCAAACGTTCACATACTGCACACGCTGCTTCTTGAAATACATTAATGAAATTTAAAGACTCATATTCATCTTTTGCCTTTAACATTGCAGCGTATTTGAGATGGTTCAAACTCAATCTTCGTAGGTATTTTCCGAGTGCATGGGCATTCTCAAAGTCTCCCGTATAAATATAAGCAGATGGATCGATATTAACTGATCTAACATTTGGCTTGCCGCCACGCATAACCTGTAAAACATCGTAATTAAAATTATCGAAAAACTTTTCTGATATGTAGTCCTCACATAAGGTGTTTTCAAAGGCAAGGTAGTATCGATAAGAAGAATTTAAAATGTCAAAGCAGTTTCCTGATGCATGGTTATATCTTACACCACAGTTCCATTTCTGGCCACAACTTCCTCGAATATCAACATTGATATATTTCTGCAAAATCTTAACATAATCTTCTCGTTTTGAATGTGTTCGGCAGTGGCTTACAACCCATAAAGCATCTTTGGTTTTGTTTTTATCGATCGCCAAGTAATCCCTTGGAAATATTTTGTTTTCTGCTTTGCGGCGTATGATTCCATATGGAAGAAAAATGTCCGACTGTTTGGTGTATGTCATTGTCCAGTTATACTCTTTCTTAAGAAGCGGCGATGGTAATTGAGAATATGACCTCAGTGCTTCATGATGCGTCATTATCCATATTTGGTTCTTCAGTCTCTTCACATCTTTTATATGAATTGGATGAATTATGACAGCATCACTTATATTCAGTTCGTTTCTTTTAAATGACATTTTGCAATTGTTTATTCTACAGTTTTGAAAGAATGTAGCATGTAACAAACCTCTTACTTTTTCAAAATTGCTTGGGTTGTAAAAAAGAATTCGCTTTGAATTTTGTGCAGATGATGGTGTATAGCCTCTGCTGTCGGTTTCCTGATGTCCAAAGACTTTAGCAATACTGGCAAGTTTGTTTGGAAAATGAAAGGCCCCAATGTCGACCCAATAAAAGACAATAAGCAATGTCGCAAACGACACTACGCCCAGGAATCCTGAAAATAGTAAAGATATGTAAACATATAATTATCCAGTACATGACGCATGATAGGGAACGATAAAAATACATTCACTATGTAGAAATGAAGGCAATGATCAGAAATCAATTCAATTAACCAAATCATTGTAGCCAATCATTTTATATCTAAGAATGAGCAATATAACATAAGCGATACACACACACACACTCAAAGACAAGCCATTACAAAAATAAACCACCACGGAAGAACCGCCTTGGAACGGTGAGTGAAACGAATTCCACAGGGGTGGGGGGGGGGGCTTAAATCGATTTTATGTGGCAACAATCCTCGCCCTTACTTTCGTCGCGATTTAGACAAATATTTTGTTCAGTCCGCATGAAGGCCTCCTAACTCATCAGAGCAACATCTCCGTGAACACAAAAAGCAATCAACCAAAGAGATAAAACAATAGTGATGACTCTACAGCAAGAAAACACTGATATGCTGGAGCAAAATAAAACCAACAGTTAGACTCCAATGGTCCCAACCGGAGACAGACCATCAGGCAGCAACCAACATCACATGGAATAAGTTTTTCTCTAATTCTCAGTTAGGCGTGCAATTAAAGAGGGAAGCAAAGTTGTCAACCGTGATTGTGTTAACTATCTTGCATGCAGTCTGTTGCATAACATGTTGCATCCGGTCTTTTTATATCGAAGAATGATTTTACGAAATTGGGTACTGAAGTAATTGCAAATATATATTTTTCTGAACATATATACAAAGTAACCATAAAAATTCGGGTTCCGATAGACCTTGCTGCAGAAGAGATTTAAGTCCAACATTGAATTTTGAAATTAATGAAGTTCTGGAGTAAGATCCTTTGGAAGCAAGGAATACACCAAATAAACGAAAATAGCAGACTCGGTTTCATTGAGTCTGTTAATGACCAGTACTGATATGTGCAACACCGTCCACACTCTCTAGCGGAATGACGTCTATAAAATTTTGAAAAGGCTTTGCACATTTTATGATACCGATAACCCTGATTCAGCAATTAAGCAGTTAATAATTTATTACAAGTTTTGAAGTCAGTTACATGACTAGACACTCTGACAAATCGAATTAATTGCGCAATATACACGCCATAGGATGCCGCTCGAGGAAAATCACCATCCAAGAAAGGAAAATTTATAATCTCAAAATCAAAGTCATCGCGTTTATCATAAATTTTGCAAGAAAGAAATCCATCTACAATATATATGTATAAATCCAAAAACGGGCTATGGCCAACTTTATCTGACATTTAATCTATTCACCTGTTCCCTGATAGTCACACTACAAGTCAATATTGGATTGTCTCCCTTTGACTGAGGCCTATGGTATATACTTGTTGTGTAATCTCAACTGTGTTATAATCAGGCTGTGTGTGAAATCATTCTCGCTTTTATGACCCCGGGGGATAAAAATCAAAAATGAGTTCCTTTAAGAGCAATGAAAACATTCATAAGAAAGAAGATGGGCCATACTACGTAGTTTCGGCTAATAAAGCCTCATCAGTGACCCTGTAATGATCCGGCAAAGAAAGCCAGAGGAAACATACTGCAATTTTGCGAATTTCGAATAGGCAGTCGATTCAAAGACTGATATAAATCAAAATGGGGTCAAAATAATTAAAAATCTGTATAGAATACGAGTCTAAACCAATAATGCATTTCCGATTTCTCAGAATATTCACGCTGATCTCAAAGGACCAAAAGTAAAATATAAACTGCACTATGGTTGATGTACGGGGAGACGTTTTACGGCCGCCACACGGCACAACACCAGCTGCAGTGCTGGCAAATAAAATACTGATACTGAACGAGAATCGCTCATGTCAATTGATGTCAAGTTAATTTCGGACTGGCTGTTTTGGTGTGGCCTGAGTTTATCTCCAATAAAAATATGTTCTGTTCTGTCGTTACTGAAGTCTAAACGAGCGAGAAAATTACTCTTTTTGTGAAACCGTTGTCAGTTAGCCAATATCAATACAAATTGCATCAGAAAAAGAAAGTACATGTAATTACTAAAGAAGTGTATTGAAGTCTAATCAATATTTAATGTATATCGCTGCTGTTGCTGATTGTCTTGATTCTAAAGACAACATGGTGCGCATCAAATTTGACACAAAGTACCAGTAGTTGCAAACGCTAGTCGAATCTGCCATCTTGGTACAACTTACATATTTCCGATTCCAGAACTGTGATTATGATTCACCGTCTTATGAGGAATGACTTCACATGCCCGGTAGGCAACATCACGATAACAATTCCGTGAAACGAATACCCCCTAAACCCCACTTTATATAGACAAAAGTGAGGTTTACGGGGTATACATTATCTGCTTTATTTTTGCTAAAAAACATAGATTGTTGGTACTCGTTATAACCATCTCACTGAGGCGGTTCCAACGAGCACCCACAATCTAACATAGATTGTTGGTACCCGTTAGAACCGCCTCATTGAGGCGGTTCTAACGAGCACCCACAGTATATGTTGAAAGCAGAAATAAATAAGATGTTATTATTTTTATTTAATATTTATAATTTTCTGACACAATGTTGGACGCCATTATTTCTTACGGACTTGTTTTCCTAATGAAGTCGGTCAAAAAGTAACTCGCTGAAAAAGATTTCTCCGCTAGACGGCTTCTCATATAGGCAAGGCATTGGTCCAGATAGGGCCTGCTTTTGAAGGAAAGAATTGGTTCCTTAGGAAATTCTTTCCTTTAAGAGCAGGCCCCCGTTTTTAAGGGTAAAGATTATGGGATATAGCAGGGAACCAGTCTCAGGGAAAAGATCATGAAGGAAGACCACAGCCCTGTCAAGCCACAGCGAGAATAGAAAAGTCTTAGTGACATTGGGGTGCACAAAAACACAAAACAATACGCGCATCTACGAAGGAAATTCAATCAATTACACCCGGACAGAAGTTAAGCATCACCTCAAATTTTATCTAGTGGTCAGTATTAAAATCGATAAAACAGTCCAAAACAATTGTCCATAATGTGCTCATTCAAGGTCAAGTCTGAAAATATGAACGTTTATGATGTTAAAACAAGTATTTCGGAAAATTATAAAGTTTCCAGGAATTCGACCACATTAAAAAGGCTACTTATTTCTGCAAATTGAGTGTTTGTGTTCACAAAGAATCATTTCATCTCATTGTCGGGTAAAAGTCCCACAAAATTGGAAGCAACGTCTCCAAAATGACCTATACAGTGTTGACGTGGACGTTAAACCTCAAATCAAATAAACAAATCAAACATATATATTGGATCCAAGATATAATAATAATAATAGGTAATCATTATCTAAATAGTACCTATTCTGCTTAGAACTTAATGCGTTTGAATAAAGTCATTCGATAAATTTTAATCTCTCCGAAAAGGTAAAACAATATACCTTGCGCGCGTGTCCATTAATCTTCAGGCTTCCTGACGGTCAGTAGCCCGTATGCAATACACATTACATGCGTCATAAAAAGCGATAATTGTCTTCGTAATGTTTCCCAACTGAGTGAGCTGAAAAATATATGGGCACAGAACCGCCAAATTGATATGGTTCTTACAAGTACTTTCTATCTATGTTTTTGTGTAAAATCATACTGATTCCTGATTATCCGACTGTTTTGTATAAAGTTGGGTTTACATGCATATTCTTTTTCACAGCATCATGGACAGAACACCAGAAAAAGGGTACACATCTTATCTTAAATCATTTAATACAGCCCCCGCCCATAGGGGCTAGTAGAAATATATGGGCTGCATGATGCTTCCACGCAGAGCGGAATCCGGCCCGCACACTAGTACTGGTAGACCGCTTTGAGGATCTAAGCCTGTCCAGGAACCGCGGTGCGAGGCGGACCGTCCATGCTAATAAAAAGTAGAAGTAAAACAAAGATCAGGAATCGATACAATTAACTTACTCCACCCATCAAAGACACCAAAGGGAAAGAAACACAAACATTAAGCAACCAGACCATAATGGAAACCTAAACAAAGGAAGGCCATAAGGACAGCTACTTTCCCACAAAATGGCCATATGGCCACCCAAAATAAAAATACACAAGTGATACACACAGTAAGTAAAAAACAACACAATAAATAAACCGCCACAGAAGAACCGCCTTGGAACGGTCAGTGGAATGATTTCCACTGGGCGGCTTAAATGGATTTTACGTGGCCACAATCCTCGCCCTTACTTCCGTCGCGATTTAGACAAATAATTTGTTCAGTCCGCAAGAAGGCCTCCTAACTAATGAACCCAATTGGTTTCATTGGGCGATAGGGCTTGAGATGTCATTTCATCTCAATGTCGGGTAAAAGCCCCACTAAATTTGAAGCAACGTCTTCAAAATGACCTTTACAGTGTTGACGGGGGCGTTAAACCGCAAATCAAACAAACAAACAATAGTTGAATTAAATAAATAAGACAATTTTCTAATAATCATTAGATTATACATAAATGAATAGAAAAATAAAATAATAATAATAATAAAATAATAATAACTAGATCGCGCAGTCGATGGTTTACCATCGCAAATTCCCGCTTTTTGTACTTCCTGACCTTTGACCTTGGGGCCATGTTGGGATCAAGATCACAAAAAGTAGCCCACTGTCATCTACATATCATGTTCTATCCACATGCAAAGTTTCGAACGTGTAACTTCAGTGGTTGCAAAAACAGTTAATTTGTCAAAGTAAACTCTTCAATACCTGAAACATAGGTTTTATATTCTCGTTAGAACCGCCTCATTGAGGTGGCTCTAACGAGTACCAACAAACTATTTTTTGGAGAAGAAATAAAAAACAGAATACCACAGTAAACCCCAGTTTTCTCTATATAAAGAATTTTTAATGAGGTGTTCATTACAATCAAGATAATAATAATGAATAAAAGACAATTAACATAGGCATTAATGGCATCTTCACGTACCAGACGGAATTCACAATAGCATTAGAATAATCACACGCATGTTACAAAAAGAAAGAAAAATAAAATAAAACAACCATTCCTTTGGAATTCCAGCAAAACAATGTGCGAACAACGAAATTTCAGATTAGCCTGTAATTGGAATAAGATATATATTATAACAAAGTTAATTTTTAACTTTTTTTCGTGACGAATTCACATGGGTTTCTTTCTTTCCTTCTTTCTTTCTTTCAGTTGTAATCATACAAACATACAAAACAAACAAATGTAATCATAAATCTTATTACTAGCAATGTTTATTTAACTTTGCGTAGGAAGTATAAACAATGTGCAAAAATCTAATTAGGTCATGAAAATTAATAATTACGTGAATAAATAAAAAAATAAATAAGACGCAGATCAGACGCCGCATTCTTAGATTATTTTACATTCCAAGGAGATGCCCAGGCGAAGATGTGTTGATTTCACAGTCGAATGAAAATGACCCGCTTTAGGATTACACGCGTGTGTAGACGATAACGCTTTTTCTGAATAAGCTCCAAATTTAATCGCAAAATGCCGTTAATAAATATTATTTTGAAATATTATTATTGCTATCAAAATGCACAATATTGTAAACACATTGCGTCTGATACAGGCGCTGTTCTGCAATATCAACAGAAAGTAAGATTTAAGCCGTTAAAGTAGGGTACTGTCGTTGTTTTTCCACAGTTTTGTAGGCTTCATGTAAGGATTAAGGGTCGTTAATTTGAAAATAAAAATGCCGTCAGCTAATTAAATAAAAGTTCCACTTATTTGATATTTGTTGAAGGAATTAAAATGGACAATTAGTTCAAAACGGAACATGTTTGTCAAATTAAAAAATAAATAAGTTATATTTGTTTAAAATTGTTTTCCATTAAAGCGCCTGCTATTTCCAACAAGAGATTCTGTACAGGTAAGCCGAGGTCAGCGCACAGTAAAAGGCTTAATCCTTTACGCCAAAGGAATGAATGTCAAATATAGTTGCGGATGCCCGGTATCAGAAGAATTTGCTTTATTTAACTGAAGTTCTGGGGCTAAATTTGTCTGATCAACCATCGAAATAGGTATTGCCAATATTTAATAAATCATCCAAATATCTAGAAGTCGAGCAAAATATGCCCTAGAAAGGGTTAACCTTTGGAAGCAAGGAATACACCTAAGAACTGGAAAATATGGAGAGTACATTTTTTCTGGACGAGACTAGCTAGTTTCGGCCAATTAGGCCTCATCAGTGACCCTAAGATTTTTTTAAAAATTCCATAATGGAATCAATGATCCCTAATGACAAGAAAATATATCTACGCTATGATGTAAGGTTTCAATGATTTCACATTGGTTTTCAACGGAAAAGGGCATCACGAAGTCTCTTTCATAACAAAACAAGAACTAATCAGCCACAAGGGGTGCGCACGTTGTACCCATCGGAATACCCACAACTTGTCTAAATAACGTTGTACCAAATCTTATGTAAATATTGAAATAAGGAAAGAATTCTTTTCTTTAAAAGTTGACCATATTGATATGGGAGACAAAAAAAAATCTTGCAGGAGTTGCCTCCCCTGAAGATGTACCCATTATCATAATTTTTGCAAGAAACAAATCCATCTACAATAGATAGGTGTAAATCCAAAAAACGGGGCCTCGGTATCAGACGAATTTGCTTTAATTTAACAATTTATTATGTATTTATTGAAGTCAGTTATTCAATGTTGGTTTGTGCCTGATGCTCTGTCTCTGGTTGGGCTCGACTTTTAGATATTTGGATGATTTATTAACATGACAACCGAAAGCCAAAATTACAGTTAATTTCCCACAAATGTGCCAAAGGGCTATCCAAAATATAAAGATGTAACCAATACATGCCTACAAAGACGAAGTATTTTACTGGAGTAGGGGATGTTTTAGGCGCATGGGTACATCTTCATGGGAGGCAACTGCTGCAAAAGTATTTTGTCTCCCATATCAATATGGTCAACTCTTAAAGAAAAGAATTCTTTCCTATAAGAGTAGACCCCTTTTTCAGTGGAACAGGGCATATAGAAAAGTGAACAGTAAAATTCGAAAGTTGTCTCCCATGGAAAAACGGCGGGAAAATCTGCTAGGTGCACCTAAACCGATTTTACGCGGCCACAATAGCTAGGAAAGCTGCCTTGGAAAACAAGAACATATAAGTCGGGCCAGCATGTACGAAACTCTTCTAACTCTATTACTGCTTATAATTCAGCATAGGCACAATGTTTCCTACAATTTACATGTGCGCCCAACGAAGACTTAAATTAGTCTGCGCATCAGCGCAGTCTGATCAGAGTCATGCCTTTGCGATCTAAGGATAGCTAAGAGCCCAATGCTCCTTCATGCAGCAAGAAAAGTCTCTGGACAGACTACATTGATGCGCATGCCGATCTGATTCTTTGCTAGGCGCACATTCTGCGCAGAGTGTGTGCACAATGTCTTTTGTAACTCGGTTGCCAAAAACACATTTGCAGAGTTTTGAAACTATAAAGCTCATCTGTATGTTAAGATAAGAAGACTATCTAAACACTATGAAGTATATAAAATATAGTAAGTATTTTCTATGGAAAGGTAATCCTTTGGAAGCAAGACCGAAACTGTCGAGCGAACAAGTTTTGTCAGGGCCAATTATATAAACAAGCTTCCCAATAGCCTTAAAATGAACATGCATAGAGTTTATTACTCAGCCCTAATTTTCATATTTAATCCACTAGTGGATTACATTATTTATTACATGGCGATATTACATTCTCAGATGCCGCGTCATATGATAAACAAGCTTCCATATAGCCCCAAAATGGGCATAAATAGAGTTTATTACTCAGCCCAAATTTGCATATTTTATCCACTAGTGGATTACATGTTTTATTACATGGCGATATTACATTCTCAGATGCGACGTCATATGATAAACAAGCTTCCATATAGCTCCAAAATTGGCATAAATAGAGTTTATTACTCAGCCCCTTTTTAAATATGGGATTTATAAACCGAGGGAGATTGAACATCTGATAAAGAAACGAGTGCGCTTGCGCACAAGCTTTTTTTATCGGATGTTCTTTCTTTCTACTTATACTGCGATCGGTCACATCTGGCCATAACTCGCAGGTACACATTACAAACACTCTGTGTATTGCAGGATGAAAGCCTACACAGTCATGTAATTACGGTAGGGTACTTTAACCTGCACAGGGGATGGTTCTCCCTGCACAGTGGGGCCCCAGTTGAAGCCCCGATCCGGAGGACGGTGCACTTTATGACATTTACCCCTGCAAATGATGCCAATGGAGCGTGTTCGGACACCGAAATTTTATCGCCGCTGCCGGGGATCGAACCCGGGACCTCTAGCATCAGAGGCAAGTGCACTAACCACTGAGCCAAGTGATGTTCAACCTCCCGAGGTTTTTAAATCCCGTATTTTAATTGGGCCGAGTCAATAAACTGTATATTACTTGCATTTTGATAGAGCTGATGGATAATTTTGTATCTAATTCTTAGTACATGTCACTCTTTCATTCTTAATACAATCCATGCAAACGGTAGTGGGCGCAGTGACACATAAGCTGATTGAAACAAAACACACTTGCAGAGTTTGGATACCATAAAGCTCATTTGCATGTTAAGATAAGCAGACTATCTACACACTATGAAATATATAAACTATAATAAGAACGGGCCTCCGTGGCCTAATGGATAAGAGCGCTGACTCTTAGTCATTAGGTCTCTCACCGCCGTGGGTTCGAGCCTCGCTCGGGTCACATGTGAGACGCCAAGTTCTGCAACGGAAGGTCAGGTGGTTTTTCACCGGGTACTCCGGTTTTCGCCCACCTATGATTAACGATCGGCTCGATATGAGTGAAATAATCTTGAAAGGGCCGTAAAACCCAAACCAAAAAAAAAAAAAAATTAAAAAATAATAAACTATAATAAGTATGCTCTATGGAAAGGTAATCCCTTGGCAGCAAGACTGAAACTGTCGAGTGAACAAGTTTTGTCTGGGCCAATTAGGCCCCATCAGTGAAACTCGGACACGTATTTTCGAAATTCTGGAGTGAAATAAAAATCAAAAATGAGTTCCTTTAAGAGCAATGAAAATATTCATAAGAAAGAAGATGGGTCATACTACGTAGTTTCGGCTAATAAAGCCTCATCAGTGACCCTGTAATGATCCGGCAACGAAAGCTAGAGGAAGCATACTGAAATTTTGCGAATTTCGAATAGGCAGTCGTTTCAAAGACTGATACAAAGCAAAATAAGGTCCAAATAATTAAAAACCTGTCTAGAATTTGAGTCTAAACTAATAATTTATTTCTGACTTCTCAGAATATTCACGCTGATCTCAAAGGACCAAAAGTAAAATATAAACTGCACTATGGTTGATGTACTGGGAGACGTTTTACGGCCGCCACACGGCACAACACCAGCTGCAGTGAAGGCAAATAAAAATCAAAAATGAGTTCCTTTAAGAACAATGAAAATATTCATAAGAAAGAAGATGGGTCATACTACGTAGTTTCGGCTAATAAAGCCTCATCAGTGACCCTGTAATGATCCGGCAAAGAAAGCCAGAGGAAGCATACTGAAATTTTGCGAATTTCGAATAGGCAGTCGATTCAAAGACTGATTCAAATCAAAATGAGGTCCAAATAATTGAAAACCTGTCTAGCCTCTTTACTGGCTTTCTTCAGATATTTTGTTAATAGAGGATCTTATACGAGTGTTCATGTATTATTGAATTTACTAAGCGAGTTTCAGTTTCAGTTGAAGTTTAACGTCCCCGTCAACACTGTAAAGGTCAATTTGGAGACGTTGCTTCCATTTTTGTGGGACTTTTACCCGGCATTGAGATGAAATGACACCTCAAGCCCTGTCGCCCAATGAAACCAATAGGGTGTGTTAGCATGGACGGTCCGCCTCGCACCGCGGTTCCTGAACAGGCTTAGATCCTCCAAGCAGTTTACCAGTACTAGTGTGAGGGCCGGATTCAGCTCTGCGTGGAAGCATCATGCAGCCCATATATTTCTTCAAGCCCCTATGGGCGGGAGCCATTATTAAACGAGTTAGGAAAAGGGATAAAACGTGAGGTTGTGCCGGGTTTTCCAAACGAGTTAAATAAATTCAATGATTCAGGAACGTGAATGGAAGACTCTATTTATCATATGACATTTTAAACGCATCTAAATCATATTTTTGTACAAAAATGCAAATGTTTCGTCATTAGCAGACGCGACGTCCTTAAGGCCGTCGTACATGTAACGTTACGGGGCATATCTTAACTAATTTGCATATTTAATCCTCTAGTTGATTGCGTTTTTATTGCATGGCGATATTACATTCTCAGATGCGACATCATATATAAATAAGTTTCCCTATAGTCCCAATATGGGCATAAATTGCGTTTGTTACTCAGCCCTAATTTGCATATTTTATCCACAAGTGGATTACATAATTTATTACATGGCGATATAACATTCTCAGATGCGACGTCATATGATAAACAAGAGGACCAAGCTAGTCCTGTATCGCTCACCTGAGCTAACAGATTCAAAGTTTAAGGAAGTGCCAACCTTTACTGAAGGCTTTATGGGAGGACATGGTGATGACAGGGTAAGCATTTTCTGAAAATCAAGTAGAATGTAACTCTATGATAAACAGGCTGACCTCACCGGTTTTCAAACTCATTCAAGCTTTTATTCCTGACTTGCTAAGAAGATCCGATCTAAACTGAAGTGTCTATGGTGATGACAAGTTCAAAAACAAGTTTTCAAACTCCTCCAAGCTTTCTGCCTGACTTCCTTGTTTGTAAGTTTCATGAAGATCCGTTCAAAACTAAAGGGGCAGCAGTGATGACAATGTCGAAAATAGGCATTTTCAGAAATCAAAGGCACGTCACTATGATAAATGTGCCGACTTGGCCGGTATTCGAACTCACCTGAGGTTTTATTCCCAGCCACCTTACATGTAAGTTTCAGAAAGATCCGATCAGACTTGGCCAGTATTCAAACTCATCCAAGATATTATTCCCAGCCACCTCACATATAAGTTTCAGTAAGATCCGATCCGATCAAAACTGAAGGGCATACGGTGATGACAAGGTCAAAATTTGGCATTTTTAGCAATCAAAGGGATGTAACTCTAAAATAAATGAGCCAACTTGGCCAGTTTTCGAACTAATCCGAGGTTTCATCCCCAGCCACCTTACATATAAGTTTCAGAAAAATCCGATCAAAACTGAAGGGGCTACGGTAATGACAAGGTCAAAAATCAACATTTTCAGCCATCAAAGGGACATAACTCTACGATAAATGGGCTGACTTGGCCTGTTTTCGAACTCATCCAAGATTTTATCCCCAGCCACCTTACATATAAGTTTCAGAAAGATCCAATCAAAACTGAAGGGGCTATGGTGATGACAAGGTCAAAAATCGGCATTTTCAGCAATCAAAGGGACGTAAATCTATGATAAATGGGCCAACTGGGCCGGTATTGAAACCCATCCTAGGTTTTATCTCCAGTCACCTTACATGTAGGTTTCAGAAAGATTCGATCAAAACTGAAGGGGCTACGGTGATGACAAGGTAAAAAAATCGACATTTTCAGCCATCAAAGGGACATAACTAAATAGTTAATGGGGCAACTTGGCCGGTTTTCAAACTCATCCGAGGTTTTATCCCCAGCCACCTGACATATAAGTTTCAGAAAGATCCAATCAAAACTGAAGGGGCTACAGTGTTGACAAGGTCAAAAATCAACATTTTCAGCAATCAAAGGGACCTAACTCTATGATAAATAGGCCACCTTTGCTGGTATGTGACCTCATCCGAGGCTTTATCCCCAGCCACCTTGCATATAAGTTTCAGAAAGATCCGATCAAAACTGAAAGGGCCACGGTGATGACAAGGTCAAAAATCGGCATTTTTAGCAATCAAAGGGACGTTACTCTGTGATAAATGGACCAACTTCGCTGGTTTTCGAACTCATCCGAGATTTTATCCCCAGCCACTTTACATATAAGTTTCAGAAAGATTTGATCAAAACTGAAAGGGCTACAGTGATGACAAGGTCAAAAATCATCATTTTCAGCAATCAAAGGGACGTTACTCTACGATAAAAGGGCCGACTTGGTCGGTTTTCGAACTCATCCGAGATTTTATCCCCAGCCACTTTACATATAAGTTTCAGAAAGATCCGATCAAAACTGAAGGGGCTACGGTGATGACAAGGTCAAAAATCGGCATTTTCAGCAATCAAAGGGACGTAACTCTATGATAAATGAGCGGACTTGGCCGGTTTTCGAACTCATCCGAGGCTTTATCCCCAGCCTCATTACATTTAAGTTTCAGAAAGATCCGATCAAAACTGAAGGGGCTACGGTGATGACAAGGTCGAAAATGGGCATTTTCAGCAATCAAAGGGACGTAACTCTATGATAAATGGGCCGACTTGGCCGGTTTTCGAACTCATCTGAGTTTTTATCCCCAGTCACCATACATATAAGTTTCAGAAAGATCCGATCAAAACTGAAGGCGCTACGGTGATGACAAGCATTTTCCCATAGTAAGTCTATGGGGCCTTGTGGTTGCCATAGGAACCAAAGTTTTAGAGCGATTTCCAAAAAAAAGTATATGTCATCAATGCCCCACCAGAGGCATGCTACAGATGAGAAATGATTGAGATCAGCCTGCAGGATACAGAGATATACCTGCTCAAAAGTGTGGACGGACGGACGACGGACGACGGACGACAGAGGACCCACTATACTATAAGCTCCCCTGGAGCCTTCGGCCCAGGTGAGCTAACAAGCTTCCCTTTAGCCCCACAAAATGGGCATAAATAGAGTTTATTACTCAGCTCATTTTAAAAATGGGACTTATAAACCGAGGGAGGTTGAACATCCGATAAAGAAACGAGTGCGCTTGCGCACAAGCTTCTTTACCGGATGTTATTTTTTTCTACTGATACTGCGATCGGTCACATCTGACCATTACTCACAGGTGTTCATTACATACACTCCGGGTTTTGCAGGATGAAAGTCACATCTGACCATTACTCACAGGTGTTCATTACATACACTCCGGGTTTTGCAGGATGAAAGCCTACATAGTAATCATGTAAATACGGTTGGGTTCTTTAACTTGCACATGCCGTTTCTGTTTAAGAAATCTGTGTATACATGTATGTACATGTACAGAACGTGATTTTGATTTGTGAGTACTGCATTACGAAGGATGATAAGATTGGGTATTTGGTCGCAACACGTTATAACGGCCTGGACGGCGTGGATGACGTCAGCGACGTCATCGACGTCGCAAAGAGGGGTCTGACGTTGTGTCTACCAAATACGGAAATGATTTTAGCTTAGTATTAAACGGCAAACAGTGTTGGTCCCTATCAAACACTGACACATGTTGTGTAGAATAGATAAAAAGTTTCCGGGTTTTAGTTTTTAGCTGTTGGTAATGTAATGATTTTGTGAATAGCTATATTTGTGAACCCTGTCGCGGGGAAGGATATGAAATGGAGTTTTTGTTATTTGTTTCCTGTAATTGGCGAATGACCGGGTAGCGCAAAGGCGCGGTCTGTTCAATTGCCTCTTACCTGTGATGATGTAGTGAGCACGAATTTGATGAGTATTATGCCCAGTTATAATGAGCATTTATTTGATATATGTAGTAAGGGAGCATAAATTTTGAGTATTCTTGTCTGAAGCACTGGGTGCTGATATTTTGTTGCACAGCCTACCTGAGTTCTGCTGCGCGGTTATTTGTCGCATGCACTGATCAGCCTGTTTGTCTGGTCGGCACATGCGCAAATACGTGTTATGCATGAACATATCCAGACTTCTCCGGGGCAGAGACCATGAGTAGTGTATACGTTTCGTTACCCGTATTTTAGTTTTTTATCGTCATTTGCAGGCATATCATCTCGAGATGACGTAAAGTGACCAGCTGCTCCCTTGTCGACAGAGCGGGTAATGGTACGACGAGTGGTATGATATTTGTGCCCTGCAGAGGCGGGCAGAACCAAATTGCAGAACGCCCAGACCAGTGAGATATAATGTGATAAAAAGAAGTGTCAACATAGTTGACTGTGTTATCGAGGTCTCGTACATAATTGTTAAATCGTACGATTTATGATAAAAAGAAGAGTGTGTGTGTGTGTGTGAATTCGGGTTTGACGTCGCTTTCAACAATTTTTCAGTCATATCACGACGGTGTCTGGTTGCGACAGGGAACTCAGTGAACACTTTTATATTGCTGCCTCACTGGAGTATCATGTCCCAGACACATTACATGATACCACACCCGGTCACATTATCCTGACACTGGGTCAACCAGACCAGATTTCTACCCCGTAAATCTGAGTGCCAAGCCAGGAGCAGCTAGTACCATTTTTAACGACTTTGGTATGTCGCGGCCCGGGATCGAACCCGTGACCTCCCGTTCCCACTCTACCAACTGAGCTATCGGGGCCGGTAATAAGAAGAAGAAAGTGTCAACGTAGTTGTCTGTGATAAATTCTTCGGTGCTCCAGCGCGTCGACGTAGTCCACCTGCAGTGAACTTATACTTTTTTTATTTTTTAAGCCGGCGAGTTTTTTTTTAGTTGGTCTATTTTGTGTACTTTGTGTTATTTGCTCCTATATAATTTTCACGTCACCGTCCCGAGCACAAAACGTAGTTTTGCCTTCGGTGCGTGCGCTGTGAAATGTTATAGAAGCAAATAAAGGTAGTGTTCAGTGTTGGTATTGTTGTATATAGTTATTGTTTATAATTTATGTCTTGAAAATAACATCTTTCTTGTGCCTTACCCAACAGTTGCCCGTTCACCTGTCCGAGATCTTCCTCGGTCGTCTTGTCAACATGCGGGCTTGCGGGACGCCGTAAACCCACATAACATTTGGTGTCATTGAAGTGGATAGATTGATCCCTGGGATGTATTTCCAGCTTTGGAACAGCACAGTGATGCTCTAACATCAATTGTTCCAACAATCCCATCCCTCATGTTTTTTTCTTATCTAAACTGACAGTCTCACTTGGAATTTAACTTGAAACTTCCTTCCTACATTGATGAAGTGCGAATCCCATGAATTCAATTAAATGGATACTGACAAGTTCATGGTTTCTTCTGAGCAGGAAGGCAAGGCAAACCCCACTTTTTCTTGCTAACGAAAATCTTAAGTAGACCCCACTTAATTGTGCTATCCGGCATTCTACTAAATTAAACTTGAGTTACTTATTGATCTTACCCACACATGGTTCTGAAAAAGTGACGTTAACAATTTACTGACGTTGACATTAGGTAGCATTAACATATACGCTGTGGCTTGAAGTTAGGTATGGAGTAATAGAATCTTTGATGGTAACTTGTTATGATCTGAGTTTTGTAATGTGATGAAACTGCAGACTGGAGCCGTTTACTGTAAACGTCGTCAATTTATGATGTCATATTAGACTACCAGTACATATCGTCATACTCTGCTGACAGTAATTGACATTTCAAATCGCGTGTGCATTTATAACTAACTTTTTAGTTAGATTAACGCGTATAACACATATCTTTACGTTTTAGTTAAGCCCCTTCAATCATCACTGATCATAAACTGATCATAACTGATCAGTTAGATTTTTACATAGTAACGTGAGATTTATGTTATCAATAATGGAGCTTTTAATGCAAATGGGAAAGGATTTAGGTTATGAGGGGAAAGGTTTGCAAGATTTTGTTAAGAGCAGCAAGATATTGAGAGGGCAGAAAGACAAGAACAAAGGGATTTAGAAAGGTTAAGGTCAGAAGAAAAGCAAAAGGCAAGGGCACATGAACCAGCTAAGCTAGAAGAAAAGGAAAGGGCACATGTACCAGTTAAGCTAGAAGAAAAGGAAAGGGCACATGGACCAAACCAACTAAGCAAGAAGAAAAGGAAAGGGTACATTAACCAGCTAAGCTAGAAGAAAAGGAAAGAGGACATGAACCAGCTAAGCTAGAAGAAAGAAAAGGGCACATGGACCAGCTAAGTTAGAAGAAAAGGAAAAGGAAATGTCACATGGACTAGCTATATTGAAGGTTAATAAGGAATGGCGCGCATTGAAAGCAAAAGGGCGGCAAAAGGGATTAGTGAGGCCCATTTAGAACATATAAAGCATGGGTTTGAGATGCATTATCAAGAATTAAGGAATCAGTTAGAAATGCAGAGAGCAAAGCTTGAGCTAGAATTTGAAAGGCAAACGGCTGAAAAGGTGGCGCATGCCCAGGATCCTAAGTTACCTTATTTTGAAGAGGATAAACATAAGATGGATAGTTACTTATCCAGGTTTGAGAAATATGCTACGGCTAACAAATGGGATAAGAGTGTTTGGGTCGCGTATTTACAACAGGGCAACCGGCAACTTAGCAGTGGGACATATCCCGTCGGTTCATTAAAGAGCAGATACATCAAAAACACTGACACGCTGCACAAGAATATGTATTACAAATGACAAGTATGTCAAGGTAACCGCAATCCAACAGAAGAGGGCGGAGCTAAGCGATTGTCAAAAATATTCTGCAATCCCGCCTCCATACTCGCACTGCACTATTATTTAATATTTTTTTAATTAAAATTCACTTATGCATGAACCAAAGTAGAAGTAAAACAAAGATCAGGAATCGATACAATTAACTTACTCAACCCATCAAAGACACCAAAGGGAAAGAAACACAAACATGAAACGACCAAACCATAATAGAAACCTAAACAAAGGAAGACCATAAGGACAGTTACATTCCCGCAAAATGGCCATCCAAAATAAAAAGACACAAGTGATACACACAGTAAGTAACTAACAACAACATAAATAAACCGCCACAGAAGAACCGCCTTGGAACGGTCAGTGGAAAGAATTCCACTGGGGTGGGGGGGGGGGGGCTTAAATCGATTTTACATGGCCATAATCCTCGCCCTTAACTCTGTCGCGGTATACACTAATTTTGTTAAGTCCGCATGAAGGCTTCCTAACTCATCAATGTAACATCTCCGAGAACATACAAATAAAAAACTACAGAGATGAAACAAGTCGCTGTGAGGTCATTTTTGCGTAGAGGTTTATCTATAGAGCCCGGGCTGGAGTCGTGGGTTGGGCTTGGCAAACTACCGAAATCAGGCGCCACAGAACGAGGCTTATGATCGGGGTCAACACTGTTTGCATAAAAGTGGAATTTGGGGGTTGAACGAAACAGTTTGGATCTCAGTCCGGGACTCATCACGAAAATAGGCCAATAAAATTTTGAACCCCTTGAACCCCACTTTTATATAGTAAAACTCGAGTTTACAGGGGTTACTTTTATTTTTATTATTTCTGCTCTAAAGTTTTAATTGGGGGGACCTGTTACAACCACCTCGACGATTTTTTTTTTTTTTTTTTTTTGATTTGAGGTTTAACATCCCCGTCAACACTGTAAATGTCATTTTGGAGATGTTGCTTCCAATTTTGTGGGACTTTTACCCGACATTGAGATGAAATGACATCTCAAGCCCTGTCGTCCAATAAACCAATATGGTTTATTGGCATGGACCGCGGTTCCCGGACAGGCATAGATCCTCTAAGCGGTTTACCAGTACTAGTGTGCGGGCCGGATTCAACCTCGACGAGATGGCACAATCTATATTTTAAGCAGAAATAAGAAACTATCACACTTTTTCACCGTAAAAGTTTCTTTTTTTTCGGCGGTTGAGTTTACAATGCATTTGTATAGGCGTGTTTTCGTAATGCATTTTCCCAGCCTACACTCGGTGACAATCGACCACGGGTACGTCATAGTCGCGAGCGCTGGATATGGTAGGCGCCTGCCTTGATTGTCATTT
This sequence comes from Lucinisca nassula, assembly GCA_963580285.1. Taxonomy (NCBI): domain Eukaryota; kingdom Metazoa; phylum Mollusca; class Bivalvia; order Lucinida; family Lucinidae; genus Lucinisca; species Lucinisca nassula. The sequence continues at coordinate 76,815,535 of OY757023.1, forward strand.
TATATTCACTGACCACTTCTCATCATGGCAATTTGGGAAGTCGGGGACGCTTCCCCTTTCCACCGAGGTCGCCTTTGTCTTCCGCTCACGAATGCCGAAGACTGTCCTGTCTGATTACATACATGTGTAATGGTTGACAATTTACACCTCTGCATCTCGCAGCTTATCATAATAAGATCTGACAGCTTGATGAGAAAAATGTTTTTAAAAGAGTATATTACCCAATTTTTTAAACCTCCACGAACTAATAGAATCAGCCTTTCACAAAATATCTTCTTTATATTTTTGACACAAGTCCTTGTAATTTATAATGTAAAGAGTGAGGACTGTACAATTGCAATACATACAGAAATGGACCCGACAGGACGCTCAGTTAAAAGATGGGTGAAGTGTACGCTGAACACAGCAACCCCTACTTTTGCAAACAGTGTAGATCAAGATCAGCTTATATTTGAAGAATCAGTGTGATCAGGTTCTACACTGTTTGTCATGCAGTTTGTGAATTGTGTTAAGAAATTTAAATGTTTGATAGTCAGCAATGGGTATGGCTAAATTAATTTATTCAGCAGGATAAGGTTTAAGTCTCCAAAACGAGACTTATTAGTTTTTCTGGATTTCTTCTCTTTTTCCCGCCCAATTTTTGTTCAGACAAGTTTTCAGTAACCGCTAGACAAATTGTTCTGAAATTATATGAAGATTTAAAAGTGTGGACCAAACAGGTCTCCTGGGGGCACACAAAAATCCGCCCAAATCTTTTACGGATGAGTTCTCAGGAACCGTCGAGTCGAGCAATTAAGTGACAAATATTTTTATTTATTTATTTTCTGTCAACAGTGGTCACCTCTTAAAGGAAAGAATTTGCTCCTCAGGAGAGTAGATCCCTTTTGTCGTGGGACAGAGCAAACAGGAAGTCCCGAAAGTTGTTTCCTTTTAAAAAATGGTGGAAAATGCCAGGTGTTGCCATTCCCCTCAAGAAACCAATACATCTGTGGACACAAAAGCGTTCAAACTTTGATGAGCTTCATTTCAATCTGACTTGAAACATGATTCCATATATCCTATCATCCTAGACAGAAATAAATTCAAAACACAAGGATGGTACATATTTCATTGCTGACTTCTGCACTGTCCAATCAAAATACATCTCAAATGTCAGTCAGAAAGTGTTTTCCAAAATGAGAGCACTAGTTTTAGAATTCTTTGATAAATGGCATTTGCTGGTCAAACTAACTTCATTGAAAGTTATTTCATAGGAGTTTGAACGGTTTTGTGTCCACAGGTGTATATTTCCTTCATGTGACCAACAACACTTTAATTGACAAATATTTCTGCTTTTCTGTCAGATTGCTTTTTTGTTTGCTTTGAGGTTTATCAATCAATTTTGTGGGAATTTTACTCGACATGGAGATAAAATGACATCTTAATCCCTGCCGCCCAGTGACACCAATAGGGTTTTTATGCGTCTCGTTGATACGAACCATAAAAACACACCTATATAATTTTGACCGCCTACCACCCCATCTCCAACAAAACCTTGACTCAACGTTGGAACAGTTCTTTCTTTCTACTATTTCTATCTACCATCGGTCGAATCAACATTGGAGCGTTGTGATCGATCATTGACGCTCCAGGTTTGCAGGACGAAAACATACACAGAAACCATCAAATAACGATAGAGATTTTTAACCTGCGCAGAATGGGCCTCCCTGCACTTGCGCCTTCCTTGTAGGGGGTCCCCAGTTAACGTCCCGATGCGGAGGACGATGCACTTTGTGGCACTCACCCGGAGTATGTTCGGACACCGCAGTTTTATTACCGCTGCCGGGAATCAAACCGGGGGACTCCAGCATCATAGGCAAGTGCACTAACCATTGAGCTACCAAGCTTGATTCAGTGTCCTGAGCCTGCTCGGCCACTTTAATACATGTATATACAGGTGTTCATTCATTGTTCTTTCTCGTTTCTGCACAAAAAGACTGTGACTGCTGGTTACACGGATAAGCCTCAAGGTTTTAACGAGTATACGGTCTGTTTTGAGCACAATATAGATTCGCTCGTGGGTACTGCTGGTTAGAACCGCCTCGAGGTTTTGTTTGATTTGAGGCTTAACGTCCCCGTCAACACTGTATAGGTCATTTTGGAGACGTTGCTTCCGATTTTGTGGGACTTTTACCCGACATTGTGATGAAATGACATCTCGAGCTCTGTCGCCACCTCGAGGTTTTAACGAGTATCCACAATCTCTGTTTTGAGCAGACTATAGATTGTGGGTACTGCTAGCTAGAACCGTTTCGATGTTTTAACGAGTATCCACAATCATTAAAAATCGATTGTAACATAAAGTGACAGCGCTATTGTCCCGCCCACGCTTAAAACGTTCAAAGGCGGTTGTCAATCATCTCAAATACCAGTTCAGAAGCACGTGATGGAAAGTTCAAAACGGTGCTACAAAGCTTTCGGCACGTTTTTGATATTCGTCTCAAACAACATCAAAAGTGCGTCTGAGAGAAGGCCTAGTACTAACTTGCCGGTTGCGCTGTTGTAAGTGCATTTTTTTAAAGGGCGCGCACTTGATGTGTATGACAGTTTATCATATGATGATGCGGCGGATTATGATAAATTTAAGGATGCCCTATTAAGGAATTTTGATATGACAGAGCGCGGATTTAGGAAGAAGTTTCGATACAGTAGTCCCGAGAAATCCGAAACGTTTATACAGTTCAGCAGTAGATTGAGAAGTTATTTAGAGAAATCGCTTAATATGGCAAATATAGAAAAAACTTTTCAGACTGTCTGTGATTTCATCGCAAGGGATCAGTTCCTGGAGTCATGTAATAGAGAACTGTGTGGTAAGTTAGATGAAATGGCTAGGGAGGCAGATTTGTTTGCAGAAGCGCGCGGAGTGTGTGTGGGGAGGGGGGGGGGGTGCGTATTTAGTTGATTTATAAGGGGCAACGCGAAAATAGAGGCGCAACGCAGGGTAAACTGGACAAAGTTGACTCGCACAAATCGAGTGGTAAATCGGATATTAAGTGTGGCATATGCGGTAAGGGGCATTTAACAATTAAAATGTTTTAAGAACCCCGAAAGAAAACAATTATAAAGTGCAGAGGTAGGAGCAACTGGAGGTGGAGACAGCGGTTAACAAGCGCGTAGAGGCTCAAGGTACTCAGGTTAAGAATGAGAATACGCAGCCTACACGGCCGTGGTTATACACGTGGTCGTGGTAATTTTAGATGCTTTTTTTGCGGACGCGGTAAGAATAATGGCACACCACGTGGCGCCGCACACCAAGTTAGTTTTTATCCACCGACCGAATAGGTTCGGGGGATATAGCGATCAGCCTGGCGTCCGTCCGTCTGTCCGTAGACGCAACCATGTGATGGCAATAACTCCTATACCCTTTGGGATTCATTGATGATTCTTGGCACTATTGTTCACAAGGCTGGGACGGCGTGTCATGCGCAAGAACCAGAACTCTGGATGCCATTCTTTTTTAGTTATCTCCCCTTTTAATAAAATAGAATGACTACTTTGCGATGGTCATAACTCCAATACCCTTTGAGATATATTGATGGTACCTGGCACAGTTGTTCACAAGGCTGAGACAGCGTGTCATGCACAAGAACCACAACTCTGGTTGCCATGGCTTTTGGGTTGTCTCCCCTTCCAATAAGATAGAGTGACTACCTTGCGATGGCCATAACTCCAATACCCTTTAAGATATATTGATGATACCTGGCACAGTTGTTCTCAAGGCTCAGACGGTGTGTCATGCACAAAAACCGCAACTCTGGGTGGCATGATTGTTTAGTTATCTCCCCTTCCAATAATATAGAATCACTACCTTGTGATGCACATCTCCAATACTCTTTGAGATATATTGATGGTACTTTGTACAGTTGTGCATGAGGTTAAGAAGGTGTGTCACGTGCAAGAACCACAACTCTGGGTGTCCTAGTTTTTTAATTATATCCCCTGACAATATAACCTTGTGATGGTCATAACTCCATGCTATGATATTTGAGTTATCTCCCCTTCCAATATAAAAGTTTGACCACCTTGTGATCACCGTATCTCCAATACCCTTTGAGATATATTAGTGGTACTTGATGCAGATGTACATGAGGATAAGCAGGTGTGTCGTGCTCAAGAATTACAACTCTAGGTGCTCTGGGTTTTTTTTAGTTATCTCCCCTGACAATATAACCTTATGATGGTCATAACTCCAACACTCTTTGAGATATAGTGAAGGAACTTGGCGCAATTGTATACAAGGTACAGAAGTGATGTCGCGTGCAAGAACCACAACTGTTGGTGTTGTGGTATTTGAGTTATCTACCCTTCCATTATAACAGTATGACCAGCTTGTGATCACCATATCTCCAAAACCCTTTGAGACATATTGATGGTACTTTGTACAGAAATACATGACTTTAAGCAGGCATGTCATGTTTAAAAGCCGCAATTCTGAGTGCCCTGGTTTTTTAGTTATCTCCCCTGATAGTATAATCTTGTGATGACCATATCCGCAATACTTTTGTGATATATTGTTGCTTTAATTCTGGTGCATTTTTTATTGGTGAATAATCTTCTGAAGGCCATATTGGCTTTTAGTCGTGGGATTTGCCATCTTTTCCGATAGCTATTTTTTGTCAAACGGAAGTAACTAGGAAAGGTGGTGAAATTGTCAGTATTTTTGAAGATAAGGTTGGTGTCCCTTTGATTTCGGATGGGGAGGAGTGTATTAAGGAAATTAGGGAAGGTTTTTGTTACTTCTTAAAGGCAAGGTTACCCTCGGCACAAGGGTTGGTTAATAATAAGAAGGTGGTTGTATAAAGAGATACTGGGTGTACAGGTTGTGTCGTTGTGAGAAGCTTGGTTTCAGATGATCATTTAATAGGGACAGAGTCAAATGTAACGTTGATTGATGAATCCACACAAGGGTATCCTTTGGCAATGACTGACATTGATTTTCCTTCTTTCACTGAAAAAACTGAAGCTTTGTGTATGGATGATACGTTGTACGCTTTGGTTATCGGTAACATTGATGGATCAAAACTTCCTGATATGTCGCATGTCTCAGCTGCGGCTGTAACTAGGTCTCAGACTAGGCAGGATTAGAAGCCCTACAGAAAACTTAGGGTTCCCGATCAGATCATTAACGATGACAAGGAGGCTTTTAAGGAACCTCAGGTTGATGATCCAACTTTGGAAAACAACAGGAAAAGGGTTGCATCTGGGAACAAGATTGTGAGTCGTGGTTTAAACCGAGGTGAAACTAGGTTTAATTGAGAAAAAATGTTTGACAAATAGGGAGTTCTCCAAGGGCAACAAAGTCTCTTTTCAGCTTGTGGTCCCTCAAAGTTTCCCAGGAAAGGTTTTGAAACTGTTTCATGAAACGCTTATGCCAGGACATATTGGCATTAAGAAGACATTGGATAGAGTTGTAACTGAGTTTTACGGGCCCGGTATTTTCAGAAAGGTCGGGTCACAAAAGTATCTCTAGGAAAAATGCCACTGAATGATACGCCACTTAAGAGGGTGGCAGTGGATATGATTGGTACAACTGAGCCTCGATCTGATCGCAAGTTTTCGAACTCGTCCGAGCTTTTATCCCTGACTTACTCTTTTGTACGTTTCAAGAAGATCCGATCTAAACTGAATGGGTTACGGTGATGACAAGGTCAAAAATAAGCATTTTCAGCAAAGTAAGGGGCATACCTCGGATCGACCGACATCGCTAGTTTTCGAACTATTTCGAGCTTTTGTCCCCGACTTACCCGTTTGTAAGTTTCAAGAAGATCCGATCAAAACTGAAGGGGCTACTGTAACTGATTGCGCAAGCCTTGAATTGAAAGTGGTGCATATAACCTACGTGTACATAAATATGATGCTCCCAGTGATAGGTGCCAAATAACATTTATTAAAGTGTCTTGCCAAAGAACACAGCATTTCCACACCTCACGAGCAATTTCTTTCCATTAACCCTTTTTGTACCAAATGGAATCTTCCACCTTATATGTAGCATGAGTCCATTTCAAAATTTAGGGGTGTCAGGTTGTGTTTGCTTCAAATTTTATTTGGAAAATGGCTTGACTTTTTTGCAAACAGTGTTGGCCCTGATCAGACGCCATGTTCTGCGGCGTCTGATCTGGGCCTGCACTGTTTGCCATGGTACCCGTTTAAGGGTTTCCGGTACTAAATGGATTAAGAAATCAAAACATAATTAATTATTTGATTGCAGCCAGAATACACATGAACTTAACAGTAGGCATTCCTGAAGTTGCTGATTTTGACATAAGGTGGTCTTACATGGTGGAGGGAACCAGCGACCTTGGAACCCCTAGCCTATTGCATGCTAATCAGGATAGAAGTGCTTGAGAACGAGGGGCATACCTGTGTGCTATTCAGTTTGCAGATTATTTGATATGAAGGAGGCAAATTACACTGCTCCAAACAATTAAGTTCACGTGCAAAGCGAGAATGTGAGCCACAGCATGGATGCCCCAATAAAACAGCGGTTTTTGTAAGTTTGATTTGAGGTTTATCGTCCCCGTCAACACTGTATAGGTCATTTTGGAGAAGCTGCTTCCAATTTTGCGGACCTTTCCCCGGCATTGAGATGAAACATATCTGAAACCCTGTCGCCCAATGAAACCAATAGGCTTATTTTTGTAATGGTCTGTCTTTGAGTGTTGTATCGCTTATATTATTTTGTTGTGGACAGCCAATTGGTCATTTTGTGGAAAAGTAACTGTCCTTTTTGCTTTCCGCTATTGATGTTTCCATTAGGGTATGCTGTACCATGTTTTCAGTTTCTTTACCTTTGGTGTCTCTGATGGGAGCTGTGGGTTTATTGTATCGATTGCTGATCATTAGCTTCACCTGTATTTTTCATATCAGAGCTGTTTTGTTTGTGCCGTGCGGTGGATGTAAAATGTCTCTCCGTACATACATTTAATGCTCTTATTTTTTCCAATCCTCAGGGATTGCTTTCACAATTGCTGTTCATCGTTCCTTAATTTGACATCTTTTAGATACCTGTTGAATGTCTTAATTGGACCAATGTACTTACCTCGTTGTATAACAATTGCTTGTTTGATACCTGTGGGCTTTTTATAGACATAGCTGTTTTGTGGGCTTTTGTTATACTTGCCTTCTATCTGAAGGATTGACCGTTCTTCCGTATACTGTTTAACTTAATGACTGGTATGAATATCGCTTTAGTTTTGACGGTATCACCCCTTTAAACACACATGAGTATTACAAATAAATTTAAACTTACAGTATCTCCCCTGAGATTACATTCTGCTTTTTCTGTACGGATTCCCCATTCTATTAATAATTTTAGAGCTATGTTGCCGTCGCTATTGGTGAGGCCAATAAATTTGTTTTCTTTCGCTTCTGTTAATTTAAGCGGAGCAGGTTGTACTAATTTATTTAAAAATAATCTGAGAGTTAGATTATCCCCTATCAAATCGCCTATTCTTCGGAAATATACCAATCCTTTCAAAAGAAGGTGAATGTATCCTATTATTTCTAAATGCAATGCTAAGAGGTACAGGTGCTGCCCACATTATGCACTGCGTCTACCGTTTCTTCGACTGTAAACGGTAGACGATTTTCTGTTGTTAACATATCCGATTTGACATGTAAGTCTACGGATTTGATATTTGTGATAACCTGACATACTGCAAATTGTAATATGCAGTGTGTCGGGCAAACTAATCGCATGTTAAAAACACGATTTAACGAAAAATATCGTCGAATTGAGAAACCTTAAAAGAACTGGCACTTTCTTGTACCGTCATTTCAAACGTACAGGTCATTTAATAAAAGATATTTCTATACAGCCAGTGGAAAAAATACTATGATGTTAATTCTACAGCTAGGTTAAACATTATTAATCGTCATGAAACTGTATTATAAAATGGATTAAATTATTACAGGCACCTTTTCCATTTGGCTTTAATGACAACCTTTATCATGAGGGTAATATATCTAAAATGCCCGATTTTTATTTTTTCTCTATTCTGGACTGTCGAAAGCGTAAAACTAGATCGCACGGCACCAGAAAAAGGGCAATTATACACGTAAATTACGTGCTTTGAAAAGAAACTATACCAGGCTGAAGTGACTGTCCATATTATTATTGAATCATGGACGCCACTCAATGTTTGCTTTTCTAAGTTCATTACCCATTTCTGTATTACGGATTCTGTACACCAAGGGGAATAAATTCCTCATCAGTTATACGGTGCTGATCGCTTAACTAGATGTTATACTCAGTATGCACTTCGTCCTTTCATCGATTCTGAAATTAATCCCAAACGTCATTACTTCAACATATCCTTCATTAATACGGGTTAGGATTTTATAGATTTACCTAGTGTCTTCATTTACCTAGTATCTTCAGGGACAGTTCGGTGATTTCATTCATTCCTGCTTATTTTCAAAATACTGAAATACCCCAATTCATACTCTAAGGGCATGGTTTGCAGGATTTATGTAGGAGACCACTTGACATTGCTACACACTAAATATCTAAGCTCTGGGCCTCATGGTTTCGGAGAAGAAGATTTTTTATGTTTTTTTTTTTCAGTATAAGTCTATAGGTGCTAATGAGCCCTGGGGCATGACAAAATTTGACCCAAAGGGCATGGCTGGCATGATATATGTGGGTAACCATTTTATATTGCTATATACTTAATATCTAAGGTCTGTATTTCATGGTTTCAGAAAAGAAGATTTTCGAAGATTATTTTCCATTATTCCATTATCAGTTTATTGGAGTTACGGGGTCACAAGATTTGGCCAATTTAGACCTTAGGGGCATGATTGGCAGGATTCATGTAGGCGACCACTCGACGTTGCTACATGCTAAATACCTAAGCTCTCGGCCTTATGTTCTCAGAGAAGAAGATTTTTGAAGTTTGTTTTTTATTTTAAGTTGTACATTTCAAGTCTATGGTAGGTAATGTGCCCATGGGCGTGGTCAATTTTGACCCAAGGGGCATTTTTGGCAGGATTTATTAAGGTGACCATTTCATGTGGCTACATACTAAAGATCTAACCTCTGGGACTTATGGTTTCAGAGGAGAAGATTTTTGAAGTTTTTTTTCCATTATAAGTCTATGGGAGCTAGTGAACCCATGGGCGTGGCCAATTTTGACCCCAAGAGCATGGTTGGCAGGATTTATGTAGGTGATCACTTGACGTTGCTACATGCTACATAGTTAACCTCTGGGCCCTGTGGTTTCAGAGAAGAAGATTTTTTAAGTTTACCAATTGTAAAGTAGAAGTAAAACAAAGATCAGGAATTGATACAATTAACTTACTCCATCCATAAAAGACACCAAAGGGAAAGAAATACAAACATTAAGCGACCAGACCATAATGGAAACCTAAACAAAGGAAGGCCATATGGACAATTACTTTCCCACAAAATGGCCATATGGCCATCCAAAATTAAAAGACACAAGTGATACACACAGTAAGTAACAAACAACAACATAAATAAATCGCCACAGAAGTCTATGGGAGCTAAAGAGCCCAGGGGTGTGACCAATTTGGATCCCAGGGGCATAATTGGCAGGATTTATTCGGTGACCACTTGACGTTGCTACAAACTAAATATCTAAGCTCTGGGCCTTATGGCTTCATAGAAGTTTTTTTCCATTACAAGCCTATAGGAGCTGATGAGCACGGGTATGGCCAATTTCGACCCCATGGAAAGGGTTAGCAGCATTTATGTAGGTGAATATTTTATGTTGCTAGATACTAAATATATAAGTTCTGTGCTTCACAGTTTCAGAGAAGCAGATTTTGAAGCTTTTTCCATTAAGAGTCTATGGGAGCTAAGGGGCCCTGGGACGTAGCCCATTTGGACCCAAGGGGCATGATTGGCAGGATTTATGTAGGTGACCACTTGCCATTGCTGCATGCTAAATATATAAGCTCTGGGCCCTGTAGTTTCACAGAAGAAGATTTTTGAAGCTTTTTCCATTATGGGTTTATGAGAGCTAAGGGGCCCCGGTGTGGGGGCCCATTTGGACCCCAGGGGTATGATTGGCAGGATTTATGAAGGTGGCCACTTGCCGTTGCTACATGCTAAATATCTAAGTTCTGGACCCTGTGGTTTAAGAGAAGAAGATTTTTTTAAGCTTATTCCATTATGAGTCTCTGGGCCCTGTGGTTTCAGAGATGAAGATTTTGAAGCTTTTTTTCCATCATAAGTCTACGGGAGCTAAGGGGCCCCGGGGTGCGGCCAATTTGGACCACAGGGGCATGATTGGCAGGATTTATGTAGGTGACCACTTGACATTGTTACAAGCTAAATATCTAAGCACTGGGCCCTGTGTTTCAGAGAAGAAGATTTTTGAAGCTTTTTTTTTCCATTATGAGTCTATGTGAGCTAAGGGGTCCCAGGGTGTGGCCAATTTGGACCCCAGGGGTATGATTGGCAGGATTTATGTAGGTGACCACTTGTCATTGCCGTATGCTAAATATCTAAGCTCTGGACCCTGTGGTTTCTGAGAAGAAGATTTTTGAAGCATTTTTTCCATTATGAGTCTATGGGAGCTAAGGGGCCCCGGTGCTTGGCCCATTTGGACCCCAGAGGCATGATTGGTAGGATTAATGTAGGTGACCACTTGCCATTGCTACATGCTAAATATCTAAGCTCTGGGCCTGGTGATTTCAGAGAAGAAGATTTTTGATGCATTTTCCATTATGAGTCTATAGGAGCTAAGGGACCCCGGGGCGTGGCCCGTTTGGACCCCAGGGGGGCATGGTTGGCAGGAATTATGTAGGTGACCACTTGCGTTGCTACACGCTAAATATCTAAGCTCTCGACCCTGTGGTTTCATAAAAGAAGATTTTTGAAGCTTTTTTCCATTATGAGTCAATGGGAGCAAAGGCGCCCCGGGGCGTGGCCAATTTGGATCCCAGGGGGCATGATTGGCAGGAATTATGTAGGTGACCACTTGCCGCTGCTACATGGTAAATATCTAAGCTCTGGGCCCTGTGGTTTCAGAGAAGAAGATTTTTGAAGCTTTTTTCCATTATGAGTTTATGAGAGCTAAGGGGCCCCGAGGCGTGGCCCTTTTGGGCCCAAGGAGCATGATTGGCAGGATTTTTGTAGATGACCACTTGCCGTTGCTGCATGCTAAATATCTAAGCCCTGGGCCCTGTGGGTTTAGAGAAGAAGCTTTATGAAGCTTTTTCTCCATTATGAGTCTATAGGTGCTAAGGGGCCCCGGGGCTTGGCCCGTTTGGACCCCAGAGGCATGATTGGCAAGAATTATATAGGTGACCACTTGCCGATCCTACATGCTAAATATCAAAGCTCTGGGCCCTTTGGTTTCAGAGAAGAAGATTTTTGAAGCTTTTTTATGCCCCCGCCATTCGAAGAATGGTGGAAAGAGCATATAGCGTTGCCCCTGTCCGTCCGTCCGTTCGTCCGTCCGTCCGTGCGTCCGAAACTTAAACGCAGTCAATAACTTCCTTATTTATTGACAGATTTTACAATTACTTGGCAGAAATGTAAACCATCATGAGACGACGTGTCACGTGCAAAACCCAGGTCCGTTCCTCCAAGGTCAAGGTCATACTTAGAGGTCAAAGGTCAAAAAGAGGGTCCGAAACTTAAACGCAGTCAATAACTTTTTATTGCTGGATGGATTTTGTAATTACTTTGTAGAAATGTCGACCATCATGAGACGACATGTTACGTGCAAAACCTAGGTCCATACCTCCAAGGTCAAGGTCATACTTAGAGGTCAAAGGTTAAAAAAGGGTCCGAAACTTAAACACACTCAATAACTTACATATTACTGTATGGATTTAGAAATTACTTTGAAGAAATGTTAACTATCATGAGACGATGTGTCACGTGCAAACCCAGATCCGTACCTCCAAGGTCAAGGTCATACTTAGAGGTCAAATGTCAAAAAAAGGGTCCGAAACTTAAACGCAGTCAATAACTTTCATATCTTTGGATGGATTTTGAAATTAATTTGCAGAAATGTTGACCATCAATAGACAATCTGCCTCACACAAAACCAAGGTCCTTACCTCCAAGGTCAAGGTCATACTTAGAGGTCAAATGTGATAAAAGGGTCCAAAACTGAAACATGTCAATAACTTTCTATGGATGAATACGAACATAGACATATTTTCAGGCGGGGGCATCCGTGTCCTATGGACGCATTTCTAGTTTCCCATTATGAGTCTATGGGAGCAAAAGGGCCCTGGGGCGTGCCCCATTTGGAACCCAGGGGCATGATTGGCATGAGTTATGTAGGTGACCACTTGCCGTTGCTACATGCTAAATATCTAAGCTCTGGGCCCTGTGGTTTCAGAGAAGAAGATTTTTAAGCTTTTTTTCCATTATGAAGTCTATAGGAGCTAAGGGGCCCCGGGGTGTAGCCAATTTGGACCCCAGTGACATGATTGGCAGGTATTATGTAGGTGAGCACTTGCCATTGCTACATGCTAAATACCTAAGCTCTGGGCCCTGTGGTTTCAGAGAAGACGATTTTTGAAGCTTTTTTCCACTATGAGTCTATGGGAACGAAGGGGCCCAGGGGCGTGGCCCATTTGGAGCCCAGGGGCATGATTGGCAGGAATTATGTAGGTGACCTCTTGGCATTGCTACATGCTAAATATCAAAGCTCTGGGTCCCGTGGTTTCAGAGAAGAAGATTTTTGAAGCTTTTTTCCATTATGAGTCTATAGGAGCTTAGGGGCCCCGGGTGTGGCCAATTTGGATCCCAGGGGCATGATTGGCAGGATTTATGTAGGTGACCACTTAACATTGTTACAATCTAAATGTCTAAGCTCTTGGCCCTGTGGTTTCAGAGAAGAATATATTTTTATTTTTTTCCCATTATAAGTCTATGGGAGCTATATGTTGCCATTGCAACCAGAATTCCAATCTGATCAGCCCAAAAACCATATGCAGCCTCTCCCCCCTACCTGATGATGCTTCACATGAAATTTGATCAAGATTGGCCATGGGGTATTAGAGATACACTTATTTGAAATTATTTACGGACGCACGCACGCACGGACGCCCCTACGACAGACAAAATGTGATCATTAAAGCTCACCTTGTCACTACGAGACAGGTGAGCTAAAATGGACCTGAATATAAAATTCGGTCTGGCACAGACTCGAACCACAGATCCCTCAAACATTATTTTGCACTCGTCAGAGAAAAGCACGTTATCCCAATGTCTGAACCGCCAAAGTCGATGTGCAGCTGTCCAGCGTCGACGAAGTCAACGATGGCCGGGAGTCAATCGAGCACCGTGATAAGGACGTCTGCACTTTATACCGACATCTTTCAACCGTCGCCTTACAGTCTTAGCGCTAATATGAACACGAGCATGACCTCTCGTATTCCGTGCTGTGAGAGTAGCGGCATCAAAACTGTTCCGTAAATGTTCACGGTGTATGTAGCGGTCTTCCTAGCAGTCGTCACCCGCGGTTGTCCCGGACGTTGTCTATCAGACACAGACCCAGTGGTTTGATATCGCTGATGAAGACGGCCGATAGTCGATTCATGAACACCAAAGTCGGCGGCGATGTCGCGATATCTCTGGCCTGCTTCAATATGCCCTATTGCACGCAAACGTGCCTCATGGCCCAATCGCATTTCTCGAACGTCTCGAATATGGCTCCAAAGTGATATCAAATGCAGTATTTGAGTATACAATTTTAACTAAACAGAGAAAGAATACATGCGCATAGATAAAAGACAAACTAATTTTAGGTAGTATAAAAACAAAGTCAAGCTTTTCAAAACTTAAACCATTTCTTTTGCAATTCAGTGAAATTATTTGGCATTTGTACTTGCCTTGTAAAACATTGCGAGTCCTCGTTTCTGGCATCATGGCTGCACGTGTTCTTCTGAATCTGAAATTAAATGGAATTCGGTAAGAAAAAGCTACATTTTTAATTGCCCCGGTTACCCAGGATAGAACCAACCCCCTGCCCCCCTCCCTTCAAAAAAGTGCTTTTTTTTCAGTTTAATCCCGCTTTAGCGGTAAATGCGTTTAAGATGAATGGGTTAACTTTCGGAGTATCCTATCTTCCAAGCTTTTATGTGCAAGTGCTTTATCCGTTAAAATGTTTAACATTTACATTTTCCGCACAGTTTATAATATTTCCTTAAATTCTATTTCTGGATAAGCAGGTCTTGAATATTATTGTTAAATAGTTTATACGGAGAAAATGTGTAAAACAGTTCTAACATATTCTCTATGGGGCGCCGTTTTACTATTTATTCCCTATTTATAGATATCCATAATTCGATTTATGGATATCCATAATTCGAAGTATAGATATCTATAATTCGAATTATGGATATCCATAATTCGAAGTATGGATATCCATAACTCTTATGGATATCCATAATTCGAATTATGGATATCCATAATTTGAATTATGAATATCCATAATTCGAAGTATGGATATCCATAATTCGAAGTATGGATATCCATAACTCTCCTCTGCAAATAAACTAAATGAATAATGACTGCTCCCTCTTGCAAAAAAAAAAAAAAAAAAAAAAAAAAAACAAAGAGAAAAATCTCAACTATTCCCGTCAGGTTTCTACGGAACCCGGGAAGGGACATGATTTTTTTTTATTTTATAAGTTGTGCGCTAAAGATAATATCTTGTGCGGACAAGATATTATCTTGTGCGGACAACATATTATCTTGTGCGGACAACTTATTATCTTGTGCGGACAACATATTATCTTGTGCAGACAAGATATTATCTTGTCCGCACAAGATATTAAGTTGTGCGAACAAGATATTATCTTGTCCGCACAAGATAATATCTTGTCTGCACAACATAGATCTTGTCCACATAAGATGTTATCTTGTCCGCACAAGATAATATATTGTCCGCACAAGATAATATCTTGTCCGCACAACTTCCCAAAATCTATGTTGTGCAAACAAGATAATATGTTGTGCGAACAAGATAATATCTTGTGCTCACAAGATATTATGTTGTGCGAACAAGATCATATCTTGTCCGCACAAGATAATATGTTGTCCGCACAAGATAATATGTTGTCTGAACAAGATAATATCTTGTCCGCTCAAGATATTATCTTGTTCGCAAAACATAATAAAAATAGAAAATCATGTCCCTTCCCGGGTTTCGTAGGTTTCCGATTTTATAGTCTAATAAAAGCCGGGATGGTGGTGGAGGTTTTGTTTGTTTGTTTGTTTGTTTGTTTGTTTGATTTGAGGTTGAACGTCCCCGTAAACACTATAGGTCATTTTGGAGACGTTGCTTCCAACTTTTAATAATAAAATAATAATAATCGACCTTCTTTATAGAGGGCATTGCATATAGTACTAGTACTAATCTTACATGTGACCCTCTATTCCTGGGTAGAAACCACTACTAAGCAATATGGATAAAGTCTCTTGCTCAAAGAAACAACACTTGGTGCTTGCGAGGATCCAACCGGCTATCCTTCGATCTCAAATCCGATGCTTTACCACTGCACCACAGCGCTCCACACCCGTCATTGAGATGAAATGAGAGCTCAAACCCTGTCTCCCAAAGAAACCAATAGGGTTAATAAGCTAGATGGGCCGACTCGCACCGCTTTGCCTGGGCAGGCTTAAATCCTCTAAGCGGTTTACCAGTATTCGTGTGCGGTCGGTTTCAGCTCTGCGTAGCACATCTTTTTATTCAAGCCCCAAAGGGCGGGAAAGAGGAGGTGGAGATGGAGTAGAGTAGGTTTAGTGGTGGCCTATGGTTTGGGAGAGATATGTTTTGTTTTTCTTAGTTTGATTTGAGGTTTAACGTCCACGTCAACACTAATTAGGCCATTTTGTAGATGTTGCTTCCAATTTGTGGGACTTTAAGCCTACATTGAGCTCGAAGCTCCCTTGAAAACTCCACCAGTACGGAATAAGAGAGGAAAGCACTGTGTTGGAACCACACCTTCTTAGGTAATCGGTCACAGTCGGTAATCCTTGAGGTTGAGGAATCAGGTTCGGTCCCAGTTAGTCAGGAGTGCCTCAGGGCTCTGTACTGGGGCCGATCCTGTTCCTTGTCTATATAAATGACTTGCATGAACAGTTAGAATCACAGGTCTGTCTTTTTGCCGACGACACAGCGTTTTCCTCACCACAGAATGAGCGGATAGTGGCCTGTTGCTACAAAATGATCTAAACACCCTGTCTGCGTGGGAGTCCAGATGGGACATGGAGTTTAGCCCCTCGAAGTGCCAAGGGTGACTACTTCCAGGTCCTGGAGGTGGTCACCAGTGCTAGGTACTTGGGGTGGACATATCCGTCGGCCTGCTTTACAACTCACACATGACAGGATAACTGTAAATGCAAACAGGACCCTTGGATCCCTTAGAATTAATATCAAAACCAAACTACCAAGGGAGAGAGAGACTGTCTACAACACTCTGGTACGGCCCCAGCTGGAGTGTGCAGCCCCTATATGGGACCCCTTTACCCGAACCAAGATGCTCCAGTTGGGAAAAACCAAAGGAGGGCTGCTCGCTGGACCAACAGTGCCTATGACACAAGGTCAAGGGTTACAGCCTTGCTTGATAGACTTGGTTGGAGATCTTAGGGAGAAATCAGTAAACCAAAGGCTTTTGCGGTGAATTTATGGATATCCATAAAGTGATGGATATCATTAATTCAGGGTGATTTATGGGTGTCCATAATTTGATTTATGGATATCCATAATTCGAATTATGGATATCCATAAATCAGAGGAATAATAGATATAATGCCTTCCCATTTAAAAAGGGATTTTCCCATTTGAATCCCTTTTTTGAGGTATAAAGTCCAAATATGACATTGTCATATATCAATTTTGGTCCACTTTTGGTCTGACAGCTTGGATAGAACAGAGGAAATTTCCTCTCTTTAGAAGGGTCTTTTTCCAATTTTGACCCTGTTTCATGCCGCACGTTAGAGTGCCTTTTTCAGCTTTTCCTTCCTTTTCAGTTGTACACAATACCACATTAAACAGAGGATTTTTCCTCTGTTGAGGCTATGGACAGAGTTCAGAAAGTACATGCCAAGGGTTTCAACCCAATATCAACAGAGGATTTTTCCTCTGTTCTTATATATTCAGTCCACAGATTTTTCCTGTCAAAAGAATATTTTTAGAACCTTGCCCAAGTCAATGCATCAGGCATACTATCCGAACAGAGGATTTTTTCCTCTGTTGAGCTGGACCCTTCCAACGAGTTAACTCCTGTTGAGATTTGTTATTTAACATTATTCCGTACATGAAATTATATTGAAAATCAGTTCAGCTCAACAGAGGATTTTTTCTTTGTTCTGATATATACAGGCCACGCGAGCAACAGAGGAGTTTTCCTCTGTTACTTTTGGCTCAGCCCAAGTCAAGGCATCAGGCATACAATCGGAACAGAGGATTTTTCCTCTGTTCAGCTGGACCCTTACCAATGAAGGTTTCCAAGGAGTTAACTTCTGCTGAGATTTGTTATTTAAATTTATTCAGCACGTGAAAATCTATTGGAAATCACTTCAGCTCATCAGAGGATTTTTCCTCTGTTTTGATGTATACCGTCCACGCGGGCAACAGAGGATTTTTCCTCTGTTGAATTGAAGAATATTTTTTTGAACCTTACATATGGCTCAGCCCAAATCAAGGCATCAGGCATACAATCCGAACAGAGGATTTTTCCTCTGTTCAGCTGGACCCTTACCAATGAAGGTTTCAAAGAAGTTACTTTCTGCAGAGATTTGTTATTTAAATTTATTCAGCACGTGAAAATCTATTGAAAATCAGATCAGCTCAACAGAGGATTTTTCCTCTGTTCTGATTAATACAGTCCGAACCGGCAACAGAGGATTTTTCATCTGTTGAAAAAATATTTTAGAACCTTGCCCAAAGCAAGGCATCAGGCATACTATACGAACAGAGGATTTTTCCTCTGTTGAGCTGGATCCTTCCAAGGCATTACTCCTCCTGGGATTTGTTATTTAACATTATTCTGAAAATCTTCTGAAAATCAGTTCAGCTCAACAGAGGATTTTTCCTCTGTTCTGATATATACAGTCCACGCGCGCGCACACAGAGGATTCTTCTGTTGAAAGAGTATTTTTAAACCTTACATAAGGCTCAGCCCAAGCCAATGCACCAGGCCTACAATCTGAACAGAGGATTTTCTTGTGAAAACCAGTTCATCTCAACAGAGGATTTTCCTCTGTACTGATATATCAGTCCACGCGGGCAACAGAGGATTTTTCCTCTGTTGTAAGAATTTTTTAAACCTTACATATGGCTCAGCCTAAGTCAAGGCATCAGGCATACAATCTGAAAAGTGGATTTTCTTGTGAAAATCAGTTCATCGCAACAGAGGACTTATCCTCTGTTCTTATATACGCAGGAATTTCCCTCTGTTGAAAGAATATTTTAGAGCCTTACATATGGATCAGCACAAGTCAAGGCATCAGTTATACAATCCTCTGTTCAGCTGGATCCTTACCAATGAAGGTTTCCAAGAAATTAACCCATGCTGAGATTGTTATTTATCATTATTCTACACGTGAAAATCTTTCGAAAATCAGTTTTGCCCAACAGAGGAGCATTCCTCTGTTCTGATTTAATATTTCTAAGACCTCCATACTCGTGGGCAGTAGTGGAAGAATGGCCACAGAGGATCGCCTTTTATGAGGTTGAAGGGAAGGGCATGGCCAGCCCCAGCGCACCATGGGGACCCCCAGGTTGGTTTCACTGGATATGCCTTATCTTAAGGAACAAGCATATGTGTGGTTATGGGGGGGGATTTGAACAGTTTCTTATATAGCCTTTCATTTAGTGGAATTGTGGGGCATGGCCCCGGTGCCACCCAGGGGACCCCAGGTTGATGTCACTGAATGTGTGTTATCAAAAGGAGCCGGAGTATATATGGTTTAGGGTGGGGATTTAAACGGTTTCTGGATATGGCCTTTTATGAAGTGGAGGTTGTGGGTCATGTCCCTGGCGGACCCTGGGAATCCCAGGGTTGGTATCACTGAATGCATCTCCTCATAAGGAACAAGTATATATATGATTTATTGGTGGGGATCCGAAAAGTTTCTGAGATATTAAAATTCTCGTGCAGCAAAAGTACGAAACAATTGTTCAAATTAAACTGTCAAAGCTTAAACATTCAAAACATGTATATAGAACATGTTTTTTTTTTTTTTTTTGGCTTTTTTGAAAGTCTTTAGGCATTTAATCCAAACAGAGGATTTTTTCCGCTGTTTCACTAGATCCAAACCATCGAATGACAATTTCAGCCCATTATATAGTTTTTTTTCCATTGTTCATATGTTCTAATGGCATGGTTTTCCTAACTTCCAAAATAGGTTTCGTTTTTACACTTCTTTCCGTATTGAAATGTTCGGAGCTCAACAGGGGGAACAATCCTCTGTTTCTTGTATTAAACGTCAAAACAGTCAATACAAGTTAAATTTGGTTTGCAACAAGTCTAGCCCAACAGGGGAAAACTTTGTTCTGTTCTGTTTAGCTTTAGATCAGTGAAAACCCTTACCAATGTCGTGTCTAAGCTTAAAATATTTAAGGTACAAAACGGAGAATTTTCCTCCGTTTGTTTGTTTGTTTGAATTGACGTTAAACGTCCCCGTCAACACATTTAGGTCAATTTCAAGACTCTGCTTCCAATTGTGTGGGACTTTTACTCAACATTGATACGGCATGACATCTCAAGCCCTTCCACCCAAACAATATGCAGAGGCGGTCTGTTACAACGCATAATGAAGTAATGTAGTAATTTCTTCATTTTGAAATTTTTACTTCATTATGCGTTGGCATAGTCGATGCGAAATGAAATGAAATGTAGTTTTTACTTCATTATGCGCCGATACTAAGAGGTTTGCGCAAAATGAAAGAATTATTTCATTTTGCGGTGATAGGTGGCATACTTAATTTTACTTCATTATGCGTCGACAGTTTGTTTGATTTGAGGTTTAACGTCGACGTCATTACTATTTAGGTCATTTTGGAGACGTTGCTTCCAATTTTATTGGACTTTTACCCGACCTTGAGATTAAATGACATCTCAATCCCTGCCGTCCAATTAAACCCAAAAGGGTTTATATGCATGGATGGGCCGACTCGCAACAGTTTTCCTGGGCAGGCTTAGACCTTCTAAGCAGATAACCAGTACTCATGTGCGGTCGGTATCAGCTTTCCGTGGAAGCATCGTGCAGCCCATCTATTTCTTCAAGCCCCGATGGGCGGGGGCGAATATGCGTCGACAGTATGAGGTCGGTTCTAAATGAAAAAAAAATGCACATGTATTTTGCTTTGAGAGATGGCACACTTTTTCATTGTGATTGCGACATTCAGTGTGCTCTTGTGGAAGACCATCTTTGGGACTGTTCAAATGTGGTCTTAAAGACCACTTTTGAACTGTCTCAAATGTGGTCTTTATATTGGAATTTACCTGTATTGCTTCCTAAGTCTTTGTTCTCCTTTCGTAGACAGCTATGTTCTTCCATCATTACTTCATTTTGCGTCGATATTGTGCATATCAACGCGAAATGAAATAATTTTTTTACTTCATTTCGCGTCGACTACGCCAACGCATAATGAAATAAAAAAAATCAAAATGAAGAAATTACTACATCACTTCATTATGCGTTGTAACAGCGGTCCAACTCGCCCCACATTGCCTGGGCAGGCTTAGGCTACCTAAGAGGTTTACCAGTACCCATGTGCGGCCGCTTCCAGCTCTGCATGGAAACACTAGCGGCCCTCACATATGGTTCAGATTTTTTTTTTCAATATATCGAGGCAATGCGCCAGCATTTTAACTACAGACAGATGATTTTACTACTGTTCTGTTAAACTTAAACGAAATGCCGAAAAGAAGACGTGTATTCCTTTTTTCAGATATTGTAGTTTTACAGTTATACAAGATGTTCCATGGTTTCAAACTACAGCAGTATTTCATTCATTAGATTCTCTTTCTCATGGTAACGTTTGTTTGTTTGAAGTTACTCGTCCTGTCAACACTATGTAGGTCATTTTGGAGTTCGTGTTAATGGGATTTTTACCTGACATTGAGATGAAATGACACTTCAAGCCCTACTCCCCAAATTTAAGACATTACGAAGACACGCCTGTAAATTTTACCGCAGCAAAAAAAAAAAAAAAAAAAAAAAAAAAATCAGTTAAAAAATTGTGATATTTTTCTTATTACTGTTCAAAATATAGATTGTGGGTACACGTTAGAACCGCCACATCGGTTCTAACGGATGAGCCGTTTCTAACGAGTACGCACAATCTTTATTTTAGAGCAGAAATAAGAATAATACAGTCAACCCTTTTTATACCAACATTCGTTATGACGGCAAAACTCGTTATGACGACAATTTGAATGGAATGGCAACATAGCTAAAGGCTCATTACGATAACATACCTATGCAACATAGTGCATTTTTTCACACCTCCAAAATGGCTACTTTTTTATGAAAATCCGTGACATTTTTCTTATTTATACTGCAAACATAGGTTGTGTGTGCTCGTTAGAACCGCCACATCAAGGCGGTTCTAACGAGTTCCCACAACCTATGCCTTGGAGCAGAAATAAGAAAAATAATGAATATCCCCTTAAACCCCTGTTGTCTCTATATAAAGTGGGGTTTTTAGGGTTATTCATATCACGGATCTTGTTCACGTTATGTTAGCCTCGGTTTCTAGCGGCGTGGGTTTCCCTCGGGTTGGAATTGCACAAATCGAGTCCATAGTCATGAAAGGGTCTTGTAATCACATGCTCGAAGAAACAATTTTTATAGAAATTTGTTAGACGATTCTAACAAATGTGTATAGCATTTGTTTCTTGGTGTAATAATGGAGAAAGGGCCTTTCAGCTATCATACTCCTACCTGGGAGTCTTTATAACGCCAAATTCTTTATAACGACACAATAATTGGGAACAAAAACTGTGGTTATAACGAGGGTCCTCTGTAATGCATACCCCTGGGGGTCAAAATTATATAGGCGTTAGTGGTCCGACTCGCACCTATTTATCCTTTGGGGATGTCCTCAGAATTTATTTTCGATTAAGCATGTAATAAATATGTATGTATTGTAGGTTGTGTGTATGTATTAGAATCGCTAACGAGTACACACAACATGGTACAATCAAACAGACCGTCTTAAACTGACCTAGAATGATTTCGAGCCATCCGTGTTCGAGATAGCTTAGTGTCAATGTATATGGTTAGTAAGTGTGTCACATGGTCATATGACTCCAATCAGTAGCATTACAAGTGTGAGCTTTCGGGCATTATTAACTCTTCTCCTGATGAATATATTAATTCAGCCACACCCATTACCAGCTATCAGCCAGTCAGATTACTCGATATATTCATGCAAGTCAACCGCTTAGATCTTAGTCCAGGAAAAGTGGCGGCGTCGAGTCTGATCAGAGTCTTTGTTGTGTTTGACCAAAAGCGTCGGCATTCAAAATGAAGAAGGGCATATTGTGATCGAAGTCGTAACTGGGTGCACATGATAGAACCTTCCTTTCGATCTACGCAAGAGAGAGAGAGAGAGAGAGAGAGAGAGAGAGAGAGAGAGAGAGAGAGAGAGAGAGAGAGAGAGAGAGACAGAGAGACAGAGAGAGAGAGAGAGAGAGAGAGAGAGAGAGAGAGAGAGAGAGAGAGAGATTCGCTGTAGACTCCAATACATTTTGAAGGACGACACGATATTTTGCATCTTTTTACCACTTATCAAAGCTGATTTGAACCTTTTCAACATAGATTATCATCATCATCATCATAATTTTCTTTCATTTTAAAGAAAACTTAACTTTCCTCCTTTTTGGGGACACTTGAGAGCAGTCCGCGCAGAGCTGAAACCGACCGAACTTGAATACTGGTAAACAGCTTAGGTCTAAGCCTGCCCATTGCGGAAAAGCGATGCGAGTCGGACCGCACCTTAAACTCAAGCGTTTTCTATAGGCGGTAGGGCTTGAGATGTCATTTCATCACAATGTCGGGTAAAAGTCCCACAAAATGGTGAGGGGGATGTAAAACCTCAATTCAAACAAACAAAAACAAACTCATAAGGTTTGAAAATTTGGGTTATGGGTTATTGTAGCCCTTTCACATCTAGGAAAGTTTTACGTACAATAGACGGATCCAATGTTTTGACACGTGATCTTGTTTACTTGTCACTGCGCATGCGCAAAACTACTTTCCCTTTTGATAACGATCTTTCGTGGTTGGCAAAAAGCCGCTGGTTCCATATTAACACATTGTAAATAGGTTTAATATTACGCGCATATGTTAGTTGACTGTTACAGAAAATCGATCGTATTAAACCCTTTAATTGAGAAGATAAATATATTCTCTACTTTATTCCTGCATCTTCCGCATTTTTAGTCATTCGTTTTGAGCATTTTTATTACAAATAATTAAGACCATCCCGCCTCGTTACCTGCCTAAGTTTGACAGGTAATTATCATCAAAACATCCTCAAATATTCTAGAAACCAATAATTACTAGCTAAGACATGTCTATTTTAAAAGTTTAAAGGTCAGTTTTGTCGTTTCGATTCCAAACAAAATACAATTTTACAGAAAATAGCATCGCATTTACAATGGCGACAAACGGCCAAAAGCGTTTTTCGCCCACCACCGGTAAGTCCCGGCAAATAGTATTATCGAGTGATGACGTAGTTTGAGATGTGTCTATATACATGCTTACTGCCTGTCATAATCTTTGTTACGTTAGGTAACTATTGCTAGAGTGCAAACTCCTGTATATCAACTGCCATGGTTTCATTTACATTCATACAGCCAGTGTGGTGAACGCCCCTCTAAACCCCACCTATAATGATAAAAGTGAGGTTTACGGAATTCACCAGGTATTTATCATACCCCTTACACAGAATGTGGGTACTCATAAAAACCTCTTCATTTAGGTGGTTCTAACGAGTGCTACCTATTTATATTTACAGTAGAAATAAGAAGTAACCTGGAAAACAAAACCGCTAGTTTTAGTATTTTAGCGATAAATGAAGCGCAGTCTGGTCGTAGTCGGTTTGTCGGTGGCTGGGAAATCTTAGTTGTTTTTTATGGTGCCATCGAAAACACTTATCAGATTGTGCGGAGACGCGGCCTGGTCTGGGTCTTCCACTCGTCACAGGGCGAGCATATCTTTGTAAATGTTATCGTGCCCGGCTCATAAAATGCTATAAGGTGGCTGGCTCTTCTCCGGTATGAACAGCTGATGAATGACTAAAAGTGAGTGTTAGAGTGTTACGCCCCACCAACAGCTAAGGTCATACGGAGACGACCTCGGTTTAAAGACTCATCCGAAAGTCTGGAGAAGCCCGTGATCGATCCTGCGACCCCTGGTTTACAAGGCGAGTAGCGTAACCACTGCACCACAGAGGCTTCTGAATGACTACAAGTACAAACAGAATCAGATCGGAACGAGTTTTCATGTGCGGCACTGACGTTGTTCTAACATTGTTTCAATGTTGATGCAAAACAAGGACAAAAAGTATTTAATATGTCTTTGGTCGAGTATAATCAAAGAATGGTGATTATTACTTCTATCAACATTATCACCATTTTCATATTACTGTTGCTATTATTATCACTATCGTTGTTGTGGCTATTGCTGCTGCTGCTGCTGCTGCTGTTGTTACAGATGGCCCTCTTTATAACGGTAATGTTCGTTCCCTAAATATTGGCCGTTATTAGGACTTTGGCGTAAAAAATTCAAATAAGATTATGTAAAGACCTTTTTCCTCTAATTACTTCAAGAAAGAAATGTTGTGGACATTCATTAGAATCGCACCCCTCCCCCTCACCCACATCAAAATTGCAAAAATTGTTCCTTATATTTCTCTAAAACTAGCATTTGGATTTTTCAGATGAAAAAAAAAATCCAGTCAAAACATAGATTGTGGGTTCTCGTTTGTCAACCTCGTCCATGATCTGACAACATTTTGGACAATAATTTCTACCCTTGTAACTCCCACTGTTATGTTTTATTGGATTTGAAGAGATGGGGTGTAAATTGGGTATGTTTCGGCCTTTCCTAGGCTGTTAAACACGCATAGTCACAATAAGGTCATAAATCCCGCCCATCGGGGCTTGGAGAAATGGATTGGGCTGCATGGTGCTTCCACGCGCGGAGATGAAACTGACTGCACATGAGTACTGGTAACCCGCTTAGAAGATCTAAGCTAGCCCCTCCATGCATATAAACACTAGTGGGGGCGGGGGTATTCGGTGGCAGGGCTTGAGGTGTCATTTCATTTCGATGTCGGATAAAAGTCCCAAAAATTGAAAGCAACGTCTCCAAAATAACCTAAATAGTGTTGAAGTGGACGTTAAACCTCAAATCAAAGAAACATAGTTAAGTTCATGAAAACAGACATAAAATATTTAATAGCCTATGATCAAGAAAAATAATAAAAAAATGATGAAAGTCATGATCATTTTTTTTATTCTTATTATCATCATCATCATTTTTATTTATTTATTTATTTATTTATTTATTTAAAGGAATCACGTTAAAAGATATAAATAAAATATAAATAACATTTATATAATGAAAAACTTCTGTTTTTATTCGGACATAAATCCTGCCCCATACGCACTGCAAGTGTGCCAAGTCACGCCCAGTTGGCTTTTGTGTTTATTAGGACATAAATCCTGGCCAATTAAAAAGTCTCATACGCACTGCAAGTGTGCCAAGTCACGCCCAGTTGACTTTTGTGTTTATTCGGACAAAAATCCTGACCAATTAGAAAAGCGTCATGTACGCACTTCAAGTTGACGAGAATTGCAGTATAAGGCCGCTAATTTAATTACTATTTTGTTAATAGGGGTGTGATTTTTATTTTATCTATTATAATCTTTTTACATAGCTTTCTTGCGTACATGGAGACTGTGTGTGTGTATGTGTGTGTGTGTGTGTGTGTGTGTGTGTGTGTGTGTGTGTGTGTGTGTGTGTGTGTGTGTTCTCGCTCGCAACTCTTATACGCCCCGGAAACAGCTATTCTTGCAATTTAAATGTGTGCCCATTGAAGACAAGTCAGCCTGCGCATTCAAACAGTCAGATCAGAATATTCACTGGTGGCATGAAAAGCCTTACACCCTAAACTTTCCATCACTGTTCCACAGAGTGCACATGGGAGGCTTTGACTGCGCGTGTTTACAGGCTGCTCTGAGCCTGTGCTTGAAGCAAGTGTGAATTGTAGGATTGCCTGTGCTCCGGCACTAAAGGGATGACAGACATTTTTAAATCCATTTCCAATGTGCTTATTTCCGAAGGTGAACATTTTTAACATAGGTTTAACGTTATTTTATATATATATATATATATATATATATATATATATATATATATATATATATATATATATATATATATATATATATATATAAAGAAAAATCAATAAGTCCGAGTTTGCCAAATAACACTATATTTTCAGTAAACCTGCATTTACAACAGATTATCAAGAAGACATTTTAAATTACTAAGCAACGAAACGTAACGTCATAATTAACGTTTCCGTTATATATATATAATAACAATTGATTATTAACGATAAAAATCTTATTTCCGTGACTTATTTCCTGTGACTTTTTCCGCGCACCGATTAAGTAAAGTGACCGGCCCGACATAACCTAAATAATTGTTAAACTCCAAACCAACTGAGAAAAAAAAAAAAAAAAAAAAGTAACATATAATCCGTCTTCAAGCACAACACAAATATTTATTTTTCCGTTTCTTTTTACGTCAACAGCGAGTTCTGCTCTTAATAATCTAATCCGCTAACATACCTATCAGTTTACTTTTGTTTATATCTGTCAATTTTCCCACCCGTGTATTACGTAACATCAGCCATCTGTTTGGCCATGTGTTTTACGAAGATATTCAAAATCGATAATTACTGAAATCAATGGTCTTTATAACAAATAATCACTGGAAATATGTCGCAAAACAGAAAATAATTTTCGTTTGTGCCGAAGTTTTTTTTTTTTATGGATTTCAATCAGGCTACGCTTTTACTAGACAGGTCATTCTTTCTGTAAATGACGAAAATGCCAAAATGAATTTGACGCCGTTGTTGTGAGCTGTTTGGAGTGGGTATGTACATTTTTTATACCAACATACTCTTTAAAACAATATCACCTTTGCAATATTGATTGATTGATTGATTGATTAATTGATAACAGCCTTCGGATTTCTCTATTCCATCACGAAAACACGTCTAATTAATTTTGATCCCCTTAACCACCACCCCATCTCCGCCTTTCAAACAGTAAAACTGGGGACTAAAGTAAACATTGTTTTTCTTGATTCTGAAAAAAAAAAACAACAACAACAACACAAACATATATGTCTGATCTATATTTAGAGCAGATATAAGAATATATATATATATTGTTATGATTCGGCCACCAATACTTTGTTACAGTTTATGATCACCTATCCCTGGATATAACAATTGCTTACTTCGAATAAGTTACCTTCAAAAGGGTCGAAGAATCTATAACACGATCAATGCTAAAACGTCTGCCATTATCGCGCCGACGATGCAAAGTACTTTTCCTGGGGAGAAAACTCCTTGTTCAGCGTTATCCGCATAATGAACAGTAACTTTTCGTGAAAGACCAGAGTTTTAGACACCAGATGTCTTAATAGGTATGTAATCCAGACACTAATCGTTATTTTATCAGTTTTAAAGTTCCTGGAAAGTTCTCTCGACGCCATTTTGTACAGATAACCTGTATCTTTATGTGCCGAGCACTGTGATTGGTACGCTGTGGCCAAGCGAGCCAATCGCAGCCATCGACGCACGAAGACTATCCGCACGTACGCTCGTGCCTGAATCCTAGCAACCTCGGATGATATAAATACCGTGGTTTGTCCGAGCGTTCCACCACCACCAATGGTCTGTTGAAGTGTAAACATCAGCAAGAAATCGGTAAAAGAGTAAAAAGAAAAGATGAGAGAGGTATAAAATCGGTAAACCCGAATTGTGGGGAGAAGTTTAGATAGAAAGGGTTCCAAGGGAACTTTGTATGGCTAGATTCTCTCCAGTTTTCTGGGATTTTACCGAGTTTTAGAGTTACAAGCTTGACCGAATTTCTTGATCCTTTCTCCGAATTTTGTCTCTTTTCTGTAATTGTTCCGGTGGTGGTCAACGGACTCGGATAGCGGGAGGAACGTCCCGAGAGTCTTTAATTCGCAGGGATTGACCGAATTAAGTTAAACAGTTAAAGCATACGAGGGAACTTGCCAGATTTGCTGGTGTCAACAGAATAATCCCCCTTGTTATACAGTTATATGAAAATGTTTTTTCTTAAGGCACTGATGTTAATTTTTTATGCAAACCTTCCTCATTAAAGATAGTCATGAACCCAGCATCTTGTTTTTAATTTACCAGATTTTAGAATATATCAACCAGGATCAGACGAACCCCTGAGTTTGCTTGTGGCGACCTGACTCCTTTTATCGGCCTCACACATCCTGACACTGCCTGAGTTAACCAAAGGGAGTCGGGGCGTTACAGATTGGTGTCAGAATTGACGGATACTATTTTTTTCTGATAGGTTGATTTCTTTTTTTACCGAATTTCGGTGTTCAGTTTTTTTCCTTTTAACACTGTGGTCAAAAGTGAAGAGGAATAAAGTCAGAAATTGTGGTCGAACGATCACCGAAATTGTATACACTGGCTTTGATTTATGTGAAAGGTTGACCCGGTTTTGTTTTTTTTTCTAATAAATAAAATAGAGATATAAGATTTCTGTTTTACCGATTTTTTTCTATTTTACCGAAATTGTCTGTTTACCGAAATTTTCTGTTTTACCGAATTTTTTCTATTTTACCGAAATTTGTGGTTTTACCGAAAATTACGGTTTACCGAAATTTTCTGTCTTACCAGATTTGGTAAATAAAAGTAAAAATAAACGCCTTTAATAATGGAATCAGCTCGTCATTTAAATGCCTCCTTGGAGGAAGAAAACGAAACTGTGCAGATTACTTCTAGACATAGTAGAGAAAGTAGTCTAGATCGTCGCTCGAGGCAATCTAGCACTGAAAGAGACATTCAATCGCAAATATCCTCTTTGGCTAGTGAGGTGAAAACAACAGTAATGTCTTTGAGCGACACAATGCAGAGTCGGCTTGACAGAGTGAATGAAAGGTTGAGTGACTTGCAGAAGCATGTAACTGAGATAGAAAACAAAAATTCAAACAATGGTGTAGCTTTTCCCTTTGCATCAGTGAACAGGCAAAATAGCTTAACTGGGCAAAGCGAAAATACCGAATTTAGCATGCGTCAAAATGTAAGCGCCCCCACGAAAGTAAAGCCACAACTGTATGATGGGTCGACAGACCTAGATGAATATCTCACCCAATTTAACATTATAGCAGAGATAAATTGTTGGAATAGTGATGCGAAGGCTCTATATCTAGCAAGTAGTTTATCGGGTAGTGCTCGATCACTGCTAAGTGAGATAGATTCAGACAATAGAAGATCATTTCCGAAATTATTGTCAGCTTTACAGTGCAGGTTCGGGACTGTAAATAGGGCTGAAGTTTATCGGGCACAACTTAAAAATAGGGTCCGACAGAGAAGCGAGACAATCCCCGAACTAGCACAGAACATTCGAAAACTGACTCGACAGGCATACCCTGGGGCGAACTCAGATCTGATAGACACTCTAGCACTGGATCACTTCATTGATTCATTGCTGGATTCCGAAATGCGATTAAGGTTAAGAGAATGTAGTCCAAAGAACATTCAAGAGGCGGAAACTTTAGCCGTAAAAATGGAAGCTCAGAGAATAGCTGATAAGCAGCGTAGTAAGAATGTGGGGTCACTGAGCCAGACCTCTGAAAAAGTTCACGCTTCACCTGATTTTCAGGAAATGGCCGAAACTGTAAAAAGTTTAGTAGAAAGTGTGCAAAAGTTGCAAAACCGACAAGGATCAAAGGATGATCATCCTAGATCCAGTAACGGATACCGAAATAATGATGACAGATTTAGACAAAATAGGTCACAGAGACCTAATCCTAATTATAGCACAAGAAATCAGTATAGGGCTGAAAATTGGAATAGAACCCGCAGGGCTGGTGATCACATAAACGATAATTGCATAAGATCACAAGAACAAAGACATTTTAACATGAGGCCTGTGGAACAAAGAAATAACTCTCTTAGACCTCAGCAGCAGGGAAACGAAATCAGGTCAAGCATGGGGACCGCAGCTCGACCTCAACAAATGTAAGGTCCGAAATAGTGCAGCTCAATATGACAGGAAAGGATGACGATGGGTATTTTGTTAACGCAGAGGTAAATGGAAAATCGGTCACACTTTTATGCGACTCCGGGGCAAATGTTTCAATTCTGAATAGTTCATTACTGAACAAATGGGGGAAAAGCACTGCTCCTTGCCTCACTCCTGTAAATACGATGTTACTCACCGTCACCGGTGAAAGCAAACCTTTCCAGGGTAAATCTGTAATTGAGATTAAATTAGGGGGGAACACATTTCAGCATGAAGTCTTATTCGCTGACATCACTCAAGATGGCATCCTTGGTATAGACTTCATGATCAAGAATAGATGTGATCTGATCATAAGTCGCAGTTGTCTGAAAGTGAATGGAGAGGAAATTCCTTGCTATATGAGTAATGGTGTGCAGCCGGTGTGCTGTAGAGTGGCTCTGGTAGAGAATGTCAGTGTTCCTGCAGAATCAGAGATAATTGTTCCCGGAAAACCGTTAGATAATCTGGACAGAAATCGGTTAGGTATAGTAGAACCCTCTATGAAATTTGTAGAAAATACAGGAGTCCTTGTAGCGAAGGTATTAGTAGACCCCAAATCAGGGAATATTCCCCTACGGCTTGCTAATTTTAGCAAGGAACCAGTTAGGGTAAATAAAGACACGGTGACGGCAGTTTTGCAGCCTGTAGAGTCTGTAGATAGTGAGAAGGATAATTTCCACAAGCAGCCACTAAGAAGTCAAAATAGTGATACCTCTGAAAAGTTGCCTGAACACTTGGTAGCCCTATTTGACAGATCATCAAATAACCTAGACACACCTCAGAAAACTAGGTTACAGCAATTTCTGATAAAACATCAGGATATTTTCTCTAAAAACTCTAGTGACATAGGGCATACCACATTAATTGAACATCATATAGATGTACAAAATGCAAAACCCGTGAAAAAGATTCCCTATAGAATACCCCTGGCAAAGCGAAAAATTGCTGAGCAAGAAATTCAGAAAATGGTAGAAGATGGTATCATAGAGAAGTGTCCCCAGAGTGCTTGGAATGCTCCTGTTGTTATGGTCACTAAACCTGATAACTCCATTAGATTTTGTTGTGACTTTCGTGGTCTTAATGAGGTGACTGTTAAAGACTGTCAAGCCCTTCCTAGAATTGATGACAGTCTTGACGCTTTGTCGGGATCGAAATGGTGGTCCTGCCTTGATATGAAAAATGGTTATTGGCAAGTGGACATTGCTGAAGAAAATAGACATCTAACTGCATTCTCTATACCTGGTGGTGAGCAATGGCAATGGCGGAAGCTAGCTTTTGGCCTCTGCAACTCTCCTTCTACCTTCACTAGGCTTATGCAAATGGTTTTTTCTGGCCTTCTTTGGAAAGTAGTCATTTTGTACTTGGACGATATCATCTGCCACTCAAAGACATTTGATGAGCAGTTTACTAACTTGGAAATGGTCTTTGAGAGGCTGAGAAAAGCTAATCTAAAACTAAACCCTAAGAAATGTCATTTATTCCAGAAGGAAGTAACTTTTCTCGGACACACCATCAATGAAAATGGTGTAGGCACTTCTCCTGACAAGATCCAAGCTGTTAAGAATTGGCCCACCCCCAGAAATGCTAAGGAAGCAAAAAGTTTTATATCTTTGGCAAGTTATTATCGGTCATATGTTTACCAATTTGCAACAATAGCAAAACCTATTCATCAGCTTGCTGAAAAGAATAAAAACTTTGAATGGACAGAGGAATGCGAGAAGTCTTTTCAGATGATAAAAGATACATTATGCAGTGCCCCCATCCTCGCTTTCCCCACTGAAAGTGACCCCTTTGTATTAGATTGTGATGCTTCTAATGTTGGACAGGGGGCAGTGTTGTCCCAAATTCAGAATGGTGAGGAGAAGGTTATTTGTTAATTTAGCCGATGTTTCTCAAAAGCTGAAAAAAACTATTGCGTCACAAGAAGAGAACTTCTAGCTGTGGTGAATGCTATTAAACACTTCCACCATTATCTTTATGGCAATAGATTCACGGTTAGGTCTGACCATGGTAGTCTTCGGTGGTTGTTGAATTTCAAAATATTGGATGGGCAGTTGGCTAGAATGTTGACTTTCCTATCTGCATATGATTTTTATATTCAACATAGAGCAGGAAGACTACATAGCAATTGTGATGCTTTGTCTAGGAGACCCTGCATAGATCTTAATTGTAAATATTGTGAGAGGGTAGAAAGCAAGTTTCTTATGGACACTGTTGTAGATAGCAGTAGTACAGGAAAGTGTAGTACTAATGGCGTGTATTGTATAGGCACTGACCAAAACAGACAGAAACCGCCAAAAGAAAACCATGAGAACGGTAGAACACACCCTACTATAGAAATTGAAAAAGCTAAACATAATACAGAAGGGAAAGATGCAGAGAAAGTAGTTACCCAATCTTGTGGTAAGGTAGGTGCAGCCAAGAGTGTTGCACCAGATTCAGAACCTCAACCTGGTACGTCGACTGAAATTCCTTCAAGTCACCTAGGGTTAGGTAGAGATAGGAAAATAGAGAATAATAGTATAGAAGAGGTTGATATAGATTGGGATGCTTTTGACAATGAGAAAATCAGAGAGCTTCAGATGGCCGACCCAGTTCTAAAGAAATTGCATAATTGGAAAGAAAGTGAAATAAAGCCAGAGTGGAGTGAAATAGCTAATCAGGGTCTAGAGATGAAATATTACTGGCATCGATTACAAATGTTATGTGTAAAGGATGGAGTGCTGTACAGAAGGTGGGAGAGTGAAAATGGAAAAGATATTAAGTTTCTGTTAGTGGTTCCAAAACCTCTTATACAATTCATTTTGGCCCAATTACATGATAGCACAACTGGCGCTCACCTCGGTATTGGGAAAACACTATTTAAAATCAGAGAACGTTTCTTTTGGTATGCAATGAAGAGAGATGTGGAAGATTGGTGTGAACGCTGTGAAATTTGTGGTTCACGAAAGGTATTTCCAAAAAGGGGTAAAGCTCCCATGAAACAATATAATGTTGGGTTGCCCATGGAGAGGGTTGCCATTGATTTTATGGGTCCTTTTACCAGAACCAATACACAGAATGGTAATGCCCCTAAAAGATACATAATGGTAATTGGAGATTATTTTACCAAATGGACCGAAGCAATAGCTTTGGAGAATATTGAAGCAAAAACCGTTGCCAGGGCACTGATTGATAATTTCATCTGTAGGTTTGGTGTTCCACTTTTCATTCACACAGACCAAGGGTCTACTTTTGAAAGTCGGTTGTTTCAGGAAATATGTCAGGTCTTAGGTATTAAGAAAACTAGGACAACTAAAGCAAGACCGCAGTCCGATGGAATGATAGAAAGGGCAAATAGAACTATTTTGAACATGCTTTCAGCATTTGTATCAGAGCACCAAAGAGATTGGGATGAATATTTACCTTTAGTAATGATGGCATACAGGTCCTCTGTACATGAATCTACCAGGACCAGTCCTAGCATGATGACCTTTGGCAGAGAAATACGACTTCCCATTGATTTAATATTTGGTCAGCCAGAAAGTGAAAGTGATGAAAAAGTGTTTGGAAGTCAGTATGCCAGGCAATTAGGAGACAGACTGAATGAGGTGCATGGATTTGCTAGAAACCGCATGCAGTTAGCAAGTGATGCTATGAAGAGAAAATATGATATAGGAACAAATGTAAATACATTTGAAGTTGGTGATCTTGTTTGGATGTACGACCCCGTCAGAAAAATTGGGTTAAATCCTAAGTTACAGAGGCCCTGGAAAGGTCCTTTTAAAATAACCGAAAAGATAAGTGACATCTTGTATAGAGTAAAACAGTCCCCGAGACATCGGTCCCGCGTCGTGCATCATGATAAACTTAGGACATACAAAGGGAGTAATCTGCCAGTTTTGTTTTAGGCAGCCCTAGCATGATATCATGATCTTTTGTTACTTTGTTTCAGATTATATCATACAACTGTGGGATCTGTGAGGACATCAGCTTCACCACTAAGGGGAAATGTTTGGGCCACCTACGGGAGCAGCATGCGGGGATACAGTACAAGTGTCTCACTTGTAAGAAATTGTACCGGAGAAATGACAACCCCCATGGATGCCGGGCTAAACCAGAAGGTTATGTACTGTTCGACGTACAGACGGGTGTTAAGGGAGAAGAGGCAGCGGAAAACTTAAGAAAATTTATGGGGAGGGCAGAAAAGTTATGGGTCATCGAAACAAGGGCATCAGAAAATGGAAATATAGGAAACAGGGTTCAAAATAGGCTTGGGAGAGGGAGACCATTTGAAAATAATAACACTTTTCAAACTCCTAACTTCACTGAAAGGAAAAGAACAAGGCCCTCCCTGCCCTTTAATGGGAAGCGACGCAAACAGGCGGCTTCCCCAGTTTACAGAGCCTCTTCTACTCTATCTGTGTCTTCATCGACCACCGTTTCTTCTTCATCTTCCTCACTCTCTTCCTCTTCTACCTCAACTGTCTCGGCGGTGCCTTTTGCTCTGCAGAGGTACTGCCAGACACCCAACTTGAGTGAAGAGGAAGAAAGATTAAACGAAATTGGCGTCAACTCTGACTGTTTAAATTCTTATGAAGAGTTGACAGGCTGTCCAGAGCCACAGGTAAATGGCGAGGATGACATGGTGGTGGAGGCAGTTGAAGACATAGATAGAGGAATTGAAAATAAGGAAAAAGAAGAAAGAGAGAGTGTAAGGAAAGAAATGGAGGTGAGAGAGCAGAAGGAAAAGGAAAGGAAGGAGAAAGAGAGGAAAGAAAGAGAAGAAAAGGAAAGGAAAGACAAGGAAGAAAAAGAAAAGGAAGAGAAAGAAAGAAAGGAAAGAATCGAAAGAGAAAAGAAAGAGAAGGAAGAGAAAGAAAAGCAACAGAAAGAAAAAGAGAGGGAAGAAAGAGAAAAGAAAGAGAAGGAAGACAAAGAAAGGCAAAAGGAGAAAGAGAGACAGGAAAGAATTGAAAAAGAAAAGAAAGAAAAGGAAGAGAAAGAAAAAGAACAAAAGGAGAAAGAGAGGAAGGAAAGAATAGAAAAAGAAAAGAAAGAGAATGAACAGAAGGAAAAAGAAAGGAAGGAAAAGATTGAAAAAGAAAAGAAAGAAAGGGAAGAGAAAGAAAAAGAACAAAAGGAGAAAGAGAGGAAGGAAAAAATGGAAAAAGAAAAACAAGAGAAGGAACAGAAGGAAAAAGAGAGAAAGGAAAGAATTGAAAAAGAAAAGAAAGAAAAGGAAGAGAAAGAACAGAAGGAAAAAGAAAGAAAGGAAAAGATTGAAAAAGAAAAGAAAGAAAAGGAAGAGAAAGAAAAAGAACAAAAAGAGAAAGAGAGGAAGGAGAGAATGGAAAAAGAAAAGAAAGAGAAGGAACAGAAGGAAAAAGAAAGGAAGGAAAAGATTGAAAAGGAAAAGAAAGAAAAAGGAACAGGAGAAAGAAAGAAAGGAACAAATTGAAAAAGAAAAGAAAGAGAAAGAAGAGAAAGAGAGGGAACAGAAAGAAAAAGAGGAAAAGGAAAGAAAATAGAAAGAGAATAAGGAGAAAAAGGATATAGAAAAAGAGAAGAAAGTGTGCAGGGTAACGAAAGGAAAGGAGAAACAAAATAAAACTGAAAGTAATGTTGACAACAGAACCTCTATCCGCAAAAACATAAAAATTGTTGCTCCCACCTATAAGAAATTAGAACAGAATCACCAGGACCAAACACAAAAAATAATTTTTAATATTGGGGGTACTTTATTTACGTCCTGTGAAAGAACCCTCCACAACACCCCTAGTCTTTTGTCTAAAATGTTATCTACAAATTCCCCAATGACCCCTATTGATGGTACCTATTTCTTTGACCGCGACCCTGAACCCTTTGCTCATATGCTAAGTTTTTTTTGAACGGGAAAAGTCCCTCCCCTGAATATAAAAAGCTTACACACCCTCCGCACCGAAGCCTCTTACTTTGAATGCGAGATATTGTTAACTGCAATAGAGAGAAAGTTGAGAGAAGAAGTGGGACTGGAAGAATGAGAATGGAAAGCAGAAGTGTGAAAGTAGTATGGGAGTGGAGGTGTGAATGATAAATGTAAATGTGAGGAAAAGGGGGTGGTTTGTAAATTTAAATTAACGAGTAGCCTGTGGTGGAGGACATGATAGTCTTCAATACCCGGCTACAAGTTAAATCGGAAAGGGGTGGATTTTATATGCATAAAGGCTGGATCAGATTGGTCTCCCTCGACCTGCCAAAATAAGCTAGAAAATAGAAAGTGGAAACGATCATGAATCGATACAATCAGATCCCAAATCCTACCCAAAATATCGCTAGGGAAAGAAGTCAAAACATGGAGTGATGGCAGTAAACAAAACCAACTACTGGTAAACCGAGTCAGCAGTTTTTCGAAACAGGTGGCGACTTAGATAATCCAAATGTAAATGAGAAATGTGGTAAGGCTGAAGATGACAGCCTAAAATCGAGAACTGTTGTTAGGCTGAAGGTGACAGCCTTACAATGAGAACTGTTGTTAGGCTGAAGGTGACAGCCTTAAAATGAGAACTGTTGTTAGGCAGAAGATGCCCGCCTTAAAATGAGAACTGTTGTTAGGCTGAAAGTGACAGCCTAATGATGAGAACTGTTGGAAGACTGGAGGTGACAATCTAAACATATCTAAACTTAGGTAAATAAGGTTACCATGAAACTGTCACTTAAGTGAATTCTTGCGTTAAACAAAACAAGTGTATTCAAATATGAATCGAACAATACTGATTGTTTGTAAACAGAATTTATAGGAGTATTTCATAAATGAATCCGTTTCAATTTAAGAAATGACTTTTATTTGAAATCGTTTCAACTATGAGATATAAAAACAAAACCCGAGCAAGGGTTAACAGCAAAACTGACGTCAGACAAGACTGACTTAAAATTGACTTAAAATGAACAACTAAGTGTTTCATTAAGGTTTTTATTCACAAATCATTTAATAACAGGTACATGTTTAACATAACAGGGATGCCATGATCCTCACATTAATTCCTGTACAGATGTTATTATTCCTATCCCATGATATAATTGTTAGCAATGAAGATCATTCAAACAATTGCATCATCATAAATTTCGTAACCATAAATGTTACATTTTCTATTTCACACTTTTAAATAAATCTGAGTAAATGGCATGCCTGTCTTATGTAATAACAATGGAGTGCATTTGTATCTATAGGTTGCAAATTACATCTTATCTAGGGTAACAGCATGATCAACCTATGGGGATTGTTGCTACCTGGGCATCAAACTCCAGGAGGTTGAATCTTGAATGATAATGCAGTCCATTGTATAAGAATCGTCGGCTAAAGAATGGCAGACAAACATATCATAAAACTATTTGGTGGCTGTTAAAAACCTTGTTATCAATTGGGGACCAATTTTGTTCTCAAAGGTGGGGGTAATGTTATGATTCGGCCACCAATACTTTGTTACAGTTTATGATCACCTATCCCTGGATATAACAATTGCTTACTTCGAATAAGTTACCTTCAAAAGGGTCGAAGAATCTATAACACGATCAATGCTAAAACGTCTGCCATTATCGCGCCGACGATGCAAAGTACTTTTCCTGGGGAGAAAACTCCTTGTTCAGCGTTATCCGCATAATGAACAGTAACTTTTCGTGAAAGACCAGAGTTTTAGACACCAGATGTCTTAATAGGTATGTAATCCAGACACTAATCGTTATTTTATCAGTTTTAAAGTTCCTGGAAAGTTCTCTCGACGCCATTTTGTACAGATAACCTGTATCTTTATGTGCCGAGCACTGTGATTGGTACGCTGTGGCCAAGCGAGCCAATCGCAGCCATCGACGCACGAAGACTATCCGCACGTACGCTCGTGCCTGAATCCTAGCAACCTCGGATGATATAAATACCGTGGTTTGTCCGAGCGTTCCACCACCACCAATGGTCTGTTGAAGTGTAAACATCAGCAAGAAATCGGTAAAAGAGTAAAAAGAAAAGATGAGAGAGGTATAAAATCGGTAAACCCGAATTGTGGGGAGAAGTTTAGATAGAAAGGGTTCCAAGGGAACTTTGTATGGCTAGATTCTCTCCAGTTTTCTGGGATTTTACCGAGTTTTAGAGTTACAAGCTTGACCGAATTTCTTGATCCTTTCTCCGAATTTTGTCTCTTTTCTGTAATTGTTCCGGTGGTGGTCAACGGACTCGGATAGCGGGAGGAACGTCCCGAGAGTCTTTAATTCGCAGGGATTGACCGAATTAAGTTAAACAGTTAAAGCATACGAGGGAACTTGCCAGATTTGCTGGTGTCAACAGAATAATCCCCCTTGTTATACAGTTATATGAAAATGTTTTTTCTTAAGGCACTGATGTTAATTTTTTATGCAAACCTTCCTCATTAAAGATAGTCATGAACCCAGCATCTTGTTTTTAATTTACCAGATTTTAGAATATATCAACCAGGATCAGACGAACCCCTGAGTTTGCTTGTGGCGACCTGACTCCTTTTATCGGCCTCACACATCCTGACACTGCCTGAGTTAACCAAAGGGAGTCGGGGCGTTACAATATAGAACATAGAATGAGGTGCACGTCAGAACCGCCTCATTGAGTCGGTTCTCACTGGTACACACGATCTATAATTCTGATCAAAATAATTGAAGTAACACACCCATGTTATATACTGCATTCATTCGTATCTCCAACAAGCATATGTTTTGTGATGACAGATTGTCGATTGTTTATGCTCCAAACATACGAGTACCGTAGCTGCTCGTTAGTACGGTCCCATCTATGTTCGAAGGACTATATATTCCCTGTAAACCCAGTTCTGCCTATATAAAGTGGTATTTACAGGAGTGTTTATTACGCAAACGAGTTTGAAACAGAAAGCGAGGATTACAAATACAATGCATCAGCAGAAACCGCATTTTGTCATAAGATTTAAACTTGCGCAAATATGATTGAAACATGCGAAAGGAAAGAGTAAAGATCTATTTCAAAAGACATTCCGCGGCTGTTGTTCTTCTTTTTTTAATATGCTGTCTTTTTTGGCGTCCCCGTATAAAAACTATTCAGGTGATTTTGGAGACCTAGACCTAAACAGTTTATCAGTAATCAAGTTAGGTTCTGGCTACACCATACAGTCACATCTATTTCTCCAAGCCCCGATGGGCGGGGCGCTAATATAATGAATATCTTTGGCGGCCTCGGATGCGCGCCTGCGTGTTGACCGAGAGAACGCGGGTTCGATACCTGCCGGGGTCGGCAACATTATTTCGTGGGGATTGATCATGAAATCTTTGCTACGGTCTTTCTCTCCCTTTCACTGATTCAAGAAGGGCACTTGTCAGTTTCAGGCGAAAGAATGTGCGCTGTACTGGTGAACCGCTTACGCATAAGCCTGCCGAGAAAAAAACTTCAAGAAAGACGTAAATAATTACGACTTTAACTACACAGTAACGTTGGCGACTATATTAGACGATCTCGTGACTCCTCCCCCCCCCCCCACGAACTCGAATTCTCGCTAGGAAACGAGAGCGTGATTTTGCGTGATTTAATAATGCAAATAAGGTCAATAGGTAAACTGACCGGCTCGTTATGACCTAAATAGTGTTGACTAAACTCCAATACATTAAATCCAAGCACACTTATAATGTATATCTTGATATACTGGTTTATAATTAAGAACCTGAAATTAAGTTTTCACACGATCTTTTTCATCCGCTACCTTAGAAGCCTCCGTGGTGTAGTGGTTACGCTACTCGCCTTGTAAACCAGGGGTCGCAGGATCGATCCCGGGCTTCTCCAGACTTTCGGATGAGTCTTTAAACCGAGGTCCCGTCTCCGTATGACCTTAGCTGTTGGTGGGACGTAAAACTCAAACGCTCACTCATCCGCTACCTCAAAAAGTGGTTACCGTTAAGTGGGATTTCTTTATTCACTTGGAACTGCTCATTGTGACAGATTATAAGCACACACTGACAGTAACTCCATCAAATGAACAAGTCCGTGAAAAGAGCATCCCTCTAAATATGTTCTATAAAATGGCTATCCTTTGGAAGCAAGAAAAATACCATAGGACTGGAAAATATGAAGCGTACATGTTTTCTGAACCAGACTAGAAAACCCCACTTTATATAGAGAAAACTGGGGTTTATTGGGTATAATTATTTTCCTTATTTCTGCTCCAAGGCATAGGTTGTGGGTACTCGTTAGAAGCGCCCCAATGAGGCGGTTCTAACGAGCACCCACATCATACGTTGTGCTCGTTTGAAGCGCCTCAATGAGGCGATTCTTACGAGCACCCACAACCTATGTTTGGAGTGAGAATAAGAAAAAATATCAAAAAAAAAAATGTCCGTTTTTGAGATATGAAAAAATGCACAACGTATCACAGATATGTTATCGTAATGACTCGAAGTGGGAAGATATAAGGAATAGGTATTTCTTGCTGTCGTGAAATCGACTCGTAGTGCCAAAACAAAATGTCCTATTATTGCATAAATGCCACTCTTACGGCCTATGAGAGATAGAAATTATGATTTTTAAAATGAAAATTACTGCGAATTTCTTTCGGATTGCAGTTTGACAGCAAATGCGGATGGTTATCGCAAGTGGGCGGGTCCTGATACCATGCGCCAAGTTCGGCTCCTCCAACTCTAAAATATGCTCTATTCATTGGTTGATTTGTTTATTCTTACTTCGAATGATTCGTCAAATAATTTTTATAACGGATGATGTTTATTTGCATATTTGCATACATATTCGGGTCAACTATAATAAAAGAACATATAGATAAATGCATGCTGTGCGGTGACCCATTAATACCTTTTTAATAGGTATTTAGGAAATTGAAATATGCTGTTTGCATTTTTGTTTCCAAAAAAAAAAAAAAGAAGCTACGTTTAAACCATCATGTGATGATGATGATGGAGGATGATGGTGGATGATGATTGATGACATTGGACGATAGTTGAATGGATGGGTGATAGATGAATGGGTGGTTGATGGTGACGATGGATGATGGTGACGATGGATGATGATGGATGAAGGGTGTTGATGGATGATTTTGTTTTGTTTGATTTGAGGTTTAACGTCCCCGTCAACACTGTAAGGGTCATTTTGGAGACGTTGCTTCCAATTTTGTGAGACTTTTACCCGACATTGAGATAAAATGACATCTCAAGCCCTGTCGCCCAACGAAACAAATAAGGTTTATAAGCATGGACGGTCCGACACTCGCACTGCTTTGCCTGGGCAGGCTTAGATCCTCTAAGCAGTTTACCAGTACTCGTGTGCGGGTCGGTTTCAGGTCTGCGTGGAAGCACCATGCAGCCCATCTATTTAAGCCCCGATAGGCGGGGGCGGAGATGATGGATGATAAAGTATGGGTGATGATAGCTAATGGATGGTTTTGTTTGTTTGTTAGTGATGGATGATGATGATTATGATGTTACGGACCACAATTTCTCCCTTCAATTATCTACCTTGGTCGATTATAGCATAGCTTATACATGTAGTCTGGGAACTGCATCAGGGAGTCGACTCTTTGGGTCAATGGTTAGCATTTAACTGTCACCCGCACGGGTCTGGTTCGAATCCCACAAGCGACAGGGGCTATTTTCAGCTATGCTTCGTTCCTTTGTTACGGCTTTTGTGTCGTAAGACTGGGGATCGTCCGCGATCGGACTTTATTTCGCCGAAAATGACTTCGTGCCGAAAATTTTGTCTCCTCGCCATCTCTTGAAGTGGGGCATGTTACTGACCGCATTGCCACCCTTTAATTATCTACCTTGGTAGTTTATATACATTAGCCTCCACCCATCGGGGCTTGAAGAAATAGATGGGCTGCATGATGCTTCCACGCAGAGCTGAAACCGACTCGCACACGAGTACTGGTAAACCGCTTAGAGGATCTAGCCTGCCCAGGCAATGCGGTGCGAGTCCATGCTTATAAACCCTATTGGTTTCATTGGGCGGCAGGGCTTGAGAGGTCATTTCATCTCAATGTCGGAATAAAAGTCCACCAAAATTGGAAGCAACGTCTCCAAAATGACCTATACAGTGCCGACGGAGACATTAAACCTCAAATCAAATAAACAAACATACAAAGGTAATATATGCACAAAATGAAATGCGTCTTCGGACATGCCCGTCCACTGAACAGTCAAATCAGCCGGCGTACCTACAAAGACTCTTCTGGGCAAACCCATCCGAAGACACGTTTCCGCTTAACACGACTAATTCGTCGTGAAGGCTGCAGGCGTCTCCTGTTCCCGTACAATTAAACAAAATTGCATATTTCATTTTATGTACCGATTGTAATTTGTATTTGAAGATTTTTCTGATTTTGATTTTTCAGGTCTTCTGGACAGTTATACTATAATCGTTTCTATAGGCCGAGAGTGCAACAGAGAGATACCTTTAACATTTAACCTATGAACCAGATGCTTGAGATAACTTTTTTTTGTGACATGAAAGGTTATGGTAGCATGCCATACCAAACGAAAATATATTAGCATACAATGTATTGGTGTTGTTTTTTTCACAGACCGATAAACAAACATTTTTAATGAATCGCACGGGCATTACACAGTGTTATGTTTGTTTTTTTGAATTGAGAAATATATGGCACCATTTATTTATATGTGGTTATTTGCTATGCTATGATGCTGAAAAGAACTTATTCACCGCCAAGTTCATTTCTTTCGATTTTTTATTTTTTTATTTATAAGTAAACTAGATCTATTAATTTTAATCTCTTTAACCTAATAA
The DNA here is from genome assembly GCA_963580285.1 of Lucinisca nassula. Taxonomy (NCBI): domain Eukaryota; kingdom Metazoa; phylum Mollusca; class Bivalvia; order Lucinida; family Lucinidae; genus Lucinisca; species Lucinisca nassula. Next base: position 76,858,640 of record OY757023.1, read on the forward strand.
GTTTGCTCTTTATGGATAAGGATACGCCTATAGAGCTGCACGAAGAAAATATTCAATCCATGACATGCGAACATAATATACTCTTGATGATCTGAAGGCTGTAGACATAGTGTTCTGAAAAGTTTCTTGGATTTGGATGGTCAAAATCTAAATTCCCATTCTCCCAACCACCCATCAGGGTTGGGTGGGAATGCCTGATCCCTTGACTTGGGCTGAGCCATACGTAAGGTTCAAAAACTTTCTTTCAACAGAGGAATCCAAAATTGTTGCCCAATCCTCTGTTGCCCGTGGACTGTATTTATCTTGCTTGCGATACCTGTCCTATACATTTTGCCTGACACCATCATATGATATATAACATAAGAACAGAGTAAAAACATCCTCTGTTGCCCGCATGGACTTGTCTTTAAAGTGGTGTAAGACCACTTTTGAACCGTTCGAAAGGTGGTCCATGACCAGAGGACACTGTATGAAGACAACACAAAGAAAGCATAGAATAACTTACATCTCTAAATAAGTTTTTTTAAGCAGAATCAGTCTCAAGTTTTGGTGGTCTTAATAGCGGGATTTTACTGTATATCAGAACAGAGGAAAACTCCTCTGTTGTGCTGAGCCGATTTTTCACAGATTTTCACTGGCGGAAAAATCCTCTGTTCGATTTTTATACCACATGCCGTGACTTAGCCTGAGCCATATGCAAGGTTTAACAACATATACTTTCAACAGAGGAAAAAATCCTCTGTTGCCCGCGTTGACTATATGTCAGAACAGGGGAAAAATCCTCTGTTGAGCTGAATTGATTTGAATAGAACTTTATGTGCGGAACCTTGGGCAAGGTTCTACAAATATTCTTTCAACAGAGGAACAATCCTCTGTCGCCAGCTTGGAATGTACATATCAGAACAGAGGAAAAAATCCTCTGTTGATCAGAGTTGACTCTGTGCTTGGACTGTATATATCAGAACAGAGGAAAAATCCTCTGTTGATCAGAGTTGACTCTGTGCAACATATTCTTTCAACAGAGGAAAACTCCTCTGTTGCCAGCTTGGACTGTATATATCAGAACAGATGAAAAATCCTCTGTTGCCAGCTTGGACTGTATGTATCAGAACAGAGGAAACATCCTCTGTTGATCAGAGTTGACTCCGTGCAACATATTCTCTCAACAGAGGAAAAATCCTCTGTTGCCAGCTTGGACTGTATATATCAGAACAGATGAAAAATCCTCTGTTGCCAGCTTGGACTGTATGTATCAGAACAGAGGAAACATCCTCTGTTGATCAGAGTTGACTCCGTGCAACATATTCTTTCAACAGAGGAACAATCCTCTGTTGCCCGCGTTGACTGTATATGTCAGAACACAGGAAAAAATCCTCTGTTGATCAGAGTTGACTCTGTGCAACATATTCTTTCGACAGAGGAAAAATCCTCTGTTGCCAGCTTGGACTGTATATATCAGAACAGAGGAAAAATCCTCTGTTGATCAGAATTGACTCTGTGTAACATATTCTTTCAGCAGAGGAAAAATCCTCTGTTGCCAGCTTGGACTGTATGTATAAGAGCAGAGGAAAAATCCTCTGTTGATCAGAGTTGACTCTGTGCAACATATTCTCTCAACAGAGGAAAAATCCTCTGTTGCCAGCTTGGACTGTATATATCAGAACAGAGGAAAAATCCTCTGTTGCCAGCTTGGACTGTATGTATCAGAAAAGAGGAAACATCCTCTGTTGATCAGAGTTGACTCCGTGCAACATATTCTTTCAACAAAGGAAAAATCCTCTGTTGCCAGCTTGGACTGTATATATCAGAATAGAGGAAAAGGAAAAATCCTCTGTTGATCATAGTTGACTCTGTGCAACATATTCTTTCAACAGAGGAAAAATCCTCTGTTGCCAGCTTGGACTGTATATATCAGAACAGAGGAAAAATTCTCTGTTGATCAGAGTTGACTCTGTGCGACATATTCTTTCAACAGAGGAAAAATCCTCTGTTGCAGCTTGGACTGTATGTACCAGAACAGAGGAAAAATCCTCTGTTGATCAGAGTTGACTCTGTGCAACAAATTCTTTCAACAGAGGAGAAATACTCTGTTGCCAGCTAGGACTGTATATATATGAACAGAGGAAAAATCCTCTGTCTATCAGAGTGGACTCTGTGCTTGGACTGTATATATCAGAACAGAGGAAAAATCCTCTGTTGATCATAGTTGACTCTGTGCAACATATTCTTTCCACAGAGGAAAAATCCTCTGTTGCCAGCTTGGACTGTATATATCAGAACAGATGAAAAATCCTCTGTTGATCAGAATTGACTCTGTGTAACATATTCTTTCAGCAGAGGAAAAATCCTCTGTTGCCAGCTTGGACTGTATGTATAAGAACAGAGGAAAAATCCTCTGTTGATCAGAGTTGACTCTGTGCAACATATTCTCTCAACAGAGGAAAAATCCTCTGTTGCCAGCTTGGACTGTATATATCAGAACAGATGAAAAATCCTCTGTTGCTAGCTTGGACTGTATGTATCAGAACAGAGGAAAAATCCTCTGTTGATCAGAGTTGACTCTGTACAACATATTCTCTCAACAGAGGAAAAATCCTCTGTTGCCAGCTTGGACTGTATATATCAGAACAGAGGAAAAATCCTCTGTTGATCAGAGTTGAAACCCTTGGTATGTACTTTCTGAACTCTGTCCAAAGCCTCAACAGAGGAAAAATCCTCTGTTTAATGTGGTATTGTGTACAACTTAAAAGGAAGGAAAAGCTGAAAAGGGCACTCTAACGTGCGGCATGAAACAGGGTCAAAATTGGAAAAAGACCCTTCTAAAGAGAGGAAATTTCCTCTGTTCTATCCAAGCTGTCAGACCAAAAGTGGACCAAAATTGATATATGACAATGTCATATTTGGACTTTATACCTCAAAAAAGGGATTCAAATGGGAAAATCCCTTTTTAAATGGGAAGGCATTATATGCATAAATCGAATTATGGATATTCATAGATACGGATTAAATAGTAAATCGGCGCCCCATATTTTTTTTTCATTAATTAGTGGTTTTGTTCAGTACTTGAACACTAGTTTTAAATTAGGAGTAAATTCTTTACATCACGCTAACACGCCTATTTATTTAAACGGGGTATTTACTATTTTTTTATTTCTTCTCATCACCATAGATTGTTGGTACTCGTTAGAACCGCCTCGCCAAGGCAGCTCCAACGAGTGCCCACAATCTATGTTTTGTGCAGAAATACCAAAACTATCAGAAATTTTTTAGCTGATTTTTTTTTTATTTTTGGCGGTAAAGTCGGATGCCTATTTGGGGACTTTCTGGCCTTGTACCAAATCTTTTTATTGTTTTCGCAGGTAAACAGCCTTACATGTGTACTTTATTATGGCATACCTCTGGTCGCGCGCAAGGTTGAGGTTTTTCGAGCTACAGGCATTTAAAAGTGGGTGGGGTAACTTAGCATGACACTGTGGTGTATTTTGAAAGTTAACTCTGGTTATTACCTGTGCGCTCTTTCACAGCAATTTGTTCTTAGGTAGTCTGAAGGATGCCTGAAGTGATGTTTAGAAACATTTTTCGAAACAATAGTGCAACTTGATAAGATTAACTGCTTTTTCCAAACGCTAAGAAAATTTTTACCTTAATCATTAAGTTTCTGGTAATATGGGAGGAAACCAATGATGATTCCTGGATAATAGTATAATTTTAATCCCCCGTCAGCAAGCGGAGCGGGAATTATAGGAATGGCATTCATCTGTCCATCCGTCTGTCCATCCGGGCCAGTCCTTCCGTCTGTCTGTCCGTAACACTCTCCTGAACCCTTTGATAGATTTTCATTAAAATTTGGTCAATCATTCGTCTCAGTGAGCTGAGGTGCAGAACCCATAAATTAACTATGCCGACTCAAGGTCAAGGTCACAGTTGAAGGTCACGAGTTTGAAACTTTGAATTTTGTGTCCGTTCCATATCTCCTTTACCCTTGATTAAACTTTGGTCAAATATTTTTTCAGTGAGATGATGTGCAGAACCAAAAAATGAATCATGCCGACTCAAGGTCAGGTCACATTTGAAAGTCAAGAGGTTGAAAATTTGAATTTTGAATCTCCTTTATCCCTGCAAGGATTCTCGTTAAACTTTTGTCAATTACCCCCCTCAGTGAGCTCATGTGCAGAACCCATAAATGAACCATGCCGACTCAAGGTCAAGGTCACATTTGAAGGTCACGAGTTTAAAACTTTGAATTTTGTGTCCGTTCCATATCTCCTTTACCCTTGATTAAACTTTGGTCAAATATTCTTTTCAGTGAGATGATGTGCAGAACCAAAAAATGAATCATGCCGACTCAAGGTCAAGGTCACATTTGAAAGTCAAGAGGTTGAAAATTTGAATTTTGAATCTCCTTTATCCCTGCAAGGATTCTCGTTAAACTTTTGTAAATTACCCCCCTCAGTGAGCTCATGTGCAGAACCTATAAATGAACCATGCCGACTCAAGGTCAAGGTCACATTTGAAGGTCACGAGTTTAAAACTTTGAATTTTGTGTCCGTTCCATATCTCCTTTATCCCTCAAAAGATTTTCATTAAACTTCGGTCAATTATCCCCCTCAGTGAGCTCATGTGCAGAGCCCAAAAATGAATCATGCCGACATCAGGTCATGGTCACATTGGAAGGTCAGGCGTTTGAAACTTTGAATTTTGTGCCGGTTCCATATCTCATTAACCCTTGAAAGGATTTTCATTAAACGTTGGTCAAATGTCCCCCTCAGTGAGCTGATGTGCATAACACATAAATAAACCATGTCGACTCCAGGTCAAGGTCAAAGTTGAAGGTCACGAGTTTGAAACTTTGAATTTTGTGTCCGTTCCATATCTCCTTTACCCCTGGAAGTAATTTCATTAAACTTTCGTCAAATATCCCTATCAGTGAGCTGATGTGCTGGACCCATAAATAAACCATGCAAACTCAAGGTCAAGGTCACAGGTCAAGATCACGAATTTGAAACTTGGAATTTTGTGTCCGTTCCATATCTCCTTTACCCCTGGAAGGATTTTCATTAAACTTTTGTGAAATATACCCCCACAGTGAGCTGATGTGCAGAACCCATAAATAAACCATGCCAACTCAAGGGGGTCACATGTGAAGGTCACAAGGTCGAGCCTTGATACAAAATGCGGGGAGGGTTTTGGGTGTCCCTCAGACTGCTTTCTTGTATCAGTACCGGATGAATTGAGCAACATTTAATGGTTCAGTGAACACAGAATTGCAAATAGGTTGGGTAATCAGATTGTAACTCAGTTACTTACTATTCAACCACCTTACCAATACAACAAAGTAGAAGTAAAACAAAGATCAGGAATAGATACAATTAACTTACTCCACCCATCAAAGACACCAAAGGGAAAGAAACACAAACATGAAGCGACCAGACCAAAATGGAAACCTAAACAAAGGAAGGCCATAAGGACAGTTACTTTCCCACAAAATGGCAAAATGGCCATCCAAAATAAAAAGACACAAGTGAAAGACACAGTAAGTAACAAACAACAACATAAACCGCCACAGAAGAGCCGCATTGGAACGGTCATGAGATTTGCCATGCATGAGATTTATTTTACAGATGTAAAATGTAGATTTCACATGAGCCGGGCCCGGTAGTCCAATTGAACCCTCAACTGAATGTGAGTTCAACTCGAAACAAAACCCTACCCAAAAGAGGGTTATAGATTTGAAGGGTGTTAAGATACATCTGAGGTTACTTACAAAGTACTTCCCAAAAGAGGGTTATAGATTGCAGGGTGTTAAGATACATCTGAGGTTACAAAATACTACCCCAAAGAGGGTTATCGATTTTAGGGTGTTAAGATACATCTGAGGTTACTTACAAAATACTACCCAAAAGAGGATTATAGATTGTAGGGTGTTAAGATACATGAGGTTACAAAATACTATCCAAAAGAGGGTTACAGATTTGTAGGGTGTTAAGATATATCTGAGGTTACTAACAAAATACTACCCAAAAGAGGGTTATAGATTGTAGGGTGTTAAGATACATCTGGGGTTACAAAATACTAACCACGAGAGGGTTATAGAAGAGATTTGTCAGAAGCTAAAGCCTTAAAAGGGTGTTAAGGTACATCTTAGGTTTCAAAATACCACCCAATACAGGGTTATAGAAGAGATTTGAAGAAGCTAAAGGGTGTTAATGTACATCTGTGGTTACTAAACACTACCCAAGAAAGGGTTATAGAATAGTAGGACAGAAGCTTCATGATGTTAAGGTACATCTGAGGCTGCAACATATAACCCAAAAGAGGGTCATAGAATAGATGTAACTTAGCTAAAGGTACCAATTGTGATACACGACAATACGACAATACCCAAGAGAGGATTAAAGAAGAGATTGAAAAGTAGCTACAATGTGTAAAGCTACTGCCGAGGCTAAAACACTATATCCGAAAGATTGTTTAATGACAGATTAGATAGAAGCTGACGGTTGTAAAGATAGCACTGAGACCTCTAAACACTATCGAAGGGAGAAATGAGTGATGAGTTATATCTGAAACTTCCAATCAATATTCCAAATAATAAGATTATAGAACAGGTTGCACTGAATATTATAGGTACATACATACATCTGACGGCTGTACGGAGTACCTAAAGGGGGTTATAGAATAAGTAAGACTGAAGCTTTCTTTTGTAAAGCTATGTCTGAGTGGAGATTATAGAGCAGATGGCACTGAAACTAACAGCTATCAAGATACATCTGAGGGTGCAAAATCAGCAACTGAAAAAAAATGATATAAAATGAATGGGTCTGGTGCCTACCGTTAATTTTTCAGACGTTTTATACATTGTTGGAGTCCACAGACCTGCTTCCAAACGTAGAGATAATAGCATAAAATATTTCTCAGGTTTCTGAGACAGATTATTCTGGTAAGTTAAACGATTGACTACACGTGACAAATGAAAAGCCCATTTCAGGTATCCCCATCATCAATGCATACACCAAGTTGGGTGACAACCCGTTATTGTATTATGTCCTGAAACTACTATATTTTTGAAAATAAATACACCAGACAGATTAATGAATAATCTAACACTACATTATTGTAACAACATGGTTTTGATCTATTGGTATGGTGGTTGAATAGTAACTAAACTCACAATCTGAATTACCCCACCCATTTCCCATTCTGTGTTCACTGCAATGTAGCTCAAGTAAACCAGTTCTACATCGCTATCAATTTCGCTTGATAAAAATGATACTGCTGTGAAGAAATCATTATTGCTTGCCTCCTACATTACCAGTAACTTCAAACTATTTAATTATTAAGATTAATAATAAGGAGAAGTCCCTTGATGTTAGAAAATGCATTTGATCTTCCTAAGTCGCAATTTTGTTTCGTAAAAATGTTTCCACACATCATATCAGACATCCTTCAGTCTACATAAGAACAAATGGCAGTGAAAGAGCACACAGGTAATAACCAGAGTTAACTTTCAATATACACTACGGTGTCATGTTAAGCTACCTCACCCACTTTTAAAGGCCTGTAGTTCGAAAAAAAAACATTGCGCGCGACCAGAGGTATGCCATAATAAAGTACACATGTTAGGCTGTTTACCTGCAAAAAAAAAAAATAGATTTGGTACAAGGCTGAATCCCCCCAAATGCCCCCCCCCCCCACCTCTTTTTCAAGATATTTGAATAGGCGTGTTTTTGTATTGTCTGGAACTTTATCGGGACGGTTCTAGCATTGAGGAAACATATTTTCTTGTAGCTAAGTGTGGGAGTTTTGAAAAAGATTCGCCGGAAACTAGTTCTAAATTCTGCGTTGGATTACTTTTTCATCGGACTAACTGTTCATTAAAGAACATTGTGGTAAAAGATAAGAGAACTTTATTAACGGACATTTAGGCAATCAGTGAATGTATAGGTTGTTTATTGTAACCGCTTTTTCAAAGAAAAATCGGGTGTATTGTTTTCGTACCAGAGTCGACTTGTCGTCAGTCCGTGTGTAACACTTTTGAAACTTTGCTTGTGGATAGTACATGGGATGTATATGATACTGGGCTACTTTTGGTGTGACCTTGGCCTCAACATGACCCCAAGGTCAAAGGTCAAAAAAGTATGACTTTACCATATCTTATAAACTATTGGAGTTACACTTATGTAACTTTGCTTCTTGGATGGGCTTTTGGAATATATACTATGGGAAATAAGTTAAGCATTTTTTATATTACTGCCAATTTCGTTCTTGTCAGGATCTAAAATAGAATCAGTTTTTACACACCAATATTTAATGTATCGGCGATGAAAATTTTCAAATTTGATTTAAAAAAAAACAAACAAAAAAGAAAACACACACACACACAAGATACACCGCTGCATAGCGTCAATCAGCGTCGGGGTGTCACACAAAAACTAATACCAATTATCAGTATCTGGTATGCCCGCCATCTGAGTCCACAAAAGCACCACACCGTCATCTCATGCTCGAAATAAGCCTCCGAACCACATAAATGGGTATGTGATTCTATCCCTCAATAAAAGATGTTAAAGGTCTCTTACGTTATTGACGTCGTTTCTCATCCTGATACGTCTTCCCAGGTGGTACCAGAGGTGCTCAATAGGTAAAAGATCCGGCGATCTTGGTGGCAAGTCTAACACATCCACATTATTTGCCTGCAGAAAGCCCATTGCATGACGTGTATCATATGGGCTGTACATTATCTTGCTGAAAAATCGTGGCGTGTCCTTGTCGTAAGAAAGGCACTAACACAGGCCGAATAATTTCATTACAGAATCGGACGGCCTTCAAGTTAATCTGACCAGTCAGTAAGTAGAAGTAAAGCAAAGATCAGGAATCGATACAATTAACTTACTCCAACCATCAAAGACACCAAAGGGAAAGAAACACAAACATGAAGTGACCAGACCAAAATGAAAACCTAAACAAAGGAAGGCCATAAGGACAGTTACTTTCCCACAAAATGGCCAAATGGCCATCAAAAATAAAAATACACAAGTGATACACACAGAAAGTAACAAACAACAACGTAAATAAACCGCCACAGAAGAACCGCATTGGAACGGTTAATGGAAAGAATTCAATTCCAATAGGTGGTGTGGGGGGGGGGGGGCTTAAATCGATTTCACATGGCCATAATCCTCGCACTTACCTCTGTCGCGGTATACACTATTTCTGTTTAGTCCGCATTAAGGCTTCCTCACTCATCAGTGTAACATCTCCGAGAACAGACAAATAAAAAAACTACAGAGACGAAACTAGGTTGAGGACTCGACAGCATACAACAACAGAATTGCTGGAGCAAACGAAAACCAAAAGTTAGACTCCGAGGGCCCGACTAAAGATGGAGCATCAGGCGCTTACCAACATAAAGAATACTAAAATGAAATAAAATTCCATTTATGTTTTTTTTTTTTTTTCGCTGGAACCGTCATATAATCTTAAGCCCGACCCACCGGTGTGCAATCAAAGAGGGAAGCAAAGTTGCCAACCGTGATTGGGTTAACCACCATGCATGCACTAAGTCTGTTTTAGCCCGATGCGAAATTCTGCCCAAAACCATAACACTGCCCCCCCCCCCCATAACGGTCATGCTGAATGACGTTAGCAGGGTCCATCATATCTACAGCTTGCCTCATAACACGCACTCTTTCGTCAGCAAATTTCAAATTGAAACGGGATTCGTCCATGAACACAACTTTGTTCCACTGCTGTCTTGTCCACCGACGATATGTCCTTGCCCAACTGAGTCTAGCCCGTCTTAGGTCCTGCATCAGGGCAAATCTACGTACGGTCCACGACCACGTAGCCGCGCAGCCCGTAGTCTATTCCTCACAGTCCTACCGCAAATGCGTGTTTCAGTTGCATTCCGAACCATACCGGCGATTCTGGTACTGCCGAGAACCCGATTACGTCGAGATGACGTCATCTCACGTCGTGTTGTTTTACACAGTTTACCGGAGCGTGGTCTGTCTTTTACAGTGCCAGTTTGACGGAACTTTGACCTGAGTCTTGAAATGGCACTTTCACTTAAATGTACTGCAACCTCCATAACTTTCATGTCGCTAGTAAGCTTTCAATAGCCATATTACGCTGGTCTAACGTCAGTCCAGGACGGCGCCCCATCTTAGATTTTTTTTTTATTTTCCGACGGCTATTTGTTTATGGGATGAAAAACGTTAAGTGTGTATCAACAATAATGACTGCCTGCACGGCGTGAATTGAGTAGAATTACGCCAAACGTCTGTGGCAGTGAAAAAGGCGCATAAAACAAACAAACAAACAAAAAAAAAAAATAAAAAAAAAGCAAACAAAAAAAAAAGCAAAAAAAAAAAAAAAAAAAATTTAGTGCGTTTGGTATCAGACTGACTTATACAGACATATTTTATTAAGTTAGCACCTCAGAGTTTGAAACAAAAGTGGGCCGAAAAACTGCTAAACTTATTTCCCTTAGTATATAATAAATTGGGCTAATTTTGGTGTGACCTCGACCTCAACATGACCCCATGTTCAAAGGTCAAAAAGTATGACTTTGCCATATCTTCTAAACTATAGGACTTACACTTCTGAAACTTTGCTTATTGGATGACACTTGGAATATAGAATAAATTGGGCTATTTGGGTGTGACCTTGACCTCAACATGACCCCAAGGTCAAAGGTAAAACAGTATGACATTGCCAGACTTCTTAACTATTGGAGTCACACTTCTAAAACTTGGTTATTGGTTGGCCTTTGGAATATAGAATAAGTAGGGATACTTTTGGTGGACTTCAACAGAACCCCAAGGTAACAGGTCAAAAAGTATGACTTTGCCATATCTTCTAAACTATTGGAGTTACACTTTCGAAACTTTGCTTATCAGTTAGAATGTTCTTTGCAACTTTTTTGTTACTAACATGTAGTTTTGGCAACATGTAGCTTATACATAATCATTAGAACTATTCATGGAAATAGCGGGTATTTACGATGGTATACTATCGACTGCGCGACCTAGTTTTATTTCTTAAATCAATGCATTATCATTTTGCTAATAATTATGGTGAAATATTTTAGAGCTTGTTGCTGGTTATCTTTTTTTCATCACGTAAACAGGCCTTTTTTTGACCGCTTAAGACCCACTTTTGGGGGCGGTTGGATGAGGTGACGTGTATCTTGCGTCACCGGGACGCCCAACTGATATTGGCATACAGTTTGGCAAGGCCTGTTATCTTTGCAGCAGGTAGGGGCATAGTGGGGTGTTGGTATTTTTCCTGTCTCTTCACTTCATTCATCTTCCTTTACTATCTTGTCTTTAGCTCTTCTCCCATAAAATGGGAGACGACACAAAATGACCCACGGGGGTCGGCGTGTCATTAAACCACAATTCTAACACAGCGCGCCTATATAGGCAATGGAAAATAACTGTGTTTTATTCTGCAACAAATCACGACAAGGAAGAGCGTGACGAGTGACGTCATTAAAAACTGCCAATTGATGACGTCACTAGTCGATTTCCTTGACGTTAGACGGTGTAACGTCATTTTCTCGCATCGAAAACGTTAGAAAAAAGGATATAAATGCGTGTGTTTCAGTCGATAATTTTAGCGGGATTTCTTCTAACAATGGCGAAAAGTTGTGAGATTTTGAAGGAAACAACAACATTATTGCCGATTTTCGGCCTGTTAGAATCGAAATAGATCAGCTCTAGTTTGTGAGTTGTTGAGTAATAAATCACAGTTTGTCGGTCAGTTGTAAGTAGAAAAATCACGCGCGCTACGCGCCCGTGATTTGATCTACTTTACAACTGACCTCCAAACTGTGATTTATTACTCAACAGATCACAGCTAGAGCACATCTATTTCTTAAGCAATCAATCAATCAATCTATCATAAACCCCACTTTTATATAGGAAAACTAAGGTTTACTATGTAATCCGGGAAGGGACATTCAATTTTATTTTAATATGTTGTGCGAACAAGATAATAAGTTGTGCGAACAAGATATTATCTTCTGCGCACAAGATAATATGTTGTGCGCACAAGAGGACAGCATGATTTATCTTGTGCGGACAAGATATTATCTTGGGAAGTTGTCGGCACAAGATATTGAGTTGTGCGAACAAGATAATAAGTTTTGCACACAAGATAATAAGTTGTGCGTACAAGATATTATGGTGTCCACAGTAGATCTATGTTGTGCAAACAATATTATATGTCGTGCGAACAAGATACAGTAGATCTATGTTGTGCAAACAATATTATATGTCGTGCGAACAAGATAATAACTTGTGCGCACAAGATAATAACTTGTGCACACAAGATATTATGTTGTCTGAGCAAGATCTATGTTGTACAAACAAGATACTATGTTATGCGAACATGATAATAACTTTTGCGAACAAGATAATATCTTGTGCGCACAAGATATTAAGTTGTGCAAAAATATATTAGCTTGTGTGCACAAGAAAATAACTTGTGCGCACAGGGTATATTATCTTGTGCGCACAAGATATTAAGTTGTGTGAACAAGATATTATCTTGTGCGCACAGGTTATTATCTTGGTTGCACAAGATAATATCTTGCGCGCTCAAGATATTATCTTGTTCGCACAACATATTAAAATAGATTGCATGTCTTTTCCAGGGTTCCGTAGTGTACAGTGGTAAACATTATTTTTTCTTATTTCTGCTCTAAAATATAGATTGCTGGTACTCCGCCTTGTATCCAAAATCTAAAATATTGATTGCGGGTACTCGTTCGAACAGCCTCGCTGAGGCGGTTCTAACTTGTACCCACACTCTTTATTTTGTCTTGGGGTGTTTTCTTAATGATGCATGGCTCGTAAAATTGCTTCTAATCACCAAGTTCTTTGTGTTTTCACATATTTGCTGTGTTATTAAATCTTCATATATACATTTTGTTCAGAGTTTTTCTGACGAAACTTTCATTACTTAACTAGATTTTAGGCTGTTGGCCACAAAATTTATTAACACCTATAAAATGACAATCACTATTTACCTTGTGTCCCGACTCTTTTACCAAGTTCTCAGCTTTTGTAGAATAGTCTAAATTGAAACTGGATTGCTTTTACTACAACATCTTGATGAAATGAGCCGCGCCAAGCGAATTTGGGTCTTCGAGCATTCCGTCAGGACAGCTTTTAACTGCGCATGCCCAGCCATTCAGAGGGGCCCGGGATATGGCTTTCTGTCTGAAGGTTCCTCTTGATTCACTGCTTGTATGAGCGAGCAGCGAAGGTTCTGGCGAGACTGCGCGGATGCGCAGGCTCGCCTGAACCTTCGATGCTCGCATAGGCGATAAGTACCAAAATCGCTTGACGGTGCTCAAATTATATCAGCCGCGGCCTTGGAAACTCTGCTGTTTCCATTTACGAATAACAAAGTTGCAAATCAGGACATCAGCACATTCTAAACAGTAACTTAGAGTTCGCTGCTTTTGTAGTACTTTAACTTTAGTTTCTAAAAGTTTAAGTCCAAGTGTCTTGCTAATCTGTGTACTGTTTTGGGTAGAAACTGATCGCAGCCTGCTAAAGTAAGACAGGTTTTCTTATAATTTTAAAATTGATCAATTCTTATTGTATACCAGCATAATGGCTCTTAATCGAAGTTTATAGTTTGACACATTTGTATTCAAACAGCTGCTGTTCGCTTTTCAAAGTTTAATGTTTAGAAAAGTAAAACTGGATGACACGGCCCCCGATCATCGGGGCTTGAAGAAACAGATAGGCTGCATGATGCTTCCAACAGAGATGAAACCGACCGCACACGAGTACTGGTAAACCGATTAGAGGATCTAAGCCTGCCCAGACAAAGCGGTCCGAGTTGGAGCGTTCATGCTTATATACTCTATTGTCTGCATTGGGTGGCAGGGCTTGAGATGTCATTTCAACTCATTGTTGGGTAAAAGTCCCACAAAATTGGAAGCAAAGTCTACAAAATGACTTATACAGTGTTGACGGAAACGTTAAACCTAAAATAAAAAAAAAAAAAACAACAACAACAACAAAAAAAAAAACCAAAAAAAAAAAACAAAAAAAAACAAGAGGCCCATGTGTCACTATGCTCACCAGAGCGCAGGGGGAGGCACTGCCCACTGACAGCCATGAATTTTAATAAACCATGGAAGCACTGAGCCCACGGATGCTACAGATACAATTTGGACCCATTCAGTCCAGTGGCTTTTGAGCTCTGATGTCGCCGAGCAGTAGGCCAGAAATCATGTGGCAGATAGAAGATTGCTTTAAGAATATTTATCTATGAAAGTCTTGCAAAATTATTCGCTAAGGCTTGGCAGTAAATGCATTTTTCATTTTTCCCCATTATGAGCCAACGGAAACTCTAAGTTGCCATAGCAACCAAATTTAAAAGCTGAATTTCATAAAAAACACAAAACCTGAAAAGGCAAATATGGTAACCTCGTAAAGCATACGGTTTCTGAGAAGATATATATATATATATTTTTCATTTGTTTAATTATTTACGGTAAAAATGAGCAATGGGTCTAAAATCATATGGCAGATGGTAGATTACTTCAGGAACATTTCTATGAAAGTTTTGTCAAAATATCTGCAAAGGCGTGGCAGTAAATGCAATTTTTCAATTTTCCCCATTATAAGTCAATGGAAACTCTAAGTTGCTATGATAGCAACCAAACTAAATAGCCGAATTTCATAAAAAAAAAAACACGAATATCTCCATTAACTCTCAGCCTCATAGAGTATATCTCACCAGAGCCGAAGGCTCCGTGTGAGCTTTTAGGATAGGCAGTTGTCCGTCGACATTGTCGTCGTCGTCGTCTTCGACGTCGTCGTGTGACGTCAACATTTTCAAAGGACATCTCCTCTGAAGCCACTGGGTGGATTGGGCCCAAATTTTATCTATAGCATCCTTGGGCTTGGGGATTGAAATGTTATGTTTTTTTTATGAAATTCGGCTCATTAGTTTGGTTACTATAGGTACTTATAGTTTCCATAGACTTATAATGGGGGGAAATTGTAAAATGGCATTTACTGCCAAACCTCTGCAGATACTTTGAGAAAACGTTCATAGAAATGTTCCGTAGGCAATCTGCTATCTGGCATATGCTTTTAGGCCCACTGCTCATTTTTATTGGTTGCCATGGAAACCCCAATGAAAAAATACTTAAAAAGCATCGCCTCAGAAACCGTATGCTCTGTGGAGTTAAAAGTTTATGGATATATTCACCACATTTGCCTTAACAGGTTTTGAGTTTTTTTGTTTTGTTTTTTATGAAATTCTGCTCTTTAGTTTGGTTGCTATGGCAACTTAGATTTCGGATTCCATGGCAACCAGCAAAAATGAGCAATAAGCCTAAAAGCATACGGTAGATTGCTAAAGGAACATTTCTATGGAAGTTGTGTCAAAATATCGAGAAAGGCTTGGCAGTTAATGCCATTTTTCAATTTTCCCCACTATAAGGCTATGGAAAATCTAAGTTATCATAGCAACCAAACTAAACAGCCGAATTTCATAAAAACACAAAACCTGTAAAGGCAAATGTGGTCATATGTCCATAAACTCTCAGCCTTATAGAGCATACGGTTTCTGAGGAAATGATTTTATAAGTATTTTTTTTTTCATTTCGGTTTCCATGGCAACCAATAGAAATAAGCAGTAGGACTAAAATCATAAGGCAGATAGTAGACTGCGTAAGGAAAATTTCTGTGACAGTTTTGTCAAAATATCTGCAAAGGCTGGGCAGTTAAGGCCATTTTTTCGATTTTCCCCGTTTTAAGTCCGTGCAAACTCTAAGTTACCATAGCTACCAGACTAATCAGCCGAATTTCATATAAAAACAAACTTGCAACCCCCAGCCCAAGGATGCCACAGATGTAATTTGAGCTCAATCGGCCCAGTGGCTTCAGAGGAGATGTTGTTTAAAGTGTTGACGGACGACGACGACGGACAACTGCCTTTCCTATAAGCTCCCCCGGAGACTTCGGCTCTGGTGACTTAACAATGTATGATATTTCTCCTCTTCCTGTAACAAAACACTACCTGCACCAACACCATCAAAATTTATAGCTAGCTTAAACTCCTTTTCAAAGTTTGGTGTTAAGAGAACTGGCTCACTCGTGAGTATGGCTTTAAGCTTATCAAAGACCTTTTGGCATGCTTAGTTCTAATTCTAATGCACTTGCGTATGTAACGTGACGTCTGATTGGATAACGTTAAAAATTTGCGACAGTATATTCTGCGATATACTGTCGGAAACCCGACGTCATCATGTAACGTCGCTTTCCATTGACTGGTATTTGGTTTTACGCAGCTGACAGCGCTTGCCACTTTGAGCAAAATAGCACACTTTTTTAAGAAAACAACCGAATAAATGCATTAGAATGGGGATAACTGTATTGAAAATTGTCATTTGGGGAGGTAAATCGTCGGTTTTACGGTCGCAAATTCCGTTTTACGGCTCCGGCTTGCAAACAGTATAGATCCAGATCAGAAGCCATCTGATCAGGATCTACACTGTTTGGCATTCATTTTATGAATTTGTAGCAATAAATTACATCAAATAATTTGATTGGTTGATATAACGAAATGGGTGTGGCTAAACTGAATATTCAGCAAGAGAAGGGTTAAAATTAAAAAGAGATCAGGAACTCGTACATCACTTCCTGCCCTTGACCCTGGTACAAGGTCGCAGACTTCGATTTTTTATTTTCAAGTTCTTTTATCAAGTCTCTGGTCGGGCCCATCGGAGTCTACCTGTTGGTTTTCTTTTGCTCCAGCATTCCAGTGGTTTCTTGCTGACGAGTCCTCACCGTTGTTTCATCTCTGTGGTTGTTTGATTTTTTTTTGTGTGTTCACGGAGATGTTGCACTGATAAGTTAGGAGGCTTCATGCGGATTGAAAAAAATTATTTGCCTAAATCGCGGCGGAAGTAAGGGCGAGGACAGTGGCCACGTCAAATCGATTAAAGCCCCAACCCTCCCCCCACCCCAGCCCCAGTGGAACTTGTTAAACTGACCGTTCCAATGCGAGCTTCTGTCACGGTTTATCTTTGTTATGGTTTGTCTTTGAGTGTTTGTATCGCTTATATTATTTTGTTTTGGATAGCCAGTTGGCCATTTTGTGGGAAAGTAACTGTCCTTTTGGCTTTCCGCTATTGAAGTTTCCATTGGGGTCTGTTGTTTCATGTTTGTACTTCTTTCCCTTTGGTGTCTCTGGTGGGAGTTGTAGGTTGATTATATGGGCCCCGTCAAGCGATTTTGGTACTTATCGCCTATGCGAGCAGCAAAGGTTCAGGCGAGCCTGCGGCGAGCCTGCGCATCCGCAAAGGTCTCGCCAGAACCTTCGCTGCTCGCTCATACAAGCAGTGAATCAAGAGGAACCTTCAGACAGAAGGCCATATCCCTGGCCCCTCTGAATGGCTGGGCATGCGCAGTTAAAATTTGTCATGACAGTATGCTCGAAGACCCAAATTCGCTTGGCGGGGCTCAATAATCGATTCCTGATTATTGCCGTCCCTTCTATTTTAAAATCTTAACCCTTATCTTGCTGAATATTCATTTAAGCCACACCCATTTCTGTCTATCAACCAATCAAATTACTTGCTGTAATTTATTGCTACAAATTCATAAATTGAATGCCAAACAGTGTAGATCCTGATCAGATGGCTTCTTCAGAAGCCATCTGATCTGGATCTACACTGTTTGCAAAGATAGGGGTTGTCGTGAACAGCAAGATAAGGGTTAACTTATATCAGATCTTGCTCCAATCAAGTAGTTATTGTTCCCAAACCAAGTGTTTAGCTAAATTCAAGGCATTACGCAAACGCGCCTTTACAAATACATTGCCACCTTTATCGCCGAAAAAAAAAATTATGATGAAAAATTGTGATATTTTTCTGATTTGTGCTCAAAATATAGATCGAGGCGGTTCTAACGAGTACCCACAATCTATATTTTAGAGCAGAAATAAGAAAAATAAGGTATACCCCCGGAAATCCGATTTACTATATAAAAGTGGGGTTCAAGGGGGTCAAAATTATATAGGTGTGTTTTCGTGATGGAAGTATTTCCTGTTCAGGGCCCATTATTTGGAAAATGAGATTACTAAAAGTCTTAACCTAGGTTCATTCTCAGATAACTTAACATCCTGGGTGACTAACATCTAGATACGCTCGTATGTGAAAACAGCCATTGTTTGAAACGAATGCCTTCATCACCGTATATATATTTATCTATTTTTATTGTTTTTTCTTAATTCTTCATTTATAGTTTATATGCAAAATAATGTCATCACATTTGTATTTTTTTCATTTAATGTTTGTCGATTTTCTTATTGTGTTTTACTTCTCGAAAACACACCTGTACAATTTTAACCCCCCCCCCCCTCCCCCATAAAATACGGGTTCCAATAGACCTTGTTGCAGAAGAGATTTAAGTCCAATATTGAATTTTGAAATTAAATCAGGCTTTGCGTAGTTTATGGTACCGATAACCCTGATTAAGGAGTTTAGCCGTTAATAATTTATTACGAGTGTTGAAGTCAGTTACATGACTACACACTCTAGCAAATCGAATTAATTGCGAAATATAAACGCCATAGGATGGCGCACGAGGGACATCACCATCCAAAAAAGGAAAATTTGCAATCTCAAAATCAAAGTTATCGCGTTTATCATAAATGCACGAAACAAACCCATCTACAATAGATAAATGTAAATCCAGAAACGGGGCCTCGGTATCAGAAGAATTTGCTTTATTTAATTGAAGTTCTGGGGGGGTAAATCTGACTGATCAAACCATCGAAATAGGTATTATCAATATTTAATAAATCATCTAAATATCTAGAAGTGGAGCTAAAAGCTTCAATAATTTCAGATTGGTTATCAATGGAAAGCGACAACACGAAGTCTCTTTCATAACAATACAAGAACAGATCAGCCACAAGAGGTGCGCAATTCGTACCCATCGGAATACCCACAATTTGTCTAAATAACTTAGTACCGAATCTAATATAAATATTGTCAAGTAGAAAGGTGAGGGCATCACACACTTTCTGACATGACCAAAGTGTATAATTCTTATGCTCTTTAGAAGTGAAAAATGCATTTCTGACATTACATGCAAGATAGAGAGAATCTTCTCTGTGAAAAGCCCATTCAATTAAATCATTAAGCTTTTCTTTTATAAGATTATGAGGAAGTGTAGTGTAAAGAGTGGAAAAATCGTAAGTAGACAGACTCTCTTACTTCAAACTATTTAATTATTAAGGTTAATAATAAGGAGAAGTCCCTTGATGTTAGAAAAATGCATTTGATCTTCCTAAGTCGCAATTTTGTTTCGTAAAAAATGTTTCCAGACATCACACCAGACATCCTTCAGTCTACATAAGAATAAATTGCAGTGAAAGAGCACACATGTTAATTTTCATTATACACTACGGTGTCATGTTAAGCTACCCCACCCATTTTTAAAGGCCTGTAGCTCGAAAAAAAAAACATTGCGCGCCACCAGAGGTATGATAATAAAGTACACATGTTAGACTGTTTACCTGCAAAAAAAAAAAAAAAGATTTGGTACAAGGCCTGAATACCCCCAAATGGGCTCCCCCGCCCCCCCCCCCCCCTTCTTGAATTTTGAATAGGCGTGTTTTTGTATTGTCTGGAACTTTATCTGGACGGTTCTAGCATTGAGGAGACATATTTTCTAGTAGCTTAGTTTGGGAGTTTTGAAAAAGATTCGCCGGAAACTAGTTCTAAATTCTGCGTTGGATTACTTTTTCATCGGATTAACTGTTCATTAAAGATCATTGTGGTAGAAGATAAGAGAACTTTATTAACGGACATTTAGGCAATCAGTGAATGTATAGGCTGTTTATTGTAACCGCTTTTTCAAAGAAAAAACGGGTGTATTGTTTTCGTACAAGAGTCGACTTGTCGTCGGTCCGTGTGTAACACTTTTGAAACTTTGCTTGTGGATAGTACATGGGATGTATATGATACTGGGCTACTTTTGTGTGGCCTTGGCCTCAGCATGACCCCAAGGTCAAAGGTCAAAAAGTATGACTTTACCATATCTTATAAACTATTGGAGTTACACTTATGTAACTTGCTTCTTGGATGGGCTTTTGGAATATATACTATGGGAAATAAGTTAAGCATTTGTTATATTACTGCCAATTTCGCTTTTGTCAGGATCTAAAATAGAACCAATTTTTACACACCAATATTTAATGTATCAGCGATGAAATTTTTCAAATTTGATTTAAAAAAAAAAAAAAAAAAAAAAACACAAGATACACCCGCTGCATAGCGTCAATCAGCGTCGGGGTGTCACACAAAAACTCATACCAATTATCAGTATCTGGTATGCCCACCATCTGAGTCCACAACAGCACCACAACGTCATCTCATGCTCGAAATAAGCCTCCGAACCACATAAATGGGAATATGTTAAAGGTCTCTTACGTTATTGACGTCGTTTCTCATCCTGATACGTCTTCCCAGGTGGTACCAGAGGTGCTCAATAGGTGAAAGATCCGGCGATCTTGGTGGCAAGTCTAACACATCCACAGTATTTGCCTGCAGAAAGCCCATTGCATGACGTGTAACATATGGGTGTACATTATCTTGCTGAAAAATCGTGGCGTGTCCTTGTAAGAAAGGCAGTAACACAGGCCGAACAATTTCATTAAAGAATCGGACGTCCTTCAAGTTACTCTGAACAGTCACTAAGTAGAAGTAAAACAAAGATCAGGAATCGATACAATTAACTTACTCCACCCATCAAAGACACCAAAGGGAAAGAAACACAAACATGAAGCGACCAGACCAAAATGGAAACCTAAACAAAGGAAGGCCATAAGGACAGTTACTTTCCCACAAAATGACCAAAAGGCTATCAAAAATAAAAATACACAAGTGATACACACAGTAAGTAACAAACAACAACGTAAATAAACCGCCACAGAAGAACCATTGGAACCGTTAGTGGAAAGAATTCCATTCCAATGGGGGAGGGGGGAGGGGGGGGGGCTTAAATCGATTTTACATGGCCATAATCCTCGCCCTTACCTCTGTCGCGGTATACACTAATTCTGTTTAGTCCGCATGAATGCTTCCTAACTCATCATTGTAACATCTCCGAGAACATACAAATAAAAAAAACTACAGAGACGAAACAAGGTTGAGAACTCGACAGCATACAACAACAGAATTACTGGAGCAAAAGAAAAAACAACAGTTAGACTCCGAGGGGCCCGACTAAAGACGGAGCATCAGGCGCTTACCAACATAAAGAATACTAAAATGAAATAAAATTCCATTTATGTTTTTTTTTCGCTGGAACCGTCATATAATCTTAAGCCCGACCCACCGGTGTGCAATCAAAGAGGGAAGCAAAGTTGCCAACCGTGATTGGGTTAACCACCATGCATGCACTAAGTCTGTTTTAGCTCGATGCGAAATTCTGCCCCAAACCATAACACTGCCGCCCCCATAACGGTCATGCTGAATGACGTTAGCAGGGTCCATCATATCTACAGCTTGCCGCGCAGCCCGTAGTCTATTCCTCACAGTCCTACCGCAAATGCGTGTTTCAGTTGCATTCCGAACCATACCGGCGATTCTGGTACTGCCGAGAACCCGATTACGTCGAGATGACGTCATCTCATGTCGTGTTGTTTTACACAGTTTACCGGAGCGTGGTCTGTCTTTTACAGTGCCAGTTTGACGGAACTTTGACCTGAGTCTTGAAATGGCACTTTCACTTAAATGTACTGCAACCTCCATAACTTTCATGTCGCTAGTAAGCTTCCAATAGCCATATTACGCTGGTCTAACGTCAGTCCAGGACGGCGCCCCATCTTAGATTTTTTTTTTTTTATTTTCCGACGGCTATTTGTTTATGGGATGAAAAACGTTAAGTGTGTATCAACAATAATGACTGCCTGCACGGCGTGAATTGAGTAGAATTACGCCAAACGTCTGTGGCAGTGAAAAAGGCGTATAAAACAAACAAACAAACAATAAAAAAAAAAAAACAAAAAAAAAATAATAAAAAAAAAGCAAACAAAAAAAAAAAAAGCAAAAAAAAAAAAAAACAAAAAAAAAACAACAACAAAGATTTAGTGCGTTTGGTATCAGACTGACTTATACAGACATATTTTATTAAGTTAGCACCTCAGAGTTTGAAACAAAAGTGGGCCGAAAAACTGCTAAACTTATTTCCCTTAGTATATAATAAATTGGGCTAATTTTGGTGTGACCTCGACCTCAACATGACCCCAAGTTCAAAGGTCAAAAAGTATGACTTTGCCATATCTTCTAAACTACAGGACTTACACTTCTGAAACTTTGCTTATTGGATGACACTTGGAATATAGAATAAATTGGGCTATTTTGGTGTGACCTTGACCTCAACATGACCCCAAGGTCAAAGGTAAAACAGTATGACATTGCCATATATTCTTAACTATTGGAGTCACACTTCTAAAACTTGGTTATTGGTTGGCCTTTGGAATATAGAAGAAGTTTTGTTTTTGTTTGGATTGGAGTTTAACGGCCCAGTCAACACTATTTAGGTCATTTTTGAGCCGGTCAGTTTACCTATCCACACTTTCCTGGGCAGGCTTATACGTAAGCGGTTAACCAGTACAGTGCACATTCTTTCGCCAGAAACTGACAACTGCCCTTCTTGAATCAGCGGAAGGGAGAGAATGACCGTAGAAAAGATTTCATGATCAATCTCCACGAAAGAATGTTGCCGACCCCGGCGGGTGTCGAACCCGCGTCCTCCTGATCACCAGTCAGACGCGCATCCGACTGAGCCAACGAGGCCGGCATATAGAAGAAGTAGGGATACTTTTGGTGGACTTCAACAGAACCCCAAGGTAACAGGTCAAAAAGTATGACTTTGCCATATCTTCTAAACTATTGGAGTTACACTTTCGAAACTTTGCTTATCAGTTAGAATGTTCTTTGCAACTTTTTTGTTACTAACATGTAGTTTTGGCAACATGTAGCTTATACATAATCATTAGAATTATTCATGGAAATAGCGGGTATTTACGATGGTATACTATCGACTGCGTGGCCTAGTTTTATTTCTTAAATCAATGCATTATCATTTTGCTAATAATTATTGTGAAATATTTTAGAGCTTGTTGCTGGTTATCTTTTTTTCATCACGTAAACAGGCCTTTTTGACCGCTTAAGCCCCACTTTTTGGGGCGGTTGGGCGAGGTGACGTGTATCTTGCGTCACCGGGACGCCCAACTGATATTGGCATACAGTTTGGCAAGGCCTGTTATCTTTGCAGCAGGTAGGGGCATAGTGGGGTGTTGGTATTTTTCCTGTCTCTACACTTCATTCATCTTCCTCTACTATCTTGTCTTTAGCTCTTCTCCCGTTATGGGAGACGACACAAAATGACCCACGGGGGTCGGCGTGTCATTAACCCATATATGACAATGGAATATTCCATCCAGTAAGTTTGGAGTGGACCATTTCCAATTATAGGGGTGTCAGGTTTGTTATTGCTTGTAGGAAATTTTACAAAAATGAGTGTTATTTAAGCAAATAGTGAAGACACAGATCAGACGCCGCGTTTTGCGGCGTCTGATCTGTGTCTGCACTGTTTGCCAATGTCCCAGAAAATAAGGGCCGCGAGGCATATATGGGTTAAACCACAAGCAATCAATCAATCTATCATAAACCCCACTTTTATATAGGAAAACTAAGGTTTACTACGTAACCCGGGAAGGGACATTCAATTTTATTTTAATATGTTGTGCGAACAAGATAATAAGTTGTGCGAACAAGATATTATCTTCTGCGCACAAGATAATATGTTGTGCGCACAAGAGGACAGCATAATTTATCTTGTGCGGACAAGATATTATCTTGGGAAGTTGTCGGCACAAGATATTGAGTTGTGCGAACAAGATAATATTATATGTCGTGCGAACAAGATACAGTAGATCTATGTTGTGCAAACAATATTATATGTCGTGCGAACAAGATAATAACTTGTGCGCACAAGATAATAACTTGTGCACACAAGATATTATGTTGTCTGAGCAAGATCTATGTTGTACAAACAAGATATTATGTTATGCGAACAAGATAATAACTTTTGCGAACAAGATAATATCTTGTGCGCACAAGATATTAAGTTGTGCAAAAATATATTAGCTTGTGCGCACAAGAAAATAACTTGTGCGCACAGGGTATATTATCTTGTGCGCACAAGATATTAAGTTGTGTGAACAAGATATTATTTTGTGCGCACAGGTTATTATCTTGGTTGCACAAGATAATATCTTGCGCGCTCAAGATATTATCTTGTTCGCACAACATATTAAAATAACTTGCATGTCTTTTCCAGGGTTCCGTAGTGTACAGTGGTAAACATTATTTTTCTTATTTCTGCTCTAAAATATAGATTGCTGGTACTCCGCCTTGTATCCAAAATCTAAAATATTGATTGCGGATACTCGTTCGAACAGCCTCGCTGAGGCGGTTCTAACTTGTACCCACACTCTTTATTTTGTCATGGGTGTTTTCTTAATGATGCATGGCTCGTAAAATTGCTTCTAATCACAAAGTTCTTTGTGTTTTCACATATTTGCTGTGTTATTAAATCTTCATATATACATTTTGTTCAGAGTTTTTCTGACGAAACTTTCATTACTTAACTAGATTTTAGGCTGTTGGCCACAAAATTTATTAACACCTATAAAATGACAATCACTATTTACCTTGTGTCCCGACTCTTTTACCAAGTTCTCAGCTTTTGTAGAATAGTCTAAATTGAAACTGGATTGCTTTTACTACAACATCTTGATGAAATGAGCCGCGCCAAGCGAATTTGTGTCTTCGAGCATTCCGTCATGACAAATTTTAACTGCGCATGCCCAGCCATTCAGAGGGGGCCCGGGAAATGGCTTTCTGTCTGAAGGTTCCTCTTGATTCACTGCTTGAATGAGCGAGCAGCGAAGGTTCTGGCGAGACTGCGCGGATGCGCAGGCTCGCCTGAACCTTCGCTGCTCGCATAGGCGATAAGTACCAAAATCGCTTGGCGGGGCCCAAATTATATCAGCCGCGGCCTTGGAAACTCTGCTGTTTCCATTTACGAACAACAAAGTTGCAAATCAGGACATCAGCACATTCTAAACAGTAACTTAGAGTTCGCTGCTTTCGTAGTACTTTAACTTTTGTTTCTAAAAGTTTAAGTCCAAGTGTCTTGCTAATCCGTGTACTGTTTTGGGTAGAAACTGATCGCAGCCTGCTAAAGTAAGACAGATTTTCTTATAATTTTAAAATTGATCAATTCTTATTGTATACCAGCATAATGGCTCTTAATCGAAGTTTATTGTTTGACACATTTGTATTCAAACAGCTGCTGTTCGCTTTTCAAAGTTTAATGTTTAGAAAAGTAAAACTGGATGACACGGCCCCCGATCATCGGGGCTTGAAGAAACAGATAGGCTGCATGATGCTTCCAACGGAAATGAAACCGACCGCACACGAGTATTGGTAAACCGATTAGAGGATCTAAGCCTGCCCAGACAAAGCGGTCCGAGTTGGGGCGTTCATGCTTATATACTCTATTGGTTGCATTGGGTGGCAGGGCTTGAGATGTCATTTCATCTCAATGTCGGGTAAAAGTCCCACCAAATTGGAAGCAAAGTCTACAAAATGACTTATACAGTGTTGACGGGAACGTTAAACCTAAAATAAAAAACAACAACAACAAAAAAAAAAAAAAAAAAAAACAAGAGGCCCATGGGCCACTATGCTCACCAGAGCGCAGGGGGAGGCACTGCCCACTGACAGCCATGAATTTTAATAAACCATGGAAGCACTGAGCCCACGGATGCTACAGATAAAATTTGGACCCATTCAGTCCAGTGGCTTTTGAGCTCTGATGTCGCCGAGCAGTAGGCCAGAAATCATGTGGCAAATAGAAGATTGCTTTAAGAATATTTATATATGAAAGTCTTGCAAAATTATTCGCTAAGGCTTGGCAGTAAATGCATTTTTCATTTTTCCCCATTATGAGCCAATTGAAACTCTAAGTTGCCATAGCAACCAAATTTAAAAGCTGAATTTCATAAAAAACACAAAACCTGAAAAGGCAAATATGGTAATATTTCCTTAAAGTCTCAACCTCGTAAAGCATACGGTTTCTGAGAATATATATATATATATATATATATATATATATATATATATATATATATATATATATATATATATATATATATATATATATATATATATATATATATATATATATATATATATATATATATATATATATATTTCATTTGTTTAATTATTTACGGTAAAAATGAGCAATGGGTCTAAAATCATATGGCAGATGGTAGATTACTTCAGGAACATTTCTATGAAAGTTTTGTCAAAATATCTGCAAAGGCGTGGCAGTAAATGCAATTTTTCAATTTTCCCCATTATAAGTCAATGGAAACTCTAGGTTGCTATGATAGCAACCAAACTAAATAGCCGAATTTCATAAAAAACACGAAGATCTCCATTAACTCTCAGCCTCATAGAGTATATCTCACCAGAGCCGAAGGCTCCGTGGGAGCTTTTAGGATAGGCAGTTGTCCGTCGACATTGTCGTCGTCGTCGTCTTCGACGTCGTCGTGTGACGTCAACATTTTCAAACGACATCTCCTCTGAAACCACTGGGCGAATTGGGCCCAAATTTTATCTATAGCATCTTTGGGCTGGGGGATTGAAATGTTGTGTTTTTTTTTTATGAAATTCGGCTCATTAGTTTGGTTGCTATAGGTACTTATAGTTTCCATTGACTTATAATGGGGGAAAATTGTAAAATGGCATTTACTGCCAAGCCTCTGCAGATACTTTGACAAAACGTTCATAGAAATGTTCCTTAGGCAATCTGCTATCTGGCATATGCTTTTAGGCCCACTGCTCATTTTTATTGGTTGCCATGGAAACCCCAATGAAAAAAAAATACTTAAAAATCATCGCCTCAGAAACCGTATGCTCTATGGAGTTAAAAGTTTATGGATATATTCACCACATTTGCCTTAACAGGTTTTGAGGTTTTTTTTTTTTTTTTTTTTTTTTTAAGAAATTCTGCTCTTTAGTTTGGTTGCTATGGCAACTTAGATTTTGGATTCCATGGCAACCAGCAAAAATGAGCAATAAGCCTAAAAGCATACGGTAGATTGCTAAAGGAACATTTCTATGGAAGTTGTGTCAAAATATCGAGAAAGGCTTGGCAGTTAATGCCATTTTTCAATTTTCCCCACTATAAGTCTATGGAAAATCTAAGTTATCATAGCAACCAAACTAAACAGCCGAACTTCATAAAAGCACAAAACCTGTAAAGGCAAATGTGGTCAATATGTCCATAAACTCTCAGCCTTATAGATTTCTGAGGAAATGATTTTTTAAGTATTTTTTTTTTCATTTCGGTTCCCATGGCAACCGATAGAAATAAGCAGTAGGACTAAAATCATAAGGCAGATAGTAGACTGCGTAAGGAACATTTGTGTGACAGTTTTGTCAAAATATCTGCAAAGGCTGGGCAGTTAAGGCCATTTTTTCGATTTTCCCCGTTATAAGTCTGTGGAAACTCTAAGTTACCATAGCTACCAAACTAATCAGCCGAATTTCATATAAAAACAAACTTGCAACCCCCAGCCCAAGGATGCAACAGATGTAATTTGAGCTCAATCGGCCCAGTGGCTTCAGAGGAGATGTTGTTTAAAGTGTTGACGGGCGACGACGACGGACAACTGCCTTTCCTATAAGCTCCCCCGGAGACTTCGGCTCTGGTGACTTAACAATGGATGATTATTCTCCTCTTCCTGTAACAAAACACTACCTGCACCAACACCATCAAAATTTATAGCTAGCTTAAACTCCTTTTCAAAGTTTGGTGTTAAGAGAACTGTCTCACTCGTGAGTATGGCTTTAAGCTTATCAAAGACCTTTTGGCATGCTTAGTTCTAATTATATTTTAGCTCACCTGGAGCAAGCTCCAACGGTTGGATGGAGCTGAAACTTGATTCTAATCCATTTGCGTATGTAACGCGACTTCTGATTGGATAACGTCAAAAATTTGCGACAGTATATTCCACGATATACTGTCGGAAATCCGACGTCACCACGTAACGTCGTTTTTCATTGGCTGACATTTGGTTTTACGCAGCTCACAACGCCTGCCGCTTTGTGCAAAATAGTACAATTTTTAACAAAACAACCGAATAAGTGCATTAGAATGGGGATAACTGTATTGAAAATTGTCATTTGGGGAGGTAAATCGGTGGTTTTACGGTCGCAAATTCCGTTTTACGGCTCCGCTAACGCGTCGCCGTAAAACGAAATTTCCGACCGTAAAACCACCGATTTACCTCCGCAAATGACAATTTTCAATACAGTTATCCCCTAATTGGAGACATTGGGGCAACATGGAGATTCAGAATTGCTGATTCATTGTGTTCTGTTATTTAAGATGGCTTCATTGCTGATTCATTATGTTCTGTTATTTAAGATGGCTGGTGTTGTGCCGTGTGGCGGCCGTAAAACGTCTTCCCGTACATCAACCATAGTGCAGTTTATATTTTACTTTTGGTCCTTTGAGATCAGCGTGAATATTCTGAGAATTCAGAAATAAATTATCGGTTTAGACTCATATTCTAGACAGGTTTTTAATTATTTGGACCCCATTTTGATTTATATCAGTCTTTAAATACTCGTAATAAATTATTAACGGCTAAACTCCTGAATCAGGGTTA
The DNA here is from genome assembly GCA_963580285.1 of Lucinisca nassula. NCBI lineage: Eukaryota > Metazoa > Mollusca > Bivalvia > Lucinida > Lucinidae > Lucinisca > Lucinisca nassula. Next base: position 76,887,446 of record OY757023.1, read on the forward strand.
TCGGTACCATAAACTACGCAAAGCCTTTTCAAAATTTTATAGACGCCATTCTGATTTAATTTCAAAATTCAATATTGGACTTAAATCTCTTCTGCAACAAGGTCTATCGGAACCCGAATTTTATGGTGACTTAGTATATAAATTCAGAAAAATAGATATCCGCAATGACTTCAGCACCCAATTTCGTAAAATCAGTCTTCGATATAAAAAGATTGGGCACAACATGGATGTTATACGACAGACTGCATGCATGGTAGTTAACCCAATTGCGGTTGGCAACTTTGCTTCCCTCTTTAATTGCACGCCGGTGGGTCAGGCCTCAGATTCTATGACAGCTCCAACGTAAAGGCTTATTGAGAATTAGAGAAATCTAATTCAAGGTAATGTTGGTTGGTGCCTGATGCTCTGTCTCTGGTCGGGCCCATCGGAGTCTAACTGTTGATTTTCTTTTGCTCCAGCATTTCAGTGGTTTCTTGCTGTCAAGTCCTCACAGTTGTCTCACCTCTGTGGTTCTTTGATTTTTTGTGTTCACGGAGACGTTGCACTGATGAGTTAGGAGGCCTTCATGCGGACTGAACAAATTATTTGTCTAAATCGCGACGGAGGTGGGGGAGGGGATTGTGGCCGCGTGGGGTCGGTTTAAGGCCCCCAGTGGAAATCATTCCGCTGGCCGTTCCGGGGCGGTTCTTCTGTGGTGGTTTGTTTGTGGTGTTGTTTGTTACTTTCTGTGTGTGTCGCTTGTGTCTATTTGTTTTGGATGGCCATATGGCCATTTTGTGGGAAAGTAACTGTCCTTATGGCCATCGTTTGTTTGGGTTTCCATTATGGTCTGGTCGCTTGTTGTTTGTGTTTCTTTCCCTTTGGTGTTTTTGATGGGTGGAGTAAGCTAATTGTATCGATTCCTGATCTTTGTTTTACTTCTACTTTGAATCGACTGCCTGTTCGATATTCGCAAAATTACAGTATGTTTCCTCTGGCTTTCTTTGCCGGATCATTAGAGGATCACTGATGAGGCTTTATTAGCCAAAACTACGTAGTATGACCCATCTTCTTTCTTATGAATGTTTTCATTGCTCTTAAAGGAACTCATTTTTTATTTTTATTTGCCTTCACTGCAGCTGGTGTTGTGCCGTACGGCGGCCGTAAAACGTCTCCCCGTACATCAACCATAGTGCAGTTTATATTTTACTTTTGGTCCTTTGAGATCAGCGTGAATATTCTGAGAATTCAGAAATAAATTATTGGTTTAGACTCATATTCTAGACAGGTTTTTAATAATTTGGACCCCATTTTGATTTATATCAGTCTTTGAATCGACTGCCTATTCGAAATTCGCAAAATTACAGTATGTTTCCTCTGGCTTTCTTTGTCGGATCATTACAGGGTCACTGATGAAGCTTTTTTAGCCGAAACAACGTAGTATGACCCATCTTCTTTCTTATGAATGTTTTCATTGCTCTTAAAGGAACTTATTTTTTTATTTTTATTTGCCTTCACTGCAGCTGGTGTTGTGCCGTATGGTGGCCGTAAAACGCCTCCCCGTACATCAACCATAGTGCAGTTTATATTTTACTTTTGGTTCTAGGAGATCAGCGTGAATATTCTGAGAATTCAGAAATAAATTATTGGTTTAGACTCATATTCTAGACAGGTTTTTAATTATTTGGACCCCATTTTGATTTATATCAGTCTTTGAATCGACTGACTATTCGAAATTCGCAAAATTACAGTATGTTTCCCCTGGCTTTCTTTGCCGGATCATTACAGGGTCACTGATGAGGCTTTAGTCTCTGTCTCTGGTCGGGCCCATCGGAGTCTAACTGTCGGTTTTCTTTTGCTCCAGCATTTCAGTGGTTTCTTGCTGTCGAGTCCTCACCGTTGTCTCACCTCTGTGGTTCTTTGATTTTTTGTGTTCACGGCGATGTTGCACTGATGAGTTAGGAGGCCTTCATGCTGACTGAATAAATTATTTGTCTAAATCGCGAAGGAAGTAAGGGCGAGAATTGTGGCCACGTAAAATCGATTTAAGCCCCACTGGACCGTTCCAAGGCCGTTCTTCTGTGGCGATTTATTTATGTTGTTGTTTGTTACTTACTGTGTGTATCACTTTTGTCTTTTTATTTTGGATGGCCATATGGCCATTTTGTGGGTAAGTAACTGTCCTTATTGCCTTCCTTTGTTTAGATTTCCATTATGGTCTGGTCGCTTAATGTTTGTGTTTCTTTCCCTTTGGTGTCTTTTATGGGTGGAGTAAGTTAATTGTATCGATTCCTGATCTTTGTTTTACTTCTACTTTATTAGCCGAAACTACTTAGTATGACCCATCTTCTTTCTTATGTATGTTTTCATTGCTCTTACAGGAACTCATTTTTGATTTTTTTATTTGCCTTCACTGCAGCTGGTGTTGTGCCGTGTGGCGGCCGTAAAACGTCTCCCTGTACATCAACCATAGTGCAGTTTATATTTTACCTTTGGTCCTTTGAGATCAGCGTAAATATTCTGAGAATTCAGAAATATATTATTGGTTTAGACTCATATTCTAGACAGGTTTTTAATTATTTGGACCCCATTTTGATTTATATCAGTCTTTGAATCGACTGCCTATTCGAAATTCGCAAAATTACAGTATGTTTCCTCTGGCTTTCTTTGCCGAATCATTACAGGGTCACTGATGAGGCTTTATTAGCCGAAACTACGTAGTATGACCCATCTTCTTTCTTATAAATGTTTTCATTGTTCTTAAAGGAACTCATTTTTGATTTTTATTTGCCTTCACTGCACCTAGTGCTGTGCCGTGTGGCGGCCGTAAAACGTCTCCCCGTACATCAACCATAGTGCAGTTTATATTTTACTTTTGGTCCTTTGAGATCAGCGTGAATATTCTGAGAATTCAGAAATAAATTATTGGTTTAGACTCATATTCTAGACAAGTTTTTAATTATTTGGACCCCATTTTGATTTATATCAGTCTTTGAATCGACTGCCTATTCGAAATTTGCAAAATTACAGTATGTTTCCTCTGGCTTTCTTTGCCGGATCATTACAGGGTCACTGACGTGGCTTTATTAGCCGAAAATACGTAGTATGATCCATCTTCTTTCTTACGAATGTTTTCATTGCTCTTAAAGGAACTCATTTTTGATTTTTATTTTCCATCTAGGCCAGTTTAAAAATCTTCAAACCACATCAAGTTGAATTGAGCCAAACTTGATGGATCGCATTAGGATGACATCGAGAATAAGACTTCTTAGTATCATTCTGTTCTGATATTCCAGATGGCTGCCATGTAGGCCAATCTTCAATCATGGCCATGTTGAAAATCTTCAATCCGCATTTGCATTGGGTGACATGGAGATTCAGAATTGCTAAAATCGTTGCACTCTGATATCCCGGATAGCGGCCATCTTGAAGTTCTTCAAATGGCCTGTATAGTAAGTTCATATTAGATTTACAGGTAGGGAAAGCTCAGGTGTTGTCAGTACATGTCAGACTCGCTGAGCCCACAAAAAGAATCGGTATTGTGGCTTTTTTGCAAGCGGCCATATACACCATTTTTTGTTTGCGTAACAGTTGTATTCACATGACTGGTTGACTTGGTTCACGTTTTTGACTTAACTTTCCTAAAAACTGTACACATACGAGATGTCCCATCAGGTTTTGGTACAAGAATACAAGGAGAACTCAAATCACTTTGGCTTGGTTCAATGAAGACATTGTCCGGCAAATACTGATTTTTTTCTTTAAGATGATTCTCTTTTATAGGATCCATTCTGTAGGGGTGTTGTTTTATCAGTTTTTTTTTTTTGTTTTGGTTTTACGGCCATTTCAAGATTATTTCACTCAAATCGAGCCGATCTTTAATCAGAGGTGGGCGAAAACCGGAGTAACCGGAGAAAAACCACCTGACCTTCCGTTGCAGAACTTGGCGTCTCACATGTGACCCGAGCGAGGCTCGAACCACAGCGAAGAGAGACCTAATGATCAAGAGTCAGCGCTCTTAACCACTAGGCCACGGAGGCCCGTTTTTTTTTTTTTTTTTTTTTTTTTTTTTTGGGGGGGGGGGGTGGTCGGGGGACCCAATATATTAATTGTAATTGTGCATTGTAACACATTGACCTGATAAAAATATGCTATCTCAGGAAAAGTTAGCTTTATCAGGTCAACGTGACATTGCACTTTTATGAATGAACCGGACTACTAGAAAAAATTGCAAAATTGTTATTATTACTGGACAAAATGGAAAAATTACTTGTAAAAAATATGATAGAAAAAATATGGTCAGCTGATACAAACTATATTGACCTGCGGAATGTTCGGACGCACTGAGGACCATCAATAACGGATCGTTGTAAATTGCTAATTTAAGAGTGTACAAGAGGGTAAACTGATAAATAGAATACCAGATTCGTGTCATTTGATATCAAGTTTATCAGGCTCGGCTTCGAGAACGCATGTAGAATCGTTCGGCAAGCTTCGCGATTCTACAAGCGTTCTCGAAGCCTATTTACATGTTTAGAACCATCAATGTCTACATCGTGGAATAGTTTGTCCGTCCATGTTGGAATATCCGGAAATAAATAGAGAATACCAGGTGATTGTCTTTTGATATCAAGTTTATCAGGCAAGGCTTCGAGAACGCCTGTAGAATCGCGAGGCTTGCGAGGCTTGCCGAGCGATTCTACATGCGTTCTCGAAGCCGAGCCTGATGAACTTGATATCAAATGATACGAATCTGGTATTCTATTTATCAGTTTATCCCCTTGTACACTCTTAAATTAGCAATTTACGATCAGTTATTGATTGTCCTCAGTGCGTCCCAGCATTCTGGCGGTCGATATATTTAGTATCAGCTGACCATATTTTTTTTCATGTATTTTTTCTCAGTAGCAATAACATTTTTGTCATTTTTTCAGTGGTCCGGTTCATTCATTAAAGTGCAATGTCATGTTGACGTGATAAAGCTCACTTGACCTGAGATAGCATATCTTTATCAGGTCAATGCGTTGCAATGCAATATATATAGGGGGTAACTGATAAAAGCGCATATTAAAACATCTTCTGTTTCAGTTTATTTTAAGGATTTGGCTCTAAATGTGTCATTTATTGGTAATGATGCCTCAGAATGTCAATGCTCTGTAGTTTTGTTGACGTGTGATCACATCACGAAAACACGCCTATATAATTTTGACCCCCTTGAACCAAACTTTTATTGAGTAAAACTGGGGTTTCCGGGGGTATACCTTATTTTTCTTATTTCTGCTCTAAAATATAAATTGTGGGTACTCGTTAGAACCGCCTCGACGAGGCGGTTCCAACGAGTGCCCACAATCTATATTTTGAGCAGAAATAAGAAAAATATCACAATTTTTCATCATAAAATTTTCATTTTTTTTTTCGGCGATAAAGGTGGCTATTTTTTGTATAGGCGTGTATGCGTAATGAGATTTCACTGAATTTATGATCTCACAGTCATTTTCACATGATTCAAGTTGAACAGGGCTAACAAGATTGACTGATGTTATAGATGTAACGTCCCTTTCTATGTAGTCCTTAAAATTCATTACGCAAACACGACTTTACAACTACATTGCCACCTTTATCGCCGAAAAAATGAAAATTTTAAGATGAAAAATTGTGATATTTTTCTTCGATGAGGCGGTTCTAACGAGTGCCCACAATCTATATTTTAGAGCAGAAATAAGAAAAATAAGGTATACCCCCGGAAACCCCAGTTTTACTATATAAAAGTGGGGTTCCAGGAGGTCAAAATTATATAAGCGTGTTTTCGTGATGTAAAAAGAGATCAGGAACTCATACAGCACTTTCTGTCCTTAACCCTGGAACAAAGGTCGCAATCGCCCCCGCCCATAGGGTCTTAAAGAAATATATGGGCTGCATGATGCTTCCACGCAGAGCTGAATCCGGCCCACACACTAGTACTGGTAAACAGCTTGGAGGATCTAAGCCTGTCCAAGACCACGATGCGAGGCGGACCGTCCATGCTAATAAACCCTATTGATTTCATTGGGCGACAGGGCTTGAGATGTCATTTCATCTCAATGTCGGGTAAAAGTCCCACAAAATGGAAGCAACGTCTCCAAAATGACCTTTACAGTGTTGACGGGGACGTTAAACCTCAAATCAAACAAAACAAAGGTCGCAGACTTCGATTTTTTTATTTTCAAGTTCTTTTTATCAAGGTTTTAGGATTTATTTTCCCAAAAACCGTTAAGTGGATAGCGTTTGAGATGCTTATATTCGTTGTTTCACACCAAAATTTAGACCGACAAGACCAAACCAATTGGATTTTTAGCTCACCTGGGCCGAAGGCTCCAGGGGAGCTTATAGTATAGTGGGTCGTCCGTCGTCCGTCCACACTTTTGAGCAGCTATATCTCTGTATCCTTCAGGCTGATCTCAATCATTTCTCACCTGTAGCATGCCTCTGGTGGGGCATTGATGACATAAACTTTTTTTTGAAATCGCTCTAAAACTTTGGTTCCTATGGCAACCACAAGGTCCCATAGACTTACTATGGGAAAATGCTTGTCATCACCGTGGCGCCTTCAGTTTTGATCGGATCTTTCTGAAACTTATATGTAAGGTGACTGGGGATAAAAACTCGGATGAGTTCGAAAACCGGCCAAGTCGGCCCATTTATCATAGAGTTACGTCCCTTTGATTGCTGAAAATGCCCATTTTCGACCTTGTCATCACCGTAGCCCCTTCAGTTTTGATCGGATCTTTCTGAAACTTATATGTAATGTGGCTGGGGATAAAACCTCAGATGAGTTCGAAAACCGGCCAAGTCCGCCGATTTATCATAGAGTTACGTCCCTTTGATTGCTGAAAATGCTGATTTTTGACCTTGTCATCACTGTAGCCCCTTCAGTTTTGATCGGATCTTTCTGAAACTTATATGTAAGGTGGCTGTGGATAAAATCTCGGATGAGTTCGAAAATCGACCAAGTCGGCCCTTTTATCATAGAGTAACGTCCCTTTGATTGCAGAAAATGCTGATTTTTGACCTTTTCATCACTGTAGCCCTTTCAGTTTTGATCGAATCTTTCTGAAACTTATATGTAAAGTGGCTGAGGATAAAATATCGGATGAGCTCGAAAACCAGCCAAGTTGGTCCATTTATCACAGAGTATAGTCTCTTTGATTGCTGAAAATGCCGATTTTTGACCTTGTCATCACCGTAGCCCTTTCAGTTTTGATCAGATCTTTCTGAAACGTATATGCAAGGTGGCTGGGGATAAAGCCTCGGATGAGTTCGCATACCGGCAAAGGTGGCCTATTTATCATAGAGTTAGGTCCCTTTGATTGCTGAAAATGTTGATTTTTTACCTTGTCATCACTGTAGCCCCTTCAGTTTTGATCGGATCTTTCTGAAACTTATATGTAAGGTGGCTGGGGATAAAACCTCGGATGAGTTCGAAAACCGCCAAAGTTGCCCCATTAACTATATAGTAATGTCCCTTTGATGGCTGAAAAAGTCGATTTTTTACCTTGTCATCACCGTAGCCCCTTCAGTTTTGATCGAATCTTTCTGAAACCTATATGTAAGGTGACTGGAGATAAAACCTAGGATGAGTTTGAATACCGGCCAAGTTGGCCCATATATCATTGATTTACGTCCCTTTGATTGCTGAAAATGCTGATTTTTGACCTTGTCATCACCATAGCCCCTTCAGTTTTGATCGGATCTTTCTGAAACTTATATGTAAGGTGGCTGGGGATAAAATCTTGGATGAGTTCGAAAACAGGCCAAGTCAGCCCATTTATCGTAGAGTTCTGTCCCTTTGATGGCTGAAAATGTTGATTTTTGACCTTGTCATTACCGTAGCCCCTTCAGTTTTGATCAGATTTTTCTGAAACTTATATGTAAGGTGGCTGGGGATGAAACCTCGGATGAGTTCGAAAACTGGCCAAGTCGGCTCATTTATCGTAGAGTTCTGTCCCTTTGATGGCTGAAAATGTTGATTTTTGACCTTGTCATCACCGTAGCCCCTTCAGTTTCGATCAGATCTTTCTGAAACTTATATGTGAGGTGGCTGGTAATAAAATCTTGCATGAGTTTGAATACATGCCAAGTCTGATCGGATCTTTCTGAAACTTACATGTAAGGTGGCTGGGAATAAAACCTCAGGTGAGTTCGAATACCGGCCAAGTTGGCACATTTATCATAGAGTGACGTGCCTTTGATTGCTGAAAATGCCTATTTTCGACATTGTTATCACTGCTGCCCCTTTAGTTTTGAACGGATCTTCATGAAACTTACAAACAAGGAAGTCAGGCAGAAAGCTTGGAGGAGTTTGAAAACTCTTGTTTTTGAACTTGTCATCACCATAGCCACTTCAGTTAAGATTGGATCTTCTTAGCAAGTCAGGAATAAAAGCTTGAATGAGTTTGAAAACCGGTGAGGTCAGCCTGTTTATCATAGAGTTAAATTCTGCTTGATTTTCAGAAAATGCTTACCCTGTCATCACCATGTCCTCCCATATAGCCTTCAGTAAAGGTTGGCACTTCCTTAAACTTTGAATCTGTTAGCTCAGGTGAGCGATACAGGACCAAGCTAGCTTGGTCCTCTTGTTGAACTTGTCATCACCATAGCCCTTTCAGTTTTGATCGAATCTTTCTGAAACTTATATGCAAGGTGGCTGGGGATAAAGCCTCGGATGAGTTCGCATACCGGCAAAGGTGGCCTATTTATCATAGAGTTAGGTCACTTTGATTGCTGAAAATGTTGATTTTTTACCTTGTCATCACTGTAGCCCCTTCAGTTTTGATCGGATCTTTCTGAAACTTATATGTAAGGTGGTTGGGGATAAAACCTCGGATGAGTTCGAAAACCGGCCAAGTTGCCCCCATTTACTATATAGTTATGTCCCTTTGATGACTGAAAATGTCGATTTTTTACCTTGTCATCACCGTAGCCCCTTCAGTTTTGATCGAATCTTTCTGAAACTTATATGTAAGGTGACTGGAGATAAAACCTAGGATGAGTTCGAATACCGGCCAAGTTGGCCCATTTATCATAGATATACGTCCCTTTGATTGCTTAAAATGCCGATTTTTGACCTTGTCATCACCATAGCCCCTTCAGTTTTGATCGGATCTTTCTGAAACTTATATGTAAGGTGGCTGGGGATAAAATCTTGGATGAGTTCGAAAACAGGCCAAGTCAGCCCATTTATTGTAGAGTTATGTCCCTTTGATGGCTGAAAATGTTGATTTTTGACCTAGTCATTACCGTAGCCCCTTCAGTTTTGATCGGATTTTTCTGAAACTTATATGTAAGGTGGCTGGGGATGAAACCTCGGATGAGTTCGAAAACTGGCCAAGTCGGCTCATTTATTTTAGAGTAACATCCCTTTGATTGCTAAAAATGCCAAATTTTGACCTTGTCATCACCGTAGGTTTTGAACAGATATTTCTGAAACTTATTATACCCCCGGCATATGAAGTATGCAATGGGGGTATATAGTTTTTGTCTTTTCCGTCTGTCTGTCTGTGTGTCCGTAAATAATTATTTTGTGTCAAAGATATCTAAGGAACTGCTTCACATAGAAACTTGAAATTTTGCACACATGATCAGTATGACTACTTGTATTGTGGGAAAGAAAATAAGGGCCAAGGGGTCAGGCCTTTTAGAGTTATTTCGCTTTGTAGTTCTTGCTGTTTAATAGTGTATATTTTTATTTTGTGTCAAAGATTTCTCAATAACTGCTGTACATAGAAACTTGAAATTTTGCAAACATGATCAGTATGACTAGTTGTATTGTGGGAAAGAAAATAAGGACCAAGGGGTCAGGCCTTTTAGAGTTATTTCCCTTTGTAGTTCTTGTTTCAGCTGAGGTGATGGCACTGGCCGGGGGTAAACGTGCCCCACTGGGCACTTTTGTCTAGTATGTGAGGTGGCTGGGAATGAAATCTTGGATGAGTTTGAATACTGGCCAAGTCGGCACATTTGTCATAGAGTTACGTGCCTTTGATTGCTTAAAAATGCCTATTTTCGACCTTGTTAGCACTGCTGCCCCTTCAGTTTTGATCTGATCTTCATGAAACTTACAAACAAATGAGTCAGGCAGAAAAGCGCGGAGGAGTTTGAAAACTTGTGAGGTTTGCCTATTTGTCACAGAGTAACATCCCTTTGATTTCAGCAGTTAATTGCTTATTATACCCCCGGCATACGAAGTATGCAATGGGGGTATATATTTTTTACGTCTTTTCCGTCTGTCTGTCTGTCTGTCTGTCTGTGTGTCCGTAAATAATTATTTTGTGTCAAAGATGAGTGAGTGAGTGAGTTTTAGTTTTACGTCCCACCAACAGCTAAGGTCATACGGAGACAGGACCTGGGTTTAAAGAATTTGTGTCAAAGATATCTAAGGAACTGCTTCACATAGAAACTTGAAATTTTGCACACATGATCAGTATGACTACTTGTATTGTGGGAAAGAAAATAAGGGCCAAGGGGTCAGGTCTTTTAGAGTTATTTCCCTTTGTAGTTCTTGCTGTTTAATAGTGTATATTTTTATTTTGTGTCAAAGATTTCTCAATAACTACTGTGCATAGAAACTTGAAATTTTGCAAACATGATCAGTATGACTAGTTGTATTGTGGGAAAGAAAACAAGGGCCAAGGGGTCCGGCCTTTTAGAGTTATTTCCCTTTGTAGTTCTTGCTGTTTAATAGTGTATATTTTTATTATTTTGTGTCAAAGATTTCTCAATAACTACTGTACATAGAGACTTAAATTTGGTAGCAACAACCAGTATGACTACTTGTATGGAATGTGGCCTGTATATGCAAAGAACCTTTTGCTATTACCATTTTCAACTCAGGCGATGGCACTGGCCGGGGGTATACGTGCCCCACTGGGCACTTTGTCTAGTTTTTGAACTTGTCATCACCATAGCCCCATCAGTTTATATCGGATCTTCTTAGCAAGTCAGGAATAAAAGCTTGAATGAGTGAAAACTGGTGAGGTCAGCCTATTTATCATGGAGTTACATTCTACTTGATTTGCAGAAATTGCTTACCCTGTCATCACCACGTCCTTCCATTAATCCTTCAGTAAAGGTTGGCACTTCCTGAAACTTTGAATCTGTTATTTTGAAATCGCACGAAAACTTTGGTTGCTGTGGCAATCACAAGGTCCCATAGACTTACCATGGGAAAATGCTTGTCATCACCGTAGCCCCTTCAGTGTTGATCGGATCTTTCTGAAACTTATAAGTATGGTGGCTGGGGATAAAATCTTGGATGAGTTCAAAAACGTGCCAAGTCGGTCCATTTTGCATAGAGTTACGTCTCTTTGATTGCTGAAAATGTCAATTTTTGACCTTGTCATCACCGTAGCCTCTTATGTTTTGATCGGATCTTTCTGAAACGTATGTGTTGTAAGATTGCTTGGGATTAAACCTCGGATGAGTTCGAAAACCAGCCAAGTTGGCCCATTTTTCATAGAGTAACATCCCTTTGATTACTGAAAATGCCAAATTATGACCTTGTAATCACCGTAGCCCCTTCAGTTTTTATCGGATCTTTCTGAAACTTACATTTAAGGTGGCTGGGAATAAAACCTCAGGTGAGTTCGAATACCGGCCAAGTCGACACATTTATCATAGAGTGACGTGCCTTTGATTGCTGAAAATGCCTATTTTCGACATTGTTATCACTGCTGCCCCTTTAGTTTTGAACGGATCTTCATGAAACTTACAAACAAGGAAGTCAGGCAGAAAGCTTGGAGGAGTTTGAAAACTCTTGTTTTTGAACTTGTCATCACCATAGCCACTTCAGTTTATATTGGATCTTCTTAGCAAGTCAGGAATAAAAGCTTGAATGAGTTTGAAAACCGGTGAGGTCAGCCTGTTTATCATAGAGTTAAATTCTGCTTGATTTTCAGAAAATGCTTACCCTGTCATCACCATGTCCTCCCATATAGCCTTCAGTAAAGGTTGGCACTTCCTTAAACTTTGAATCTGTTAGCTCAGGTGAGAGATACAGGACCAAGCTAGCTTGGTCCTCTTGGTGAACTTGTCATCACCGTAGCCCTTTCAGTTTTGATCGAATCTTTCTGAAACTTATATGCAAGGTGGCTGGGGATAAAGCCTCGGATGAGTTCGCATACCGGCAAAGGTGGCCTATTTATCATAGAGTTAGGTCGCTTTGATTGCTGAAAATGTTGATTTTTTACCTTGTCATCACTGTAGCCCCTTCAGTTTTGATCGGATCTTTCTGAAACTTATATGTAAGGTGGTTGGGGATAAAACCTCGGATGAGTTCGAAAACCGGCCAAGATGCCCCCATTTACTATATAGTTATGTCCCTTTGATGACTGAAAATGTCGATTTTTTACCTTGTCATCACCGTAGCCCCTTCAGTTTTGATCGAATCTTTCTGAAACTTATATGTAAGGTGACTGGAGATAAAACCTAGGATGAGTTCGAATACCGGCCAAGTTGGCCCATTTATCATAGATATACGTCCCTTTGATTGCTTAAAATGCCGATTTTTGACCTTGTCATCACCATAGCCCCTTCAGTTTTGATCGGATCTTTCTGAAACTTATATGTAAGGTGGCTGGGGATAAAATCTTGGATGAGTTCGAAAACAGGCCAAGTCAGCCCATTTATTGTAGAGTTATGTCCCTTTGATGGCTGAAAATGTTGATTTTTGACCTAGTCATTACCGTAGCCCCTTCAGTTTTGATCGGATTTTTCTGAAACTTATATGTAAGGTGGCTGGGGATGAAACCTCGGATGAGTTCGAAAACTGGCCAAGTCGGCTCATTTATTTTAGAGTAACATCCCTTTGATTGCTAAAAATGCCAAATTTTGACCTTGTCATCACCGTAGGTTTTGAACAGATATTTCTGAAACTTATTATACCCCCGGCATATGAAGTATGCAATGGGGGTATATAGTTTTTGTCTTTTCCGTCTGTCTGTCTGTGTGTCCGTAAATAATTATTTTGTGTCAAAGATATCTAAGGAACTGCTTCACATAGAAACTTGAAATTTTGCACACATGATCAGTATGACTACTTGTATTGTGGGAAAGAAAATAAGGGCCAAGGGGTCAGGCCTTTTAGAGTTATTTCCCTTTGTAGTTCTTGCTGTTTAATAGTGTATATTTTTATTTTGTGTCAAAGATTTCTCAATAACTGCTGTACATAGAAACTTGAAATTTTGCAAACATGATCAGTATGACTAGTTGTATTGTGGGAAAGAAAATAAGGACCAAGGGGTCAGGCCTTTTAGAGTTATTTCCCTTTGTAGTTCTTGTTTCAGCTGAGGTGATGGCACTGGCCGGGGGTAAACGTGCCCCACTGGGCACTTTTGTCTAGTATGTGAGGTGGCTGGGAATGAAATCTTGGATGAGTTTGAATACTGGCCAAGTCGGCACATTTGTCATAGAGTTACGTGCCTTTGATTGCTTAAAAATGCCTATTTTCGACCTTGTTAGCACTGCTGCCCCTTCAGTTTTGATCTGATCTTCATGAAACTTACAAACAAATAAGTCAGGCAGAAAAGCGCGGAGGACTTTGAAAACTTGTGAGGTTTGCCTATTTGTCACAGAGTAACATCCCTTTGATTGCAGCAGTTAATTGCTTATTATACCCCCGGCATACGAAGTATGCAATGGGGGTATATAGTTTTTATGTCTTTTCCGTCTGTCTGTCTGTCTGTCTGTCTGTCTGTGTGTCCGTAAATAATTATTTTGTGTCAAAGATGAGTGAGTGAGTGAGTTTTAGTTTTACGTCCCACCAACAGCTAAGGTCATACGGAGACAGGACCTGGGTTTAAAGAATTTGTGTCAAAGATATCTCCGGAACTGCTTCACATAGAAACTTGAAATTTTGCACACATGATAAGTATGACTACTTGTATTGTGGGAAAGAAAATAAGGGCCAAGGGGTCAGGTCTTTTAGAGTTATTTCCCTTTGTAGTTCTTGCTGTTTAATAGTGTATATTTTTATTTTGTGTCAAAGATTTCTCAATAACTACTGTGCATAGAAACTTGAAATTTTGCAAACATGATCAGTATGACTAGTTGTATTGTGGGAAAGAAAACAAGGGCCAAGGGGTCCGGCCTTTTAGAGTTATTTCCCTTTGTAGTTCTTGCTGTTTAATAGTGTATATTTTTATTATTTTGTGTCAAAGATTTCTCAATAACTACTGTACATAGAGACTTAAATTTGGTAGCAACAACCAGTATGACTACTTGTATGGAATGTGGCCTGTATATGCAAAGAACCTTTTGCTATTACCATTTTCAACTCAGGCGATGGCACTGGCCGGGGGTATACGTGCCCCACTGGGCACTTTGTCTAGTTTTTGAACTTGTCATCACCATAGCCCCATCAGTTTATATCGAATCTTCTTAGCAAGTCAGGAATAAAAGCTTGAATGAGTGAAAACTGGTGAGGTCAGCCTATTTATCATGGAGTTACATTCTACTTGAGTTGCAGAAATTGCTTACCCTGTCATCACCACGTCCTTCCATTAATCCTTCAGTAAAGGTTGGCACTTCCTGAAACTTTGAATCTGTTATTTTGAAATCGCACGAAAACTTTGGTTGCTGTGGCAATCACAAGGTCCCATAGACTTACCATGGGAAAATGCTTGTCATCACCGTAGCCCCTTCAGTGTTGATCGGATCTTTCTGAAACTTATAAGTATGGTGGCTGGGGATAAAATCTTGGATGAGTTCAAAAACGTGCCAAGTCGGTCCATTTTGCATAGAGTTACGTCTCTTTGATTGCTGAAAATGTCAATTTTTGACCTTGTCATCACCGTAGCCTCTTATGTTTTGATCGGATCTTTCTGAAACGTATGTGTTGTAAGATTGCTTGGGATTAAACCTCGGATGAGTTCGAAAACCAGCCAAGTTGGCCCATTTTTCATAGAGTAACATCCCTTTGATTACTGAAAATGCCAAATTATGACCTTGTAATCACCGTAGCCCCTTCAGTTTTTATCGGATCTTTCTGAAACTTACATTTAAGGTGGCTGGGAATAAAACCTCAGGTGAGTTCGAATACCGGCCAAGTCGGCACATTTATCATAGAGTGACGTGCCTTTGATTGCTGAAAATGCCTATTTTCGACATTGTCATCACTGCTACCCCTTCAGTTTTGAACGGATCTTCATGAAACTTACAAACAAGGAAGTCAGGCAGAAAGCTTGGAGGAGTTTGAAAACTCTTGTTTTTGAACTTGTCATCACCATAGCCACTTCAGTTTATACTGGATCTTCTTAGCAAGTCAGGAATAAAAGCTTGAATGGGTTTGAAAACCGGTGAGGTCAGCCTTTTTATCATAGAGTTACATTTTACTTGATTTGCAGAAAATGCTTACCCTGTCCTCACCATGTCCTCCCATAAAGCCTTCAGTAAAGGCTGGCACTTCCTTAATCTTTGAATCTGTTAGCTCAGGTGAGCGATACAGCTTGGTCCTCTTGTTTTTAAAAACAGCCAACCTGTCATTTCTACGGTCCTTCACTGTTATCCGCTGATTCAAGAATTGCTGTCGTCAGTTCAAGGCAAACGGGAAATAGTTGTCAGGTGAAATAACCGGCTGGAACTGTTTTAAATTGTAAACTGCTCTGTTAGGCTAAAAACAACAACAAAATATAAACAGATAACAAGTCCTTAGGCCAAAAAAAAAATAGGTGTGTTTCAGGTTTCAGCTTGAAAAAAAAATAGGTGGGGAAGGTCGATTTAATTTTTTTTTTATCTTAATTTTTTATTTTGTTTATACACTGTATAGAGCATTTCTGCGGAAATAGTAGTAGTAAACACCGAAATGCTCGGAAACTGACCGAATTAGAACAAATAAACCGCAACCGCTCGCGTAGTTCCCATCCGAGTCGTTTCGGCCCGCGATTTTTTTTACGAGTCGTTTCGCCCCGCGATTTTTTTTTTTTTTTTTGGCAATAAAAAATTTAGGGTCGGGCCTAAAACTTAGGTAGGGTCGGGAAACCGGAAACACACCTATTTTTTTTTTTTTGGCCTTACTAAACAGGTACACCACGTTGATTCAAGGTGGATAATGTTGGGATGAACGTATGAACAAAATCTACGATAAGACCTTGCGACTAACAAAGACTCAGTCTGATTAGGGTCTGCACTGTTTGCTTAGACACATCCATCCCAATATATAGGTTCATAATGGTAACAGGAATATTTAGATGTTGTAGTAAATAAAAGTATGTTGTGAGTACTTATTTGCTAGGGAAAAAAAATCCGAAATATTCCCACACTATTTCTTATCTGGAGCTCTAGGAAGAATTCCTTAGGGACTGAAAAACAAGGTTGACTCAGCCATGACAAACTAACCATTAGATTTGGAGCTATTGAAGTTCGACTGGCGTAAAAATCCTCAAAATTTGGACACCTTGAGGACTTGCTGTAATTGTCCGAAAATTTTTACAAATTTGTTTCACGATTCTGCAAGGAGTCCAAAAGGTGTGGATGGAGTGGTAAACAGTGCAGACCCTGATCAGACTGCTTTGAGGAGCAAATTCTTTCTTTCAAGAGTACATCCATATGAGAAGGAAATAACAAATTATAGTTAGCGTAAGTTCCTTGGAGGCTTATACCTTGGAAGTGTGTACAGAATGAAAATGAGTATGTTATAACCTAGATTTTGTTATGTTGAAGAGGATTATGTAAAATTAAATATTTCGAAAGGAAAAAAAAAAAAAAAAAAAAAACAAAGACTCAGTCTGCACATCAGTAGTTAACCATTTGGTTCCAGAATATTTATGTGGACGTTTTGAGAAAAGATAATTAAATTCTAATTCTATGTAATGTTGGTTGGTGCATGATGCTCTGTCTCTGGTCGGGCCCATCGGAGTCTAACCGTTGGTTTTCTTTTGCTCCAGCATTTCAGTGGTTTCTTGCTGACGAGTCCTCACCGTTGTTTTATCTCTGTGGTTGTTTGATTTTTTTTGTGTGTTCACGGAGATGTTGCACTGATAAGTAAGGAGGCTTCATGCGGATTGAACAAATTATTTGCCTAAATCGCGGCGGAAGTAAGGGCGAGGATAGTGGCCACGTCAAATCGATTTAAGCCCCCAACCCCCCCCCCCAACCCCCCCCCCACCCCCAGCCCCAGTGGAATTCGTTTCACTGGCCGTTCCAAGGCGGATCTTCTGTCGCGGTTTATCTTTGTTATGGTTTGTCTTTGAGTGTTTGTATCGCTTATATCATTTTGTTTTGAATAGCATCTGGCATTTTGTGGGTAAGTAACTGTCCTTTTGGCTTTCCGCTATTGATGTTTCCATTAGGGTCTGTTGTTTCATTTTTGTATTTCTTTCCCTTTGGTGTCTCTGGTGGGAGTTGTAGGTTGATTATATGGGCCCCGTCAAGCGATTTTGGTACTTATCGCCTATGCGAGCAGCGAAGGTTCAGGCGAGCCTGCGCATCCGCGCAGTCTCGCCTGAACCTTCGCTGCTCGCTCATACAAGCAGTGAATCAAGAGGAACCTTCAAACAGAAAGCCATATCCATGGCCCCTCTGAATGGCTGGGCATGCGCAGTTAAAATTTGTCATGACGGAATGCTCGAAGACCCAAATTCGCTTGGCGGGGCTCAATTATAATCGATTCTTGATTATTGCCGTCACTTCTACTTTAAAATCTTAACCCTTATCTTGCTGAATATTCATTTAAGCCACACCCATTTCTGTCTATCAACCAATCAAATTACTTGATGTAATTTATTGCTACAAATTCATAAATTGAATGCCAAACAGTGTAGATCCTGATCAGATGGCTTCTTCAGAAGCCATCTGATCTGGATCTACACTGTTTGCAAAGATAGGGGTTGTCGTGAACAGCAAGATAAGGGTTTACTTATATCAGATCTAGCTCTAATCAAGTATTTATTGTTCCCAAACCAAGTGTTTAGCTAAATTCAAGGCATTACGCAAACACGCCTATACAAATACATTGCCACCTTTATCGCCGAAAAAAAAGGTATGATGAAAAATTGTGATATTTTTCTGATTTGTGCTCAAAATATAGATCGAGGCGGTTCTAACGAGTACCCACAATCTATATTTTAGAGCAGAAATAAGAAAAATAAGGTATATCCCCGGAAATCCGAGCTTTACTATATAAAAGTTGGGTTCAAGGGGGTCAAAATTATATAGGCGTGTTTTCGTGATGGAAGTATTTCCTGTTCAGGGCCCATTATTTGGAAAAAGAGATTACTAAAAGTCTTAACCTAGGTTCATTCTCAGATAACTGAATATCCTGGGTGACTAACATCTAGATACGCTGATATCTGAAAACAGTCGTTGTTTGAAACGAATGCCTTCATCACCGTAAATATATATTTCTATTTATTTATTTTTTATTGATTTTTCTTAATTCTTCATTTATAGTTTATTTGCAAAATAATGTCATCACATTTGTATATTTTCATTTATTGTTTGTCGATTTTCTTATTGTGTTTTACTTCACGAAAACACGCCTGTAAAATTTTAACACCCCCCCCCCCAACCCACCCCAACCTCCACTTCAACCCCACTTTTATATAGTAAAAAGTTTGCAGGGTAAACCGTATTTGGCTTGTTTCTGCTCTAAAATATAGATTGTGGTACGCGTGATAACAATTTTTCTTCCGAAAGTTTCGCTTTTTCGGCGGTAAAATTTAAAATGTATTTGAATAGGTGTGTTTTTGATGGCCTCGTGGATTGGTAATTATACCAAACGAGACACACTATTACTTCCTTTCTTCCTTTCAATCGAAGCCATTTAGATTGGGTTGGTGATCTGACCTACAAATAAGACTGCTCAACATATGCACGCTGTAAAAACGCGTTCGGAATAAACAGAATGCAGCGCCAGTCGATGTCTATTTATAAAGCGTTCTAGATATCTGTTTAGAAGGCTTTTCCAAGCAGTCAAACCAAAGAAAAAAAATAGTACAATAGAATCAGATCCTTCTCTCACTTTCGTCTTTCGACTAAGCTGGCGTGGAAGTAACGTCGCCAAAATGGCCTGTACAGTGTTGTCGGGGAATTTAAACATCAAATCAAACAAACAAACAAACAAACAATGTTGTTTCCTTGTGACAAGGGCTTCCCATCCATATAAAACTTTTGACTTGTGACCTTGACCTTTATTGTCAGAACTTTTGGACCATTCAATATAGAGGTTTCATATTTGGCGTGCATGTTCCTTGTGACAAGGTGTTCCATCTCATGCAAAAAACCTAACCTGTGACCTTGACCTGTGACCTACTTAAACATAACCTTTTAACCATTTGAGATAGAGCCTTCATATTTGACATGTGTGTTCCTTGTAACAAGGGCATGCCACCCATAAAAATAGTTTGACTTGTGACTTTGGCGTTTGACCTACTTTATCAACACTTTTGAACCATTTGAGATATAGCCTTCATATTTGGCATAGAAGTATACAAAACAGAAGTTCTGGGACAACCCACCACCCCCACACTGTGTGGCCACCCACCCCCGAGGTCGGCCCTACCGAGTTGGGATGCCGAGGACAAAAAAAAAAATTTCATCCCCCCAATACTGTGGGGCCCACCCCCACCCCCCGGGACGGCCCCACCGAGCGGGGATGCAATAGAAAAAAAATATTTGTTTGCCTGCCATATCGCATGGCCAACACGTGACCAGCCTGCGCTGGCCAACAACCCCACCGGGCGGGGTGTGTTTGTATTAGAGAAATATAGCACAAAAATGAACAAGTGTCCTTGGATTCCTGTGGGGAAGAGAGAACCCTGCAACAATAATTGCCGCGGAGAATTCTGTGGGCGACACAATAGTGTCAGTAAGTAAGAAGGTAGGAAGAACGGAACCACTACTATGCACAAATTGTGGAGTGTCGGTGAAAACACACCATCGACTTTGTATGCAATGTGGTGTTAAATCAGTTATTACCATAAATTACATAAACAAGAATCGAATGACTCAAAAATAGTTTAGACGACTATCTGCCATTTCTATCTAGTATGGTTAAAAAGAGTTTAGATGGTTATATTCTAATTTTATTCCTATTAGAGAATTGTTAGTATATAGGTAAAGTCCAACAAAAATGCGGAAAGATTTTCTACTGTATTTCCTATTAGAGAATTGTTAGTATATAATTAAAGTTAAAGATACAGTAACATGGCTACTATGGATGAATACACAGAGCAGTTACTGGCAGAAATACCTGATAATAATTCGACTCTCCATCATGTGGTTCAAAACATCTTGGATGAGCCTATCCCAGATTCTGTCAAAGGGCGCTTGTTAAAACCCTTACAGCCTGAAAAATATCGACCTACCCCACCACCACGCAAAAAGAAGGCCGCCAAGAGAAAGGCCATTGAAGAGTAATTTGACCCTATCTCCCGCAAGAAAGTCCTGAGATGTGTGAAGGAGTATCAGGATGAGATCCTGGACTTGTTTACATCTGCTGAACAGATAAAAGAAAAGCCAATCTCCAGTCAGACCCCATGAGTTATTGGCGACTTCTTGAGGGGCTGGCAGATGAACGTGCCTACCAATAATCCTCATAGTGCAGACCCCAGGACTTTCCTCGAGGCTGAGGTGCCCTAAATCAGTAGCAAGCTCGAGAAGATCGAGGCGCTTTGTGGTGTGAAGTTCCAGTTGGCTCTCAAGATTCAGCTTCGGAAGGACAATCCAGACGGTAGTGAGGAGTACACAACCCCCGTGCTGCGCCACAAACAGGAGGCCCTTCTCCAGGCCAGCGAAATCAAGGGGGCCCTCGATAAAACCTTCACACAGATCCAAAAAAACACTCGAAAAGTGAACACAGTGAGGGTCTGGCTGGGTTGTAGATCAGGTACAGACCCTTTGGCTGGACATTGCCAGATATCAGCCTCTTCGGGCTAGGCCCAACATTCCACTCCCAGCAGAATAAAGATATTAAAAGGCACTGGTTAACATAAAGAACAAGGACCAATACTGCTTTCGATGGACGCTCCGAGCGGCTCTGGCAAATCCGCCACCACCACATCATCCAGAGAGACCAAGTTGGTATCCTACCAATGATGGTCTGAACTTTGAAGGGATTGATAGTCCCACACCCATCTCACAGATACCAAAATTTGAGCGGCAGAACAACCTAGCCATCAATGTGTTCGGCCGGGACAAGGGCATCACTGTCCTTCGTCTCAGCACACAACCACAAGAGATACCAAGGATCAATATGCTGCTGATCAGTGCGAAGAAAAATCACTTCCACTACACCTAGATAAAGAACTTCAACCGCCTCCTCTACAACCAGAGCAAGTTCCATAAAAAGAAGCACTTCTGTGAGCGCTGTCTTCATTGCTACACGAGAGAAGACCTGCTGGAGGCCCACAAGCTTGAGTGCGAAGGCATCGACCAGACGGCTGTCCGGGTGGATATACCAGAGGAGGGTAAGAACAAGCTCACCTTCCAGAACCACCACAAGCAGCAACCAACCCCATTCGTCATCTATGCAGAATTTGAGGCCCTCACCACCCAGATCGAGGGCCCCGAACGCGATCCTACAAAAAGTAACACCCAACAAACGCAACAACATGAGGCTTGCAGCTACTGCTATATCGTGGTGCGGTGTAATGGAACAACAAAGCCGCCTGCCGAGTATCGTGGCCCAAATGCATCAGAGCACTTCTTAAAATCACTCCAGGAGGAGGAGCGCAAGATTAAGAGCGTGCTAGCCAACCCTAAAAACATACGGATGACACGAAAGGACTATCAGGTCCATAACAATGCCGCGAATTGCTATATATGCGAAAAACCGCTAAACGGTGACTCTGTCCGCGACCACTGTCATATCACGGGTAAATATCGAGGGGCAGCTCACAACGCCTGCAACCTTAAACTGAGGCTAAGCCCAAAGACCACCGTTATTCCTGTGGTGTTCCACAACCTCAGAGGGTACGACACCCACCTGCTCTTGCAGGCCATCTCGAGGGTCGAAGGCAGAGTTTCCTGCATCCCCAACAACACAGCAAAATACATTTCCTTTTCTCTCGGACAGCTTCGCTTTATCGACAGCGCCCAGTTCCTGCTAGCTTCCCTTGATAAACTGGTGGCGGCAAATAAACCAGAAGCTTTCAAGATAACATCGTTCTACGAGCCAGACAAGCAGAGGTTTGAGCTATTAACCCGAAAACGTATCTACCCATATGAGTAAATGGACTCCTGGGATCTCTTCGTTGAGACCAAGCTCCCTCCGAAAGAGGTATTCTACAGCAAGCTCGCCGACGAGCACATCAGCGACGACGACTACGCCCACGCGCATAGAGTATGGGAGATCTGTGGGTGTAAGACCCTGGGGGACTACCACGACCTCTACAATCGCACAGATGTTCTCTTGCTGGCTGATATTTTCGAGGAATTCCGAAAGACCCGCCTGACGCAGTACAGTTTAGACCCAGCGCACTACTACACCAGCCCGGGGCTTTCGTGGGACGCCCTTCTCAAAAAGACAGGAGTAGAGCTCGAGCTACTCACAGATTACGACCAACATCTATTCACCGAGAAGGGGATGCGTGGAGGTATCTCAATGGTCTCAAAGCGCTATGCTAAGGCCCACAATCCTCAGGTTGAGGATTATGACCCAGAAAAGCCTAGTAGCCACATCCTATACCTCGACGCAAACAATCTCTACAGGTGGGCTATGAGCCAGGCACTCCCCACCGGCGGCTTCCAGCGGGTTGATGTATCGGGACTCGCAGAAACCATTGCAGAACTACCCGCAGACAGTGAAGTGGGCTATATCCTAGAGGTAGATATGGAATACCCAGCAGAGCTGCACAAGGCACACAACACCTATCCGCTAGCACCAGAGCGCCTAGTGGTCAAGAATGAGTGTGTGTCGGAGTACCAGCGCGAACTTCTCGATGGAGCTTTGTGGGGAGCACCTACAGAGGTTGAGAAGTTAGTAACGCACCTTCGCAACAAAGACCGTTACGTACTCCACTATCGGAATCTCCAGCTTTACCTCTCTCATGGCATGCTTCTAACCAAGATTCATCGCGCCCTTCGGTTCCAGCAGAGCCCCCGGATGGAACCCTACATCCGGATGAATACTGAGCTCCGGAAGAAGGCCACCAGCGACTTCGAGAAAGATCTCTACAAGCTAATGAACAATTCGGTCTTCGGCAAGACGATGGAGAACCTCCGCAGGCGTGTCGACATCAAGCTGGTCCGCACCAACGAGGAAGATAAACTCACATGCCTCATCGCAAGCCCGCCTTTGTTAGAGCCACCATCTTCGACGACGACCTGGCGGCTGTCCAAATGCATAGGAGTCGTCTTGTGCTCAGTCGCCCGGTTTACGTGGGGATGAGTATCCTATACCTCTCGAAGACCCTGATGTGTGGTTTCTATTACAACCAGCTCCAGAGGCAGTACGGGGACCGCTGCAAGCTGCTCTACACAGACAGAAGACGTCTACGAGTATATGGCCAGACATCAGAATCTCTACGACACGTCCGACTACTCGAAAGACCACCCGCTGCACAGCACAGAGAACAAGAAGGTGTTGGGTAAGATGAAGGACGAGTGCGCTGGGCAGCCAATCGCCGAATATGTGGGCCTGCGGCCGAAGATGTACTCCATCCTCCAGGCATCTGGAAAGAACATCAAGAAGGCCAAGGGTGTTGGAAAAGCAACTGTCAAGAAGCGCATCAGGCATGAGCAGTTCAAAGAGGCTCTCTTTGAGAAGCAAACCTTCCGTCATGGCATGGATGTTCTTAGGTCGGAGCGACACCGCATCTACGGTCAGCATTTCAACAAGGTGTCGCTGTCGCCCTTCGATTCTAAGCGTTGGATCGCAGAAAACGGAGTTGACACACAGGCTTATGGTTACAAAGATTACATCACACAACAAGAGATGGACGCGTTCGTTGAGGAACTGGGGCGGTCCATCCAATAACTGAAATCATAGGATAAAGGATGGTTCCCAAGAGAGTTCTAACCCAGGAGCCGGCAACTACAGACCCCCACAGAACCTCGAGATACTGCAGGCGAAAGTTCCGAGACCCAGGACCACTGAAGTAGGACGTAAACCAAACGGATGAATTGTCACCCGATAGATGGATTCAAACTCCGCGCTTGAGAACCCTATCCGGAGGAAGCTGAGTGTCCGGTGGCGCAACAAGAAGTTCTTCACGCACAAAACCGCGCTGAGGTCCATCCTGCAAGTAATACACCACGGGCTCATCAGACTTGGTGACTGTGCGCCCGAGCCGGTGCACATCCAGGGACCATATGGGATCAGTCGCTCGCCGGCGCCCCCCCCTTCAAGTTCGTCAGGCTGGTACAAATAACGAACGCCGACGCCGGAGGGGATTATTGTCTCCTCGAGACCAACAGGACGACAAGGAACTACAGAGGAGGGCTTTACTGCCACCGATCGCGCCCTTATGGCCTCAGAGGGCTTTTTGCCGGTCAGTCGGGTGACCTCACCATTCAAGGCTGTCACAACGGCAGGCAACCTTTTCACCCACTCTGTAGACCGCTGACCAGAAGTGAGTCACATCTCCTGAGCGTACTGGTGCCCAAAGAGCCGCTCAGCCAAGGTACGATTGAAGCGCTCAACAATGCCCTGGTCCCGATGGATGTCAAACCTACCGCGCCGACCTTGACAGAGTGCTTTGCCAACAGCTGGCTGACAGAGCCCATGAACTCACGACCGGGTCGACCTGGAGCAATTTGGGCCACCTCAACGGGCCTCGCCTGTAGATGCGATACAAAGCTTCAGCAACCTCTTTGGCTTCTTAAGTGGCCAGTGGCTCAGCTTCTTTGAAGCGTGAGGCTATATCAACCACGGTAAGGGCGTATTTGTACGTGCGCTTGTTCGCTTTGCGAACACGGTCGTGTGGTAGAAAGAGCAGGTCACCTTGATGGACCTCGTTCGGCTTGGTGATGTCGAATTTGGGTCGTGGAACGTGCTGCGGGGCGACGAGGTAGATCTGCCAGACGGCCTGCTTCTTCAACCAAGCTCGGGCCACATCTTCTGAGGTCATAGCCGCAGAAGCCAGCTTCTTTATGGCCTCAAGACCCCTCCAGTAACCCTTAGGGCTGTAATAAATATCCGCAAGGCGCCGATGCATGTATTATTGTTGCTTTGTTAGCATTAAGTCTCTTACGGAAACAACTTCTTGTCTAGGCAGCCTGCACTCTTTTAAGCTCACCAGCAAGAAATATACAGGTGCCACTGTGACCAGATTTGTCCAACTCTTCCAACAGCTTGGTACGGGCCGTCATTAACGCCTCGTCTCTCGCACGTTGAAATAACTTCTTTTTTCCTCCTCTGACAAACCAACAGTTTGTTTCTGGCGCTGACGAATTTCTTCTTTCATCTGATCGAACATGGCGATTTCACACAAAATCAGGCGAAATTCCGTTTCAGATATATTATCGTCGTTCAGCACGATAGAAATGCGGTCAGCGATTGAGTTTAGCTTCGACTCAGCCAAGATACGAATCTCGTCGTGTTTTTTTTGCTTTTGTTTCGAGTTTTCGTCCGATACATTTCCCGCCAACGCCAAGCAACCCACACAAAATCGCGCCAGCTCCAAGGCCAATGGCAACAGGCGTCGTGATGATAGTTGACAAGAGCCCGACACAAGAAGCAGCCAGCCCTGCGCTAGTCGCAGTAAGCGTGGTATCAATCCCATCAACAACATTAGCCCCGCGACGGTACTTCTTGTACAGCGAGGCTCTAAAGTCTCGTTCTTTTTCGAGGCGGAATTTGACCTCGGCCACGTGCTGAAGGCGGTGTTTGTCTCCGGTTTCAAGTCCTGGGTAGAGGCCCATCGTGTACTACCCCTCGAGCTGGGTGGGTTTAAATAGACAACTGGCTAATAATGACTATAACTTGGTCTGCTGTGAGCGCACCGGGCGTAAATCGCAGCCTTTTGAGAGACACTGGGCCTATAAAAATATTATGTAGGTCTAATTTACGGTGTTCAACTTGGTGTTGGAAACCTTCAAGAGTGAACTGCACTCGAGGCGTTTCTTGAACTTGTATATAAATCCCAACTTCTTTATTAGCATTTACTTGACTCCACTTGAGCTTGAAGCCGGGTAACACATCAACAAAGTCGTCGGGTCTATCTCCGAGAATTAGATCAAGGATGATCGATGATGTTGGCAAGTTCATACCAATGATTCCCGCTGGGGAAATTCGAAGACTATTTTCAGGATTCCCTGCCGGTTGATGCTTGTCTTCAGCACGTTATCTTCGGAAACGACAATGTTCTTCGTCCAGGGGATATACGAGCACAGTCGAGTGCCACTATTCCCTACCTTCCTAACTTTGTGCTGCTTTCCAGTCACAACGTACGGAGACGAGATTTGTATGTCAATAAGCCACCCAGTTTGTTGGACGGGGTCCGCAAAAGCAACCCACTTGCTCCCAGTGAAGGCCAGCTTATGAACCCGCCTTGGAACGGCATGTGAGGTATCTACGTCGCCGAGATCACCGAATTTCAATGACCCCGGTTTTGCGACCTCTTTTCTTTTGTAGACTCCATCAGAGAGCTGGAAGGCATACAATCGATCTTCCTTCCCGTCCTTATCGATCCCCTCAGTGTCACCAAGATCAGCCAATGCCACCCAGGGGCAATTTCTGCCCCACCGGGGCCGCTTGCGTCAACCATTCCTTATATGTAGGGTTGCGCTCATATACTCGAATGGTAACATCTCCCCGTTGGTGTCTCTAAGTGAGATAGTTATCTGTGAAATAGGCCATGACGACAACATTTTGTACTGTACGACAGGAAATGATTCAGTTCTACCAGATTCACACTTTTCGTTCTCGACAGGGACAGATCTAAGCAGTGTAGAGGGGCGACCGTTATGCAGATTGTCTGAAGTACTTAATTCAGCAAGATGAAAGTAGACCTCACGATGGACGGCCAGCTTGTGTGGCTTCTTTGCAGTGAACGTCTTGGTGCGGCCTCCTTCCAAGTGATGGCCATTGTCATTGATCAGCGCCACTGGAGGGGGTTTGAAAGTATTGTCGGAAAAGCCTAAGATATTAGCTAATTCGCGATTCATTGTTATAACTTCTCCGGGCTTTACCGTTAATTGCAGAAGACCAGACGGTTCATCTAGAGTGAGTTCGGCATTCAACCGCTGAAACACCTTTTCGTTCAACTCACAGACGTTATAATACCCATCAGGTATTGTTTTTCAGTCTTTTTATTTGATACCTTACTGTTCCTTTTCACCGTGCATATGTTGTACCACCAGTGACAATACGTCAACTCGCAGCGAGCAATCCCTCGCTCACCCGCAGACAGGGTCCTGGCAAGATTGATTGGCACATCGTTTTGAACGCCAGTGAGTGTGATGTACATGATAATCACCAAAATGGGTATAAATACAAAGGCGTTTACGTTTAATAGCTCGGCAAAATATCAGGCAGGCGGCCATTTCAAATATAAAGAGTCAGGAGCAGGGGCGTCCATCCTAGTCATAATGGTTGACGATAAGGCAAGTAAGTTCCTTTCCAAGTACCCGTACGTCCTCGCCGATAATCAAAACCCTCCGCTTACCGGGGATGTCGCTGTGGCAAACAAGGCGTGGGACAACTGGGTGGATACTCCCTTCAGCTGGTGGCAGTGCCAGCTGAACTTTGCGGTTAGGTGCGCAACCGCCGGATGTGGTGTCTCATTCCAGGACCATCTCCAATCGGATGAGCCCCTTCTTGCAAGCCTGTATTGCTTTCATGTCTATTATACGACGAGGCGTCTGCTTGAGGAGCTAAAAGTCGCCCTCCCTGGGGACAAGTCAAATTCATGGTTCGATAACCAGTATGTTTCGCCTGATACAGATTGGAGGCAAAAGCTGGATCACGGGTATCAAGGCCTCGGATCTTTTCTTGGATCCTTCATAACCCCGGGGAATACCCCTTATTTCTCCCGAAGGACTCGATACGTCATAACCGGGATTTTTCAAAGGCGTGGACGATGTTCATTCTAGATAAATCAGAAGGGTTCACGCAAGCGGGTGTCGAGCGCCTCAACGACTCGATTCGGACTTACGTTTGGGCAATCTTGTGAGCGCAAGCTCAGGCCCGTTCCAACATTCTCAAAGTCGGGACGGGGTTCTACCCCCAAAAGCAGTTTACGGCGAATCTCGAAGACGCCATCGGCTCACCCGTCGACATCCCAAGCAGCATCGATCGCTATCAAAAGACGTTGCAATATACATCCACCCCAGTGGATTACGTCTGCGGAAGAGCGCTCTACTTGATGCCGAGCGACATTGCACTCCACCCCGGCAATATCCAAGATTATAATAACCCAATCCAAATAGCGGGGCCACAACCCAGGAAAAAACAAGGCAGCAATGATCAATCCTGCCTCTAAAGTCGATAGGACCTTCCAGGGAGCCGATCCGCGAGTACTCGCAGGGCCACCGCCCGAAGAGTCGCCTACGTCTTCCTCGGTTGCTCCGCCAGCAGACTGGAAATCCGGTCTCGACCATGAAGAAGAAAAAACAGCTCTCATAGTCGCAGGGATTGCACTCGGTCGTGATAACCAGTCCCGTGCAGCCACGAGAAGAAGGGCCCCCCACGCCGATGACCAAGGCCCACAAATTATCTGCGAGCCACGAAGCGGCCTTCCCTAGCGTGCTCAAGAGCCAAGAGACGATGGACGCGATGATTCCGGGCAGGGCAGCGGGGCCTTGCCGGCCAAATTAGCCAGAGCACGCCCGAGGGACTGTAGGTGCTTTTTTACCCACTCCTTGACTCCGCCCTTACCGGGTGGCTTTGGAGCCGGAACCGGTACACTCCCGCCGCCGGTGAGCGCAAGCACTAGGGTCGAGATTGCCATCCCAACCGCTGTTAGGATGCTCACGATCGTTTTCCCCTGTTCGCTGAAGAGGGTGCGAATGCGCTTAGCCAGCGTCTTGTCTTCATGAAGGAGCCGCCTGAATGTCTCGAGGATTCTGTTAATCTGGGACCGAAGAGCTTCTCTGTTCGTAGAGAGGGCTTCGAACCTCGACTGTCTTTCGATTTCGATATCAGAGAGCTCGCCCTCCAGTTTTCTGATTCGGTCTTGAATCTCCTGCTGCATCTCGGGGTCGTCAATTTCCGTCAGTTTCCGCCGCTCCCTGGCCAAGCGTTTTTCAACTTGGGATTTTCCCTCGTCGACCTTTGACAGCTTCGCCAGGTTGTTCGCCAACTCATCTCTGGTTCGAGTCATGGCCTTTTCAAGCCCAGCGAGCTCTCTTTTGGCCTGGGCGACCCACGCGGTGTCGATAGGCTGATCATCAATTGTCTTCAATGCGGTCTCGACATCCCCTGTTGTTTGAATAACGTCGTGGGCTACGCCGGGGAGCTCTGTCATCTCCACGGATTCAATGTTTTTGGGGAGGGTTTCCTCTGCTTTTTGGAGTGTATCCACAGCCTCTTTGTTGAGACGCGGCATATTCGATTTATAGTCGGTGAGCCCCAGTGATTTCCGAATTGCATTTACACTCCCTGTTCCATATCTCGAGGCTAGTGTGGACAGAGCCAGAAACCGGAATCCTTGTCGCAGCGATAGGAATCTTTTTGTCGCCGGGGGTCCAATAGAGTGTTTTACTATCGTCATCAATCCCAAACTGGTCATAGTCGACACTACCTTCGAGGCGCAACCCCTTATAGGCACGGCTCACTTCTTTGTATAAAGTATCGACCAGGAGCTTTTTCTGAGCCTTAAGTTCTGCCTGTTTCAACTCACCTCGCAGGTTCTGAAATTGTCCCCGGCCGCGCGTAATCCTTGCTCGACGTCCGGTGGAGGGTCCATAACAGCGTCTGGCAGGTCGAACACATCATAGTCGGCGTCATCATAGTCGGCGTCATCATAAGGGTCGGGCCAGTCTTCGAACGTGGGGTTTTCAAAGTCAGCCATATTTATGTAATAAGTATGTTTAAGGTTGTCGCGCATCTTTAAAACAGAGTTTGTCGAGTGTCAACGAAGCTGACACCATGTCTCAAGTAAGTATGGACGAAAGCTTGACCCCTACCGGTGCCTCCGCGAACCCCCTTGGGGTGAAAGGGGTGAGGCAATCGGTGTCGATAACTAACAACCTCAGCACGATCGGCCCGAACCAGCAGCTTCTGGTTCGATTCCCCAACTTCAGCAAACATGATGTCATCGTCCCCGGGACCGCGAGGTTGGCCTTCACGATCACGCTGCACAGCGAAGATGTTAATCGAACCTGGTTCAGAACCTAGGCCGCGCCCTCGTGAAAAAGACCGTCATTAAAATTTCGGGAAATGAGGTCCTCAGCATCGACGACAGTGATGTGTACCACTGCTACCGCGATCTCTGGAGGACGGCTTCAGAGAGGAAAAATGGCAAGTACCAAGGCATTTATACGTCGGAAAACCAAAATACGACGAGGATCCGAATCAATGCTGGGAACAAAGATGAGTCCGTTCTAGCGGAAAAAAGCCGTCGCCGATGCTTTCGGCAATCGTTTCTACATCCCACTGGACTTCGAGCTACTCGAGAGCCACATGCCATTCTACCAGAGTGCGCTTGAGCTCCCGTTCAACGACTACAACCGTGTGATCCAGACCACAGGCAAAGGTGCCTCTTTCGACATTGGAAACATCTGTCTTAAGTATGACATGGAAACCCTGGCAGAGCTGGCCCAAAAGATCAACAACAAGTACAGAAGCCGCATTTCAATCCTATACGACATGGTACTGCGGCACCGCAAAATCGGTTAAGACAAGAGCGACACCCTCTGGAATATCAATCTCAACGTGCCCGGCCGCAGCATGAAGGGCATCCTGATGTTCTTTGAGGATGAAGCCGCGCAACAGCCCTTTGCTCGCGACACAGAGGTCTTCTATAACCCGAAAATCGCCATGGTCGAGGTCACCATCGATGGGATCCCCAACCAACTCTTCAGCCAAGGGATGCAATCTTACCAGATGTTTGATGAAGCGAGGAAGCTCTTCGCAGCCGGTAGCAAGCGACACCCTGAAGTGGCAACGGTCGAAAAAGACCTTGCCCTAGCCGACGTCAGCCTTGCAGAATACCTCACCAGTATGTACGCGCTGTGGCTTGACCCCAGGACAAGCGACGACGACCGGCTCCACGGCTCCGGCAGGCGGAAAGAGAATGCCAGCGAAGGTGTGACCATCCAGATAACGAAAAGAGCCGAGGCTGCTGGCGCATTGAACATCTACCTCTACGCCATCATAGGTGCACAGCTTAACATCGAAGATGGCCGGTTCGTCTCAGCGGTCTATTGATGTTCCTGAGGAACGATTAATAAATTTCCTACCGCGCACGGCCCATTCGGCGGCAATATGCGGGCAAACGAGATGCGGAAAAAAACGTTTTTATCCTCGATCTGCTCGAAGGCCCCTACCGGGAGTTCTTTCGACACATCGTGGTCCTCTGCCCCACAATAAAGTATAATAAAACATACCAGCGCCCCTGGATGAGGACCGATCCTGAGGTCTACGTTCTAGATCCAGGCGAGCGCCTTCACGATTACCTGCGAGCGTTTTTCCAGGTGTTTATGGGCGAGCCTACCTTATATATCATCGATGACTGCTCGGCCACGAAGGCTTTGACGAAAAAGAAAGACGTGCTGTCAGAGCTAGCGTTCTCGGGCCGCCACGCCGACCGGAGCGTCTGGGTCCTCACCCAAAAGTACAACTACGTCCTGAAGGACTTGGTGAGGTAGCAGTTAGCCGAGACAAAGCATGCTAAGCTTTTATTAAAGACAGACCAACCAGCTGCTTATATGGTGTTAAGTAATGTACGAAGTAACTGAAGGACTGCTTATCACAGTGCTTGGCGCGCATCTGGTACTGCTGTTCTTTATTGCTAGGCAGTATGTTTACATTACTCGGATGTAGGTTAACACACGCGCACGCTTCTGCCAGTGCTTTCGACACCATAT
This sequence comes from Lucinisca nassula, assembly GCA_963580285.1. NCBI lineage: Eukaryota > Metazoa > Mollusca > Bivalvia > Lucinida > Lucinidae > Lucinisca > Lucinisca nassula. Next base: position 76,919,363 of record OY757023.1, read on the forward strand.
TAGACTGGTCCGCCAACTCGCAATGAATCGCAAAGCAATAGCTATGGACTGCACCATGACGAACTGATCGATGAGCTGATAAGAACGATAGAGCAAAGGCAGAACGCTGAAGCTCCAACTGCGGAAGGAACGGCAGCGACGTCAGAAAGCCATGAGGAGCCACTCATCGAGGAACGGGTGTAAAAATAACGTGAAAGGCTCGCCGCATTGGTGGTGGGAGGCCAAGCCAAGCAGTATGGACTAGTGGTCCATGGGAAGGTACTCACCGCAGAACAGATCGACGCTCTGGACAATAACGAAATCGAAAAGCTTTACGCCCGCTATGAAACAAGGCTTGGGGCAGAGATGACGAAGACGCTGGGGTCTACAGCGCTCAAGCTTTATGCGGGGCTGGCATCTAGGTTTCCCCGATACCGGCCGAAAACCAACCTGGTCTTATTGCTGACCTCGAAGGCGACCCGCTTGTCGGACACGCACTTAGCAGTGCTACCTGCGAGCTCTACCATCGCTATGGCATGTACTTGGCGCCGCTAACTGCCGCGCTTGCTATAGTGAAGCACTGTCGATTTGGACATCAATGCCCTATTACCATCTATGACATAAACGGCGCAACAGGAGAACCAAGATCCAGCACAGAGTCCGGCAGACAGAGTTACGACCCCCAAGCCTTTGAGAAGAAACACGGTTATGGATCCGAAAAAAGTGGCGGCCGGGCGTGCTGGAGCTGCTGCCAGAAAAGGCCAAACAGGAACGGCTGCTCGAACAGCTTCGGACGGCCAAAGACTTATTTCGTCCACCCGTCAGCGCAGCTGATGTCAGTATTCCTCCAAAGGAAGCGCTCTTAAAGGAACCGTCACGCAGTAGTGTAGCTTACAACCATGGACTAACCGACTGGACCCCATGGATCATTGGGGCTTGTCTTACGGGCGGTGCACTCATGTTTCTTCTGCGCTTGCGCGCCACACAGGCGGTAGAAACGCCACAAGTGGTTGTTTCGCACGCTAAGCAACCACAGTTAAAGACAAGCCCAGACCCATTCTTTATGGAGTGAAGCCCGTTGCGTAGCAATAAGGACAACCCCGGCAACTGATGGTAAAATGCTTGTCAACGCGCTCTACCATAGCGCAGTCGTCTGTGGCATCACTGTTGGAAACGCCCCGCTTGGTAAGATGGCGATTGGGGGTAGCCCCCCCCCCCCCCGAAACTAGACTTCATACACCGCGATGTGGACATGGCCATAGTTGACGTCGCTCTCGCCATGGCAACCAAAAACATGCTAATTAAACAGGGCTGATACCTGCTGATATCATGAAGTAATGGCAAGTATTACTATGCTCGTTGGCGGTGCCCTGGTGAACACTTTGGCGTTCTCGGGATCGAACTTCTTGTTCTCCATGTTGAAGAGCTCTGGCGTGGACGAAGAACGCATGCGACATGATGAAGCGGTCGAGCAGTTACAGGCTGCACAGCGGAAACGGACCGAGCGTATTGATTTCATCACTGAGGAACTCCGCCGCCAGGGGCACGCCGTTCGAACTTTCGAAGACGTCGATGACGCGATGCGCCTGTATGCGCAGGTCGCCGGAAAAATTTCAGCCTTGCTGACCTGGGCGCCGAGCCCCAGCTCTCCAACTTTTACCAACCGAGTGACGACCAGAAAGAACGCGAGATTGCCTTCATCATCTTGGGAATGGGTGTGACAGGCTTCGCGGCATACAAACTGGCCTCATTCCGATCATGAGTTTTGTCTTTAGGATGAAATGGTCACAACAGAGTGGTTAGTACGGAATGGGCACAATCAATTGGCTGATAAGTGTCTTTAGGATGAAATGTGTTACAACCGACTATGTAGGACCACAGCTGGCTGGTTACATCTGATCCGGTGTTTTTAGGACGCATTGGGTACTTGTTAGTACCGAATGGGTAAACAGGCTGGTCTGTGTCTTTAGGATGAAATGGGTACTGGTTAGGACAGAATGGGCACAACTAGCTGGTCAGTGTCTTTAGAAGGAAATAGGTTCAACTGACTAGTTAGAATCGAAGAGGCCTCACTCGCTTGTAAGCGATCAATTACTTCAGTCAAGATTACCATTATGAAACAAATCGTCTGTTGTATTCGATAAAACATTGACAAAACTTTTTTACCTTGACAAAACTTTTCTGTCTTGGCTAAAATAAAAATATCAGGGCCCAGGATTACAATGCGTACTTAAATTTTAAGTAACTACTTAAACTAAGTATTTACTTAACTGTCGTATAAAGTGAACTACAAAGAATTTCTTTCGTTTAAGTCGATACTTAACCAAAGAAAATACTTAAATATTTAAGGTAACCCAGGTAGGTACCTTAACTTTTAAGATTTGACCTTGACACATGAATGTATATATCAACAACGGCAAACACGAGAGCTTTTATTTGCTCGAAATCACCGGTCATGGTCGGTAGCTCAGACGGTAAAGTGTTTGCATCACATACAAGTGACCCTGGATTCGGGTCCCGGTCGAGCCACTTTGTTTTCCTCCTTGTAGCGCAAGTCGACTTGGCGATGAGGTATAAAAACTGGGAGGTATTTCTCCTTTGGTGTGTCACAGTTTTCGACCGATAGAGCTGTATAAAAACTTCCCTTTACATAATACTGTATAATACTGGTACGAGTAACAGGGCAACAACTTATTGTTTTCTGTAGGAAGGGTCTTACAAGCGAAAGGGGGTCTTAAACGACTTGGTTGTTTTTTTGTCAGGGTAGGTGTGTATATGTTTGATTGATTGATTTGATGTTGAAAGTCCCCGTCAACTATATACAGGTCATTTTGGAGACATTGCTCCTATTTTGTGGGACTTTTACCCGACATTGAGATGAAATGACTTCTCAAGTCTGTCGCCCAATGAAACTAATAGGGTTTATAAGCATGGACGGTCCGACTCGCGCCGCTTTTCCTGTGCATGCCATAGGGGCTTGAATCATGAAAAAAAGGAAAGAAAAGAAAAAAAAGATTCAAGCCCCTATGGGCAGGCTTAGATCCTCTAAGTGGGTAACCAGTACTCGTGTGCGGTCGGATTCAGCTCTGCGTGGAAGCGTCATGCAGCCATTTTTTTTTCTTCAAGCCCCGATGGGTGGGCGGGTCCGACAGGTTTGTGTGTCGGGGGATGGGGGGTTGGGGAGGGAGGCTGGCGCATATCACTTTTGTCTGTTATTTAAAAACTGATCCTGTGGCACAGCGGGTCCATGTTCCTACGCTTATGCATGTCCTGCTATTTTTACGCAAACAATGTTCACAACCATCATATGCCGTCTTTATATTCAGTGTCATGAAATAGTATGACGCTACGTGCATTTAAGAAATGACTTTTATTTTTCTGCTTTCATGAAAGTATGAACGAACAGGGTCGCCTGCAAAGTAAATGAACTCCGAAGGGGCTCATATAAACTTTGCTAGCGACCCGCTGTCGTTCATACCTTCATGAACATCGAAAAAATATTTCTTACATTTACATTCTTTTTTCCTCACTTATAAGGCAAACTGTTACAGCTGAAAAACATTTACACGCAGTTTTCTATAAAGAGCGGAACGCCCAATGAGATCATAGAGAACCATGGTTTAGACTGGCGTCACTTGACGTCATGGAAAATCATATGACTCGATGCGTTCATTGAAGTATGAACAGCATTGTTTTCTATATGTTTACATTAGTCTTTACACTTGAAATGTAAATAATTACTATTTTGGCGTGAACAACTGTAGTGTATGACAGCGATGTACATTTGCTGGGCAAATGGTCATAGAAAAGGCAATAAAATCCAATTCAAAATCCAATTCGAAGGCCCGTTTCGTAACTTTCATATGAAAGGACCATTTGTGTAAGATTCGCGATATCAAAATATATTAAATACAAAGAAGGTTTTTTGGGTTGATTTGAGATTCGTCCTCGCAACACTATTTAGGTTTGATTTTGGAAGTGTTGCTTTCAATTTTGTCGGACTTTTACCCGACATTGAGATGAAATTACATCTCAAGCCCTTTCGCCCAATCAAACTCGTATATGCACGGACGGCCCGACTTGCACCACTTTGCCTGGGCAGGCTTAAGCCTTCTAAGTGGTTTACTGGAGGTCGCGTGTGGTCGGCTTGTGCTGGTTGGGTGAGGCAAGGTGACGTGTATCTTGCATCACTTGGGTATCCAACTGATATTGGCCACAACCAATCATATGCTTCTTCTCCTTGCCTTGAAACGCTAAATAAAAATAAGTTTGAGGCGTACCACCTCCCTTGTTTGTTTTGTTTGATTTGAGGTTTAACGTCCCCGTCAACACTGTAAAGGTCATTTTGGAGACGTTGCTTCCAATTTTGTGGGACTTTTACCCGACATCGAGATGAAATGACATCTAAAGCCCTGCCGCCCATTGAAACCAATAGGGTTTATATTCTCGCACCGCTTTGCCTGGGCAGATTTAGATCCTCAAAACGGATTACCAGTACTCGTGTACGGGTCGATTTCAGCTCTGCGTGGTAGCATCAAGCAGTCCCTCTATTTCTTCAAGCCCCGATGGGCGGGGACCGTCCACCTCCCTTGTAAGCTTGTGCATGTGAGTGATTGAGTGGGTTTTGAGGTGAGTGAGTGAGCGCTTTATGTCTCATCAACTGTAAGGTAATACGCAGATAAGGACCTCATTCATAAAAAAGGACGGGACAATCCGATGTGGAATGTACAGAGATTTTATATCCCATTTTTTCCCCTTAGTTTTACTCCGACTAGAGCTACGGTTTTTCTCCGTGTTTGTCTGCACGATGTTTGATCTAGTCGTTAATGACTATATCAACTACATACATGTATAATAATGACATCCGAAAACAATATTGTAGCCGGGGTTAAGTTTGGGTTGGTTTCTGCGTGAGTCTTCCCTGTTTTTCACCATAGTGCAGAATATATTTATTACTGTACCAGATTGTATTGAATAGTATGCAATACGCCTAACGGCATGAGAAAGGTTGAATCATGGACAGACTCTATAAAACCGATTCCGCCCCCACCCCTCGGGGCTTCAGATTTGGCTGCATGGTGCTTCCATGCAGAGCTGAAACTGACCACACTGGCACGAGCACTGGTAAACAGCTTAAAAGGACTAAGCCTACCCAGGCAAAGTGATGTGAGTCAGACCGTCCACTGCATATAAGCCTTTTGGTTTGCATATTCAAATATTGTATGATTTCTTGTTTCTAAAGGGACCCCGTAGAAACAGCGTTTTGAATATGGTGTGGTGCTACATTGTGACCAATGTTTGTCCGCACAAATCGTGATCGAGTGTGATCCTTCGATGAAACACGTTTTATAGTGTAGAAACATTTTTCATGGTTTATGTAGTGAAATGGAAACTAAACCATCATATTTTCTATTGTCTCCATTCAATCAAACAGAAGAAGTGATTTTTGACAGATCGCGGGAAAATTGTGGGCCGCCTACATCAATGTGTAATTAAATAATAATAATAATAATAATAATAATCGACCTTATTTATAGAGGGTAACACATTTAGTAACTAGGACTAATCTTCCATGTTGCCCTCTTTTCCTGGGTAGAAACCAGTACTAAGCAATGTGGATAAAGTCTCTTGCTTAAGGAAACAACACTCACTTGCCGCTCGTGGGGTTCGAACCCGGTACCTCTCGATCCCGAGTCCGATACTTTACCACTGCACCACAGTGCTCCGAAACTTACGTGCTAATCGTCGTGAAAATTTCCGTCAAAATTACGACTTTATCCGAAGTTAAATACTCAGCTAAGTAAATGAAATAGGTGGCTTTCGAATGCACTTTTTAAGGAAATACTTTACTAAGATAAGAATTCTTCCTTAAATCGTTAAGTCGACCTTAATTTAAGTAACGATTGTAATCCTGGGCCCAGGTCAATAGTAAACAACATTGACAGTAAAATAAAATTTCGGTCAAAGTTTGTTTACTCTTACAGTCAAAATATACTGCTCTACAAAATGAATGTATTGATTTTACAATATCAATAAGGAGCAAATTCTTTCCTTTAAGGATAGACCCCTGTTTCTTTATAATCCTTATATTTAAGTATTTCTAAATTATTCGCTATAAACACACCCCCCTCTGGGGCTGTTGGTGTTGTAAATCATTTTACACCAGGGGATTCCCCCGCGATACGGCAGGCAAACAACAAACATTTTATTCTATTGCATCCCCTCTCGATGGGGGCCAACCCGGGGGGGGGGGGGGGGGGGAAAGCGTAATATTGCGGGGATGAAAAAAAAGTTTGTCCTCGGCATCCCCACTCGATGGGGTCGAACTGGGTGGGGTGGGTGGCCACACAGTATGGGGGTGGGGTTGTCCCAGAACTCCTGTATTGTATACTACTGCCATAAAGGTTACTTCCGACAAGGCGCCTTACTTTATTACTTACCATTTCATTTCAACAGTGTGGACCAGGTGAGCGATCCAGGGCCATCATGGCACTCTTTATTAGGGCCCCGCACTGAAAGTGTGGGTGCCCTATAGTAATCACTCTGTCCGTCCGTCTCTCTGTCTGTCTGTCTGTCTGTCTGTCTGTCCGTCCACAAATTTTTTATCCTCCATAACTTTCTTATTCCTGGATGGATTTAAATATTACTTGGCAGAAATGTTAACCATAATGTGATGGAGTGTTGCGCGCAAAACTCAGGTCCGTACCTCAAAGGTCAAGGTCATACTTAGAGGTCTGTCTGTCTGCCCGTCTGTCCGTCCACAAATTTTTTTATCCTCCATAACTTTCTTATTCCTGGATGGATTTAAATATTACTTGGCAGAAATGTTAACCATAATGTGATGGAGTGTTGCGCGCAAAACTCAGGTCCGTACCTCAAAGGTCAATGTCATACTTAGAGGTTAAAGGTCAAAAAAGGGTCTTTCCTGTGTCCAATTAATAACTTTGTTATTATTCCTGGATGGATTTATATATTACATGGCAGAAATGTTAACCATAATGTGACGAAGTGTCACACGCAAGACCCACAGCCGTACCTCAAAGGTCAAGGTCATACTTAGAGATAAAAGGTCAAAAAAGCGTCTTTTTTATTGTGTCCAATCTATAACTTTCTTATACCTGGATGGATTTAAATATTACTTAGCAGAAATATTAACCATAATGTGACAGTGTGCCGTATAGTAATGCCCTGTCTGTCCGTCCGTCCGTCCGTCTGTCCATCTGCCCGTCTATCCATCAACATTTTTCATGTTTACAAACTGAAGCTGAAGTTATTGACAGTTGCCATATAGTAATACCCTTTTGTTTTTAATTCATAACTTACAAACAGTCAAATGCATCAACTTCAAACTTAAGATATATGGTCACAATATCATTACACAATTACATGGCAACCGACGTAACTCTAGCTACAATACTCTAAGAGTAATAGCCCTTTGAAAAAAAATCCAACTCCTCTGATGGCACTGCCGGGGCCCTAGTCAGTTTCACTGACAGTTCTAGTTTATTTTATTATTTTTTTTTTGTGTGTGGTAAGTTTTACAAAAATGCATGTACGTTGAGCAAACAGTTTAGATCTTGATCAGATGCACCGCCTTATCTGGGTCTGCACTATTTGCCATTGTCTCAAACGGGCCGCTAGGCATAAACGGGTTGATTACAATAGTGAAGACCAATGTGAAAAAGCAGGAATACTTGATTCCAGTCATCACAACTTCATTCCTATTTCCCGGTACCCCGTGCATGGTGAAATTATCCCTATTTTTGTATCTTAACTGCAGTATTCGACGTAATAAGCGTACTTATTGTGATTAGAAACTAACCCTATTTTCTGTATAACTTGTCTTTGCCTCATTATAAAACATCCATGTGCTAAAATTATGGCCTTTTATATCTCTTGAACTAGCATTTTTCAGTTCATTTCGAAAACATGCCTATTCTAAAATATAGAGAATTTTTCCACACAAAATTAAAAATTTCCGGAAAAAAAATCAGATTTTTAATATTTCTGATTGTGGGTACTCGTTAGAACCGCCTCGATGACACAGTTCTAACGAGTACCCGCTGTGTAAATTTTGAGCAGAAATAAGAAAAATAGTGTATATCCCTGTAACCCCCAGTTATAATAGATAACAGTGAGATTTTGAGGGGGTCAAAATTAAACAGGCGTGTTTTCGTGATGTGATTTTTTTTCTAATCCAAATATAGATTGTAGGTGCTTTGTGTTTTGAGCCAAAAAAAGGAAATACAGTAGAACTTCGATGGCTCGAACAACGATGGCTCGTTTACCATGGATGAGTCGAACCCATTCTTGAGCCCCTAGCGAAATCCTCTACATAAGAACTAGTGGGGGAAAATCAAGGAGATTTTAGTCTTTTATCTTACAAATGCATGCTGTGTGTACTCATTAGAATCGCCTCGATGAGGCGATTCTAATGAGTACACACAGCATACATATTCATTATGGAACACCAAAAAGATGTCTAAAAGTATCTCGTAATGCCTCCTGGTAGTAACCCTCAGTGGCTCGAACTCCCCCTGTCTCGAACAGATTTTCGAGCTATTGAAGTTCGACTGTAATGTGAACCCCTGTACACCCAACTTCCTCTAAATAAAGTTGGGTTTAGAGGGTTGTTCAGTACACGGACTTGTTGGCGTAATGCTTTTCTTTTCTTAACCCTTGTCCTGCTGAATATTTAAATATGTCACACCCACTACTGATTATCAGCCAATCAGATTACTTCATGCAAATTTTTGCACCACATTCATTAACTGGATGGCAAACAATGAAGATCCTGATCAGATGGCTTCTTCAGAAGCCATCTGATCTGGATCTACATTGTTTCAAAGATAAGGCATATCCGGGCTCAGCAGGACAAGGGTTAAGGATTTGTAAAAAATACATGTATGCTATTTTTCATCTCTGAAATCACATTACGTAAACACGCCTATACAAATATATTGTAAACTTTACCGCCGAAAAAACTAAAATTTTAAGATGAAAAATTGTGATATTGTTCTTCTTTCTGCTCAAAATATAGATTGTTGGTACGCGTTAGAAGCGCCTCATCGAGGCGGTTCTAAGGAGTACCTACAATCTATATTTTAGAGCAGAAATAAGAAAATTAAGGTATACCCCTGTAAACCCCAGTTTTACTATATAAAAGTGGGGTTCAATGGGGTCAAAATTATATAGGCGTGTTTTCGTGATAAATTGCGCGTCAAACGAACAATTTAAAAGCTTAACATGTCCATGGTTCTGCATTTCTGACAAATTTTCCGCCAGCATAAAACTTGTGTCAGGCTCTTCATAAAGGCCGATGTTTTTTTTGGAACCATAACAGTGAAATGCGCACCGACATTGCGGTTTCGCTCCTCGCCGGGTCCTTGAATATAAATTATAAAATAGTTTCTTCATTCGCTAACACTGAAACAGTTTCCGAAAAAGCCTTACCAGGGATATCGTGCTTATTTAGAGCGACAACGTCGCTGCAAAGTCATGACATTGCATCGGCTTATCACTTAGACATAATGGGCATGACATGGGTCATTTTTAAAAAGGCGACCAGCACTGACTCAGGCGAGCCTGCGCGGACGTGGAGTCTTGCCAGAGCCTGTGCTGCTCTCGAAGATGCGTTTTAGTCGGCTGCGCACATGCATTTGACAAAATGTAAGTTAATTTGATAATGGGACTAAGGGAAATAATACAGAGGAAATGATTAATTTCTCAAAAAGACAAATTTAAGCCCCCAAACCTTGGAAATCGAGTGAAAAAGAATATGTCAAATATCGTTTTTTACCAATTGATAACTTTACTTGAAAATAAATTTATAAAACAGCACAAATGATTACGTGCAGGTATAACTTTAACCAAATGCGGACGCCGACGACGGACGCCGGGGGTATGGCAATAGCTCCCCCTTACTTTCGCATTTTGATAACATACCCGCGCGTCATAATGCACTTTTTTACATCTCCAAAACAGTCGATTTTCTGATGAAAATTTGTGATATTATTCTTATTTATACTCAAAATATAGATTGTGGGTGCTCGTTAGAACCGCCTCATTGAGGCGGTTCTAACGAGTACCCACAACCTATGTCTAGGAGCAGAAATAAGGAAAATAATCTATACCCCCTAAACTCCAGTTTTCCCTATATAAAGTGGGGTGTAAGGGGGTATTCATTTCACGGACTTGTTAGCGTGATGGAAAGTCGAGTAAAAATGGCAGATTTTCAACTTTACAAACTGGGGAAGCCATCCTTTTAAAAGGAAACTCTATTTTCTTACTTATGTTATTTGCTTATCTGTCTGTTGATAGTCTGGAGGCAAATCAATGTTCATCTGATCAACAAAGACTCTGATCAGACTGCACGTATGCGCAGGCTGATCTGAGTCTTTACTTGTTGCATGTCTTTTTCATAGGTATTGTCGTGCGCTGTCTCAACTGTTCTTCAATCGCGATTGGGACTTTTCCTGTATCGTATCACTTCGCTAGAGTAACAGCTTGCTTCGTTATCTGTTGAATCGGTAACAGTCTTTCGTTGGGAAAGTGAAATGGTGGTTAGGTCTTTTGACTTCCATTGTAGACTGCTATGTCTACATTACGAAAACACACCTATACAAATACATTGCAAACCTTACCGCCAAAATACGAAACTTTTAAGATGAAAAATTGTGATATCTTTCTTATTAGGGCCCCGCACTGAAAGTGTGGGTGCCCTATAGTAATCACTCTGTCCGTCCGTCTGTCCGTCCGTCCGTCCGTCTGTCCGTCTGTCCGTCCACAAATTTTTTTATCCTCCATAACTTTTTATTATTCCTGGATGGATTTAAATATTACTTGGCATCATTCTGTCCGTCCGTCTGTCTGTCTGTCTGTCTGTCTGTCTGTCTGTCTGTCTGTCTGTCCGTCTGTCCGTCCACAAATTTTTTATCCTCCATAACTTTCTTATTCCTGGATGGATTTAAATATTACTTGGCAGAAATGTTAACCATAATGTGATGGAGTGTTGCGCGCAAGACTCAGGTCCGTACCTCAAAGGTCAAGGTCATACTTAGAGGTTAAAGGTCAAAAAAGGGTCTTTCCTGTGTCCAATTAATAACTTTGTTATTATTCCTGGATGGATTTAAATATTACTTGGCAGAAATGTTAACCATAATGTGAAGAAGTGTCACACGCAAGACCCACAGCCGTACCTCAAAGGTCAAGGTCATACTTAGAGATAAAAGGTCAAAAAAGCGTCTTTTTCATTGTGTCCAATCTATAACTTTCTTATACCTGGATGGATTTAAATATTACTTAGAAGAAATATTAACCATAATGTGACAGTGTGTCACGCGCAAGACCCAGGTCCGTACCTCAAAGGTCAAGGTCATACTTAGAGGTGAAAGGAAAAAAAAAAACGTCTTTTTTAACATCAACATTTTCCTACTCCTCTGATAGCGCTGCCGGGGCCCTAGTCAGTTTCACTGACAGCTCTAGTTTCTGCGTTATAGAGGCGGTTCTAACGAATACCCACAATCTATATTTTATAGCAGAAGCAAGAAAAATAAGGCTTACCCCTGTAAACCCCAGTTTTACTATATAAAAGTGGGGTTCAGGGGGGGGGGAGTCAAACTTATGTAGGCATGTTTTCGTGATGAAAACGCGAAAAAATAGAAGAAAAAACCCACAGTACTTTACCTAATATATTATAGGTACCTAACGTTAACGCAACGTTACAAACTCTGGGATGGAATGGATAAAAACTGATAAATACTGAGCAAACGCATGTACAAAACCTACGATAAGTCCTCTGTAAACATAAATGTATTTCGAAAACACACCTATTCAGCTACATTGGAGAATTTCATCACCAAAAAATGAAATTTTCCAATAAAAATTCTGATGTTTTTCAGTTTTCTGCTCCAAACATAGATTGTTGGATTCCAACGAGTACCCACAATCTATGTTTTAGAGCAGAAATAAGAAAAATAGTATTTACCCCTGTAAACCCCAGTTTTACTTTATAAAAGTGGGGTATTTTTTTTAAGTTTGGGTATTACGGCCCTTTCAAGATTATTTCACTCATATCGAGCCGATCGTTAATCAGAGGTGGGCGAAAACGGAGTACCCGGAGAAAAAACACCTGACCTTCCGTTGCAGAACTTGGTGTCTCACACGTGGCCCGAGCGAGGCTCGAACCTACGGCGGTGAGAGACCTAATGACTAAGAGTCAGCGCTCTAAAAGTGGGGTATAAGGGGGTCAATGATGAGCAATAACTCAGGCAGCACATTTGCTCAGTATGGCGAGAGTTTTTGTTTAAAATAGAAGTGGAGGCAATGATCAGGAATCGATACAATCAACTCACAGCTCCCATCAGAGACACCAAAGAGAAAGACACACAAACATGAAACAACAGACCCTAATGGAAACACCAACAGCGGAAAGCCAAAAGGACGGTTACTTTGCCACAAAATGGCCAATAGGCTATCCAAAATAATATAGCATAAGCGACGCAAACACCCAAAGACAAACCATAACAAAAATAAACCGCAACAGAGGAGCCGCCTTGGAAATTAGCGGAAACGAATTCCACTGGGGGACTATTTTGATACCCGGGCGCTTATTTATGCTCATGCGATCAACGAACTCCGATTAAACTGCGCGGATGCTGAGCTGTGTCTTCGCTTATCGCATATGTCTCTTTTCATAGGTTTGGTCGTGCGCTATCTCAACTGGACCTATCTTTAATCGCAATTGTGGCTGTTTTTATCGTTCGCATCGCCAGAGTAACAGCTTGTTTCTAATTTAACCCGTTCTATACCAGGAGCCCCAAAAGGGGTACCTAGGCAAACAGTGCAGGCCCAGATCAGACGCCGCAGAACGCGGCGTCTGATCAGGGCCTACACTGTTTGCAAAAAGTTCAGCCATTTTCCAAATCAATTTTGATGAAAACACAACCTGGCACCCCTAAATTTTGAAATGGACTCCTTCTATCTATAAGGTGGAAGATTCCATTTGGTACAAAAAGGGTTAAAAGCGAACTGTATTATCTGTATTTGCATCAGCATGCGTCTTATAATGAGCACCAAGTGAAAACTCATTTCACCACGCATGCGCAGATTGATTTAAAGCTTTTCTAGGCATAATTTGGATAGACATTAACCCAATGCTTCTCGCGGACAGAGTGAATGTGCAGGTTGATTTTAACCCTTTGTGTACCAAATGGAATCTTTCTCCTTATATATAGCACGAGTCCATTTCAAAATTTAGGGGTGCCATGTTGTTTTTTCTTCAAATTTTATTCGGAATATGGCTAAACTTTTAGCAAACAGTGGAGGCTCTGATCAGACGCCGCGTTCTGCGTTGTATGATCTGGGCCTGCACTGTTTGTTCTGGTACCCGTTTTCGGGGGTTCCGGTACTAAATGAGTAAACTGCACTCTGCGCACGTGAACGAAGACAAAATTCCCCTAATCGTGGCTAATAAGAACATATACGAGTTATATGATCTGCTTGTTGGATTTCAAGAGCGACGATACTCTTCTAGCAAAGGCAATTTAAGGATAGATGTGGATTTTTTAATTAGTTCTTACTCTGCCTTTACACGATGCATTCGTGCATTATGTTATACATCAAATTTAATATATCAAATTTAATAATTTATTAATAATTTAATAAGCTAAGAAACTGTAATCCAAAATTGAATGTTTTGATTGTTGTAATCTACAATTTTTTTTTTCGATCGATTTTTTTTTCCGATTCATCACGAAACCATGTCTAGTTAATTTTGCCCCCCTTGAACCCCACTTTTACATAGTAAAACTGGGGTTTGCAGGGGTAAACCTTATTTTTCTTATTTCTGCTCTAAAATATAGATTGTAGGTACTTGTTAGAACCGCCTCGATGAGGCGGTTCTAACGTGTACCCACAATCTATATTTTGAGCAGAAATAAGAAAAATATCACAATTTTTCATCTGAAAATTGTCGGGTTTTTTTTCGGTGGTTAAATTTGCAATGTATTTGTATAGGCGTGTTTTCGTTATGCATTTTACCGCTCGCCTTATATAAATCAAAGCGCCAAAAGGCACTGAAATGACAGATTCTGTGAAAACCCAGTGCTTCAGCTGAAGGGCACGACCCGCCGGATGCTTTTAGCTTTATGAGTGTAACCATATATGGGTATGGCGGCCATTTTGGTCATGTGACCTGGACCTAAACGGCTCCCCCAATAAAAGCGCCTTATCGTAAGGAGCAAAAATATATCTTATACTTTAGTACTGTATTCTGAATGGTTTGCAGGATAAAATGCATTCTCACTTTTCCAATACAAAAGCATATGTGTCAAAGTTTGATCTAGGCACGACGAAGGTCAAGGTCAACCCAGGGTCACCATTTTAGCAATTTATGATGGTCCCAGATGCAATTTATCAAGTTTCGTGGAAATCTGCCCAGTGGTTCTGGAGAAGACTATTTTTGAAGGGTTTTTACCATATATGGCTTGGCGGCCATTTTGGTCATGTGACCTGGACCCCATGAGCAAATTTTGGTTTCCCCCATCCCATAGAGGACCCATATGAAATTTGACTTCAATCGGCCCAACGGTTTCCGAGGAGAAGCAGTTCGAAAATTTTCACATTTTTCGCCTCGGCGAGGCTATACTAAATGGAATGTAATATTTCGCAAGTTCATTGGTTAGATTTCATTGATATCTTTCAGTATGACAAAAATTGTTTAAATATTCCAAGCGGTTAAGTCACTATCACCAATTTTCACAAACGGGTTACGGACGGACAGACAGACTGACAGAATGACACGGTGATTTTAGGGCACTCTTAGAAAATCAACCGACTTCAGTCGGTCGCTTTTCTGCGAGTCGTGCAATTCAGATTTACTTTCTTAAGTGATAAGGACAATGGCGCTGGAGTGCTGATTTTTAGTTTGGTTCACAAAACTGAGGTGAATCGGCTGTTAAACACTTTCATCTTCGTTTTACTTGGACATTATAAATAAAACAACATGCAAATGACTACCCAGCAGGCACACGTCGCTAGGGCAACGTCAAATCAACGTCGATGCAACGTCTTGACGTTGCAACGACGTTGATGTGACGTCACAATTACGTCATGTGCCTGCTGAGATAGTTGCCAGTTTTATGACAACACATAGCCGCAACTTTCTTGTAAAAGCTTACACTTGTTGACTGAGATGTGTTTCGCGGCTTAGTCAAGAACCTGCCTTATGTCGTGCGCTACAATAAAGGAAAACACTTTTTGTGCGATGTTTGAAGTTTTGCGGCATGTGACTAATTATTTATCACAACATTGTGCTTACATATTCAGTTATTTAGACCTATACAACAGAATTGGACAGTGATAACTGTTAGGAGTTTATTATTGCTGGCTTGCTACCGTACGGTGAAGTTTCTAGCGTCACGTACTTCGCATTTAATTAGGTCATGTAAGTGTTAGGAGTCTGTACCCTTTCAGCCCTTTATAGCCAAGTACAGATGCAAACAGTGTAGAACCTGGTGAGATGGCTCATAATTATACACCGCATTCGGTTCTACATGGTTTGACAAGCTATTGACGACTATTGACTAGACACCTAATTTACATGTGTAGAATGGACGCGTACAAATTCAGTGACTGAAAAGTGAACTGGAGAAACTCGAGGGTTGAAGGGGTAAAATCTTAACCTGGCCTGTAACTGTTGTGTGCGGGTCAGGACCAGACAAAGCGGCTTGGCCGATAATCAAAAGTTAAATACAGCTTATTATACGGTCTATTTTCTTTCATTTCAAAGTTTATCTAGTTACTTAAATGGTGTGCACTGATTGTAGCTCTATACATATTGTTTTTTTTTGTTTTGTTTTTTTTTTCTAAAAATATACAAAGGTACTTTAATGGCGTATTGATACAAATATAATTAATCATAACCCATTTTGTACTGAATGTAATATTATCACTTATCTGACGAAGATTTTATTTCGAAATCCCGGTTCAAAATTAAGGGGTGTCAGCTAGAAATATAGGAATTAATTTAGGAAAAAAAAAATGGGCTAACTTTCGACAACAGTGAAGCCCGCAGTGAAGGCCGTGGTTAGACGCCGCCTCCAAGATTCGCCAATGACCCATTATGCGGTCGTCTGTATAAAATGGGAACTTTCCTTATGCATATTCAATTAACTTTTCCCGTTTTGTTTGTAATTTAAGAAAGATCATTTTTGTATTTTGATTACAAATGAAACAAAACATGTAATCAAAATGCGGAAATAATGCCATGAGAAATTAGTTTTGAGACAGCGAGCATGAAAAGTCAACAAACAACGGACTATTTGCGCGGAGTCATATTTCAAAAGTAGTGGAAGCCGGAAGTTCGGACGTTAAAATTGTAAACATGCAGCACGACGAAGAATGACAGAAAGAATCTGTCATTAAAAAAGGAAAGAATTAAGATAATGTTATTATTCAAATGGTCTCAATGACAGAAGCATCGTTTTGACCCGAATGGAATACGATATCAAATTCTGTGATACATTTTCAAACAACATTTGTTCGCAACGTTATGCAATTTTGACACAAATTGTAAAACTGAATCACACAGATTTTTATTTAAAAAAAAAGCTAAAACTGAGGCGGTTTCATTAAATCTATTTTAATATCGATTTTCAGAGCGGATAGTGGAGCCTTTTTGTCTACTTCTCAACCCAAAAATTCATGAATACATATTCTGGCGTGTTTCCTTTTTATTATTATTCAAGAAATATGTATATTTCTAAAAAAATGCATTCGTCTCCCTTGGATACACATAAACGGCTATACCTAATCATGATTCTAGTAAATGAATGCATCTAAATACTACATAAGTAAGAGACTCCTAAATTTATTGAAGATGAACAAGATTCCCGTGAACCACAGCTGCGGCTGTTCTCTAATGCACCAAATTCTAATATGTCCCTTGACCACATCAACAATCATTTTTTACATTTTTAATTGTAAGCGTTTTAAAAGATAGTAAGTCAGTATTTAAATATAAGATGCAAGGTATATCTTTAAAGGTTTAGAAAGAGGCAGTTTTGATAAATACAAGAAATATTGATATCAATAGTGTAGTCGTCCCTAAAGACAAAATTTACTTGAGAAGAAGAAAATGAAATTAATGAAGAAGATTACCATGCGGGTAGCTTTAAGTGGTCTTTTAATTATAAGCCTGCTGATGACTCTGCTTTATTCGTGGAAAGGATTAAAACCTTTCACAGGTAAGTACAATTCAACATTCACAATATTTGACGGCCCCGCCCGTCGGGGCTTGAAGAAATAGATGGGCTGCATGATGCTTCCACGCAGAGCTGAATCCGACCGCACACGAGTACTGGTTAACCGCTTAGAGGATCTAAGCCTGCCCAGGCAACGCGGTGCGAGTCGGGTCGTCCATGCATATAAACCCTATTGGTTTCATTGGGCGACAGGGCTTGAGATGTCATTTCATCTCAATGTCGGGTAAAAGTCCCACGAAATTGGAAGCAACGTCTCCAAAATGACCTATACAGTGTTGACGGGGACGTTAAACCCCAAATCAAACAAAAACAAACAAATTACCATTTTTGCATTATTTGCTGGCCCCCAGCTTGCACATTGTCAGCCAGACCCCCCCCCCACCCCCTGGCCTTTCAAGGTCGGGGGGGGGGTCTGGTTACCTGTTTTTCCAACATTGATAACCTTCAGACAAGGAACCAGCAGATAATGTAAATCACCATATTTGCATTATTTGCTGGCCCCCAGCTTGCACAGTGTCAATATTGGAAAAACAGGTAACCAGACCCCCTTGACATTGAAAATATTGCAAAAACAGGTAACCAGACCCCCCTGACCTTTCAAGGTCGGGGGGGAGTCTGGTTACCTGTTTTTCCAACACTGATAACCTTCAGACTAGGAACCAGCAGATAATGTAAATCACCATATTTGCATTATTTGCTGGCCCCCAGCTTGCACAGTGTCAATATTGGAAAAACAGGTAACCAGACCCCCTGACCTTGAAAATATTGGAAAAAGCAGGTAACCAGACCCCCCTGACCTTTCAAGGTCAGCGGGGTCTGGTTACCTGTTTTTCCAACACTGATAACCTTCAGACTAGGAACCAACAGATAATGCAAATTTGCATTATTTGCTGGCCCCCAGCTTGCACATTGTCAATATTGGAAAAACAGGTAACCAGACCCCTCTGACCTTGGCCACCCTGACCTTTCAAGGTCAGGGGGTCTGGTTACCTGCTTTTCCAACACTAATAACCTTCAGACTAGGAACCAGCAGATAATGCAAATAAGGTGAATATCAGTTATAATATGAAAGAAAGCTACAGTCAAACTTCGATAACTCGAACACCTTTGGGACATTCAAAGCTGATTCGTCCATTTCCTCGCTGGAATTTGCGCCTGTCAGCGGCATGACCCTGTCTCGTATAAGTGCACATAAGAAAGACGTTAATGCGCATGCCTAATGCGCCACTATTGACATACCGTTCGTGTAACTACGATTCTTAGATGGAGATGTCCACAGTTCTCCTTCATATGGAGTATATATTTCTCAACTTATTCGCTTCGCTACAGTTCAAGTTCAGCTCATGTCGATATAAAAATCTTACTGCTGAGCTTGTTAAACAGTGCTATCGGGATCATAAACTTCGGAAAGCATTTTCTAAATTTTATCGACGGCACCCTGAACTAGTTGAAAAAAAAGAGTTAATTTTTAAAAAAGAAAGGTGTGCACCAGGCCTATCATAACCAGAGTTTTATTTTTTTGGAGATTTGGTTTATAAATTTCGAAAAAATATGAAAAAATCATATTTTCAGAATCAGTTAAAAAATTATTAAATTCCATAAATTGGGTACAATATAAGTGTTCTGCAACTGGCATTACGATAACACACCCGTGCGAATTTGTGCATTTTTGCACATCTCCAAAATGGCCATTTTTTCTGATGAAAATCCGTGATATTTTTCTTATAAATACTGCAAACATAGGTTGTGGGTGCTCGTTAGAACCGCCTCAATGAGGCGGTTCTAACGAGTACCCACAACCTATGTCTTTGAACAGAAATAAGAAAAATAATGTTTACCCCCGTAAACCCCAGTTTTCTATATATACAGTGGGGTATAGGGGGGGGGGGGTCCTCATTTCACGGACTTGTTCACGTGATGGGCAGCATGTTTAGTTTTTAACCCAGTCATGGTTGATGACTTTACTCCACTCTTTCATTGAACGACGGCTGGTCATATCTCTGATTCGCAGACGGTCCCAACTTAATTTTATTAGTGGTTGATGCCCGATGGCATCACGAAAACACGCCTATATAATTTTGACCCCCTTTTACCTCACTTTTATATAGTAAAACTGGGGTTTAAGGGGGTATACATTGTTTTTAGCTCACCTGTCACGTGGTGACAAGGTGAGCTTTTGTAATCACATTTTGTCCGTCGTCCCTCGTGCGTGTGTCCGCCCGTGCGTGCGTGCGTCCGTAAACAATTTCAAATAAGTATATCTCTAATACCCCATGGCCAATCTTGATCAAATTTTATGTGAAGCATCATCAGGTAGAGGACAATGCTGCATAAGGTTTTTGGGCTGATCAGATTGGAATTCTGGTTGCCATGGCAACATATAGCTCCCATAGACTTATAATGGGAAAAATTAAAAAAATCTTCTTCTCTGAAACCACAGGGCCCAGAGCTTAGATATTTAGCTTGTAACAATGTTAAGTGGTCACCTACGTAAATCCTGCCAATCATGCCCCTAGGGTCCAAATTGGCCACACCCCGGGGCCCTTTAGCTCCCATTGACTCATAATGGAAAAAAAAGCTTCAAAAATCTTCTTCTCTGAAACCATAGGGCCCAGAGCTTAGATATTTAGCATGTAGCAACAGCAAATAGTCACCTACAGAATTCCTGCCAATCATGCCCCTGGGTACCAAATGGGCCACGCCCAGGGGCCCCTTCGCTCCCATAGACTCCTAATGGAAAAAAGGTTCGAAAATCTGATTCTCTGAAACCACAGGACCCAGAGCTTAGGTATTTAGCATGTAGAAACGGCAAGTGGTCACCTACATAATTCCTGCCAATCATGCCCCTGGGGTCCAAATTGGCCACGCCCCAAGGCCCCTAAGCTCCTATAGACTCATAATGGAAAAAAAGTTTCCAACATCTTCTTCTCTGAAACCACAGGGCCTAGAGCTCAGATATTTAGCATGGAGCAACGATAAGTGGTCACCTAAATAATTCCTGCCAATCATGCCCCTGGGGTCCAAATGGGCCACGCCCCGGGGCCCCTTTGCTCCCATAGACTCATAATGGAAAAAATCTTCAAAAATCTTCTTCTCTGAAACCACAGGGCCCAGAGCTTAGATATTTAGCATGAAGCAACGGCAAGTGGTCACCTACATAATTCCTGCCAATCATGCCCCTGGGGTCCAAACGGGCCACGCCCCGGGGTCCCTTAGTTCCTTTAGGCTCATATTGGAAAAAAAGCTTCAAAAAGCTTCTTCTCTGAAACCACAAGGCCCAGAGCTGAGATATTTAGCATGTAGCAACGGCAAGTGGTCAACTACTTAAATCCTGCCAATCATGCCCCTTGGATCCGAATGGGCCACGTCCCGGGGCCCCTTAGCCCCCATTATACTCAAAATGGAAAAAAAAGTTTCAAAAATCTTCTTCTCTGAAACCACAGGGCCCAGAGCTTAGATATTTAGCATGTAGCAACGGCAAGTGCCCCTGGGTTTCAAATGGGCCACGTCCCGGGGCTCCTTAGCTCCTTTAGACTCTTATTGGAAAAAAAAGCTCCAAAAATCTTCTCTGAAACCTCAGGGCCCAGAGCTTAGATATTTAGCATGTAACAAAGGCAAGTGGTCACCTACATAAATCCTGCCAATCATGCCCCTGGGGTCCAAATGGGCCATGCCCCGAGGCCCCTTAGCTCCCATAGACTCATAATGGAAAAAAAGCTTCAAAAATCTTCTTCCCTGAAACCACAGGGCCCAGAGCTTAGATACTTAGCATGTAGCAACGGCAAGTGGTAACCTACATAATTCCTGCCAATCATGCCCCTGGGGTCCAAATTGGCCACGCCCCGTGGCCCCTTAGCTCCTACAGACTCATAATGAAAAAAAAGCTTCAAAAATCTTCTTCTCTGAAACCACAGGGCCCAGAGCTTAGATATTTAGCATGTAGCAAGGGCAAGTGGTCACCTACATAATTCCTGCCAATCTTGCCCCCGGGTTCCAAATAGGCCACGTCCCGAGGCCCCTTCGCTCCCATATACTCATAATGGAAAAAAGCTTCAAACATCTTCTTCTCTTAAACCACAGGACCCAGTGTTTAGATATTTAGAATATAGCAAGGGCAAGTAGTCACCTACATGATTCCTGCCAATCATGCCCCTGGGGTTCCAAATCGGCCATGCCCCGGCGCCCCTTC
Source organism: Lucinisca nassula (assembly GCA_963580285.1). NCBI lineage: Eukaryota > Metazoa > Mollusca > Bivalvia > Lucinida > Lucinidae > Lucinisca > Lucinisca nassula. The sequence continues at coordinate 76,940,795 of OY757023.1, forward strand.
GCTCGTATAGACTCATAATGGGAAAAAGCTTCAAAAATCTTCTTCTCTGAAACCACAGGGCCCAGAGCTTAGATATTTAGCATGTAGCAACGGCAAGTGGTCACCTACATAATTCCTGCCAATCATGCCCCTGGGGTCCAAATTGGCCATGCCCCGGGGCCCCTTAGTTCCTATGGGCTCATAATGGAAAAAAAGCTTCTCTGAAACCACAAGGCCCAGAGCTGAGATATTTAGCATGTAGCAACGGCAAGTGGTCAACTACTTAAATCCTGCCAATCATGCCCCTTGGGTCCAAATGGGCCACGTCCCGGGGCCACTTAGCTCCTATAGACTCATTATGGAAAATAAAAGATTCAAAAATCTTCTTCTCTGAAACCACTGGGCCCAGAGCTTAGATATTTAGCATGTAGCAACGCCAAGTGCCCCTGAGTTTCAAATGGGCCACGTACCGGGGCCCCTTAGCTCCTATAGACTCATAATGGAAAAAAAAAAGTTTCAAAAATCTTCTTCTCTGAAACCACAGGGCCCAGAGCTTATATATTTAGCATGTAGCAACGGCAAGTGGTCACCTAAATAATTCCTGCCAATCATGCCCCTAGGGTCCAAATGGGCCACGCCCCGGGACCCTTCGTTCCCATAGACTCATAATTGAAAAAAGCTCCAAAAATCTTCTTCTCTTAAACCACAGGGCCCAGAGCTTAGATATTTAGCATGTAGCAACGGCAAGTGGTCACCTACATAATTCCTGCCAATCATGCCCCTGGGGTCCAAACGGGCCACGCCCCGGGGTCCCTTAGTTCCTATAGGCTCATAATGGAAAAAAGCTTCAAAAAGCTTCTTCTCTGAAACCACAAGGCCCAGAGCTTAGATATTTAGCATGTAGCAACGGCAAGTGGTCAACTACTTAAATCCTGACAATCATGCCCCTGGGGTCCAAATGGGCCACGTCCCGGAGCCCCTTAGCTCCCATAGATTCATAATGGAAAAAATGTTTTCAAAAATCTTCTTCTCTGAAACCACAGGGCCCAGAGCTTAGATATTTAGCATGTAGCAACGGCAAGTGCCCCTGGGTTTCAAATGGGCCACGTCCCGGGGCCCCTTAGCCCCTATAGACTCTTAATGGAAAAACAAATCCAAAAATCTTCTTCTCTGAAACCACAGGGCCCAGAGCTTAGATATTTAGCATGTAGCAACGGCAAGTGCCCCTGGGTTTCAAATGGGCCACGTCCCGGGGCTCCTTAGCTCCTTTAGACTCTTATTGGAAAAAAAAGCTCCAAAAATCTTCTCTGAAACCACAGGGCCCAGAGCTTAGATATTTAGTATGTAACAAAGGCAAGTGGTCACCTACATAAATCCTGCCAATCATGCCCCTGGGGTCCAAATGGGCCATGCCCCGAGGCCCCTTAGCTCCCATAGACTCATAATGGAAAAAAAGCTTCAAAAATCTTCTTCCCTGAAACCACAGGGCCCAGAGCTTAGATACTTAGCATGTAGCAACGGCAAGTGGTAACCTACATAATTCCTGCCAATCATGCCCCTGGGGTCCAAATTGGCCACGCCCCGTGGCCCCTTAGCTCCTACAGACTCATAATGAAAAAAAAGCTTCAAAAATCTTCTTCTCTGAAACCACAGGGCCCAGAGCTTAGATATTTAGCATGTAGCAAGGGCAAGTGGTCACCTACATAATTCCTGCCAATCTTGCCCCCGGGTTCCAAATAGGCCACGTCCCGAGGCCCCTTCGCTCCCATATACTCATAATGGAAAAAAGCTTCAAACATCTTCTTCTCTTAAACCACAGGACCCAGAGTTTAGATATTTAGAATATAGCAAGGGCAAGTAGTCACCTACATGATTCCTGCCAATCATGCCCCTGGGGTTCCAAATCGGCCATGCCCCGGCGCCCCTTCGCTCGTATAGACTCATAATGGGAAAAAGCTTCAAAAATCTTCTTCTCTGAAACCACAGGGCCCAGAGCTTAGATATTTAGCATGTAGCAACGGCAAGTGGTCACCTACATAATTCCTGCCAATCATGCCCCTGGGGTCCAAATTGGCCATGCCCCGGGGCCCCTTAGTTCCTATGGGCTCATAATGGAAAAAAAGCTTCTCTGAAACCACAAGGCCCAGAGCTGAGATATTTAGCATGTAGCAACGGCAAGTGGTCATCTACTTAAATCCTGCCAATCATGCCCCTTGGGTCCAAATGGGCCACGTCCCGGGGCCACTTAGCTCCTATAGACTCATTATGGAAAATAAAAGATTCAAAAATCTTCTTCTCTGAAACCACTGGGCCCAGAGCTTAGATATTTAGCATGTAGCAACGCCAAGTGCCCCTGAGTTTCAAATGGGCCACGTCCCGGGGCCCCTTAGCTCCTATAGACTCATAATGGAAAAAAAAAGTTTCAAAAATCTTCTTCTCTGAAACCACAGGGCCCAGAGCTTATATATTTAGCATGTAGCAACGGCAAGTGGTCACCTAAATAATTCCTGCCAATCATGCCCCTAGGGTCCAAATGGGCCACGCCCCGGGACCCTTCGTTCCCATAGACTCATAATTGAAAAAAGCTCCAAAAATCTTCTTCTCTTAAACCACAGGGCCCAGAGCTTAGATATTTAGCATGTAGCAACGGCAAGTGGTCACCTACATAATTCCTGCCAATCATGCCCCTGGGGTCCAAACGGGCCACGCCCCGGGGTCCCTTAGTTCCTATAGGCTCATAATGGAAAAAAGCTTCAAAAAGCTTCTTCTCTGAAACCACAAGGCCCAGAGCTTAGATATTTAGCATGTAGCAACGGCAAGTGGTCAACTACTTAAATCCTGACAATCATGCCCCTGGGGTCCAAATGGGCCACGTCCCGGAGCCCCTTAGCTCCCATAGATTCATAATGGAAAAAATGTTTTCAAAAATCTTCTTCTCTGAAACCACAGGGCCCAGAGCTTAGATATTTAGCATGTAGCAACGGCAAGTGCCCCTGGGTTTCAAATGGGCCACGTCCCGGGGCCCCTTAGCCCCTATAGACTCTTAATGGAAAAACAAATCCAAAAATCTTCTTCTCTGAAACCACAGGGCCCAGAGCTTAGATATTTAGCATGTAGCAATGGCAAGTGGTCACCTACATAAATCCTGCCAATCATGCCCCTGGGGTCCAAATGGGCCACGTCCCGAGGCCCCTTAGCCCCTATAGACTCTTAATGGAAACAAAAATCCAAAAATCTTCTTCTCTGAAACCACTGGGCCCAGAGCTTAGATATTTAGCATGTAGCAACGGCAAGTGCCCCTGAGTTTCAAATGGGCCACGTCCCGGGGCCCCTTAGCTCCTATAGACTATTAGTTGAAAAAGCTCCAAAAATCTTCTTCTCTGAAACCACAGGGCCCAGAGCTTAGATATTTAGCATGTAGCAACGGCAAGTGGTCACCTACATAATTCCTGCCAATCATGCCCCTGGGGTCCAAACGGGCCACGCCCCGGGGCCCCTTAGTTCCTATAGGCTCATAATGGAAAAAAGCTTCAAAAAGCTTTTTCTCTGAAACCCCAAGGCCCAGAGCTTAGATATTTAGCATGTAGCAACGGCATGTGGTCAACTACTTAAATCCTGCCAATCATGCCCCTGGGGTCCAAATGGGCCACGTCCCGGGGCCCCTTAGCTCCCATAGATTCATAATGGAATTTTTTTTTTCAAAAATCTTCTTCTCTGAAACCACAGGGCCCAGAGCTTAGATATTTAGCATGTAGCAACGGCAAGTGCCCCTGGGTTTCAAACGGGCCACGTCCCGGGGCCCCTTAGCTCCTATAGACTCTTAATTGAAAAAAGCTCCAAAAATCTTCTTCTTTGAAACCACAGGGCCCAGAGCTTAGATATTTAGCATGTAGCAATGGCAAGTGGTCACCTACATAAATCCTGCCAATCATGCCCCTGGGGTCCAAATGGTCCACGCCCCGGGGCCCCTTCGCTTCCATAGACTCATAATTGAAAAAAAGCTTCAAAAATCTTCTTCTCTGAAACCACAGGGCCCAGAGCTTAGATACATAGCATGTAGCAACGGCAAGTGGTTACCTACATAATTCCTGCCAATCATGCCCATGGGTTCCAAATGGGCCACGCCCCGAGGCCCCTTAGCTCCTATAGACTCATAATGGAAAAAAAAGCTTAAAAAATCTTCTTCTCTGAAACCACAGGGCCCAGAGCTTAGATATTTGGCATGTAGCAAGGGCAAGTGGTCACCTACATAATTCCTGCCAATCTTGCCCCCGGGTTCCAAATTGGCCACGTCCCGAGGCCCCTTCGCTCCCATATACCCATAATGGAAAAAAGCTTCAAAAATCTTCTTCTCTGAAACCACAGGACCCAGAGCTTAGATATTTAGAATATAGCAAGGGCAAGTAGTCACCTACATGATTCCTGCCAATCATGCCCCTGGGGTTCCAAATGGGCCATGCCCCGGCGCCCCTTCGCTCGCATAGACTCATAATGGGAAAAGCTTCAAAAATCTTCTTCTCTGAAACCACAGAGCCCAGAGCTTAGATATTTAGCATGTAGCAACGGCAAATGGTCACCTACCTAATTCCTGCCAATCATATACCTGGGGTCCAAACGGGCCACGCCCCGGGGCCCCTTAGCTCCTATAGACTCATAATGGAAAAAAAGCTTCAAAAATCTTCTTCTCTGAAACCACAGGGCCCAGAGCTGAGATATTTAGCATGTAGCAATGGCAAGTGGTCACCTACATAAATCCTGCCAATCATGCCCCTGGGATCCAAATGGGCTACGCCCTGGGGATCCTTCGCTCCCATATACTCATAATGGAAAAAAGCTTCAAAAATCTCGTTTCTGAAACCACAGGGCCCAGAGCTTAGATATTTAGCATGTAGCAACGGCAAGACGTGACCTACATAATTCCCGCCAATCATGCCCCTTGGGTCCAAATTGGCCACAGCCCGTGACCCCTTAGCTCCTATAAACTCATAATGAAAAAAAAGTTCAAAAATCTTCTTCTCTGAAACCACAGGGTCCAGAGCTTAGATATTTAGCATGTAGCAACGGCAAGTGGTTACCTACATAATTCCTGCCATTCATGCCCCTGGGTTCCAAATGGGCCACGCCCCGGGGCCCCTTCGCCCCCATAGACTCATAATGGAAAAAGCTTCAAAAATCTTCTTCTCTGAAACCACAGGGCCCAGAGCTTCGATAATTAGCATGTAGTAATGGCAAGTGGTCACCTACATAATTCCTGTCAATCATGCCCCTGGGTTCTCAATGGGCCACGCCCCTGGGCCCCTTCGCTCCCATAGACTCATAATGGAAAAAAACTTTCAAAATTGCTCAACCCGTTGTGCTTGGATGAACAAGATGGTTAAAATTATAAAAACCTCCTTGTATCAACCAAAATTGCTCAAACCCTCTACTTTACCATATATTATCTTCAATTCCATTTGTACAATTGGATCAGGTGAGCGATCCAGGGCCTTCATGGCCCTTTTGTTCTTATTTCTGCTCAAAAACATAGATTGTGGGTACTCGATTGGACCGCCTCGTCGAGGCGGTTCTATCGAGTCCCCGTAATCTATGTTTTGAGCAGAAATAAGAAAAAATATCACAATTTTTCATCTGAAAATTTATATTTTTTGGCCAAAAAAAATGGCAATGTATTTTAAAGTGACATCTCTTTATGCAAACGTCAAGAAGCAAGCTTCACATGCAAAATAAGCGTGCGAGCAGCAGCAATGATACACCAATAAAACGGCCGAAATTCGGTATGGGGTCATCTATTCCAAATTTGAGTTTGGGTCGGAAACATATCAATCCTTCGTTGGGCTTCATAGTGACTTCATATGGTTTTAGGCGGTTTTTTTTTTGTTTTTTTTTTTTCTTTTCTTTTCTTTTTTTCTTTTTTGTTTTGGAAGAAGTTGAGGTCGCTCAAGCTGTCGCTTTGCTTAAAAGTGGGTACACCCAAAGGATCATTGCTGAACGATTTGATGTATGAAGAAGTGTTGTTGCCAGGCTATGGAGACGCTACCAGGAGACGGGCGAGTTTACTAGACGAGAAGGGCAAGGCCGACACCGCATGACGTCACAAAGGGAAGATCAATTTCTTCGAAATCTAGCGCTACGAAATCGCAGTACACGACCAGAAGGATTGGTTTGGTTTTGGGGTTTTACGGCCCTTTCAAGATTATTCCACTCATATCGAGCCGATCGTTAATCATAGGTGAGCGAAAACCGGAATACCCGGAGAAAAACCACCTGACCTTCCGTTGCAGAACTTGGCGTCTCACACGTGACCCAAGCGAGGCTCGAACCCACGGCGGGGAATGACCAGAAGGATACAAATCGATTTCCAACATGCCATTGGTCAAGGGATATTCGATCAAACAATACGTAACAGGTTATGTGAAGGTGATCTGAAGCCAGACGTCCGGAAAGAGGGCATATTCTTACCAGTCAACATCGTGGTTGCCCAAGAACATCAGAACTGGCGATTGCAAGACTTGCGTACAGCTCTGTTCACGGATGAAAGCAGATTTCACCAGAGTGCATGTTACCGGGAGACGACTCTAGAACGATAAGAGGACTGCAACATTGTGGAAACAGACAAATATGGAGGCCGGGGGTCAATGATGGTATGTGTTGGAATGTCTTATGAATGCCAAACGGACTTGTACGTGATAAACGGAGGTACATTGACTGCATTACTGTATCGAGATGAAATTCTAGATCCTACTGTGAGGCCTTTCGCTGGGGCGATTGGTGACAATCTTATACTGATGCAGGAAAATGCGCGTCCCATACTGCTAGCGTGTGCATGGATTACCTTATTCTTGCACACCAGATAAGGAAATCCGTGATTTTACCCTGGGATAGAAATTTATGTTCTGACCCAGGTGTTCCGACCCCAAATCGAATATAATCGCGTGTTTGATAAATGCACTGGTTGAATACAACCCCATGTGCGGCGTCGTCATGCGTGACGTCACTAAACATTCCTGTTGTGTCATCACAAAATGGCGGACGTCGGTAACCGAAGTGACAGCAGCATTAAAATTCGCAATAGAAATGGAAGGTATGCAAGAAAAAGAATCCAATATGGGTGTGAGGGGTGGATAGAAAAATCCGTCCCTCGGGATCACTGTCCGGCATCACTCGGCAAGCCTCGTGATGCCGGACAGTGTCCCTCGGGACGGATTTTTCAATCCACCCCTCACACCCATATAAGATTCTTTCAATCGTGATGGACTGGCCGGCACGCTTTCCTGACTTAAACCCAATAGAACATGCGTGGGAAATTCTTTACAGACGTATCTCACAGGGCGATCATCCACCAATCACTATTCAAGAACTCGCAAACATCCTTAGACATGAATGGGAAACACTAGCTTTACAAACTGTTCAAACTTTGGTTCGTAGCATGCCTCGGCGATGCCAGGAGTGTTGTGCTGCTCGAGGTGGTCTTATCCATTGTTGACAGGAAAAAGTGACTGATTTGCGCATGTCTATGACATTTGAAACAATCTGACATAAAGATGGCGATTTCTCAGACATTTATGCAAATTCTTCCTTTACAGGTTACAGGCCGTAATTTGTGAACTGGTTGCCAATGTTTGCCATTAACATGTTGCAGCTAAAGTTAATCAACTTTCTGAATCGCTGTTTCACCATCATTATCCAACATCGTTATACTATGAGAAAATATGTGTTTGCTCCTTTATTTGTTTTGAGCAGTGTACCTTATTGCTTTCAACTGCAGTTTAAAAGCATACCTATAATAAGATTACAGTCGAACTTCGATAGTTCGAACAGATTCGGGACCACAAAAATATGTTCGAGCCAGGGGTAGTTCGAGCCACAGGGGTTTACTTCCAGGAGGCATGAAGGGGTTAATTCTGTGACATCTTTTCGGTGTTCTATAAAAAAGTATGCTGTTTGAAAAGCATTACGAAAAAACATCTATTTAAATACAGTCGAACTTCGATGGCTCGAACACCTTTGGGACCTCGAAAATCTGTTCGAGACAGGGGTAGTTCGAGCCACTGAAGTTACTGTCAGGAGGCATAACGAGATACTTTAAACATCTTTTCGGTGTTCTATAATGAAAAAGTATGCTGCGTGTACTCATTAGAATCGCCTCATCGAGGCGATTCTAATGAGTACACACAGCATACATTTGCAAGATAAAATTCGAAAATCTCTTTTATTATCCCGCACTACTTATTATGTACAGGAATTCCCTAGGGATTCAAGAACAGGTTTGACTCAGCCATAGTAAACGAGCCATCGATGTTCGAGCCATCGAAGCTCAACTGTATTTTAGAATATTCGACTTCCCATGTTTTGTTGCCAATAAAATGTTAATCATATGAGCGACATTTCTGATATTTTTTTCTGTTATATTCTAATAGATTGCTGTCAAAATTCTACAATTAAGTTATTTATGTTACGTATATTAGAATAGTTTGCTTCCTTAACTTTAAAGCTAATTTGGATTCGCGCAGCTCTGAAATTTAGCAGATATGTTTGTGGGAAAGTAACTGTCCTTTAGCTTTCCGCAACTGATGTTTCCATTAGGGTCTAGTTATTTCATATTTGTGTTTCTTTCCCTTTGGTGTCTTTGACGGGAGCTGTGGGTTCTTTGTATCGATTCCTGTTCATTTTCTTCAAATTTATTTTAGTTTATACTAATTTATTTTAGTTCGATTGCGATGGAAGCTTCAAGCTCATTAAATCGCTCTCGAACACTCATTCCGGATGTTTTCAAGCGCGCGAGAGAGGCAGTGACTATTACACCACTGCTACCCATTTACACCTGGGTGGAGTGAGGCTGTCATTACGTGTCTTGCCCAAGGACACACCTCGATACCGGGTGCCGGATTCGAACGCACAACCTCTCGATCATGAGTCGAACGCGTTAACCATTGCGCTATCGAGGCTGACTTTTATTTTCTACCGTGAGTGTGCCACGAGAAGATTCCCACCGGCTTGTATATCCACACAGACTGATACAGATCAGATTCACTTTACGCCATATCTTCACAAGTCTTCATGTTGGTGTGAGGAAGTATTATATTCTGTCTGCGTGGGTATATAAGCAGGTTTGAGTCTGTCCGCAAGGTTTTTTTTTTTTGCTTGACGCAACTCCTGTGTATACGAATATAAATTATTAAGGGCAATCGGAACACCTTCAGGGAAGGCAAATCCTGCAAAAGTATTTTGTCTCCCATGTCAATAGGGGTCAACTCTTAAAAGAAAGAATTTGCTCCCGAGGAGCAAATTCTTACCTTTAAGAGGAGACCCCCTCTTTCAGTTGGACAGGGCTTATAGAACACGAACAGGAAGTTCCGAAAGTTGCCTCCCTTTGAAAAATGGTGGAAAAATCTGTCAGGTGTTTCAATTCCCCTTAAATTGCTTTTCTTATATTTTCCACAGACATCTCACCTGTGACAAAGGATGGGTTCAGTGTGTCTAACTGGCTACAGAAAGACCAGTCATATTCGATCGAAACGATGGACGATTCAGACAAAGCGCTATTCAGTTCCATTGCAGTAACCCAAATGAAGTTCGGCCCTGCTTATATTCTGAGACCGATGGTTATAAGCAGTTCTCCAGATACAAGTTTGGACGTTATCCGGATATTCGCTAGCATGAATGTTAGTCTAAAGTATGCCGATGTAAGTTGCTGTTTCAGATTTACCGGAGAACATGAAGAGGAGTACTTTAAAATTCCAGTAAACACCACAAGGAGCCCTAATCGGGAAGTACCTCTTAGAGCATTCTTTTACGCTTGTCAGAATAACAGACCTGGAATCATCCCAGATGGCGTAGGAATCACTGTAGACAATTTAAGTTGTGCGAACAGTCACGTGGCATATATTCCACCGTACGTCCCACAGGTTAATAGAAAGTCCGGAGTTACTATAGCTCTGTGTAATAAAGGAGTGTTTGGTACAATTAAAGCAGAGTTAATTATAGAGTGGATGGAAACATATAGGTATCTTGGAGTTGATAAGGTGGTGGCCTACTTCTTCAAAGGTTTGGACGGAGATGCATTGAAGGTGTTACTTTACTATTCGGCAATTGGATTCGTTGATTTGTTCCACTTCACTCCGGCTTTAGAAGGTAAATTCACTTTCCCAACAAGCATCTTAAAAACACGCCTATATAAATTGACCCCCTGAAAGCCCACTTTTATATTTTACAGTGGTATGCATTCTTTTTCATTTTTCTGCTCAAAAACATAGATTTTGGGTATGCGTCAGAACCTCCTCCCCGACGCGGTTCTAACCGGTCCCCACAAGCTATGTGAAAAATATCAGAATGATTTATCTGAAAATATTCATTTTTGGTGGTAACATTTTCGATATACAGTAGAACTTCGATGGCTCGAACACCGATGGCTCGTTTACCATGGATGTATCGAATCCATTCTTGAGCCCCTTGCGAAATCCTCTACATAAGAAATAGTGGGGGATAATTAAGGAGATTTTAGTATTTTATCTTGCAAATGTATGCTGTGTGTACTCATTAGAATCGCCTTGATGAGGCGATTCTAACGAGTACACACAGCATACATTTTCATTATAGAACACCGAAAAAATGTTTAAAAGTATCTCGTTATGCCTCCTGACAGTAACTTCAGTGGCTCGAACTACCCCCTGTCTCGAACAGATTTACGAGGTCCCAAAGGTGTTCGAGCCATTGAAGTTCGACTGTATTTAAATAGATGTTTTTTTTAGTAATGCTTTTCAAACAGGATTTTCTTAAGTGGGCTTATCCTGGCAGCGTCAAATCAACGTCGGTGCAACGTCGCGACGTTGCATCGATCACGCCTATACAAATACAATGTAAATTTTACCCACGAAAAAACGAAAAAACGATTTTTTTTTTTTTTATGAAAAATTGTGATATTTTTGTTATTTCTGCTCAAAATATAGATTGTGGGTACTCGTTAGAACCGCCTCGATAACGAGTACCCACAATCTATATTTTAGAGCAGAAATGACAAAAATAATGTTTACCCCTGCAAATCCCAGTTTGTCTATATAAAAGTGGGGTTCGAGGGGGTCAGAATCATATAGGCATATTTTCGTGATGAGATGTGACATTGCATAAACGTTAATGCGACGTCATAATTACGTCATGGATTCATCTTTAAATTTAAATACGCCCGTCCACCGGCTTCGACAGTTCAGGCAGATGCTCGTTTGACTGGTGATTAGGCGGTTGAGGGTTCGATACCGGCGGAGTCGGTAACACGTTTCTTTTGTGTGTGCAAATTGATCATGATACTTTTTCTAGGGTCACTCACGCCAGAACATTACGAAAACACGCCTATACAAATACATTGTAAATTTTACCGCGAAAACATTGATGAAAAATTGTCATATGTTTCTTATTCCTGCTCAAAATATAGATTGTGGGTACTCGTTACAACTGCCTCATCGAGGCGGTTCTTACGAGTACTATATTTGTGAACAGAAATAAGAAAAATAATGTTCACCCCAGTTTGACTAAAATAGTATATAAAACTGGGGTTTAAGGGAATACAAATTATATAGACGTGTGTTCGTGATTAGGGCCGTTGTCAGTTTCAAGGAAAATATTGGCTCCTTGAATGTATTTAAGTCGATACTTGAAATAACTGGCTCGATATTACAAACAAACTACAGTGGACCTTCAATGGCTCGAACACCTTTGGGACCTCGAAAATCTGTTCGAGACAGGGGTAGTTCGGGCCACTGAAGTTTCTATCAGGAGGCATAACGAGATACTTTTAAACATCTTTTCGGTGTTCTATAATGAAAATGTATGCTGTGTGTACTCATTAGAATCGCCTCATCGAGGCGATTCTAATGAGTACACACAGCATACATTTGCAAGATAAAATACTACAAACTCCTTAATTATCCCCCACTATTTCTTATGTAGAGAATTTCGCAAGGGGTTTAAGGATTGGATCGACACATCCATGGTAAACGAGCCATCGGTGTTCGAGCCTTGGAAGTTCTACTGTATATAACTTTGACCCCCTCGAACCCCACTTTTATATGGTAAAACTGGGGTTTGCAGGGGTGAACCTTATTTTTCTTATTTCTGCTCTAAAATATAGATTGTAGGTACTCGTTAGACCCGCCTGGATGTGGCGGTTCTAACGAGTACCCACAATCTATACTTTAGGCAGAAATAAGAAAAATATCACAATATTTCATCTTAAAATTTTCATTTTTTCGGCGATAAAGGTTACAATGTATTTGTATAGGCGCGTTTTCGTAATGTTTGGAAAACAATGTGGATCTCTTGATGAGACATCTCATTATAAATATGTTCTAGAAAGGGTTATCCTTTGGAAGCAAGGAATATACCACAGAACTGGAAAATATGGGGTGTACATGTTTTCTGGGCCAGACTAGCTAGGCGCTTAGGCCCCATCAGTGACCCTCAGATATTTTCCAAATTCCACAATGGAATCAATGATCACAAAGGACAAGAAAATATAAACTACACTATGATGTTGGGTAGGGAGACTTTTAACGGCCGCCACACATTCCCAGACAACAGCCGTTCTTGTGGAGCTATATTGTTTGCCCATGTATCTGTACCATTCTTTTGTGTGAAAGGGTTAACATCGTCGGTAAATGTAGAGAATGAACATGTTACCCCTTATCTTGCTGTTCACGACAACCCCTATCTTTGCAAACAGTGTAGGTCCAGATCAGATGGCTTCTGAAGAAGCCATCTGATCTGGATCTACAGTGTTTGACATCCGGTCAGTGAATTTGCAGCAATAAATTAAATCAAGTAATCTGATTGGTTCAAAGTCAGAAATGGGTGTGGCTAAATTAATTATGCAGCGGGTTAAGGGTCATTAAGCTTTAAATGTTATTCTTTCTTGTAATTCGTTTCTTAAAACGGTCGAATTCCATTGGGTAGAGCATACTTTGGTCCATGAAAACTTGTTCGAGAAGGGAGACGTTTTATTTAAACACTTTTGAAAAAGAAAATACAATTAGCTACTTACATGAGCTAGTCTACCCTGTGGTTCTCTTTAACACACTAATATAAAATACATGCATTGTTACAACGCATAATGTAGTAATGTAGTAATTACTACATTTTGATTTTTTTTACTACATTATGCGTTGGCATAGTCGACGCGAAATGTAGTAAAAAAATTATTTCATTTCGCGTTGATATGCACCATATCGACGCATAATGAAGTAATGATGGTAGAACATAGCTGTCTTCGAAAAGACTTAGGAAGCAATACAGTTAAATTCCTACAATTTAGACCACATTTGAGACGGTTCAAAAGTGGTCTTTAAGACCACAGTTGAACAGTCCAAAAGACGGTCTTCCACAAAAGCACACTGAAGGTCAAAATCACAAAGAAAATGTAGCTTTAACCTTCCAAATATGCTTTAAAAACAAAATTTGTATTAATTTTAGGTGGTCTTAATAGTGGAATTTCATTGTATTTGATTAAGCCAGTAGAATTAAAATCGTACGCCTTGCGCTATTTTGGTCTCATGCCTGATGTCTTTCCCTCATTTGTGTTTTAAGGCTCAACACATGATCGTGTAGTGCACACAAAAGTTGGGACGGGGGATCCTATCGGCTTGTACCTGTCCATAGCCCAGTTGTTTGTCCATCTTTGCATGTTAAAAGGAGTGCGAGTGTGTTTCAGTTACCGTCCCACCAACAGCTTAGGTCATACGAAGTAGCGAACTTGGTTTCAAGACTCATTCATACGGAGACGGGATCTCGGTTGAATCCGAAAGGCTGGAAAAAGCCCAGGAAAACTGCTGCGAGTCGGCCCATCCATGCATATAAACCCTATTGCTTTTAATTGGACGGCAGCGATTGAGATGTCATTTCATCTCAATATCGGGTAAAAGTCCCATAAAATTTGAAGCAATGTCTCCAAAATGACCTAAATAGTCTTGACGGGATCGTTAAACCTCAAATCAAACAAACAAACTGTTGACGCATAATGAAGTAAAATTAAGTATGCCACCCATCGCCGCAAAATGTAATAATTCTTTCATTTTGCTCAAACCTCTTAGTATCGACGCATAATGTAGTAAAAACGACATTTTATTTCATTTCGCGTCGACTATGCCAACGCATAATGTAGTAAAAATTTCATAATGTAGTAATTATTACATTACTACATTATGCGTTGTAACAATGCATGCATACGAATACATGTATTAATATTACAAGATGGCCATGCTGGCCCTGGATCACTCACCTGTTCCATAGGTAACACGTGGGTCCCTGGGAGAGCAATTATTGGCTCGGGGCTATAATTTGAAAAATCTTGGAAGTGGTTTAAAAGGTGAAGCTTCATACCAAATATCAAAGACCGGAGCATTCTGGTTTCAGACAAGAAGAGTTTTAAAGGTTTTCCTTATATAGGTCTATATAAAACTCGGGGTTCCTGGGGCGGGGCCATTTTTGGCCCCACGGCTATAATTTGAACAATCTTGGTAGAAATCCACAAGACGAACCGTCATACCAAATATTAAAGACCTTGGCCTTTTGCTTTCAGACAAGACGATTATCAAAAGTTTTTATTGCCTTGACTTCTATTTCCTAATATAAGTCCATGTAAAACAAGTGTGCCCCTTGTTGGGTCCATTTGTGGCCTCAGGGCTATAACTTGAACAATTTTGGTAGAGGTCCACTACATGAAGCTTCATACCAAATATCAAAGACCTTGGCCTTCTGGTTTCAGACAAGAACATTTTCCATGGTTTTCCCTTTATAAGTCTATGTAAAACCAGTGGGCACCGGGGTGGGCCCATTTTTGGCCCCAGCGCTATAATTTGAACAGTCTTGGTAGGTCTTTCAGAAAAGCTTCATACCAAATATCAAAGACCTGAGCCTTCTGATTCAAGACAAGAAGATTCTTAAAGGTTTTCCCCTTTACAAGACTATGTAAAACCAGTGGGACCCGGGGCAGAGCCATGGACGGAAACAGAATTAGTGAACTCAAGAGTCCACTTGACTCAAATGATGCCGTCAATAAACGTTATATGAACAGACGAATCGACTTCAAGACAAAGGATTTAGAGAATAAACTTAAAGCTGTCGAAACTAAAATCTCAACTTTTGATGGCACTAAACCAATATCTTCTGATCTGAATATGCAAAACCATCGAATTCTTAATGCAGCTCACCCAAAAAACCCAGCACATGACGCTGAGTATGAAATTGATGTAGTTACAGCCAAATTTTTATATGATTATGTCAAGATTGCTGACAAAAAATTCTTAAAAGCAAATGAAGACAACGTACTTGATGGGCGACTAGACATAAAGCAATATAACATAATTGGTCTTGCTGATCCTGTTGATAGTTATGACGCAGTAAATCAAGGTTATGTATCATCTAGAATTCAAGCACTTTTATATGAACATATCGAAATCAGGAGCCGTATAAATAGGTTAGAAACCTTTCATCAACAGTGAGCTGTTATTTATATTTTGAAAAAAAAATACACTATACAATAAAAATGATTCCAAAAGAATTCAAATACAGTGACAATGCTCACTATCAATCTGGTGGTGTTTTCAAAGACAAAAAATTTATATAATTAATCAAAATATAATTCTCACTTCAGATGGCAAAAGCTTTAATGTTTCATTCCCAAATGTTCTAGAAAAATACATTCTCCCTAATGTCAGCTCTGAAGAAATAGTTACTAAATGGAGACCAAACTGGATTTCTTTTTGGCAAAACCAATTAAATTTCGCAATCTGGCTATCTACAAGTGGGTGTGGGGTTGACTATGATCATCAGATAAATGACACTGGCATGATTGGGTCAATGTTTAGGTTTCATGTCTATTACAAAATACGTCGAATACACAAAGAAATGAGTGCTGCATTACCACAAGACCCAAGTTGGAATGCTTTTGACAATAATTATAATCGTAGTGCTTATGAAAGAATCTGCAAGGAATTTAACATTGACATTAACACTGACTGGAGACAAAAAGGATGATAACCAAGGTCTTGGTAGAATATATCAGTGCAAAAAGGGTTGGAAACAATACGAATGGAAAAAGAATCCTTGGATTGGAGATTATGAAGCATTTGATTGGGGAGTAGAATTTGGAGCATCTCGACCTGACGGAATATCGTTTTCATTCACAAAACCAACAGGTGCAGGAAACATTATAATAGATTTTATAGCTCAAGGAGCGCCATCAAAAGATATATGGTCTACATTCATCATAGACGATGCTAAAGGTTTTACAAGAGCGGGTGTTGAACGTATAAATGAAAGTATCAGAACATACTGCTGGGCAATTCTAGGTGCTCAATAACAAACCAGAACTGACATCTAAGGAACTGGTACTGCCTTTGATGCACAAAAACAGTTTCTTGCTAATGTTGAGGATGCAATTAATAGTCCTGTCGACTTACCCAGTCAAATAGAAAGATATGAAAACACATTAAAATATGCAAGCAGTAAATTGGATTTTGTCTTTGGAATTGGACTATTTTTGGCACCGAGTAATATGGAATTACGTATTGGTACAATACAAGATTATAACAGTGACATTTTTCATAGCCACTGATGCTCAAGATCTTGGGTTAAACAATGGTGTAAACACAAAACCTGTGCCACCAAAACAAACTCACAATGTTCAAGGTACCCCAACTAAGATCCTAAAACAAATCAAACAAATTATCATCAAAAAGTAATAGACTATGCCAAAAAGCACAATCTTCCACAAAGTTGGATTGAGGGATGTTCTGCAGAACCTGGTGGGTTGGATCGTTGGATCGCTACACGTAAAAATATGAAGAATCGTTGCTTTCCAGTGAATTACATTCCAGTGAATTGCCTTCCAATGAATTGCAACCTACAATCAGCGAACACCATGAACATAATAAATCGGCATTTATCTTTGGTAGTATAGTTATTGGGGTTGTAACACCAACACTCTACAAAATTGCTTAGAATTCCATTCTTTTGCTGCTACATATAACAGACCAGCAACAACAATTACAAGAGCCAAAAGATTATTTCCAAACCAGTTAACAACTTTTCCAGTAGCAGAAAGTAACCACGAAACTATTGACCCAATTACACCAGGCAATTCAGCTGTTGCTTTTCCAGCTAGGTTTGCTTATAATTGACCTAGATTGTGTAATTGTTTTTATCCAATATTTGACTCCACCTTGTGAAGGTTTTGACCTACCTGAACCACCAGAAGCACTAGTAGTAGTAGGAATAACAGCCTCAACTATAACACCTACAATCATACCAATAGCAGTCAAAATACTAACTATAGTTATGCCTTGTTCTCTAAATAATGTTTTAATTCTCTCACCAAGAGTGGTATCTTCTTTCAAAACTTTATTTATAGTTTCTTTTATTCTGTTTACCTTGGTACGTAATGTTTCCCTATTTGTACTAGCAGCTTCAAGTCTTGTAGCTTTTTCATCTTCTTAATCTTTTAAGCGTGCAGTTATATCGTTTTTGCTGATTTCATCTTCAGCTTCTTGTAGTTTTCTTTTTTTCCTTTGCTATATCTCTATCAATGTCTGTCAGCTTTTCCAAGTTATTTGTAAGTTCACCACGAATAGATTGTAGTGTCTTATCTAGACCTTGCGGTTCTCTGAATGTTAGACCTTCTGTTTCTGTGCGTGCATTTTTGACTTCAGACAGCTCTAAATTATCAATAAGAGATGTAACAGTGGTCTCAAAATTATTTGCAGTGTCTACTACATTTTGCACATCTTTGGTTGAAGATAAATCTTGCATTGGGATGTTTTCTGTTGTAATCTGGTCTCTTGTTTTGATCAATGATGATGATGATTTCGTGTTTAACGACGCGTCAACCCTCTTTGTGTGTCATAAGCGTCAAACGGTTAATGGTTAGCGGCATGAATAATTATGATGATATTAAAAGTAAAAAGTCAGAATGATGATGTATAAAAATCTGAAACAGTTAAATCTTATGAAAAAGTCCAATTTCTTTTAAGAATAAAATAATATTATCTACAGGTACATCTCGAAACAGTTGTTGCAAAGTGTCAGCTTTGAAATATAAAATACGTGAGGGTGAAAAGTCAACACAGTCAATTAAGATATGTTTCACAGTGAATGGCTGATCACAACCTACACAAGAAGGCTGATCATCACCATTAAAAATATAAGAATGAGTAACTCTAGTATGGCCGATGCGCAGTCGTGTTAATACTACGTCCTCTTTTCTGGAAAACTGTGGAGGAGAGCATTTTGTACTAACGACAGGTTTAATGGCATGAAGTTTGTAATTTATTGCACGGTCCCATTCGCCTTGCCATTCCGACAAGATGTATCTGTTGATAAATGGTTTAAAATTATTAAAGGGAATTTTAAAAACAGATGGATCAAGATTGAGCGATTCCTTTGCTTTCTTGTCAGCATATTCATTGCCGACAATGCCAATATGGCTCGGAAGCCAACAAAACAAGATTTGGTGTGTTTTAGAAATTTCATGATGTTTTTCGATCAATTTTTGAATTTGAGGATTTTTAGATGATGAATGGTCTAAAGCCTTAAGCACAGAAAGTGAATCAGAAAATATAATTGCTTTTTTAATTGTTGAAGAACTGATCAAATCTAAAGCTAGGTCTATTGCTTTGGCTTCAGCTGTAAAAACAGATGAACCATCTGGAAGGCGCATGGTTTTGTGCGAATCTTTAGAAACATACGCACAACCAACTTTATCTCCTTCTTTGGAACCATCAGTATAGATTTGCTGGTAATCATTGTAACGTGACTGCAGTACCTGAAAGTTTTGTTTGAGAAGTATCGGATTTGATTCGGATTTTTTACCATCATGTAAGTCGAACAGAATAGAAGGTGTTTTAATACACCAAGATGGAACTTCGGCCGTTTCATGTTTTTGAATATTTTTAAGGTCGATACCTGAATTTTCTAGCAGTGGTAAAATACGTAATCCAAAAGGTTTGATTGCTGTGGGTTTTGTTTCATACTTATCTACAAATTGAGGTGGAAATGAAATTTTGGATGCCGGGTTAGATGGATTTGCAGCAAGTCTAATAGCATACTGAAGAGAAAGTTTCTCTCCACGCGAAGTTAAAGATGGTTCACCTGCTTCTACATAAAGGCTTAATACGGGAGAAGTACGGAAGGCTCCCATAGCCAGACGAAGGCCTTGGTGATGGATGGTATCCAAGGATTTTAAATAGGACTTTCTGGCAGAACCATAAACAACAGACCCATAATCTAATTTAGATCTTATTAAAGACCGGTAAAGATGTAATAAAGTATACCGATCTGCTCCCCAACTTGAATGAGCTAAAACTTTCAAAAGATTCAAAGCTTTTAAGCATTTCGCTTTAAGGTATTTAATATGGGGAATAAAAGATAACTTTTGGTCAAATATGACCCCAAGAAATTTGGCTTCTTCAACAACAGGAATTTGTGATCCGTATAAAAACAGGGAAGGATGGTCGTGTTTCTACCGTAGCTTACAAAAATGAACACACTGCGTTTTCGACTTGGAGAACTTGAAACCATTTTTATCAGTCCATTCTTCTATTCGTTTTAAATTTTGTTGTAACTTTCGTTCAATTGTTTTCATGTTTTTTGAACGGTAACATATACAAAAATCATCAACATACAATGAACAGTCTGTTTTGTCGTCCAAACATTGTACAATATTATTTATTTTGACGTTAAATAGTGTAATTGAGAGAATACTACCCTGTGGGACACCCTGCTCTTGTGCATAGAGATCTGACAGGGTAGATCACACGCGGACTTGAAATACACGCTCACCTAAAAAACTCTGAATAAAACTGGGAAGTTTTCCCCTTAAGCCGAGGTTATGGAGATCTCTCAATATTCCATAACGCCACGTGGTATCATATGCTTTCTCCAAGTGGAAAAGGCAGCTACTACGTGTTCTTTGTTAATAAAAGCATCTCGTATAATTGTTTCTAGTCTTATTAAATTGTCGTTGGTACTACGTTCCGAACGAAAACCTGACTAATATTCTGAAATGAGGTTATTGGACTCTAAGTACCAGACTAATCTCTTGTTTATCATTCTCTCCAATGTTTTACACAAACAACTTGTCAAAGCTATCGGTCGATAATTCGTAGGTTCTGCATGATCTTTCCCTGGTTTTGGAATTGGTACAACTGTAGCAAAACGCCAGCTCTCAGGACAGACCCCAGTTTCCCAAATATTATTAAAGATATCTAAAAGTGTTGAGAGAGAACTTTTTGGCAGATGCTTAAGCATCTGATAATGAATTTCATCGGGGCCGGTTGCTGTATCGTGTGATTTTTCAATGGCTTCCACTAAGTGGGATAAGTTAAAAGGTTTGTTGTATTCTTCGTGATTGTGGGATTTGAAGTTAAGATTTCTTTTCTTTCTCTTGGTCCTTTTGGAAATTTCTAAAAGTGTCAGAATAATTTCGCGGTGATGAATTGCTCAAAAATGTGCTACCAAGAGTATCTGAAATATCTTTTTTAGTTGAAGCTTTTGTGTCAAAACCAGTATTTAAATGTGGTTTAATAACGAAATAAGCAATAAAAGTTCATTATAATTTGATTTAAGACCTCGACAATTCCATTGTATTATTTTGTGTTTTAAATCCATTTTATGAAGAGATTGAGACTAGAAACTATTATGGAGCTGCAATTGGTGATATAGATCTGCTACCACCAGCTCGTGGTGTTGCTGACCTCGATCTGTTATTGCGGCTTGGTGATGATGGAGTTTCAAACGCCATATCACTGTCACTCAAAGATCCGAATCTGTTCTGGAATTTTATATTGTCTCTTTCCATTTTACGTTGTCTGTCTGTTTTTGAGACAATTGATGTTTTTTGATCGGATCTTCCGATCCCTTATTAGTTCGACCTGAGTCGAGTTTCTCTTTTGCATGCGGCGCTGGCTTCGGTACGGTCGCTGTCGACCGATCCGAAGCAACCTGGATTGCGCCATTTGATAAATTGGTTGAAGTTTGTGGTGCTGGAGTGGATTTACTCCAAGCACCAGATTTTTTCAGTTCAGCTATACATGATTCAACAGTCTGTGTTCCGGAGCTGGTACATTTTACACTAGCACCCTTTGTGATGCTGGCGTAACTGGTGGTTGATGATGTATGTCGCTCTTCAACAACTTTCCGAGCTTCTGGGAAGGATAACGATTGTTGGTACTTAACTGTGAGTATTTCTTTTTCTTTTTTCCAAGCTGGACAGTCTCGAGAAAAAAAACAGCATGTTGTTCACCACAATTGACGCATTTGGCCTCATTCTTACATTGCTGATGGCTATCGACATGTTTGTCTTCACCACAATTGGCACAGAGGGATTTTTTCTGACATTTGCTTTCGTGGTGACCAAACACCTGACAGTTGTAACATGTGAGAGGGTTCGGAATGTATACCTCTACTTTCACAGAAAGATATGCTACTTTGATTTTCTGTGGTAGAACTGGTGTGTTAAATGTCAAAACATAAGTGCTTGTCGATTTAAGCACTCCACTTCTACGAACTTGGATGTTACGAACACCAATAACGCCTGGATCCCTGAGATTGTCAAGAATCTCTTACTCGCTGCATGGACATAGTTCCGGACTGCGAATGACACCCTTAGATGAATTAAGTGTGTTGTGCAAAGAGATCTTGACTTTGAGATCAAATAACTTTTTGGTGCTGAGCAGTTTTTTGACATGCTGTTCTTTCTCGACTTCCAAGAGGAGATCACCGGATCTAAGCTTTTTAATACTCTTTGGATGTCCAGCTATGGATTGGATGCTTTTCTCGATGACAAAAGGAGACAAGCTTGATACAGTACGTGAGTCATCCAATGATGTAATAACCAGAAAACGCGGAGAATTAGAAGGCTTTGGAACAGAAGACTGCTGAATCGTATCACTAGAGTCATCTGACTCTTCGTTTCGTTGACGTTTTTTTGTGTTGCGGTTAGTTTTGTTATTATTCGCCATGAGGAGAATATCCTAGTTTCGTCTCAAGTGCTCTCCGCCCTCCTTGGAGCCCTACAAGGGAACACCAAAATGGAGTGGTTATCCGACTCGCAAGTGTTAGAGATACACGTGAGATATACTCGCATAAACAAAATGCCTACACGATTGGTCCGTTTGGCCACCGCCTTCTAGAGATAAAAAGATATAAAAGGGTAAGGTAAATGGGCATATGGTTGGTATCAGGAAAGATACAAAAAGAGTTGAAGAGAAAGCAAAGCGGTATCTCTAGGGCTCGGCGCGACCAGCCGATTGACCGTGCCGGACCGCACGGCAACCCGTCTACACCGAAAAGCCAGGCCAAAGAGGTGTGTTGGGTACCTGAAGCACCGCCACCTCAGGTAACCCTCAACCTCCAGGATCCCTTCTTCCGGCTTACAGGACGCCACCCACGGCAAACGGGTGGTACTTCCTTTAGCTCTTCCCAGTGGGCACAGAGACCACAGCGGCAATATGCCCAGTGGGAATTGAGCCCCCAGGGCCACGGCAAGGCAGGAAGTCTAATACCTTGGGGTTGTTTTGATCAAAGTTGCTAATTCTGCTCTACCTTCTTTTATTCTTGTAGCAGAGGCTTGATAATTGGTTATGCCAAGAGTATCTCTGATAAAATTAACTGTATATTTTCTTAAGATTTTATCAAGTGAATAAAACTGCAGGACGGCATCTGGTTTGTTACTTTTGTAAAATGATAAGGATTTATTTTTTCCATCTTCATCCTATATACCAAGCAGTGGTCTGCCATATTTATTATCTGTAAGAAACCATTCATTTTCATCTTCATCCATTCTTACAGACTCGTTATTTCTTTCATAAAATTGTTTCAGTGTCATTTTTAACAAATCCTTTTGGTGTTCTTCTTTAGCGTTGCTGTCAGATCGTCTAATGCTTTATATTAATTATCCAGTGTTCTTTGAAATTCTTGGTCATTTAAATATTCATTATCATAATCATCTTTATCATAATCATCTCTATCAAATTCAGGGTTCTCATATTCCATTCCACCTGCCATTTTAATTTTTTTTATTTTTTAAAATATTTTTCAAAACTATAAAAAAAGAAATGTCTACATACGGAAATAAATAAAACCCCTACAGAAAATTAAGAGAGCCCCGCGGCACGAAAGGTATTCGTCAAAGTGTAGTCATCACTAACACTCCCAGCACTATTGATCAAAACCAACAACTTTTGGTGAGATTCTTCAACCTGAGTGATAACGATTTTATTGTCCCTAGAAGTGCACGTCTCGCTTTTATTATTGGACTAACAAGTACAGATGCCAACGCTACAGTTTTCCAAAATCTCGACAGAGCCATTATCAAGAAAATCACCATAAGAATAAAGGGTTATGAAGTTATGTCTATTGACGACAGTGACATTTATCATAGCTATGTTGACTTGTGGAAGTCTCCAACAGAGCGAATGAATATGGCATTCCAAGGCATCGGCAAATCAAACATGTTAAAACAAAGAGTAGTTGCAGGTAATGCTTCTTCTGATAAGGAAGTCGAAGCCATTGCAATTGTCTATGCAAATCGGTTTTGCATACCGCTAGACTTTGAACTGTTAGAAACTCACATGCCTTTTTATCAAGCAGGACTTGGTGATAGACTGGGATATAAACTGACATTTAATGATTATGCTAAAGTTATTAATTCTTCAGATGCTGATAGCAGTTATGCAATAAAAAATATCTGCTTAGAATTTGACAAAGTTACTGACTCTGAACTTGCACGTCAAATACGTGACCAGTACGCTGGTAGAATGACAATATTGTGTGATCGTGTTTTGCGACACAGAAAAATAACAAAAAACAAATCTGACACACTCTGAAATTTCAACCTTAATGTCCCAGCAAGAAGCATGAAAGGTATTCTGATGCTTTTTGAACACCCAGAGAGGACAAGCACTGAGGATTATTATAACCCCAAAATTACAAAAGTAGTAGATACCATAGAAGGCGTACCTAATCAGCTATACAGCAAAGGCATGCTTGCATACCAACAGTTGGGTGAAATTAATAAGTACTTTGCTTTAACATCAAAACGAGACAAAGAAACAGACAAAGTTGCAAAAGACTTGAATTTCAGCGACACTAACATTAAAAAGTATTTTACTACTAGGTTTGCTCTGTGGCTTGACTTGCGTTCTACAGAAGACAATACACTTCATGGCAGTGGCAGAAGGATAGAGAATGCCAGTGAATGGGTAACAATACAAATTGAAAAAGAACAAGAATCAAATAAAAATTTAAATATTTACCTATATATAATTCAGGATGCGCGAATCAATTTTGAAAATGGGAGATTCCAAGGAGTTGTCTATTAGTAAATTACCAAAATATCCTCAAAGTGCCACCAATTGTGGTCAGACTGGTTGTGGAAAGACAGTGTTTGTGTTAGATTTATAAGAATCAGAGTATGCTAATGTGTTTGATAATATAGTCATTTTGTGCCCCACAATAAACTGGAACAAAGCATACAAAAACAGAAGTTGGATAGGCGATGTTCGAAAACCAAAAGACAAAAACATAACAATAGTGAATCCTGTGATGTCAGATGGAACAGAAAGACTTCAGGAACTGCTACGGTTGTTTGTTGATAAATTGGCTGGTACACCAACTTTGTACATCATTGATGACTGCTCTGCCACAAAAGAATTTACCAAGAAAAAAGACATGCTGTCAGAGCTGGCTTTTTCAGACAGACACGCAGAACAATCAGTGTGGGTTATTTCACAGAGATACATTTCTTTTTGAAAGATTTGCGTGAGCAAACAAAATGGGTTTGCATGTTTTATACTAAAGATAGAGATAGCTTTGACCATTGTCTAAGAGAAAATGATGTTATCCCTGCAGAAGAAAGAAAAAGAATACAAAAAAGAATTAGCCAAAGTTAAGCACCGTAAACTAATATTAAAAACTGATCACCTACTAGTTATTGGTTGGTTGACTGATTCCTTTTTTTTTAACTTTGCTACTAGCATTGCTCATAGTAAAAATAGCTTTGCTCATAATAAAAATAGCTTTGCTCATAGTAAAAATAGCTTTGCTTGTAGCAAAATAGATTTGCTTATAGCAAAATAGCATTGTTAATAGCATTGCTTATAGCAAAATAGCCTTGCTAATAGCAAAATAACATTGCTTCCTATTAAATTAATCTATATCTATTTTGCTCAATCTCTCGCATTCAACAACATACATATACCTATGTTTCAATATAATTTTACTGGCACCACAACCTACACACATTCTGTATTTTGCATAAGTACCTCCACCACAATTTATGCAGGGTACAACTTTACTTTTTTTCATTAAGTAATTATGCAATTTGCAATATTAAGATCTTTTAGTAGGCTTTAACGTACACCTTTAAAAAATGCACACTCCATTTTTTTCTGATAATAATTACTTTTTTTTTTTTTACTTATAATAATTATTAAAAAAAAAATATTAAACAAATATATATATATAAAGTAAAAAATGAGTACAAATATGAATTCAGAACAAATCTATTTAATAAAGCTTCATAAAGAAGGAAGACTTAGTGATAAGGCCTTAGACAAAGTAGAAGTAAAACAAAGATCAGGAATTGATACAATTAACTTACTCCATCCATAAAAGACACCAGCCTTGGTTGAATTTTAACCGACGGAAGTACCGTCACCACCAAAGACTGAAATACAGTCAGAATCGACAGTTCAAATCAGATGTGACAAACGTCGCAAAAAGAAATATGCACAGATGCAAAAAGATGTCATTAATGAAGTGAAACAAGTTGTTTCTCAAACCTCAGAATTAAAACTGGTTGACAAGCCATTGTGCAACTATTTCAAATCATATGAAATTGATGCACATAAATATAAAGATCCTTCTCTTTTGTTTAGTGATAAAAAATCTATGATCATCAAGCAAATCAATCAAGACATAAAAGAGTATAATGGCATCAAGTTCTCAGTTGGTTTTTCTGTGGAGTTCTTTCATGATGAAGGTGATGGAAAAGGAAAACAGGTTATTGGCCAAAATCATGGAGAACAAAGTGCTGTTCTTGATGATAATAATGTAGATGAATTCTATGATAAGCAAACCGCTTATTTACAAACATGGATTAAAAAATTCACAAACACTGCTTCTGGTCTAGAAATTGACCATTGCATTAAGCTGTACTTGAACATAGCAAAATATGATTCACTAAAAGGTTCATCATATATTCCTTTACCTGAAGCATTGGCAAACAAAAAGGCAATAATGAACGTGCAAAACGACGATGATAGATGTTTAGAATGGGCTCTTAAATCAGCTTTGTATCCAGCGACTATTCATGTTTCTAACAAATACAGTTACACCAAATGTCCTAATCTAAACATGGATGGTATTGACTTTCCCACTCCTATCTCTCGAATCCCTAAAATAGAAAAACAAAACAACCTGGCAATAAACGTTTATGGTGCTACAGTATCACCTAAACTAAAAAAGGTAAATACTTTCCCTTATTACATATCCGCTCAACCAAACACAATGCGAAGAACCAACCTACTTCTTATAAGTGACGATACTGATGAGTCTACAAAGCATCACTACTGTTGGAATAAAAATCTTGATAGATTACTCCATGATCAAAACAAACATGAGTGTAAAACATACTTTTGTTATCGATGTTTATATGGTTTTACCAAAGAAGATTTACTAATCAAACACAAAGAAGACTGTGAAGGCATCAATAAAAAGTCAACAAGAATAGAAATGCCTTCTGCAGGTAAAAATCATATCAGATTCAAAAACCATCAAAATCAAATGCCTGTTCCATATTTTATTTATGCCGACTTTGAAAGTATAATCAAACCACAAACAGAAAAAGCCGGTGATAAATCAGAAATAACAAGTGAACACGAAGCTTGCGGATTTTGTTATCAAGTTGTCAGATATGATGGAAAAGCAGAAAAACCTGTAATCTACAGAGGTGTAGATGTTGTTGAAGTATTTCGGAACCACCTAGAATGTTAATAGTATCAATGACATCTTCGCTCACCCCAAACCATTAATCATGACTGAACAAAACACCAAAGACTATGAAAATGCCACCAAATGTTGGATATGTGAACAAGAAATAACACAAAATAAAACCAATCCAAAAGTAAGAGACCAAGTTATTTCACAGGTGAATACAGAGGTGCAGCACATAAATCCTGCAACCTAAAACTCAAAATCAAACCAGGCAAGACAAAAATCCCAGTGGTATTCCACAACCTAAAAGGATATGACAGCCATCTCACAATGCAAAAAATACACAAAACAAAAGGTAACATCACCTGTATTCCAAATAATGCAGAAAAGTACATATCGTTCAGTATTGCACAACTCAAATTCTTAGACAGTTTCCAGTTCATGACATCTTCATTGGAGTAAATAGTGGAGGCCACTGACAAATCTGATTTCAAAATAACAAAAAGGGAGTTTGCTGATAAAGCAGATTTAATTCGTTTCCCATATATGAATACATTGACAGTCAAGAAAGATTTTATGAAACACAACTGCCACCTAAAGATAATTTTTATAGCAAACTGTCAGATTAAAATATCAAAGATGCAGACTATAAACATGCACAAAAAGTATGGAGTGAATTCAACTGTAAAACTATTGGTGATTACCATGATTTATACTTAAAAACGGATGTGGTTTTACTTGCTGATATATTTCAAACTTTCAGAAAAACATGCATGGAATCATATAAACTCGATCCTTTACACTATTACACTGCACCTGGTTTATCTTGGGATGCATTACTCAAATACACAAAAATAGACCTAGAACTTTTGACAGATATGAATATGCATTTGTTTATAGAAAAGGGTATGCGTGGTGGTATAAGTATGGTATCTAAAAGACACGCCAAAGCAAACAATCCTCATACTGCGGATTATAATCCTGATAAAGAAAATAACTACATTATGTATTATGATGCAAACAATTTAAATGGTTGGGCAATGAGTCAACCACTCCCATATTCTGGTTTCAAATGGAAGATAAGAAATAAAGACGGAAAATTTGATAGAAGAGAAAAAGGAAAAGGTTTGATACTTGAGGTAGATTTAAAATATCCGAAAGAATTACACAAATTACACAATGACTATCCACTTGCACCAGAAAAACTATCAGTAAAAAAAGAATGGCTTTCATCTTATCAAACAGAACTCCTTGAAAACAAAAGCATGATAGACTGTTCTAAGCTTGTGCCAAACTTAATGGACAAGAAAAAATATGTAGTCCACTATAAAAAACCGGCTTTACTTATCCCTAGGTATGAAACTCAAGAAAGTACACAGGATTCTTGAATTCAATGAAAAACCTTGGATCGAATCTTATATCCGTCCAAACACAGAACTACGAAAGAAAGCAAAGTCTGCATTTGAAAAAGATTTCTACAAACTGTCTTTGGCAAAACAATGGAGAATCTCCGTAAACGAGTAGACATAAAACTAGTCAGAACAGATGGCACTGAAAATGAAAAGCTAAGAAAAATCATAGCCAAACCAAACTTCAACTGACGTGTTAAGTTCTCAGATGAACTATCTGCAATACATGTCAGCAAAACAAAACTGACACCAAACAAACCAATCTACGTTGGTTTATCTGTTTTAGATCTGTCGAAGCACTTGATGTATGATTGGCATTACAATAAACTGAAAAAGAAGTACGGTGAAAACTGCACCTTGTTGTACACCGATACAGATTCCTTATTGGTCAACATAAAGACCGAAAATTATACAAAGACATGTCAGAATCCAAAGATGAGTAGGACTTCTCTAATTATCCTAAAGATCACCCACTCTATGATGAAACAAACAAAAAAGTAATAGGCAAAATGAAAGATGGGTGTGCTTGTACCCCAATAGCAGAATACATTGGTCTACGTCCAAAATTATATTCTATACTAAGATTAGATGAACAACTTATCAAGTTGTCAAGAAAGCAAAAGGCGTAAAACAATATGTAATCAAAAAACAGATAAACTTTGAAAACTACAAAGATGCACTCTTCAACAAACAGAAATACACACACAGTATGAACATGCTTCGTTCAATACACCACAACATATATGGACTAACAGTAAACAAAAGAACACTCTCACCACTTGACACAAAAAGATGCATATCACCAGATGGTATTATGACATACGCGTTTGGGTATCAGCCGGGACATTAAGTAGTTCTTCTTTAAGAAAACCTCTCTTTGGTGCTGGTGCCTTCAATTAATATAGTCTTATGCCTTGTGTAATAATATGATAATAAATCTTATGAATATCCACAGACCATATAGGATCAGTTGCCCGTTTCTTACCACCTTCTAATTCTCCTGGTTGATACAAATACCTAACATTTGCATATGGACAAACTGGAGGATCAACTTTTCTTGTTACTATAGGAGGAGCTTTTTTTCGTCTCCGCATTTAGTGCTTTGATAACTTCAGGCAGTCTCTTAACCCATTCTCTATTTCGCTTTTGAGTTTCCAGCTCTTTTGAATATTGATAGCCAAAGAGTCTTTCAGCTAAGGTTCTGTTGAATCTCACTACCACACATTGGTCTCTGTGTGTTTCTGTTCTACCTCTTCTAATTATAACACTATGTTTCTATATCAGTTGTGACACAGCACCCATAAATTCTCTCCCTGGGTCTACCTGTAATAACCTTGGCTATTTTAAATGTCTACTGTATATTTTCTCAAAAGTTTTAGCAACTTCTTTACTGTCTTTTGAAGTTAAAGGTTCTGCTTCTTTGTATCTTGTTCCCACATCAACCAATGCTAAAGCATATTTATATGTTTTGTTTACTCTACCAACCTTAACAGTATCATGTGGCAAAAACAACAAATCTGCTTGATGCACTTCATTTTTAGCAGACACATCAAATCTTGGTCTGATAATTTTCTTAGGTGCAGGTAAATAACACAGTAAATGCCACACAGCTTGTTTTTTTAAAGAATTCAAGTGCCTGTTTTTTCAGTGACCTTTGCTTCTTTGGTTAACTTTTTTATTGCTGTACAACCTCTCCATAATCCTTTAGGACTGTAGTATATTTTTCCGTGCTTTTTATATAAATTTTAGAATTTACAAAAACTTAAAAGCAACAAACCCAGTCACTGCCATGCCTAAAACAATAAATGCAATCTCTCTATTCTGCTGATCAGGTGAAGGTGTATAAAAATCACTTAGCTTAGGCTTAGGCGGTAAAGGAGTTGATAAATAAGAAGGCAAATTCTTACCAGTAACATAATAATATTGTTTCATAGCCTGATCTACATCATCAAATGTTTGTGTTGCATGGTGTTCTTTTTGCATTTCTTCATTTATAAAATCTAATCGTTTTGTTCTTTTTTTACTTCATGCAGCTTGTGCTTCTTCTATTTGTTCCAAAGCTTTGTCATGTCTCTTTCTTTCCCTTTCAGGTTCGCTTTTTCCAATATGAGAAAACAAATCATTACTACCAGAGAGGGCCAATGCATTCACAACTGCACCACCTAACATCAGAGCTACTGCACTTGCCATATTTTACATGAATACAAAAATATAATTTAATAATTTAAAAAATTATTTCATAATATCAGCTGGGATAATACCCTGCTTAATCAGCATATATCTGGTAGCCATAGCTAACAATATATCTAAAGACATCATCCTAACATTACCCATGTTGAAATAAACTTTGGGCGGTGGCCTTCTTAATAGTTTTCTAGCAATCTCTGCATATCCAACTGTTAATACTGTTTCAACACCAGCATGGTATAACATGTTGACAATTTAATTTCCATCAATAGCCGCCATTTTCTTTTTATTTTTATATATGAAAAAAATATTTCTCAAATTAAAATTAATTCATTTCAAAAGGATCAGGTGTTGATTGTGGCGGAGGCTGTGTAACTGTTGCTGGCACTGGTTTATTACGACATGTAAATGCCTAGACCAACCACTCCAATCAGCACAGCGCAAAGTGAAAAGTAGTTTTCATAAACATTCACATTTATTGTACCTTCTGTTTCTTGTGGTTCTCTTGATACTCTTGTGACTGTGTCTTGTGGTTGAGCTTCTTGCTCTTGTGGAGCTTGTTGCTGTGCAGTGCACATTTTTATTTCCATCTCGCTTCAGCACCTTTTTTTCAAGCTGCTGCTCTTTTGGGGTTCTTTTCCTTCTTTGAAAAGCAGGTTTTGGATTCTGATTATTGGTTTGATTCTCCTGATTTTGATCCTGGTTTTGATTCTCCTGATTCAAATTCTGATTTTCCATTTTTATTATCCAAAATATTCTTATTTTTATTAAAATCAATACGCCTTGCAGTTGTTAACATTGCTGTAAATAGAGTCAGGTACATACCATACTTGTAATACAACTCTCAACAAACACTTGTCAAAGCATGACTAATAAATGGATCTTCTTCTAAATCTTCTATTAGCTTCGGTGGGTTGGGTACATTGAAATAATTTGACATAACATACAAATTAATGAAATAGTTGCCCAATGTCTTTGTCATACTTGCCCCGAGCCTTGCTTCATACTAACTCGGTTTGTTTACATAATGACTTTTGAATCAGCGCGGATGCACAAAGACCCCTTTTTTGGTCGATTATTTATCAATCACACGAAAAGATGTCTTCGAGCTGGTTTATCAATCGACCCAAAAAGGTGTCTGAATAATAATAAAATAATAATAATCGACCTTGTTTATAGAGGATAACACATTTATTTCTCAAGGACAAAACCACTTGGCGCTTGCGGGGATCGAACCGGCTACCTCTTACCTTTTCATTACACACCTGTGTGATATAGAGCATTTTACATATCTCTAAAATGACTACTTTTCCGATGAAAATTTGTCATATTTTTCTTATTTTTACTTCACACATAGGCGGTTCTAACGATTACCCACAACCTATATCTTGGAGCAGAAATTAGGAAATTAATGTATACCCCAGTAAACCCCAGTTTTCTCTATATAAAATGTGGTTTAAGGGAGTGTTCACTTCATGGACTTGTTCACGTGATGTAAAACGGTCCATTTTTGAACACCTACTCCTCCATCGATCTTCGTCAGAAACATAATATATTTACATCAACTTACAGTATAGTCCGTGTCTTAGCGCCGCCAAGGAGTTTTTTTTTTTAAATCGGTCATTATAACATTATATGCATATGTTATTAAAACCCCAACGAACGTACATTCTGACAGCCGTTGATACATACATGCTTTTTTTTTTTTTTTTGTTGTTGTTGTTGTTGTTTTTCTGGTAAATCAGTGGATATAAATTAATGTGCCAAACGCTTCCTCAATCGTCTGGCGAAACTTATATTATAATAAATGTGTTTATGCCCAGATCTTGATATTTATTCATTCTTTTGATCATTCGGTAAATTTTATTATTTATGCAACAGATACAAGTGGGAACATTTGTTTGTTTTGTCAGAAAGACTGAATAACGATTCAACAGAGTTATTTTATCGCTCCGCACATTTACCAAAGTATTCAATAGTAAACTGGGAATGATCTCAAATCCGATGCTTTTCCACTGCACCACAGTGCTCTTCGAGCATGTTTATCAATCGACCCTAAAAGGAATCTTCGAGCATGTTTATCAGTCGACTCACAAAGGTATCTTTGAGCATGTTTATCAGTCGACCCAAAACGGTATCTTCGAGCATGTTTATCAGTCGACCCACAAAGGTATCTTGGAGCTTGTCTATCAATCGACCCCAAAAGGTATCTTCGAGCATGTTTATCAGTCGACCCCAAAAGGTATCTTCGAGCATGTTTATCAGTCGACCCCAAAAGGTATCTTCGAGCTTGTTTATAAATCGGCGCCAAGAGGTACCTTCGAGCATGTTTATCAGTCGACCCAAAAAGGTATCTTCGAGCAGTTTATCAGTCGACCCAAAAAGGTATCTTCGAGCAGTTTATCAGTCGACCCAAATGGATATCTTCGGGCTTGTTTATCAATCGACCCAAAAAGTTATCTTCGGGCTTGTTTATCAGTCGATCCAAAAAGGTATCTTCGAGCATGTTTATCAGTTGACCCAAAAAGGTGTATTCGGGCTTGTTTATCAGTCCACCCAAAAAAGGTTTCTTCGAGCATGTTTATCAGTCGACCCAAAAAGGTGTATTCGGGCTTGTTTATCAATCGATCGCAAAAGGTATCTTCGGGCTTGTTTATTAGTCGACCAAAAAAGGTATCTTCGAGCATGTTTATCAGTAGACCCAAAAAGGTATCTTCGAGCATGTTTATCAGTCGACCCAAAAAAGTAATATCGAGCATGTTTATCAATCGACCCAGAGTTATTAAATGCATGAGCTTCCCGCCTAATATTGTCCAAGAAGATATCGCTTACGATGTACAAAATCCAGGCAGTAATCATATAATATATATCATCTTTAATCGTCTTTATGTGAGGTCAAAGCGCTGTGCAAAAGCGTTGGTTACGAGCTTACAATCGGAACTGGTCTGGTGCACTGTGTCATTTGCAAACAGTGTAGACCCAGATCAGACGCCGCACCACGCGGCGCATCAACTGGACAGGGTCTCTACTGTTTGCTTAAAATACTGGAATTTAAGGATTACACGAAGTCTCAGTTCAGACACTATTTACCCAGTTGACATTCAAACACAGTACTCTTAGTGTTTTGATCAATATAAACATAGGCAGGTTCGCTCCTGTCGATCAAATTCCATAACAATAGCATAGTGCATGTTTTAATCTCAAAAATGGACAATTGTCTGATGAAACTTTGTGATATTTTTCTTATTCTTACTCCAAACATAGGTTGAAGGTGTTCGTTAGAACCGCCTCATCGAGGCGGTTCTAACGAGTACCCACAACCTATGTCTTGGAGCAGAAATAAAGAAAATAATATATACCCCGTACACCCCATAGTTCTCTATATAAAGTGGGGTTTAGATAGGGCTGGCTAATCGGAGCTGAAAAGATAATCGATTATCAGTCATGCCATTAAGATCGATAATCGATTAGTAATCGCTAAGGTTTTTGTCATTATTTTACCTGTCTGGCTTTCCGTCTGAGCATGACTCTTACCATATGTTTCACTTTGCCATATGTATATTTGAACAGACAGGCCTGAGCAAACAGTGTAGACCCAGATGAGACGCCGCATAATGCGGCGTCTCATCAGGGTCTGCACTGTTTGCCACTTATCCAGCTGTTTTAGGCATAACTTTGGGTAGTAAATTCTACATATCACGTAATCGATTAAAAGCAAATCAGAAATGATATTCCTTTTTGTGGAATTTATCGATCGATTAATCGATTATACGATTAATCGTGTCAGCCTTAGGTTTAGAGGGGTGTTCATTTCACGGACTTGATCACGTGATGATTGCTCTTTGACTAGACGTATATTGAGACATTTTTTCATCGTTACCCCAACCATCATGAAAACATGCCTATTTGATTCCAACCCCTTGAATCCCACTGGGGTTTACAGGGGTTAACATTATTTTTCTTATTTCTGCTCTAGAATATAGATTGTGCGGCGGTTCTAACGAGTACCTACAATCTATATTTAAGGCAGAAAAAATAAAAAATAACATTATTTTTCATCTTAAAAGTTACGTTTTTTCGGCAGTAAAGTTTGCAATGTATTTGTTTAGGCAGGTTTTCGTATTGGCCCCTCTCTACCCACCCTGACTCTATGAATATGTTTCAATCTTCCTTAAAATGTTGTTTTTCAGATACGTTGCATCGGAGTTTCAGTCGTGAGGATCATCAAAGTATGAATGATAGACAACTGACTGTTTTTGATTCCTTCGAGCGAATGTCGGGCTATACATACTTCGGGGTCATTGATCAAGACGAGTTTCTTATTCCCTCGAGAAATCGATCTTTGAAACAACTCCTGGTAAGATACTCGTATTATAACTTTGCAGCATTACGATAACACATCCGTGCGCGAGTGAGTGAGTTTTAGTTTTACGTCCCACCAACAGCAAAGGTCATACGGAGACGGGACCTCGGTGTAAAGACTCATCCTAAAGTCTGGAGAAGCCCGGGATCGATCCTTCGATCCCAGGTTTACAAGGCGAGTAGCATAACCACTGCGCCACAGGGACTTCTACATCCGTGCGCGATAGTGCATTTTTCACATCTCCAAAATCGCTACTTTTCTGATGGAAATCCGTGGTATTTTTCTTATAAAGACTGCAAACATAGGTTATGGGTGCTCGTTACAACCGCCTCGCCTCGCCTATTGGAGCAGAAATAAGAAAACTAATTTATACCCCCAACAACCCCAGTTTTCTATATATAAAGCGGGGTGAAGGGGGTGTTCATTTCACGGACTTGTTCACGTGATGGTGCGTAAATGGCACACACATACATACACGCATGCACGCATTCACACACATTTATATTTTACAACACACGTGAGACTAGGCATAACGACAACACAGCGCTAAACATTACGCAAACCCGCCTTTACAAATACATTGCCACGTTTATCACCGAAAAAATGAAAATTTTAAGATGAAAAATTGTGATAATTTTCTTATTTCTGCTCAAAATATAGTTTGTGGCGGTTCTAACGAGTACCTACAATCTATATTTTAGAGCAGAAATAAGAAAAATAAGGTATACCCCCGGAAACCCCAGTTTTACTATATAAAAGTGGGGTTCAAGGGGTCAAAATTATATAGGCGTGTTTTCGTGATAACCCCCGTATCACAAAGTGTATTCTTTCAGCTAATGTTCTTATAAAATAAAAAAATTTGTATTTAAACTCTATATATAGGCTGTGGGTTTTCCGCTAATATCCGCCTCATTGAGGCGGTTCTAACGAGTACCCGAAACCTTTGTGTAAGAGCAGGAATAAGAAAAATTATTTACTCTCCTGTAAACTTTTGATTGGGGTTTTGAGGGGTATTCATTATGCGAAATTGTAACGTTATAAGGCCCGTGCTAGGTTATTTAGCAGTAATAGATAAAACACTATACAGTGAGTGAGATAGTGTTTGAGTTTTACGTCCCACCAACAGCTAAGGTCATACGGAGACGGGACCTCGGTTTAAATAAGCCCTCGCCCATAGGGGCTTGAAGAAATATATGGGCTGCATGATGCTTCCACGCAGAGCTGAATCCGGCCCGCACACCAGTACTGGTAAACCGCTTAGAGGATCTAAGCCTGTCCAGGAACCGCGGTGCGAGGCGGACCGTCCATGCTAATAAACCCTATTGGTTTCATTGGGCGACAGGGCTTGAGATGTCATTTCATCTCAATGTCGGGTAAAAGTCCCACAAAATTGGAAGCAACGTCTCCAAAATGACCTTTACAGTGTTGACGGGGACGTTAAACCTCAAATCAAACAAAACAAACAAAACCTCGGTTTAAATACTCATCCGAAAGTCTAGAGAACCCCGAGGTCGATCCTGTGATCCCTGGTTTTTTAAAAGGCGAGAAGCGTAACCACTACACCACGGAGGCTTCTCACTATACAGTGAAGGCAATGCCGAGGAATCGAGACAATTAACCCACAGCCCAAACCAAAGACACGAAATGGAAAGAAACACAAACATGAATGGAAACGCCAATAGCGCAAAGCCAAAAGGACAGTTACTTTCCGACAAAATGGCAAATTGCCTATCAAAAACAAAAAAATATATACGCGATACACACACTCAAAGACAAACCACAACAAGACAAAAAAAAAAAAACAAAAAAAATCGGTAAGCCGTCTTTTTCTCTTTATAAACTGAGTTTACAGGCATGATCCTTAGACGGAGTGAGTGAGTGCTTGAGTTTTAAGTCCCACCAACAACTAAGGCCATACGGAGACTGGACCTTGGTTTAAAGACTCATCCGAAAGTTTGGAGAAGCCCTGCGATCCCTGGTTTACAAGGCGAGTAGCGTAACCACTACACCACGGAGGCTTCTATTCCTTAGACGGACTTGTTAATGTGGTGTAATTTATGACTATTTGAAAAAGTAATTTATCAGAATTGAAATTTTATTAATATCGTGTCAAAATTTCAAAAGAACCGGACCAGACAAATATGCATCGAAGTTTACCCTTACGACGCCAATCACAAAATTGTCGTATGCTTTGATGTCTGCTGGTTACTTTAAAGTCATTGGTGCAAACAGTGTGGGTCCAGATCAAACTGCTTTTCTAGGAGGAGTTTGCATGCTTAGTGTTTTATTATTATTATTATTATTATTATCATCATTATTATATAGAGATTAATACATCTTTAGTTTTTAATGCGGGAAATATTTTTCCGAGAGACTTGCGAATCAAGTAAACAAACGAGTGCGAATGCACGAGATTGTTTATAAGATTTGCAAGTTTCGAGGGAAATATTCCCTGTTTTCAAAACTAAAGATGTATTAATGTTTATACTACATTTATTAAATCGGTCGTTTTGTTCTTTCTAATGTCTAAGACTGACGCTGTGACGTGACGTAATTTATCCCGATTTTGGCGCGTCATAGTGCATGATGACGTTCAAAAGGAAATATTTACATTTCCAGTGTAAAGTCTACTGTAAACCTATAGAAAACAATTGCGTTCATACTTCCATGAACGCATCGAATCGCGTGCTATTAAGTGACGTCATTCTAAACCATTGTTCTCTACGGGCGTTGATGACGTCAACACTGCTCCGCTCTTCATAGAAAAACAGCGTGTAAATGTTTTTCAACTTTAAAACGTTGCCCTACAAGCATCTTTTTTGCCCAGCGAAGAGGGGCAAATAATGTAAATATAAAAAATAAACTTAATTTTTCTGCTTTTCATGAAGGTATGAACGGCAGTGGCTCGCTAGCAAAGTTTACATGAACCCCTTCGGGGTTCATTTACTTTGCACGCGACCCACTGCGTTCATACTTCCATGAACTGCAGAAAAATAAATTTCATTTCTTAAATATATGCCCGCTTGAAAGGAATATTTTCCCTGCAGGAAAATATCATTTTTATTTCCCCCAAAAATTACTTAAAATAGCAGCAAAAGTGTAAAATTATGGCATTTTAAGCGTTTACTGCGAACAGCTAGAATTTCTTCCATAAAAATAATGATTAGGCAGGCTTCAATATTCTCTTGTCTAAACAGAAAGTACCAATTGCGAAAACACGCCTATACGAGGACTGTTCAAATATGAATGCAACTAAGCACATAAAATGATTCCGTGATAGATTTCGATGAAAAATTTATTTTGTCCCCTAAAAGTATTCCCCTTTAACAGATATACAAACTTTCAGTCTTCTGATCCAATCATTGAATGCATTTTGGTAGTCTTTTCGAGGTATTCTAGGAAGGCACTGGAATATTGCAGAACCGAGGTGTTTGCGCTGTACAAATTTTCGACCAGAAAGGTATTTTTTCAGCCGCGGGAACAAAAAAAAAAGTCACACGGGGCAAGGTCAGGGGAATACGGGGGGTGAGGGAGATCAACAACCTTTTCCTGCTTCAGATATTCTCGCACAATGAACGCCTTGTGCGATGACGCATTGTCATGTAGCAATCTGACATTGGCCAAACCAGTTGCGGGTCTTCGTTCTTTGAAATATTTCTTCAATTTTCGAAGAACTTTATTCTTGTAAAATTTCGCATTTACAGATTTGCCTTTAGCACATAGGCACAACAACCTGAATAGCCGGGCCCTGATTTGAAAAGAATATGGCATACATTACCTTCTTGACGCTCATGGTCCGCTTTGCAATGCATGGTCTTTTGCAATACTTTGTTGCCCATATTTTGTTCTGAATCTTTCGTTTTGGCTCAAAAAAGTGAACCCATGTCTCGTCACCTGTGACTACATTAGCGAAAGACCGTGCATTGTAATTTGGAAACTTTTTAAGCAACTTCTTGGCGCACTGAACGCGTGTCTTTTTCTGCTCATCTGCCAACAGATGGGGAATCCATCTAGCACAGATTTTTCTCATTTTCAAATCCCGCTTCAGAATTGTATGAGCTGCTCCTAATGAGATGCCAACCATACTAGCTATTTGCCTAGTGGTGTATCGTGCATCGGTAGCAACTATTTCTTTCACTCTAGCAACCATCTTGGCAGATGTTGCTCTTTTCGGCCGACGATCATGTGGTGCATCTTCTGTTGAGCCTAGCCCACAGCTGAATTTCCTACACCGACGAAAAACTGTCGGAAAAGACATTTCATTATGCCCATAAACCGAACATATTTCATCAAAAATGTCTTTGCACCGTATACCAAGAATACAACGATTCTTAATATAGGACCGTATTTCAACGGCGTACTCTGACCTTCTTCCAACCATGTTTTGTATTAGTATACAAGAGTAGACAGTGTTTATCGAACGATATACATGGCTAAAGTGCACGGATTTGGCATCAATGTATAGGTAAAATGTTTTTCTACGCTGTGATATTTATTTCCAGGTGATTTTCGCATTAGTGCATGACAAAACGTTCTACTTGCATTCATATTTGAACAGTCCTCGTACAAATAAATTATAAATTTTACCGCTGAAAATAAATTTTAAGATAAAAAATTGTAATATTTGTCTTAATTCTGCTCAAAATATAGATTGTGGGTACTCGTTAGAACCGCCTCATCGAGGCGGTTCTAACGAGGTCCCACACTCTTTATTTTAGAGCAGAAATAAGAAAAATGATATACACCTGTAAATCCCAGTTTTACTATATAAAGGTCGGGTTCAAGGGGATCAACATTATATAGGCTTGTTTTCGTGTAACATGGCTTTAATCCGTTGTGCCTGGCATCCCTTTTTTGGGACGTTGACAAAGAGCGTAGACCCAGATCGGACACTGTTTGCTCAAAGAGTATACAATTTTAGCTCACCAGAGCCGAAGGCTCCGGGGGATTTTATAGTATAGCCAGTTGTCCGTCGTCGTCCGTCGTCGTCGTCAGCGTCTGACGTCGTATGTCATGTGACGTCAACACATTCAAGCGACATCTCCTCTGAAGCCACTGGGCCGATTCAGCCCAAATTTCATCTGTAGCATCCTTGGGCTGGGGGATTGAACGAATGTGTTTTAATGAAAATCGGCTCATAGTTTGGTTGCTATGGCAACTTAGAGTTTCCATAGACTTATAGTTGGGAAAATTGAAAAATGGCATTTACTGCCAAGCCTCTGCAGATATTTTGACAAAACTTTCATAGAAATGTTTCTGAGGCAATCTACTATCTGCCATATGAGAAGCCTACTTCTCGCTTCTATTGGTTGCCATGGAAACCAAAATGAAAACAGTAGAAAAATACTTAAAGATCATCTCCTCAGAAACTGTATGCTGAGGCTGAGAGTTTATGGAAATATTCACCATATTTGCCTTTGAAGGTTTTGTGTTTTTTTATGAAATTCGGCTCTTTAGTTTGGTTGTCATGGCAACTTAGATTTTCCATAGACTTATAATGGGAAAAATTGAAAAATGGCATTTGCTGCCAAGTCATTGCAGATATTTTGACTAAACTTTTATAGAAATGTTCCTTGAGTAGACGTCTCTCAGCCAAATGCTTTGATGCCAACATGGGGGTTCCCCAGGTTTTGCCGGGGCCAGGCCCCACCCCCTTCACTTCATAAAAGGCCAAAAACTCAGAAACCATTCAGAACCCTACCCCAAAACCATATATATTCTTGTTCCTTATGATAAGACGCATTCAGTCACCATGAGGGTAATACCAATTTCTTTACCTGTGATGTCGACCGAGCCGGTACTGCGTAAAGCTGCTGTGGACCGAGAAATACGGTTTTCGACCGATCAGTACGGATGTCGACAGAGGAACAACGTGCTTTCTGACACCCTTGAAGAGGCGAAAACGTAAGTTTTAACGTTTACAAACGCTTTCGATGTTTAAAAGAGACAACGTGTTATTTGTCTGTTCACTTATAGAAAGTTGTGACGCTGAAAAACACTTTATCATATGACGTCGCGTCTGAGAGTGTAATAACGCCATGTAATATTGTCGATAATCCACTAGTGGATTAAATATGCAAATTAGCTACATGCGTCCCGTAACGTTACATATACGACGTCCTTAACGACGTCGCGTTTACTAACGGCGGAATATTGACATTTTTGTAAACAAATCGTGAATAAAATGCGTTTTAAATGTCATATGATAAATAGAATCTTGCATGAGTGCTCATGTATTATTGAATTTAATAAACTCGTTGAGGAAAAGGGATAAATTGCTCAGCAAAGCCTCGCATTTTATCCCTTTTCCTCAACACGTTTAATAAATTCAATAATACATGAGCACTCATGCAAGATCCTATATATAAAGTACCGATTCCTTCGAAAAAATCAGTTTTCATAGAATATCGATACTGTAATACATTATGAAAAGTACGAAA
The DNA here is from genome assembly GCA_963580285.1 of Lucinisca nassula. Lineage (NCBI taxonomy): Eukaryota > Metazoa > Mollusca > Bivalvia > Lucinida > Lucinidae > Lucinisca > Lucinisca nassula. The sequence continues at coordinate 76,982,149 of OY757023.1, forward strand.
GCAATAAAACGCCTTATATATTTTATCTACCAAGTACGCTTCTGCAACAAAGTGTGTTTGGCATAATCCATGCACTCTGGGAGATTTTATGGACCTTTGAAAAATATCGGGACACGGACGTCGATTGCCAGAGATAAGACCGTCGATGGTATCGTAGTCTGAATGATACGGCTGTTGACAAAATATGAAAACTATATATTTCATGTAGAGGGGTATTTCATATTTCTGCGTTACACGGCATATTTTACTGGGAGCCATGAAGAAATTTGTATGTTTTGTGCTAATTGATGTCTTTAAGTCGTAAAAGTCGCCAAGAATAATTCCACCCTTGACCCTCCCATATATAGTTCACGCAACATACTACTAGGCATGTAAATACTTAAACATATAAGGTCAAATCAGATTGAAACAAATATTAAAGAAATAGCAAACATGTGCAACTACTCTTGAAGAATGATTTCGGAAAGGGCACAGGCGCTTGATGTTTATATGCTAAAATAGGTCAAAATTTAAAACATTTCGGCTACGGAATTGCATATTATACGAGTACTATATGTCAATATTAACCTTGTTGTTTAGCATTGTGAATGTTGTGAGTGTGTGTGTGTGTGGGGGGGGGGGGGGGCACAGAGCTTGAAGAGCCTGTGGAGAGAGGAACATTTCGCAAAATTTCGTAGGGCGACATGCAGACTGTACAAAGTTCAGACAAAGTATCCCACCCCTTAATGAAAGCAGAGGGAATGGAGTTGCTGAATCATACTCTGACAGAGCAGAGGAACTAGTTGGTCATTTCAATGTTTCGTTCAATAAAACTGATCTCCATTGCCTGGACGATCGGTCCCGTTCATGGATAGCATTGTTGTGCTATCGGAGGGAGTGATTAAGTTACTTAAAGGCTTGAATCCATCTGAAGCTTTTGAACCCGATAAATTTCACCCTAGTCCTGAAGGAACTAGCGAATGAGCTAGGTCAAGTTTTTGCACATCTGTTCCAATATTCTCTTGATACAGGGTGCAATCTTCCAAAGAATGCCTTCTGGCGCACATTTGCCCACTCTTTAAGAAAGAAAAGTGGGCTCTTGCTTGTAACTATCTATCTACATGTACATATACTGAGTCGGTCATATTTGGCCATTACCTCAGTTGGGTTGGTGGCTAAATTTAGGACTTAGCTTTAAAAAAAAAAAGAAAAAAAGAGGACACTGGATGGGTCCTTAAAACTACATGTATTTACAATCTGATTAACAGAGTTATATTAAAACGCATACCTCTGAGTCCCAATCTACACTATACGGGCTTTGAACTCCTCTTCGGATTTGGTATCTACCGCAGACGAGGGAAGACTATTCAGCTGGGGAATAGTTCTGGGAAAAAAGAATGCTTTAGGGCATCACTATAGGTCAGGTAACCTACGATAGTGTGTGTTATTTACTTTGAAGCCCTTGTTTGAGTCGAATCTGTCACAGAGGTCAAGTATTTATCTTTATCCAGAAACACTATACCAGAGTGTATATTATAGAAGAACGTTAAAGAGGACTGCTCACGACGTGCCTCAAGGGACGGCCACTCCAACTCCGTAAGCATGTCACCGACCCTTCTCTTATTTATTTCGACATTGCCGACATGTCCATCGAGCTGCAGTCCTCTGAAACTTCTCAAACTGTTGAATCTGAGTTTTAACATGGAGATGTCAAATGGGTGATGCATATTCAAGTTGAGGGCGAACCAATGTTTTATATGCAACATCCTTTGACTGCCTATGTGCAAAAGCCAAATTACGTCTTAAAAATCCCAAGGTCCTAGTTGCATTGGATGTAATCTCTGAAATATGATGACACCAATCAAGATCGTCAGTGATGGTGATACCAAGATCTTTGCTCCAAATTTTGGTGGTGAAGTGAACAATCAGACTTGCTCTTAAAGGAACTCATTTTTTATTTTTATTAATCTGATTGTCAGGAAGCTGTCGTGACCCCCTCATCGAATGACATTTGGCCACTATGAACTTTATCTGGCAATTGGCCTCCCACTGTGCTAGTCGGTTCAGGTCATCTTGTAAAACAAGACAGCCAGAAGGAGAGAATATATTTCTATACAGTACACAATCATCAGCAAACAAACGGGCAGATGACCTGATATTATCGGAGAGATCATTTATGAATTCCGGTCCAAGTACCGAGCCTTGTGGGGCCCCAGATAAAACGGGGGCTGGTTCTGACGCTCGGCCATCTAGTACAACTTTTTGTGTGCGCCCCGAGAGCCATGAGCTAATCCACCTATGTGTGATCCTCTTATCCCATAATATTCCAGTTTGTACGATGGCCTTCTATGTGGTACTTTATCAAATGCATTGGCAAAGGCCATGATAATTCAGTCAGTCTGTTTGTGGCCACACTTAATGGCCGCATCTATCGCCCTGTGTCCCGGACTCGTGTTCCATGTAAATTTCTTGAACACATAGTCCACTCAAGCATCATAGCCCACTTGGAGGAACATAAACATTTGTCAGGCAGGTAACATGCATTTAGGAAAAGGCATAGCTGTGAAACGCAGATGAGCATAGGTAAAAATCTTGGAGAAAGGGGGACAAGTGGATACATCTTCTCTGGGCCTCGAGAAGTCTCTTGACACACCTCCTCCTGAACTACTTAAACCAAATTGTTGTTTATGGAATTCAGGCGAAGACTCTAAAATAGATAGATTCCTTTCTTTGTTGAAGATAAAATCGCATTATTCTCAATGGTGAACTCAAGGAATGGTCCCACAAGGAACTGTTCTTGGTCCATTGTTGTTCTGCCTGTTTATTACTGATATTTCTATTGATGGTAACTCAGAAATAAGAATGTTTGCAGACGATTGTGTTTGCTACAGGAAAATTAGAGATGCAGATGGCACACAAACTTCAGAAAGGTACAGATAGCTTAGGTTGTAGGCCAAGGAAATGGAGTACGAGAATTCATTCTGTTCAATGCAATATTATGCAGATAACTAGGAAGAGACGCAACAAAATTGAGGCTTTTTACACCTTAGAGAGATTTGGATTCTACTAAATACATTGGTGTTACAATCACAGATGACTTGAGATGGAACACACATATTAGGAACATGTGTACAAAGGCAAATAGAATGCTTGATTTTTCTATGACGAAACTTTATCATTGTCCGCAGGTTGTAAACGAGGCAGCATATAAAGGACTTGCTTAACTTTTTTTGAAGAGTTCACAAACCACATCGACTTGCTTATATTATACATGAGTAAATGCTAGTGCCAAAAAGAACTGATCTACAATGTTGCTTTGAAGTTATCACGTACTAACTGCATACATGTACATCCATTTTATTCGTTGAAATCGGCCCTTTATAAATTAATCATAGTACTGGTAGCGACTGACATGATAATCAACGAGATGTAACCCTTTCTAACAACACAATGACTGACGAAGTATTTAAGAGAGACTTTAATGTTTAACAGGTTAATTTCCAGTAAATCTGCCCGTTACATTCTGGTTGAATCACCGACATCCGTATCCAGTACGCCGACAACCATACCCTGCAAACTTTCAGTTCATAGGAGTATCGGCGAAAATATAAAAATTACCACAGATGCATATAAGCGCATGTACACACACAAATAAAAGGTAATCGTGTATACTAATGATGTATCTACATATCGCCCTGCACTTGCAATGAAACTGAATAAGAACCACGCATTTCCCCGGAAACACTTACTTTATATATTTTCCTGTTTAACTCCGCTCAGCGTTAAAACGAACTATCAGCCAGACTTCCAAAAACACTTAAAACGATAGAAAACTAGTTCAGAAACGGTTTGAATCCCAAAAATGTAGAAACGTACAATAAAATAGCACACTGACAGCGCATTTAACGGAGTCATCTCTCTGTCGACATCCGTACTGCTCGATCGAAAACCGTATTTCTTGGTCGACAGCAGCTTTACGTAGTACCGGCTCGGTCGACAGCACAGGTATAGAAGTTGGTGACACCATCCCGGGGGTCCCCCGGGATGCGCCGGGGTCATGCCCCACCCCCTCCATTCCATTAAAGGCCCAATATCTTGGAAACCTTACAGATCCCCACCCCTAAACCATATATATTCTTGTTCCTAATGAAAAGACGCATTCATTGACACCACTTTGGAGGGGGGGGGGGGTTCCTGGGTGCGCCGGGGCCTTTCCCAATCCCTCCATTTCACAAAAGGCCATATATCTCAGAAACCATTCAGAATCCCGCCCGTAAGCCATATATATTCATCTTCCTTATGATAAGACGCATCCAGTGACACTAACCTAGGGGTCCCCTGGGTGTGCCAGGGCCGTGCCCCACCCCTTCATTTCACAAAGGCCCAATATCTCGGAAACCTTACAGATCCCCACCCCTAAACCATATATATTGCTGTTCCTTATAATAAGACAATTTTATTGACACCAACCTGGAGGTCTCCCAAGTCAAGCCAATTCCTTGCCACACCCCACACTTCACAAAAGGCCATACATCTCAGAAACTGTTCAGAGTCCACCCCTAAACCATATATATTCATCTTCCTTATGATAAAACACATTCAAATAACACTTGTTTGGGAGTCCTCCGGGGTTCCCGGGCCATGTTCCACTGCTTTAATTCATGGAAAGCCATATATCTCAGAAATAATTCAGATCCCCACCCCTAAACTATAATATTGTTCCTTATGATAAGACTCATTCAATCACACCAACCTGGGGGTCACTTTGTGCTAGGGCAATGTGCCCCGCCCCTCCACTTTGAAAGGCCATATATTTCTGAAACCATTCAAATCCCTATCCCATAATCATATATGTTCTTTTTCCTTATCAATAGCACACAAACTTGGGGGGTCCGCAGGAGCCATTCCTCTCCTCTCCACTTCATAGGAGGGCCTCATATATCAGAAACCTATCAGATTCCCATCCATAAACCATATATATTCTTGGTCCTTATGATAAGACACATTTAGGGACAACAATCCCTGGGATCCACAGGCATGCCCCTACGCCTCCACCGCGTAAGAGGCCTTATATCTCCGGCATACAGATCCCCACTATTGCATCATATATATTCTTGCTCCTTATGATAAGACGCAACTAGTGATACCAACCAGGGCTCCATTGGGTCCATGCCCTACACCCTCTACTTCATGAATGGCCTAATAATACAGATACTGAGTCCACATGGGTGCTCATGTGGATATTGAGATTCATTTGGGAGACTTTATAATTGGCAGACTAAAATGATATAATGTTAAAATACATGGCTGCCTGAGCTCTGGTGAGCACAGTGGCCCATGGGCCTCATGTTGCACCTTACGTTAATTGTTTGTTTGATTTGAGGTAAGCACATAAACCTGACACCCCTATAATTGAAAATGGGTCACTCCAAACCTATAAGGTCGAAACTTCCAGTGTCGTATATGGATTAATTTGGACACTCTTCGTACAGATCTAATAGATAAAGCTGCGTACAAGATGCGTTGTTCTTTTGGTTTCAAAAATGAAGATTTTTCAGGACTTTCCCTCAACATACGAGTATATGTAAAACAAGTTGACCCGGGGAGGTTTCATGTTTGGCACCAGGGCTAAAATATCAACAAAATTTGTAGAGCTCCACTAGAAGAAGCTATGTATCAAATATCAAATTCCGGGCTTCCTGGTTTAAGACAAGTACATTTTGACAGCGTTTTCCCTTTATAGGTCTTTGGAAGATAAGTGATCCCTAAACCGAGGAGGGTGGGGTCGGAGCATTTTTGACACAAGGGCTATACTTGAGAGTTACTTGCCCTGTAGTTTCCGAGCAAAATATTTATTGACAGTGTCTTCATTTTACGTACTCATGTGAGCTATTCTGAAAGGACAGTGCTCCATCGTCCGTCGTCTGTCAAAAATTGACTTTTCCTAAACAACTGGGCCAATTTAGACCAAACGTCGGGCAGAAAAATTAATTATTTTTTTATATTTACATTCGTTGCCCCCCATCACTATATAGGGCAAACTTTTAAAGCTTAAAAACATTTACGCGCTGTTTTTGTTGTTGTTGTTTTTTCAAAGACCGGAACTGCGTTGACGTCACCAACGTCCGTAGAGAACCATGGTTTAGACTGACGTCACTTGTCGTCACTGAAAATCATGTGACTCGATAGGTTTAGAGACATGAAACAGGCTATTTCTGGAAACGGATGCCGTATCGTTATCTAACAGGTACCCAAAATCTATGTTTGGAGCAGAAACAACACATCTTTTCCACATTATAATGGAGAAACTGCCAGTTTGCGAGCCATATTTCACACAAGAAAGTTGTCTTAACGTTAACCACTCTCTGGGCTCATTCAGCAGACGACAAATCAATACCATGACAAAATCTACAAGAAGTCTTGAGCGACCAGCGAAGACTCAGATCAGCCTGCGCATTCGCACAGTCTGATCGGAGTCTTCGCTGATCGCATGTACCTACTATAGGCTAATATCTATGCAAGGGGACATAAGCAAAATGTCTTGTTATCGTGGATGGATGCGCAGATTGATTTGAGTCTCTGCTGGTCGCACCGGGCCTATTGTAGGTTTTGTCATGTGCCGGTGCATTTTTTTTCTTATTTTTCCCTGAAACAGGTTTTGGCATTTCTTGCTAATTGTCTACGTTTTGCATAAAATGTCAAAATCTTTATTTTTTTTACTGTTTTATTTTATTAGCTCATCTGAGCAAAGCTCAAGGTGAGCTTTTGTGATCACCTTTTGTCCGTCGTACAACATTTACCTTGTTCATCTTCTAGAGACAACACTTTTTGCTTCAATCCTCATGAAACTTTACCAGAATGTTTGTCTTGATGATATCTGGGTCAAGTTCGATTGTGAGTCATGTCAGGTCAAAAACTAGGTCACTAGGTCAAATATCTTGAAAACTTTGTTCACCATCTAGAGACCGCAATTTTGCTTCAATCTTCACGAAACTTTACCAGATTGTTTGTCTTGTTAATATCCGGGTTAAATACGAATATCGGTCATATCAGTCAAAGAACTAGCCAAATTCCTTGAAATCCTTGTTCACCCTCTAGAGACCGCAGTTTTGCTTCAAACTTCATGAAACTTTATCAGAATGTTTTCTTGATAATATCTGAGTAAAGTTTGAATATGGGTCATGTCAGGTCAGAAACTAGGTCACTAGGTCAAATTTCTTGAAAATCTTGTTCACCTTCCTTAGTTTTGCTTCAATCTTAGTGAAACTTTACCAGAATGTTTGCCTTGTTGATATCTTTGATAATTTTGAGTATGGGTCATTTTAGGTCAAACCCTAGGTCACCAGGTCAAATTGTGTTAAAACTTTGTTCACCATCTAGATACCACAATTTTGCTTCAATCCTCATATAACTTTACCAGAATGTTTGCCTTGATAATATCTGGACCAGGTTTGAATATGGGTTATGTCGGATCAAAAACTAGGTCACAAGGTCAAATTTCTTGAAAACCTTGTTCACCCTCTAGCGACCACAGTTTTGCTTCAATCTTCATGAATCGTTACCAGAATGTTTGCCTTGATGATATCTAGGTCAAGTTTGAATATGGGTCATGTCAAATACAAAACTAGATTACTAGGTCAAATTTCTGTAAAACCTTGTTCAACCTCTAGACGCCATAATTTTGCTTTCATTTCCATGAAACATTACCAGAATGTTTGCCTTGATGATATCGGGGTCAATTTTGAATATGGGTCATGTCGGGTCAAAAACCAGGTCAAATTGCGTTAAAACCTTGTTCAACCTCTAGTGACGACAATGCTGCTCCAATCTTCATATAGCTTTACCAGAATGCTTGTCTTGATGATATCTGGATCAGTTCAAATATGGATCATGTCGGATCAAAAATAGGTCAAATTTACTGAAAACCTTATTTACCCTCTAGAGACCACAGTTTTTCTTCAATCTTCTTGAATCTTTACCAGAATGTTTGCCTTGGTGATACTAGGATAAGTTCGAATATGTGTTATGTCAGGTCAAAAACTAGGTCACTAGGACAAATTTCTTTATAACCTTGTCCACACTCTAGAAGCCTAAGTTTTGCTTCAGTCTTCATGAAACTTTATCCGACTGTTTGCCTTGATAATATCTGGGTCGAGTTTGAATATGGGTCATGTCGGGTCAAAAACTAGATCACTAGGATTAACTTCTTTAAAACCTTTTTCACCCTCTAACGGCCACAATTTTGCTTCAATCTTCAATCCGTGGAGGGACTCAAGTTTTAATTATTTGGCCTGAAGCTTAATCTGGTGGATCACTACCAAGATCGTGCAAATTATAGCCTTGGGGCCAAAAATGGCCCCGCCCCAGGGCCTTCTGGTTTTACATAGGCTAATGTAGGGAAAACCTTTAAAAATCTTCCTGTCTGAAACCAGAAGGCCAATGTCTTTGGTATTTGGTTTGAACCTTTGTCTAGAAGACCTCTACCAGGATTATTCAAATTATAGCCAAGGGGTAAAAATGGCCTCTCCTCGGTCCCACTGGTTTTACATAGACTTACATATGGTAAACATTTGAAGAGGGCCCAGATATTATATATTTGGGATGATGTTCATCTACCTCTACCAATATTGCTCAGTTTATGACCCTGGGGCCAAACATTGCCCCACTCCGGGGCCAACTGTTTTTGCATAGACTAACATTGGCAATACCTTTAAAACTTCTTGTGTGAAATTAGACAGCCAAGATCTTTGATATTTGGTATGAAGCTTCGTCTAGTGGACCTCTACCAAGATTGTTCAGTTTATTGTCCTTGGGCCAAATATTGCCCCACGCTGGGACACACTGGTTTAATATAGACTTACATCATAGTGTAGATTATATTTCCTTGCACACCAGACAAGGAAATCCGCGATTTTACCCTGGGATAGAAATTTATGTTCTGACCCTGGTGTTCCGACCCTAAATTGAATATAATCGCGTGTTTGATAAATGCACTGGTTGATTACGACCTCGTATGCGCCGTCGTTAAGGTTGACGTCATGCACGTTACGTGACGTCACTAAACATTCCTGCAGTGTCAAAACAATATGGCGGACGTTGGTAACCGAAGTGACTGAAGCATTAAAAATCCGCGCTAAGTAATGGAAGGTATGCAAGAAAAAGAATCCAATATGGGTGTGAGAGATGGAAAGAAAAATCCGTCCCTCGGGATCACTGTCCGGCATCAATCGGCAAGCCTCGTGATGCCAGACAGTGTCCCTCGGGACGGATTTTTCCATCCACCCCTCACACCCATATCAGATTCATATATTCTTGCCCTTTGGTGTCATTGATTCCATCGTAGAATTTTGAAAATATCTGAGGGTCACTGATGAGGCCTAATTGGCCGAAACTAGCTAGTCTAGCCCAGAAAACATGTACACTCCATATGTGTCAGTTCTGTGGTGTATTCCTTGCTTCCAAAGGATAACCCTTTTATAGAACATATTTACATATGAAAATTGTTAAAAACTTTTTTGTCTGAAACCGGAAGGCCCAGGTCTTTGGTATTTGGTATGAAGCTTCATCTAGTGGACCTCTACCAAGATTGTTCAGTTTATGGCCCTTTGGACCAAAAATGGTCCCACGCTGGGGTCTTCTAGTTTTACATAGACTTACATGTGGAAAACGTTTAGAAATCTTTTTGTCTGAAACCAGAAGGCTCAGGTCTTTGATATTTGGTATGAAACTTCATCTAGCCAACCTCTACCAAGATTGTTTTAACTAGAGCCAGTGTTTATGAAACACAATGCCCCCAACTGCTTGACCCTAACACTGCTTGTCCCTAACAGTAATTGAGTTATCTTTTTTTAAATTTGGCTGCAATGCTGAAATTTTAGAAGATACATAACACAAGAAAAACTGAAGTTAATCAGGTCATTTATTTATCATCCTTTACCAGTGTTTTAAGTTACAGGACAATAGCTCATACAGTTTTAGATATACAGTCAAACCTGTCATAGTGTCCACCTCTATTAAGCGAGCAACCTGTCTTAAGCAAGCCTGAATTAAGTTCCCCAAAAATGCAAATGCATTAAAATTCACCTAATCAGTTCATCTACTCATCATCCTGAACCAGCCTGTAAAGTTTCAGGACCATAGCTCAAACAGTTGTTTGAGATATCTTGCTTACAAGCTTAAAATGCGCAAAATTACAAAAGGGCCTAACTCAAGGAAAAAAAATGGATTTTTTGTCGAAAGTCAATCAGTTCATCTTCTCACCATCCCCAACTATTCTGTAAAGCTTTAGGGCAATAGCTCGTACAGTTTTTTAGTTATCTTGCTTACAAGCTTAAAACACAAAAAAATCACAAAGGGCCATAACTGAAGAAAAAAAATCGGATTTTTTTCAAAATGTAATCAATTCATCTACTCATCATCCTGAACCAGACTGTAAAGTTTCAGGGCTATAGCTCAAACAGTTTTTGATATATCTTGCTTACAAGCATAAAACGTGCAAAATTTCAAAGGGGCATAACTCAAGAAAAAAAAATGATTTTTGTCAAAAGTTAATCAGTTCATCTTCTCATCATCCCCAACCATTCTGTAAAGTTTCAGGGCAATAGCTTGAACAGTTTTTAGTTATCTTGATTAAAAGCTTCAAACGCGCAAAATTTCAAAGGGGCATAACTCAAGAAAAAAAATGGATTTTTGTCACAAGTTAATCAGTTCATCTTCTTATCATACCCAACCATTCTGTAAAGTTTCAGGGCAATAGCTCAAACAGTTTTTTGGAGCGTAGCTGTTGCAGCGTAGCTCCAGTGAGATGAGAAGTGATTTCGGCACTACTTTCGGTGTTACTGCATATGACCCAATCACCAGTGAGAACATAGTACCCCGTGTTAACGTAGTAGATTATTACGCCATGCGGTATCTTCTTATAGACTGCTTCACAGGCCACCTATTTCAAACGGAATAGATGAATATTTTAATAAATGAACTGTGTAGCAGTCTAATCGTTTTATAGTTCAGTTCATATAACCCAGTTTACAGCCCATTTGCACCATAAAGTCCCACACCTGGCAACTTGCAAACAGGACAAACCCAGATCAGATACCACAGAACGCGGAGTCTCATTATGACCTTCACTGCATACTTACAAAAAGGTTCAGCCATTTTTGCAAAATATTTCGTGGAAGCCACAACCTGACATCCTTGATTTTAAAATGAACTCATTCCATACTGAAATAAGGTGTTGAGGATTCCATTCGTTTAAAATGGGTTAAAAGTACGCCGTGTGGGTCGATAATCTATTACCAAAATAAGACAGTTGGAATGAGTTTGGACAGGTGCACGTCAAGGCTTATATTGTAAGGAGTAAATTTTGCAGTTTAGACACAGATGAGACGCCACTTGTTGTAGCGTCTGATCTGGGTCTGCTATGTTTGTCCCTAAAACGGCGGCTACACATATACTCAGAGTATGGGTTAATGTGTGTGTGTGTGGGGGGGGGGGGGGTGGGGGGGCAATGTTACTTTTTTAAAGCAACCTGTCTGCGTCCTAGGCATGTGACCATAAAGCAAATTATCAGCTCAGACGCAAGTTCGATACCTGCCGGGTTCGGCAACATTCTTTCCAGGAGATTGTTCGTGAAATCTGTTCCACGGTGATTCTATCCCTTTCGCTGATTAAAGAAGGGCAGTTGTTGGTGTCCGGTAAAAGACTGTGCACTGTGCTGTATTGACAATATCTAACCAAAGAAATTGCCTTAATTCCAGATAATTTTTTAATAAATGGCCTCGTCGAGGCAATTTATTTTTAAATAATAATAACGGAGAATAATGTCTAAACCTCTTCAAATATTCCTATGGATTGATATTGACAATAACTAACCCTAGAAACTGTCGTATGCAAGATCACTTCATAAATGGCCTCACCGATGCAATATATATTTAGAAAAATGTTAACAGAGTATAATGTTCAAACCTCTCTGAATATTCCGATCATTTTTGGAATTCGGATTGATATTGACAATACCTAACCCATGAGACTGTGTTATGCAAGATTACTTTATGAATTGCCTCATCGAGGCAAAATAATATAAAAAATGAATATGGAGTATAACATCTAAACCCGGCTTTGATCATTTTCGGCAAACAGGTTGATATTGACAATACATAACCCGCAAAATTGCCTTATGCCAAATTACTTTACAAACGGCCTCGCCTAGGCAAACTGAAAAATTATTTTGAAGTTGAACTTCTAATCTACTTGGACTATTTTGACAAATGTTAACATGCAGATAGATAATGTACAGATCTAACCAACGGCGATTCCTGAATGCCCAATTTCTTTATTTTAGCCTCGGCAAGGTAAAAAATTCACCCACTGACACGGTCGTATAACTTTCAAACCGACGGGTATATTTTTATAATGTTTTGCATGCAGATGTAAATTGACAAGATCAAGCTAATGGTATTATCTAATGCCAGATAGCTTTATAAACAGCCTCACCGAGGCAATTTTTAAAGACTGATTACGGATGTATAACTTATAAACTGCTGGGCAAATTATGATAATTTTTCACATGAAAATAAACATCATCAAGACGTAAACAAGAAGAATGTCTAATGCAAGATAAATGACCTCCCCAAGGTAAGTTTTCAAAAACTGATTACATAAAATAACTTTAAAGCCGCCAAACTATTGCGCAAGCCGCAGTTATTGCACGAACTATAGCTCAGCAGAAATCTTCAAGTAAACTGTAGAACTGCGTGGTTGCTGTATTGCTAAAAAACATTGATTGTGGGTGCTTGATAAAACTGCCTCGTCAAGGCGGTTCAATCAAGTCCTCGCAATCAATGTTTTGAGCAGAGATAAGAAAATATCACAATTTTGTATCTTAAAATTTCCATATTTTTTTTTGGCCAAAAAATTGACAATGTATTTGTACAGGCGTGTTTTCGTGATGGTTGTTGCGGGATCTACACCTTAGCGTGAGTTAATTTCAATATAGGTCTTGTTGCTTTAACACGACTTCTGGCCCAGAATAGCTTCAAACAGCTATGTTCATTGGATCAATATGAGCCTGAATTAAAATACCAATCAGACGCTAAATCAAATTATCAAAGCTACGCTCCATCAGCACTCTCAGTGCTTTGATTAGTTATCTTGCTTACAAGCTTAAAACACAAGACTTTAAAAGGGCCATAACTGAAGAAACAAATTTCTGATTTTTTTTTCAAAAGTTAATCAGTTCATCTACTCATCATCCTGAACCAGCCTGTAAAAATTCAGGGCTATAGCTCGAACAGTTTTCGAGATATCTTGCTTACAAGTTTAAAACGCGCAAAATTTCAAAGGGGCATAACTCAAGAAAAAAAATGTTTTTTTTTGTCAAAAGTTAATTAGTTCATCTTCTCATCATCCCCAACCATTCTGTAAAGCTTCAGGGCAATAGCTCGAACAGTTTTTTAGTTATCTTGCTTACAAGCTTAAAACGCAAAAAAAAATTCAAAGGACCATAACTCAAGAAAAAAATTTCGGATTTTTTTTTCAAAATTTAATCAGTTAATCTACTTATCATCCCAAACCAGTCTGTACAGTTTCAGGGCAAAAGCTGAAACAGTTTTTGAGATATCTTGCTTACAAGATTTCCAAGTATTTTGCAAAGTGGCATAACTCAAGACAGGGGCATAATCCTTCGGATTTTTTCAAAAGTTAATCAGTTCATCTACTCATCATCCTGAACCAGCCTGTAAAACTTCAGGGCAGTAGCTCATACAGTTTTTTTTAGATATCTTGCTTACAAGCTTCAAACGCGCAAAATTTCAAAGGGGCATAACTCAAGAAAAAAAAAGGATTTTTGCCAAAAGTTGATCAGTTCATCTTCTTATCATCCCCAACTATTCTGTAAAGTTTTAGGGCAATAGCTCAAACAGTTTTTTAGTTATCTTGCTTACAAGCTTAAAACACAAAAAATTCAAAGGACCATAACTGAAGAAACAAATTTCGGATATTTTTCAAAAGTTAATCAGTTCATCTACTCATCATCCTGAACCAGCCTGTAAAGTTTCAGGGCTATAGCTCAAACAGTTTTTGAGATATCTTGCTTACAATCTTAAAACGCGCAAAATTTCAAAGGATTTTTGTCAAAAGTAAATCAGTACAACTTCTCATCATCCCCAACCATTCTAATAAGTTTCAGGGCAATAACTCAAACAGTATTTGAGTTATCTTGCTTACAAGCTTATTACACAAAAAAAAAATTCAAAGGGCCATAACTCAAGAAAAAAAATCGGATTTTTTTCAAAAGTTAATCAGTTCATCTACTCATCATCCCAAACCAGTCTGTAAGGTTTCAGGGCAAAAGATAGAACAGTTTTTGAGGTATCTTGCTTACAAGATTTCGAAGTATTTTTGCAAAGGGGCATAACTCAAGACAGGGGCATAATCCTTTGGATTTTTTTCAAAAGTTAATCAGTTCATCTACTAATAATCCTGAACCAGCCTGTAAAGTTTCAGGGCTATAGCTGTAACAGTTTTTTAGATATCTTGCTTTCAAGCTTAAAACGCGCAAAATTTCAAAGGGGCATTACTCAAGAAAAAATAATAGATTTTTGTTAAAAGTTAATCAGTTCATCTTCTCATCACCCCCAACCATTCTGTAAAGTTTCAGGGCAATAGCACAAACAGTTTTAGTTATCTTGCTTACAAGCTTAAAACGAAAAAAATTTCAAAGGGCCATTACTCATGACAAAAATTTTGGACTTTTTCCAAAAGTTAATCAGTTCATCTACTCATCATCCCAATACAGTCTGTAAAGTTTCAGGGCAAAAGCTCCAATAGTTTTTGAGATATCTTGCTAACAAGATTTCAATGTATTTTTGCAAAGGGACATAACTCAAGAAAGGGGCATAATCTTGACGAGAAAAAAACACGGGTAAATTATTTTTTCATAAGGAATCCATATATGAAATTTCAAAAACCTATCACCCATGGTTCTTAAGTAATGCTATTCAGTAAAAAAAAAAAAAACAGGACGGACGGAAGGACGGACGGACGAACAGGGCAAAACCAATATTCCCCCATAACTTCTTCGAAGTTGGGGGCATAATTATAGCCCTGGGGCCCAAAAATGGCCACGCCCCGGAGCCCACTGGCTTTACATAGACTTACGTAGTGAAAACCTTTGAAAATCGTTTTGTCTGAAACAAGAAGGCCCAGGTCTTTGATATTTTGTATGAAGCTTCATCTAGTCGACCTCTACCAAGATTGTTCAGTTTATGGCCCTTGGGCCAAAAATGCCCCCACTCTGGGGCCCACTGGTTTTACATAGACTTACATGTGGAAAACTTTTAGAAATATTTTTGTCTGAAACCAGATGACCCAGGTATTTGGTATTTGATATGAAGCTTCATCTAGCGGACCTCTACCAATTTTTTACAGGGCTCTTTCTAGGATTGGCCCAGCCCATTTTATGATAAAACTATAAGTGATAGCCTGCAACCGAATTTAGATTTAGCTGGGTCCCCTACATAAGCTATTCAAATATCATTTTTATTTGGCTCTAAGATGGATATTAAGGACATATGGGCCAATGAAAATTTTCAGAAGGTCCATGAAAATTTGAAAACGTCCATCATTATTTTAGATTTTACAGGCATTTGAATAGTACATGGGCCCTGGGCCCATTTCAAAGGCCCATCATTGTTCAGGGCCAGAAATATCCCTGGTTGAATGAATGCCCTGGTGCCAAAAATGGCCACGCCCCGGGGCACACCGGCTTTACATAGACTTAAAGAGTGAAACTTTTAAAAATCTTTTTGTCTGAGACCAGAAGGCCCAGGCCTATGATATTTGGTATTAAGCTTCATTTAGTGGACCTCTACCTAGACTGTTCAAATTATACACCCGGGGCCAAAAATTGCCCTGCCCCGGGGCCAACATGTTAAGAGCCATTCTCTGTAACCACTTAAAAAGTTTGGCCACGCATAGTCACCAATTTTGCTTAAACTTTCCTATATTACATATTGTGACCCCAAACCAAGCTATCCATGTTTCTTTCATTTCTAGACATTACCGTTTCCATGGTAACAGCAGATGAATATCTGACCCAAAAATGAGGTTAAATTTCACCCAAAATTGACAGTTTTGCAACTGTAGCAGTGGCTATTAGAAAAATCTTGTGCATTTAGTTGTTCCTTAATAACAGAAAATAGTTTATCGTTGGCAGTGTCAAGATACATTACATTGCCCATGGGTATTCTGTAACGCTCATAATGATCTTAGAAGTGGGTGGGGTATCTGTATACTGAAAAAGGCAGTTTTTAAGCATTTCCAAAGTGTTTTTCCCAGTCTGTGCATTTGTGTGCACATGTATGCATGTTTTCACAAGATACAGGAATGTTTGCAGAGTTAATTTGCTGAAAGACATATTTGGGATTTTGCCGTTTTTTAAGCGTTACCATGGCTACTGTAAGTGTACTGTCCCAAAAATGAAAAACAAATTGTATTGTTATAATGATGACACCAAACAGACCTTTCCTTGGTGCAAGTTGTTTTCTTCCTTCAAACAGATATTGCACGCATCCTATTTTTCAACAGTATACTTTGTATTGTTTTAAAGGTCAAGGTCAATGTCAAATGCACAGGAAATGACTTTAAAAATGGCATTTTTCCCTAATTTTTCCTGTTTAAAACATATATTTTCACAATAGTCTGTTTTGATATTGCCACCATACGTGGCTGTTGTATGCGTCAGTATCAAGTACTTCACATTGTAGTAATTTTTATCTATAAACATTCTCCAAGATCAAAGGTCAAGGTCAGAATAGCCAGCAAAAATGACTTTACGTCATGCATGTCTCATTTCCGTCTAACACTAGCATATTTTGGAATAATTTTGAATAGTCTGTTGAAATATTATCATCATAAATCGGTATTATGTACATCATTTCCATGCTAATCATATTTAAATATATTGTCTGTCCAAAGTTCAAGGTCAAGGTAAAAAAAAGAATAAAATTGACCTAAAATTTTCTACTTTTCTGCCCATATTCAATTAAACAGCTAGTAAGATATGCTCAAGAAGAAGGTTTCATGACTTATATTCTCATCAATGGACAAAAGTAGATAATCAAAATTGTTTACTGGTGACATGTCCATAGATAAATATGCAGTATACTCGGTGCAGAAGGCTTACACTTATACAATTCAATACAACGAAAGGCACGGTAACTGTGCTAATAACCAGTACGGATGAGTTTCTTCAATCTATCTTCTTATACTGTGTCGGTCATATTTGGCCATTACCTCAGTTGGGTGCGTAGCTAAATTTAGAATTTAGCTAAAAAGAGAGAGAGAGAAGTCACTGGATGAGTCCTTAAAACTATTTACAATCTGAATAACAGAGGTATACTAAAACGCATACTTCTGAGTCTCAATCTTAAACTGAACGGGCTTTGAACTCCTCTGCAGTCTAAGCATTCACCACAGAAGAGGGAATACTATTCCACTGGGGAATAGTCCTAGGAAAAAAGGAATTTTTCAGAGCATCACTGTAGGACTGGTACCTATGATACTACGAGTTGTTTACTTTTGATGCCCTTGTTCGGGTTGAAACTATCACAGGGGTCAAGTATTTGTCTTTATTAACGGCCACTGTACCTGAATGTATCTTATAGAAGAAGGTTATAGAGGAGTGCTCGCGACGGGCCTCTAGGGACGGCCATTCTAGCTCGTTGAGCATGTCACCGATGCTACTTCTATTGCGCCATCGTCGGCAGGTCCATCGAGCAGCTGTCCTCTGCACCTTCTCCACCTGCTGAATCTGAGTTTTAACATAGGGATGCCAAATGGGTGATGCATATTCAAGCTGAGGGCGAACCAATGTATTCTTCCCTTGGTTGTTGTAAATGTAAACAGATGGCGGCAAAATGTGTTGCCTTTACTTCCTGGTTGAAAGTAACATGCTCCGATGACCGACAGTTTGATGATTTAAGAGATTTTTTACCAGACTTAGGCATAATTATACTGAATAAGAACAGTTATATATGTGGTTCACATATAAAGGAACTGAAGAGAATATTGTATAACAGACAGCGTAATGTGAATTGTGGGGTGCCGGCTATTTTGAGTGTTCCAAGCGGGATCCGAATGAAGAACGACCATTCTTTGAGTGCTGATGCTTTTGTTTGTTTTGTTTTTGTTTGATTTGAGGTTTAACGTCCCCGTCAACACTGTAAAGGTCATTTTGGAGACGTTGCTTCCAATTTTGTGGGACTTTTACCCAACATCGAGATGAAATGACATCTCAAGCCCTGTCGCCCAATGAAACCAATAGGGTTTATTAGCATGGACGGTCCGCCTCGCACCGCGGTTCCTGGACAGGCTAGTGTGCGGGCCGGATTTAGCTATGCGTGGAAGCATGAGTGCTGATGCAGTTCAGAAAATCAACATTTTGTACGGGGTCTTAAATCCGGTAGGAACAGGTAAGTCAGCCAAATATATGAAGATACACCCCCCCTTCCCCCCCCCCCCCCCCCCCACACACACACTACCCACCTATTGTGTTTTAACCCCGGTCTGTCAATCGGTGTTTCTGTCTAGACATCACGTTTTCATGTCCGCTGCCTAACATTAAGTCTCATGAAACTTTACAGAAACCCCCCTCCCCTCCCCCATATTGTGTTTTGTCCCCAGTCTGTCAATCCGCGTTTCTGTCTGTAAACCACATTTTCATGTCCGCTGCGTATCATTGAGACCATCTAAGATATTCTCCTGAAGCTTTACAGAAAAAAACACCATAAGACCACATGTAGAAGACAAGAATGATAATTCTTGCTGTACTGCTTATGGCCCTTTGAGCATTGAAACGAGCGATTTTGTCATTTAATTGCACCCTCTCTCTCTTGAAAATTTTGTGGGATATTTTAATGCAATTTACAGACGTATTTTTAAACCTTCAGCAGATGATGCGCAGAAGAAACATGGCAATTCTTATTTTGCTTGAGCCTCTATTGCCCAATGGGTAAGAGCCAGTACAGGGATCTAACACTTAACCCCAACTGCAATCAACATAAACTACTGTGACTTCTTAAAAAAACATGCAACCGACAGCTGCAATAAGCAGACGATCATGCTGTCTTCAAATTTCTATTTTGAATGCGTTCCTCTCCTCACTTAACCCTTTTTGTACCAAATGGTCTCTTCTTCCTTATATGCAGCAGGAGTCCATTTCAAAATTAGTGGTGTCAGGTTGTGTTTTCTTCAAAGTCTATTTGGAAAATGGCTGACCGTTTTGCAAACAGTGTAGGCACTGATCAGACGCCACATTCTGCGGCATCTGATCTGGGCCTGCGCTGTTTGCCCTGGAACCGTTTTGGGGTTTTCGGTACTAAATGGGTTAAAGACACTCTATAGCCAACTGGGTAAGAGCACTGAATCTTATAGAATCATCAGGTCTCCCACCGCTTTGGTTTTAGCATGGCTTGGGTCACATGTTAGACGCCAAGTTCTACAAGGGAGGGTCATGCCATGTTTCCGTGTACGCCAGGTTTCGCTCACCTCTGATTAACATTCGGGCCGATAGGTGAAACATTCATTAAAGGGCTGTAAAAGAAACATCAAAATCAAAATCTTCTCCCTAAGTACCTATTTGTTTGTTTGATTTGATGTTTAACGTCCCCGTCAACACCGTAAAGGTCATTTTGCGGACGTTGCTTCCAATTTTGTGGGACTTTTACCCACCATTGAGATAAAATGGCATCTCAAGCCCTGCCACCCAATGTAACCAATACTGTTAATAAGCATGGACGGGCCGACTATCACCGCTTTGTCTGGGCATGCTTAGATCCTCTAAGCAATTTACCAGTACTCGCGTGTGGGTCGGTTTCAGCCCATCTATTGCTTTAGCCCCAATGGGCGGGGGCTGATAAGTACTTATAGAAAGGACAGGTAGGATGCACATTATCCCAATGTAACTACTGGGACATTGAAGCCCTGTATTACAAAAGATGATATAACTCTCTCTCTCTCACTCTCTCTTTCTCTCTCTCTCTCTCTCTCACTCTCTCTCTTTCTCTCTCTCTCTCTCTCTCTCTCTTGAGGATGTTCGTAGCAGGGAATCAAATGACAAATTTGAAGGAGAACAAAGCTCATCAAAAAATCTTTAGCCATTGCATGTGATTTCCGACAATAGAGCAATAGCCACCAGCAATAAATATCTGAACAGCCTGTATATCCATGCAGTTTGATTGGAGTCTTTGCCAGTCGCTTGAGCATGTAAATCATGTGGGGGCTCTTTTGGCAGTCTCCGATTGGATTGGCAATATAGGAAAACTAATCAGTATCTGCACCATCACGTAGTTGGAATTCACATTTTATCATAAATTTGACACCGTTGAACTCCTTTTTTATATAACAATGGGGAATACAGTATTTTTAGCTCACCTGAGCAAATGGCTCAAAGTGTGCTTAGCTCACCTGAGCCAAAGGGAGCTATAGTTATCACACTGTGTCCGTCGCTGTCCATCGTCAAGAATAAGTTTGACACTCAATAGCTAACAATTTTGACCCAGTGCTTGGAATGTTTGCCTCAATCAAATCTAGGTCAGTTTCGATACCGGGTCAAGTCGGGTCAAAAAGTAGGTCAAAAGGTCAAATTATAGAGACCAGAGGACCAATAGTCATGTATCGTTCTCCAAAGCTATTGATTGTTTATGGAGCCATTTGGTTTCAGGGAAGATGTTTGAAGGAGATATTTTCATTCACTGAGGACGAAACCACTGTGTCAATTTTAAAATAATTTCACAGGAGTATTCCTAGGGTGACCTCTAACAAAATTGCTAAAATGATTCCGTTCCACTGAACAAAAATGGCCGCCAAAGCTAAAAATAGAAAAAAGAAACCTTTAAATGACATCTCCTCAAGGGTCAAGGGTCCGATTTCAAATAATTTTACAGGAATGTTCCTGAAATGACCCTCTACCAGAATTGCTAAAATGGTTTCATTCTGCTGGATATGGATTATGTCGGGTCAGAAAGTAGGCCTGAAGGTCAAAACATAGATGGACCCTATTTATACTCAAGCGGCCACAGTTTTGGTCCAATTATCGCCAAATTATCTCAGAATTATCAGCTTGACAGCATCATGATGTCTGTTAAGGGTATGAAGGTGTCATCAAACTGACTTAGAACTAGGAACAACCCTTTGTCACCACAACGCATTGTAAGTAAAATAGAAGTGGAGGCATTATCAGGAATCTATACAAATAATCTACAGCTCTCATCAGAGACACCAAAGGGAATGAAACACAGACATGAAACAACACCCTAATGGAAACATCAATAGCGGAAAGCCAAAAGGCTTTCCCACAAAATGGCCAATAGACTATCCAAAATAAAATAATATAAGCGACACAAACGCCCAAAGACAAACCGTAACAAAAATAAACAGCGACAAAAGAACCGCCTTGGAATGGTCAGCGGAAACAAATTCCAGTGGGGGGCTTAGATCGATTATACGTGGCCAAAATCCTCGCCCTTACTTCCGTCAATAATTTGTTCAGTCCGCATGGAGGCCTCCTAACTCATCAGTGCAACATCTCCTAGAACACAAAAAATAAACAACCACAGAGATGAAACAACGTTGAGGACTTGACAGCAAGGATCCACTGAGCCACTGAACTGCTGGAGCAGAAGAAAACCAACAGTGAGACTCAGATAGGCCCGACCAGAGACAAACCATCAGGTACCAACAAACATAAGCATTGTTTTTGCATATTGCAGCAATTTGATCTTACATTATACAATGGCTGTCCTTTTTAAAAGTCTTGTCCTTCAATTATCTTTTTGTAAACCTGCATGGTAACACCATAAACAAATTTCTTGTTCAAAATGAAGGTCCTTCCCCATGTGTGTGACTTTTTAAACGTCTGGACAAAAACCAGACCACTGGGAAAAACACCTGACCTTCCTTTGCAGAGAGTGAGTGAGTGTTTGAATTTTACATCCCACCAACAGCTAAGGTCATACGGAGACGGGATATCGGTTTAAAGACTCATCCGGAAGTCTGGATAAGCCCGGGGTCGATCCTGCGACCCCTGGTTTACAAGGCGAGTAGCGTAACCCCTACACCACTGATGCTTCTGCCTTCCTTTGAAGACCTTGGCGTCTCACGTGACAGCACTGAGTGACCTAATGATTAAGAGATACCGCTCTTATCCGCAATACCATGGAGGCCCTGCCATAAACTTTTATATCGGGGGATACAATGATTATGTCTTGTTTCTCAAAGATGGAGTGGCTTGATACTTGGCCTATGTTGAATCCAAATGCTGGTTTTCGAGAGCCTGACATGGTCTCCAGAGTTCATTTTGAAAATAGAGTTCTGCTTAAGCCGGCGTTAGGGGACGTGGCCGATGTTGCACAATTCAGTACTGGTCATGAACAGACGCAATAAAACCGAGTCTGCTATTTTCGTTTATTTGGTGTATTCTTTGCTTCCAAAGGATCTAATTTCAGAACTTATTTATTAGACAGATTGAATTATTGGACAGAATTATTTATTATTGGACAGAAAGATAAAAATGACAGTGTCCGTAATGGTCACTTATTTTATCATTTTGTGAAAAAAATATTTAAAATTAGTTACCCATTTAGTACTAGAAACCCCAACACAGCTAATTGTCAAACAGTACCGGTCCAATTCAGATGCCACAGAACATTGCATCTGATCAGTCCCTTTACTGTTTTGAAAGGTGTGCTGACATTTTCCAAATAAACTTTGAAGAAAACATAACCTAACACCCCTAAATTTTGATGTGGACTAAAGGTGTATTATAGGTGGAAGAATCCATTGGTATAAAATGGGTCTAGGAGAAAAACGGTTATTTTGAGTCAGTTTTATTGTTTTTGTGACCTTGACCTTCATCATAGAGAATGTTTTCTATGGCCTCTCGTTTCAGTTTGAAGAGCATATTAAGGAAATATTTAGTGTTCACATATGGTGTCAATATCACAACAGTATATGTAGAATATGTGCAAGTAAGGTATGTAAGTAAGGGAAAATATGCATTCTAGTGATGAGAATAAAGGCCCAATTTGGCCATTTTTCTCGTTTTTGTGACCGTCAACATAACCTTAGATAGTGCTTCCTAATGCTATTCTCTTTAAAATGAAGAGCATATACATGGGGCATCTAATGTTCACCAATGATGGCATTATCACAACATTACATGTGAAAATATTTGTTAGCAAGCGAAGTATATGCCATTTTGAGTCCTTTTTCTTGATTTTGTGACCTTGACCTTGACTTTCTATAATGTTTTCAATTATATTTCCCTTGTATTTGAAAGACTTGGAACTGTTTAAGATAATGATCACACAGGATTACTGTTTTACAGCAGTATATGCAAAAACATATATGTAATAAAGAGGAAAAAAGTCAATTTTAAAGACATTTTCTAATGTCTGTGACCTTGACCTTGACCTCCATGAAGTAATTATGAAGTACACGTAGTCTATTTGGAAGATTAGTTATATTTGCAACTTCAGTTGCTATTTGTAAATCCATTTGCCAACTGGAAATGGCTTTAAAATGTTATCATTTAAAAGACACTCCATTTTTTATTTTTTGGACGGTACAGTCATAGTTACCATGGTTACGCTTCAAAAATGGTAAAATCCCAAACATGTCTTTTTATAAATTGTCTGTGGAAACCTTCCTCTACATCAAGAATTTACGAATAAATATGCACACAGATGCACAAACTCAGAAATCGACATTGAAAATGTGTAAAAACTGGCATTTTCAAAATACAGATACCCCACCCACTTCATAGATCATATACAGTGTAAAACAGTATACATAGGTATATGTGAATTTCTGGATTTTAGCCAGGATGAACCATATTATATAATGGTTGAAAAATAAAAAGCTCATCATTTTTATAATAGTCACTACTTTAACTTGATAAACTGTCTTTTTTGGTCAAAATTCGCATCAATTTTTGGTCAGATATACATCTGGCGTTGCCATAGCAACGGTTGTGTATAGGGATGAATGGAACATTGTTAGCTTGGTTTTAGGTCACAACATAGAAGATAGGAAAGTATCAGCAAAATCGGTGACTATGCGTGCCACGGCCCTATGTAAAAATTCAAATGGTTACAGAGAATGCCTCTTAAACTCTAAGCTCAGGTGAGTGATATAGGACCATCATGGTCCTCTTGTTTTTTATTTATTAGCTCACCTGACCGAAGGTCATGGTGAGCTTTTGTGACTGTGAGATGTCCGGCGTCGTCGTTCGTCGTGCGTCGTTCGTCGTGCGTGCGTAAACTTTTCTTGTTAACACTCTAGAGGCCACAGTTTTGATCCAATCATCATCAAACTTGCTCAGAATGATCACCATGACAATATGTCGGACAAATTCGAATATGGGTCATGTCGGGTCAAAAAGTAGGTCACCAGGTCAAATCAAAGAAAAACCTTGTTAACACTCTAGAGGCGACAGTTTTGGTCTAATCATCCGCAAACTTGCGCAGAATGATCATCTTGATAATATCTCGGTCAAGTTCGAATATGGGTCATGTCAGGTCAAAAGAAGTCAGTAGGTCAAACCATAGAAAAACCTTATTAGCACTCTAGAGGCCACAGTTTTGGTTCAATCATCCTCAAACTTGCTCAGAATAATCATCCTGACAATATCTAGGTCAAGTTCGAAAATGGGTCATGTCGGGTCAAAAGGTGGTCAGTAGGTCAAATCCTAGAAAAATCTTGTTTACACTCTAGGCCACAGTTTTGGTTCAATCATCCTCGAACATGCTCAAAATGTTCATCCTTGCAATATCTCGGTCAAGTTTGAATATGGGTCATTTCGGGTCAAACAGTAGGTCAGTAGGTCAGATCATAGAAAAACCTTGTTAACGCTCTAGAGGCCACAGTTTTATTCCAGACATCCACAAACTTGCTCAGGATGATCATCTTGATAATATCTCGGTCAAGTTTGAATATGGGTCATGTTGGGTCAAAAAGTAGGTCAGTAGGTCAAACCAAAGAAAAACCTTGTTAGCACTCTAGAGGCCACAATTTTGGTCCAATCATCATCAAACTTGCACAGAATGATTATCCTGACAAAATCTAGGTTAAGTTCGAATATGGGTCATGTCAGGTCAGAAACTAGCTCAGTAGGTCAAACCATTGAAAAACCTTTTTAACACTCGGAAGGCCACAGTTTTGGTCAGTAGGTCAAATCATAGAAAAACCTTGTTAACACTCTAGATGCCATAGTTTTGGTCCACTCATCCTCAAACATGCTCAGAATCTTCATCCTGGCAATATCTCGGTCAACTTTGAATATGGGTCATTTCGGGTCAAAAAGTAGGTCAGTAGGTCAGATCATAGAAAAACCTTGTTAACACTCTAGAGGCCACAGTTTTGTTCCAGTCATCCTCAGACTTGCTCAGAATGATCATCCTAACAATATCTCGGTCAAGTTCGAATATGGGTCATGTCGGGTCAAAAAGTAGGTCAGTAGATCAAACCACAGAAAACCTTGTTAGCATTCTAGAGGCCACAGTTTTGGTCCAATCATCCTCAAACTTGCTCAGAATGATCATCCTGTCAATATCTAGATCAAGTTTGATTATAGGTCATGTCGGGTCAAAAAAGTAGGTCAGTAGGTCAAATCATAGAAAAACCTTGTTTACACTCTAGAGGCCACAGCTTTGGTCCAATCATCCTCAAACTTGCTCAGAATGTT
The DNA here is from genome assembly GCA_963580285.1 of Lucinisca nassula. Taxonomy (NCBI): domain Eukaryota; kingdom Metazoa; phylum Mollusca; class Bivalvia; order Lucinida; family Lucinidae; genus Lucinisca; species Lucinisca nassula. The sequence goes on from OY757023.1 coordinate 77,007,869, forward strand.
CATCTTGACAATATCTTGGTTAATTTGAATATGGGTCATGTCGGATCAAAAAGTAGGTCAGTAGGTCAAACCACAGAAAAACCTTGTTAGCACTCTTGAGGCCACAGTTTTGGTCCAATCATCCTCAAACTTGCTCAGAATGATCATCCTGACAATATCTAGGTTAAGTTCGAATATGGGTCATGTCGGGTCAAAAACTAGGCAGTAGGTCAAACCATAGAAAAACCTTTTTAACACTCGGAAGGCCACAGGTTTGGTCCAATCATCCTCAAACTTGCTCAGGACGATTATCTTGATAATATCTCAGTCACTTTCGAATGTGGGTCATGTTGGGTCAAAAAGTAGGCCAGTAGGTTAAGCCGCTGAAAAACCTTGTTAGCACTGTAGAGGCCACAGTTTTGGTCCATCCATCCTCAAACTTACTCAGAAAGTTCATCCTGACAATATCTCGTTAAAGTTCGAATATGGGTCATGTCAGGACTAAAAGTAAGTCAGTAGGTCAAATCACAGAAACACCTTGTTAACACTCTAGAGGCCACAGTTTTGGTCCAATCATCCTCAAACAAGCTCAGAATGTTCATCCTGACAATATCTCGGTCAAGTTTGAATATGGGATATTTCAGATCAAAAAGGAGGTCAGTAGGTCAGATCATAGAAAAACCTTGTTAACACTCTAGAGGTGACAGTTTTGGTCCAATCATCCATAAACTTGCTCAGGATGACCATCTTGATAATATCTCGGTCAAGTTCGAATATGGGTCATGTCGTGTCAAAATGTAGGTCAGACTACAGAAAAACCTTGTTAGCACTCTAGAGGCCACAGTTTTGGTCCAATCATCCTCAAGCTTGCTCAGAATAATCATCCTGACAAAATCTTGGCCAAGTTCGAATATAGGTCATGTCGGGTTAACAAGAAGGTTAGTAGGTCAAATCATAGAAAAACCTTGTTTACATTCTAGAGGCCACAGATTTGGTCCAATCATCTTCATACCTGCTCAGAATGATCATCCTGACAATATCTCAGTCAAGTTCAAATACATGTCATGTCGGGTCAAAAAGTAGGTCACTAGGTCAAATCATAGAAAAACTAGTTAACACTCTAGAGGCCACAGTTCGGGTCGAATCATTGTCAAACTTGCTCAGAATGATCATCTCTACAATATCTAGGTCACGTTCGAACATTGGTCATGTGTGGTCGAAAAGTAGGTCAGTAGGTCAAATCATAGAAAAATTTGTTTACACTCTAAAGACGACAATTTTAGTCTAAATATCATCAAACTTGCTCAGAATGATCATCTTGACAATATCTAGGTCAAGTTCGAATATTGGTCATGTGGGGTCAAAAGGAGGGGAGTAGGTTAAATTATAGAAAAACCTTGTTGACACTCTAGCGGCCACAGTTTTAGTCCAATCAACAACAAACTTGCTCAGAATTGGCCTCTTTTGGTAATACCTTGGTCAGGAGGGGTATTTTCGGGATATAGTGGTACCTTTTACAAAGGGCCACCCCCTTCCCCCCGCCCACACTCCCTTTGTCACAATTGTTAGTTAGACTGAGCGTGTTCATCTCCGTCTGGTGCACTAGGACCTGACCCTCAATGTCCACAAGGTGCCCAGATAGTGACATACAAGTCAGCTCTGTATTGTCAAAGAGATGGATACCCCCTCTCCCCCCTTGTCACCATGAGTCATTGCTAGTTAGTTAGACTGAGCCCATTCATCTCTGTCTGGTGCACTAGGACCTGACCCTTAATGTCCACAAGGTGCCCAGATAGTGACATACAAGTCGGCGCTGTATTGTCAAAGGGAACTTTTGAATGACTTCTTCCTCAAAAAAGAAAACAATTTTGAAGGAATGTTCCATGAGTTAGACCGACAATTTTCCACTGAACACGATAGCCACCAGAAAAAAAATGTATGACACTTAAACTTCTTCCTCAAAAAAGAAAACAATTTTTAAGGATTGTTCCATGAGTGACACTCTGACAATTTTCAACTGAACACGATAGCCACCAGAAAAAAAATGTATGACACTTAAAATGACTTAGTTCCTAAATAGCTAGATTGATTTTGAAATGTTCTTTGAGTCACTGTCAACCAAAATTACTCTTACCCACCACTCCACCTTATATTACCTTCCATAGGATCAGGTGAGCGATCCAGGGCCATCATGGCCCTCTTGTTTTTTTTTAATTTTGTGGGATAGGGGGTGGGGTTGGGGGGATAAAGGAAATATTTCAAAATGTCGTCTGATAGTTTTACCAAGAGTGCTCCAAGAGTGCTAAGAGTTAACTACCCCGTTTTTTTTTACAGGCAGATTTAAACAAAGCATACCCCAACGCCGCCGGATATACGTTTAGATCTCAGCATTTCTTTCTCTCCTGGGGAGCAGAAAATGATACAGAAAATGATCTAATCATCGGGCGTCACATGACTCGGAAAATTGACCCACCTATGATACATGCCAAGAAGAATATCTATCAGCCGAAATATATTGAAGCTGGAGGTGCACATACACACAAACCAACCCCTATCAAGGGGAAAGAAATGTAAGTAAACCCTGTAGTTAACAAGCGTTAGGAACAGAAAACAGCGATATAGCAGCATCATGAAAACACGCCTATATAATATTGACCCCCTTGAACCCCACTTTTATATAGTAAATCTGTGGTTTACAGGCGTGAACCTTACTTTTCTTATTTCTGCTCTAAAATATAGATTGTGGGTACTCGTTAGAACCGCCTCATCGAGTAATCCTTAGAATCGCCTCGATGAGGCGGTTCTGACGAGCACCCACAATCTATATTTAGAGCAGAAATAAGAAAAATATCACAATTTTCATCTAAAATTTTCGTTTTTCAGGTGGTTAAATTTACAATGTATTTGGATAGGCATGTTTTCGAAATGAGAATACAGGAACCTTTTTGATTCGTTAACTTGAAACAAGAAATATCTTTAAAAAAGATATGCGGCGTAGATTTAATTGGAAGGTTGTTTAGAAACCAGTGCTTCAGCTGAAGTGCACGACCCGCCGGATGCTTTTAGCTTGATGAGTGTTAGCATATATGGGTATGGCGGCCATTTTGGTCATGTGACCTGGACCTAAAACGGTTCTCCCAATAAATGCGCCTTATCGTAAGGAGCAAAAATATATATAATACTTTAGTACTGTATTCTGAATCGTTTGCAGGATAAAATGAATTCTCACTTTTCCAATACAAAAGCATATGTGTCAAAGTTTGACCTAGGCACAAAGAAGGTCAAGGTCAACCCTGGGTCACCATTTTAGCAATTTATGATGGGCCTACGTCCCAGATGTTATTTATCAAGTTTCGTGGAAATCTGCCAAGTGATTCTGGAGAAGACTATTTTGAAGGGTTTTTACCATATATGGCTTGGCGGCCATTTTGGTCATGTGACCTGGACCCCATGAGCAAATTTTGGTTTCCTCCATCCCATAGAGGCTCCATATGAAATTTGACCTTAATCGGCCAACGGTTTCCGAGGAGAAGCAGTTCGAAAATTTTCACATTTTTTGCCTCGGCGAGGCTATACTAAATGGAATATAATATTTCGCAAGTTCATTGGTTAGACCTCATTGATACTATCAGTATGCCAAAAATTGTTTAAATATTCCAAGCGGTTAAGTCACTATCACCAATTTTCACAAACGGGTTACGGACGGACAGACAGACAGACCATATATGGCTTGGCGGCCATTTGGGTCATGTGTGGACCTCATGAGCAAATTTTGGTTTCCCCCATCCCATAGAGGCTCCATATGAAATTTGACTTCAATCGGCCCAACGGTTTCCGAGGAGAAGCAGTTCGAAAATTTTCACATTTTTTCGCCTCGGCGAGCCTACGTATACTAAATGGAATATAATATTTCGTAAGTTCATTGGTTAGATCTCATTGATATCTATCAGTATGCCAAAAATTGTTTAAATATTCCAAGCGGTTAAGTCACTATCACCAATTTTCACAAACGGGTTACGGACGGACAGACAGACTGACAGAATGACACGGTGATTTTAGGGCACTCTTAGAAAATCAACCGACTTCAGTCGGTCGCTTTTTCTGCGGGTCGTGCAATATGAGCTACAATAGTGACAGCAACAATTGTCTAGCTATGAACTGGTTTACTGTATTCAAACAATTCAGATGTCACGCGAGGAGAAATAGCTTTGCAGAGGGCGGTGTCCCGCCTGTTTGAGCTAAGGTCAATGTAAAAGGTCAAGGTTAAAACATGACCTCATTTCAAGAGCATATGATCTCAAGTATATGCACAACAAATAAGAAAACGTTATCATTTACCGTTTTTGAACACAAATTCTAGGGTTAACATTTCGGGTTGTCGCTATGGTGAACGTAAACGCATATATAGGCGGACGAACAAACGGACGAGCAGACAAACGGACGGAAACTTGATCTTATGTGCACCTAATTAAAACTAAAATTACACTTATTCCTTTTCAGAATTTATATAACATTAATGATATTCGAAAATGTCCATTTTGTGTTAAAATGGAGGACATAAAGTATGCTGAAGACAAATGATACACTGCAACTTTTATTTAGCATATATTGTAAATTAAACATCTGTCAATTTGTAATGCGATTATTACATGTTTTTGTCATGCTATATCTCTTTATTGGTTTCATTGGGCAACAGGGCTTGGGTGTCATTTCATCTCAATGTCGGGTAAAAGTCCCACAAACTTGGAAGCAACGTCTCCAAAATGACCTACACAGTGTTGATGGGGACGTTAAACCTCAAATCAAACAAACAATTCCTTTCGCAGAAAATTCTTCCTTTCGCGAAAGGAACCTTCCTTTCGCGAAATGGTTCCTTTCGCTTTATAGACCAACCACGTGAAATTAGGTCAAAATAGCTATTCACCGCAGCAGTTACAGAATTCACTAGAAACACAATTATACATATGACGTATGGTCATCAAAGGACAAGACGGTGAGCAAGCCGAAACTGTATATATTTTTCATTCATGTCTCACATAAAAAACGAAACATTTCCTAGGTTAAAACTTCAGTAAACTGTCGTACTTTTGAGTAGATTTATTTATGCAAATCATTGACCAATGAAATGGTAATCTCCTTGGACATGTGGTTTTATTGACCAATGCAATAGCGAAAAATGTAGGACAAAAGCAAAACTATAACGGCTACGCCGTAAAAAGAACTAAAATGACTTCACTTAGTGTCTGAGTGTATGCCAGAAACATGGATGTAAACGAGGACTTAGACTGTTGAGTTTAACTCATAAACTCGTGCACTTTGTGCAAACTGTGTTGATCATCGTCCCGAAAACACACCTACATAAATTTGACCCCGTTGAACCCCACTTTTATATAGTCAAACTGGGGTATACAGGGGTAAGCCTTACTTTTCTTATTTCTGCTCTAAAATATAGATTGTGGGTAGCCGTTAAAACCGCCTCGATGAGGAGCACCAACAATCTGTATTTTGAGCAGAAATAAGAAAAATATCATAATTTTTCATCTAAAATTTTCGTTTTCAGGTGGTTAAATTTACAATGTATTTGGTTAGGCATGTTTTCGTAATGAGAATACAGGAACCTTTTTAATTCGTTGACTTGAAAAAAAAAAAAAGCTAAAATGACTTCACTCAGTGTTTGAGTGTATAACAGTGTGTGTGTGAATTCGGGTTTAAAGTCGCTTTCAACAATTTTTCAGTCATATCACGACGGTGTCTGGTTGCGACAGGGAGCTCAATGCTCACGTTTATAGTGCTGCCTCACTGAAGTATCATGTCCCAGACACATTACATGATACCACACCCAGTCACATTATCCTGACACTGAATCGACCAGTCCTAGCTCTACCCCGTAAATCTGAGTGCCAAGCGAGGAGCAGCTAGTACCATTTTTAACGACTTTGGTATGTCGCGGCCCGGGATCGAACCCGAGACCTCCCGTTCCCCGCAGCGGACACTCTACCAACTGAGCTATCGGGGCCGGTGAGTGTATAACAGAAACATGGATGTAAACGAGGACTAAGACTGTTTAGTTTAACTCATAAACTCGTGTACTTTGTGCAAACTGTGATGATCATCGTCCCGAAAACACACCTACATAAATTTGACCCCGTTGAACCCCACTTTTATATAGTCAAATTGGGGTATACATAGGTAAACCTTACTTTTCTTATTTCTGCTCTTAAATATAGATTGTGGGTACTCGTTAGAACCGCCTCGATGAGGCGGTTCTTACGAGTACCCACAATCTAATCGATGAGGCGGTTCTTACGAGTACCCACAATCTATATTTTGAGCAGAAATAAGAAAAATATCAATCGAGGCGGTTCTAACGAATACTCACAATCTATATTTTAGAGCAGAAATAAGAATTTTTTTTTTACAATTTTTCGTCTGGAAATTGTCGTGTTTTCGGCGTTTAAATTTGCAATGTATTTGTATAGGCGGTTCTAACGAGTACCCACAATCTATAGTTTGAGCAGAAACAAAAAAAACTATCACGATTTTTCATCTTAAAATTTTCATCTTTTCGACGGTAAAGGTTACAATGTATTTGTATAGGCGTGTTTTCGTAATGATGATCAGACGCCGTATTCCGCGGCGTCTAATCTGGGTCAACTATTTTCCAATGCCCAAGCAAATGCGCCGAATCAATGATTTTTTTTAATAAGCAAATAATTTGTTTGTTTGATTTGAGGTTTAACGTCCCCGTCAACACTGTCAAGATCATTTTGGAGACGTTGCTTCCAATTTTGTGGGACTTTTACCCGACATTGAGATGAAATGACATCTCAAGCCCTGTCGCCCAATGAAACCAATAGGGTTTTTAGCATGGACGGTCCGCCTCGCACCGTGGTTCCTGGACAGGCTTAGATCCTCTAAATGGTTTACCAGTACTAGTGTGCGGGCCGGATTCAGCACTGCGTGGAAGCATCATGCATCCCATATATTTCTTCAAGCCCCTATGGGCGGGGGCATAATAAGCAAATAAGCTATTTATACACAATATTGACGTCATAATAGCAAGAAAAGTGCCGCTATTTTCATATTAATACCCGTTATCAGGATTTCAAACAAATCAGTGATAGTCAAGTAGACATAAACACCGAATAGCATCTTTGCTTAGTAACTTTGGGCTAATTCACAAACAATCGATCCAAAAACCATTTGTTTTTGTACACGTGGTTGTTTAACCCGTTTCCCGCTGAATAACAAATTTAGCCACATCACTTTCAGTATTTGAACCAATCAGATTACTGCATCACGAAAACACGCCTGTATAATTTTGACCCCCTTGAACCCAACTTTTATATAGTAAAACTGGGGTTTCCGGGGGTATAGCTTATTTTTCTTATTTCTGCTCTAAAATATAGATTGTTGGTACGCGTTAGAACCGCCTCGAAGAGGCGGTTCTAACGAGCACCCGCAATCTATATTTTGAGTTTCTTCTTTTTTTTGAGCAGAAACATGAAAAATATCACGATTTTTCATCTTAAAATTGTCATCTTTTCGGCAGTAAAGGTTACAATGTATTTGTATAGGCGTGCTTTCGGAATGATGATCAGACGCCGTATTCCGCGGCGTCTGATCTGGGTCTAAACTATTTTCCAATATCCAAGCACATGCGCCGAGTCAATTACGAAAAATCGCCTATACATATACATTGCCAATTTTTTGGCCAAAAAATAGAAATTTTAAGATGAAAAATTGTGATATTTTTCTTATTTCTGCTTAAAACATAGATTGATGGGACTCGATAGAACCGCCTCGACGAGGCGGTTCTATCGAGTACCCACAATCTATTTTTCTGAGCAGAAAATAGAAAAATTATGTATACCCCCCGAAACCCCAGTTTTACTATATAAAAGTGGGGTTCAAGGGGGTCAAAATTATAAAGGCGTGTTTTCGTGATGCAATGATTTTTTTTAATAAGCAAACAAGCTATTATACACAATATTGACGTCACAATAGCAAGAAAAGTGCCGCTATTTTCATATTAATACCCGTTATCAGGATTTCAAACAAATCAGTGATAGTCAAGTATACATAAACACCGAATAGCATCTGTGCTTAGTAATTTTGGGCCAAAAACCTTTTGTTTTTTTTGTACACGTGGTTGGTTAACCCTTTTCCCGCTGAATAATAAATTTAGCCACATCCATTTCAGTATTTGAACCAATCAGATTACTGCATCACGAAAACACGCCTATATAATTTTGACCCCCTTGAACCCAACTTTTATATAGAAAAAATTGGGTTTCCGGGGGTATAGCTTATTTTTCTTATTTCTGCTCTAAAATATAGATTGTTGGTACTCGATAGAACCGCCTCGGTGAGGCGGTTCTAACGAGTGCCCACAATCTATAATTTGAGCAGAAACCTTCAGACCAGGATAATGCAAATAAGGTGAAAATGTTCATGAGACGGCTTGTTATGAGCCATCTGTACACATTACGGTAACACATCCGGCTCGACAAAGTTAGCAGGATGGCAGGACAGCAGGATGAAACATGTTAAGTTAGCAGGATCGCAGGACAGCAGGATGAAACATTAAGTTAGCAGGATGGCAGGACAGCAGTATGAAACATAATAAGTGAACAGGATGGCAGGACAGCAGGATGAAATATTAAGTCAGCAGGATGGCAGGACAGCAGGATGAAACTAATAATTTAGGCGGATGGAAGAATAGCAGGATGAGAACTTGTTCTGAATTTCAAAATATATATACAACAATGTAATTGGCACCTATAGCTATGTTAGAAACTAGAAATCAAATTTAGTCCCTTCCCGTCTTTAAAGCGTACGGCCGCGAAAACCCAATTTTCGTCCTGCCACAAATTCACCCAGATGAAAAATTGTTTCAAATCACTAAACTTTTACCATCATGTTGTAGGCAACAAAAATCTATGTAAGAAAGTGAAAATTAAATTTGGCTCCTATCAGCGTTTAAAGCGTACAGCCGTGAAAACTCAATTTTCATCCTGCTGGAAGTGCAACACCGATTTTCATCCTGCTGAACCTGTCAAGTTAGCAGGATGGCAGCACAGCAGGATGAGAAATTCTTCTGAATTTCAAAATAATTACCACCATGTTGTAGGCATCTAAAAACTATGTAAGAAACTAGAAATCAAATTTAGCCCTTTCCCGTCTTTAAAGCGTACGGCCGCAAAACCCAATTTTCGTTCTGCCACAAATACACCCAGATGAAAAGTTGTTTCAAATTACAAAACATTTACCATCATGTTGTAGGCAACAAAAATCTATGTAAGAAAGTGAAAATTAAATTTGGCTCCTATCAGCGTTTAAAGCGTACAGCCGTGAAAACTCAATTTTCATCCTGCTGGAATTGCAACACAATTTTCATCCTGCTGAACCTGTCAAGTTGGCAGGATGGCAGCACAGCAGGATGAGAAATTCTTCTGAATTTCAAAATATTTACCACCATGTTGTAGGCATCTAAAAACTATGTAAGAAACTAGAAATCAAATTTAGCCCTTTCCCGTCTTTAAGGCGTACGGCCGCGAAAACCTATTTTTCGTCCTGCCACAAATACACCCAGATGAAAAATTGTTTCAAATCACAAAACATTTACCGTCATGTTGTAGGCAACAAAAATCTATGAAAGAAAGTGAAAATTAAATTTGGCTCCTATCAGCGTTTAAAGCGTACAGCCGTGAAAACTCAATTTTCATCCTGCTGGAAATGCAACATCAATTTTCATCCTGCTGAACCTGTCTAGTTAGCAGGATGGCAGCACAGCAGGATGAGAAATTCTTCTGAATTTCAAAATATTTACCACCATGTTGTAGGCATCTAAAAACTATGTAAGAAACTAGAAATCAAATTAAGCCCTTTCCCGTCTTTAAAGCGTACGGCCGCGAAAACCAATTTTTCGTCCTGCCACAAATTCACCCAGATGAAAAATTGTTTCAAATCACAAAACATTTACCATCATGTTGTAGGCAACAAAAATCTATGTAAGAAAGTGAAAATTAAATTTGGCTCCTATTAGCGTTTAAAGCGTACAGCCGTGAAAACTCAGTTTTCATCCTGCTGGAAATGCAACATCAATTTTCATCCTGCTGAACCTGTCAATTTAGCAGGATGGCAGCACAGCAGGATGAGAAATTCTTCTGAATTTCAAAATATTTACCACCATGTTGTAGGCATCTAAAAACTATGTAAGAAATTAGAAATCAAATTTAGCCCTTACCCGTCTTCAAAGCGTACGGCCGCGAAAACCTATTTTTCGTCCTGCCACAAATTCACCCAGATGAAAAATTGTTTCAAATCACAAAACATTTACCATCATGTTGTAGGCAATAAAAATCTTTGAAAGAAAGTGAAAATTAAATTTGGCTCCTATCAGCGTTTAAGGCGTACAGCAGAGAAAACTCAAGTTTCATCCTGCTGGAAATGCAACATCAATTTTCATCCTGCTGAACCTGTCAAGTTAGCAGGATGGCAGCACAGCAGGATGAGAAATTCTTCTGAATTTCAAAATATTTACCACCATGTTGTAGGCATCTAAAAACTATGTAAGAAACTAAAAATCAAATTTAGCCCTTTCCCGTCTTTAAAGCGTACGACCGCGAAAACCCATTTTTCGTCCTGCCACAAATACACCCAGATGAAAAATTGTTTCAAATCACAAAACATTTACCATCATGTTGTAGGCAACAAAAATCTATGTAAGAAAGTGAAAATTAAATTTGGCTCCTATCAGCGTTTCAAGCGTACAGCAGAGAAAACTCAATTTTCATCCTGCTGGAAATGCAACATCAATTTTCATCCTGCTGAACCTGTCAAGTTAGCAGGATGGCAGCACAGCAGGATGAGAAATTCTTCTGAATTACAAAATATTTACCACCATGTTGTAGGCATCTAAAAACTCTGTAAGAAACTAGAAATAAAATTTAGCCCTTTCCCGTCTTTAAAGCGTAGTGCCGCGAAAACCCATTTTTCGTCCTGCCACAAATACACCCAGATGAAAAATTGTTTCAAATCACAAAACATTTACCGTCATGTTGTAGGCAACAAAAATCTATGTAAGAAAGTGAAAATTAAATTTGGCTCCTATCAGCGTTTAAAGCGTACAGCCGTGAAAACTCAATTTTCATCCTGCTGGAAATGCAACATCAATTTTCATCCTGCTGAACCTGTCAAGTTAGCAGGATGGCAGCACAGCAGGATGAGCAATTATTCTGAATTTCAAAATATTTACCACCATGTTGTAGGCATCTAAAAACTATGTAAGAAACTAGAAATCAAATTTAGCCCTTTCCCGTCTTTAAAGCGTACGGCCGCGAAACCTGCCACAAATTCACCCAGATGAAAAATTGTTTCAAATCACAAAACATTTACCATCATGTTGTAGGCAACAAAAATCTATGTAAAAAAGTGAAAATTAAATTTGGCTCCTGTCAGCGTTTAAAACGTACAGCCGTGAAAACTCAATTTTCATCCTGCTGGAAATGCAACATCAATTTTCATCCTGCTGAACCTGTCAAGTTAGCAGGATGGCAGCACAGCAGGATGAGAAATTCTTCTGAATTTCAAAATATTTACCACCATGTTTTAGGCATCTAAAAACTATGTAAGAAACTAGAAATCAAATTTAGCCCTTTCCCGTCTTTAAAGCGTACGGCCGCGAAAACCCATTTTTCGTCCTGCCACAAATACCCCCAGATGAAAAATTGTTTCAAATCACAAAACATTTACCGTCATGTTGTAGGCAACAAAAATCTATGTAAGAAAGTGAAAATTAAATTTGGCTCCTATTAGCGTTTAAAGCGTACAGCCGTGAAAACTCAATTTTCATCCTGCTGGAAATGCAACATCAATTTTCATCCTGCTGAACCTGTCAAGTTAGCAGGATGGCAGCACAGCAGGATGAGAAATTCTTCTGAATTTCAAAATATTTACCACCATGTTGTAGGCATCTAAAAACTATGTAAGAAACTAGAAATCAAATTTAGCCCTTTCCCGTCTTTAAAGTGTACGGCCCCGAAAACCCATTTTTCGTCCTGCCACAAATTCACCCAGATGAAAAATGTTTCAAATCACAAAACATTTACCATCATGTTGTAGGCAACAAAAATCTATGTAAGAAAGTGAAAATTAAATTTGGCTCCTATTAGCGTTTAAAGCGTACGGCCGTGAAAACTCAATTTTCATCCTGCTGGAAATGCAACATCAATTTTCATCCTGCTGAACCTGTCAAGTTAGCAGGATGGCAGCACAGCAGGATGAGAAATTCTTCTGAATTTCAAAATATTTACCACCATGTTGTAGGCAACAAAAATCTATTTAAGAAAATAGAAATTAAATTTGGCTCCTATCAGCGTTTAATGCGTACGACTGTGAAAACACAATCTTCTTCCTGCTGTTATGCAACATTATTAAACGTTTTTTAATCATATGACGTTGTTGATAAGCAGTGGATATCGTCGTGTTATAAAAATCGTATGACCACACGTGTAATAACACTTTGGCGGGATTAAGTATGTCGACGTCCATGTCAACCATGCATTTTTTTTTCAAATTGTCAGATAAAAAGGCGATAAAATCCAATTTAAAGTGGTCATATGATAAACAGAATCTTTCACTCGTGGTCATTTCATATGAAATTTATGAAACTCGCCAAAGGCTCGTTTCATAAATTTCATATGAAATGACCACTCGTGAAAAATTGTCTATACCCGACATTGAGATGAAATGACATCTCAAGCCCTGTCGCCCAATGAAACCAATAGGGTTTATGAGCATGGACAGCCCGATTTGCACAGCTTTGCCTGGACAGGCTTAGATCCTCTAAGTAGTTTACTAGTACTCGTGCGTGGTAAGTTCCAGCTCTGCGTGGAAGCATCATGCAGCCCGACCCATCTTTTTCTTTAAGCCCCAATGGGGACGTAAAACTTTAAATAAAATCACATTTGTTGTAAAGCAAACTCAGTCACTAAATCCGTTTAGGCTTGTGAAAAAGTTGGCAAAAAGAAAGAAAAATGATGTGTATCAGCGTATGTAAACATAATGATGCATAAGAAATAAAAAGTCGCCCCCGCCCATAGGGGCTTGAATAAATATATGGGCTGCATGATGCTTCCACGCAGAGCTGAATCCGGCCCACACACTAGTACTGGTAAACCGCTTAGAGGAACTAAGCCTGTCCAGGAACCGCGGTGAGAGACGGACTGTCCATGCTAATAAACCCTATTGGTTTCATTGGGCGACAGGGCTTGAGATGTCATTTCATCTCAATGTCGGGTAAAAGTCCCACAAAATTGAAAGCAACGTCTCCAAAATGACCTTTACAGTGTTGACGGGGACGTTAAACCTCAAATCAAACAAACAAAGAAATAAAAAGCAATAAGTAGAGGTAAAAAATAATAATAAAAAAAAACATGGAAAAATCAAGACTCGAACACGGGTCGCTAGCGTGAGAGCGTGAGAGTCGACGCCGTTACTTATCGCGCCATAACACCTTTCAATTATATTAAATAAAAATGTCTGTGGTGATTATTTTATTTGAGGTTTAACTTTCAAGTCGACACTGTAATGGTTATTTTGGAGACGTTGCTTCCCACATTTTGACGGACTTTTACCCGCATTGAGATGAAATGACATCTCAAGCCCTGCCGCCCAATGAAACCAATATGGTTTTTAAACATGGACGGGCCGACACGCACAGATGACAGATTTTTTTTTTATTTTTATTATTTATTTATTTTATTATTGTCGTTTTTTTGGCTGTTATTTATTTATTTATTTTATTTTATTTATTTATTTTTTTTTTTTTTTTGCGGGCTATCTCATTAGGAAAGTGTTGTCGCCCTTGCTTCGCCACTTAGATGCCCAATGACCGCATCAAAGAGTTTAAATCCCCTTAAACATGTAACACATATAAGGGGTCCCGTGGGGAGGTCTTAGAACCATCTCATCGAGGATGTTATAAAGAGCATTAACAGTTTTATTTTTGAAAGCAAAAACAAATATTTGGGTGCTCCTTAGAACCGCCTCATTGGGGCAGTTCAAAAGAGCACCCGTAATATGTTTGCTTTAAAATATTGACTGGGGGTAATTATTAGAACCATATTATCGAGGCATAACAGTCAATATTTGGAGCAGAAATAAGGAAAATTTCATTTTTTTTGCTTAAATCTTTTTTTTTTTTTTTTTAGTGTTAAAGTTTTCAAATATATTTAAATAGACGTGTTTTGGTAATGTGCTCGACACTGAGATGACTTCTCAAGCCCTGCCGCCAAATGAAACCAATATGGCTTTTATGCATGGATGGTCCGACTCGCACCACTTTCCAGGGCAGGCTTAGGACCTCATAGTAGTTTACCAGTAGTCTCAGCTCTGCGTGGAACTATCATGCAACCCAATCTATTTCATCAAGCCCCGAAGGGCGTGGGCCAACAGGCCTATGTAATAATTCAATGCGTACCCAAATGTATATCAAGAAATAAAATGGATATTTTTAAATTATAATATGAAACTACTACTCAAAAGGTCAAAACCAGCTTTTGTCCCTGTACCCTTTGAATGAATGGTCCCGCTCTTTCGGTATTGGGATATATTGCAAATATATCTCTCCCAATGGAAGTGTCTTTGAGATAGTTTCGTTCAAATTCTTAAACCTGCATTTTTAGCTCACCTGGGCCGAAGGCCCCAAGGGAGCTTATAGAATAGTGGGTCGTCCGTCGTCCGTCCGTCCGTCGTCCATCCGTCCACACTTTTGAGCAGCTATTTATCTGCAGCCTGCAGGCTAATCTCAATCAGTTCTCGTCTGTAGCATGCCTCTGGTGGGGCATTATGGCATAAGCTTTCTTTCAAAATCGCACGAAAACTTTAGTTGCTATGGCAACCACAAGGTCCCATAGACATACAATGGTAAAATGCTTGTCATCACCGTAGCGCCTTCAGTTTTGATCGGATCTTTCTGAAACTTATATGTAAAGTGGCTTGGGATAAAATCTCAGATGAGTTCGAAAACCAGCCAAGTTGGCCCATTTATCATAGAGTTATGTCCCTTTGATTGCTGAAAATGCCGATTTTTGACCTTGTCATCACCGTAGCCCCTTCAGTTTTGATCGGATCTTTCTGCAACTTATGCGTTTGGTGGCTTGGGATAAAATCTTGAAAGTGTTCGAAAACCAGCCAACTCGACCTATTTTTCATAGAGTAACGTCCCTTTGATTGCTGAAAATGCCGATTTTTGACCTTGTCATCACCGTAGCCCTTTCAGTTTTCATCGGACCTTTCTGAAACTTATATGTAAAGTGGCTGGGGATAAACCCTCGGATGAGTTCAAATATCGGCTAAGTTGGCCCATTTATCATAGAGTTACGTCCCTTTGATTGCTGAAATGTCGATTTTTGACCTGTCTATCACCGTAGCCCCTTGAGTTTTGATCGGATCTTTTTGAAACTTATATGTAAGGTGGCTGGGGATGAAACCTCGGATGAATTCGTAAACCGGCCAAGTTGGCCCATTTATCATAGAGTTATGTCCCTTTGATGGCTGAAAATGTAGATTTTTGACCTTGTCATCACCGTAGCCCCTTCAGTTGTAATCGGATCTTTCTGAAACTTATATGTGAGGTGGCTGGGGATAAAACTTTGGATGAGTTCGAATACAGGTCAAGTTGGCCCATTTATCATAGAGTTACGTCCCTTTGATTGCTGAAAATGTCGACTTGTGACTTTGTCATCACCGTAGCCTCTTCAGTTTTGATAGGATCTTTCTGAAACTTATGTGTAAGGTGGCTAGGGATAAAATCTCGGACGAGTTCGAAAACTGGCCAAGGCGGACCATTTTTCATAGAGTTATGTCCCTTTCATGGCAGAAAAAGTAGATTTTCGACCTTGTCATCACCGTAGCCTCTTCAGTTTTGATCGGATCTTTCTGAAACTTATATGTCAGGTGGCTGAGGATAAAACCTCGGATGAGTTCGAAAACCGGCCAAGTCGGCCCATTTATCATAGAGTTACATCCCTTCGATTGCTGAAAATGCTAAATATTGACCTTGTCATCACCATAGCTCCTACAGTTTTGATCAGATCTTCCTGAAACTTATATGTAAGGTGGGTGGGAATAAAACCTCGGATGAGCTCGAATACTGGCCAAGTCGGCACATTTATCATAGAATTACGTGCCTTTGATTGCTGAAAATGCCTATTTTCGACCTTGTCATCACTGCTGCCCCTTCTGTTTTGATCGGATCTTCATGAAACTTACAAACAAGTAAGTCAGGCAGAAAAGCTCGGAGGAGTTTGAAAACTCTTGAGTTCTTTTATCATAGAGTAACATTCCTTTGATTGCAGCAGTTAATTGCTTATTTTTGAAATTGTCATCACCCCAGCCCCTTCAGTTTATACCGGAGCTTCTTAGCAAGTCAGGACTGAAAGCTTGAATGAGTTTGAAAACCGTGAGGTCAGCCTATATATCATAGAGTTACATTCTACTTGATTTGCAGAAAATGCTGACCCCGTCGTCACCTTGTCCTCCCATAATTCCTTCAGTTAAGTTTGGCACTTCCTGAAACTTTGAATCTGTTAGCTCAGGTGAGCGATACAGGACCATCTTGGTCCTCTTGTTTGTTTCTCTGATTGGGTTTCTTTTCAGTTACTTTGTGAACTTGTAGCATGTCTTTCTTGTTTTCTGTTTCCTCTTAAAAATTAAGTAATTAAATGAATAATTGAATAAGTAAAAATATAAATATCAAGGATTAAATGAAAAAAAGTGAACAAATAGCTAAAAAAAAGGTTGAAAGCTATGTTGATTGGCAAATAAATGAAAAAAAAGTAAATAATATAATATTATAAAAGAGCAAACTTATTCATAAATGAATAAATGAAATCATAAAGCTAATATAATAAATTTATAATCCATAAGTACAGATAAATGCATCTAAATAAATAAATGAAGATAAAATAAATAATTCAGTAATGCAGAAGACAGGAATGTCATGCTACAAACCCCTGAATTCTGATACTTAGCTCGCCTGAGCCGAAGGCACCGGGAGGGGGGGGGGGGGCTTTTGTGATCAGTCACCTTCCGTCGACATCCGTCTGTAGGTCCGTACTTCCGTCCGTCCACAATTTCTTTAATAATAAGAGATCTCCTTCTAAACCGCTCAACAGATTTTGACCCAAATTGGCTAAAATGATCCTTGGGTAGTCCTCTCTGACTTGTTTAAAGAATTCCATTCTATGCAGAACTCTGGATGCCATGGCAACCAAAATGGGAAAATTAGGGAAAAAAACTTCGTTTGAAACCAGAAGGCCTAGGTCTTTGATATTTGATATGAAGCTTCATCTAGTGGACCGCTACCAAGATTGTACAAATTATTATCTCTTCCTACGTGAAGGAAGGCACCATAGGAGGAATGTGTATTCCTACCTGGCCATTTGGGGGCCCGAGACAACTTGCGCCGATCTCGTTAGCGACGTAGTTAGTTTTGTTTGTTTGATTTGAGGTTTAACGTCCCCGTCAACACTGTAAAGGTTATTTTGGAGACGTTGCTTCCAATTTTGTTGGACTTTTACCCGACATTTAGATGAAATGACATCTCAAGCCCTGTCGCCCAATGAAACCAATAGGGTTTATTAGCATGGACCCTCGCCTCGCACCGCCTTTCCTGGACAGGCTTAGATCCTCTAAGAGGTTTACCAGTGCGGGCCGGATTCAGCTCTGCGTGGAAGCATCATGCAGATTATATATTTCTTCAAGCCCCTATGGGCGGGGGCCGACAACGTAGTTAGTACAAATTGATATAATCATGCAGGTCGCATACAATCGCCCACCTGCGCACGTGCGCAGTCGAGCGCTCCAATGCGATTTTGTTTTTTTATGTTTCATATTTACAGTTAAAATGTTCGAATTCGTTTTTTGGGAGAAAACTCTTCTTCTTCTTCTATCTCCAGGTTTTTAATCTCTCTTTTTTCTATACTATCTTCTCTACTGTATTCTTACCCTCCGTGCGTCCGTCCGTCCGTAAACAATTTCTTCAAACAACATCTCTTAAACCAGTGATCGGATTTTGACAAAATTTCACTGAAATGATCCTTAGGTGGTCCCCTTTCAATGTTGTTCAAATGGTTCCGGTCCGTTGCACATCTAGGTCACAGGAGCCAAAAATAGATTTTTTTAAAAACTCTTCTTCTCTGAAACCCCCGCCCATAGGGGCTTGAAGAAATATATGGGCTGCATGATGCTTACACGCAGAGCTGAATCCGGCCCGCACACTAGTACTGGTAAACCGCTTAGAGGATCTAAGCCTGTCCAGGAACCGCGGTGCGAGGCGGACCGTCCATGCTAATAAACCCTATTGGTTTCATTGGGCGACAGGGCTTGAGATGTCATTTCATCTCAATGTCGGGTAAAAGTCCCACAAAATTGGAAGCAACGTCTCCAAAATGACCTGTACAGTGTTGACGGGGACGTTAAACCTCAAATCAAACAAATCTTCTCTGAAACCACAAAGCCTATGTCTATGATATTTGGTTTGAAGCTTCATCTAGTGGAACCCCACAAGATTGTTCAAATTATAGTTCTGGGACCAAAAATGCCCCCGCCCTGGGCCCTTTGGTTTTACATAGGATTATATAGGGAGCATCTTTGAAAATCTTCTTCTCTGAAACCACAAGGCCCAAGTCTTTGATATTTGGTAAAAATTTGGTGATTTGAAACAATTTTTCATCTGGGTGAAGTTGTGGCAGGACGAAAAATGGGTTTTCGCGGCCGTACGCTTTAAAGACGGGAAAAGGCTAAATATGATTTCTAGTTTCTTACATAGTTTTCAGAAGCCTACAACATGGTGGTAAATATTTTGAAATTCAGAAGAATTTCTCATCCTGCTGTGCTGCCATCCTGCTAACTTGACAGGTTCAGCAGGATGAAAATTGATGTTGCATTTCCAGCAGGATGAAAATTGAGTTTTCACGGCCGAACGCTTAAATCGCTGATAGGAGCCAAATTTAATTTCCACTTTCTTACATAGATTTTTGTTGCCTACAACATGATGGTAAATGTTTTGTGATTTGAAACAATTTTTCATCTGGGTGTATTTGTGGCAGGACGAAAAATAGGTTTTCGCGGCCGTACGCTTTGAAGACGGGAAAGGGCTAAATTTGATTTCTAGTTTCTTACATAGTTTTTAGATGCCTACAACATGGTGGTAAATATTTTGAAATTCAGAAGAATTTCTCATCCTTCTGTGCTGCCATCCTGCTAACTTGACAGGTTCAGCAGGATGAAAATTGATGTTGCATTTCCAGCAGGATGAAAATTGAGTTTTCACGGCCGTACGCTTTAAACGCTGATAGGAACCAACTTTAATTTGCACTTTCTTACATAGATTTTTGTTGCCTATAACATGATGGTAAATGTTTTGTGATTTGAAACAATTATTCATCTGGGTGTATTTGCTGCAGGACGAAAAATAGGTTTTCGCGGCCGTACGCTTTAAAGACGGGAAAGGGCTAAATTTGATTTCTAGTTCCTTACATAGTTTTTAGATGCCTACAACATGGTGGTAAATATTTTGAAATTCAGAAGAATTTCTCATCCTGCTGTGCTGCCATCCTGCTAACTTGACAGGTTCAGCAGGATGAAAATTGATGTTGCATTTCCAGCAGGATGAAAATTGAGTTTTCACGGCCGTACGCTTTAAACGCTGATAGGAGCCAAATTTAATTTTCACTTTCTTACATAGATTTTTGTTGCCTACAACATGGTGGTAAATGTTTTGTGATTTGAAACAATTTTTCATCTGGGTGAATTTGTGGCAGGACGAAAAATGGGTTTTCGCGGCCGTACGCTTTGAAGACGGGAAAGGGCTAAATTTGATTTCTAGTTTCTTACATAGTTTTTAGATGCCTACAACATGGTGGTAAATATTTTGAAATTCAGAAGAATTTCTCATCCTGCTGTGCTGCCATCCGGCTAACTTGACAGGTTCAGCAGGATGAAAATTGATGTTGCATTTCCAGCAGGATGAAAATTGAGTTTTCACGGCCGTACGCATTAAACGCTGATAGGAGCCAAATTTAATTTTCACTTTCTTACATAGATTTTTGTTGCCTACAACATGATGGTAAATGTTTTGTGATTTGAAACAATTTTTCATCTGGGTGTATTTGTGGCAGGACGAAAAATGGGTCTTCGCGGCCGTACGCTTTAAAGACGGGAAAGAGCTAAATTTGATTTCTAGTTTCTTACATAGTTTTTAGATGCCTACAACATGGTGGTAAATATTTTGAAATTCAGAAGAATTTCTCATCCTGCTGTGCTGCCATCCTGCTAACTTGACAGGTTCAGCAGGATGAAAATTGATGTTGCATTTCCAGCAGGATGAAAATTGAGTTTTCACGGCCGTACGCTTTAAACGCTGATAGGAGCCAAATTTAATTTTCACTTTCTTACATAGATTTTTGTTGCCTACAACATGATGGTAAATGTTTTGTGATTTGAAACAATTTTTCATCTGGGTGAATTTGTGGCAGGACGAAAAATGGGTTTTCGCGGCCGTACGCTTTGAAGACGGGAAAGGGCTAAATTTGATTTCTAGTTTCTTACATAGTTTTTAGATGCCTACAACATGGTGGTAAATATTTTGAAATTCAGAAGAATTTCTCATCCTGCTGTGCTGCCATCCTGCTAACTTGACAGGTTCAGCAGGATGAAAATTGATGTTGCATTTCCAGCAGGATGAAAATTGAGTTTTCACGGCCGTACGCTTTAAACGCTGATAGGAGCCAAATTTAATTTCCACTTTCTTACATAGATTTTTGTTGCCTACAACATGATGGTAAATGTTTTGTGATTTGAAACAATTATTCATCTGGGTGTATTTGCTGCAGGACGAAAAATAGGTTTTCGCGGCCGTACGCTTTAAAGACGGGAAAGGGCTAAATTTGATTTCTAGTTTCTTACATAGTTTTAAGATGCCTACAACATGGTGTTAAATATTTTGAAATTCAGAAGAATTTCTCATCCTGCTGTGCTGCCATCCTGCTAACTTGACAGGTTCAGCAGGATGAAAATTGATGTTGCATTTCCAGCAGGATGAAAATTGAGTTTTCACGGCCGTACGCTTTAAACGCTGATAGGAGCCAAATTTAATTTTCACTTTCTTACATAGATTTTTGTTGCCTACAACATGATGGTAAATGTTTTGTGATTTGAAACAATTTTTCATCTGGGTGTATTTGTGGCAGGACGAAAAATGGGTCTTCGCGGCCGTACGTTTAAAGACGGGAAAGAGCTAAATTTGATTTCTAGCTTCTTACATAGTTTTTAGATGCCTACAACATGGTGGTAAATATTTTGAAAATCAGAAGAATTTCTCATCCTGCTGTGCTGCCATCCTGCTAACTTGACAGGTTCAGCAGGATGAAAATTGATGTTGCATTTCCAGCAGGATGAAAATTGAGTTTTCATGGCTGTACGCTTTAAACGCTGATAGGAGCCAAATTTAATTTCTAATTTCTTACATATATTTTTGTTGCCTACAACATGATGGTAAATGTTTTGTGATTTGAAACAATTTTTCATCTGGGTGAATTTGTGGCAGGACGAAAAATGGGTTTTCGCGGCCGTACGCTTTAAAGACTGGAAAGGGCTAAATTTGATTTCTAGTTTCTTACATAGTTTTTAGATGCCTACAACATGGTGATGAATAGTTTGAAATTCAGAAGAATTTCTCATCCTGCTGTGCTGCCATCCTGCTAGCTTGACAGGTTCAGCAGGATGAAAATTGATGTTGCATTTCCAGCAGGATGAAAATTGAGTTTTCACGGCCGTACACTTTAAACGCTAATAGGAGCCAAATTTAATTTTCACTTTCTTACATAGATTTTTGTTGCCTACAACATGATGGTAAATGTTTTATGATTTGAAACAATTTTTCATCTGGGTGTATTTGTGGCAGGACGAAAAATGGGTCTTCGCGGCCGTACGCTTTAAAGACGGGAAAGGGCTTAATTTGGTTTCTAGTTTCTTACATAGTTTCTAGATGCCTACAACATGGTGGTAAATATTTTGAAATTCAGAAGAATTTCTCATCCTGCTGTGCTGCCATCCTGCTAACTTGACAGGTTCAGCAGGATGAAAATTGATGTTGCATTTCCAGCAGGATGAAAATTGAGTTTTCAAGGCCGTACGCTTTAAACGCTGATAGGAACCAAATTTAATTTTCACTTTCTTACATAGATTTTTGTTGCCTACAACATGATGGTAAATGTTTTGTGATTTGAAACAATTTTTCATCTGGGTGTATTTGCTGCAGGACGAAAAATAGGTTTTCACGGCCGTACGCTTTAAAGACGGGAAAGGGCTAAATTTGATTTCTAGTTTCTTACATAGTTTTTAGATGCCTACAACATGGTGGTAAATATTTTGAAATTCAGAAGAATTTCTCATCCTGCTGTGCTGCCATCCTGCTAACTTGACAGGTTCAGCAGGATGAAAATTGATGTTGCATTTCCAGCAGGATGAAAATTGAGTTTTCACGGCCGTACGCTTTAAACGCTGATAGGAGCCAAATTTAATTTTCACTTTCTTACATAGATTTTTGTTGCCTATAACATGATGGTAAATGTTTTGTGATTTGAAACAATTTTTCATCTGGGTGAATTTGTGGCAGGACGAAAAATGGGTTTTCGCGGCCGTACGCTTTGAAGACGGGAAAGGGCTAAATTTGATTTCTAGTTTCTTACATAGTTTTTAGATGCCTACAACATGGTGGTAAATATTTTGAAATTCAGAAGAATTTCTCATCCTGCTGTGCTGCCATCCTGCTAACTTGACAGGTTCAGCAGGATGAAAATTGATGTTGCATTTCCAGCAGGATGAAAATTGAGTTTTCACGGCCGTACGCTTTAAACGCTGATAGGAACCAAATTTAATTTTCACTTTCTTACATAGATTTTTGTTGCCTACAACATGATGGTAAATGTTTTGTGATTTGAAACAATTATTCATCTGGGTGTATTTGCTGCAGGACGAAAAATAGGTTTTCACGGCCGTACGCTTTAAAGACGGGAAAGGGCTAAATTTGATTTCTAGTTTCTTACATAGTTTTTAGATGCCTACAACATGGTGGTAAATATTTTGAAATTCAGAAGAATTTCTCATCCTGCTGTGCTGCCATCCTGCTAACTTGACAGGTTCAGCAGGATGAAAATTGATGTTGCATTTCCAGCAGGATGAAAATTGAGTTTTCACGGCCGTACGCTTTAAACGCTGATAGGAGCCAAATTTAATTTTCATTTTCTTACATAGATTTTTGTTGCCTATAACATGATGGTAAATGTTTTGTGATTTGAAACAATTTTTCATCTGGGTGAATTTGTGGCAGGACGAAAAATGGGTTTTCGCGGCCGTACGCTTTGAAGACGGGAAAGGGCTAAATTTGATTTCTAGTTTCTTACATAGTTTTTAGATGCCTACAACATGGTGGTAAATATTTTGAAATTCAGAAGAATTTCTCATCCTGCTGTGCTGCCATCCTGCTAACTTGACAGGTTCAGCAGGATGAAAATTGATGTTGCATTTCCAGCAGGATGAAAATTGAGTTTTCACGGCCGTACGCTTTAATCGCTGATAGGACCCAAATTTAATTTCCACTTTCTTACATAGATTTTTGTTGCCTACAACATGATGGTAAATGTTTTGTGATTTGAAACAATTATTCATCTGGGTGTATTTGCTGCAGGACGAAAAATAGGTTTTCGCGGCCGTACGCTTTTAAGACGGGAAAGGGCTAAATTTGATTTCTAGTTTCTTACATAGTTTTAAGATGCCTACAACATGGTGGTAAATATTTTGAAATTCAGAAGAATTTCTCATCCTGCTGTGCTGCCATCCTGCTAACTTGACAGGTTCAGCAGGATGAAAATTGATGTTGCATTTCCAGCAGGATGAAAATTGAGTTTTCACGGCCGTACACTTTAAACGCTGATAGGAGCAAAATTTAATTCGCACTTTCTTACATAGATTTTTGTTGCCTACCACATAATGGTAAATGTTTTGTGATTTGAAACAATTTTTCATCTGGGTGTATTTGTGGCAGGACGAAAAATGGGTCTTCGCGGCCGTACGCTTTAAAGACGGGAAAGGGCTAAATTTGATTTCTAGTTTCTTACATATTTTTAGATGCCTACAACATGGTGGTAAATATTTTGAAATTCAGAAGAATTTCTCATCCTGCTGTGCTGCCATCCTGCTAACTTGACAGGTTCAGCAGGATGAAAATTGATGTTGCATTTCCAGCAGGATGAAAATTGAGTTTTCATGGCTGTACGCTTTAAACGCTGATAGGAGCCAAATTTAATTTATAATTTCTTACATATATTTTTGTTGCCTACAACATGATGGTAAAAGTTTTGTGATTTGAAAGAATTTTTCATCTGGGTGAATTTGTGGTAGGACGAAAAATGGGTTTTCGCGGCCGTACGCTTTTAAAGACTGGAAAGGGCTAAATTTGATTTCTAGTTTCTTACATAGTTTTTAGATGCCTACAACCATGGTGGTGAATATTTTGAAATTCAGAAGAATTCATCATCCTGCTGTGCTGCCATCCTGCTAACTTGACAGGTTCAGCAGGATGAAAATTGATGTTGCATTTCCAGCAGGATGAAAATTGAGTTTTCACGGCCGTACGCTTTAATCGCTGATAGGAGCCAAATTTAATTTCTAATTTCTTACATAGATTTTTGTTGCATACAACATGATGGTAAAAGTTTTGTGATTTGAAACCGTTTTCATCTGGGTGTATTTGTGGCAGGACAAAAATTGGGTTTCCGCGGCCGTACGCTCTAAAGACGGGAAAGGGCTTAATTTGATTTCTAGTTTCTTACATAGGGTTTAGGTGCCTACAACATGGTGGTAAATATTTTGAAATTCAGAAGAATTTCTCATCCTGCTGTGCTGACATCATGCTAACTTGACAGGTTCAGCAGGATGAAAATTAATGTTGCATTTCCAGCAGGATGAAAATTGAGTTTTCACGGCCGTGCGCTTTAAACGCTGATAGGAGCCAAATTTCATTTCCACTTTCTTACATAGACTTTTGTTGGCTACAACATGATGGTAAAAGTTTTGTGATTTGGAACAATTTTTCATCTGGGTGAATTTGTGGCAGGACGAAAATTGGGTATTCGCGGCCGTACGCTTTAAAGACGGGAAGGGGCTAAATTTGATTTCCAGATTCTAACATAGCTATAGGTGCCAATAACATGGTTGTATAGATTTTGAAATTCAGAACAAGTTCTCATCCTGCTGCTCTTCCATCCTCCTCAATTATTAGTTTCATCCTGCTGTCCTGCCATCCTGCTGACTTAATATTTCATCCTGCTGTCCTGCCATCCTGTTCACTTATTATGATTCATCCTGCTGTCCTGCCATCCTTCTAACTTAATGTTTCATCCTGCTGTCCTGCCATCCTGCTAACTTAACATGTTTCATCCTGCTGTCCTGCCATCCTGCTAACTTTTTTGAGCTAACACATCCGTGTGACAAAGTGCATTCTTTCATTCACCTTATTTGCTGGGAGCCAGCAAATAATGCAAATATAGTGAATATCTCGAGGACGGTTATATTTTTCTGATAAAAATTTACTTTTTACCACAAATTTGTCTTGGAAAGCAAATGGGAAAAATAAAATATACTCCTGTAAACTCCAGTTTTCTCTATATACTGATAGTTCGTCTGTCATTACTAAATATGACCAAGTTTAATCATATTTGAGAAATGTTACTGTTTTAATATTCTAAGTTTTCTGATGAGACCAATTCTAACTCTGAGTTGTATGTTGGCGGTGATGTCTTAGCTTTAGCTTTGCACTGTGCGCGTTTCTGCCCATCTTCACTTTTTTGGCCTCATATTCACTGGCACCCCTTCTGATGAGACCTCGCCACATTGCTCTGTCCAGTCCAATTTGTTGCCACGACTCTGTTGGAATGTTGAAGTCGTGAGGGAGGCTTTGAGTGTTTCCTTGTAGCGCTTCTTCTGACCACCATGCCAGTATTGGCCCATTTCTATTTCTCCATAGAGATTTTTTTTCGGAAAACGCTCCTCAGGCTTTCTGGTACATCGCCTGTCCATATAAAATGCGATAATTTCATAAGAGTATTACACTTTGCATCCTTGCCCTGTCTTGAAGAGTTTTCTAAGGCAGCTTGAATGGAAGTGGTTCAGTCTTTTTGGCATGCCGTTGGTAAACTGTTAATGTTTAGTATGCATACAATAGTGTTGGCACCACAGCTCTGTAGACTTCCAATGCTGTGTCAAGTCTGATTCCACGTCGGTCCCAGACACTACCACGTAGTCAGCCAAATGCTGCACTAGATTTGGCAATACTGGCATTGGCTTCACCATCAATGTGCACGGCTCTTGATAGTATGCTCCCAATGTAGGTGAACTTGTCTGCCACTTGCAATCTTTGACATTTCATTGTGATGGTGGGCTCTTTGTAAGGCTTTCCAGGTACTGGTTGATAGACAACCTCAGTCTTCTTGATGTTGATTGCGAGGTCATAGCTATCACAGGAGTGCCTTTTGCCAGGTCATCAGCAAAGAGTAAAGTAGAAGTAAAAAAAAGGATCAGGAATCGATACAATTAACTTACTCCACCCATCAAAGACACCAAAGGGAAAGAAACACAAACATTAAGCGACCCGACCATACTGGAAACCTAAACAAAGGAAGGTCATAAGGACAGTTACTTTCCCACAAAATGGCCATATGGCCATCCAAAAATTAAAAGACACAAGTGATACACACAGTAAGTAACAAACAACAACATAAATAAATCGCCACAGAAGAACCGCCTTGGAACGGTCAGTGGAAAGATTTCCACTGGGGGCTTAAATCGATTTTACGTGGCCACAATCCTCGCCCTTACTTCCGTCGCGATTTAGACAAATAATTTGTTCAGTCCGAATGAAGGCCTCCTAACTCATCAGTGCAACATCTCCGTGAACACAAATAATCAAAGCACCACAGAGATGAGACAACGGTGAGGACTCAACAGCAAGAAACCACTGAAATGCTGGAGCAAAAGAAAACCAACAGTTTCACTCATCTAGCACCTCTGTATGCACCTTGGATTTGGCTTGCAACCTTTTGCGATTGAAAAGCTTCTCATCAAAAAGCGATACCTAATAGGTATGCCATTGCCACCATCCGGGAAAGCGTCTGTGAACATCATGCTGAACATTGTTGGGGCTAACATACCGCCTTGCTTGACTCCGTGTGTCATAAGGAATGGATATAAAAACTCACCATCATTTGAGACCCACGCAAGCATACCATCGTGGAACTGTCTCACCATTGCTATGAACTTGGAGATCCAAACTTCACCAAGATTTTCCAAAGACCCTCACGACTGACTGTGCCAAATGCTATAGTAAGGTCAACAAAGGTCATGTATAGGTCCATGTTCTGTTCCTGGCATTTCTCTTGAAGCTGCATTGCCGTCATATCAATTGTTCCTTTGCCTTTTCCCCAAGCTGCACTGGCTTTCTGGTAGAAGCCCTGACCGTTCAAGGCGTTCAGTCGGTTAAAAAGGAACCTTGCGAGAACTTTCCCAGCAATTGACAGTAAAGAGATACCACGATGATTGTCACAGATCTGAGGGTTCCCTTTCCGTTTGAAAACGTGGATTATTGACCCATCCTTGAATTCTGGAGGGATAGCTTCTTTTCTCTACATAATGTGAAATAACTCTGCCATCTTTTTGCAACTGGAGTACCTCCTGCTTTGAAGATATCAGCAAGTATTGCATCTTGTCCTTGGCATCACATAT
Organism: Lucinisca nassula; assembly: GCA_963580285.1. Classification (NCBI taxonomy): domain Eukaryota; kingdom Metazoa; phylum Mollusca; class Bivalvia; order Lucinida; family Lucinidae; genus Lucinisca; species Lucinisca nassula. Next base: position 77,035,697 of record OY757023.1, read on the forward strand.
GCCAGCAGTTGTATTGCTTAACGGTTTGGAAATTTCCAAGCTGCAGATAATATTCAATCTGTGGTAGGTTATTCATAGCACCATCAGTGATAGAGGATGGACAATTTAGAACACTATAAAAGTGCTCAGCCAATCTTTTCAAGATAGCCTCTTTGTCAGTCAGAAGACTAGTTCCATATGCACTGAGAAGAGGGGTGGTTCCTGGGCTTTCCATAAACTGTCTGAAGTGCATAAAGATCTTTATACCCTTTCTGTTTGCAAAGGACTGGATTTCATTAGCCTTGTTGCTCAGTCAGGAGTCCTGCATGTCTCTGAGCCTTGTTTGGACTGTCTTGCATATATCTGTTGAGGCCGCCTTGTTTGATACTGAGCTGGAATCGCTGACGTATGTCCTGTATTTTTGGTGCTTCTCTTCAAGAAGTCCCTGGATTTCATCATCATTCTCGTCAAACCAGTCTTGATGTTTACGTGATACTGGACCTAGGGAATAGAAGTGAAGGCAATGATCAGGAATCGATACAATTAATCATAAGCTACCATCCGATGCATCAAAGGGAAAGAAACACGAACATGAAACAACTAAACTCTAATGGAAACATCGACAGCGGAGAGCCACACTGATAGTTACTTTCCCACAAAATGGCCAATTGGCTATCCAAAAGAAAAAAAAAAAGAGGCTCAATGAGCCTAACCGCTCACCTGAGAAAACTTTTAGAAAACGGTTTGTCTCATGGTTTCAGAGCTGTGTTCTTCCAATTATAAATCAGTGGGAGATAATGAGCCAAGAGATGTGACCAATTTGGATGCCATGGGCATGGCTGGCAGGATTTATGTTGGTGACCGATTGATGTTTCAACAATACTAAATATCTAATCTCAGTGACATATAGAATCAGAAAAAGATTTCTTGATTTTTTTCATATTATTAGTCTACAGGAGCTAATGAGTGAGTGTGTGTTTAGTTTTACGCTCCACAAACAGCTAAGGTGATATGCAGACAGAACCTCAGTTTAAAGACTCATCCGGAAGTCTGAAAAAGCCCAGGATCTATCCTGCAAACCCTGGTTTATCAGGCGTGCAGCATAACCATTACACCACAGAGGCCTCTACAAGAACTAATGGGCCCTAGGGGCATGGTTGGTTACGGATAACATACTAAATATGTAAGATCTGGGCCTTATGGTTTCGGAGTAGACGATTTTTAAAGTTTTTTTTTATGACAATTAAGGTGTAACTATACCAAATTTAGTGACACACCCAAAGTTTTGAAACCTAAACGGGTGATGGACAAGGCCCGGCGAACACAGCACATCCCACTCCGAGCATGACATGATAAGTCATGTGGAGCTAATGAGCCATGGGGCGTGGCCAACTTGGAGCCCAGGGGCATGATTGGTAGGATTTATATAGGTGACCATTGTTACATATGAAATATCCAAGCTCAGAGACTTATGGTTTCAGAGATGAATTTTGAAGTTCTTTTTTTTCATTGCTAGTCCATTGGAGCTAATGAGCCCTGAAGCATGGCTGCGGAAGCTAAGGAGCCCCGGGGCGTGGCCAATTTGGACCACAGGGGCATGATTGGCATGACTTATGTTGGTGAGCACTTAACGTTGCTACATTCTAAATATCTAAGATCTGGGTCTTTTGTTCAGAGAAGCAGAGTTTTGATTTTTTTTCCATTTTAAGTCTATGGGAGCTAAAGAGCCCCGGGGAGTGGTCACTTTTGACCGAACCTGCATGGTTGGCTGGATTTATGTACGTGACCATTTCAAATGGCGCCATAGAAAATATCTAAGCTATGGGCTTTATGGTTTCATAGAGAAGATCTTTTAAGTTTTTTACCATTATAAATCATGAGAGCTAAGGAGCCAATTTGGACCCCAAGGAGCATGAGTTGCAGGATTTGTGTAAGAGACCACTTGGTGTTTCTACATTCTTAATATCTAAACTTTGAGCCTTGTGGATTCCGAGAAGATTTGAGAAGTTTTTTTCCGTTGCAGGTCTATTGGAGCATAGAGCCCCAGGAGTTTCCAATACTGTTCCCCGGGGCATGATTGGCAGGATTTGTGTAGGTGGCCGCCATTTTACGTTGCTACATGTACATACTAAATATCTTAGCTATGGGCCTCATGTTTTAGAGAGTAGACTTTTGAAGTTTTTTTTTCCATTATAAGTCTATGGAAGCTATGGAGACCCGGGGCATGGTCAATCTGAACCACAGGGGCACAATTGGCAGGATTTGTGTAGGGGTCTACTTACCTTGCTAAATACTAAAAATCTAAGCTCTAGACCTTGTGGTTTCAGAGTAGAAGATTTTGGTATGTTTTTTTTTTCCATAATTGTAAGTCTATGGGATTTATATGTTGCCATGGCAACAAGAGTTTCAATCTGATCTGCCTGAAAGCATTATGCTTCTTTTCCCCCTACCTGACAAGGCGTCACATGAAATTTAGCCATGATTAGCCGACTGGCTTTAAAATATACTTATTTGAATATTGGGAGCTTAGGAGCTCCGAGGCGTGGCCGATTTGGACCCCAGGGGCATGAATGGCATGATTTATGTAAGGGACCAGGTTGGCGTTGCTACCAACTAAATATCAGAGCTTTGAGCCTTGAGGATTCAGAGAAGAAGGTTTTAACTTTTTTTTCATTGTAAGTTGCTTCTGGTAGCAAATCTGTCTACTTATCTCCCGTTTAATCTTTGAACACCATTCCAAGAATTTCTCATGGCTCCGTTACCGAACCCGTCTGCTCAACTCCCGTTTAACGACAAATGTCTGACCCGTCCATTCTATTTTTCATCACTTGGTTTTGCTTTTGAAGTGACATAATTATGAAAACGGATGGGGGCCTTTAACCTATTTTGTACCGGACACCCGAGCTAACAGTGCAGGCCCAGATCATACACCGCAGAACTCGGTGTCTGATCAAGGCCTCCACTGTTTGTCAAAAGTCCAGTCAGTTTTCCAAATCAATTTTGAAGAAAACACAACCTGACACCCCAACATTTTGAAATGGACTCCTGCTTTATGTAAGAAGGAAGAGTCCATTCGGAACAAAAATTCTTAACGAAAATTCTTGTATCATGGGATTCTTTGTTTGTTTGTTTGTTTGTTTGTTTAATTGGAGGTTTAACGTCCCCGTCATAACTATTTAGGTCATTTTGGAGACGTTGCTTACAATTTTTGTTGGACTTTTACCCGACTTCGAGGTGAAATGACATCCCAGTTCCAGCCGCCCAATGAAACCAATAGGGTTTATATGTATGAGCGGTCCGACTTGTAGCACTTTATCTGGGCAGGCTTAGACCTCCTGGGCAGATATCCAATGACTGACTGTTTGAGTTTTACGCCCCACCAACAACTAAGGTCAAACGGAGACGGGGCCTCGGTTTAAAGACTCATCCGAAAGTCTGGAGAAGTCCGGGATCGATCCTGCTACCCCTGGTTTACAAGGCGAGTAGCGTAACCACTACACCACGGAGCCTTCTAACGGATATCCAGTACTTTCAACTCTGCGTGGAAGCATCATTCAGCCCAAGCTATATCTCCAAAACCCCGATGGGCGGGAGGGGGTGGGGGGGGGGCAACCTGTTTCATGTGTATACTCCATATTATATAGTAATAAATTGGGAGGCATAAGGATTGTACAATGCTACCAAAAATTTTGGTCAAAAAACGACAGTATGTTTACTCATTTTAAGCACCTCGGTCTATGTGAGAACAATACGTAAAAAATATAGCAATTGTCTGTGTAATGACATCCTTGTCCTTTGTCCCACTGAACAAAAAGATGGATCCTTTTTATATCACATGGACGTGTTCAATATCTCAATGGATGTGTTCATTATCCCACATTGATGTACTCATTATCTCACATGTAGATGAATTCATTCTCCATCTCACATGCGTGTACTCATTATTTGGATATCTTCCTTATCTCACATGGGTGTAATAGAGGATCTTACATGAGTGCTCATGTATTATTGAATTTATTAAACGAGTTGAGGAAAAGGGATAAAATGCGAGGCTCTGCCGAGCATTTTATCCCTTTTTCTCAACGAGTTTAATAAATTTAATAATACATGGGCACGAATGCAAGATTCTATTTATCATATGACCTTTTAAACGCATTTTATTCACGATTGTTTACAAAAATGTCAACATTCCGCCGTTAGTAAACGCGACGTCAATAAGGACGTCGTACATGTAACGTTACGGGACGTATCTACCTAATTTGCATATTTAATCCACTAGTGCATTATCGAAAATAATACATGACGTTATTACACTCTCAGACGCGACGTCATATGATAAATCACGTTATCTAGGAATATGTCCATTGTGCCCAGGTTACACATTCACCGATCACCTCCCCTGTTCCACTACGGATTAAATCTCACGGATGATCCCGGAAATGTCAATTTCCATAGTCCGGTACGGATCCGATACGGATGCAGAATGTAGTAGCTACGGGTTTTGACGTATCTACCGGAAATGTGCATTTGGTGTCGTGAGTGATACGGATTGTAACGATTTAATGCGGAAATCACAAGATTTTAAAAGGAACGACACGTGTCAAGGCGTGTGCACTAGGGATGAACAATGGTTAGCTGCGGTACAAGTAAGGATTAGTACGAATAAGAACGTTCTGATAAGGATTAGAACGAATCGCCACGGGCCATATACGATTAGCGATCCGTACACACAAATCACTCGAGTTCAAAATGCCGCCAAAGACGTAACGTCCAGCCACTGAAGTCATGGCACAGAAATAAAAACAAAATGTGCCTGATAGCGAGTGGCCGTCTGATACAACCGCAAAATGAAGAAATGATTGTATTGTGCTTTGAAAGATGGCACGTTCAAAAGTAGTCCAAAATTTGGACCTAATATATAGCAAAACGTTGGTATTAAAATGTAACAAAAATTACAAAATAAGAAATTCGGGACTTTTCGCATCCAAGTTAAGTGCTGCTGGCTAAAGAGAAATAAATAATTCATACCTGTCAATTTTTTCTGCATTATTTCATTTTGCGTTATGTAGCAAAAACGCAAAATGAAATAATGTAAAAATACGCGAAACTGTTAAGGGGTTTTTCAAAAGAATACTTAAGTCTACGCATATGAAGGAGACTTTTGAACAAAATAAGAACATTCTGAACTTTATGCATCCAAATTAACTGCCACCTCAAATCAAACAAACAAACAAGAAAAAAAAAAATAATATTACAGTCAATTTTTTTACATTATTTAATTTTTCGTTATGCATATACAACGCAAAATGAAACAATGTAAAAAATATGATATTTAAACAATCGTCGGGGTTTTTTTTTCTAGAAAATGCAAGCCATCGCGTCAGGTGCATGATAAAAGCTCTTGCATTTAATCAATTATTCCTACTCCTCTACTTTTCCACATAACTTCATTTTACATAATGCATGTAGAAGGCATAATGAAATAAGGCGATTTTAATAAATCTCCTGTTCTTGAGATTCCGGCACTGGCTTTCTGAGTAAGCTCTTGAGAAAACCAAAGACTCTTATAGCGAAATAGGAAAAAAAATAGCCATTACGCACAGGCAGTAGTGTGCGCCGTTGTCTTTCGATTGTTTTACGTAGATTTTCTCACGACAGGACTCAATTATCTTCAGACATCCACATCACGAAAACACGCCTATATAATTTTAACCCCCTTGAACCCCACTTTTATATAGTAAAACTGGGGTTAACAGGGGTAAACCTTATTTCTCTTATTTCTGCTCTAAAATATAGATTGTGGCCTGATCGGCGGTTCTAAGGAGTACCCGCAATCTATATTTTGAGCAGAAATAAGGAAAATATCGCCATTTTTCATCCTAAAATTTTCGTTTTTTGGGCTAAAAAATTACACTGTATTAGTATAGGCGTGTTTTCGTAATGCAAAAGACGAATGGTCTAGCACTACGAAAAATACGCCATACGACTCGAAAAAGAGATAACCCAGACATAATGAAGGTTTACGCTTGTGACAAGTGGCGGTTATAATTCATTACGCAAACACGCCTAAACAAATACATTGTCACCTTTATCGCCGGAAAAATGAAAATTTTATGATGAAAAATTGCGATGTTTTTTCTTATTTCTGTACCAAATATAGATTGTGGGCACTCGTTAGAACCGCCTCATCGAGGCGGTTCTAACGACTACCCACAATCTATATCTTAGAGCAGAAATAAGAAAAATAAGGTATACCTCCGGAAACCCCAGTTTTACTATATAAAGTTGGGACGAGGGGGGGGGGAGGGGCAAAATCATATAGGCGTGTTTTCGTGATGATTATGATAACCAGTGCTTCAGCTGAAGTGCACGACCCGCCGGATGCTTTTAGCTTTATAAGTGTTACCATATATGGGCATGGCGGCCATTTTGGTAATGTGGCCCGGACCTAAAACAGTTCCCCCAATAAATGCGCCTTCTCGTAAGGAGCAAAAATATATCTTATACTTTAGTACTGTATTCTGAATCGTTTGCAGGATAAAATGCATTCTCACTTTTCCAATACAAAAGCATATGCGTCAAAGTTTGACCTAGGCACAAGAAGGTCAAGGTCAACCCAGGGTCACCGTTTTAGCAATTTATGATGGGCCTACGTCCCAGATGCTATTTATCAACTTTCGTTGAAATCTGCCCAGTGGTTCTGGAGAAGACTATTTTTGAAGGGTTTTTACCATATATGGCTTGGCGGCCATTTTGGTCATGTGACCTGCACCCCATGAGCAAATGTTGGTTTCCCCCATCCCATAGAGGCTCCATATGAAATTTGACTTCAATCAGCCCAACGGTTTCCGAGGAGAAGCAGTTCGAAAATTTTCACATTTTTCGCCTCGGCGAGGCTATACTAAATGGAATGTAATATTTCGCAAGTTCATTGGTCAGATCTCATTGACATCTATCAGTATGCTTGTAATTGTTTAAATATTCCAAGCGGTTAAGTCACTATCACCAATTTTCACATACGGATTACGGACGGACAGACAGACCATATATGGCTTGGTGGCCATTTTTGTCATGTGACCTGGACCCAATGAGCAAATTTTGGTTTCCCCCATCCCATAGAGGCTCCATATGAAATTTGACTTCAATCGGCCCAACGGTTTCCGAGGAGAAGCAGTTCGAAAATTTCACATTTTTCGCCCCGGCGAGGCTATACTAAATGGAATGTAATATTTCGCAAGTTCATTGGTTAGATCTCATTGATATATATCAGTATGCTTGTAATTGTTTAAATATTCCAAGCGGTTAAGTCACTATCGCCAATTTTCACATACGGGTTACGGACGGACAGACAGACAGACAGACAGACCATATATGGCTTGGCGGCCATTTTGGTCATGTGACCTGGACCCCATGAGCAAATTTTGGTTTCCCCCATCCCATAGAGGCTCAAAATGAAATTTGACTTCAATCGGCCCAACGGTTTCCGAGGAGAAGCAGTTCGAAAATTTTCACATTTTTCGCCTCGGCGAGGTTATACTAAATGGAATGTAATATTTCGCAAGTTCATTGGTTAGATCTCATTGATATCTATCAGTATGCCAAAAATTATTTAAATATTCCAAGCGGTTAAGCCACTATCACCAATTTTCACAAACGGGTTACGGACGGACAGACAGACTGACAGACTGACAGAATGACCGAATGACAGAATGACACGGTAATTTTAGGGCACTCTTAGAAATTCAACCGACTTCAGTCAGTCGCTTTTTCTGCGGGTCGTGCAATTAATATTCGTCTCTGATGTTCCAAGCTGAAAACACACCAATTATTGGCTTAAGGTCAATTTGCCTTAAAGAGGCACCATTATGTCTGTATAGCAATTGTCCTTAACATATACGTATCTGCTGCCGACCCATGGAAAGACCCAAACTAACTATGCCCCCACCTCAACTTCTGTCTGCACTACACGACCATGCAATGAGACTAAATGCATAGATAAGGGAAAACAACTGACCGGCTAAAAATTACCTAAATAGTGTTGACTGGGCCGTTAAACTCCAATACAAACAACTAAAATCATTATTTCATTTCATTTTGAGGCGCATCATAAGCCGTGTCACCAACCACTCCAGTTAACATCACAGTAGGATGATGTTCAAAAACACGAATTCCTAAACGAGAATGGTTATGCAGATTACAAACTCACATAGAAAAAGACCGCCCTTTGGAAAGAAAAGGTAGAAGTGACAGCATACGTAGTCGTGGACCGTAGTTGTCCATATTTAGCCGTGATGTGACGTAGTAAACCGTAACAGACCTTGAGAAACCTAACTAGCCCTTACCTGTCCGTAACGCAGCGTAATGAGATCGTACCGCGCCGTGACAAATTCGTAACAAACCGCAGTGTAACCAACTAACAGTAGAAATCCTTGGGTTACTTTGGGTGTTACGAATAAGTACGGATAAGCACGGATTAATACGGATTTAATACGGACTACAACGGACCAGTACGTTCTAAAACGGTTTAGAAAGGATGTCCTTCGGTTGTTTGGTCCGTTCAAAAATTGTCACGGATATACAAGTAGGTAGTATTGCACTAAATACTGGGAGGTGCCGGATTTTATCATTTTTGACCGAGCTTTTAGTTGCGTTCTAAATACCAGATTTGCTTTCATTGGATATATATCCCATGTTTTATTTCAGTGTGAGAAAATGATAGGTATAAGGGACTAACATGAGGCATGCTTTACAAATATATCTGCAAGCTCAAAGAAATTGTTGCTGATTTTATAGTGTCACCCCTCCTTTAAAAATATTGGTTTGTATCAACTCCGTTCTAGTAGGTAAAGAAACATGGTTGACTGTAACTTGAAAAGGAGCAGATCAGCATGTGTTTTTTCTCTCATTAACTTGTGGGGCTTGGATGGCTCTATAAACAAGTAAGGTTTGAAAAGTTTTGTATGTGTAGTTTTTGTAGGAGCAGGTAAAAAGTTACTATTGTCGCCTATTGAAAACATTTAGTGGTAAGCTCCCAGTACTACTACGTATAACTACGGTTTCGGAAAGCTACGGACGAATACGGGTTGCTACGAGTGATGCCGGATCATATCCGTTGTTAATCCAGCGCCCCATCCGTGAATGTGTGACCTGGGCTTTAGCAAACAATCTTTTACAAGTAAACTTTGAGCATGGCCGGCTACACATCACGAAACCACGCCTTTATAATTTGTATCCCTTATCCATTTTTTTTGTTAATCACCCTCCGCGTCTGTCCGTCCGTCTGTCTGTCTGTCTGTCTGTAACACTTTCTTGTCCGCTCCATATCTCCTGAACCCTTTGAGAGATTTTACTTGAACTTTAGTCAAATATTCGTCTCAGTGAGCTGATGTACAAAACCCATAAATGAATCATGCCGACAGTCGAAGGTCACGAGTTTAAAACTTTGAATTGTGTGTCCGTTCCATATCTCATTTGGGCCCCGTCAAGCGATTTTGGTACTTATCGCCTATGCGAGCAGCGAAGGTTCAGGCGAGCCTGCGCATCCGCGCAGTCTCGCCAGAACCTTCGCTGCTCGCTCATACAAGCAGTGAATCAAGAGGAGTGAGTGAGTGATTTTTAGTTTTACGTCCCACCAACAGCTAAGGTCATACGGAGACGGGACCTCGGTTTAAAGACTCATCCGAAAGTCTGGAGAAGCCCGGGATCGATCCTGCGATCCCTGGTTTACAAGGCGAGTAGCGTAACCACTGCACCACGGAGGCTTCTAGTGAATCAAGAGGAACCTTCAGACAGAAAGCCATATCCCTGGCCCCTCTGAATGGCTGTGCATGCGCAGTTAAACTTTGACATGACGGAATGCTCGAAGACCCAAATTCGCTTGGCGGGGCTCATTTACTCTTGGAACGATTTTCATTAAACTTTGGTAAATTATCCCCTCAAGGAGCTCATGTGCACAGCCCGTAAATGAATCATGACGACACAAGGTCAAGGTAACATTGGAAGGTCACGAGTTTGAAACTTTGTATTTTGTTTCCTTCCATATCTCCTTTACCCCTGGAAGGATTTTGATTTAACTCACATCAAATATCCCCCTTAGTGAGTTGGTGTGCAGAACCCATAAATTATCTTGTTCGCACAACAAATTATCTTGTGCGCACAGGATATTATCTTGTGCAGACAAGATATTTAGTTGTGCAAACAAGATAATTTCTTGCGCGCGCAAGATAATATCTTGTGTGCACAAGATATCATCTTGTCCGCACAGGATCTATGTTGTGCGGACACGATGTTATCTTTTGCGGACAAGATAATATCTTGTTCGCACAATTTTATATCTTGCGTGCACAAGATAATATGTTGTGCGAACAAGATATTTGTTGTCTGCACAAGACATTATCTTGTGCGCACAACTTATAAAAAATATGTCCCATCCTGGGTTCCGTAAGTAAACGACATAAACACATCAAGGTTTCAGATGCAGTTTTTCTTGCAATTTTGAGGGTAAGTTTTACACTTTTTACAGGGTTCAAGTTCCGGCCGAGGAGGGATTCATTCGACACTTCAGAAGCACTTGTTACGACGAAAAATGGGAAAGCTACAAGAACCGAACAAAAGATCCTTGGGTGTCAACCTGGTCGAACAGAATACAGAACAATGTGTTGGAAGTCCGTAAAAGAGTATTTGGAAGTAAAGACATCCCTTAGTTAACCCTTAAGAAACTAGAAAAACTACATTTGAAAATGCCGTCTGCTTTTTTTTCGTCTGCTGAATTTTGTTTTCCAAAAATATTTTCATACAGGCAAACGATGTGGGCCCAGATCAGACTGCTCTTACAGGAGCCGTCTGATCTGATTCCTCACTGTTTGCTTTTAAGGTAACCGGCAGACGGCAAAGCAGACGACAATTGTCGTGATTGGCATTTTATGGGTTAATCTCCCGTGTACTAAGGTCTATGATCTGCAGCCTTTGGCTGTAGAGAGGGCTGTAGTTGATGACCACATTTTCCATTCAGCCATCAAGTTTGCTGTATGTGTTACAGAATAGTTGGCCATCCAATCCCAAAAAAGATTGATATTTTTACTTTTGATGGCAAAATTGAGTAGAGTATGGCACCCATGCTAAATGTAATCCTTGATGTGTGTCAACAATCATAGGGGTGGATGCCACGTCTGGAAATGCGTCTGGGGCTCAGAAGTAGGTCAAAGGTCAAATGAGTGCAAAATAAACATAAAACTACTCATAACTCTCTTTTAACACATATTTGGGGAAATTGCTTGCTTAAAATCAGCACAAAACTATTCAGGTGCAGTGAACAATGAAAAATTATTTTAAATGTACCCTCAAAGTATGTCAGTAGGTCAGGGGTCATTTAAGTGCAAAACTCGTGAAAAATGGATGTTTTCTGATCAAATTTTGTCATATTCAGTATAAAGATGTGTTAATGACCAGTATTTATTGTCAAAATATTAAAAATACATTTTTTACGTTTATTTGATTAGAAAATCTGCCTGAGAACGTGGATATGGGTTAAATAGGATAAAAAGGGATACTAATGTTACAGACTTGAATCATCGATGATCCACGATATTGATATAGCACTGGATTCTTTCTTTGTGACTTTGTTTCTGCCATGGGTCTGAAACATTGCCTTTGCGCAACTAAGTCAAAGCGCGACTTCCGGTGTGCTATCCTGTCCGTCGACAGCTCTTTTTAGTCAGTCCCCACCCCAGCTGACTGAACCGGTTCACCAGGCCGGTTTTAATCATGATTTATCTTTTACAACATAGACAGCCATTGTTAAAACAGAAAAGGCGATATAAAACGATTTTACAAGCATTAAACTGTTACTCTATTATGAGCAGGACCAATTTTAACACATTTCTTTGTATTAGACAATTAGACATCAAACTTTAACCTTACCCCCTTAATTGAAATGTCGCATCCCGGATAATCGGCTATAGATAAACCAATTGACAGTTTATATGAGTGACTAAGCAGATGCAAAAAAGATTGATATTTTACTTTTGATGACAAAATTGAGTAGAGTATAGCGCCCATGCTAAATGATATGTGTCAACAATCATAGGTGTGGGTGCCACATCTGAAAATGCGTCCGAGGCTCAGAAGTAGGTCAAAGGTCAAATGAGTGCAAAATAAACATGAAATTACTCATAACTCTCTTTTAACGTATATTTGGGGAAAGTGCTTGCTTAAAATCACCATAAAACTATTCAGGTGCAGTGAACAATGGAAAATTATTTTAAATGTGCCCTCAAAGTATGTCAGTCTTATAGGTCAGGGGTCATTTAAGAACAAAACTGGTGAAATATGGATGTTTGCTGATCACATTTTGTCATATTTAGCATAAGGCTGTGTTGATGACAAGTATTTATCATAAAAAAAATAAAAATACATTTGTTACGTATATTTGATTGTAAAAGACAGACTTGAATTCCTTAAGTTTTTGTTTGTTTGATTTGAGGTTTAGCGTCCCCGTCAACACTGTAAAGGTCATTTTGGAGACGTTGCTTCCAATTTTGTGGGACTTTTACCCGACATTGAGATGAACTGACTTCTCAAGCCCTGTCGCCCAATGAAACCAATAGGGTTTATTAGCATGGACGGTCCGCCTCGCACCGCGGTTCCTGGACAGCCTTAGATCCTCTAAGCGGTTTACCAGTACTAGCGTGCGGGTCGGATTCAGCTCTGCGTGAAAGCATCATGCAGCCCGTATATTTCTTCAAGCCCCTATGGGCAGGGGCTAGAATTCCTTAAGTTGGTATCAAAGATGGCTGTAGGGCAGTTATTCACTTTTCTTATAAAATAGAAGTGAATGCAATGATCAGGAATAAATTCAATTAATCCACAGCCCCCATCAATGACACCAGAGGGAAAGAAACACAAAAATGAAATAACTAGACCCGAATTGAAACATCAATAGCGGAAAGCCAAAAGGACAGTTACTTTCCCACAAAATGGCCAATTGGCTATCCAAAACAAAAAATTATAAGCAATACACGCACTCAAAGACAAACGAAAAACAGAAGAACAGCCTTGGAATGGTCAGTGGAACGAATTCAACTGACGGGGGGTTAAATCAATTTTATGCAGCTGCAATCCTCGCCCTCACTTCCGTCGCGATTTAGACAAATAATTTGTTCTGTCCGCATGAAGGCCTCCTAACTCATCAGTGCAACATCTCCGAGAACACAAAAATCAAACAACCACAGAGATGAAACAACGGTGAGGACTGGACAGCAAGAAACCACTGAAATGCTGGAGCAAAAGAAAACCAACAGTTAGACTCCGATGGACCCGACCAGAGACAGAGCATCAGGCACATACCAACATTACATAAAATTAAATTCTTTCTAATTGTCAGTAAGTCTTTACGCTGGAACCGTCAAGGCAAAGTTGTGCGAGTCTGACCGTGCATGCATATAAACCCTACATTGGTTTCATTGGGCGGAAGGGCTTGAGACTCCATTACATCTCAATGTCGGGCAAAGTCCCACAAAATTGGAAGCAACGTAGAATCTGAGGCCTGATCCACCAACGTACAATTAAAGGGGGAAGCAAAGTTGCCAACCGTGATTGGGTTAAATCCCGTGCATGCATTCTGTCGAATGACATTTATGTTGCACCCTATCGGGGCTTGAAGAAATAGATGGGCTGCATGATGCTTCCACGCAGAGCTGAAACCACCAGCACACGAATACTGGTAAATGGCTTAGAGGACCTGGGCCTGCCCTGGCAAAGCAGTGTGAGTCAGACCGTCTATGCTTATAAACTCTATTGGTTTCATTGGGCGACAAGGCTTGTCATCTCGATCTGTGGTTGTTTGATTGTTTGTGTTCACGGAGATGTTGCACTGATGAGTCAGGAGGCCTTCATGCAGACTGAACAAATTATTTGTCTAAATCAAAGGGCGAGGATTGTGGCCTGGTAAAATCGATTTAAGGCCCCCAGTGGAATTCGTTTACGCTGACCGTTCCAAGGCGGTTCTTCTGTCGCGGTTTATTTTTGTTAAGGTTTGTCTTTGGGTGTTTGTGTCTCTTATATTATTTTATTTTGGATAGCCTATTGGCCATTTTGTGGGAAAGTAACTGTCCTTTTGACTTTCCGCTATTGATGTTTCCATTATGTCTTTTGTTTCATGTTTGTGTTTCTTTCCCTTTTGTGTCTCTGATGGGAGCTGTGGGTTGATTGTATCGATTCCTGATCATTGCCTCCACTTCTATTTTGTGTTGTCATTTCATCTCAAGTAAGGTCTCCAAAATGTCCTCTACATTGTTCACGGGAACGTTAAACCTAAAAAAAAACAATCCTTTTTATATCGAAGAATGGTTTTACGAAATTGGGTGCTGAAGTCATTGCAATTATATTTTTTTCTGAATTTACACACTAAGTCACTATAAAATTAGTGTTCGGATAGACCGTGTTGCACAAGAAATTAAGTCCAACATCGAGTTTGAAATTAAATCGGAATGACGTCAATAAAATTTTGAAAAGGTTTTGCATAGTTTATGATACCGATAACCCTGATTAAGAAGTTTAGCAGTTAACAATTTATTACGAGTATTGAAGTCAGTTACATGACTAGACACTCTGGCAAATCGAATTAATTAAGAAATATAAACACCATAGGATGCCGCGCGAGGAACATCGCCGACCAACAAAGGAAAATTTACAATCTCAAATTCAAAATCATCGCATTTGTCATAAATTCTTGCAGGAAACAAACCCATCTACGTGTAACAATAGACAGATGTAAATCCAAAAACGGGGCCTCGGTATCAGAAAAAAATGTTTTATTTAACTGAAGTTCTGGGGGTAAATTTGACTGATCAAACCATCGAAACAGGTATTGTCAATATTTAATAAATCATCAAAATATCTAGAAGTCGAGCTATGAAGTTACAATGGCTTGTTATTTATATATGATTAGGTCTATCATTTCAGATTATGCGGAAGAAAGCTAGTATCAGTGATATCGGAGAAACCCCTATTTGGTTTGCATTGCATAGACTTGTCAATGTTGAAGTAAAAACACTCAATCATATGGGCGCAAACACGAGCTGTTACCCTTTACATTGTAGTGATCTGAACGGCTTTTACTTGTAAAATACAAACTTTGAATACTGTTAAACACTTAAATAAGGTGGCCTCAAATTTTAACGCTTTTTATGAGTAGACCTTTTCGTGGATTTATATTTCGGCGGATTTTCGATTTCCAAAGAAAAAAATAGGTCGAATCTACAAAGCCCTGTAGGATGACAAAAAGCATCGGAGCTGATCATCAACAGCGTCATGCAGAAACTGTGGTAATTAATTAAAAGTTTTGTGTTCACCGCATGATTAACCTAATGTGCTACCTTGACAATCCAAATGTCTGTCTGGAGGTGTATCACTTTGCTCTTATCTGATTGGTTTGCCCATCCTATTGAGCTCACAGTTAAAGCCATCAATCAACTACCAATTATATCCACAATTTTGACAATAACTCTCAAGGTGTGTTTGTTTTCATTCAGCAGTTTTGAGATGTCTTATGACTAGGACATTGTCTTTCTATATTTCGACTTCTAAAGAAGTAATTACACTTTTTCTTTTGTCACTGATGATGTCTATGACTAACTGACACATCATAATTGTGATGGGTAGAATATCTTCTCTTGCACTATTTTAAGATTTAATGGCGGATTTTTATTTTGGCGTTTTTTTCCTTGACAGCATATAGCGCCAAAATAAAATGACCGCCAAAAATAAGTGTTTTACGGCAGCTGCACGTGGCCTTTGACGATGACCCAGTTGTGCTATTATTAGATATATCTTCATCATATACTATATCCTTCAGATATCATTGTGACGTTTAGGAAGAGATTTGGAATGTTACTTATAATAATGGATGACTTGTGATAAACATATTTTGCCAAATATGTACTTAAATGACCTTTGAACTATGGCCGATTAGGTTGGCCATTATGCTGTTTGTATAATGTTTGGGTTTTATGCTTTCTAGATAAGGAAATGGCAACGCATGTGACTTTATTTCAGTTGACATACTAGATATCTCTTTGTACAATAAATATTGATGCATATTTAAAGAAAATTTGTACTTAAATAACCTTTGACCCTGACCAAATTTATGATATAACTTCTTTTCTCACATATAATGCATAAGTAATATGTCCTAAGTACATTGCTGGTGTTTTAGTTAACTTTATTTGGTCTGTTTAGATAGAGAGAGGGTACAAATACCAGTATGTACAAATTTTATTGTATTTTTGCACTCATTTGACCTTTGACCTAATTCTGAGGCTCAGGGGCATTTTCAGAAGTGGCATCCACCCCTATCACTTTTGCAACACACTAAAGAACACAATTAGCATGGATGCCAAACTCTACTCAATTTTGCCATCAGAAGTATTTTTTTCGTGGTTTGGATGGCCAACTAGAAGGCCAAGACAAGCTTCCTACATTATATTGGTTACCTGAACTTCATTAAAGACAATACAAAGCACGGTTTATTGCAAATTCAAGCTCTTGTACCACCACTGAACTTTCTAAATTAATAAGCTCATGTTTTACTGCCATCGCAAACATTTGATTGAATATTGCAACAAAGTAGAAGTAAAACAAAGATCAGGAATCGATACAATTAACTTACTCCACCCATCAAAGACACCAAAGGAAAAAAAACACAAACATTAAGCAACCAGACTGTAATGGAAACCTAAACAAAGGAAGGTCATAAGGACAGTTACTTTCCCACAAAATGGCCATATGGGCATCTAAAATAAAAATACACAAGTGATACACACAGTAAGTAACAAACAACAACAGAAAATAAACCAGTGCTTCAATTGAAGTGCACGACCCGCCGGATGCTTTTAGCTTTATGAGTGTTACCATATATCGGTATAGCGGCCATTTTGGTCATGTGAACGGTTCCCCCAATAAATGCGCCTTATCATAAGGTGCAAAAATATATCTTATACTTTAGAACTGTATTCTGAATCGTTTGCAGGATGAAATGCATTCTCACATTTTCCCTTACAAAAGCATATGTGGTCAAAGTTTGACCTAGGCACAAAGAAGGTCAAGGTCAACCCAGGGTCACCATTTTAGCAATTTATGATGGTCCTACGCCCCAGATGCCATTTATCAAGTTTCGTGGAAATCTGCCCAGTGGTTCTGGAGAAGACTATTTTTGAAGGGTTTTTACCATATATGGCTTGGCGGCCATTTTGGTCATGCGACCTGGACCCCATGAGCAAATGTTGATTTCCCCCATCCCATAGAGGCTTCAAATGAAATTTGACTTTAATCGGCCCAACGGTTTCCGAGAGAAGCTGTTCGAAAATTATCACATTTTTCGCCTCGGCGAGGCTATACTAAATGGAATGTAATATTTCGCAAGTTCATTGGTTAGATCTTATTGATATATATCAGCATGCCAAAAATTGTTTAAATATTCCAAGCGGTTAAGTCACTATCACCAATTTTCACAAACGGGTTACGAACGGACAGACAGACAGACAGACCATATATGGCTTGGCGGCCAGTTTGGTCATGTGACCTGGACCCCATGAGCAAATTTTGGTTTCGCCCAACCCATAGAGGCTCCATATGAAATTCGACTTCAATCGGCCCAACGGTTTCCGAGGAGAAGCAGTTCGAAAATTTTCACATTTTTCGCCTCGGCGAGGCTATACTAAATGGAATGTAATATTTCGCAAGTTCATTGGTTAGATCTTATTGATATATATCAGCATGCCAAAAATTGTTTAAATATTCCAAGTGGTTAAGTCACTATCACCAATTTTCACAAACGGGTTACGAACGGACAGACAGACAGACCATATATGGCTTGGCGGCCAGTTTGGTCATGTGACCTGGACCCCATGAGCAAATTTTGGTTTCGCCCAACCCATAGAGGCTCCATATGAAATTCGACTTCAATCGGCCCAACGGTTTCCGAGGAGAAGCAGTTCGAAAATTTTCACATTTTTCGCCTCGGCGAGGCTATACTAAATGGAATGTAATATTTCGCAAGTTCATTGGTTAGATCTCACTGATATCTATCAGTATGCCAAAAATTGTTTAAATATTCCAAGTGGTTAAGTCACTATCACCATTTTTTTTTACAAACGGGTTATGGATTTTTCGCCTCGGCGAGGCTATACTAAATGGAATGTAATATTTCGCAAGTTCATTGGCAAGATCTCATTGATATCTATCAGTATGACAAAAATTGTTTAAATATTCCAAGCGGTTAAGTCACTATCACCAATTTTCACAAATGGGTTACGGACGGACAGACAGACAGACCATATATGGCTTGGCTGCCATTTTGGTCATGTGACCTGGACCCCATGAGCAAATTTTGGTTTCCCCCATCCCATAGAGGCTCCATATGAAATTTGACTTCAATCGGCCCAACGGTTTCCGAGGAGAAGCAGTTCGAAAATTTTCACATTTTTCGCCTCGGCGAGGCTATACTAAATGGAATGTAATATTTCGCAAGTTCATTGGTTAGATCTTTTTGATATCTATCAGTATGCCAAAAATTGTTTAAATATTCCAAGCGGTTAAATCACTATCACCAATTTTCACAAACGGGTTACGGACGGACAGACAGAATGACAGACTGACAGAATGACCGAATGACACGGTGATTTTAGGGCCCTCTTAGAAAATCAACCGACTTCAGTCGGTCGCTTTTTCTGCGGGTCGTGCAATCGCCACAGAAGAACCGCATTGGAACAGTCAGTGGAAAGATTTCCACTGGGGGGCTTAAATCGATTTTACGTGGCCACAATCCTCGCCCTTACTTCCGTCGCGATTTAGACAAATAATATGTTCAGTCCGCATGAAGGCCTCCTAACTCATCAGTGCAACATCTCCGTGAACACAAATAATCAAAGAACCACAGAGATGAGACAACGGTGAGGACTCGACTGCAAGAAACCACTGAAATGCTGGAGCAAAAGAAAACAAACAGTTAGACTCCGATGGGCCCGATCGGAGACAGAGCATCAGGCACCAACCAACATTACCTTGAATTAGATCTCTCTAATTTTCAAAACGCCTTTAGGCTGGAACCGTCATAGAATCTGAGGCCTGACCCACCGGCGTGCAATTAAAGAGGGAAGCAAAGTTACAAACCGTGATTAGGTTAACTACCATGCATGCAGTCTGTCGTATAACATCCGTGTTGTACCCAGTCTGTTCATATCGAAGAATGATTTTACGAAATTGGGTGCTGAAGTCATTGCGGTTATATATTTTTCTGAATTTATATACTAAGTAGAAGTAAAACAAAGATCAGGAATTGATACAATTAACTTACTCCATCCATAAAAGACACCAAAGGGAAAGAAGTACAAACATTAAGCGACCAGACCATAATGGAAACCTAAACAAAGGAAGGCCATATGGACAGTTACTTTCCCACAAAATGGCCATATGGCCATCCAAAATTAAAAGACACAAGTGATACACACAGTAAGTAACAAACAACAACATAAATAAATCGCCACAGAAGAGCCGCCTTGGAACGGTCAGTGGAAGATTTCCACTGGGGGGCTTAAATCGATTTTACGTGGCCACAATCCTCGCCCTTACTTCCGTCGCGATTTAGACAAATAATTTGTTCAGTCTGCATGAAGGCCTCCTAACTCATCAGTGCAACATCTCCGTGAACACAGAAATCAAAGAACCACAGAGGTGAGACAACGGTGAGGACTCGACAGCAAGAAACCACTGAAATGCTGGAGCAAAAGAAAACCAACAGTTAGACTCCGATGAGCCCGACCAGAGACAGAGCATCAGGCACCAACCAACATTATCTCTTTAATTTTCAATAAGCCTTTACGTTGGAGCCGTCATAGAATCTGAGGCCTGACCCACCGGCGTGCAATTAAAGAGGGAAGCAAAGTCGCCAACCGTGATTGGGTTAACTACCATGCATGCAGTCTGTCGTATAATATCCATGTTGTACCCAATCTTTTTATATCGAAGAATGATTTTACGAAATTGGGTGCTGAAGTCATTGCGGTTATATATTTTTCTGAATTTATATACTAAGTCACCATAAAATTCGGGTTCCGATAGACCTTGTTGCAGTAGAGATTTAAGTCCAATATTGAATTTTGAAATTAAATCAGAATGGCGTCTATAAAATTTTGAAAAGGCTTTGCGTAGTTTATGGTACCGATAACCCTGATTAAGGAGTTTAGCCGTTAATAATTTATTACGAGTGTTGAAGTCAGTTACATGACTACACACTCTAGCAAATCGAATTAATTGCGAAAAATAAACGCCATAGGATGGCGCACGAGGAACATCACCATCCAAAAAAGGAAAATTTACAATCTCAAAATCAAAGTCATCGCGTTTATCATAAATTTTGCACGAAACAAATCCATCTACAATAGATAGATGTAAATCCAAAAACGGGGCCTCGGTATCAGAAGAATTTGCTTTATTTAACTGAAGTTCTAGGGGGTAAATCTGACTGATCAAACCATCAAAATAGGTATTATCAATATTTAATAAATCATCTAAATATCTAGAAGTAGAGCTAAAAGCTTCAATAATTTCAGATTGATTATCAATGGAAAGCGACAAAATGAAGTCTCTTTCATAACAATACAAGAACAGATCAGCCACAAGAGGTGCGCAATTAGTACCCATCGGAATACCCACAATTTGTCTAAATAACTTAGTACCGAATCTAATATAAATATTGTCAAGTAGAAAGGTGAGGGCATCACACACTTTCTGACATGACCAAAGTGTATAATTCTTATGCTCTTTAGAAGTGAAAAATGCATTTCTGACATTACATGCAAGATAGAGAGAATCTTCTCTGTGAAAAGCCCATTCAATTAAATCATTAAGCTTTTCTTTTATAAGATTATGAGGAAGTGTAGTGTAAAGAGTGGAAAAATCGTAGGTAGACAGACTAGAAGCACGAAACTGTCTAGATTTCAATTTATTTAAAACCTCATTCGAATTTTTTATAGACCAAAACAGATTTCTTCCTGATCTTTCAAAGACTTTATCACAATATTTAATTACGTGCGTTTTAATAGCAGTAAGACAGGAAGTTAATAATTTAGAAAGTTCAGTGGTAGTGCAAGAACTAGAATTTGCAATAAACCGTGCTTTGTAAGGTTTTTTATGAAGTTTTGGTAACCAGTATAGCGTAGGAAGCTTGTCTTGGCCTTCGTTAACACACACAGCAAACTTGGTGGCTGAAAGACAAACATGTTTATCTACTATAGCTCTCTCTTCAGCCAAAGGCTGAAGTTCATAGGCCTTAGTACCACCAAGCTCCTGCTTAAGCGTGTTAACATAGTGGAGCCGTCACACAACGACGACGTTGTTAGCGGCCTTGTCTGCAGGGGCCAAAACAAACTTCTTATGAAATTCTTGAATACCTAGTTTAAGATGACGTAAAGACGTCTTGGGCTTAGGAGGTAATAAGTTAGTATTTTGAGAATAGAAAGAAATGCGTTTATTCACCATAAGTCACCATAAAATTCGGGTTCCGATAGACCTTGTTGCAGAAGAGATTTAAGTCCAATATTGAATTTTGAAATTAAATCAGAATGGCGTCTATAAAATTTTGAACAGGCTTTGCGTAGTTTATGGTACCGATAACCCTGATTAAGCAGTTTAGCCGTTCATCATTTATTACGAGTGGTGAAGTCAGTTACATGACTACACACTCTAGTAAATTGAATTAATTGCGAAATATAAACGCCATAGGATGGCGCACGAGGAACATCACTATCCAAAAAAGGAAAATTTACAATCTCAAAATCAAAGTCATCGCGTTTACCATAAATTTTGCACGAAGCAAACCCATCTACAATAGATAGATGTAAATCCAAAAACGGGGCCTCGGTATCAAAAGAATTTGCTTTATTTAACTGAAGTTCTGGGGGTAAATCTGACTGATCAAACCATCCAAATAGGTATTAAAATAGGTACTGTAAAGGTCATTTTTAAGTCTTTAAAAGATCAGGGAGGAATCTGGTTTGGTTTATAAAAAATTCTAATGAAGTTTTAAATTAATTGAAATCCTGACGTTTTCGTGCTTCAAGTCTGTCTACTTGTGTTTTTTCCACCCTTTACACTACACGTCCTCATAATCTAATAAAAGAAAAACTTAACGATTTAATTCAATGGATATTTCATAGGTCAGATTCCCTCTATCTTGCACGTAATGTAAGAAATGCGTTTTTCACTGCTGAAGAGCATAAAAGTTATGCTTTATGGTCATGTCAGAAAGTGTGTAAAGCCCTCCTCTTTCTACTTGACAATATTTACATACGATTTTAGACAAATTGTGGATATTCTGATGGGTGCGAATAGCGCACCCCTTGTGGCTGATCTACTCTTGTTTTGTTAGGCAAGAGACATCATGATGTTCTTTTCCCGTTGAAACCGATATGAAATTATTGAATAGAAGTGGAGGCAATGATCAGGAATCGATACAATCAACCCACAGCTCCCATCAGAGACACCACAGGGAAAGAGACACAAATATAAAACAACAGACCCTAATGGAAACATCAATAGCGGAAAGTCAAAAGGACGGTAACTTTCCCACAAAATGGCCAATAGGCTATACAAAATAAAATGATATTAGCGACACAACCAGTCAAAGACAAACCATTACAAAAATAAACCGCGACAGAAGAACCGCCTTGGAACGGACAGCGGAAACGATTTTACGTGGCCACAATCCTCACCCTTACTTCCGTCGCGATTTAGAAAAATAATTTGTTCAGTCCGCATGAAGGCCTCCTCACTCATCATTGCAACATCTCCGTGGACACAAATAATCAAACAACCACAGGGATGAAACAACGGTGAGGACTCGACAGCAAGAAACCACTTAAATGCTGGAGCAAAAGAAAACCAACAGTTAGACTCCGATGGGCCCGACCAGAGACAGAGTATCAGGCACCAACCAACATTACCTTGAATTAGATCTCTCTAATTTTCTTTAGGCTGGAACCGTCATTGAATCTGAGGCCTGACCCACCGGCGTGCAATTAAAGAGGGAAGCAAAGTTGTCAACCGTGATTTGGTTAACTACCATGCATGCAGTCCGTCGTATAACATTTATGTTGTACCCAATCTTTTTATATCGAAGAATGAGTTTACGAAATTGGGTGCTGAAGTCATTGCGGTTATATATTTTTCTGAATTTATATACCAAGTCACCATAAAATTCGGGTTCCGATAGACCTTGTTGCAGAAGAGATTTAAGTCCAATATTAAATTTTGAAATTAAATCAGAATGACGTTTATAAAATTTTGAAAAGGCTTTGCATAGTTTATGGTGCCGATAACATGATTAAGAAGTTTAGCCGTAAATAATTTATTACGAGTGTTGAAGTCAGTTACATGACTACACACTCTAGCAAATCGAATTAATTGCGAAATATAAACGCCATAGGATGGCGCATGAGGAACATCACCATCCAAAAAAGGAACATATACAATCTCAAAATCAATATCATCGCGTTTATCATAAATTTTGCAAGAAACAAACCCATCTACAATCACCGTGTAGCATCGGCTTGTTACTCAAAAGTACCAGCGAAATCAATATTTATCGTAAGCATGGCACACAGTAAGGTAGGTAAAAAGCTGTTAACAGGTTTCTACAGGATTCTGCCATTCAAAGCAAAATGGATATGTGTCGGAGAGATATTTAGCTCTTGCCAGCTTTCATGAGTCCGATAACAACTCACTGGAAATCGCTAAACAAACTGAAATATTGACAGCTGGTACCAAGAACAAATAATCTTTTTCGTGAAAAGTACTGGTTTTTGCTTTGATTCAAGACCACTGGCCTTCTTTTCTCCATGCCCTAACATTCAGAAGGTTAGAAAAGTTTTTGTGTATAAGTTTCAATTGAAAGGTTCGCTTTATACTGCAGTTTTCTTTCAGAAAACACAAAACAAAGGAGTACGGTAACTTGGATTTTTAAGTAAGGGAACTTCGGAAAAATGCTGAATTAACAGTACGGCAACTTGTATCACAAATTTGCCACTTTGGAAATTACTGACAGCATTTTAACATCGTTCTGAACGAACAACCATGATTAGTATCATGTTTGGTTTCATCACTCAGCCAGGGGTTGTTTCTTATGCTAGTACCGATCGTAAACCAATCTATTTGTGTATGTAACAGCCTGAGTTGTGAAATATACGCCAGGGCCATATTTCTTGAGAATTATTTTGCTTTCGCATAGTTTTATTACTGTAAATACTAAGGAAATATTGTAGAAACAAATATGTTCTAGAAAGGGTTATCCTTTGTAAGCAAGGAATACACCACAGAACTGTAAAATATAGAGTGTACATGCTTTCTGGGCCAGAGTAGCTAGTTTCGGCCAATTAGGCCTCATCAGTGACCCTAAATATTTTCAAAATTCCACAATGGAATCAATGATCCCAAAGGACAAGAAAACATAAACTACGCTTATGGTGTACACTAAGACTGTCCCCTTTAAACGGAACTTTACTTTCGTGAAATGAAGTATATTATTTTTTTATACGAAAAAATAATAATGTCATTTTAATGAGCTCAAATAGTTTCTACGTCGTTCTTGTGATAGTTATTTTATGTTTTTAGATGTATTTATTCCTTTTGTGAATGAGACTTATTCTAACGAAGATCCTGGTGCATGCATGCAATACTCCAGTTATTTTAACTCACGACTGCGGCTATTATTTGTTCGCTTGTTTGCATTTCGAAAACATGCCTTTTCATATATACTGAAAAATTTTCGACCAAAAACTGAAAATTTTCAGATCAGAAATCTGATATTTTACATATTGCAGTTCAGAACATATACGGTGGACACTGTTTTTTGGACAGAAATGCGAAAAATAATGTACCCCCCTAAAAACCCCAGTTTTAAGTAATCAAATTGGGGTTTAAGGCGGTCAAAGTAGTATAGGCATGTTTTCATGCTGGTCTTCTATAAGTCTTTTGAAATCGCATTCTGTGGCATGGATAATGGTTTTATTATTATTATTATTATTATTTTCGAAACCGACGGGCACGAAAGTGCCTGCATGTTGCTTTCTTCATCTTGAATATTCTATCTATTTCACATTTATACAGTTAAGCAACGATACAGACAACAAATAGAAGTGGAGGCGATGATCAGGATTCAATACAATTAACCCACAGCCCCCAGCAGTGACACCAAAGGTAAAGAAAGAAACACAAACATGAAGAAACTGGACTCTGACGGAAACATCAATACCGGAAAGCTAAAAGGACAGTTACTTTCCAACAAAATGGCCAACTGGCTACTTATCAAAAAGTGTTCAACTCTTTAAAGAATATGTCCTGAAAAAAGTCCTTTAATAAAATTCTTTTCCGTTCACAAAAGGAGGTTACTTTCGCTTTTGTATAAAGGACAGCTAAAATAACTTTCCTCCTAGTTGTAATCGATTATCTCTGAGATAGTCCTGAAATGTGACTTAAACTGTTAGTTTAACCCTTAAGTTCCAGCATTTTAAACACGCAGTGTAGATCTGGTCATTCGCCGCGTTATGTGGCGTCTGATTAGATATCCACTGTTTGCCAATGTCACAGCACACGAGCCAAGTCAATATTTTACTTTTTGCACAGAGATCGGTCGTCACAGGGAGAATAAAAAGCTAAAAGGTGGACTAGCAATGCTATAAATGACCGGTACCTCGATTTTATACAAGGTCAGCGACAGTCAAATGAACAATAGCAAGCGGGAAGCTTCTGTAATTAGTAACTTCTGCTTGAATGTGTACAGGATTACTGCGCGTTGTTAGTATTAAATGAATATGAATGGTGAGACTAAAAAGTATGAAAGTGAAATGAAGAGAGGTGATGGTGTTAAATGTTAACAATAGATTAGGTAAAAGCAGGTTAAAACAGGTATGCTGTGTTCATGACAACTTCTGACCAAGAGGCCGGACTCCCATGCTGAACTTTTTAATGCAGGCATCAAAATAATATTTGGAGTAAATCTGTTCCATTGCCAAGGGGAAGAACGAATACATGTAACAATTAACGTAATGCGAGTGGGTGGCTCATGCTGTCACGCGTGTTTCGATTGGTTGCTAGAAATAAGGGGACGGAGATACTGCAACTATGCCATGAATAATTTTATATAAATAAATGAGGCAGGCAAGTTAACTTCTCTGCTGCAAGGATCACTAGCCAAGATACGGCTGCATGTTAATGGGCATAGGACTGTGTGCATAGGCTCCACACTGTGGAGACGTATTCAAGTGTTGACGGACTATTGCCTTGTATGCTGCTTCCCGAACGCAGTTTTATTTTGTTCTGATACTAGATAAATACGAGGGTAGGTTGAAAAATTCTGAGCCTGACCAAGATCCTATGGTTTGTCCATGCTGAACGTGCCTTATCTTCAACATAGTCTCCCTTCCTGTCCACACACTTCCTCCAGCGATGCTGGAGTCCTTGAATCCCAGTGGTATAGAAGGTCTCATCTTGGTCCCTGAAAAACTCCTCCATAGCAGCCATCACCTCCTCGTCTGACCGATAATGCTGCCCAGCCAAGTGCTTTTTCATGTTTGGAAACAGGAAATAATCTGATGGAGCTTGATCAGGTGAATACGGAGGGTGATCGACAAGTGTGAAGCCACAGTCATGCACAGCTGCCATTGCGACAACCGATTTATGAGCAGGCGCATTGTCCTGATGGAACAAGATCCCTTTTGTCAATTTCCCGGGTCGTTTACTCTTTATTGCTTTTCGCAATTGTTTTAGCAGATCTGCATAATACTCCCCATTAATTGTTCGGCCCTTTGAAGACAATCTATGAATATTATACCCTTGGCATCCCAGAACACTGATGCCATCACCTTCCCTGCAGAGGAGACGACCTTTGCCTTCTTTGGAGGTGGTGAGCCAGGGTGCTTCCATTGCATGGATTGTCTTTTGGTCTCTGGCTCAAAGTGATGAACCCAACACTCATCCTGAGTGACAAAACGGTCAAGAAAACCATCTTGGTCTGCTTCAAAAATAGCTAAGTTTGCTTGTGACAGGTTCAGTCTGGCCAAGCGTCAAAAGCCATGACACCAATCTGGCGGAAACCTTCGACATTCCTAATTCACTGTGTAGTATTCTCTACTCGTTCACGGGAGATGCCAACAGTGTTAGCTAACTGATTCGCAGTTAAACGCCTGTCATTCATCACGGCCCTGTGCACTTGGCTGATTGTTTCCTCAGTTGTTGCCGTTGTGCGATTTAATGAATACAAAGTTTCATGGCTGTTCGATGCCTGCTTCTTGGTCAGGCTCAGAACTTTTCAGCCTACCCTCGTAAAACAAAGGACTTATTAGCAGTTTAAGAGATTCTATCGATATGTATGTTGTCGTTCATGTTGGTGGATAGATCGAAACCTAAGTACCTTGTAGATGAAACAATTTCGAGGGCATGACTTGAACTTTCTATGTTTATATTCCATGTCCCAGTTAGATTCTTATGATTGGACGGTCTAAGCCCCTCTAGAGGGGGTGGGGCGGGGGAGGGGGCTGGGTAATTGGACAGGTCGTTTAGGTGTTTAGGTATAATAACAATACCAAGGTGCCTAGAACTCCTTGCGGTACACTTAAAGAAACTGGAACCTCATCTGAGGACTCACCTTCAAGTTCAACTGCCTGACCTCTCCCAATCAGAAAAGACCCTCCCAACTCTCCCAACCCACGGGATAGTTAATCTATGTCCCTGTAGCTTGCTAAAGAGCTTCCGGTGATTCACCTAGCCAAAAGCCTTGCTAAACTCATGATAAGAACTATTTGTTGACCATTAAATCATGATCTGGCAAGGTCATAAAGAAGCCGAATCTCATGTGCATTCCCACCCAGTTAAGTATTTCGCGACCAAATCAAATCAAATCGAATTTATTTCTCTCCGGTTATACAATATGATAACATGAGAAACAAAACGTTGTACAAACATAAGGTTTCATGGCGGCACAATGCCATGAAGAAAAGATGTAGGAAATAAACTTTAATCCTTCTAAATGCCAGGTCCTTCCTGTTACCCGACATAAGAACCCCATCCCAACTGTGTACCTATTGCATGGCACCAGAAACAGCTAATTACCTTGGGGTCACTATCTCTGATGATCTAAACAGGAGCCCCCGCATTGACAACATAACTACAAAAGCAAATCAGACCCTTGGATTTTTGAAAAGAAACATTCGGGT
Source organism: Lucinisca nassula (assembly GCA_963580285.1). Lineage (NCBI taxonomy): Eukaryota > Metazoa > Mollusca > Bivalvia > Lucinida > Lucinidae > Lucinisca > Lucinisca nassula. The sequence goes on from OY757023.1 coordinate 77,063,938, forward strand.
CCATAATAAGGACCTGAAATCAGTTGCATATAAGAATCTTGTCAGGCCACAACTAGAGTATGCGTTCACTGTATGGTATCCCCACACTGCCACTGGCATATACAAAGTGAAAGCAGTACAACGAAGGGCTGCCAGTTGGGCAACACATGACTTTAGCTACACTTTAAGTTTTACAGCTATGATGACGGACCTAAATTGGCGCCCCCTTGAACAACGCCGCATTAATAACCGTCTCGCCATGATATATAAAATCACTTATGATGTCATCCTCAATACTAGACCATTCAGCCCACAATCACCCCCTTGCATACAGACAGATTTACACCCTCACAGACTACTACAAGTACACCTTCTTTCCAAGAACTATTTTACACTGGAATGCTCTACCTGCCTATGTTGTAGGCACAGTTAAGCAGTGCTGTTAGCCTGGTGGCTCATGCTTCTCCTTAAGGAGGAGGCTATTGTACAGATTGGATCATTATGGGATAAGAGGATCCACACTTAAGTGGGTTAGCTCATGGTTCTCTGGACGCACACAACAAGTTGTACTTGATTATCAAGCGTCGGATCCAGTCCCTGTTTTGTCTGCTGTCCCACAAGGTTCGGTACTTGAACCGGTCCTTTTCTTGTTATTTAATAAAGATCTTCCTGATAATATCAGGTCATCTGTTCGCTTGTTTGCTGATGATTGTGTTTTGTATAGGAATATATATACCTCTTCTGACTGCCTTATCTTACAAGATGGCCTGGATAGCCTAGCACGTTGGGAGTCCGTTTGGCAAATGAAGTTCAATGTGGCCAAATGTCATTCAATGAGGGTGTCACGGCACCCTCCAGACAGCAGATTAAATTCAGCTATTTACTACAACAGCATACATTGAAACATGTCCAATCCGCAAAATATCTTGGTATCACCATCACTGATAATCTTGATTGGGGTCAACATATTATGCGATTACATCTAAGGCAACTACGACATTAGGGTTTCTTAGAAGCAATTTGGCTTTTGCTCCTAGGCAGACAAAGGATGTTGCATACAAAACCTAGGTTCGACCTCAACTCGAGAATGCATCACCCGTTTGGCATCCCCTTGTTAAAACTCAGTTGAACAGGTTGAGAAGGCTTAGAGGACGGCTGCCCGATGGACCTGCGGGCGATGGCGGAACAGAAGTAGTGTTGGTGAAATGCTCGATGAGCTGGAGTGGCCATCGTTGGAGGCCCGTCGCGAGCAGTCCTCTTTGTTTGTTTGTTTGATTTGAGGTTTAACGTCCCCGTCAACACTGTAAAGGTCATTTTGGAGACGTTGCTTCCAATTTTGTGGGACTTTTACCCGACATTGAGATGAAATGACATCTCAAGCCCTGTCGCCCAATGAAACCAATCGGGTTTATTAGCTTGGACGGCCCGCCTCGCACCGTGGTTCCTGGACAGGCTTAGTTCCTCTAAGCGGTTTACCAGTACTAGTGTGCGGGCCGGATTCTGCTCTGCGTGGAAGCATCGTGCAGCCCATACATTTCTTCAAGCCCCTATGGGCGGGGCCGAGCAGTCCTCTTTAACCTTCCTTTATAAGATACACTCTGACAGAGTGTCTCTTAATAAAGATAAATACTCGACCCCTGTGACTACTTCAACTCAAACAAGGGCATCAAAATTAAACAACAGTCAATATCGTAGGTACCAGGCCTATAGTGATGCCCTGAAGAATTCTTTCTCCCCTAGAACTATTCCTCAGTGGAATAGTCTTCCCTCCTCTGTGGTAAATGCCAAAACTGCAGAGGAGTTCAAAGCCCGCATGGTAAAGATTAGGACCCAGAGGTGTGCGTTTCAGTACACCTCTGAAAGCAGATTGTAAATAGTTTTAAGAACTCATCCAGTGAGTTTTTTTTTCTAAATTCTAAATTTAGCGCACTACCCAACTGAGGTAATGGCCAAGGATGACCGACTCAGTATATGAAGATATGAAGATAGATAATAGACCCATTTCTGTTTTTATCTTTTAACTGTACTAACACTCTCTTTTCCCACTGTACAAACTCATTTCACCAACTTTCCTTTTCTTTCAGCTAACACCCTTCAACACTTTGTTCGTCTTATGTCCCCCTCGGGGGTTTAGACGTACTGGAAGAAAGAAAGAAAATCGATAAAAGTCGAAAAAAAACTAGAGGACAATAACAGGTCAATCTGTTACCAACTTCTTATATCCCAACCCTTCTGTCCCTTTAAAATTACTGATAAAAAGGAGAACGACAATGCAAGTAACGACGAACCCAACAAACCTTTGTTTATATTAAAATTGACAGTTGTGAAACTAGTAAGAACACTTCTCCGCCATAGCACTTTATGTATAATTTTCGAAAGCAAATCGCCGTACTGTTCACAGCAAACTGCCGTCCAGTATTTTTCGTAGTGACGCAAATTGCCGTACTCTGACTGTTGGGCGTTTCGGCTTGTTTATTCAGTCACAATATTCTTTGGGGGAAAAACAACTAAAACATTACAAGCAGCAAAGGATTCGGCTTCTATTGATGCCACGGACTTGAAGATTGTCATAGCCGTTTCCTTAATAATTTCACAGATAGGTGAAGCTGTCATGAATTTTCGCGGTACCAGTCATGTACCAGCCGACTCATTTGTGTGTTTAAATGGCAGCTGACAAAGCTTTCCAATATTTCTCTTTAAAAAATTCAGAGAAAAATAAGTTGAGTAAATATGGGAAGTGGGTTTAAGTTCTGACTCTACGTAATAACGCCAACTTAAGCGATTACCTACCGTCAGTATAATCATTTTCTCCCATTTATCTGGTACTTTTGAGAACAAGTTCCGGAGTCGATGCTACACGGTGACAATAGATAGATGTAAATCCAAAAACGGGGCCTCGGTATCAGAAGAATTTGCTTTATTTAACTGAAGTTCTGGGGGGTAAATTTGACTTATCAAACCATCGAAATAGGTATTATTAATATCTAATAAATCATCCAAATATCTAGAAGTGGAGCTAAAAGCTTTAATGATTTCAGACTGGTTTTCAGCAGAAAGGGCTATCATGAAGTCTCTCTAATAACAAAACAAAAACAGATCAGCCACAAGTGGTGCGCGATTTGTAACCATCGGAATACCCACAACTTGTCTAAATAACTTAGTATCAAATCTTATGTAAATATTGTCAAGTAGAAAGGTGAGACCTTCACACACTTTCTGACATGACCATAAAGTATAATTGTAATGCTCTTCAGAAGTGAAAAATCGCATTTCTTACATTACATGCAAGATAGAGGGAGTCTTCCCTATGAAATGTCCATTCCATTAAATCATTAAATTTTTAGCTCACCTGAGCGAAGCTCAAGGTGAGCTTTTGGGATCACCTTTTGTCCGTCGTACGTGCGTCGTGCGTCGTGCGTCGTCAACATTTACCTTGTTAAGAATCTAGAGACCACAATTTTGCTTCAGTCTTCATGAAACTTTACCAGAATGTTTGTCTTGATGATATCTGGGTCAAGTTCGAATATGGGTCATGTCGGGTCAAAAAGTAGGTCAGTAGGTCAAATCATAGAAAAACCTTGCTAAGACTCTAGAAACTACAGTTTTGATCCAATCATCCTGAAACTTGCTCAGAATGATTATCTTGACAATATCTCGGTCAAGTTCGAATATGGGTCATGTCGGGTCAAAAAGTAGGTCAGCAGGTCAAATCATAGAAAAACCTTGTTAAGACTCTAGAGCCCACAGTTTTGGTCCTATCATCCTGAAACTTGCTCACAATGATCATCCTGACAATATCTCGGTCAAGTTGAATACTGGTCATGTGGGATAAAAAATTAGGTCAGTAGGTCAAACCATATAAAAACCTTGTTAACACTTAGAGGCCACAGGTTTGGTCCAATCATCCTCAAATTTTATCAGAATGATCATCCTGACAATATCTCGTCAAGTTCGAATACTGGTTATGTCAGGTCAAAAAGTAGGTCAGTAGTTCAAACCATAGAAAAACATTGTTAACACTCTAGAGGCTATAGTTTTGGTCCAATCATCCTCAAATTTGCTGAGAATGATCATCCTGAAAATATCTCAGTCAAGTTCAAATATGGGTCATGTGTGATCAAAAAGTAGGTCAGTAGGTCAAATCATATAAAAACCTTGTTAACACTCTAGAGGCCACAGTTTTGGTCCAATCATCATCAAACCTGCTCAGAATGATCATCTCTACAATATCTAGGTCAAGTTCGAATATGGGTCATGTGGGGTCAAAAAGTAGGTCAGTAGGTCAAATCATAGAAAAACCTTGTTTACACTCAAGAGACCGCAATTTTTGCTCACCTGAGCAAAGCTCAAGGTGAGCTTATGTGATCACCTTTTTTCCGTCGTAAGTGCGTCGGGCATCATTCATCATGCGACGTGCGTCGTCAACATTTACCTTGTTCATCCTCTAGAGACCACAATTTTGCTTCAAATGAAACTTTACCAGAATGTTTGCTTGATGATATCTGGGTCAAGTTCGAATATGGGTCATATCAGGTAAAAACTAGGTCAAATTCCTTGAAATCCTTGTTCACCCTCTAGAGACAATAGTTTTGCTTCAAATTTCATGAAACTTTACCAGACTTGAGGATATCTGAGTCAGGTTTGAATATGGGTCATGTCAGGTCAAAAACTAGGTCACTAGGCCAAGTTCCTTGAAAACCTTGTTCGCCCTCTAGAGACTTAAATTTCACTTCAATCTTCATGAAACTTTACCAGAATGTTTGTCTTCTTGATACCTGGGTCAAGTTCGAATATCCATCATGTCAGGGAAGAAACTAGGTCATTAGGTCATATTCCTTGAAAACCTTGTACAGCCTCTAGAGGCCACGATTTTTGCTTCAATCTTTGATCTCTATGAAGATTGTTCTGATAATGGCGTCAAAATCTCGTAGCATCTACCTTGTCAAACTTAAATATTAAGGATGTAAATCTCTTACCTCAGGTGAGCGATTAAGGACCATCATGGTCCTCTTGTTCTTTTATAAGATTATGAGAAAGTGTGGTGTAAAAGGTGGAAAAATCATAAGTAGACAGACTTGAAGCTCGAAACCGCCTGGATATCAATTTATTTAAAACTTCATTAGACTTTTTATAGACCAAAACAGGTTTCTACCTGATCTTTCGAAGACTTTGTAATATTTTATCACATGTTTTTGATGGCAGTAAAACATGAAGTTTTCAGTGGTGGTACAAGAGCTTGAATTTGCAATAAACCGTGCTTTGTATGGTCTTTTATGAAGTTTAGGTAACCAATATAACGTAGGAAGCTTGTCTTGGCCTTCTGTAACGCAGGCAGGAAACTTGGTGGCTGAATGACAAATGTGGTCATCAACTAAAGCCCTCTCTACAGCTAAAGGCTGAAGATATATATAAGCCGTTACCTCGACTTCTAGATATTTGGATGATTTATTAAATATTAGCAATATCTATTTCGACGGTTTGATCAGTCATATTTACCCCCCCACCCAGAACTTCAGTTAAATAAAGCATATTCTTCTGATACAGAGGCCCCGTTTTTATGGGGTGCCATTTGACTATTTTACACAATTTCGAAATATCTATAATTTTATTATAGATATCTATCAATCAAATTTTAGATACCAATAATTTTAATTATTGATATCTCCAAGTATCAATATTGTTAGATGTTATAAAATGTAATCAATGATATGTTATATATATTTCTTGATATCTATAAATTTGTTTTATGATATCCATTATTCTTGGCATATAAAGATAGCTAAAATTCCAATTGTAGATATCATTTAAAAAGATGAATTATAGATATCACAATTTTCAGTAATGGATATCAGAAAATATATTATGGATATCAATAAATGTAATCATTGATGTCCTTAAATGTTCTTCAATATTTGTTATCCATAAACCAAATAATAGATACCTATAATTGGAATTATAAATATCCCTTAACACATACATGTAATAGATATCATTAAATTTATAATGGATATCTAATATTATATATAGATATCTAGTCATAGTTAATGTGGTCCTATATTTTATTTTAAATATCTGCAAATTAAATTATAGATATCTATAAATCAAATTATAGATATCTATTAATCAAATTATAGATATCTATAATCAAATTTTGGATATCTATAATCAAGTGATATATATCTATAATTAACATTATTGATATCTATAATCATCAGTATTTTTTGATATCATTAAATGTAATCATTGATATGTAACATATATTTCTTGATATCTATAAATTGGTTTTATAATATCCATTATTCCTTTGCATATATAGATATCATAAAATCATAAGTATTTTTATATCATTATATGTAATCATTGATATGTAATATATATTTATTTATATCTATAAATTGGTTTTATGACATCCATTATTCCTTTGCCTATATAGATATCTAAAATCAAATTATAGATATCAATTAAAAGGCTGAATTATAGAAATCACAATTTTTAATAATAGATATCATACAATATAATTGGGCCTCGTCAAGCGATTTTGGTACTTATCGCCTATGCGAGCAGCGAAGGTTCAGGCGAGCCTGCGCATCCGCGCAGTCTCGCCAGAACCTTCGCTGCTCGCTCATACAAGCAATGAATCAAAAGGAACCTTCAGACAGAAAGCTATATCCCTGGCCCCTCTGAATGGCTGGGCATGCGCAGTTAAAATCTGTCATGACGGAATGCTCGAAGACACAAATTCGCTTGGCGGGGCTCATAAAATATATTATGGATGTTACATGTAGGGTTACGACGTCACGCAAACCCGCTTGCTGACAAGACTACCAAGGGTGATCTCTGACAGATGAACGGGCAATTGTAGGGCAAGGCACAAGAAAGATGCTATATACAAGACATAAATTATTTGAGCCCCGCCAAGCGAATTTGTGTCTTCGAGCATTCCGGCATGACAAATTTTAATGCGCATGCCCAGCCATTCAGAGGGGCCAGGGATATGGCTTTCTGTCTGAAGGTTCCTCTTGATTCAGTGCTTGTATGCTTGTATGCTTGATTCAGTGCTTGTATGAGCGAGCAGCGAAGGTTCTGGCGAGACTGCGCGGATGCGCAGGCTCGCCTGAACCTTCGCTGCTCGCATAGGCGATAAGTACCAAAATCGCTTGACGCGGCCCATTTAATAATAACTATATACAACAGACAATACCAGCACTTAACACTATATTTGTTTCTACATTTCACGGCGCTTGCCCCGAAGGCAAAACTATGGTTTGTGCTCGGGACTGTGGCGTGAAAATTATATAGAAATAACACAAAGTACACGAATACAGGAAAAACGATGTAAACCAAAGAAAGAAAATGTGCCGGCAAAGAAGAATAAGTCCACTTTTGGTGGACTTACGTCATATCCTTTTTGCACTTGTATATCGATTGAGGAAAACGAATTCATATCAATTCAATGTCAATTATCAACTATTTTGACATCACCATTTTTGGTTATGTTAATTATCAAATATTTTGACATCACCATTTTCGGTCATCTTAATTATCGAAATTCAGAAGCCTTGAGAAGCCGGTGATGACAACCACCACTGCAGTCAATAGGGAAGATCGCCTCTTATAGATAATTGTGGTCTGGGCGGTCCACAATCTGGGTTTAGCCCGCCCCTGCTGGGCACTACCACCTTATGGTCCGTTGTCAGACTGATGCCTGCTCGTATAGATCAGGGAGCAGAAGATCGCTCCACCTCATCAACTCCCAACATAGAATGCCTACAAACAATAATGAATTACTAAAATACGGTCTTTGGAGCTATATGTTACCATGGCAACCAGAATTCTAATCCGATCAGCCGGAAACTCTTATGCAGCCTTTCTCCTTACATGAAATTTGATCAAGATGGGCCATGAGGTATCAGAGATATACTTATTTGACAATGTGGACGGACGACGACGGGCGACGACGGACGTCGGAGCTTTGGCATACTATAAGCTAACCAATGAGCATTCGACTCAGGTGACCTATTAAGTGATACTGTTCAAGTGATTTTAAAGTTATCTTTCTACAATATTCAATGTATCACTGTGCTGTTCATAAAATAAAGACACGGGGAAAATGTTAAGAAGATCACTTAAGAAAAAGATCAGCTCTAAATGTGATTTGTTGAGTAATAAATCACAGTTTGGAGGTCAGTTGTAAAGTAGATCAAATCACGTTCGCGCAGCGAGCGTGATTTGTCTACTTACAACTGACCGACAAACTGTGATTAATTACTCAACAAATCACAAACTAGAGCTGATCTGTTTCGATTCTAACAGGCTGAAAATTGGCAAATAATTCTGTTGTTTCCTTCAAAATCTCACAATTTTTCGCAATTGTTAGAAGATATCGACTGAAACACATGTATTTATATTCTTTTCTTACGTTTTCGATACGAGAATATGACGTTACACCGTCTAACATCAAAGGATCTGCGATTGATGTCATAAACTGGTAGTGATTTGTTGTAGAATAAAACACAGTTATTTTCCATTGCCTATATAGGCGCGATGTGTTAGAATTAAAGTACGCAACGTTCACACAACGTTGTTGCACTGTCGCGCCATTTTAGTGATACCATTTCGTTGTTATGTTCCTAGACATCCTGTATAAAGGTATGAACCTAACACAACGCTTTATAGTTTTCTCCTGGAGTCGCACACATGGACCAGCATATTCTGCTAGACACAAGCCCAGAAGATGAACTGAAGGACTGGATGAGTTTCATACTCACGGAACTGGAACACTGCGTGGAGGAGACCGAACGTTTCCCTAAATTGACTATAAATGCGCCACAAAATACCTGTGCAATTATAAAAGAAGTTTTTTATGTGCTTAAGAAGATACTGCGAAGAAGAAGATATGTGCTTAAGAAGATACAGACTCAATAAAACCGAGTCTGCTATTTTCGTTTATTTGGTGTATTCTTTGCTTCCAAAGGATCTAACTATTCGGAACGTATTTGTTAGGCCTTCAGGCTTAAATACAGATTTCGGAATCGGTAGCTCAGTCGGATGCGCGTCTGACTGGTGATCAGGAGGTCGCGGGTTCGATACTTGATGGGGTCGGCAACATTCTTTCATGAAATCTTTTCTACGGTCTTTCTCTCCCTCCAGCTGATTCAAGAAGGGCAGTTGTCAGTTTCTGGGGAAAGAATGTGCACTGTACTGGTTAACCGCTTACGTATAATAGAAGTGGAGGCAATGATCAGGAATCGATACAATCAACCCACAGCTCCCATCAGAGACAGAGACACCAACGGGAAAGACACACAAACATGAAACAACAGACCCTAATGGAAACACCAACAGCGGAAAGCCAAAAGGACAGTTACTTTCCCACAAAATAGCCAAAAGGACAGTTACTTTCACACAAAATCACTTTCCCACAAAATCGCCAATAGGCTATCCAAAATAAAATAACATAAGCGACACAAACACCCAAAGACAAACCATAACAAAAATAAACCGCGACAGAATATAAGCCTGTCCAGGAAAAGTGTGGATAGGTAAACTGACCCGCTCAAAAATGTCCTAAATAGTGTTGACTGGGCCGTTAAACTCCAACACATATCAAAACAAACGAAACGCTTTATTCCGCGATCCAATACACACAGTTTGGATACACTGCCATTCTCCTTTTTGCTAGATACGCCTTTTTATACAGTGTAGTTAGATGTAACGTGGACAACATCCCATCTAATCTTCTGAGTAGAAGTAAAACAAAGATCAGGAATCGATACAATCAACTTGCTCCACCCATCAAAGACACCAAAGGGAAAGAAACACAGACATGAAGCGACCAGACCATAATGGAAACCTAAACAAAGGAAGGCCATAAGGACAGTTACTTCCCCACAAAATGGCCAAATGGCCAAATGGCCATCCAAAATAAAAAGACACAAGAGATACTCACAGTTAGTAACAAACAACAACATAAATAAACCGCAACAGAAGAAAGGCCTTGGAACGGTCAGTGGAAAGAATTCCACTTGGTGTGTGTGTGGGGGGGGGGGGGGGGACCGCAACAGAAGAAACGCCTTGGAACGGTCAGTGGAAAGAATTCCACTTGGTGGGGGTGGGGGGGGGGCTTAAATCGATTTTACATGGCCATAATCCTCGCCCTAACCTTTGTCGCGGTATACACTATTTTTTTTTTGTTGTTGTTGTTCAGTCCGCATGAAGGCTTCCTAACTCATCAGTGTAACATTTCCGAGAACATACAAATAAAAAAAAAACTACAGAGATGAAACAAGGTTGAGGACTCGACAGCATACAACAACAGAATTGCTGGAGCAAAAGAAAACAAACAGTTAGACTCCGAGGGTTAGTCCTAATTCGGTCTGCGTGAAAAATGTCTATTTGGGACAGATCGGATTGTTCATGAAAGGGTCACATGCCCTTTATTCTCCCTTAGATTAATAACGGGGAAAATGTTGTCCCGGCGATATCAACTTAAATATGAGCCAGCGCATGACAAAACCTACAATAAGACATGTGCGCCCAGCGAAGACTCAGATCAGCTTGCGCATTCGCGCAGTCTGATCAGAGTCTTCGCTGTGCGATCTAAGGATAACTTAGGACACATTGCGCCTTCATGCAGCAAGAGAAGTCTCTGGTTAGACTATATGGCTGCACAGGCTGATCTGAGTCTTCGATGGGCGTACGTCTTATTGTAGGTTTTGTCGTGCGCTGGCTCATATTTATTTATTTATTAGGTAAGCAGCAAACGTTTACTGTTGTCGGAGGATAAATAGACAGTGACATAAAAGAGTACACCACCACAGGTAGGTTTGACAGGTTGCACCGTTATCATTATCATACCCCCATTGGCTGGCAAGACAGACTATACCGTTGTAATTATCATTACCGAATCGTCGTTACCTTTTGACAAGTGGACAATGCTTAATTACCAAAACATTCACTGACGTCACTTTCAACTTATCTTCCGACAACAGTAGGTAACTTGCCCTTTAGTCTTCCATAGACTAATAATTGGGAAAATGTTGTCCTGGTGATAGCATCTTTATTATTTATCAGTTAGAACAGCATTTAACGTGAAGGTAACTTGCCCTTTAGTCTCCTATAGATTTATAATGCGGAAAATGTTGTAAATGTGATAATCAATTTGTTTTTTATCTGATCCTCAACAACTGTGAAGGTAATGAGGACAGCCGTACAGTCTTGGACTAGTTTGAATTTTGGGCAGATTGGGAGAGTTATTTGCCCTTTAGTCTCAATCGACTAATAATAGGGAAAAATTAATGTTGCCCGCGTAATAAACATTTTGTTTTGACTGGATTCTCAACAAACTTGCAGGTATTGAGGACAGATACAAAATCTAGGACAAGTTCAGTTTTTGCCAAGTTAGGACTTTTGGCATTAGAGTTACCTGCCCTTGAGTGCCTCATACACCTAGGAAAATGTTGTCCGGGTGAAAGCGATTTCATTTTTGATGGCATCTTTATCCAACTTGCAGGTATTCAGTGCAACCTCTCTGGACGCATTTGATTTGGAGGCAGATAGGATTATTTATATTAGAGTTACTTGTCACAGACATATAATGGGGAAAATATTGTCCGGGCAATCTTGAAAATGTTTGAAAATTGGACAGGTCAGATCATTTGCGTGAGACTTACTTGCCCTGTAGTCTCCTAGCAAAATGTTGAATGACAATTACTTCATTTTTACGTGCTCAATTGAGCTATTCTGATAGGCCAGTGCTCCGCCGTCTTTCGTCTGTCAACAATTGACATTTCCTAAACCACTGGGTCAATTTAGACCTAACTTCACAAGACTGTACAGGTACTAACTGAAAGTTTTTCAAAGATTGGGAATCCAAGCAGAACTATGGTTGTCATGACAACAAATAGGGGAAAACCAGCAAAACCCTTTCCAAATCTTCTCGTCTGAAACTAGAAGGTCCAGCTCTTTGTTAATTGTAGCTTCACCTGAGTGACAATTACCAAAGTTGTTCTAATTATAGCCCTGTGGTAAAAAGTGGCCCCGCCGTAGGATTCACTTGTTTTACATAGACTCTTACAGGGAAAACCTAAAAGGATCTTCTCTGAAACCAGAGGACCCAGGTCTTTGATATTTGGTATGTAGCTTTATCTAGAGGACCTCTACCAAGATTGTTCAAATTATAGCCCTAGGGAAGAAATGGACCCGCCATGGGGTTGACGTTTTATATAGACCCTTATAGGGAAAACCCTTAAAAATCTTCTTGTCTGAAACCAGAAGGCCTAAGTCTTTGATATTTGGTCCCCATTCCGGGGCCCACTTGTTTTACATAGACTTATATAGAGAAAAACCTTTAATGAGCTTCTCGTCTGAAACAAGAAGGCACATGCCTTTGATATTTGGTACACAGCTTCGTCTACTGGAGCTCTGCTAAGATTGTTTAAATTTTAGCCCTGGTGCCAAAAATGGCCCCGTCCAAGGGCCCATATGTTTTAAATAGACTAACATAGGGAAAACATAGATGAGCTTGTGTTTGTGTATTTTGGAGTCCATTTTGCGCAGAACATATATAAGCGGTAAAGTAGTACACTGCACATTCTTTCACCAGAAACGGACAGTGGAAGGGTGAAAATGACCGTAGAAAAGATTTCATTAGCAATCTCTACGAAAGAATGTCAGGTGAGCTATACAAGAGGGCCCAAAATATTAACGCCACATTATGGCTACGAGATGGGGAACAAGGTTTTAAAGCAATTTGACCTAGTGACCCAGTTTTTAATCCGACATGACGCATTCACTCTGGAACCAGATAGCTTCAAGGTAAACATTCTGGTAAAGTTTCATAAAAATTGAAGCAATATTATGACCTGTATAGGGTGAACAAGGTTTTGAAGAAATTTGACCTAGTGACCTAGTTTCTGACCTGACATAACCCATCAACCCATATTCAAACTTGACGTAGCTTTTATAAAGACAAACATTTTGATAAAGTTCCATTAGACTGAAGCAATACTTTGGCCTCTGGAGGGTGAACAAGGTTTTAAAGAAATTTGACCTAGTGACCTTGCGTTTAACCTGACATAACCCATATTCAAAATTGATATCTTGGATATCATCAAGGCACATATTCTTGTAAGGTTCAATGAAGATTGAAGTAAAATTATGACTGCTAGAGGGTGAACAAGCTTTTAAAGAAATTTAACCTTGTGGCCTATTTCTTACCTGACATGGCCCATATACAATTTTGACCTTAATATCATCAAGACAAACATTCTGGTAAAAGTTCAATGAAGATCGAAGCAAAATTGTGGGCTCTAGCGGGTGAACAAGGTTTTAATGCAATTTGACCGAGTGACCTAGTTTTTGACCCGACATTACCCATAGTCAAACTTGACCCAGATATCACCAAGGCAAACATTTTGAAAGTTGCCTGAAGATTGAAGCAAAACTTTGGTCTCTAGTGAGTGAACAAGGTTATAAAGAAATTTGATATATTGACCTAGTGGTTGACCCGACATGACCTATATTCAAATCTGTTCCAGATATTGACAAGACAAACATTCTGGTAAAGTTTCATGGCCAGAGGATGAACAATGTTTAAAAGAAATTTGACCTAGTGACCTAGGTTTTGACCCCACATGATCCATATTCAAACTTTACAGCGATAATATCAAGACAAACATTCTCGTAACGTTTTATGAAGCAAAACTGTGGTCTCTAGAAGGTGAATAACATAAATATGTTGATGACAAGCGACTGACGCCGGACGTACGATGGACAAAAGGTGATCACAATATCTCACCTTGAGCACTTCGTGCTCAGGTGAGCTAAAAATCCATTTAAGCTCCTTGGATAGCCATTTGGACATTTTATGGCAAAGTAACTGAAATGAAGATATTTTGATTGTTACAAAGTTGAAGTTTCTTAATTGCAACTATGACATAGTGAACTAGCGAAAATTGATCAGGCAGTTTGAAGTCGTCTCTCTTTCTGAAATATTTCAGATATCAAATTGCAATATGTCAGAAACTAATAAAGATAATATAGTTTCACTTTTCTGAAGCAATGTGCTTTAGGTTGTTACTGATTTCAATACCGTCAGGTGATAAATGGGCCCTAGGGCTGGCTAATCGGAGCTGAAAGATAATCGATTATCAGTCATGTCATTGTGATCGACAATCCATTAGTAATCACTGAAGATTTGGTCATAATTTTACCTGTCTGGCTTTCTGTCTGAGCATGACACTTACCAACTGTTGTAGTTTACCATATGTATTTGAACAGACAGGCCTGAGCAAACAGTGTAGACCCTGATGAGACACGGCGTCTCATCAGGGTCTGCACTGTTTGCTACTCATCCAGCTATTTTAGCCACAACTTTGGGTATTAAATTGTACTAATCAAATAATCGATTACAGGCAAAACATTAATGATAATCACTTTTATGGAATTTATCGATCGATTAATCGATTATCTGATTAATCGTACCAGCCTGATAAATGGCCTTTAAAAGGAAGAGTAATGCTAGATAATGCCTACATGAGAGTCGACGCTCATAATGAATGAATGTGAACCTTAGTCAACTGCAAGACTACCTCTAACTCTTTGAACTAGAGGCCCAAGTGGGCCAGTATCGCTCACCTGGATGAGGACGATCATACATGGCCTTGGTGGCTATCTTGTCTATCGTATCACATTGCCTTTAGCAATCCTGAATCTGCATATTGTCTTAATGCCTGAACAACTTAGTCTGATTTTGGATTCAGGAAGAAACAAGGAGTTTAGCAATTCTGAACCTCCATGCTGCACACATTGTCTCACACCGTCTTACAGCTTAATCAGTCTAAACGCCAATGAGCAAATGTGGTTTAAAGGTTTTCAAGATGGCTGCCATGCCACACTGATGCCTCTCATCAAGTCCAGTCTAACTTCTGACTTACAGCTTGAGACGAGGTGTCATTTGAAGAATTTCAAGATAGCTGCCATGATGGCCACTTTGGATATCAAACGAAACGGTTTTAGCAATCCATAATCTTGCCTCCCTACAAGTTCCAACTCAGTTTCAACTGAAGTTGCTATTGCCCAGACATTTCCCCACAATATGTCTATGGGAGACTAAAAGGCAAGTGACTCTCACGTGTATAGTCCGATCTGCCCCAAAACAAACAGGTCCAAGATTTTATGCCTGTCCTCATTATCTGTAAGTCTGATGAAGATTCCATCAAAAATGAAATTGCTTTTATCTGGACAATATTTTTCTAAGTGTATGAGGTCCTCAAGTATAAGTAACTCTTATGCCAGCCAAATGCAAGCTTGTCCTAGATTTTATGTCTGTCCTAATTATCTGCGAGTTTGATGAAGATATATAAAAAAAATAAAAAATAAATAAGCCAAGGTCTACCGGACAACATTTTTCTGCAAGCTTGGTTTTTGTTTGATTTGATGTTCGACGTTCCCATCAACACTATAAAGGTCATTTTGGAGACGTTGCTTCTAGTTTTGTGGGACTTTTACCCGATATTGAGATGAAATGACATCTCAAGCCCTGTCGCCCAATGAAACCAATAAGGTTTGTAAGCATGGATGGCCCGACTTGCACCGCTTTGCCTGGACAGGCTTATATTCTCTAAGCGGTTTACCAGTACTCGTGTGCGGTCGGATTTAGCTCTGCGTGGAAGCATAATGCAGCCAATTTATTTATTCAAGCCTCGGTGGGCTCAGCAAGCTTTGTATATGAATCCAGTGTCGAGCAGACAACACTATCCCGATTATACATATATGGAAGACTAAAGTGCAAGTACCTCTTATGTGAATAATCCAATCTGCCCAAATTCAAACCTGTCCAAGATTCTTTGGCTCTGCTCATTACCTACAAGTTGTATGAGGAGCCAATAAAAAAATTCAGTCACTATCGCCAGAACAACATTTTCACCAGATTATGTCTATGGGAGGCAAAAGGGTAGGTAACACTCATATGAATAGTCCGGTCTGCTCCAAAGACAAACTAATCCAAGACTATATGGTTGTCCTCGTTACTTGCAAGTTAAATGAGGATCAGATAAAAAATAAAGTTACAATCACCCGGACAACAATTTCCCCATTGCATGTCTATGGGAGATAAAAGGGCAAGTAACTCTCATGTGAAAAAGCCCAACTGACCCAAATTTGAACTCGTCCAAGATTTTATAGCTGTCCTCATTACCTACAAATCAAATGAGGATCAGGTCAAATTTAAAGTCACTTTACCCAATGTATGTCTATGGGAGACGAAATATTATGTGAAAAATCCGATTTGCCCCAAGTTCGAACTCGTCCAAGATTTTATGGCTGTCCTTATTACCTACACGTTTAATTAGGATCAGATAAAAAATAAAGTCTCTATCGCCCGGATAACATTTCCCCATTATATTTCTAATGGAGATGAAAGAGCAAATGGCTCTCATATGAATAATCTAATTGGCCTAGATGGCCTAGATTTTATGGCTGTCCTCATTATCTACAGTCGAGGATCCGATCTAAGTGGCTATCGCCCGGACAATGTTTTTCCCATTATATGTCTATGGGAGACGAAAGGGAAAGTAACTATTATGTGAATAATCCGATCTGCCCAAAATTCGAACTCGTCCAAGATTTGATTGCTTTCCACATTACCTACAAGTTTAATAAGGATCAGATCATAAAGGAAGTCTCTATCGCCCGGACAACATTTTCTTAATTATATGTCTCCTATGAATACGAAATCGTCATCTGATCTGCCCAAAAATCGAAATCGGCCAAGATTTTATGACTGTCCTCATTACCTACAAGTCGAGGATCCGATCAAAAATAAGGTCGCTATCACCTAGACAATGTTTTCCCCAATATATGTCTATGGGAGACGAAAGGGCAAGTAACTCTCTTGTGAATAGGCTGATCGGCGTCAAATTCGAACTCGTAGCTGTCCTTATTACCTACTAGTTTAATTAGGATTAGATACAAAAATAAAGTCGCTACCACCCGAACAACATTTTCGTCATTATATGTCTATGGGCGACGAAAGGGCAAGTAGCTCATGTGAATAATCCGATTTGCCCCAGATTCGAAGTCGTCCAAGATTGTATGGCTGTCCTCATTACCCACAAGTTTAATGAGGATCAGATCAAAATAAAGTCCCCATTGTCCGAACTACATCCCCCCCCCCCCCCCATTATAAGTCTATGGGATATTAAAGGGCAACGTCTCTCACATCAAATTCGAACTTAGCCAAGATTTAATGGCTTTTCTAATCACGTACAAGTTTGTTGAAGATCTGATCAAAAGTATTTAGTATCTATCGCCCGGACAATATTTTCCCCATTACAAGTCTATGGGAGACTAAAGGGCAAGTAACTCTCAATGAACAATCCGATCTGCCCCGAATTCAAACTTGTCCAAGATTCCATGGCTATACTCATTACCTACAAGTATGTTGAGGATCCGATCCACAATAAAGTTTCTATAGCCCGGACAACATTTTCCCCATTTTATCATATGACGTCGCGTCTGAGAGTGTAATAACGCCATGTATTATTTTCGATAATCCACTAGTGGATTAAATATGCAAATTAGCCAGATACGTCCCGTAACGTTACATGTACGGCGTCCTTAACGACGTCGCTTTTACTAACTGCTGAATATTGACATTTTTGTAAACAAACATGAATAAAATGGCTTTTAAATGTCATATGATAAATAGAATCTTGCATTCGTGCTCATGCATTACTGAATTTAGTAAACTCGTTGAGGAAAAGGGATAAAATGCTCGGCAAAGCCTCGCATTTTATCCCTTTTCCTCAACTCGTTTAATAAATTCAATAATACATGGACACTCATGTTAGATCCTCTATGTAAGTCTATGGGGGCTGAAAGGTCAAGTAACTCTCACACGAACAATCCCATCTGTTCATTATACGAACTCGTCCAAGATTTTGTGGCTGTCCTCATTACCTACAAGTCTGTTGAGGATCAAATCAACAATAAAGCGTCAATCGCCCTGACAACATTTCCCCAATTATAAGTCTTGGGGGGATGAAAGGCCAAGTAACTCTGACACGAACAATCTGATCTGCCCCCAAATTCGAACTTGACCAAGATGTTATGGCTGTTCTCATCATATACAAGTTTGAAGCTAATCCAATCAAAAATAAAGCGTCTATTGTCCGGACAACATTTCCCCCAAAATAAGTCTATCCGGGATGAAAGGACAAGAAACTCTCAAAAGAACAATCCGATCTGCCCCAAATTCGAACTCGTCCAAGACTGTGTGGCTGTCTTCATTACCTGTAAGTTTGTTGATGATCAAACAAAAAATAAAGTGTCTATCGCCCGGACAACATTTTTTCCACTATATGTCTATGAGAGAGGAAATGGCAAGTAACTCTGATATGAATAATCGGATCTGCCCAAAATCCAAACTTGTCCAAAAATATATGGCTGTCCTCATTATCTACAAGTTTGAAGCTGATCCAATCAAAAATAAAGTTGCTATTGGTCGGACAACAAAACGTTAACAGCGGACGGACGACGTACAACAGATCACGACATAAACTGACCTAGAGCAGATCAGCTTTGCTCCAGGTGAGCTAATAATCCAAAAAGATATTGAAAAGATCCCTAGATTCCTCATCATATTCCTCCGTCTCAGACTTTGATTTTTAAGAGGCATTAGCAGCTATCCTAGTAGATTCTTAATCTATCTTCTCGGATAAGTTGTTGGAAATTACTTTTTTGTCTGCTTTGACTCTTCATCTAATCCATCATATTTGGCCGAACTTTTAACTCATAAGACCAATCACGACAATTGTCGTCTGCTTTATAGTCTGCCGGCTACTTCAAAACTCATTTTTGAAGACGCCAATCACGACAATTGTCGTCTGCTTTATAGTCTGCCGGCTACTTCAAAACTCATTTTTGCAAGCAGTGTAGACCCAGATCAGACTGCAGTCTGATATTGGCCCAAACTGTTTGCCTATTTGCAAAATTATACTTAAAAAGTTTACAAAAAAAAAAAACAGACGACAAAAGCAGACGATATTTTCAGGTGTAGTTTTTCTCGGCGCCTTTAGGGTTAAAAACTGATACACAAATACTTATAAAAGTTACAAGGTTTGATTTGCCTCGATTCATCACGAAAACACGCCTATATAATTTTGACCCCCTTGAACCTCACTTTTATATAGTAAAACTGGGGTTTACAGGGGGATGCCTAAACCTTATTTTTTCTTATTTCTATTCTAAAATATAGATTGTGGGTACTCGTTAGAACCGCGGTTCTAGCGAATACCTACAACCTATGCCGGCCTCGGTAGCTCACTCGGATGCGCGTCTGACTGGTGATCAGGAGGACGCGGGTTCGATACCTGCCGGGGTCGGCAACATTCTTTCGTGGAGAGTAGTCATGTAAACTTTTCTACGGTCATTGTCTCTCTTCCGCTGGTTCAAGAAGGGCAGTTGTCAGTTTCTGGCGGAAGAATGTGCATTGTACTGGTTAACCACTTACACGTAAGCCTGTCCAGGAAAAGTGTGGACATGTAAACTGACCGGCTCAAAAAATGACATAAGATGTGTTGACTTGGCCCTATATCTCCAAGATACACACACAAAAAAAAACTCTAGTTTTATCAGAAATAAGAAAAAAATATCACACTTTTTCAGCTTACAAATTTCGTTTTCTCGGTGGTTAAGTTTAGAATGCATTTGTATAGGCGTGTTTTCGTAATGTACCATCCCTGCAGGCACAAAACGTTGACTCAACGTTGAACTAACGTTGAAACAACGTTTTCAACGTTGTTTCAACGTTGGTTCAACGTTGAGTGCCTGCTGGGATAGGCGTGTAAGCAGAATATATATTCAGTGGGATTATACATAGTTAGAATAGTTACATACATGTACTTGTCGCTGGCTTGAAAGCTGGAAATGAATTGTTTTGTTAACCCTTATCTTTGCTGAATATTCATTTAAGCCACACCCATTTCTGTCTATCAACCAATCAAATTACTCGATGTAATTTATTCCTACAAAGCCATAAACTTATTGTCAAACAGTGTAGATCCTGATCAGATGGCTTCTTCAGAAGCCATCTGATCTTGATCTGCACTGTTTCCAAAGATAGGGGTTGTCGTGAACAGCAAGATAAGGGTTAATATGGATGAAATCTGACCTGTACAAATGAATTGGTTATGACCTGTGCAAGAACCTGTAACAATGTTTCATTAACCCATTGTAGGCTAGTGGACTCTTTTATTGCTATATGTTAGACAAGTCCATTTGTCATATAAGGGGTGTCAATCCTATTTTTTTTATTCTATTTATTCTAGTTTTGACGGAAAACTCTGTTAGCAAATAGTGCAGGCCCCGATCAGAGGCCTGCACTGTTTGCCAAGTTATCCCTTTAGGGGTTTTCCGCATGCAGTGGGTTAATTTTCTTTGGCATCCTCCTCTGCGTAGGGAATTCGAGTTTATCCGTCAGGCAAGTAGTCATTACCCAGCAGGCACATGACGTAATTGTGACGTCACATTAACGTCGGTACAATACGTCACGTCAACGTCGGTGCAACGTCCGTCGGTGCAACGTCATGGCGTTGCACCGACGTTGCATTGACATTGCCCTCGCGACGTGTGCCTGCTGGGTACCAGCCTGTTTCGCTTCAATAATATTGGTATTGACAGTTGTTTCTTGGTTCGAATTTCCATTATCCCAATTAGCTGTTACTCTCATTTATTTTATACATAGCAGTGAAATCAATGCATATCTGAAACAAATAAAAGTGATATTTTCACAGTGTGAAAATAACATGACCGTGTTATTTCACAGTAGCAGCCCGGACTACTTTTCTCTCCAAAATCTATAAAATAATTCTGTAAAATGCCTTGAAAAGCACTTTTTGTACTGTAAAAATGCTCTATTCAAAATGGCGATCTGCTTTTGTTTTGAAAGTGACAGTTGTGACGTCTTGTGACGTAAGATCCGATTGATCAATTACAGTAAGTGTCCCAAAATATTATATAATAAAAAGAAAATTTACTTTTTTTTCGATAAATATCAAAAATATTTCATCTCGTGTGTTGAAAACATCAGAATTTTCACTCGTGTTTCGCAATCGTGAAAATTCTGATATTTTCAACACACTCGATGAAATATTTTTAATATTCATGTCAATAAAGTAAATATCCTCTATTTATTTTCGCTTCTGGCTCATTTTCAGCATTTCCCCTGGTGTGTTTGGTATTGCAGATTCATCTTCTTCCTCTTCTTAATCGGCCCTCGCCCATCGGGGCTTGAAGAAATAAATGGGCTGCATGGTGCTTCCGCGCAGAGCTGAATCCGACCACACACGAGAACTTGTAAACCGCTTAGAGGATCTAAGCCTGCCCAGGCAAAGCGGTGCGAGTCGGACCGTCCATGCTTATAAACTCTATTGGTTTCATTGGGCGGCAGGGCTCGAGATGTCATTTCGTCCCAATGTCGGGTAAGAGTCCCACAAAATTGGAAGCAACGTCTCCAAAATGACCTATATATTGTTGACGGGGGCGTTAAACATCAAATCAAACCAATCCTCTTCATAATCTTCTCCAAGCTTTATTGCAATAACATAATGTTCCAATAAGATTTCTTTATGCGCATGCCAGACTGCCATCACGTGAACAAGTCCGTGAAATGAACAACCCCTTATAGAGAAAACTGGGGTTTACGGGGGTATACATTATTTTTCTTATTTTCTGCTCCAAGACATAGGTTGTGGGTACTCGTTAGAACCGCCTCACTGAGGCGGTTCTAACGAGCACCCGCAACATATGTTTGAAGTAAAAATAACAAAAATATCACTGATTTTCATCAGAAAAGTAGCCATTTTGGAGGTGTGAAAAATTGCACTATGTTGCACGGGTGTGTTATCGTAATGACTGTTTCCTGCAATTATGAAAATAGATGCAATTTAATTTCTGATTATCAAATATGTAAAATAGAAGTGAAGACAAAGGTCATCTGGAATCAATACAATTAACCTATACCGCCCATCAGAGACACCAATGGGAAAGAAACACAACCATTAAATATCTAGAGTAGAAGTAAAACAAAGATCAGGAATCGATACAATTAACTTACTCCATCTATCAAAGATACCAAAGGGAAAGAAACACAAACATGAAGCGACCAGACCATAATGGAAACCTAAACAAAGGAAGGCCATAAGGACAGTCTCTTTCCCACAAAATGGTCAAATGGCCATCCAAAATAAAAAAGACACAAGTGATACACACAGTAAGTAACAAACAACAACATAAATAAGCCGCCACAGACCCTAGTGGAAAAATCAATAGCGGAAAGCCAATAGGGCAGTTTCTTTCCCACAGAATGGCCAATTGGCTATCCAAAACAAAACAGATATAAGCCATACAAGAGAAACCATAACAAAAATAAACCACAACAGAAAAGCCACGTTGGAACAGTCAGTAAAAAGAATTTCACTGGGGAGCTTAAATTAACTTTACGCGGCTGCAATACTCGCCCTTGATTCCGTCGCGATTTAGACAAATAATTTGTCCAGTCCGCATGAAAGCTTCCTGACTCACCAGTGCAACATCTCCGAGAACACAAAAATCAAACCACCACAGAGATGAAACAACGGTGAGGACTCGGCAGCAACAAACCACTGAAATGCTGGAGTAAAAGAGAACTAGCAGTTAAACTGCGATGGACCCAACCAGAGACAGAGCATCAAGTACCAACCACCAGTACATAGGTAAGCCTTTACGCTGTCACCGTCATAGAATCTGAGGCCTGACTAACCGGCATGCACTTAAAGACGAAAGCAAAGTTATCACCCCTGCTTTAGCGCATTTTTAACAGAAACTGTGATCGACCATGGTAAAATAAGGCCTATGAAAATAATATAAGACAGATGACCAAATACTTAGAACAGTAAACAAGAAGCCAATGGGCCACTATGCTTACCAGAGCTCAGGGAGGGCGGGGGGGGGGGTGGGGCACTGGCAGCCATGTGTTTTAATAAACCATGGAACCCCGGCGCCAAAGGACGCTACAGATGTCAGCCTAGTGACCTAAGAGGTCTTATGTTGCTTTCAAGAATGTGTTGTTGCAAGACAACAGACGACAATAGACAACTGCAAATAGGCCTAAATCAAATGGCAGATAAAACATTGTTTGAGGAATATTTCTGTGAACGTATCACAAAATACCTTGAAAGGCATAAATGTCATTTTTGAATTTTCCCCATTTAAGTCTATGGAAACGCTTAGCTTGCAAAGAGCCAAATTCCATAAAAAAAAAACAACACTAAACCTTTAAAGGCAAATATGGTGAATATGTCCATAAAGTCTACACCTCACAGAGCCTATTGTTTATTTTATGAGAAGATGATTTTTAAGTCTCTCTCTCTCTCTCTCTCTCTCTCTCTCTCTCTCTCTCTCTCTCTCTCTCTCTCTCTCTCTCTCTCTCTCTCTCTCTCTCAACCAATAAAAAGAGCATTTGACCTAATAGAAGATTCCTTAAAGAATATATTTATGAAAGTTTTGCCCAAATATCTTGGCAGTAAATGCAAATTTTCAATTTTCCCTATTACAAGTCTATGGACACTTTAAGTTGCCATAGCAACCAAACTAAAAAGCCGAAATTCTTATGGAGAAAAACACAAAACGTATTAAGGATAATATGATGAATATTTTTTTAAGTATATTTTTTCTAGTTTTTGCATTTTGGTTTCTGTGGCAACCAATAAATTGAGCAGTAGGCCTAAAATCACATTGCAGATAGTAGTTTGCTTAAGTAACAATTCTATGAAAGTTTTGTCAAAATATCTGCAAAGGCCTGACAGTTAATGTCAGTTTTTCAATGTTCCCCATTATAAGTCTATGGAAACTCTAAGTTGCCACAGAACCAAACTAAAGGGTCGACTTTTATAAAAAGAAAAAAAACAAAAAAAACAACAACAACAACACCAAATCCGTTACGGCAAATACGAGGGTAGGCTGAAAAGTTCTGAGCCTGACCAAGATCCAATGGTTTGTCCATGCTGAAAGTGCCTTATTTTTCAACATAGTCTCCCTTCCTGTCCACACACTTCCTCCAGCGATGCTGAAGTCCTTGGATCCCAGTGTTATAGAAGGTCTCATCTTGGTACCTGAAAAAAAAATTCTCCACAGTAGTTATCACCTCCTCGTCTGACCGATAATGCTGCCCAGCCAAGTGCTTTTTCATGTTTGGAAACAGGAAATAATCTGATTGAGCTAGATCAGGTGAATACGGAGGGTGATCGACAAGTGTGAAGCCACTGTCATGCACGGCAGCCATTGCGACAACCGATTTATGAGCAGGCGCATTGTCCTGATGCAACACGACCCCTTTTGTCATTTTTCGGGGTCGTTTAGCCTTAATTGCTTTTCGCAATTGTTTTAGTAGATCTGCATAATACTCCCCATTAATTGTTCTGCCCTTTGAAGGTAATCTATGAACATTATGCCCTTGGCATCCTAGAACACTGATGCCATCACCTTCCCTGCAGAGGAGACGACCTTTGCCTTATTTGGAGGGGGTGAGCCAGGGTGCTTCCATTGCATGGATTGTCTTTTGGTCTATGGCTCAATGTGATGAACCTAACATTCATCCTGTCAAGAAAACCATCTTGGTCTGCTTCAAAAATAGCCAAGTTGGCTTGTGAAAGGTTCCGTCTGGTCAACTTTTAGTCAGGCGCCAAAAGCCGTGGCACCCATCTGGCGGAACCTTCGACATTCCTAATTCACTGTGTAGAATGTTCTCTACTCGTTCACGGGAGATGCCAACAGTGTTAGCTAACTGATTCACAGTTAAACGCCTGTCATCCATCACGGCCCTGTGCACTTGGCTGATGGTTTCCTCAGTTGTTGCCTTTGTGGGTCGTCCACACCGGTCATCATCTTCAAGGCTGTCCTTGCCCATCTTAAAATTTGCTGCCCACCTTTACACGGTTGCATACAAAGGAGCATCATCCTCTAATGTAGCAACCATATCGGCATAAATGTCCTTAGGAGCTAACCCCTTTTTATGGAGATACTTGATGACACCACGATGCCAGATTTTGTCCATTTTCTCAAAAACGTTCTAGTATCAATTTTCAAAGTCTAGAATTTCTACGTTATTGCAGGCAAACTTGAACTCATTTGAGTCAAATCAAGTAATCAAGGTTTGGATTTAATGAATACAAAATTTCATGGCTCTTCGATGCCTGCTTCTTGGTCAGGCTCAGAACTTTTCAGCCTACTCTCGTATGGTGAATATTTCCATGAAGTCTCAGCCTCATAAAACAAATGATTTCTGAGACGATAATTTATAAGTTTTTTTTTTTTTTTTTTTTTTTTTTGTCGCTTTTTATGGGGGGGGGGGCATTTTGTTTCCATGACAACCAATAAAAGTGAGCAGTTGGCCTACAATCATATGGCAGATAGATGATTGCTTAAAGAATATTTCTATGAAACTTTGTTCAAACTATCTGCAAAGGGTTGGCAGTAAATGCATTGTTTTTTAATTTTCCCCATTATAAGTCAATGGAAACTTTCAGTTGTCATAGCAACTAAACTGAAGAGCCGAATTTCATAAAAACACAAAACCTGTTGAGGCAAATATGGTGAATATTTTCATAACGTATCAGCCTCATAGAGCATATAGTTTCTGAGGAGAGGATTTTTATGTATGTTTTCTTTTTCTTTTCTTTTTTTTTTTTTTTTTTTTGCAATTTGGTTTCCATGGCAACCAATAAAATGAGCAGTAGATTTAAAATTATATGACAAATAGTAGATTGCTTAAGGAACATTTCTATTAGAGTTTTGTCCACATATTTGCTAAGGCTTAGCAGTTAATGTATTTTTTTTTCTATTTCCCCCATTATAAGTCTATGGAAAATCTAAGTTGCCATAGCGACCAAACTAATGATCCAAATTTCATAAAGATACCCAAACTTTTAATCCGCCAGCCCAAGGGTGCTACAAATTTTGGCCCAACTGGCCCAGTGTCTTCAGAGGAGATGTCGTTTGAAAGAGTTGACGTACGGGGAACGACGGACGACGACAGACGACGACGGCGGACAACAGTCTAACCTTAATGCTCCCCCGGAACCTTCGGCTCTGGTTAGCTTAAAAAAGGATTGTCAGGTGGACTGGAGATTTGAGCAATTGTGGTTGACAGTGGCCCATGGAATATTTCTGTGATTTTTTTTTTTTCAAATCAGTCTAGCTATATAGTAGTAGAAGTCATTTTATTGGTTCTTTTTTTTTTTTTTTTTTTTTTTTTCAATTCTGGTGGCTATCATGTTCAGTGGAGCGAAAGGATCTTGAGCAATCTCCTGGAACATTCCTTCGAGGAGGATGCTTTCAAAAGTTCCCTATGACAAGACTGAGCTGACTTGTATGTCATCTGTGCACATTGAGGGTCTGGTCCTAGTGCACCACCTTTACCCGATACTAAGTCGGTCTGATGACACCTACATAACATTTGCAGACTCCTCATGTAAAAAGGTACTATTATTCATAAATCAGTGTATAAATACCCCAACCTGGCCGAGAAATTGTCGCGATGATCAAACTGGGCAAGCTTGATGATGATCTAACCAAAAATGTGGCCCCAATAGTGTTCACAGCGTTTTTCTATAATTTGACCTACTTACCTACTTTCTGACCCGACATGACCCATATTCAAACATGACAGAGATATCGTCGATATTATCAATCTGAGCAACACTGATGATGACTGGTACAAACCTGCAGCCAAAAGAGTGTTCCCAAGGATTTTCTATGATTTCACCATTGACCTGTCTAAAAATATGTTCTAAGAAAGGGCTATCCTTTGAAAGCAAGGAATACACGACAGAACTGAAAAAATATGGAATGTACATGTCTTCTGGGCAAGACTAGCTATTTTCGGCCAATTAGGCCTCACCAGTGACCCTCGAGTATTTTCAAAATTCCACAATGGAATCATGAAAATTTTAAGATGAAAAATTGTGATATTTTTCTTATTTCTGCTGAAAATATAAATTGTGGGCACTCGTTAGAACCGCCTCGATGAGGCGGTTCTAACGAGTACCCACAATCTATATTTTAGAGCAGAAATAAGAAAAATAAGGTTTACCCCTGTAAACCCCAGTTTTACTATATAAAATTGGGGTTCAAGGGGGTCAAAATTATATAGGCGTGTTTTCGTGATGGTCACCCCGCGGCAAGAAGCACTTCCTCCATCGATGTTCCAAGGCTGAAAGTCCGTTTTTTTTTATTTGTTTTAAAATTCAGTCTCTTTAAAGTCAATCCACTGTCTTAAATTCTTTATCTGACCGGAAGTGGCATCCATAAAATTCTTTCTTCAAGTTCGGAAACAAAAAGTAATCACTGGGTGCCAGATGGATGGGGTAAGGGTTTGAAACCGTTCCGCTTCATTGCGTCCACAGAAACTTTGCAAGTACGGACGATGGCATTGTCATCTTGCGACAGCACATCTTTTGTAATTTTCAACGCCTTTTCTTTACTATAGCTGCACGTAACTTAAATTGTCTAAAATATTAGCATAATAGTCCCCATCAATAGTCTGGCCATGAGGAAAATAGTCCACCAACAGAACCCCCTTGCTATCCCAAAACACAGTAGCCATGACCCTGCCAACTGAAGGCTGAGTCTTTAATTTCTTTGGACCTGGTGAACCGTGACTAGTCCATTGTTCACTCTACTGTTTAGCGTTTAGTCTCAGGATCATAGTGATGGGTCGAAGATTCGTCTCCGGTAACAATCATTTCAAGAAAGACTTCCGGATCAGAGTCATATCTTTCCAAAACTGACCCAGACACGGAGTCTCGGACAGCTCGATCTTTACTAAGGCATTTTGGCACCCAACTAGCTAATTGCTTCCGTATTCCCAGCCTTTAAAGTAAAATGGTAAAAACGCTACCCCTCAGATACCTCCAAACTTCTAGCCCCTTCTGAAACTGAAACTTGCATTTGCCTGTCCTGCTTTATCAGTTCCCCTAGGTTTTCACTTGAAACGTCATCAGTAGAGTTCACATGTCTTCCACTATAGTGCTCGTCTTCCAAAGTTACCTGACCACGTTTAAAATCAGCAACTCAATTTTTAACAGTTGAATATGAAGGAGCAGTCTTTCAATAAACTTCACACAATTCCTCATAAATTTCATGGGGCCAGTTGTTCCAAGCATCGTTAGCTTAACGAGCTCGTAAGTGGTCATATTGTTAACTCTTCTAGCAAGTTTAATATGTAAAATTTTGGTATTTTTGCTGAAAAAATATTAGCATATTTGCCATATTTAATGACCAAAGTTTTAACGATACGTTAACTAACGACATCGTTAGTTTTGAACAACTTGCCCCTGGTTCGTCTTCTTAGCTTTTCAGTGCTCTGTACTCAATTTGTGAAGAAAATTTATCAACACTGACCATGTTATTTTACCTCGCACGGACGGACAGTTAAAATTTTATGTAACGACATTTAAGGCCTTGATGTATATGTGAAAAGCGTGCACCTGTCACCGGTCAGTAAGGCGGTTACTAATAGGCCAGTTAAATATTGAACGACCCTCGTATTGACAAGATATTCGATCTGAGCAACTTTGATGACTGGACCAAAACTGTGGTGTCAAGTGTTCACAGGGATTTTCTATGACCTACTTTAAACCCCAATGGCCCATATTTATCCCCCCTCTTTAGCATCGGGGGATATTGTTATCGTCTCCGTCCGTCTGTCCGTCCGATATACTATCTCTCCTAAACCTTTAATCAGAACCCAACCAGATTTGGTGGTTGGGTTGCTTACATAAGTGGGATGTGCAACGGTACATTTATTTTTGGCCATACACGCAGGGGCCCTTTGGAGGGTCAAAAAGTCAAAGATCAATAAAATTCAATTCCAAAGTCAATTTGGTAGATTTTGGTAAATACAGTAAAATTCTTAGATCTCGACCACCTTTGGGACTGTTCAAAAGTGGTCCTTAAGACCACTTTTGAAAAGACCAAAAGGTGGTCTCTGACCAGATGACACGGTATGCATAAAAGACAAAGAAAGAATAACTGCAACCTACTAAATAAGCTTCTAAAAGCAGATTAGTTTTAATTTTAGGTGGTCTTAATAGCAAAATTTTCATGTATGCACCTGTTTTTCTTCTTGGATGCAGTCTGGTCAGTATATTTGTGTTCGCTACACGGATAGCAGCACAATACCTCTTGTTTCTCTTTTTTAAGTGCAATACAGTTAGGGCTTGCTAATCGGGGCTGAAAAATAATCAATTATCAGCCCTGGAATTGCGATCGATAATCGATTAGTAATCGCTGAGGGTTTTGTCATAATTTTACCTATCTGGCTTTCTGTCTGAGCCTGATTCTTACCATATGTTCCACTTTACCATATGTATATTTGAACAGACATGCCTGGGGTAACAGTGTAGACCCAGATGAGACGCCGCAGTATGCGGCGTCTCATCAGGGTCTGCACTGTTTGCCACTCATCCAGCTTTTTTAGGCATAACTTTGGGAAGTTAATTGTACCTATCAAGTAATCGATTAAAAGCAAATCAGATATGATAATCATTTTTGTGGAATTTATCGATCGATTAATCGATTATACGATTAATCGTCTCAGCCTTAGATACAGTAAAAGACCACCTTTGGGACTCTTCAAAAGTGGTCTTTCAGACCACTTTTGAACAGTCCCAAAGGTGGTCTCTGACCAGAGGACATTGTATGCAGAAAACACAAAGAAAGAATAACTGCAACCAACTGATTAAGCTTTTAAAAGCAGAATTAGTCTTAATTTCAGGTGGTCTTAATAGCGGATTTTGACTGTCTTTGTAGATTGATACTGCCAGGTTTTCTCATGTGACTACTGACTTCTTTTTTTTTTCTTTGTTCATTTTTCCATTTATTTTTATTCAGAACGTTGAAATTAAATCTTATCATAATTGGTTCCTATCCTTAGTGAAGTTTCAACTCTTTCTTTCTTTCTTTCTTTCTTTCTTCTTCTTTCTCATCTGAAAACTAAAATTTCATTAGGGTGCATTCCTTTCTCCCTTCCTAAATCCTACATAACCTACAATCTCTTGTGTTATGACTCCTGTTTTTGTTATGTTTTTGCTTGGCATTTTCGTTAATATTGGCCCACTGTTTACAAAATAAGCACATCCAAACAACACATATGCAGAAAAGCCAACGCGTACTCGCAGTCTGATCGTTGTCTTTGTTATTAACTAACTATTGAAAGAGAAATGAAAGAAATAGCACTTTATACAACAAGATGGCATGGTGGTCCTATTTCGCTCACCTGAGCTAGGAGCTGAGCTCACACTTAATATTTAAGTTTCACAAGGCAGATTGCTTAAATAAGACTTTGTATGAGTTTTTGGCCCCAGGGGTATTATTTGAACACTCTTGGTACAAGTCTACTAGAGAGAGCTACAAGCCAAATGACCGTAAAAATATCAGGGCCTTCCGGCTTTTAGACAGAGTGATTTTAAGGCTGTCCCAATATACCATAAGACTTATGATGCCAAACAAGTGAGCCCAGAGTGGGACCATTTTTGGACCCAAAGCTATAATTTGAACCACTTTAGTAGATGTCCTCTAAATGGAGCATGCTAATTAATGGACTTCTGGTTTCACACAAGAAAATGTTTACAGGTTTTCCCTTTATAAGTACAGTCGAACTTCGGTGGCTCGAACACCATAGGGACCTCTCAAATATATTCGAGACAGGGGTAGTTCGAGCCACTGAGCGTGACTGCCAAGACGCATAACGAGATACTTTTGGACACCTTTTTCTGAATTCTATAATGAAAATGTATGTTGTGTATACTCATTAGAATCACCTCATTGAGGCGATTCTAATGAGTACATACACCATACATTTGTAATATACAAGACGAAAATCTCCGAAATTACTCCGCCTATTTCTTATATAGAGGATTTCCCTAGGGGCTTGGGAACGTGTTCGACTCAGCCATGGTAAACGAGCCATCGGTGTTCGAGCCATCGAAGTTCTACTCTATATGTAAAACAATCGGACCCTGCAACTGGTTCATTCCTGGCCCAAATGTTATAAAGTAAACAATTTCGGTAGAGGACCACTAGACGAAATCACATGCCGGACACCAAATGCATGGGCCTTCTTATTTAAGATTTTCAAAGGTTTTCTTTATATTTGCCAATTTGTTTTTGGTTCCAAGGCTACAATTTGAACAATATTGCTAGAATTTCCCTGGATGAAGCTCTGTTCCAAAAACTTAAGGCCTTCTGGATTCAGACAAGAAGAGTTTTGAAGGGTTTCCCTTTAAGGGTCTATGTACAACAAGAGGACCCAAGGACGGCGTCGTTTTTACCCACAGAGCTATAATTTGATCAACTTTGATACAGGTCCATCAGGCGAGGCTACATACCAAATATCAAGGTCCTGTGCCTTCAGGTTTTAGACAAGAATTTTTTTAAAAGGTTTTCATATAAAACGTGGGGCACAGAGCGAGGGTATGTTTTGCCCAAAGGGCTATAATTAGAACAATATTCGCACGTGGGCCAAGATGACCCTGAATCGGTCTTTTTAAAGAATCCTCCTCATCACAATGGCAAATCTCCCTCATGCAGTAATAACACGTGGGATAGCAGAACTAGCTTGGTACAAGAAAATGATCGAAACCCGTACCTTGTTATTTTTTGTGTGTTGAGGTTTTACTTCCCCATCAACACTATTTAGGTCATGTTCATGATGATGTTCTACATGTATCTATCTACTGTTACTGTGTTCACTCACATGTTACCATTAGCCACAGGTGTACATTATACACGCTCCAGGTTTTGCAAAATGAAAGCCTACACAGTTCCAATCTTCTGTTCAGTCAAAGATGAGCCGCGGCAGGGTCGACCGCTTTCAGCAGTGTCAGAAAAAGAAATCGAGATTGTGAAAACGGCACTGGAAGATGCGCGGTACACTGTGGAAGAGATAAGGGATTTATATGGAATGAATTCGTCGGCGTATTTGATATATTGAAAGAAGTGCTTAAGCGTAAGAAGGTTTGTGCTAGGTGGATTCCCCATCTTTTGACACCTGAACAAAAGGGAAAAGGCGTCAGAACTTCAAGCAAAATATAAGGATGCTGATTCCAGGAGACTCAGAGATAAAGGAGATGAAACGTGGCTTTTTTAACCCGACTGCAATGAAAACAATAAAGTTTAGGTAGGTGAAAATGGAGAAATACCTCAAATCTCGCGGAGAAATAAGACTTCAAGACGTGATATGTACGCTCTGTTTTTTAGCTCACCGTCACGTAGTGAAGAGGTGAGCTTTTGGGATCACTTTTTGTCCGTCGTGAGTCCGTGCGTGCGTCCGTCCGTACGTGCGTAAACAATTTCTTCGAACGACATCTCCTCCAAAACCACTGATCGGATTTTGACCAAACTTCACAGGAATGATCCTTAGGTGGTCCCCTTTCAAAGTTGTTCAAATGGTTCTGGTCCGTTGCACATCTAGGTCACAGGAGCCAAAAATAGATTTTTTCACCGAAAACTTAAATAATCTTCTTCTCTAAAACCACAAGGCCAAGGTCTTTAAAATTTGGTATGAAGCTTCATCTAGTGGACCCCTACCAACATTGTTCAAATTATAGTGCTGGGGCTAAAAATGCCCCTGCCCCGGGGTCCTTTGGTTTTACTTGGGCTTATATAGGGAAAATCTTTAAAAATCTTCTTCTCTATAACCGCAAGGCCCAGTTCTTTGTTATTTGGTATGAAGCTTCATCTAGTGGACCCCTACCAAGATTGTTCAAATTATAGTGCTGGGGCCAAAAATGCCCCCGCAATTGGGCCCTTTGGTTTTACATGGGCTTATATATAGGGTAAATCTTTAAAAATCTTCTTCTCTGAAACCGTAAGGCCCAGGTCTTTGCTATTTTATATGAAGCTTTATCTAGTGGACCCCTACCAAGATTGTTCAAATTATAGTGCTGGGGCAAAAATGCTCCCGCCCCGGGGCCCTTTGGTTTTACATAGACTTATATAGGGAAAATCTTTAAAAATCTTCTTCTGTGAAACCACAAGGCCTAGGTCTTTGATATTTGGAGTGAAATTTCATCTAGTGGACCTCTGCCAAGATTGTTCAAATTATAGCCCTCGGGCCACAAATGCGCCCGCCCCGGGGCCCTTTGGTTTTACATAGACTAATATAGAGATAATCTTTGAAAATCTTCTTCTGAAACAGCAAGGCCCAGGTCTTTGATATTTGGTGTGAAGCTTCATCTAGTGGACCTCTATCAAGATTATTTAAATTATAGCCCTGAGGCCAAAAATGCCCCCGCCCCACAAGCCATTTGGTTTTACATAGGCTTATGTAGGGAATATCTTTAAAACAATCTCCTTCTCTGAAACCGCAAGGCCCAGGTCTTTGATATTTGTAGGAAGCTTCATCTAGTGGACCTTTGCCAAGATTGTTCAAATTATAGCCTTTGTTGATATTTGGTATGAAGCTTCATCTTTTTAGACGTCTCTCAACATTATGCACATTATAGCCCTGGGGTTAATAATGGCCCTCCCCGGGTCCCACTTGTTACTCTATGGATCAAGTGAGTGATCCAGGGCCATCATGGCCCTCTTGTGTTTTATATTAGGATCACTTTTTGTCTGTCATCCGTGCGTAAAC
Organism: Lucinisca nassula; assembly: GCA_963580285.1. NCBI lineage: Eukaryota > Metazoa > Mollusca > Bivalvia > Lucinida > Lucinidae > Lucinisca > Lucinisca nassula. The sequence goes on from OY757023.1 coordinate 77,097,593, forward strand.
AATTTCTTCTAACGACATCTGCTCCTAAACCACTGATCGGATTTTGACCAAACTTCACTGGAATGATCCTTAAGCGGTCCCCTTTCAAAGTTGTTCAAATGGTTCTGGTCCGTTGCACATATAGGTCACAGGAGCCAAAAATAGATTTTATTCACTGAAAACTTAAAAAATATTCTTCTCTAAACCGCAAGGCCCAGGTCTTTGATATTTGGTATGAAGCTTCATCTAGTGGACCCCTACCAACATTGTTCAAATTATAGTGCTGGGGCCAAAAATGCCCCCACCCCGGGGCCCTTTGTTTTTGCATGGGCTCATATCGGGAAAATCTTTAAAAATCTTCTTCTCTGAAACCGCAAGGCCCAGGTCTATGATATTTGGTATGAAGCTTCATCCAAGATTGTTTAAATTATAGTGCTGGGGCCAAAAATTCCCCCGCCCCGGGGCCCTTTGGTTTTACATGGGCTTATATAGGGAAAATCTTTAAAAATCTTCTTCTCTGAAATCGTAAGGCCCAGGTCTTTGATATTTGGTATGAAGCTTCATCTAGTGGACCCCAATAAGATTGTTCAAATTATAGTGCTGGGACCAAAAATGCCTCCGCCCCGGGGCCCTTTGGTTTTACATGGGCTTATATAGGGATAATCTTTAAAAATTTTCTTCTCTGAAACCGCAAGGCCCAGGTCTTTGATATTTGGTATGAAGCTTCATCTTGTGGACCCCTACGAATATTGTTCAAATTATAGTGCTGGGGCCAAAAATGCATCCGCCCTGGGGCCCTCTGGTTTTACATGGGCTAAAATAGGGAAAATCTTTAAAAATCTTTTTCTCTGAAACCGCAAGGCCCCGGTCTTTGATATTTGGTATGAAGCTTCGTCTAGTGGACCCCTACCAACATTGTTCAAATTATAGGGCTGGGGCCAAAAAAGCCCCCGCCCCGGGGCCCTTTGGTTTTACATAGGATTATGCCTTCATGCGGACTGAACAAATTATTTGTCTAAATCGCGACGGAAGTAAGGGCGAGGATTGTGGCCACGTAAAATCGATTTAAGCCCCCCAGTGGAAATTTTCCACTGACCGTTCCAAGGCGGTTCTTCTGTGGCGATTTATTTATGTTGTTGTTTGTTACTTACTGTGTGTGTCGCTTGTGTCTTTTTACTTTGGATGGCCATATGGCCATTTTGTGGGAAAGTAACTGTCCTTATGGCCTTCCTTTGTTTAGGTTTCCATTATGGTCTGGTCGCTTAATGTTTGTGCTTCTTTCCCTTTGGTGTTTTTGATGGGTGGCGTAAGTTAATTGTATCGATTCCTGATCTTTGTTTTACTTCTACTTTGTATAGGGAAAATCTTCAAAAATCTTCTTCTCTGAAACTGCAAGGCCCAAATTCTTTGATATTTGGTATGAAGCTTCATCTAGTGGACCCCTACCAAGATTGTTCAAATAAGAGTGCTGGGGCCAAAAATGCCCCCGCCCCGGGGCCCTATGGTTTTACATAGACTTATATAGGGAAAATCTTGACAAATCTTCTTCTCTGAAACCACAAGGTCTTTGATATTTGGTATGAAACTTCAGCTAGTGGACCTCTACCAAGATTGTTCAAATTATAGCTCTGAGACCAGAAATGCCCCCGCCTGGTAGCCGTTTGGTTTTGCATAGACTTATATAGGGAAAATCTTTAAGAATCTTCTTCTATGAAACCACAAGGCCTAGGTCTTTGATATTTGGTGTGAATTTTATCTAGTGGACCTCTATCAAGATTGTTCAAATTATAGCCCTGGGGCCAAAAATGTCCCCGCCCGAGACCCTTTGGTTATACATAGACTTATATAGGGAAATCTTTAAAAATCTTCATCTCTGAAACTGCAAGGCCAGGTCTTTGATATTTGGTGTGAAGCTTCATCTAGTGGACCTTTATCAAGATTGTTTAAATTATAGCCCTGAGGCCAAAAAATGCCCCCTCCCCGGGGCCCTTTGGTTTTACATACACTTATATATAGATAATCTTTGAAAATCTTCTTCTCTGAAACAGCGAGGCCAAGGTCTTTGATATTTGGTGTGAAGCTTCATCTAGTGGACCTCTACCAAAATTGAACAAATTATAGCCCTCGGGCCACAAATGCCCCCTCCCTGGGGCCCTTTGGTTTTACATACACTTATATATAGATAATCTTTGAAAATCATCTTCTCTGAAACAGCAAGGCCAAGGTCTTTGATATTTGGTGTGAAGCTTCATCTAGTGGACCTTTATCAAAATTGTTTAAATTATAGCCCTGAGGCCAAAAATGCCCCCACCCCGGGGCCATTTGGTTTAACATAGGCTTATGTTGGGAATATCTTTAAAAAAAATCTTCTTCTCTGAAACTGCAAGGCTCAGGTCTTTGATATTTGGTGTGTCGCTTCACCTTTTTAGACCTCCCTCAACATTATGCACATTATAACCCTAGGGTCAATAATGGCCCTCCCAGGGGCCCACTTGTCACTCTATGGATCAGGTGAGCGATCCAGGGCCATCATGGCCCTCTTGTTTTTGACTGCGATGGAATTGTGGCCCGAGTAGCTGTGTCTGAGAACAAGAGTGTCAAAGGATCATTTTATAAAGAAAACGTGCTTTCTGCTGTAGTGGATCACTATGTTGCAAAGCGCCCACGTGCAGGGATCCGTTTGCTTCCTGAACACGCCCCTGCTTACAGATCATCTGTGTTGATAGAATATTTGGAGGAGTTGAACATCAAAACATTACCACATCCTCCATGCAGTCCAGACCTTTCTACCTGTAATTTCCGGCTCAACCAATATATTAAAACATATCTGCGAGGACGTCGTTTGAAAAATAGAAGTGAGTGAGTGAGTGTTTGAGTTTTACGTGCCACCGACAGCCAAGGTCATACCGAGACGAGACCTGGGTTAAAAAACTCAACCTAAAGTCTGGAGAAGCCCGGGATCGATCCTGCAATCCCTGGTGTACAAAAATAGAAGTGAAGGCAATGATCAGGAATCGATACAATTAACCCACAGCTCTCATCAGAGACACCAAAGGGAAAGAAACACAAACATGAAACAACTAGACCCTATTGGTAACATCAATAGCGGAAAGCCAAAAGGACAACTGTTACTTTCCCACAAAATGGCCAGTTGCCTACCCAAAACAAAATAATATAAGTGATACACACACTCAAGGACAAACTATGACAAAAATAAACCGCGACAGAAGAACCGCACCAACCAACATTACATTAAATTAGATACTCTCTAATTCTCAGTAGGCCTTTACGCTGGAACCGTCATAGAATCTGTGGCCTGACCCGGCGGTATGCAATGAAAGAGGGAAGCAAAGTTGTCACCCGTGATTTGGTTACCACCATACATGCAGTTTGTCGTATAACATTTATGTTGTACCCTGTCTTTTTATACCGAAGAATGATTTTACGAAATTGGGTGCTGAAGTCATTGCATTTATATATTTTTTCTAAATGTATAAACTAAGTCACCATAAAATTCGGGTTCCGATAGACCTTACTGCAGAAAAGATTTAAATCCAACATTGAATTTTGAAATGAAAGCCGCCATGCCTTGGGTAGTGCTTTGTTCCAGTGTATGAACAGTATGCTCCAAAACGGCTTCAAAATGCATTTTTTGAGTGGATAAAAAGATTTGAAAAGTGCGCACATGTCAAGACAGAATACTTTGAGGGACTCCACTAGTTAGTTTGGACCAGGTAAGCCTTATATTTACAAGCCGTGCCCACTACTAATACTTTTCAAATGCCCCGAACATTCCTATGAAGTCTAATTGAAATTAGCGCCAGCGTATAGGAATAGGGGGAGTTGTTTATCTAGATTCTTCTATTTTAAGCTATGATGGCAATCTTCTTCAATGAAATGAACGATTTCAGCTATTTTGTTAGGAAGCCATCTATGCAACGTTCCTGTGAAGTTTGAATCAAATTGGTTCAAGGGTTAAGAAGGTGTAATTTTAAGCAAATCGTTGGGTTTTTCTATATTTAGCACTGGCCACCATTTTGCTCATCAAAGTGGAACCATTTTAGCCTCATCAGAGTGGAATCATTTTAGCTATTATAATAGAAGATAACTTAAGCAAAATTCCTGAGAGGTTTGAATTAAATTGACCACATGGTATATGAGGAGTTGTCTTAAAAGATTTCTTTTTATTTCAGCTCTGGTGGCCATTTTGTTCATCAGAGCATAACCATTTATGCTGTTTGGGTAGAGGGTCGTATAAGCAACACTCCTTTGAAATTTAATCGAAATAAGCCAAGAGGTATAGGAGTAGTTGTTTTAAGTTTTTCCTATTTTTAACTTCAGCAGCAATCTTGCTGGTAAACCGCTTAGAAGGACTAAGCCTGTCCAGGAAAAGTGGTGCAATTCAGACCTTTCATGCATATAAACCTTGTTGGTTTCAGTGGGCGGCAGAGCTTGAGATGCCATTTCATCTCAATGTGAGATGCCATTTCATCTCAATGTCGGGTAAAATTGGAAGCAACGTCTCCAAAATGGCATTCATTGTGTTGACAGGGGTGTTAAACCTCAACTCGGACAAAAAAACCTAGGCGACATTCCTTCGAAGTCTGAATAAAATTGGTCCATGGGTTTAGGATTTGGTATTTGAAGTAAATTGGCGTTTTTTTTTCTATTTTTAGCTCTGGTGGCCATTTTACTTATCAGAGTGGAACCGTTTAAACTATTTTGACAGAGGGTGATCTAAGCAACATGCCTGTGATGGTTGAATGAAATTGACCCAAGGGTATAGTAGGAAATCTTGTTTAAGTAAGGATTTATTTGTATTTAAGCTCTGGCGGTCATCTTGTTCATTGGAGCAGAAAGAATTAAGCTATTTTAGCCCAAGGTTTTAGGAATGAATAAAGAAATCGTACCGCGCGATATACGACGCACGACACACAACACAAAAAAGACATTGATCGATCACAAGCTTGAACTTTACCAACATTTTGTCAAGGTCACAAGTGTTTTGAGAAAGTTCGAACTTGCTTAGTCTGAAAACGTGGCCTATGCTGTTCACAGGCAATTTTGACAATCCAGGGGATATAAATCTGCCATTGCTGCTTCAGTCTGTCCCATTTCAACCTCGTCTGAGATTTTATCAATGTCATTATTATCAGCAAGTTTCATGAAGATTCAACAGAAAATAAAGAAGCAACGCTGTTCACAAGGCCAATAATGGCCATCTTGATAATCAAGGGGATATAACTCTGCTACTATTGGGCCAATCTGACCCATGTTCGAACTAGACCAAGATTTTATACACGTCGTTGTCATCTGCAAGTTTCATGGCGATCAAACAAAAATGAAGAAGATATGCTGTTCACAGGGTCAAAATGGCCATTTTGAGAATCAAAGGGACATAACTATGGTATTGATGGTCCGATATGATCCGTTTTCGAACTCATCAGAGATTTTATGCATGGCATTTTTATCTGCAAGTTTAATAAAAATTCAATAAACAAAACTGAAGAAGCTACGCTGTTCACAATGTCAAAATGTTGATTCTATTTTTGGCTCCGATGGCCATTTTGTCCAGAGGAGCGAGACCATTTTATTAATTTTGGTTGAGGGTCATACAAGAAACATTTCTGTGAAGTTATTTTGAAATCTGGCCAAGCGGCTTGGATGTCGTTGAAAGGTTGTTGTATTTTTAGCTCTGTTGGCCATTTTGTTCAGCAGAGCGGAATCATTTTAGCAACTTTGATAAAGAGTCACCCAACGAACCATTTCTGTGAAGTTATTTTAAAATCGGGCCTGGATAGGATATGGCGTTTCAAGATTTTTCTATTTTTAGCTCTAGCGGCCATTTTGTTCAGCGTCGTGGAATCAATTTTTGGCAATTTTCGTAGAGGGTCACTGTGAAATAATTTTGAAATTGTGCCAGTGGGCTAGGAGTTAACCAATTTTGTACCGGAAACCCCAAAACGGGTACCCGATCAAATAGTGCAGGCCCAGATCAGGCGGCGTCTGATCAGGGCCTCCACTATTTGCTAAAATTTCAGTCATTTTCGAAATCAATTTTGAAGAAATCACAACCTGACACCCCTAAATTTTGAAATGGACTCCTACTATATATAAGGAAGAAGATTCTATTTGGTACTAAAAGGATTAAAGGTCATTTTGTTCAACAGAACGGAAAGATATTAGCAATTTTGGTAAATGGTCTTCCAAGGTACATTCCTATAAAATGATTTCAGTATCCATTCACCGGTTTAGGAGAAGATGTCATTTAAGTAAATTGTTGACGACGCACGATGGACGCCGGACACACGGTGATCACAGTTACTCATCGTTAGCTGAAAAGTTGAATATATCATATATGATACATTTGGCAATAGAATTAAAATTTGCTCTGATAGCCAAATTTTTAAGACACAATTCATATCTATTTTCTAATAAATGTAATTTCGAGTACAATTATTTCAAATATTGTCAGCTGGTTACGGAGAAGTCGTTTAATAAAGGTATTATTATTTTTAGCTCTGATGGCCATCTTGTTCACAGGAGCGAGTTCATTTTATCAATTTTGTCAGAGGGTCACCAAAGGAACATCCATATAAAATTATTTCAAAATCTGTTCACAGGTTCCCACGTTAAGGAAAGGTCGTTTCTTCACGGAAACACGCTTATATAATTTTGATCCTATTGAGCCCCACTTTTATATAGCAAAACTGTGGTTCACAGGGATAAACCTTATTTTTCTTATTTCTGTTCAAAATATACATTGTGGGTACTCGTTAGAACCGCATCATCGAGGCGGTCCTAAAGAGTCCCCACAATATATATTTTGAGCAGAAATAAGAAAAATGTCACAATTTTTCATCTTCAAATTTTCATTTTTTCAGCGATAAAGGTTACAATGTATTTGTATATGTGTGTTATCGTAATGAAAGCCTTTTTTTTTCAATTTTTTCTTGTTTTCGGCGATTGCCTTGACGATTGTCCCATTGTACTCAAAAGAGTGATTTTTGGCCATACTGCATACAACCTAATTACCGCCAAGAGTCAGCGTGAGGAATAGTGCCCCATATTCAAAGCAGTCAGTTTCAAAAGTTCCCCATAAAATGAAACATGCAGCCGATAGAAATAAATATTAGCCACTTTCAACAAATTAGGCCTCATGAGTGACCTCATATATTCAAGCCCTATTTGAACAAATGAAGAGATTGTTCATGGTTTTATGCATAAAACATACAGGATCGCCAGGAATCTGCACAGCAAATGTTATTGGAATAACCATGCATGATCGTCATTCTTGCATTTTACACGACAAATTGCGATCAAAACGTCCAAGAACTCCATATCAACTCTTCAGATACGACCGCAAAACTAACGATAATGTCCGTTGCGCAATGACGTTCTGACGTCATCATAAAACTTTAAAATGCTACGTTCACGGCGACAACGATATGTCACTCTAACCTAACGTAAACAAAGCAAGGCCTATTTTGTAATATCCGAAGTTCAAAACCCATGGTCAAACAGCACGTAAATTTCATTATTTCAACATGTGTTTTGTTGCTTTAACATGGCTTCTGGCCTAGAATAGTTTCAAACAGCTATGTTCATAGGTTTCTGTGCAAGAATAATATTTTTCAAGCCTGATTTAAACTACCAACCAGGTGCAAAATTCAACTAACGCTATCCAAAGATCGACAATAATCGCCCCATCAGCACTATCACCTGGCGGCCATCTTTTTCATCACAGCGGAACGGTTGGAGCAAATTTGGCAGAGGGTCACCCAAGGAATATTCCTGCAATTATTTTTTTTTTTGAAAAGGGGCCATTGGCCTTGGAGGTGTCGTTTTAAGGTTCTTCTATTTTTAGCTTTGGAGGTCATTTTGTTCAGATGATTTACAGTAGAATTCCGCTTAAAGACCACCCCTATATTAGGACCAATCCGCTATTATGACCGGTTTTTGCCAGACCCAAATTATTTCCCATATAATTAATTGCTATTTATTCCGATAAAGAGACCACCCCGCTATTCAGTATTAAGACCACTTTCAAAAGACCAAATCTGCCATTACTGTTCGCTATTGAGACCACTTTTTGGTCATGTAAAGTTAATTTGTATGTCAGGTATAAAATTTTCCTGTATTCACCACCATTACAACAGGTCTTGGTAATGTTCGCAGTACTTCACACATAATCCCTAAAGGTGTGAATAACAGCAGTTTACCTGTACTAATTTGTGTGTTGTTTTGACAAAATGTGTTATGAGTATCACTATCAAGCCTATCTGAATAAATAGTTTAATAATTTTGGTAAAGTGCAGCTCCGATTTCTTCAGCTATTAAGAAGATTATTTTGGAACAATTGAAATCAGGAATGTGATTTTCATTGGTCTAATGCTGCACATAATTACAAGTTATAAGGAAAAGGACAGAATATATTTACCAAAAAGCAATAAAATGGACACAATACACATAAAAAAAGAATTTAAATCCATCTTATCAACCATATTTTTTTCACCAATTCCATTATTAGGACCACCCCGCTAATAAGACCGTCTTTTAGAGGTCTAGAAAGTGGTCTTAATAGCGGAATTTCACTGTATTTGTTTTATACTGGAGTTTAACGGCTCAGTCGACATTATTAGGTCATTTTTGAGCCAGTCAGTTTACCTATCCACACTTTCCTGTACAAGCGTATACGTAAGCGGTTAACCAGTGCAGTGCACATTCTTTCTTTCTCCAGAAACTGACAACTTCCGTTCTTGAATCAGCGGAAGGGACAGAATGACACCAGAAAAAAGTCCATGATCAAACTCCACGAAAGAATGTTGCCGACACTAGCAGGTATTGAACCCAGGTCCTGATCACCAGTCAGACGCGCGTCCGAATGAGCTACCGCGGCGGGCTTGTTCAGAGGACCGGAACCATTTAGACAATTTTGGTAGAGGGAACCCCAAGGAATTAACATTCCTGTAAAATTATTTCAAAATCCGTTCACCGGTTTAGGCAATGTTTTGACAGACGAGATGACGATTAAATGATTTTCGACTTTTATCTCTGGTTGCCATCATGTTCATCCCAGTGGAACCGTTGAAGCAATTTTGGTAGAAGGTCACCCAAGGAATATTCCTGTGAAATTATTCTGAAATTGGGCCAGTGGCCTAGGAGGAGATGGCGTTTATTTATGTTTTATTATTATTATTTCCAAAATCCTTTCACCAGCTTGGGAGGTGTTTCTTTACTCTTTCGGCACCCTGGTCGCATAATTGCGACAGCCTAACAGAGCGCCCTCGTCGCATTTGTGCGACCTTAAAGGGAAACAAGACGTTTCCCCACGAAGACGTTTCAAAGCTGGTGGCCCCCACCCCGCCCCCACCTAGACGTTTCGCCCCCTTTTTGCACCCCCCCAAGTCGTTTCGCCCCTCCCCCCCCACCCCCCCCCCACAACCAGGCCATTCCCTCTTAGAGATAAAGAAGCTTTATTTAACGTCGCATATTCGAAACAAATAACATAGCCGATAGCTCAGTGGAAGAGCGTCCGCTTCGAGAATGGGAGGTCGCGGGTTCGATCCCCGGTCGCGCCATACGAAAGGCGTGAAAAATGGTACTAGGAGCTCCCTTGGCTGACGCTCGCATTTTCAGGGGTAGGGTAGTCCTAGGAAAATAAATGAAAGCAGCTAAGTATTTGTTAAAGGATACTTTGTTTGTCGCAAAAAAGCTCTACAGAGCTTATGTTATTTGTTTCGGATATGCGACGTTAAATAAAACTTCTTTATCTTTATCTTTTTTTATCTTTTAAGGGAGCTCCTAGTACCTTTTTTCACGCCTTTGGTATAGCGCGGCCGGGGATCGAACCCGCGACCTCCCATTCCCGATGCGGACGCTCTACCACTGAGCTATCGGGGCCGGTTGACGTTTTGTATAAAGATCTTTGAACTGAGGGAGAGAGAGAGAGAGAGAGAGAGTAATTAGGAATTATGAAAAGGGTCACGGGTCGTTTCGCCCGTGAGTCGTTTCGCTCGTGGGTCATTTCGCCCTGGGTCGTTTCGCCCCAATTGAGTGGGTCGTTTCGTCCATATTTATATTTAGGCCCTATGGCATGTTTATTTGCTTTATATTGTAATATCGCCGTTAGGTGCAGCTGGTCGACCTACTGACGACTTCTACGTTAGGTTTGGGCAACTGTTTGAGAAAGAGATACGAGCTCACACTACATTTACAAGCCTTTACAATATAATGTGATTTTATGGGTGTAAAATAACAAATTTAGTTAAAAAGGTGATTTTTCTCATGTATGCTCAACACATAGATTGTGGATTAGAACCGCCTCATCGTCTTTGTTTAACCCATTTGTACCAAATGGAATCTTCCACCCTATATATGGCAGGAGTCCATTTCAAAATTTAGGGGTATCAGGTTGTGTTTTCTTCAAAATTTATTCTGCGCGTCTGATCTGGGCTTGCGCTGTTTGCCAAGGTACCTCTTTACGGGTTTCTGGTACTGAATGTGTTAAGAACAGAAATAGGTAAAAATGTTTACCTGAAAACCCACTTTCCGCTTTAAAAAAATGGGGTCTAGGGGGTCTTCATTGTATAGACTTGTTAACACGATTATTTATTTATTTCCATCCCGTCCGTCCGTACATTCACTGGCCCGTTCGTCCGTCTACCTAAGCACCATTCGAACTATTCAGTTATCGATCGATCGATCGATCGATCGATCGATCGATCGATCGATCGATCGATCTATCTATCTATCTATCTATCTATCTATCTATCTATCTATCTATCTATCTATCTATCTATCTATCTATCTATCTATCTATCTATCTATCTGTCTGTCTATCTGTCCTATCTATCTATCTATCTATCTATCTATCTATCTATCTATCTATCTATCTATCTATCTATCTATCTATCTATCTTATCTATCTATCTATCTATCTATCTATCTATCTATCTATCTATCTATCTATCTATCTATCTATCTATCTATCTTTCTTTCTATCTATGTCCCGTCCGTCCGTGTTTCTACCCACGCACCACTCCGTCCGTTTACCAATCCATCCAGTTTCTCGTTTTTACCCATCCGTCCGTTTACCAATCCTTCCCTTTTGTCCGTTATCTATCTATCTATCTATCTATCTATCTATCTATCTATCTATCTATCTATCTATCTATCTATCTATCTATCTATCTATCTATATATCTATCTATCTATCTATCTATCTATCTACTATCTATCTATCTATCTATCTATCTATCTATCTATCTATCTGTCTGTCTGTCTGTCTGACTGTCTGTCTGTCTGGCTGTCTGTCTGTCCTTCTATCTATCTATCTATCTATCTATCTATCTATCTATCTATCTATATATCTATCTATCTATCTATCTTATCTATCTATCTATCTATCTATCTATCTATCTATCTATCTATCTATCTATCTATCTATCTATCTATCTATCTATCTATCCATCTATCTATATATCTTTCTTTCTATCTATGTCCCGTCCGTCCGTGTTTCTACCCACGCACCACTCCGTCCGTTTACCAATCCATCCAGTTTCTCGTTTTTACCCATCCGTCCGTTTACCAATCCTTCCCTTTTGTCCGTTATCTATCTATCTATCTATCTATCTATCTATCTATCTATCTATCTATCTATCTATCTATCTATCTATCTATCTATTTCTATCTATCTATTTATCTATCTATCTATCTATCTATCTATCTATCTATCTATCTATCTATCTATCTATCTGACTGTCTGGCTGTCTGTCTGTCCTTCTATCTATCTGTCTGTCTGACTGTCTGGCTGTCTGTCTGTCCTTCTATCTATCTATCTATCTATCTATCTATCTATCTATCTATCTATCTATCTATCTATCTATCTATCTATCTATCTATCTATCTGTCTGTCTGTCTGTCTGTCTGTCTGTCTGTCTATCTATCTATCTATCTATCTATCTATCAATCTATCTATCTATCTATCTATCTATCTATCTATCTATCTATCTATCTATCTATCTATCTATCTATCTATCTACCTACCTACCTACCTACCTATTTATCTATCTATCTATCTATCTATCTATCTATCTATCTATCTATCTATCTATCTATCTATCTATCTATCTATGTCCCGTCTGTCCGTGTTTCTACCCACGCACCACTCCGTCCGTTTACCAATCCATCTCGTTTCTCGTTTTACCCATCCGTCCGTTTACCACTCCTTCCCGTTTGTCCCTCCCTTAGAAAAATATAATTGGGGCGATACGACCTCATTGAGGCGGTTCTAACGAGCACTCACAACCTATGTTATGAGGCGGTTCTAACGAGCACTCACAACCTATGTTTTGAGCATTTATAAGAAAAAATATCACGGATTTTCATAAGAAAAGTAGCGATTTTTGAGATGTGAAAAATGCACTATGTGGTACGGGTGGGTTATCGTAATGTTACCTTTTTTTATCCATACCATTAATCACATTGTTTATTTGGGTAAAGTCACTTTACTCATCAATAATGCAATTAATGCGATGATAATGCAATTTTTGCGATCAATGATGAGGTGTGAAAACACGTGCTCTTTGCAAAGTTAAACATCTTGCGAAATTCGTCTACTATCCGGACGGGAAAAAGTGCGCCGTAATGCAAATAAACTGAAGGACAAAGCTCGCGGAACTGGCCAGCATTTTCCTAAAGAAATCATGGAAAAGGGTAAGAAGAGGGCTTTGGTGCAGTGGTAGTGCATCGGATTTGTGATCAAGAGGTTGCGGGTTCGAGCCTCATGCTGGCCAAAGTGTTGTGCCCTTGAGCAAGGCACTTCAGCCACATTGCTTAAAACAAAAAAAAGAAGAAGAAGAAAGTACTGGTTACCACCCAGGAAATCCTGCTCGTAATGCTCAAATGTGAGCGAGTGGCAGTAATAGGAGAGAGAGAGAGAAGCTGGTGCCCATCATGAAAAAGGCGCGGGAAGATGGGCAGGAGGCATAGATTTCTGTTGGCAAAGTGTACATTGACAAGAAGCTCTGGTGCTATAACAGTTAGGCAGTGTTCACAGTTCTCTTTGATAATTAAACATTTTAAGAAACTTATTGCTAAATATACTGGCACCGTTTTCTGCTAGAAGAAACATGGACTATTTTGCTTGATGAAGCCAAATACAGATTCCAAAAATAACAAATTGTATTTTGGGGAGCTTCCCATAAGCATTTTGATAGCAAACTGAACCGGGTTGGGGGTGGGGGTGGGAATGAACAAAAGGTCCGTTCCGGTTATTGCAGGTCCGTTCCGATTATTGGGTCCGTTTCGGTTAGTAAACGCACCCGTGAAGTCAACATTTCGTGTTTCAGTGATACGGGTCCCCCTATTTGCAGACAAGAACCGTCAAGAACCGACAAGAACAGTCAAGAACCGACAAGAACCGACAAGAACCTTTTGTTTGCCTATTTATCATAAAATTTAATTTAAAATGATATTTTAAACTAATTCTGATATATTTCGATGCGATAATATCATTTTTAGACATGCATGAGAGGCATAAAGTTGTCCACATTATTCTCTTGACGGTAAATTCTCGTGTCGGTATTTATAGCAAACGTCAATTTTGTCACTATAGATGACAGCTATGTATGTTCATCATGAACAAACGTGATTGATTATTTAAACAAGAGGACCATGATGGCCCTGGATCGCTCACCTGATCCATAGAGTAACAATTGGGCCCCGGGGAGGGCCATTATTGACCCCAGGGTTATAATGTGCTTATAATGTTGAGGGAGGTCTAAAAAGGTGAAGCTTCATACCAGATATCAACAAAAGACTATAATTTGAACAATGTTGGCAAAGGTCCACTAGATGAAGCTACACAACAAATATCAAAGACCTGGGCCTTGTTGTTTCAGAGAAGAAGATTTTCAAAGATTATCTCTATTATAAGTCTATGTAAAACCAAAGGGCCCTGGGGCGGGGGCATTGTGGCCCCAGGGCTATAATTTGAACAATCTTGGTAGAGGTCCACTAGCTGAAGCTTCATACCAAATGTCAAAGACCTAGGCCTTGTGGTTTCAGAGTAGAAGATTTTTCAAGATTTTCCCTATATAAGTCTATGAAAACCAAAGGGCCCAGGAGTGGGGGCAATTTTGGCCTCAGGGCTATAATTTGAACAATCTTGATAGAGGTCCACAAGATGAAACTTCATACCAAATATCAAAGACCTGGGCCTTGCAGTTTCAGAACAGAAGATTTTTATAGATTTTCCCTATATAAGCCTATGTAAAACAAAAGGGCCCCAGGGCGGGGGCATTTTTGGCCCCAGCACTATAATTTGAACAGTCTTGGTAGGGGTCCACTAGATGAAGCTTCATACCAAATAGCAAAGACCTGGGCCCTGCAGTTTCAGAGAAGAAGTTTTTTTAAAGATTTTCCCAATATAAGCCCATGTAAAACCAAAGGGCCCTGGGGCGGGGGCATTTTTGGCCCCAGCACTATAATTTAAACAATCTTGGTAGGGGTCCACTAGATGAAGCTTCATACCAAATATCAAAGACCTGGGCCTTGTGGTTTCATAGAAGAAGATTTTTAAAGGTTTTCCCTATATAAGCCTATGTAAAACCAAAGGGCCCAGGGGCGGGGGCATTTTTGGCCCCAGCACTATAATTTGAACAATCTTGGTAGGGGTCAATAAGATGAAGATTCAAACCAAATATCAAAGACCTGGGCCTTGCAGTTTCAGGGAAGAAGATTTTTAAAGATTTTCCCAATATAAGCCCATGTGAAACCAAAGGGCCCCGGGGCGGGGGCATATTTGGCCCCAGCACTATCATTTGAACAATCTTGGTAGGGGTCCATAAGATGAAGCTTCATACCAAATATCAAAGACCTGGGCCTTGCAGTTCCAGGGAAGAAGATTTTTAAAGATTTTCCCTATATAAGCCTATGTAAAACCAAAGGGCCCCAGGGCGGGGGCATCTTTGGCCCCGGCACTATAATTTGAACACTCTTGGTAGGGGTCCCATAGATGAAGATTCTTACCAAATATCAAAGACCTGGGCCTTGCGGTTTCAGAGAAGAAGATTTTTGAAGATTTTCCCTATATACGCCTATGAAAAACCAAAGGGCCCCGGGCGGGGGCATCTTTGGCTCCAGCACTATAATTTGAACAATCTTGGTAGGGGTCCACCAGATAAAGATTCATACCAAATATCAAAGACCTGGGCCTTGCAGTTTCAGAGAAGAAGATTTTTAAAGATTTTTCCTATATAAGCCCATGTAAAACCAAAGGGCCCCAGGGCGGGGACATTTTTGGCCCCAGCACTATAATTTGAACAATCTTGGTAGGGGTCCACTAGATGAAGCTTCATACCAAATATCAAAGACCTGGGCCTTGCAGTTTCAGAGAAGAAGATTTTTTAAGTTTTCGGTAGAAAAAAATCTATTTTTGGCTCCTGTGACCCATATGTGCAAAGGACCGGAGCCATTTGAACAACTTTGAAAGGGAACCACCTAAGGATCATTCCTGTGAAGTTTGGTCAAAATCCGCTCAGTGGTTTAGGAGGAGATGTCGTTTGAAGAAAAAGTTTACGGACGGACGGACGGACGCACGCACGCACGGACGACGGACAAAAAGTGATCCCAAAAGCTCACCTCGTCACTACGTGACGGTGAGCTAAAAATATACCTAGCCAACAACAGTTCCATCATTAGATGTTAGCTACGAACGTCCATCGCGGATATGATTTATGAACAAAACAACAACAACGAAAAATTCTCTTGACGGTAAATTCTCGTGTCGGTAAATTCTCGTGTCGGTATTTATAGCAAAAGTCAATTTTGTCGCGAAATGACAGCTATGTATGTTAATCATGAACAAACTTGATTAATTATTTTAAAAAATATACCTTTTTATACATGCATGGGAGTAATAAAGTTGTCCACATTATTCTCTTGACGGTAAATTCTCGTGCCGGTAAATTCTCATGTCGGTATTTATACCAAACGTCAATTTTGTCACTAGAGAAGCTTATAACTTTACTTTAAATTATGAGAATATCTAACATTTTTTTTTTTTTTTTTTTTTTTTTGCGAATATCATATGTGATATACTACTTAGACAACAGGATAATGTAAGTTTAAAAACTTTGCAAATAACATTAATGCTATAACATAGAGAATTTCTCTTACCAGTAAACGCATTTCTTTCTATTCTCAAAATACTAACTTATTACCTCCTAAGCCCAAGACGTCTTTACGTCATCTTAAACTAGGTATTCAAGAATTTCATAAGAAGTTTGTTTTGGCCCCTGCAGACAAGGCCGCTAACAACGTCGTCGTTGTGTGACGGCTCCACTAAGTTAACACGCTTAAGCAGGAGCTTGGTGGTACTAAGGCCTATGAACTTCAGCCTTTAGCTGAAGAGAGAGCTATAGTAGATAAACATGTTTGTCTTTCAGCCACCAAGTTTGCTGTGTGTGTTAACGAAGGCCAAGACAAGCTTCCTACGCTATACTGGTTACCAAAACTTCATAAAAAACCTTACAAAGCACGGTTTATTGCAAATTCTAGCTCTTGCACTACCACTGAACTTTCTAAATTATTAACTTCCTGTCTTATTGCTATTAAAACGCGTGTAATTAGATATTGTGATAAAGTCTTTGAAAGATCAGGAAGAAATCTGTTTTGGTCTATAAAAAATTCGAATGTAGTTTTAAGTATTGACAATATTAAAACTTAAACCCTTTGGTGTCTTTTATGGATGGAGTAAGTTAATTGTATCAATTCCTGATCTTTGTTTTACTTCTACTTTAAATAAATTGAAATCTAGACATTTTCGTGCTTCTAGTCTGTCTACCTACGATTTTTCCACTCTTTACACTACACTTCCTCATAATCTTATAAAAGAAAAGCTTAATGATTTAATTGAATGGGCTTTTCACAGAGAAGATTCTTTCTATCTTGCATGTAATGTCAGAAATGCATTTTTCACTTCTAAAGAGCATAAGAATTATACACTTTGGTCATGTCAGAAAGTGTGTGATGCCCTCACCTTTCTACTTGACAATATTTATATTAGATTCGGTACTAAGTTATTTAGACAAATTGTGGGTATTCCGATGGGTACTAATTGCGCACCTCTTGTGGCTGATCTGTTCTTGTATTGTTATGAAAGAGACTTCATTTTGTCGCTTTCCATTGATAACCAGTCTGAAATTATTGAAGCTTTTAGCTCTACTTCTAGATATTTAGATGATTTATTAAATATTGATAATACCTATTTTGATGGTTTGATCAGTCAGATTTACCCTCTAGAACTTCAGTTAAATAAAGCAAATTCTTCTGATACCGAGGCCCCGTTTTTGGATTTACATCTATCTATTGTAGTCGGATTTGTTTCGTGCAAAATTTATGATAAACGCGATGACTTTGATTTTGAGATTGTAAATTTTCCTTTTTTGGATGGTAATGTTCCTCGTGCGCCATCCTATGGCGTTTATATTTCGCAATTAATTCGATTTGCTAGTGTGCGTAGTCATGTAACTGACTTCAACACTCGTAATAAATTATTAACGGCTAAACTCCTTAATCAGGGTTATCGGTACCATAAACTACGCAAAGCCTTTTCAAAATTTTATAGACGCCATTCTGATTTAATTTCAAAATTCAATATTGGACTTAAATCTCTTCTGCAACAAGGTCTATCGGAACCCGAATTTTATGGTGACTTAGTATATAAATTCAGAAAAATATATAACCGCAATGACTTCAGCACCCAATTTCGTAAAATCATTCTTCGATATAAAAAGATTGGGTACAACATGGATATTATACGACAGACTGCATGCATGGTAGTTAACCCAATCACGGTTGGCAACTTTGCTTCCCTCTTTAATTGCACGCCGGTGGGTCAGGCCTCAGATTCTATGACGGCTCCAACGTAAAGGCTTATTGAGAATTAGAGAGATAATGTTGGTTGGTGCCTGATGCTCTGTCTCTGGTCGGGCTCATCGGAGTCTAACTGTTGGTTTTCTTTTGCTCCAGCATTTCAGTGGTTTCTTGCTGTCGAGTCCTCACCGTTGTCTCACCTCTGTGGTTCTTTGATTTTTGTGTTCACGGAGATGTTGCACTGATGAGCTAGGAGGCCTTCATGCGGACTGAAAAAATTATTTGTCTAAATCGCGACGGAAGTAAGGGCGAGAATTGTGGCCACGTAAAATCGATTTAAGCCCCCCCCCCCCCCCCCCCCGTGGAAATCTTCCACTGACCGTTCCAAGGCGGCTCTTCTGTGGCGATTTATTTATGTTGTTGTTTGTTACTTACTGTGTGTATCACTTGTGTCTTTTAATTTTGGATGGCCATATGGCCATTTTGTGGGAAAGTAACTGTCCTTATGGCCTTCCTTTGTTTAGGTTTCCATTATGGTCTGGTCGCTTAATGTTTGTATTTCTTTCCCTTTGGTGTCTTTTATGGGTGGAGTAAGTTAATTGTATCAATTCCTGATCTTTGTTTTACTTCTACTTTACCGACAAGAAAAATTGCTTGACAGCGTTTGTCAGATTTTGTTTCTTTGAAACTTATAGTCCAAACAAGCAGTTGAGCATATATTTAGATACCGTCCATGTGTATATAACCTGTAGGTTTCATTGGGCGACTGGGCTTGAGATGTCATTTCATCTCAATGTCGGGTAAAAGTCCCACAAAATTGATATCGCTCCTCTTCTTGTCAGTAAATACCGACAAGAGATTCATTACGTTCACAAATCTGTACAATGAGGTGGTTCTAACGGGTACCCACAATCTATGTTTTAGACATTATTAAATATCCATGATATCGCTTCTCCTTGTCAATGAATACCGACAAGAAAATCATTCAGTTATTTGGCGAGAAAGTGTTCTTATCGGAAATACCGTCAAGAGCAATTTACCGACAAGAGACTATTGGTGGCCCCTAGCTAGAATAATATTTCAGTCAATGTTATCTTGTCAACTCCTGGAGCTGTTCCAAAAGTTTCTAAACATATGCTCAACTGCTCGTTTGAACTATAAGTTTCAAAGAAACAAAATCTGACAAACGCTGTCAAAGTAGAAGTAAAACAAAGATCAGGAATCGATACAATTAACTTACTCCAATTAACTTAAGCCACTTTTCTTGTCGGTAAATACTGGTAAGAGAATTCTCTATGTTATAGCATAAATATTATTTGCAAAGTTTTTAAACATACATTATCCCATTATCCTGTTGTCTAAGTAGTATATCACATATGATATTCGCAAAAAAATATGTTAGATATTCTCATTATTTAAAGTATAGTTATAAGCTTCTCTAGTGACAAAATTGACGTTTGCTAAAAATACCGACATGAAAATTTACCGACACGAGAATTTACCGTCAAGAGAATAATGTGGACAACTTTATGCCTCCCATGCATGTATAAAAAGGTATATTTTTTAAATAATTAATCAAGTTTGTTCATGATTAACATACATAACTGTCATCTAGTGACAAAAATGACTTTTGCTATAAATACCGACACGAGAATTTACCGACACGAGAATTTACCGTCAAGAGAATTTTTTGTCGTTGTTGTTGTTGTTTTGTTCATAAATCATATCCACGATGGACGTTCGTAGCTAACATCTAATGATGGAACTGTTGTTTCCTAGGTATATTTTTTTAATAATTAACCACGTTTGTTCATGATGAACATACATAGCTGTCATCTATAGTGACAAAAATGACGTTTGCTATAAATACCGATACGAGAATTTACCGACACGAGAATTTACCGTCAAGAGAATAATGTGGACAACTTTATGCTTCTCATGCATGTATAAAAATGATATTATCGCATTGAAATATATCAGAATGGTTTAAAATATCATGTTAAATTATAGCAAACACACGAAGTGTTTGCTTTACTGTAGAGAGGCTGGAACAACATACTTAGGCACCCAAATCTCGCCTGGAATCTCGTTCTATTACTCGCGATAATCCGCCATCTTTACAGAGCTCATGAGAATTGTATTCACATCCAAAAATTACTCTTCAAAAGCAAAAGGAGTCAAGTCCCGTTACAAAAGAAAATCAAAAAGCGTCGAAATTATTTTAAAAGGCTCTTTTCGAAGACCGTTCCATCAAACGCTGAAGTTTGATCGCGGGAAAGTTTCGAAACTACGTCACGCGCACTTAGCCGGAAAGGTTAGCCGGTAAAATCCAGTACCGCGCTTTGACCAACGAATTATCGGAGCATTTACCGAAGCATTTACCGGAGCTTCTCGGTAGTATGGAAAGCGCTTCTCGTCTGGCCAAGCAATTAAAACTTTTCACAAACTATTGCTCAGGGACATAAAATAAAGCCCTGTGAATAGTTGGGGACACAAAGAGCTATCTGACTGAATCCGTCGTTTCGCCCCAGACCGTTTCGCCCAAAAGAGGTTTCCTCCCCGGTCGCCCCTCCCCTGACCCTGGTCGTTTCGTCCCCCTAGTATAAATAATTTATTCATAAATGCATAAATTTTATTCAATTTTAACTTAACAGAGGTGAGAAGAGGCAAATATTAAAGTAGCATCATCGCCCTCTCACGTTAGTCTAAGGATAGCTGATCCGACACCGGGTCTTAAAAGTGGCTACTCGGGGAGTTGTGACCAGAACTTGTTACTCAAAAATTATTGATTGTTTGTTTGATATATGATTTTGGGGCGAAACGACGAGGGTTTGGGGGCGAAACGACTGGGGGACCATTAAGGGATTCGAAACGACTAGGGTGGGTGGTGGGAGGGACAGCTTGGGTGCGAAACGTCTTGTTACCAGCTGGCTACCTGTGGATTTCTACCTTGCCGGGATTTATAAAGTGATGATGAGCCCCATATCCATAGCATAATGCTAGTGCTTCAGGACACTTTAAAGTGCCCATGCTTCAAATTAACTGAACACCCTATGTAATTTTCTGCCCATAAAGTGCACACAGGACCAACACTGGAGCATCGTCAAACTAAGGCTATGTGCAAAGCAGCTGTGGAGCTCAAACAATTGCTTTGGGTTTAACCACACGCCAACCCTGGTTGGTCAGTTTGTGTCATCTCCCAGAGAAAGGGACTAAAGAGATAGAAGAGTTAGTAGAGGAGAAGAGAGGGAAGGACAGGGGAGAAAGGGGAAATGAATAGAAGTGTACAAATAGAGAGATAACAACACTCCTTTTCTACCCCTACCTGCAGCAAGGACAGCAGGCCTCGCCCAACTGTAAATCAATATATGTTGTACTCCGGTCACCTTTGCCTCACAACAGAACAAATTAAAAACTTTTAAAAACACTTTTATGCAGTTTATGGATGTCCCTCTTGAAGCACTCAAAGATCCCTGAAGTGGTAATATTCTTTGGAAATTGGCCCTTAAGTCTGATGCCTGTGCCGATGAAGGTGGGCTGATAGCAGCTGCCGGTCCATATACCCCAGGGAGTATCCTCTACTGTTCGCTGCTTTCAGGTCAGAGAACCTGCAAGCATGGATGCCCAGAGATAGATGATGCCCGGTCGAGTTTGCAGGCCAAGGTGTTGTATCACTCGGGAGGTAATGCTGGTAGTTACCTCTGAAAAACCGAGTTGCTCGCCGTTGCACCGTCTCGAGCTGATACTATATGGGGGCCCCATACTGATGTGGCATAATCAAGGATAAGTCTTATCATAGTCACTACATCATGCTTTAACATCTTCAGACCAGCTGGTTATCTTCCTTCCAAAGAAACACCAGGCTGCTGTTTGGCTTTTAACAGTTGCATCAAAAAGGATGTCAAGGTACTTTCAAATTTTTAAGATTGACAGCACATGGCTGTATTCCATTATAGACATTGTTGTAGTCTGTAAAGATCCCTCTGAAATGCTGCAGTATCAGCCAAGCTTGAGATCTTGTGGTATAAAATGATGTTATTAGCAAAGCGGTGAACTCCAGGGCTGACTTTCTGTGGCAGGTCATTTATGCATGGGCATAACAACAATGGTCTGAGAATGGCACCTTGAGGGACAACTGGGCCAATCGGGGTAGTCGGGCATTTTTACCAGGTCTGGTTAACCCCTGTTGGTCAGGAAGCTCTGGATCCACTGTAAGTGGTTTATATTTTGTCGTGTCTGAGCTTGACAGTGCTCAAGCCATTCATGTGGAACTTTGCCAAACACCCCCTCTCTATATATATATCTATCTATCTATCTATCTATCCTTACTGCGTTAGGTCACATTTGGTTATTGCTCACTTGAGATTTGAAGGACGAACGCTTACGCGGTAATCATGACATTCCGGTGAGGATCTTAAATCTGCAGAGGAGATTATTCTTTCCACACGGGGGTTGGTGGGGTGGGGCTCCAGTTATCGTCCCAATCCGAAGGACGGTGCACTTTGTGACATTCAACCCTACAAATGATGCCAGTGGAACATGTTCTTCGGATACTAAACTGTATTGTCGCTGCCGGGAATCGAACCGTGGGTCTCTAGCATCAGAGGCAAGTGGTTTAACCCGTAAGCAACCACTGTTGGTGTGTTTTTGATGTTCAACACCACTATTCTTTCTTTCTATATATATATACTATCTATCGATCTATCCATCTTCTGATACTGCGTCGGGCACATTTGACCATTACCGCAGGTGTATATGACATACTCTCCGGGTTTTGCAGGATGAAAGCTTACACAGTAATCATGTAATTACGGCAGGGATCTTTAACCTGCACAGGGGATGGTTCTCCCTGCACAGGGGGCCTCCAGTTAACGTCCCGAGCCGAAGGACAGTGCACTTTATGACATTCATCCCTGCAAATGATGCCAATGGAGCGTGTTCGGACACCGAAATTTTGTCGCCGCTGCCGGGGATCGAACCCGGGACCTCTAGGATCAGAGGCAAGTGCACTAACCACTGAGCTATCACGCTGCAACACCCCCGCCCACGAGGATTACGTGCAGGTGTACATTACATACACGCAAGGTCCTACACAGTAATCATGTAATTACGGTAAGGCTCTTTCTTTCTTTCTACTTATACTCTGATCGGTCACATTTGACCATTACTCGCAGAATCGCAGAATGGTTCTCCCTGCACAGGGGTGTGTGTGTGTGTGTGGGGGGGGGGGGGGGGGGCTCCAGTACAGTTAACTATTAACTACCTAAGGGGTGTAAATGAGTGTGTTTGCTCAAAAGGCAGTGCCTTTATTTCATCGCAAACACACGAAGTGTTTGCTTTACTGTAGAGAGGCTGGAACAACATACTTAGGGACCCAAATCTCGCCTGGAGTCTCGTTCAATTTCTCGCGATAATCCGCCATCATTACAGAGTTCATGAGAATTGTATTCACATCCAAAAATTACTCTTCAAAAGCAAAAGGAGTCAAGTCCCATTACAAAAGAAACACAAAAAGCGTCGAAACAATTTTAAAACGCTCTTTTCGAAGACCGTTCCATCAAACGCTGAAGTTTGATCGCGGGAAAGTTTCGAAACTACGTCGCGTATTTCAATGAACTGAAACGTACCGCACTGAGCCGATAAAAGCCGGTGAAAACCAAGCACCGCGATTGGACCCACGAGTTACCGGAGCATCTAGCGAATCATTTACCTGAGATTCTCGTTAGGGTGGCAAGCGCTTCTCGTCTGGCCAAGCAATCAAACTTTTCACAAATTATTACTCGGGTATAAAATAAAGCCCTGGGAATAGTAATATTTGGCTTCCGGTAGTTTTCTACCTTCGAGAGACTGTTGCATCAAACGCTGAAGTTTGGTCGCGGGAAATTTCGAAACTACGTCACGCATTTATGAAATGGAACGTACCGCACTGAGCCGAAAAGGTTAGCCGGTAAAATCCAGCACCGCGATTGGGCTCACGAGTTACCGGAGCATTTACCGAAGCATTTACCGGAGCTTCTTGGTTGGGAGGAAAACGCTTCTCGTCTGGCCAAGCATTTAAACTTTTCACAAACACTCGGGGGTGTCGAATACAAACCCGTGAATAGAAAGAGACACAATGAGCTATCTGGCTACCTGTGGATTTCTACCTTCCCAAGATTTGCAAAATGATGATGAGCCCCAAATCCATAGCATAACGCTTTTGTTCTCCCTGTACATCAATGATATTTCCACTGACATTGACTCAGAAATAAGACAGTTCGCAGATGACTGTGTTTGTTACCGGGAAATTAGAGATACAGATGACTCATTGAAACTTCAGGCTGACATAGATAGATTAGGATGTTGGGCGCGTAAATGGGGCATGAGATTTCAGCCAGTTAAATGCAATATTATGCAGATGACTAGGAAGAGATCTAATAAAGTTGAGGCTTCTTACACCTTAGGGGGAACGGTCCTCGAGAATGTGGACTCCATTAAATACCTTGGAGTGACAATCTCACACAACTTGAGATGGAATACTCACATTAGCAACATATGTACTAAGGCAAATAGAACGCTTGGTTTCCTGAGGCGAAATCTTCATCAGTGCCCTCAGGATGTAAAAGAGGCAGCATATAAAGGTCTTGTTCGCCCAATCTTGGAATATGGTAGTTGTATCTGGGACCCCAGTGGAGTGGTCCTTAACGATGAAATTGAGAAAGTTCAGAATAGAGCTGCTAGATTTGTAACAGGCAATTACTGCATTGAAACTGGGAGCATGACTGGAATACTTGGAAAATTAAAATGGGAGACTCTCAAGAAAAGGAGAAAAGACAGTAGGCTAATCCTTTTATACAAAGGTCTAAAGGGTGCTGCCAGCATTCCAACAGATGACCTTGTTCTGCCAGCTAGACACTGTAGAAATCACCATTCATTGGCGTTTCAGACCCTTAGCGGAAGAACTGACATTTATAAAGAGTCGTTCTTCCCCAGAACCATTAGAGATTGGAATGCCCTTCCCGATTCGATTATTTTGACAGCTGAAGGTGCTGATGATTGTGTAGTTAAATTTACCTCTTTGGTTAGAGCTAGGGACTAACTTCCCACATCACAGGTCCTGGTGTATGAATGTCATTTGACGTGTCACCAGTAACAATTCTGATTCTGATTCTGCTAGTGCTTCAGTATATTTTAGTGTCCATGTTGCAAACTTACTGAGTCACCATATCCAATTTTCTACCCATGGAGTGAACACAGGACCAACACTGGAGCATCATCATACTAAGGTTATGTGTATAGCGGCAATGACTCAGTATATGAAGAATGAAGATAGATATGGGTGTAAATGCGTGTGTTTGCTCAAAAGGCAGTGCCTTTATTTCATATTATTATTTTATGATAGCAAACACACGAAGTGTTTGCTTTACTGTAGAGAGGCTGGAACAACATACTTAGGCACCCAAATCTCGCCTGGAATCTCGTTCTATTTCTCGCGATAATCCGCCATCTTTACAGAGTTCATGAGAATTGTATTCCCATCCAAAATTGCTCTTCAAAACCAAATGGAGTCAAGACCCATTACAAAAGAAACACAAAAAGCGTCGAAATAATTTTAAAATAAAAATCAAAAATGAGTTCCTTTAAGAGCAACATTCATAAGAAAGAAGATGGGTCATACTACGTAGTTTCGGCTAATAAAGCCTCATCAGTGACCCTGTAATGATCCGGCAAAGAAAGCCAGAGGGAACATACTGCAATTTTGCGAATTTCGAATAGGCAGTCGATTCAAAGACTGATATAAGCTCTTTTCGAAGACCGTGGAATCAAACGCTGAAGTTTGATGGCGGGAAAGTTTCGAAACTACGTCGCGCATTTATATGAACTGAAACGTACCGCACTGAGCCGAAAATGTTAGCCGGTTAAAATCAAGCATCGCTCTTGGACAAACGAGTTACCGGAGCATTTACCGAAGCATTTGCAGGAGATTCTCCTTAGGGTGGAAAGCGCTTCTCGTCTGGCAAACTTTTCACAAATTATTCCTCGGGTGTAAAATAGAGCCCTGGGAATAGTAATATTTGGCTACCTGCGGATTTCTACCATCGAGAGACCGTTGCATCAAACGCTGAGGTTTGGTCGCGGGAAAGTTTCGAAACTACGTCACGCATTTCTTTATGAAATGAAACGTATTGCACAGAACAGATTAGGTTAGCCGGTAAAATCCAGCACCGCGATGGGACCAACGAGTTACCGGAGCATTTACCGAAGCATCTACCGGAGCTTCTCGGTTGGGAGGAAAGCGCTTCTCGTCTGGCCAAGCATTTAAAAATTAAAACTTTTCACAAACACTCAGGGGTGTCGAACAAATCCCCGGGAATAGTTAGAGACACAATGAGCTATCTGGCTACCTGTGGATTTCTACCTTCCCAAGATTTACAAAACGATGATGAACCCAAAGTTCATAGCATAACGCTAGTGCTTCAGGATACTTTAGTGTCCATGCTGCAAACTTACTGAGTCATCCTATCTAATTTTCTTCCCATGAAGTGCACACAGGGCCAACACTGGAGCATCATCATACTAAGGTTATGTGCATAGCGGCGGTGAAGCTCAAAAAATTGTTTTGGGTTTAATGACACGTCAATCCTGGCTGGTCATTTTGAGTCGTCTCCCAGAGAAAGGGACCAAACAGGAGGTAGTAGAGGAGAAGGGAGGTGAGGGGAACGAGGGAGAAAGGGGAAAATGAATTAAAGTGTACAAATGAGCTCTCTAATGTTTCCAAAAATTGCACTAGTACGGTATTAGGGGGTTTTGTTTGATTTTGTTTGATTTGAGGTTTAACGTCCCCGTCAACACTGTAAAGGTCATTTTGGAGACGCTGCTTACAATTTTGTGGGACTTTTACCCGACCTTGAGATTAAATGACATCTCAAGCCCTGTCGCCCAATGAAACCAATCGGGTCGCTTTGCCTGGGCAGGCTTAGAGCCTGTAAGCGGTTTACCATTGCTCGTGTGCGGGTCCGTTTCAGCTCTGCGTGGAAGCATCATGCAGCCCATCTATTTCTTCAAGCCCCGATGGGCGGGGGCCGCGGTATTAGTGGGGCAACTCTAAATTGGATAAAGGACTTTTGGATAACAGAAAACAATCAGTAGTTATTAATGGTATCACATCCGATAGCATTCCTGTATCGTCTGGTATCCTGCAGGGCTCTGTTCTCGGACCAATCCTCTTTCTTGCATACATTAACGACCTCCTTGAGCAGGTCCGCTCCAGAGTTAGGCTTTTGCCGATGATACGGCCATGTACCGGGCAATTACTTCACTGTCCGAGTCCAACATCCTTCAAGATGATCTTCTGACCCTTCAGAAAAGGGAAAAATCCTGGGATATGAGCTTCAATCCCTCAATATGTCAGGTCATACACATTATCCGGTTAAAACAACCTATCCCATCCAAGTATTTCCTGCATGGCATTGAGTTGGAAAGTGTTTCTGCTCTGAAGTACCTCGGGGTCACCACTGCGGATGACCTCAGCTGGGGTACCCACATAGATAACATCGCAAAGATAGGCAACCAAACACCGGGGTTTCTAAAATGGAACATCACAGTGCATAACCAGACACTAAAATCAACAGCTTACAAGACACTCCTTAGACCACAGTTGGAATATGCCTCCACTGTTTGATCACCACACACAGCCACCTAAATTTACAAATTAGAATCTGTGCAGCGCAGAGCTGCCAGATGGGTCTTTCGTGACTACAGGTATACATCTGGTGTTACCGATATGCTCAACAACCTTCAGTGACGTCCATTACATCAGAGACGCATAGACAGTTGACTCACTATGCTGTACAAGGTCACATACGACATTGTTGCCTTTCCTGCAACTGAATACCTCATTCCACATATCAGGAGGGACTCTAGACAAAACCACCCTTTGGCATACAGACTCGTCACTACCCCTACAAACTACTACAAATTTTCATTCTTTCCCAGAACCATTTTTCATTGTAATGCTCTATCCCGCCAAATAGTTACGCTCCCCACCATGCCACAGTTTAGTAAATGCTGTGTGCCGGATGGTGCATGTGTCCGCCTAGCCACTGGCCTCTGTTTTTACGTTCAACTATACTAACACTCTCCTAGCACTGTACAAACTCATTTCACCTGCTATACTTATATTTTATTTCAATTAACCCCCTTCAGTACTTGGTATACTGGAACCCCTTCTGCAAGTCCTCCTCGGAGTTTAAGAAGTATTGGCAGATAGATATATACAAACAGAAGAAGTAACAACGCCCCCCCCCACACACACACACACCTCTACCCCTACCTGCTGCAAGGACTGCAGGCATTGCCCAACTTTAAGTCAATATCAGTTGGACTCCCGTTACCTTTGCCTCACAACAGAACATATCAAAAACAACAGTTTTTATGTAGTTCAGGGAAGATCCCTTTTGAAGCCCTCAAGGATCCCAGAAGTGACAATATTCTGTGGAAGTTGGCCCTTAAGTCTGATGCCCGTGCCGATGAAGGAGTCTTGACAGAAGATGTCGGTCCATATACTCCTACTGTTCGCCGCTTTTTAGGTAGGAGAACATGCAAGCATGGATATCCACCTAGCCCAGAGATACTGTTACACATCATGTATATCATGCCCGGCATTGACAACTTGATGCCAATGCTGGTGAGTTTGCCGGCCAAGGTGCTGTATCACTTGGGAGGTAATGCTGTTTGTGTGGTAGTAATCTCTGTCAAACCAAGCTGCTCGCCGTTGCACCGTCTCGAGCTGCTGGATACTATATGTTGTCCCCATACTGCTGGGCATAATCTAGGGTAAGTCTAATCATTGTCTCTACCATCATGCTTCAACTCCTTTAGACCAGCTGGTTATCTCCTTTCCAAATGAAACGTCAGGCTAGGCAGCTGTTTGCATTTTTACAGGTGCATCAAAATGGATTCCCATAACATGTTTCTGAAATACAGGATGCCCAGGTACTTTAAAGTCTTAAGTTTGACTATTCATGGCTGTGTATCTTTAACATGTAAGTTGCTCCAAATCTTCGACCAGGTTTCCTGATCATTGCCTTCACTTATATTCTCCATTTTGTTACCCTGACCGTCGCACATTTGATTGGATTGAGAAGACTTTTGCCAGTCCATATTCCATTATAGGCATTGCTGTAGTCTGTCAAGACCCCTCTGAAGTGCGCAGTATCAGTCATGCTTGAGACCTCGTGATATAAAGAGCAATCTTTAGGAAAGAGGTGAACTCCAGGGCTAACTTTCTGTGGCAGGTCATTAATGCATGGGCAGAACAACAAAGGTCTGAGCATGGCACCTTGAGGGACACCGGATACAGCTGGGGCAATCGTGACAATCAGGCCTGTGACCAGGTCTGGTTAGCCCCTATTGGTCAGTAAGCTCTGAATCCACTGTAAGTGATTTATACAGTAAAATTCAGATATTAAGACCACCAAAAATTAAGTCCTATTCTGCTTTAAAAAGCCTATTTAGTAAGCTAGTTATTCTTTCTTTGTATTTTCTGCATGCAGTGTCCTCTGGTCAGACAGCACCTTTGGGACTTAAAGACCAGTTTTGAAGAGTCCCAAGGGTGCTCTTAATTAGGAATTTTACTGTATTGTGTCAAGTCCGAGCTTGACGTGCTCAAACCATTCATGTGAAACTTTGTCAAACACGCTGTTAAAGTCAAGAGCGACGGTGTCTATCTGTTGGCCTTCATATATTCCTGCTGCAAAGTCTTGGATTTCGGTCAGAGTAAGCTCTATCTATCTATCTATCTATCTATCTATCTATCTATCTATCTATCTATCTATCTATCTATCTATCTATCTATCTATCTATCTATCTATCTATCTATCTCTCTCTCTCTCTCTGTCTGTCTGTCTGTCTGTCTATCTATCTATCTATCTATCTATCTATCTATCTATCTATCTATCTATCTATCTATCTATCTATCTATCTATCTATCTATCTATCTATCTATCTATCTATCTATCTATCTATCTACCTATCTCTCTCTCTCTCTCTCCCTCTCTCTCTCTCTCTATCTATCTATCTATCTATCTATCTATCTATCTATCTATCTATCTATCTATCTATCTATCTATCTATCTATCTATCTATCTCTCTCCTTACTGCATCAGGTCACACCTGAGTATTACTTGCAGTTGTACATAATCTCGAGATTTGCAGGACAAACGCCTACTTGGTAATTATGACATTACGGTAAGCATCTTTAACCTGCAGAGGGGATGAATCTTTCTGCTCTGTGAGTCTCCAGTTAACGTCCCGAGCCGAAGGACGGTGAACTTTGTGGCATTCATCCCTCCAAATGATGCCAATGGAACATGTCCGGATACCATACTTTATTGTCACTGCCTGCAATCGAACCGGGGATATCTAGCATCAGAGGCAGGTGCACTGACCACTGAGCTAGGCACAAGGCTAGCACTGCTGGTATTTTTTATGTTCTACACCAATATTTACTACCTAAGTCCTCCTTTACCTTCATTTATAAGATACACCTTGGTATAGTGTCTGTATAGTGTCTGTCAATAAAAGATAAACACTCGACTCCTGTAACAATTTCAACTCAAACAAAGGCATCAAAAGTTAATAACGTACCAGGCCTAGTGTGATGCCCTAAATCATTCCCCCCAGAACTATTCCTCAGTGGAATAGTCTTCCCTCGTCTGCGGTAGATGCCCAGGCCACAGAGGAGTTCAAAGACCCGCACAGGAGTTCAAAGACCGTACAGTATAGATTGGGACTCTATACCTCTGCTAATCAGATTGTAAATAGTTTTAAGGACTCATCCAACGACCCAACTTTTTTGTTTAGCCAAATATGACCGACTCAGTATATGAAGATAGATAGGGGTGTAAATGAGTGTGTTTGCTCAAAAGGCAGTGCCTTTATTTCATATTAAATAGGCAAAAAAAAAAAAAAAGGTTCTTGTCGGTTCTTGACTGTTCTTGTCGGTTCTTGACGGTTCTTGTCTACAAATAGGGGGACCCGGGGATACCGACTCAAACGGCGTACAAACGAAACGACAATCAAGTATAAGTCACAGTCCTGACATTTTGCGGGAATTTTGATGTTCTTTGCCCAGATTTAGACTGTTATTGTTTATCCACATTGTCTCAGGTAGTCCTAGCCTCAGTGAGAGTAATCGGTTCTATCTATCTATCTTCTTATACTGAGTCGGTCATATCTGGCCATTACCTCAGTTGATTAGGTGGCTAAATTTAGAATTTTGCTGAAAAAAAAGAGAGAGGCACTGGAATCAGAATCAGAATCAGAATTGTTACTGGTGACACGTCAAATGACATTCATACACCAGGACCTGTGATATGAGAAGTTAGTCCCTAGCTCTAACCAAAGATGTAAACTTAGCTACACAATCCTCAGCACCTTCAGCCGTCAAAATAATAGAATCGGGAAGGGCATTCCAATCTCTAATGGTTCGGGGGAAAAACGATTCTTTATATCGTCGGGTGCCCTAAGTTCGTTACCGCCTTAACTCCGTGACGTCATCATTTTATGTGCTCCTCGCGCTGACCTCGTTCTCGCGTGACTTTCATATGCCGTTATTTTTAGCTGTCGACTAGAAGTTTTCCTGGACAAAGTTTTGTCAAGAATGGCTTTCATACAAATGAGTTAACATCCATATTTTATTGTTCTTTTGTAAGAAAGCCATTTTCACTATTCCCAAATTCGTCATCTGGAAAATACTAATAAAAAATATTTTCCACTCCGATGTGCCACAACGACCAGTCGTCAGTTTTGTTTACCGTTTCTGGGTTAAGGTCACTTGACCTGTCAAATAAAATCAGGCCAAGATAAAGAAATTAATCGTTTCCGAAATTCTGTTGGTTCTTAGAGTACAGAGGAACGGTTTATGGAACGGGTACACATGTAAACACTGGATGCATCTCAAATACTGGACTGATATCTCAGTTGTAAGGCATCACATAGTGTTACTGTGTCATCATTGCATAATTGCTCCATATAAGGAATAAATCTGTTATCAAATACATATTATGTTTCCAAGTTATTTTTACTGTCTTTGATGTTGAAAAAGTAAAACTTTCTGTTTTAGCACTTTTTTTAAGTCAAGACTTCTAACTGATCAGTTTGCTGTTTAAACTTTGAACTGGTCATCTATTCAAATACTGAGTATAAATACCGAAAACCTAAGAATTACGTAATGTAGCCTAGCAGTTGAGCACAAAAAATGATGACGTCATGGGGTCACGAACTTAGGACCAGAAAATGTTGCAGAGGCCATATTTGTTTACATTTGAAACTCTTCTATATAATGTGTAAGGGGAAAGAAAATAGGGGAATTGCTTTGTTACTCAGAAATATGATATGATAAGCTAGTGATATGAGTGAATTGATTTGATTTGTGCTGCTTTATATTATTATGTGGAGACCACTTTGGCTTAGTGTAACGAACTTTGGGCACTCTAGGATAAATATCCGTTCTTGCAGTAAGGGTCTGAAACGTCATTGAATGGTGTTTTCTACAATGCCTAGCTGGGGGAACAAGGTCATCTGTTGGAATGCTGGCAGCACCCTTTAGACCTTTGTATAAGAGTATGAGCCTACTGTCTCTTCTCCTTTTCTTTAGAGACTCCCATCTTAATTTTCCTAGAATTTCAGTCATGCTCCCAGTTTCAAAGCAATAATTTCCAGTTACAAATCTAGCAGCTCTATTCTGAACTTTTTCAATTTCTTCATTTAGGACCACTCCGCTTGGGTCCCAGATGCAACTACCATATTCCAAGATTGGGCGAACAAGTCCCCTGTATGCTGTTTCTTTCACATCCTGAGGACACTGATGAAGA
The DNA here is from genome assembly GCA_963580285.1 of Lucinisca nassula. Classification (NCBI taxonomy): domain Eukaryota; kingdom Metazoa; phylum Mollusca; class Bivalvia; order Lucinida; family Lucinidae; genus Lucinisca; species Lucinisca nassula. The sequence continues at coordinate 77,130,307 of OY757023.1, forward strand.
TTTCGCCTCAGGAAACCAAGTGTTCTATTCGCCTTTGTACACATATTGCTAATGTGTGTATTCCATCTCAAATCGTGAGTGATTGTCACACCAAGGTATTTAATGGAATTCACATTTTCGAGGACCGTTCCCTCTAAGGTGTAAGAAGCCTCAACTTTATTAGATCTCTTCCTTGTTATCTGCATAATATTGCATTTAACTGGTTGAAATCTCATGCCCCATTTTCTGGCCCAACATCCTAATCTATCTATGTCAGCCTGAAGTTTCAGTGAGTCATCTGTATCTCTAATTTCCCGGTAACAAACACAGTCATCTGCGAACAGTCTTATTTCTGAGTCAATATCAGTGGAAATATCATTGATGTACAGGGAGAACAATAGAGGACCAAGAACGGTCCCTTGTGGGACTCCAGACAAAACTGGCGCCCATACTGAAGATTCACCATTAACAACAACACGCTGTTTTCTGTAGCAAAGGAAGGAATCTATCCATTTAAGAGTCTTCCCACCAATTCCATAACCAAATAATTTGGATTTAAGTAGTTCATGAGGAGGGGTGTCAAAAGCCTTCTCAAAGTCCAGAATAAATGTGTCCACCTGCCCCCCTTTGTCCAGGATTTTTGCCCAATCATTAATAACCGTGCTCAACTGAGTTTCGCAACTATGCCTTTTCCTAAATGCATGTTGTCTGTCTGACAAAAGTTTATGTTCATCCAAGTGGGCCATGATGTTTGAGCAGACTATGTGTTCAAGCAATTTACATAGGACACAGGTCAGTGACACCGGGCGATAATTACGAGCAAGAGCCCTGTCCCCTTTTTTGAAAAGTGGACAGATGTTTGCTAGGAGCCATTCTTTGGGAATTTCACCCGTATCGAGAGATTGTTGGAAAAGATGAGCAAAAACTGGACCTAACTCGTTTGCTAGTTCCTTCAGGACTCTAGGATGAAGCTCATCAGGCCCTAAAGCTTTAGAAGGGTTCAAGCCTTTAAGTAATTTGATCACTCCCGCAGAGGATACAACAATATTTTCCATGAAAGGGGCCGATCTTCCAGTCAGTGGAACCTCGTTGAACTCAGTTTTATTAAATGCATCATTGAATTGACCAACCAATTCCTCTGCCCTTTCAGAGTCTGATTCAGCGACCCCGTTCCCTCCTCTTTTATTAAGGGGTGGGATACCTTGCCTATCTTTCTTCTGGCTATTGATATATCTGTAGAAGTCTCTGGGATTCGCCTTTACATCACCTACCAAGTTATTTACATACTGATCATGCTGATTTTTGATGTCATTTTTAATTTCTCGTCTCAAGTTTTCAAATTTTGCTCTGAGTTTACCACTTCCCGACTTTTTTGCCTTAGCATGAATCTTATTTCTCCTCCGAATTTTTCTTCTTATTTCTGGTGTGATCCAAGGAATTGAAGATACAGACCTGCTAGTTTTGGAGGGGATATGATTTTCGGACGAAGCTTGAATGAAAGACTTTATCAAATCAAAGTTCTCCTGGACAGACCGAGCGTCTGAATGACCATTAAAGTATTTCTCTCTTGCAAATTTTAGGGCATCCTTCCTCATAGTTTCATAGTTACCCTTTTGATATAAGTACACCTTTCTACGAGGTTTCTTTATAGGTGGTATGAAGATTTTCAAAAATCCAGAGACAATATCATGATCACTTAGTTTGTCCGGGGATTGGATATCCCCAAACTGTCCTGGCAAAGTTGTAAGAATCAAATCCAAAGTGTTTCTATCTCGAGTAGGGAAGTCAACAACCTGTTCCAAGCCATGATCATTCATGATGTCGACCAACACCTGTCCCTCTGACGGACTCAGCATCGTGCCTTGTTTGCTGAGCCTATCTGGCCAAACAATCTCTCTGAAGTTGAAGTCGCCTAAGACATGTACTGCAGGAAGTTTTTTACCCTTATTCTGAGACTTAATGCGATCAAGCTGATCTTTAAATAAGTGGAAGTTTTCGACAGTGTAGTTAGGTGATCGATACCAACTTGCAATAAAGTGGGAAGTTTTGTTTGCAAAAACCTTAACCCAAACAGATTCTGAATCGTTTTCCAGTTCCATGAATGGCATATGAGGGATATCTCTGTGAACGAGCAACATCACCCCGCCGCCATGAGTGTTTCTATCTTTTCTGTAGACATTGTATTCGCAAGTTTCAGGGAAAAGCTCCGAAGTCATAATTGAACTGTCAATCTTTGTTTCCTGAATAGCCACAATATGTGGTTGGTGAGTATCAAGGAAAGCTAAAAGTTCAAGTATCTTTCCTCTTAAACCGTTAATGTTAATACTGCAAAGTTTCAAACCTTTTACAAAATTCGGCTTTCTCATGTCAGTAGTCGGAGATTTAACTCCTTTCTCCTTTGACAGAGGTTCAAATTTATTTCTTTCTTCCAGTTCTATAGGTTCGCTAAAGAACGAGTCAGAAAAATTAAAAAACTCGCACTTCGGGCATATCCATGAACAACTCGAGTTAACCAGTTTGCCATACTCGGCGTCTGAAAGGAAAGCGCAGTCAGTGTGAATCCACATTTCACACTGGTCACACTGAACTGCCTTATGCTCATTTAGAACATCACCACTGCAAAGGCCACAGTCTGCCTTGCAATCTTTGCAATACCAAGTTCCAATTCCAATTTCAAGCTCTAGCAATTGGTTTTCATCCAATTCAGAACACGAGGCATGAAAATGCTTTTCACAGTCCTCACATTCTACCCATTTCTGAGAGTCTTTGCAATATTTTTTGCACAGCCCACAGCGAAATCTTGGACCGGGGTTAGTTTCAATGTCTCCGGCCAGGATCAATAGAATGACCAAGTTTGTTCCACCTGAGGACTTAAAGTTGCGTAAGCCCTCCGAACGTTGTTTGTTTCCTAGCTTCCTAGTTACAGCCAAGTACTGAGAAGTTTTATCGCAGTGTTGCTCTTTTGCAATCCTGCATTCCTGATTTCCATCATCCGGTTGGGTTCTGTTACTTAATTTCCAAAGGGTGAACCAAAGAATCAAGACCATGGGAAGCAGGGAGACCTTCATTTTAATATAAAGGGCAACTTTGAGTCAACAATACTACAAGATAGTCTGCCAGCTGTACGGACAGTCCACACTCGCTGACAAGCTGATAACACAAGGCTCTTCCAAATGAAAGTAACAATTCTGAATCCGAGTTTTTAACAGTGTACTGACAGCTACAAAGGACTATTCAGCACCCTGTTCTGGATGCGTCTGTAAAACTATTTACAATCTGCATAACAGAGGTATCCTAAAACGCATACCTCTGAGTCCCAATCTTACACTGTGCTTCGAACTCTTCTGCGGACTATTCCATTGGGGAATAGTTCTAGGAAACAACGAGTTCTTCAGGGCATCACTATAGGACTGGTATCTACAATATTGTGAGTCGTTTACTTTTGATGCCCTTGTTTGGGTCGACACTGTTCCAGGGGTCAAGTACCTATCTTTATCAATAGACACTGAGTATTCGTCTTCGGTTATTGAAGAAGCCGGCCAAGAAGCCATTTGATAACTAAGTATGCTTTGTTCTCCCCAGACCGTGCCCCTAAGCAATTAAAAATAAAAAAAATCTTCCATATCGCTACAATATTTTTTCAGTTTACTTTATCTTGCACTGATGGAATTCACCAGGAGCACAAAAAGATTTTGAATTGCATTGTAATATAAGTGTAACAGTGATGGATTTTGGAAGTGACGTGTTGTCGTTTGCTTCCATTTTCGTTTCTACGTTTGGCTATTTGGTATTGCTGCACTGGAGTAGTTTTCATTCATTTAGCCCTTGACAGTTTACCAGGCGTGTAAGTCCGACTCCCTATAGTGCCCTCTATTGACCTTTTACCGCCTTGTCCTGTGTACCACTAGCCTTGTTTACATACGATACATGTACTAGTCATTTCTTGGCGTTTTCAGTTTAAAAGATATATTTTGGATATGTCTTTTCCAGGTATGTTAAAACATTAGCCCTTGTCTTTCTATGAAGATACAGCTTGCATGAAAATTAGATTTCTAAGTTGTTGCATTTTGTCCATTTTGGAAATGTCATCAGATTCCGCGAGATATGCATTATTCCGGTGTGTACCTGTTGGGCAGGTGTATGTGTAATGGTGCATAAGGTAAACAAGGTAGTATTTGTTATCAATGATCGTTGCACCATTGACCTTTTACCGCTTTGTCCTGTGTACCACTAGCCTTGTTTACATACGATACATGTACTAGTCATTTCTTGGCGTTTTCAGTTTAAAAGATATATTTTGGATATGTCTTTTCCAGACGAGATGTCACCAATGTCACTATATCATTAAAGTCATCCTTCAAGTTAACTCGTCTTGTGTCTCAGTTGAGGCCCAGTGTCGAACCCTACGAAAATCACTGCACATCCATTGGATCATACAACGAATATAGGCCTGCGATTTATAACATAAGTATCATGAGTTTTCCACATAGTGAAATGTACAAGTGACTTTAAGTACCAGGTGACTATAGGCAGCGATAAAATGCCTTATACAGGTAGAAGAAAGCTTTATATTTAAAGACTGTCTTTAAATTTAAAGACTTTTTAGTCTGTAAATTTAAAGACTGACACAAATAAAATAATGAAACTAGAAGGGAGTATTCGATAGAATACAGATAATTCCCCTTGCCTACCCACGCCCACCCACCCCCACCCCATACTTTGGCAAATCATGTTAAACCTAGCTCTTACACTGTAAATAAAGAATTAAAGGAGTATCCCTTAAGAACAATAAACGTATTCTAAAGACCAGAAGTGGGTCAGTCTACGCAGTTTTGGCTACTAAAGCCTCATCAGTAACCTACCATTTTTACATTAGTAAAAAAACTTAATTTTTAAAAAAATCTCTTAATCTTAAGGAGGGCAGTGTTGTGCCTGCCCGGGCTTAAGTCCAGAGATGTGACCTCATTTCAAGAGCACATGACCTGAAGTATATGAAATATTAGAACAAATAAGTCACATTTGTTTTAATTATTGGGAAAACTTGGATTCATTATTGTGCAGTATTTTCTCTCACCGATTTTCAGAGGCAAGAATGATATAAATACGCGCTCTCGACTTGATTCTATATTTATACTCCGTAAATCATTCGACCTGCCCGCCGTCAACCGGACGCAGACGGAAAGAATCGAAACCTCTACGACTAGCCTAACGGAAAGTAGGGAACATGAACGAAGCAAGACTCGTGAGCTATTTATAGATCTGAGTCAATTGGGAAACCGATGGTTTGGTTCCGGCCTACTAATACAATCCGCAGCAATTTCCCCGGCTCAATGTTAATTAAATGAAGCAGTTAATCGTTAATTACTGGATAATTATCCACAAAGTGAAACATTTTGTTGTAATCGGTTCTATTCCAGATCAATACTCACAATTTGATACAAGCATTATATGGATAGGTATAGCAGTTCGGCTCAATTTTGAGCTGAAAAAAACGTCTTATGACAGAAAATGGCAAAGTGAAAACAATATAGCTCCCCTTACATATATGTAAGGGGAGATATAAATAGTGTAAAACGGAAAAATCGCACTTCGCTGTTTATAGTAATATGGCGGTTATCTATGGAACATTTAATTATGTGTAACTGCAAATTATATAGTTGTCTTTATTTAATTAAATTCCTTCCACCATAATTGAAGAGTTCTCAGAAATAAAGGTTTTGTAATAAGATTTATTGGTAAAATGAACTCGGGAATGAATGTGTATAACGAATTTATCATTTTGTCAACATACCGACCACTCGCTTCGACAGACAGTTTTTCTGACAACGTAAAGTGATGAAAGTTTCAGACGGTCTATAACATTAAAATGTCCGAAAACGAAATGACTCTGGACAGTACGAAACGACTCTTATGTTCGACCTTTGACAGATATTTCCTCCCTTACTGCGAACTTTCACGGCATTTGTGGTCTAAGGGAAGGAACTGTGTTGTTTTATTTCTTAATTATTTCTATCATTAAAACGACATTAAAAGACAATAAAACCCATGCAGTTTATAGCAACGCACCTTTTATTAATGAGATGAAGACTGAGGCTGCGTATGAGAATGCGATTTTTTCGTGTTACATCACTTTCATGATTTTCCTTTGTGTTACTCGGTGTTAGTCTTTAAATTCACAGACTAAAAAGTCTTTAAATTTAAAGACAGTCTTTAAATGTAACGCTTTCTTCTACCTGTTATAGATATACAACAACAACAACTTTATCCAGTTTATCTGCAATATTTAAGTCACTAACTAAGTACCAGGTGACTATTGGCAGCCATAAAATGCCTTATAGATATACAACAACAACAACAACTTTATCCAGTTAATCTGCAATATTTAAGTCGCTAACTAAGAGCTTACATGTAGTTTTCCAACAACAAATTCTGTATCTAAGACACATCCAAAGTCTACGTCACACAAGGTCAAATGTCATTAGCCTCGTTTTATCTGGTGGGCAAAAAAACTTCCGGTTCCTTCCTCTACCGTTAATGTAGCAGGAATTATTTTCGGTAATAACTATTGTTAAATCGTCTTTATATCAAAACTGTTTGCCACAAACCATTTTTGACATTAAACATATAAAATTGGATAGAAAATATACATGCTTTAATCTTATTTCCATTTTTTAAATAAAGCGCATCGACTACGTTTTGGCATGATGGTGGGTAGATTTATAACGCTTTTTAGGCAACAAAATGTGCGATAAAATGTCAGAAGAAACTGGTTCTATATCACTTGTTGCTTCAAAAACACAAACTGATAAGGATCAGTTAATTTTGTGGAGAAAAAAAGAGTTTAAACACACGATAAATGTTCTCTCATTGACACTGTACAGCATGTTTTGCCAACCAGATAAAAGAGTGCCTCTACAGGGGAGGTAATTAGCGCATGCGCAGTGAAATGTAAACAAAGTCACGTGTCAAAACATTGGATCCGTCTATATTACTTTTTTCCCAACTTTTCTAGGTCACCATGCAGCCTTTTTGTTTAATGACGTTTGTCATACAGGCCGTGCTTTCTGATTAGCTATTTTAAAATAGGAAGTGTCTAGAGTGCCGGTACCGGCACCCTAGACTCTGAGGCTAGAGTGCCGGGTCTAGACTCTGTGGCTAAAGCTTAGTTGACAGGCTAGAGTGCCGGTAATACAATACCTGATAGCTATAATCCACCACAGAGCATCATACTAAGGACAAATTAAAGAAATAAAAAACATTTACATGACATATCAAAAATTATCAACCATATTAGAGGAGAGAATACTCCACATGGTACGTATGGAGGATACTTCACATGATTTTGAAAGTGTGTATATCATCGACTGCTAAAATTGGGCTGGCTAGAGTGCCGGTGTCCCAGTTTATCTTGACCCCTGGGTAGCTTTACCCCCGGGGGTAAGGATATCCCGGGATATCTTTACCCCCACCCTGGATATCTTCACCCCCGGGGTAAAGCTAAACTGGCCAGGATATCTTTACCCCCGGGGGTAAAGCTAAACTGACCAGGATATCTTTACCCCCACCCCAACTTTTGGGTATAAACTATTTTCTTATTACCCAATTTCTTCCTATATGTAAGAGAAGCAAGATAGTGGACTCGATGTTTCACTTTAACATTTTTAGTTTCAATCATGACTCAGACTAATAGAACTACCCTTAGTAAGAAATATGACCACATTATAGAGGCAAATGATTATTTAATAACTTCTTTTTGTTTGATTCTTATTCAAAATGTTGCTTATGACAATCTTTCATAATCTCGCATTATCCCTGTCAGTCGTGAAATGGGTGGTGGTGGTGAGTGGCAAGGCCGGGGTAAAGATATCCCGGCTGGGATATCTTTACCCCCACCCCAGCTTTTGGGTATAAACTATTTTCTAAATGCCCAATTTCTTCTTATATGTAAGAGAAGCAAGGTAGTGGACTCGATGTTTCACTTTAACATTTTTTTGTTTCAATCGTGACTCGGACTATTAGAACTACCCTTAGTAAGAAATATGACCATATATGACCATATTATAGAGGTGAATGATTATTTAATAACTTCTTTTTGTTTGATTCTTATTCAAAATGTCCCTTATGACAATCTTTCATAATCTTGCATTATCCCTGTCAGTTGTGAAACGGGTGGTGGGGGTGAGTGGAAAGGCGGGGGTAAAGATATCCCGGCTGGGATATCTTTACCCCTGGGGGTAAAGCTATACTGGCCAGGATATCTTTACACCCACCCCAACTACTATTTTCTAAACGCCCAATTTCTTCATATATGTAAGAGAAGCAAGATAGTGGACTCGATGATTCACTTTAACATTTTTCGTTTCAATCGTGACTCGGACTATTAGAACTACCCTTAGTAAGAAATATGACCATATTATATAGAGGCAAATGATTATTTAATAACTTCTTTTTGTTTGATTCTTATTCAAAATGTCCCTTATGACAATCTTTCATAATCATAACCGGGTGGTGGAGGTGAGTGGAAAGGCGGGGGTAAAGATATCCCGGCTGGGATATCTTTACCCCTGGGGGTAAAGCTATACTGGCCAGGATATCTTTACACCCACCCCAACTTTTGGCTAAAAACTATTTTCTAAACGCCCAATTTCTTCATATATGTAAGAGAAGCAAGATAGTGGACTCGATGTTTCACTTTAACATTTTTCGTTTCAATCGTGACTCGGACTATTAGAACTACCCTTAGTAAGAAATATGACCATATTATGGAGGCAAATGATTATTTAATAACTTCTTCTTGTATATTTTCTGATTCAAAATGTCTCTTAATAACAATAACCATGAGCAATGGTATAAGATGTGAAAAAGATTTTCTTGCAAGCTGTATGGTTTAATTAATCTTTACCCCCGGGGGTAAAGCTATACTGGCCAGGATATCTTTACACCCACCCCAACTTTTGGGTCTAAACTATTTTCTAAATGCCCAATTTCTTCTTATATGTAAGAGAAGCAAGATAGTGGACTCGATGTTTCACTTTAACATTTTTCGTTTCAATCGTGACTGGGACTAATAGAACAACCCTTAGTAAGAAATATGAGCATATTATAGAGGCAAATGATTATTTAATAACTTCTTTTTGTATATTTTCTTATTCAAAATGTCCTTTATAACAATAACCATGAGCAATGGTATAAGATGTGAAAAAGATTTTCTTGCAAGCTGTATGGTTTAATTAATCTTTACCCCCGGGGGTAAAGCTAAACTGGCCAGGATATCTTTACCCCCACCCCAACTTTGGGGTATAAACTATTTCTTAATGCCCAATTTCTTATATGTAAGTGAAGCAAAAAAAAAACCAAAACAAGCATAATTAAACCATACAGCTTGCAAGAAAATCTTTTTCACATCTTATACCATTGCTCATGGGTGGGGGTGAAGATTTCATGGCTGGGATAGGGTGACCCCCCCCCCCCCCCCCCACCATCCCCCCAAAAAATCAAGACTTTGGAAAACCCAGACAAGCACACTTCTCAACAATGGCAGGTACTACTGATGTCCACCACTCACAACTGACAGGGTTAATGCAAGATTAAGAAAGATTGTCATAAGCTAGGTGTTGACTAAGAAAATTAACAAAATGAAGTTATTAAACGGTCATATGCCTCTATAATAATGTCATATTTCTTACTTAGGGTAGTTCTATCAGTGTCATGACTGAAACAAAAAAATGTTCAAGTGAAACATCGAGTCCACTATTTTGCTTCAGTTACATATAAGAAGAAATTGGGCATTGAGAAAATAGTTTATATCCAAAAGTGGGGATGGGGGTAAAGATATCCTGGCCAGTTTAGCTTCACCCTCGGGCGTAAAGATATCCCAGCCAGGATATCTTTACCCCAGCCTTTCCACTCATTTCACAAATGACAGGAATAATGCAAGATTATGAAAGATTGTCCGAGTCACGATTGAAATGGAAAATGTTCAAGTGAAACATTGAGTCCACTATCTTGCTTCTCTTACATATAAGAAGAAATTGGGTGTTAAGAAAATAGTTTATACCCCACCAAAAGTTGGGGTGGGGGTAAAGATATCCCGGCTGGGATAGCTTTACCCCCAGGGGTAAAGATATCCCATCTGGGATATCTTTACCCCCGCCTTTCCACTCACCCCCTCCACCCATTTCACAACGGACAGGGATAATGCAAGTTTATGAAAGATTGTCATAAGGGACATTTTGAATAAGAAAATAAACAAAAAGAAGTTATTAAATAATCATTTGCCTCTTTAATATGGTCTATTTCTTTCTAAGGGTAGTTCTATAAGTCCGAGTCACAATTGAAACGATAAATGTTAAAGTGAAACATCGAGTCCACTATCTTGCTTCTCTTACATATAAGAAGAAATTGGGCATTTAGAAAATAGTTTATACCCAAAAGTTGGGGTGGGGGTAAAGATATCCTGGCCAGTTTAGCTTTACCCCCGGGGGAAAAGATATCCCACCCGGGATATCTTTACCCCCGCCTTTCCACTCACCCCCACCACCCATTTCACAACTGAGAGGGATAATGCAAGATTATGAAAGATTGTCATAAGGGACATTTTGAATAAGAAAATAAACGAAAAGAAGTTATTAAATAATCATTCGCCTCCATAATATGGTCATATTTCTTACTAAGGGTAGTTCTAATAGTCTGAGTCACGATTGAAACGAAAAATGTTAAAGTGAAACATCGAGTCCACTACCTTGCTTCTCTTACATATAAGAAGAAATTGGGCATTTAGAAAATAGTTTATACCCAAAAGCTGGGGTGGGGGTAAAGATATCCCAGCCGGGATATCTTTACCCCGGCCTTGCCACTAGTTTATACCCAAAAGTTGGGGTGGGGGTAAAGATATCCCGGCTAGTTCATTTTGAATAAGAAAATATACAAAAAGAAGTTATTAAATAATCATTTGCCTCTATATAATATGGTCATATTTCTTACTAAGGGTAGTTCTATTAGTCTGAGTCATGATTGAAACTAAAAATGTTAAAGTGAAACATCGAGTCCACTACCTTGCTTCTCTTACATATAAGAAGAAATTGGGCATTAAGAAAATAGTTTATACCCAAAAGTTGGGGTGGGGGTAAAGATATCCTGGCCAGTTTAGCTTTACCCCCGGGGGTAAAGATATCCCAGCCGGGATATCTTTACCCCCGCCTTTCCACTCACCACCACCACCCATTTCACGACTGACAGGGATAATGCAAGATTATGAAAGATTGTCATAAGCAACATATTGAATAAGAAAATATACAAAAAAGAAGTTATTAAATAATCATTTGCCTCTATAATATGGTCATATTTCTTACTAAGGGTAGTTCTATTAGTCCAAGTCATGATTGAAACGAAAAAATGTTAAAGTGAAACATCGAGTCCACTATCTTGCTTCACTTACATATAAGAAGAAATTTGTCATTAAGAAAATAGTTTATACCCAAAAGTTGGGGTGGGGGTAAAGTTATCCCGGCTAGGATAGCTTTACCCCCGGGGGTAAAGATATCCCAGCTGGGATATCTTTACCCCCGGGGGTGAAGATATCCAGGGTGGGGGTAAAGATATCCCGGGATATCTTTACCCCCGGGGGTAAAGCTACCCAGGGGGTAAAGATAAACTGTTACACCGGTAATACGGTAAATGACCAATTAGTTCGAACGCCAAAAAAATAAATACTGATCCGGGTGTTCGAATTATTAGAAAATAGCGAATCAAAATTTTGCAGGTGTTCGAACTAATTGATACATCAAATGAAAGCTGCCGAACGTGACCGGGAAAACACGATCTTAACCTATCAAACCTATCAAACCATTGAGGTTATTAATGATCCTTGCTATGAGAGAGCCTGTTAACCAGATGAGACCAACCAGCCTGCTCAGTTTCCGAAAACCCTAAGAGGCATATAAATGTTTGTACAAGGCAGCTTTAGTGATCATACTATCCAATCAGCAAACATAACAATTGCTGACCAGACTGCTAATGAACTGTCTGATCTTTGTGTAATTGTTGTAAAGCATGCAATCTAACGACTCAAATAATATAAACAAGAACATAATTGAGATCCCAGGGCAACGTCGCATCAACATCGATGTAACGTCATGACGTTGCACCGATGTTGAAGCGTATGGTGTTGCATATGCGTTGATTGGACGCCGCATTGCTTGGTAACAGCGCTGACTCTTAATCATCATCATCTCATTCACCACTGTGGTTTGAGCCTCGCTCGGGTCACATGTGAGATACCAAGTTCTACAGGTTTTTTTTTTTTTTTTTTTTCGCACTCCTCTGAATAGCGGCTAGAAATCTTGAAGGGTCATAAACTAAAATAATAAAAAAGACGCTATTAAAGGTTAGCACTTTCGAAGTGTTTTTATTGCCCTGAAAAGGGCATGTTGTTTCTGGTGCCATTATAGTTTTATGGTCTACCATGTTTTATTAATAAGCTTTAGCTTTTCTTTGAGACGGTGAATAATTTTAGTTGCATTTTTCCCTTGGATGGCAAACGTGTAGATACACGGCACCTCTAGTCCACCTTGGGGCATCTTCGATCGTTTTTTCTTTCCGGTCACTGTTGTCGTAATGCTTCCCCCGTGCACGATGAAAAACTTTGCAAAGCGCGAAATTTCTTTGGGTAGATGGCCACAAGTTATGTCATCCTTCATCACCGCCACGCTGTATTTATCGCCAAACTGTCTGCCATCTGGATCAGGCTGCGTTGACAACGTCTCGCCGATCACCGGATCCCAGTAAACTCTGTAGACATGAAAGCCTCGTACAACGCAGGGATATTCAAAGCTCATTGTGCTGCAGGAAGGAAGGAATGAACGATGTTCGTACTCCTTGAGATCTTTTATGTGTCTGGGAAAACCACTTATCCGAACTAAAAGTTCTGTCATTTTTATAACAGTAGGGTGTCAATTGGACTCGCCTGGGTATTTGTATATCAGATACATATTTATCGTGCTTAATGAGATAACACATCACACATGACAAAACCTAACCTGAACCAGAGTATTTCGAGAAAAAGTCATATCAGCCTGAGTATCTGTTAACCCGCAAACGGGACATTGGCAAACACTGCATACACGATCAGATGCCGCAGCATCTGACAACAGGACTTCCCGTCAAAAAAGAACAAAAAAAAAAAAAAATAAAAAAATGGAATAATCGACTAGAAAACAATGGGTTAACCCATATCCTGCTGATTAAATTAATTCACTCACATCCATTTTCGACTATCAGCCAGTCATTTGTTTGAATTGAGGTTTAACGTCACCGTCAGCACCATTTAGGTCTTTTTGAAGACGTTGCTTTCAATTTTGTGGGACCTTTACCCGACATTGGGGTGAATTATACATGACATCTCAAGCCCTGTCGTCCAATGAAATCAATATGGATTCGTCTCGCAACACTTTGCCTTGGGCAAGCTTAGCCCTTTTAGATTCTCCAAGCCCCGACAGGCGGGGGCCTACCAATCAATCAATTTACTTCATAAAACATATTCATTCAATTCACAAACTGCATGATCATCTGATCTGGTACTATCCGCCCCGCCCATCGGGGCTTGGATAAATAGGTTGGGCTGCATGATGCTTCAACGCAGAGCTGATACCGACCGCACGAGTACTGGTAATCCGCTCAGAACGTCTAAGCCTGCCAAAAAAAATGCGGCGAGTCGGCCCGTCCATGCTTACACACTCTATTGGTTTCATTGGGCACCAGTCAGACGTGTATCTGACTGAAAAACCGCGGCCGGTACCTGGGCAGGCTTAGATTCTCTAAGCGGTTAACCAGTGCTCGTGTGCGGTCGGTTTCAGCATCATTTACTTCTTCAAGCCCCGATGGGCGGGGGCCGAAAAAGCAGGCTGACTTCAAGTCCTTTACTTTCAGCTTGGCATTTTTGGGGAGTTGCTTTGTGGTGACTTTAGTGGAGAAACGCTATTTTCAGCACCACAATTTAGGGCCACTAGTTAGGGCATAGCAAAAAAAAATCCTTCAATACTTCCTTCAAATGTGCGTAAAGCAGGCTCCTCTAATCCACTGCGCACACTTGTGGGTTGGTAATGGTCTATATTCCCGGATATGTCCAGTCCGACCAGCCAAGTCCGTTCATAGCGTGAATACACAGGCTGGTGTGATTCTTCTGCTCGTGTGCTATTTCCATTTTGTAGATACTGCTGAGCGCCGCCTCATTAAAGGTCGATCATGGGAAAACTATTACGTAAAATATGAACAGTTTGGTCGTTTTCTGTCTAGAGCATTGTACAGAGGCATATATATGCAAGATCATTTTTTAATTTTGGTAAATTTAGATAAATCTGAAAGACTTCCGCGCAGTTGGATCAGGCTGTGTTCTTTCTTTATTCCTATTTTGTAAAGCATTGTTTTCCTTGCCGTGGCCCTATTAAACCCGCACGCGACCAGTAGCTATAAATATCACAATTACAAATATAAATTTCTGGCAGTGCGTGGCCCTTTGATCTATATTAGATAAATTGGTCACAGGCAGTCAGTGAGTACAGGGGGTCTAATAAAAATGAGTTCATCATGTAAATTTATCACCAACAGCGACATGTTATAAATCTTTGGACACCATTACGCCTTTTGAACTATTCTTACCCATTAAAATAAAATGGGCTTTTCTTTATAACTTTCTTCCTTTTTAAAATGACAGTCACGAAAATTGTCGTCTGCCGGTTATTTTAAAACTCGTTTTTTTTTTTTAAACAGTGTGGACCTAGATCAGAATGAGCATTCTGATCAGGGTCCACACTGGTTGTCTGTAAGCAAAACTATTTTTTTTTTTAAAAATGTAAGAAGATAAGCAGACGACATTTTCAGATGTAGTTTTTCTCAGCGGCGTTTTAAGGGTTAACAGAAATTTACTCGTTACAGGCAAACAGTGTAGACCCTGATGAGAAACCGAATCATTCTTCTAACCCTGAGGTTTTATAACGTTTTCTTGCTCAACTCAGCTGAGCATGAAATTTATTCAGTTCATGTTACAGTCCAACAGTTGCCCTCGTCAACACTATTTAGGTCATTTTGAAAATATTGCTTCCAATTTTGTGGGACTTTTACCCGACGTTGAGATAAACTGACAACCCAGTCCCTGCAGCAGGGTTTTTATGCATGGACGGTCAGACTCGCACCACTTTGCTTGGGCAGGCGTATACCTGAGTGATTTACCAGTACTTATGTGCAGTGGGTTACAGTTTGGCGTGGCTACATCATGCAGCCAAATCTGTTTCTCCCAGCCCCGATACGCGGGGGGCCCAAATGCCGAGTTAACTGCAGACCGTATGTAAACTACCTTAAAAGCCTTATTTTGACGTCACATTTTATCTTCGGTGTCACGCATAATTGTTTGTTGGCGTCGTTTTGATTTTACGACCCTTTCAATATTATTTCGTTTATTAATTCTTTGTTATTTCCATCATCTCCCATCTAGAATCCAGATAAAGTGGACATTATTTTTCTGACATGGCATGTTAGTCTATGAACAACACGGATGCGCAGGCTGATCTGCGCCTCTGTTGTTCGCATATGCAATTAACCGGTTTTCTCACGACGCGGCTCATTATTATAATGTCTTCCTGGAAAGAAAGTATGCATTATGCAATAATGTTAATTGGAAATAAATTTATTATTATCATTATTATCTTCCATATTATTGTTTGTACATAACGATACCAGTGCTTGTCACGGTTGTAAAAATAATTATGGTGTGCTACAATTTAAACAACATGTTACCTGATTGAGTGGTCGAACGACCTCAAAGACATCTTAAAGTTTAAAGATCCTATTGTCTTACATTATCACCGCCAACACATTGCACAATTCAGTTTTCTCCCTAAAACAAACAAACCATAAACACTGGGGAGTGATCTCATTGAATTGATCAATATTATCATCAATGTAATTACCAAATGCATCAGTGATTTTAAAACCCGCACAATTTAGTATAGTATTAATAATAATAATAATAACCATAACATTGTGAGTTGCTAGTGTCTAGTTTTAGCAGTTGTTGATATATACAGTTTCAAAATCATGTGAAACGGCGGTTTTGCAGTTGGTGATATACTTAGAATACGTACCATGTGGAGTATTCTCTCATCCAATATGGTTGATAATTTTAGATATTATGTCAGACAAATGTTTTGTTTCTTTAATTCGTCCTTAGTATGATGGTCTCTAGCAGATTATAGCTATCAAGTATTGTATTACCGGGTATTACTGGCACTCTAGCCTGGTTGCATAGGAACGGCTAGAGTGCCGGGTCTGTCACTTTAGCCACCGAGTCTAGAGTGTCGGACCCGGCACTCTAGCCTGAGAGTCTAGCTTGCCGGTACCGGCACTCTAGACACCTCCTTAAAAATAACACACCTGTATTTTAGATGGTTTACAGTTAACAGGTCATATGATGGTCACGTCTTCATTGGTCGCAAGATACTCAAAGACCCAGACTAGCATGCGCAACCACTATGTAATTCTGAACAACATACGCAACAACTATGCAAGTCCTTTTGGATAACCAAGCTTGTAGGATCAGCGAAAATTTAAAAGAAAGACCAAGGGAGCACCACAGTCACAAGACGCAGCCCACTCCTGACACCAAGTCACTCATCAGATTGCACGGATGCGCACACTGATGCAAGTTGATGCTGTTGTGCAGTGACCTGCCCATCCAATCCATATGGCTACTGAAGGTTTGCACGCATACGCTGACTGGTTCGAATCTTCACTGCTCACACAACTTATTGTAGTTCGGGTTACTACGGTTTATGCCCACCTGATTTATGATCGGGTTGGCTCTATATGTGGTATAATCTTGATTCCCGATATACCTTTGAGAGCAGAAGTGCCCCTTCAGTAGAAATATGAATGCATAATTTTCCCGTGTGAGAATTTCCCGCCTTTTATTACATACGTCATTTTAATATTTCAAGTGCGTGCAGTCACTGTACTGTTATGAAAATTTCACCTTTTTTTGTTGTTGTTATTTTGTCCCAAATATTGGAGCCTGAGCGACTGTTGCATGTGCCCAAACATGGCAGCGACTAATAAGTCAAAATTATTCAGAATCATAGAAATGTATTTTTTTTTTCTTATGTGTTCGCTAATGAAAGAAACCATATGGTTATTTTTTTTTTATCTTAACTCTCTCTAGTCCATCCTCTCTTTGTTGGTATTTTAACCGTAAGTGATAAGTCAGTCGGGAATAATTTTGATTTACCGTTACATGGCCCGTTTAAATGATACATCTGCATGAAGTTTTTGCAAATTTTATTTTTTGCAATAAGATTTAAAGACGCCAATTAAAAGTAAACTGAAGCAGCACCCCATGGTGTTTACCGTCCATCAACAGCATGATTACTTCAGCGCGTGTCGCATAATAATCCAGTTAATGATTGCATCTACCCACAGTGTCTTATTAACGTCTTAAATTACACATAAGAGGATGCTAAGTGGCATTTATGGATGGATTTGAAACAGGGAATGTTATAGGACTAGTTCAGTCGGTCGAAGGTACTGGTGAACGGCATCTGACAAAACATAGAAAGACATAAAACATAAAAAGAACAACCGACATAACGTACATGTAGGTGCGTCATAAGACAGAACCAACCATTCATAGAAAGACAATTAATAGAATGACAAAAGAAAGAAAGGTATCTACCTTTTGTCGCACCCGATCAGTATTGCAGTAAACTGTCCAGTGATTAGTTATTGATCATCTGCTTTCTGTCTCGCTTTGGTCAACTTACTGTTATCATGACAACTGTTGCTTGTGAAATCAAGAACCTTTTTTGTCGCGCTTGCTATTAGCATGGCGCGATATAGGCGCCCTGTTTACCATCCCTCCTTTTGTCAAGGCGTCAATATTTGCGACCACCCTAGCGCTCACCCTAATGGTCAAGTTTATTTCTCAAGAACTATAAGAGCTTAATTAATGATATTTGGTACAAACTTGAATCTGTGGATGGCAATTTAAATGCAAGCATCCATATTTGACCTTGACCTGCATTTCATGGTTCACTGACTGTAAAATATCGCGACCACCCTAGCGTTCACCCAAATGGTCAAGTTAATTTCTCAAGAACCATAAGAGCTTCATTAATGATACTTGGTTCAAACTTGTATCTGGAGATGGAAACCCATATTTGACCTTTACCTAAATTTCATGGTTCACTGACTTTGTAAAATATTGCGACCACCCTAGCATTCACCCTAATGGTCAAATTAATTTCTCAAGATTTATAAGAGGTTCATTTATGATACTTGGTACAAACTTGTATCTGGGGATGGCAACTTAAATGCAAGCATCTATATTTGACCTGAACCTGCATTTCATGGTTCACTGACTTTGTAAAACATTGCGACTAACCTAGCGTTCACCCTAATGGTCAAGTTTATTTCTCAAGAACTATAAGAGCTCCATTAATGATACATGTTTTTGGTACAAACTTGAATCTGTGGATGGCAATTTATGCAAGCATCCATATTGGACCTTGACCTACATTTTATGGTTCACTGACTTTGTAAAATATTCCAACCATGCTAGCGTTTTAATGATACTTAGTACAAGCTTGCATTTAAGAATGGCAACTTTTATGCAAGCAACTATGTTTGACCTTGGCCTAGATGTCATGATTCGGTGACTGCGCCCCCCCACGGGCGCGGCATAGCCTTCGGAAGAATTCTTTTTTTATTAAAATAAAATGTTTTGTTTGATTTGAGGTTTAACGTCCCCGTCAACACTATAAAGGTCATTTTGGAGACGTTGCTTCCAATTTTGTGGGACTTTTACCCGACATTGAGATGAAATGACATCTCAAGCCCTGTCGCCCAATGAAACCAATAGGGTTTATTAGCATGGACGGTCCGCCTCGCACCGCGGTTCCTGGACAGGCTTAGATCCTCTAAGCGGTTTACCAGTACTAGTGTACGGACCGGATTCAGCTCTGCGTGGAAGCATCATGCAGCCCATATATTTCTTCAAGCCCCTATAGGCGGGGGCGCTAAAATAAAATGAGTTAAGAGTACCTGTACTATGTGTTCACTTTTTCATTCTTTCTTTCTGTTTACCTGAGTTATGTATTTTTTGACTCCTCTGAATGCAGTGCATTCCCATTAAAGTCTGACAGAAAATAAAAAAAAAAAATATATTTGTCACTTAATTGCTTGACTCGACGGTTACTGAGAACGCATCAGTAAGAGATTTGGGTGGATTTTTTACCTTTTGGGTCCACCCTTTTAAATTTTGAAACCTTCCTCCACGCAGAGCTGTAACCGACTCCACACGAGTACTGGTAAACCACTTAGAGGATATAAGCCTGTCCAGGCAAAGTGGTGCGAGTCGAATCGTCCATGCCTATAAACCCTATTGGTTTCATCGGGCGACAGGCCTTGAGATGTCACTTCATCTCAATGTCGGGTAAAAGTCCCACAAAATTGGAAGCAACGTCTCCAAATGACCTATTCAGTGTTGACGGGGACATTAAACCTCAAATCAAACAGACAAACATCTATCATATCCAAAAAGTTCAGAACAATCTGTGTAGTCACTAGTGGTTAGTGAGAAATTATCTGGACAAAAATTGGGCGGAAAAAAAAGAGAAGAAACCCATAAAAACCAATAAGTCTCATTTTGGAGACTTAACCCTTACCCTGCTGAATAAATTTATTTGGCCACACCCATTGCTGACTATAAAACATTCAAATTTCTTAACACAATTCACAAACTGCATGACATGACAAACAGTGTAGAACCTGATCACACTGCTTCTTCAAACGTTATCTGATCTTGATCTACACTGTTTGCAAAAGTAGGGGTTGTTATGTTCAGCGGGATAAGGATTAAATATTAATAACTGTGCCTCCTAATGTGTCCATTTCAGTATGTATTGGAATTGCACAAGAGGCATGTCTGATCGGGGTCCTCACTAGTTACACTATAGTTTACAAGGATTTGTGTCAAAAATATAAAGAAGTTGTTTTCTGAAAGCACAATGTAGGACAACAATTTCCAGGCTTCATGGAGGTTTAAAATATTAGGTAATATACTCCAGCAGTTTATCAGTTTTAAAATCACTGTTCTCATCAAGCTGTTAAATCTTGTTATGATAAGCTGAAAACATGTGTTGCTAGGAAGGCGAGATACAGAGGACTAAATTGTCAACCATTATAGATAAAGGTATGCACATGTATGTAATCTGACCGGACAGTCGTCGACAGTCGCGAGCAGACGACAAAGGCTAAACCCAGTGGAGAGGGGCAGTGTCCCAACTGCCCAAATTGCCATGATGAGATGGTCTGTGAATATAATAAACTAAAACAATCTGACAATCAAGAAGCTGCTTCCCGTCGACAGGTCCGCGCTCCCCTACCGTATCCAGCGTTCGCGACCACCACCCGTCCATCATGACGTACCTGTGTCTTCTATGGGTGAACTACCGGCCCCGATAGCTCAGTTGGTAGTGTGTCTGCTCCGGGGAACGGGAGGTCTCGGGTTCGATCCCGGGCCGCGACATACCAAAGTCTTAAAAATGGTACTAGCTGCTCCTCGCTTGGCACTCAGATTTACGGGGTAGAGCTAGGACTGGTCGATCCAGTGTCAGGATAATGTGACTGGGTGTGGTATCATGTAAAGTGTCTGGGACATGATACTTCAGTGAGGCAGCACTATAAAAGTGAGCATTGAGCTCCCTGTCGCAACCAGACACCATCGTGATATGACTGAAAAATTATTGAAAGCGGCGTTAAACCCGAATTCACACACACACACACACTATGGGTGAACTTGTATAGGTACTGATTATATTCAATTGTCACTGAATGTACATGTAGGCTTGGAAAATAGTCCAGGACTGAGATCCAAACTGTTTCACTCAACCCCAAAATTCCACTTTTTAGCTCACCTGTCACTTAGTGACACGGTGAGCTTTTGTGATCACTTTTTGTCTGTCGTGCGTGCGTGCATCCATGCATGCATCCGTAGACAATTCTTCAAACAACATCTCCTCCTAAATTTTTGATATGAAGCTTCATCTAGTGGACCTCTACCAAGATTGTTCAAATTATAGCCCTGGGAGCAAAAATGCCCCCGCCCCGGGACCCTTTGGTTTTACATAGACTTATATAGGGAAAGTCTTTAAAAATCTTCTTCTCCGAAACCACAATGCCCAGGTCTTTGATATTTGTTGTGAAGGTTCATCAAGTGGACCTCTATCAAGTTTGTTCAAATTATAGCCCTGGGACCAAAAATGCCCCCCCCCCACCTCTCTTGTCTGAAACCAAACGGCCCAGGTCTTTGATATTTGGTTGAAGCTTCGTCTAGGGGACCTCAACCAAGATTGTTCAAATTATAGTCCTAGGGCCAAAAATGGCCCCGGGGTGGGGCCCACTTGGTTTACATAGAAGTGTACAGGGAAAACCTTTAAAAGTCTTCTTGTCTGAAACCATAAGGTCCATGTCTTTGATTTTTGGTATGAAGCTTCATTCAGTGGTACTCTACCAAGATCTTTCAAATTATAGCCCTCGGGGCAAAATGGCCCCGGGGCAGGGCCAACTGGCTTAACATAGAGGTACATGTATATAAGGAAATTATAAGGAAATGGCCATATTTGGTATGAAGCTTCATCTACTGTACCTCTACCACAGTTGTTCAAATTATAGCCTGGGGACAAAAATGCCCCTCCAATGTTTGCTAAGCCCAACCCACGACCCCAGCCCAGGCTCTATCGATGAACTTCTTATGCATCACTGATCTCTCACAGCGACTATTTTCTGCTACAATCATTTTCGCTAATTGGTGATATTACATGTAAAAGTGAATTTTTACATGACCCATGTCGACCAGACAATTTTAAATATGCAGCGCGTATCTGAAGGTGGGATGCGGTAGATTTTGACAATCTCTTAGCTCCGCCCTCTTCTTAGGGTTTACCGGTTTTGGATGTTGATACTAAGTATGGATTGCAGTTAGTTTGAAATACTTGTCACTTGATACACCAATTTTTAACGAATCAGTGGTCTTTAATGAACCGACGGGATTTGTTCAACTGCTAAGTTGCTGGTTGCGTTGTTGTAAGATGCAGGGATTTCAATGACCTTTTTGGCATCCGGGTAGCAAGGCAAAGTAGTCGGATGGTTTTATCTCTTATCTGTATTAAGCCTTCTCTTGCTGAATATTCATTTAAGCCACACCCATTTCTGTCTATCAACCAATCAAATTACCTGATGTAATTTATTGCTACATATTCATAAATTGAATGCCAAACAGTGTAGATCCTGATCAGATGGCTTCTTCAGAAGCCATCTGATCTGGATCTACACTGTTTGCAAAGATAGGGGTTGTCGTGAACAGCAAGATAAGGGTTAGCCTATACAGATTTATAAAAATTAGCATGGGGATGATGCCTTTGTAGAAGAGGAATACCCGCCTCTTAAGGAAACCCCTGAAGATAACGTGTCATGTCAGAGCAAGAACCACAGCCCTTGGTGTCATGGCATTTTAAAAATCACCCCTTACAACAAACATATATTTTAACCCATTTAGTACTGGTGTAACAGGGCAGTTCTTACCCCCAGTCAGTTTCTTCCCCACCCATTCAGTTTCTTCCCCCCTACTCGGTGGGGAAGAAACTGACTGAGTGGGGAAGAAACTGACTAGTCAGTCTGGCCCGGTTCTTCCCCCGGGGAAGAAATGGGCCGGCCCAGTTCTTCCCCGGGTAAGAAACTGACCATTACACCAGGTACCCATTTTGGGGTTTCCGGTACAAAATACGTTAATACTGTAGCAAGAGTTGCTAGTCTGAACACTGGAATTCTCATAAAAGGCTGTACGTGGCCATTTGCACCCTTCCACCTGTTCAGGACACACAGAGTGTACTCTACATTTTCTGATTTGTACAAAGTTGTACATAGCGGTGATTGGTGATGATTCACTGGTTGAGGCATTATATTCATATATAGCCTATATTGGTGACGGGAATAAACATGTATATAGAACTCTTAAAGTTTTGGGGTGTTAGTATTACATATATTTTGGTGGTGGGATTTTATATAACTTGATATTACATCATCTTACCAGTTATAAACGGGTGCCCCAAAAAATTAGCGGCAGAGCTCTACGACACAACAACAACAACAACTTAGCACTCATAAGAATCAAATGCGAAAACTAAAAAATGTCTATTGCTGGTATATGGAAATGGTTTGAACTCAATCTTAGATTGAAATGAAATAGGTCCTAAACATTACATTTAATTTGATATTTTGTTGATAATTATACATGTACATGTGTGTATTAACCCTTGTCCTGTAGAATATTTAAATATGCCACACCCACAACTGATTATCAACCAATCAGATTTCTTGATGCAAATCATCGCAACAAGTTCATAAACTGAATGTCAAACAATGAAGATCCTGATCAGATGGCTTCTTCAGAAGCCATCTGATCTGGATCTGCATTGTTTGAAAGATCAGACATATTCGGGCTCAGCAGGACAAGGGTGTAATGAAGTGCCATTTACATGTACCTGTGTTTACTGTTTAAATAAACACACTAACTAGACATGTGTAGTGTGATAAAACATCTTTAACCCTTCTTGTACCAAATGGAATCTTCCACCTTATATGTAGCAGGAGTCCATTTCAAAATTTAGGGATGACAGATTGTAGTTTTCTTCAAAATTTATTCGGCAAATGGCTTAACTTTTTGCAAAGAGTGTAAGCCCTGATCAGATGCCGCGTTCTGCGGCGTCTGATCTGGGCCTGAACTGTTTGCCAAGGTACCCCTTTTGGGGTTTCCGGTACTAAATGGGTTAAGATTGAATAATCAATTAAGTTGCCTAGGGCTCCCCTGTAGTCATAGATCACACAGAGATCACCATTATTTGTTTGTTTGATTTGAGGTTTACCGTCCCCGTCAACACTGTACAGGTCATTTTGGAGACGTTGCTTCCAATTTTGTGGGACTTTTACCCGACATTAAGATGAAATGACATCTCAGGCCCTGTCGCCCAATGAAACCATTAGGGTTTATTAGCATGGACGGTCCGCCTCGCACCGCGGTTCCCGGACAGACTTAGATCCTCTAAGTGGTTTACCAGTACTAGTGTGTGGGCCGGATTCAGCTCTGCGTGGAAGCATTATGCAGCCCATATATTTCTTCAAGCCCCTATGGACGGGGGCTAAGAGATCACCATTACATGTCTATTTATTTATTTCTGGTTTTTAGATTATAACCAAGTGGGCCCCGTCAAGCGATTTTGGTACTTATCGCCTATGCGAGCAGCGAAGGTTCAGGAGAGCCTGCGCATGCGCGCAGTCTCGCCAGAACCTTCGCTGCTCGCTCATACAAGCAGTGAATCAAGAGGAACCTTCAGACAGAAAGCCATATCCCTTGCCGCTCTGAATGGCTGGGCATGCGCAGTTAAAATTTGTCATGACGGAATGCTCGAAGACACATATTCGCTTGGCGGGGCTCAAGTAGTATGAAAGAAAGAAAGAAAAACATTTACCTGCTTTGCATTTAGGTTTTACATCCTCGTCAATCAAATTTTAGTTTATTTGAATAAAAGAAAGAAAGAAAGCTGAAATTAATGAATAAATGAATGTATGGTGGTTAAATAGAAAGAACAAGAGAAAAGAAGAAAAAATAAAAGTTCAATGAATGAACCAACACATCACGCAAACACGCCTTTATAACTAGTATCCACAATCTATGGTTTGAGCCGTTATACGAAAGAAAGATAAAAACAACAATATTTGCCTGCTTCTTGACGTTCAGGTTTTATTATCTCATCAACAATATTTTGTTTTATTTGAAAGAAAGAAAGAAAAGAAAAGAATGCTAAATTAATGAATAAATGTATGATGGTTAAATAGAAAGAAAGGAAAGACTGACAAACTCACGAAGGAAGGCATCACTCAAATACGCCTATACAATTTTGACCCCCATAAACCCACTTGTATATATAGTGAAACGGGTTTACAGGGGTATTTAGTATTCACATTTCTGCTAAGAATATTTAAAAAAAAAAACAGTTTGATACTCTGTAGAACCGTCTCACCAAGGAGCAATAAAAAAGAAAGAGAATAAAAGGAAACTTACCCGAGATATTTACATGTTCACTTTTGAAAGTTCTCGGTTAATAATTATCTCTTTATACTTTATACTTAAAGTTATAGGTACATTGATCTGTAAACCAAGCAGTTACAGCCTTAAACAAACCAGTTGAAGTTATCAACCAACTGGTCAGTTAGAGCTATACATGTGGACCAGCCAACCAGTTACACTCATCAGCCAGCCTTTGTAATCGGTAACAACCATAAAACTGTCAGTTTCAACCATTAACCAACCAGTTACAGTGATTAGCCAACCATTCGCAGCCTGAATCTCAACCATTAACCATTAAAAACCAGTTACAACTGTTGACCAACAACTTGCAACAGCTACATGTATATAACAGCCAGTTATAACCATTTACCCCATTATAACACAGTTTGTTATAACACAGTTTTGGATATAACACGGTTTCAAGGTGGATCCCAAAAATGTATAGATTATATAGAAAAATGACCATTTGATCCAAAAATGTATAGATTATATAAAAAAATGACCATAAATGGTCATTTTTCTATATAATCTATACATTTTTGTTTGGATATAATACGGTTGGTTAACTAACACAGTCTCTGCTTTGGACCCCATTAATAGTGTTGTAATGAGGTTGTGGTGTATAACTATTTACCAATTTGTTACAGACTTCACTAGCTTGACTACCGGGTACATATAATACTGGAAAGACATAGTCATGTCCCAGACTTGGAAACTAGACCTGCTGAAGGAAATACCAGGATATAAGGTGATACTGAGAACTCTCATCAGAACTCAAATACAACATCTGGTAAGAAATGTACTGTTTGTTTGTTTGTTTGTCTGATTTGAGGTTTAACTTCCCTGTCAGCACTGTATACATGTAGGTCATTTTGGAGATGTTGCTTCCATTTTTGTGGGACTTCTACCGGACATTGAGATGAAATGACATCTCAAGCCCTGTCACCCAATGAAACCAATAGGGTTTATAAGCATGGACAGTCTGCCTCGCACTGCTTTGCCTGGGCAGGATTAGATCCTCTAAGCAGTTTACCAGTACTCGTGTGCAGTCGGTTTTTAGCTCTGCGTGGAAGCATCATGCAGCCCATCTATTTCTTCAAGCTCCGATGGGTGGGGTCCGCAGAAATGTACTGTAGATTGATGTATAGTATCAGACAAGGGAGAGAGACAAGGATAATTAACCCTTTTTGTACCAAATGGAATCTTCCTCCTTATACATACATGTAGCAGGAGTCCTTTTCAAAATTTAGGGGTGTCAGGTTGTGTATTTCTTCAAAATTGATTTGGATAATGGTTTAACTTTTCGCAAACTGTAGCCCCTGATCAGACGCCCCGTTTTACAGAGTCTGATCTGGGCCTGCACTGTTTGTCAGGGTACCCGTTTTGGGGGTTTCCAGTACAAAATGGGTTAACCTGCTGAATAATTGATTTAGCCACACCCATTTCTGACTTTCAGTCAATCAAAATACTTGATGTAATTTATCCCTACTTATTCACAAGCTGAATGACAAACAGTGTAGATCCTGATCAGATGGCTATCTGATCTGGATCTACATTGTTTGCAAAGGTACCGATTGTAGTGAACAGCAGGATAAGAATTATCCCAAAAGATGCCAAGACAAAATGCATCTGAAAATGTTGTCTTTTTTTAATGTCATCCACTGCATCTTGTTACATACTTTTCAAACATACCACATAATATCGATTAGACACCCATGCTCTAATAAACGCCCATGCTGCAAAAAATTGCCGCTTTTTTTTAGCAATTTCCCTGAAAAACCTAGAATATTGAAATAGATCTGTTGTATCTTGAGCGGTACGCAAGTTTCCTAGTTTGTTAATCCACCGCCGCGAAGCAGAGCGGGGATTAATTTATAGGAATGGCCTCCGTCTGTCCGAGCAAACTAGAGGACACTAGTTGGGTAGGCCTGTCTTTGGTACTTGCTGTTTATTCCGTTGTTAATGGACTTAAAGTAGCCAGTAGCCTGTTGGGTATTTTTGTGATTGTTGCGTACTTTGAATGGAAAAATTAACTTTTTGGTACCCAACAAGTTTCAAACTTTGAATTTTGTGTCCGTTCCATATCTCCTTAACCCCTCAAAGGACTTTGGTCAATTATCCCCCTCAGTGAGCTCATGTGCAGAGCCACTAGATAAATCATGCCAACACCAGGTCAAGGTCACATTGGAAAGTCACGAAATTGAAACTTTGAATTTTGTGTCCATTCCATATCTCCTTTACCCTTCAAAGGATTTTCATTAAACGTTGGTCAAATGTCCCCCTCTGTGAGCTGATGTGCATAACACATAAATAAACCATGCCAACTCAAGGTCAAGGTCATAGGTGAAGGTCACGAGTTTGAAACTTGGAATTTTGTGTCCATTCCATATCTCCTTTACCCCTGGAAGGATTTTTATAAAACTTTTGTGAAATATACCCCCTCAGTGGCGGTCCCCGCCCACAGGGACTTGCAGAAATATATGGTCTGCATGATGCTTCCACGCAGAGCTGAATCAGGCCCGCACATTAGTACTGGTAAACCGCTTAGAGGATCTAAGCTTGTCCAGGAACCGCGATGCGAGTCCATGCTAATAAACCCTATTGGTTTCATTGGGCGACTGGGCTTGAGATTTCATTTCATCTCAATGTCGGGTAAAAGTCCCGCAAAATTGGAAGCAACGTCTCCAAAATGACCTTTACAGTGTTGACGGGGACGTTAAACCTCAAATCAAACAAACAAAACCCCCTCAGTGAGCTGATGTGCAGAGCCTATAAATAAACCATGCCAAGTCAAGGTCAAGGTCACAGGTGAACGTCACAAGGTTGAGCCTTGATACAAAGTGGGGCAGGGGATTTGGCTGCCCCTCAGACTATTTTCTTGTACTTAATAATACTTCAGTTCTTTAATAGATGAGTCAAATTGCCCCACCCATCGGGGCTTGGAGAAATAGATTGGGCTGCATGTTGCTTCCAAGTAGAGCTGAAACTGGCACACACAAGTACTGGTAAACCACTTAGAAGGACTAAACTAAGCCTGCCCAGGCAAAGGGGTATGAGTCAGACCATCCAGTGCATATATTTAAGCTTTTTGGTTTCACTGGCTTGAGATATCATTTCATCTCAGTGTCAGGTAAAATTCCCACAAAATTGGAAGAAATAGTGTTAAACCTCAATTCAAACAAAAACAAACAGCTGAGTCTAAGCCTGACACAAACCTTCTGGAATATGTGCGAAAGTAGTACCGTAAAAAATTCTCTTAACCCTTATCTTGCTGAATATTCATTTAAGCCACACCCATTTCTGTCTATCAACCAATCAAATTACTTGATGTAATTTATTGCTACCATTTCATAACCTGAATGCCAAACAGTGTAGATCCTGATCAGATGGCTTCTTCAGAAGCCATCTGAGCTGGATCTTCACTGTTTCCAAAGATAGGGGTTGTCGTGAACAGCATGATAAGAGTTAAACGCCCCCAGTGTTAAAAGAATCATTACTTTTTATGGGAAGTGGGGTGGGCGTTTGTTAGAGGCTACAGTTCCCAGAAGGAGGAGCAGTCTGATCTGGCCCCACACTGTCTGTTGTTTGCAAAAATATTTCTATAAAGTTTGCAAAAAAATATCAGCAGACGACATTTTCAGAGGCAGAGTGTTGATGAAATCAATCGGTGACTGGTCGGCGACTGTTAGGCAACTAATCCGTGACTCCCAGAAAACCACTGCAACCAGTCTGCTATAAGAAGCAGTCATGGCGAGTCTTTTGTGCATATTCAAAAGACTGGCTGTGACTAATTTTGTTCTACGACCTCGTTGCGACCATTACAAAACCTCACCGCGACTTCTGCAAGTTCTCTGTGATTGTCATATTTTTATCATATGACGTCGCGTCTGAGAGTGTAATAACGTCATGTAATATTTTCGATAATCCACTAGTGGATTAAATATGCAAATTAGCTAGGTACGTCCCGTAACGTTACATGTGCGACCTCCTTAACGACGTCGCGTTTGCTAATGGCGGAAAATTGACATTTTATATAAACAATCGTGAAAAAAAAAGGTTTTAAATGTCATATGATAAATAGAATCTTGCATTCATGCTCATGTATTATTGAATTTATTAAACTCGTTGAGGAAAAGGGATAAAATGCTCGGCAAAGCCTCGCATTTTATCCCTTTTCCTCAACTCGTTTAATAAATTCAATAATACATGGACACTCATGTAAGATCATATTTTTAACTGAGGAGAGGTCGACCATGTCACATACACTGTGGGACTGGGGCTTAAAAGATTGTCAATCACAATGACAGGACTGATTATAGATTGTCATTTCAGCTCCATTTAGCAGTAAGGCTGACACGATTAATCGTATAATCGATTAATCAATCGATAAATTCAACAAAAATGATTATCATATCTGATTTGCTTTTAATCGATTATTATGCGGCGTCTCAACTGGGTCTACACTGTTTGCTCAAGCCTGTCTGTTCAAATATACATATGGTAAAGTGAAACATATGGTAAGAGTCATGCTCAGACGGAAAGCCAGACAGGTAAAATAATGACAAAAACCTTAGCGATTACTAATCGATTATCGATCGCAATGACATGACTGATAATCGATTATCTTTTCAGCTCCGATTAGCCAGCCCTAGTTAGCAGGCCCCACTGGTCACCAGTCCAATGCTAATCTGAGCTACTGTGGCTGGCTGATGGAAACGATGCAGATCCAGATGAGATGTAATGTCATTCTGCAGAATTTATTATCTTCATCCAAACCCCTTTTTGCAACAATTGGCATGTCCAAGTATTAATTGGCTGCATTATGCTTCCATGCTGAGCTGAATTCGGCCGCACACGAGTACTGGTAAACTGCTTTGAGTATTTAAGCCTGCCCAGGCAAAGTGGTGCGAGTCGGACCGTCCATGCTTATAAACCCTATTGGTTTCATTGGGCGACAGGGCTTGAGATGTCATTTCATCTCATTGTGGGGTGAAAGTCCCACAAAAATTGGAAGCAACATCTCCAAAATGTCCTATATAGTGTTGACGGGGAGGTTAAACATCAAATCAAACATAAACAAGTATTAAGAGTGAAAAGTCCATGTGAATAAGTTCAGGGTGTGGAGGTTAACATAGATCATGACAGGTTTGGAAGTGTTTTGTTTAACCCATAAAATGCCAATCACGACTGTTGTCGTCTGCTTTGCCGTCTGCCGGTTACCTTAAAAGTAATTTTTTTGCAAACAGTGTGGACCCAGATCAGACTGCTCCTGTAGGAGCAGTCTGATCTGGGCCCACACTGTTTGCCTGTATGCAAAAATACTTTTTAAAAAGTTTGCAAAAAAAATTCAGCAGACGTCATAAGCAGATGATATTTTCAGATGTAGTTTTTCTCTGTGTCTTAAGGGTTAAATTAGCCCTCCAATCACAATGCATGTGCAGTAGTGACATTTTTATGCCCCCAACTTCGAAGAAGTTGTGGGGGCATATTGGTTTT
Organism: Lucinisca nassula; assembly: GCA_963580285.1. Lineage (NCBI taxonomy): Eukaryota > Metazoa > Mollusca > Bivalvia > Lucinida > Lucinidae > Lucinisca > Lucinisca nassula. The sequence continues at coordinate 77,160,950 of OY757023.1, forward strand.
GCCCTGTTCGTCCGTCCGTCCTTCCGTCCTTCCGTCCTTACGTCCGTCCCACTTTTTACTGCATAGCATAACTTTAGAACCATGGGTGCTAGGTTTTTGAAATTTCATATATGGATTCCTCATGAAAAAATAATTGACCCGTGTTTTTTTTCTCGTCAGGATTATGCCCCTTTTTTGAGTTATGCCCCTTTGCAAAAAATACTATGAAATCTTGTAAGCAAGATATCTCAAAAACTGTTTGAGCTATTGCCCTGAAACTTTACATGCTGGTTGGGGATGATGAGTAGATGAACTGATTAACTTTTGAAAAAAATCCGAAATTTTTTTCTTGAGTTATGGCCCTTTGAAATTTTTCGCGTTTTAAGTTTGTAAGCAAGATATCTAAAAAAACTATTTGAGGTTTTTCCCCGAAACTTCACAGACTTGTCGGGGATGATGAGTAGATGAACTGATCAACTTTTGAAAAAAATCCGATTTTTTTTTCTTGAGTTATGGCCCTTAGATTTTTTTCGTGTTTTCAGCTTGTAAGCAAGATATCTCAATAATTGTTTGAGCGATTGCCCTGCAACTTTACAAGCTGGTTTGGGATGATGTGTAGATGAACTGATTAACTGTTGAAAAAAAATCCTATATTTTTTTCTTGAGTTATGGCCCTTCGAAATTTTTCGCGTTTTATTAAATTAATATTTTCTTATTTTTCAGCAAAATAAGGTCTGACTTTACATGTAAATCTTCTGCCCATAGAAATTAAGGTTAGACATTACCTGTGTTTTGTCTGTCGTCTGCTGAGCAGACTATTCACATGAAATGTCAGGCCTTATTTTAGCTGTTATTTATTAATGAAAAAATTAGATTGCTGTTTGCTGTAGAATTGTCTACTGAGGCTGGCATGAATAATTAGAGTACGGGCCTCCGTGGCCTTGTGGATAAGAGCGCTGACTCTTAGTCATTAGGTCTCTCACTGCCGTAGGTTCGAGCCTGGTTGGGCCACGTGTGAGACGCCAAGTTCTGCAACGAAAGGTCAGGTGTTTTTTCTCCGGGTACTCCGGTTTTCGCCCACCTCTGATTAATGATCGTCTCGATATGAGTGAAATAATCTTGAAAGGGCCGTAAAACCCAAACCAAAAAAAAAAAAAAAAAATGAATAATTAGATAATTGATTATTATAATTAGATAATTGATATATTCTTCAAACATGATATTGTTACTGATTTGTTAATAGTTGAGTATTTGATTTTTGTGTATGTTACTTTGCCGTACATGTATTTACCCTTAGCATTCAGGCACCTCAACTCGCCAGACTAACAAGTATAATTTACTACCAAATAGCTAGATGAGTGGCATTTTGTGGCATCTCATCTGCATCTCATCTGCATCTACACTGTTTGCTCAGACCTGTTTGTCCAATACATACATGTATTATTGTAAAGTACAACATAGTAAGAGTCATGCTGATTACTGGGACAGCCAAAAAGGTAAAACAAGGACCAAATTTTCAGTGATTAGTATTCGATTATCAATCACAGTGGCAAGACTGATACAGCTCTGCCAGGGGTCAGGTGTTCAAAACTTATCATGTAATTAATTTAAAATTTAACAAATTATTAGAACTTTAATCATTTAATATGGCAAATATACGCATATTTTTGCTGAAAACAATCTGAGCTACTCATACTTTTTCAGCAAGAATACCAGAATTTTAGATATTGTACCTGCTAGAACAGTCAACTATTTGACCCTTAACAAGCTCATTAACCCTTATCTTGATGAATATTCATTTTAGCCACACCCATTTCTGTCTATCAACCAATCAAATTACTTTATGTAATTTATTGCTACAAATTCATAAACTGAATGCCAAACAGTGTAGATCCTGATCAGATGGCTTCTTCAGAAGCCATCTGATCTGGATCTACAATGTTTGCAAAGATAGGGGTTGTCGTGAACAGCAAGATAAGGTTAATATGGCAATTATACTCATATTTTTGCTGAAAACAATCTGAGCTACTCATACTTTTTCAGCAAGAATACCAGAATTTTAGATATTGTACCTGCTAGAACAGTCAACTATTTGACCCTTAACAAGCTCATTAACCCTTATCTTGATGAATATTCATTTTAGCCACACCCATTTCTCTCTATCAACCAATCAAATTACTTTATGTAATTTATTGCTACAAATTCATAAACTGAATGCCAAACAGTGTAGATCCTGATCAGATGGCTTCTTCAGAAGCCATCTGATCTGGATCTACACTGTTTGCAAAGATAGGGGTTGTCGTGAACAGCAAGATAAGGGTTAAGCTAATGATGCTTTGAAAAGCTTGGCCCAGATTAGCCATTCCTGTTGTCAACAGTGCTTGAAGGTTTGATGCTGTAACTAACTGAGGCTTTATAAAGGTTAACTTTTAAGACGCAGAGAAAAACTACATCTGAAAAGGTTGTCTGCCTATGTCGTATGCTGAATTTTTTTGCAAACTTTTTAAAAATATTTTTGCATACAGGCAAACAGTGTGGGCCCAGATCAGACTGCATCTGGGGCCACACTGTTTGCAAAAATTACTATTTAGCTCACCTGATCGAAGGTCATGGTGAGCTTTTGTGAGCGTGAAATGCCCGTGTCGTCGTGCGTCATCCATGCTCAAACTTTTCATGTGAACACACTAGAGGTCACAGTTTTGGGCCAATCATCATTAAACTAGGTCAGAATGGTCATCATGACAATATCTCGGTCAAGTTCGAATATGGGTAATGTCGGAACGGAAGGTCAGGTGGTTTTTCTCCGGGTACTCCGGTTTTCGCCCACCTATGATTAATGATCGGCTCGATATGAGTGAAATAATCTTGAAAGGGCCGTAAAACCCAAACCAAAAAAAAAAAAAAAAAATGGGTAATGTCGGGTCAAAAAGTAGGTCAAATCATAGAAAAACCTTGTAAACACTCTAGAGTCCGATCATCATCAAACTTGCTCAGAATGATCATCTTGACAATATCTCGGTCAAGTTCGAATATGGGTCATGTCGGGTCAAAAAGTAGGTCAGTAGGTCAAATCATAGAAACCTTGTGAACACACCAGAGGCCACAGTTTTGGTCCGATCATCATCAAACTTGCCCAGAATGATCATCTTTACAATATCTCGGGTCATGTCGGGTCAAAAAGTAGGTCAGTAGGTCAAATCATAGAAAAACCTTGTGAACACACCAGAGGCCACAGTTTTGGTCCGATCATCATCAAACTGGCTCAGAATGATCATCTTTACAATATCTCGGGTCATGTCGGGTCAAAAAGTAGGTCAGTAGGTCAAATCATAGAAAAACCTTGTGAAAACACTAGAGGCCACAGTTTTGGTCCAATCATCATCAAACTTGTTCAGAATGATCATCTTGACAATATCTCAGTCAAGTTCGAATATGGGTCATGTCCAGTCAAAAAGTAGGTCAGTAGGTCAAATCAAAGAAAAACCTTGTGAACACATTAGAGACCACAGTTTTGGTCTGATCATCATCAAACTTGCTCAGTATGATACTCTTAACAATATCTCGGTCAAGTTCAAATATGGGTCATGTGGGTCAAAAAGTAGGTCAGTAGGTCAAATCATAGAAAAACCTTGTGAACACACTAGAGGCCACAGTTTTGGTCCCATCATCATCAAACTAGCCCAGAATGGTCATCTTGACAATATCTCATTTAAGTTCAAATATGGGTCATGTCGGATCAAAAAGTAGGTCAGTAGGTCAATCATAGAAACACCTTGTGAACACACTAGAGGCCACAGTTTTGGTCCAATCATCATCATACTTGCCCAGAATGATCATCTTGACAATATCTCAGTCAAGTTCGAATATGGGTCATGTCTGGTCAAAAAGTAGGTCAGAAGGTCAAATCATCGAAAAACCCTGTGAACACATTAGAGACCACAGTTTTGGTCCGATCATCATTCATCAAAGTAGAATCAAACAAAGATCAGGAATCAATTCAATTAACTCACTCCACCCATCAAAGACACCAAAGGGAAAGAAACACAAACATGAAGCGACCAGACCATAATGGAAACCTAAACAAAGGAAGGCCATAAGGACAGTTACTTTCCCACAAAATGGCCAAATGGCCATCAAATATAAAAAGACACAAGTGATACACACAGTAAGTAACAAACAACAACATAAATAAACCGCCACAGAAGAACCGCCCCAGAACGGTCAGTGGAAAGAATTCCACTGGGGGCTTAAATCGATTTTACATGGCCATAATCCTCGCCCTTACCTCTGTCGCGGTATACACTAATTTTGTTTAGTCCGCATGAAGGCTTCCTAACTCATCAGTGTAACATCTCTGAGAACATACAAATAAAAAAGACTACAGAGATGAAACAAGGTTGAGGACTCGACAGCATACAACAACAGAATAGCTGGAGCAAAAGAAAACCAACAGTTAGACTCCGAGGGGCCCGACCAAAGATGGAGCATCAGGTGCCAACCAACATAAAGAATACCAAAGTAAAATAAAATTCCATTTATGCTTTTACGCTGGAACTGTCATATAATCTTAAGCCCAACCCACCTGTATGCAATCAAAGAGGGAAGCAAAGTTGCCAACCGTGATTGGGTTAACAACCTGTCTTGCAGTCTGTTTTATAACATTTATGTTGTACCCAATCTTTATATATCAACGAACGATTTTACGAAATTGGGTACTAGAGTCATTACAGGCATGTATTTTTCTAAATTTATATACTAACTTGCTTAGAATGATAGTCTTGACAATATCTCGGTCAAGTTCGAATATGGGTCATGTTTGGTCAAAAAGTAGGTCAGTAGGTCAAATCATAGAAAAACCTTGTGAACACACTAGAGGCCACAGTTTTGGTCCGACCATCATCAAACTAGCCCAGAATGGTCATCTTGACAATATCTCGGTCAAGTTCGAATATGGGCCATGTCAGGTCAAAAAGTAGGTCAGTTGGTCAAATCATAGAAAAACCTTGTGAACACACTAGGTGCAACAATTTTTGGCCGATCATCATCAAACTGGCCCAGAATGATCATCTTGACAATATCTCATTTCAGTTCAAATATGGGTCATGTCGGGTCAAAAATAGGGTCAGTAGGTCAAATCATAGAAACACCTTGTGAAGACACTAGGGGCAACAATTTTGGGCCGATCATCATCAAACTTGGTCAGAATGATCATGACAATATCTAAGTCAATTTTGAATATGGGTCATGTCGGGTCAAAAAGTAGGTCAAATCATAGAAAAACCTTGTGAACACACTAGAGGCCACAGTTTTGATCCTGTCCTCATCAAACTTGCTCAGAATGATCATCTTGACAATATCTCGGTGAAGTTCGAATATTGGTCATGTCGGGTCAGAAAGTATGTCAATAGGTAAAATAATTGAAAAACATTGTGAACACACTAGAGTCCGATCATCATCAAACTTGCTCAAAATTATCATCTTGACAATATCTCGGTCAAGTTCGAATATGGGTCATGTCGGGTCAAAAAGTAGGTCAGTAGGTCAATCCATAGAAATCTTATGAACACACCAGAGGCCACAGTTTTGGTCCGATCATCATCAAACTTGCTCAGAATGATCATCTTGACAATATCTCGGTCTAGTTTGAATATGGGTCATGTCGGATAAAAAAGAAGGTCAGTAGGTCAAATCATAGAAAAACCATGTGAACACACTAGAGGCCACAGTTTTGGTCCGATCATCATCAAACTTGCTCAGAATGATAGTCTTGACAATATCTTGGTCAAGTTCGAATATGGGCCATGTCAGGTCAAAAAGTAGGTCAGTTGGTCAAATCATAGAAAAACCTTGTGAACACACTAGGGGCAACAGTTTTTGGGCCGATCATCATCAAACTTGCCCAGAATGATCATCTTGACAATATCTCATTTAAGTTAAAATATGGGTCAAGTCGGGTCAAAAATAGGGTCAGTAGGTCAGATCATAGAAACACCTTGTGAAGACACTAGGGGCAACAGTTATTGGCCGATCATCATCAAACTTGCTCAAAATGATATTTTACAATATCTCGGTTAATTTCGAATATGGGTCATGTCTGATCAATAAGTAGGTCAGAAGGTCAGATCATAGAAAAATCTTGTGAAAACTCCAGAGGTACCAGTTTTGGTCCGATCATCATCAAACTTGCTCAGAATGATCATCTTGACAATATCTGGGTCAAGTTTGAACATGGGTCATGTTGATTCAAAAAGTAGGTCAGCAGGTCAAATCATAGAAAAACGTTGTGAACTCTGTAAGATGCCACAGTTTTAGTCCATCATAAAACTTGCTCAGAATCATCATCTGGACAATATCTCAGTTAAGTTCGAATATGGGTCATGTCAAATCAAAAAGTAGATCAGTAGGTTATTTTGTCATAACTTTTGAACCGTTTGAGATAGAGCCTTCATATTTGGCATGTAGGTTCCTTGTTAAAAGGGCTTCCCACTCATATAAAAATTGACATGTGACCTGTGACATTGACCTGTGACTCATATTTGGCATGTATGTTCTTTGTGACAAGGTTTTCCCAACCACTCAAAACATTTTTGAACTTTCACCTTGACCTTGACCTGTGACCTACTTTATCATACCGTTGGAACCATATGAGATGGAGCCTTCATATTTTGCATGTATGTTCTTTGTGACAGGGTTTTCCCAACCACTCAAACATTTTTGACCTTTCACCTTGACCTTTGACCTACTTTGTCATAACTTTTGAAGCAGTTGAGATACAGCCTTCATATTTGGCATGTAGGTTTCTTGCGACAAGGGCTTCCTATTCATACATAAAATGATCTGTGACCTTTACCTTGACATTTGACCTACTTTGTCATAACTTTTGAACCATTTGAGATAGTGCCTTCATATTTGGCATGGATGTTCCTTGTGAAAAAGGTCTTCCCACCCATACAAAAATTTTGTCTGATCTTTACCTTTGACCTGCTTTCATAATTTTTGAAGCATTTGAGATAGAGCCTTCATATTTTGCATATAGTTTCCTTGTGACAAGGGCTTCCTATTCATACAAAAATGACTTGTGACCTTGACCTTGACATGTGACCTTCTTTATCATAACTTATGAACCATTTGAGGTAGAGCCTTCATATTTGGCATGTATATTTCTTGTGGCAAGGACTTCCCAACCATACAAAAATTTTGACTTGTGACCTTGACCTTTGACCTTCTTTCTAATAACTTTTGAACCATTTATGTTAGAGCCTTCATATTTGGTGTGTAGGTTCCTTGTGACAAGGGCTTCCCACTCATGCATTTTTTTTGACTTGTGACCTTGACCTTTGACCGTTTTTGTCATAACTTTTGAACCATTTAAGGTCCAGATATGGCATGTATGTTCCTTGTGACAGTCTTCCCACTCATGGAAAAAAAATTGACCTGTGACCTTGACCTTGATATGTGACCTACTTAATCATAACTTTTGAACAGTTTGAGATAGAGCCTTCATATTTGGCATGTATATTCCTTGTGATAATGGCTTCACATCCATACAAAAAGTTTGACATGTGACCTTGACCTTTGACCTACTTTATCATAACTTTTGAACCATTTGAGATAGAGCCTTTATATTTGGCACGTATTTTCCTTCTGACAAGGCACGAGAAGCCCCTGTGGTGCAGTGGTTATGCTACTCGCCTTGTAAACCAGGGATCGCAGGATCGATCCCGGGCTTCTCCAGACTTTCGGATGAGTCTTTAAACCGAGGTCCCGTCTCCGTATGACCTTAGCTGTTGGTGGGACGTAAAACAAAAACTCACTCACTCACTCTGACAAGGCACGTTACTATATTACCTACCATTTCATTTCTATAGTGTGGATCAGGTGAGTGATCCAGGGCCATCATGTCCCTCTTGTTAAAGTTACCTGCAGACGGCAAAGCAGATGACTGTTGTGTTGTACAGGTGTTGCTTTTTAGTCCTCTGATTTATGGCAGCTGTATGTGATTACAGGTAGAACAGCTTTCAGAACAAACAGCAGAAGAATCAGTTGTCCTAACAGCCAACATCAATGAGGGGACTTTGAACTTCCTTGGGTCGGAGAAGGCCAGAGGATTTTATGAGGGTCGAGATGAGGTCAAAGCACAGTTCCTAGGATACTGTATGAGAAGTAAGCACACTTAACCCTTTTGGTATCAAATGGAATCTTCCTACTTATATATGGCAGAAGTCCATTTTGAAATTTAGGGGTGACAGGTTGTGTTGTCTTAAAAATTTATTTGGAAAGTAGCCAAACTTTTTGCAAACAGTGTAGGCCCTGATCAGATGCCACATTCTGCTGCATCTGATTGGGGCCTGCACTGTTTGCCGGGGTACCCGTTTTGGGGTGTCCAGTACAAAATGAGTTAAAGAATTATCCTGATAGAGTTCATCTGTTGTGGACTTATGAGTTTTCTGGTGACTTCATATACTGAATCAGAACATTTTACTATGGAAATGCACCCAACCTCTGTATAACACTATTTATTTCAACTGTTTTGGATATAGCATGGTTTAATAATGGATCCCAAAAATGTATGAATTATACAGAATGTTGACAATGATAATATAACCAATTGATTAACTAACATGGTTTCAGCTTTTGACCCAACAATAGTGTTTAAACCCTTGTCCTGCTCATCACGAAAACACACCTATATAATTTTGACCCCCTTGAACCCCACTTTTATATAGAAAACTGGGGTTTCCGGGGGTATACCTTATTTTTCTTATTTCTGCTCTAAAATATAGATTGTGGGTACTCGTTAGAACCGCCTCGATGAGGCGGTTCTAATGAGTGCCCACAATCTATTTTGAGCAGAAATAAGAAAAATATCACAATTTTTCATCATAAAATTTTCATTTTTTTCGGCGATAAAGGTGGCAATGTATTTGTATAAGCGTGTTTGTGTACTGCTGAGCTCGGATATGTCTGATCTTTCAAACAATGCAGGATCTTCATGGTTTGCCATTCAGTTTATGAATCTATAAATACAGTCCAACTTCAATAGCTTGAACACCTTCAGGACCTCGAAAATCTGTTCTAGATGAGGGGGTGGGGGGGGGGGGGGGTGGAGTTCGAGCCACTGAGGGTTACTGCCAGGAGGCATAACGAGTTTCTATTAAACATTTTTTCGGTGTTCCATAATGAATATGTATGCTGTGTGTACTCCTTAGTATCGCCTCATCGAGGCGATTCTAATAAGAAGCCTCATCGAGCCGATTCTAATGAGTAACACAGCATCCATTTGTAAGATAAAAGACTGAAATCTCCTTAATTATCCCCCACTAGTTCTTATGTAGAGGATTTTGCAAGGGGCTCAAGAATAGGTTCGACTCAGCCATGGTAAACGAGCCATCGGTGTTCAAGCCATCGAAGTTCTACTGTATATAAATATTCAGCAGCCCAAGGGTTAAAAAGGTTGTGTTATATCTGGTATTTTTCCTATTTGTTTGTTTGTTTGAATTAGGGTTAACATCCCTGTTAACACTATTTAGGTCATTTGGGAGATGTTGCTTCCAATTTTTTGGGACTTTTATCCGACATTGAGGTGAAATGACATCTCAAACCCTGCCGCCCAGTGAAACCAGAAGGCTTAAGTGCATTGGACGATCTGACTCACACTGCTTTGCCTGGGCAGGCTTAGGCCTTCTAGACGGTTTACCAGTACTTGTGTGTGATCAGATTCAGTTCTGCATGGAAGTACCATGCAGCTTTTCTATTTGTCCTCCATATATTGTTTGTAGGTGCCTGTTTGAGCCATGAAATTGCACAATTTACGATTTGGAGCAAAAAAAAAAAAAAAAAATACCAACTAGGAATGGTGTTTGAAAAACCCTATGCCCCCAACCATATGCTTGTCCCTAATGCTAAAAGTATCAAAGGGTCATAACTGAACAAAAAGATTTCATCCATTACGAGGACTGTTCAAATATGAATGCAACTAAGCACATAAAAAATGATTCCGTGATAGATTTCTATGAAAAATTTATTTTGTCCCCTCAAAGTATTCCCCTTTAACAGATATACAAACTTTCAGACCGGCCCCGATAGCTCAGTTGGTAGAGTGTCCGCTCCGGGGAACGGGAGGTCTGGGGTTCGACCCCGGGCCGCGACATACCAAAGTCGTTAAAAATGGTACTAGCTGCTCCTCGTTTGGCACTCAGATTTACGGGGTAGAGCTAGGACTGGTCGATCCAGTGTCAGGATAATGTGACTGGGTGTGGTATCATGTAATGTGTCTGGGACATGATACTTCAGTGAGGCAGCACTATAAATGTGAGCATTGAGCTCCCTGTCGCAACCAGACACCGTCGTGATATGACTGAAAAATTGTTGAAAGCGACGTTAAACCCGAATTCACACACACACACACACACACACACAAACTTTCAGTCTTCTGATCCAATCATTGAATGCATTCTGGTAGTCTTTTGGAGGTATACTATGAAGGCACTGGAATATTGCAGAACCGAGGTGTTTACGCTGTACAAATTTTCGACCAGAAAGGTATTTTTCAGCCACGGGATCCAAAAAAAGTCACACAGGGCAAGGTCAGGGGAATACGGGGGGTGAGGGAGTTCAACAACCTTTTCCTGCTTCAGATAGTCTTGCACAATGAACGCCGTGTGCGATGACGCATTGTCATGTAGCAATCTGACATTGGCCAAACCAGTTGGGGGTCTCTGTTCTTTGAAATATTTCTTCAATTTTCGAAGAACTTTATTCTTGTAAAACTTCGCATTTACAGATTTGCCTTTAGGCACAGCAACCTGAATAGCAGGGCCCTGAAAAGAATATGGCATACATTACCTTCTTGATGCTCATGGTCCGCTTTGCAATGCATGGTCTTTTGCAATACTTTGTTGCCCATATTTTGTTCTGAATCTTTCGTTTTGGCTCAAAAAAGTGAACCCATGTCTCGTCACCTGTGACGACATTAGCGAAAGACCGTGCATTGTAATTTGGAAACTTTTTAAGCAACTTCTAGGCACACTGAACGCGTGTCTTTTTCTGCTCATCTGTCAACAGATGGGGAAGCCATCTAGCACAGATCTTTCTCATTTTCAAATCCCGTTTCAGAATTGTATGAGCTGCTCCTAATGAGATGCCAACCATTCTAGCTATTTGCCTAGTGGTGTATCGTGCATCGGTAGCAACTATTTCTTTCACTCTAGCAACCATCTTGGCAGATGTCGCTCTTTTCCCCCGACGATCATGTGGTGCATCTTCTGTTGAGCCTAGCCCACAGCTGAATTTCTTACACCAACGAAAAACTGTCGGAAAAGACATTTCATTATGCCCATAAACCGAACATATTTCATCAAAAATGTCTTTGCACCATATACCAAGAATACAACAATTCTTAATATAGGACCATATTTCAACGGCGTACTCTGACCTTCTTCCAACCATGTTTTGTATTAGTATACAAGAGTAGACAGTGTTTATGGAATGATATACATGGCTAAAGTGGACGGAGTTTAACAGGTTTGGTATCAATGTATAGGTAAAATGTTTTTCTAAGCTGTGATATTTATTTCCTGGTGATTTTCGCATTAGTGCATTAGAAAATGTTCTACTTGCATTCATATTTGAACAGTCCTGGGGCCAGTTGTACAAAGCATCGTTAGCTTAACGAGCTCGTTAGTGGTCATATTGTTAACTCTTCTAGCAAGTACAATATCAAAAATTTTTGTATTTTTGCTGAAAAAATGTGAGCAGCTTTTGCATCACATTTTTTCAGCAAAAATTTCAGCATATTTGCCATATTTAATGATCAAAGTTTTAACGATACGTTAACTAACAACATCGTTAGTTTTGAACAACTGGCCCCTGGTATTTAAGAAATTAGCCTTGACATGACATGGGAATCCTCTGCTGAGCAGATGATTCACAAGAAATGTCAAGCCTTACTTTGCTGAAAAATAATGGAAAAAAAGTTAGAGTTCAACTGCTGTAGCATTTTCTGCAGTGCCAGAAGGGTTTAGAGTGTTCCTTTTTCAACCTGGAGCTGGGTCTGTATGAAAACAAACCCGAACTTGAGAACTTATTCCTTTCTGCAACATGGGGATAACATATCATGTCATCTGTTGTCTCAGTTATGAAACACGTGTACATGTATCCCAATAATTTTGTCTCTTCTGTCATTTTCAGAGCAACAGAGGGCCGGAAGCTCACACCCACAGTCTGCTCCCATGTTTCAACGAGAATGTAAAGAAGGGCCACCACCAAAGAAACAGAAATTATATTCATTAATGGGTGTGAGAGAAAGCCAGCGTCAGATTAGACAATGGGATCCAAGAAAGTGTCAGAAAATAACAAGAGCATGTCAGACCAACAATCAAGATTGTTTAAGGGGACAGGGTCAACAGGGTACTCCAGTTTGGACTCCCTCACTGCACAGAAATGAAGCTTCTGACAGGATTATAAACCTTTCACCATCACCTTTGACCAGATTTAAAGGCAAAATTCAGCCAGCAAAGACTACCTTGTTCCAAGAGAAAGAAAATGTGATAAGCATAGAAGATGATCATGGCACTTCTGATGCTTTGCCAAGGTTGCACATTAACACAGATCCGGGTTTGAAAATTCAGGCTGTCGAGGTTGTGGATATTGACAGTCAAACCTCTAGTCCATCAGATCCTTTGCACCTCACTACAATTATAGCTAGTACACCCCCAGTCACAGAATCAAGTTTAAATGCTAATGATACACAAGCTACTGCTGCAACTACTGATTCTGAATATAATTCAGTTGTTGATGCTAATGACACATCTGTTTATGTTAGTTCGTGTTCAACCATTGTTACAGCTAATACTGACAGCAGTGATACAATTGATTTTGTGCCCAGTGTAATGGATACTACCACAATGAACACTTCTTTGGCCTCAGTTAAAGATACAAACAAAAAATCTATTGCTATTGATGTAGTAATTCCAGATACAGCTAATATTTCTTCTAGCACAGCTTCATATGCAGAGTCATTTACCACCGGAGCTACAGATAAAAACACTAAACTGAATAATGGTAAGGAAACGCGCTTGGCTGCTACAGATGTTAATGCAGCAGTTGAATCAGTTTTAGCTAACGGTAATACACAAACCTGTACTAATACTGTGGATTTCAAGACCACTGGGCATGCAGACATACAGACAGTCTCTGACAAAACACTTGAAAAAGCAGTTAGTAAAGATACTAATGTAACACTTGGTTCCAAGTCTGAGACAGCTAATATTTCAACTGCTTCCTTGACTTCTGGGATAAATACTTGTTTCTCTGTTGCTTCTGTTTTTGAAAAAACTAACGGTATAGATACTTGTACAGCTACAGAAACATTAAGTGTTAGGCATACTAATTCAAGCATTAATACAACCCTTGATGAACTTGACAATGCAGATACATTTGTTTGTTCTGATAGTACTGTATCTTATAATTCTGATAGGACTGTTTCTGACAAAAACACCACCTCCGATCCTTGCAATGTAGAAATTGACAAAATGCCACTGCCAGATACTTGCATCATAGATTCTCAGAACAACACTCTGGGAGGTACTTGCACCCTAGTTCCTGACCAAGTCCCATTGCCAGATACCTGCAGCATAGTTTCACACAATGTCCCTTTGGGAGATACTTGCAGCATTGTTCCTAGTAAAGAAGCTTCAGACACTTACTGCACTGTAACTGGTACTCATATGGCAAAGGTTACTAGCATTCGTCCAAGAAGTAACACAGATGCTATCAGCACCAGATTGAGAACAGACACTTCAACAAATAAGGGAATCAATGTAAAGGAATCTGATTCTTTTGAAAGAGCTCCTAGTGCAGGTTTGAATATAATGGTAGATAACATGGGGACAAACGTAAATGATCTACCGGTTTTCATTGTTGATGCATCTGGCAATATCGAAAGATACAAAAACGTTGAATCAGAACCCACAAAAAATACTGAGATTAAACCAGTGAAAAGTACATTGTCTGATCATCCAGAAATCATGAAAAGTGTATCCAGTGAAAAGGTTAAAATGGAAGAATTGGAGAATTTGAAAACTGCCACTGAACATAATAGAGAAGAAAACATAGGAACTGAAGCTGGGAGTAATGAGAAATCTGAAGCTGGAAAAGGTTTGGTGACTGAAGGCCTAGGTGCTAGTAAGTGTGACCCGATGGAAGATAATGCTATTATTGTTGAAATTATTGAAGCAGCAGCAGATGATCAGGCAGATGTCTCACCAAGCTACTCAGAGCCTGTCTTTATGAGCAGTGAGAGTGCCAATCAGCCAGTTGAAATAGAAAGTAGCACAATGTACAACAAACGCAAGGGAAGGCCAAGTATGTATGCCGTTTTCGAATGTGGTGGCAATAAGTTCAAATCTTAACCCTTGTCCTGCTAATCCCGGATATGCCTTATCTTTGAAACAATGTAGATCCAGATCAGATGGCTTCTGAGGAAGCCATCTGATCAGGATCTACATTGTTTGCCATTCAGATTGTAAATTTTTGTTGCAATAATTTGCATCAAGTAATCTGATTGGTTGATAATCGGTAGTGGGTGTGGCATATATGAATATTCAGCAGAACTAGGGTTAAACATCATCAGGTTAACAAGTCTGTGTGATGAATGCCCCTGTAATACCCACATTATATAAAAAAATATTGTAAGTACTCATTAGAACTGCCTCAATTAGGCCGTTCTAACAAGCATTGACAGTCATTTTTTGGACTTAAACGAAGAAAAATAATAATAATAAAAAAAATGTTTGAAAGATACGAAGGACATTTGGTATGTAAGAGTACATTTTTAATATCAGGTCAAGTACCTTGATGCCACTAACCCCGCATATAGTCTAATTAAAGCACTGCTTTGAAAAAATGGGGCTTTACTGGATTTGCCATGTCCTTACATGATTCTGTCATTCTGTGATTCCATCATTCCATGTCTGCAAAATTGAAATGCATTTTGCTTAACAACCTTTGTTTTTGACCCTACTTCGATGAAAATTGCACTTAACTTAGTCTCTTATGTTAGGAACGTGTTGCAGCATAATAGTGACCAAGGGCCCATAACTCTTGGAGTTATGTCCCGTGATAGGGTTTCAAATTATGCCACTCTTGAAAGATTTTGTAGCTTTACTTAATTTGCCATGGCATGCCCTTTGTTACATTTAGGGTTACGGCGTCCCGCAAACAAGATGACCAAAGGCAATCTCTGACAGGTGAATGGCCAAGTGTAGGACAAATAACAAGGAAGATGCCATGTTCAAGACATTAATTATTAACAACATCTATGTACAACCATACTAATGATAAACACTAACATTAACAGATTATGTGTTTCTATATTATTCCATGGCGCTGACTCGAAGGCAAAAGTTTGTTTTACACTCCGAACCGCAAAGTGAAAATTATATAGAAACAAATAACACAGAGCATAACAAAAAGGAAAACAAATCAAGGAAAAAAATAAAGCTGGCATTAACATTGCCAGTTTAGGTGGACCTAAGTTACTTCACTCCTGCACGGGCATTTCATATGCAAATCAGGCGATTCACATGTCGAGTCTCTCAAGACCGCGTCTCATGACTTCAGGTCCTAACAATAATCTAAGGTCATTTGGAGATCTTGGTTTTAAGACTCATACGAAAGTCTGGAGAAGCCTGTAACTCAATACCGCTTCTCTTAGTCAATAGATTAGTCAATTCGGCCTTGCCCGCATCTGCTAGGCACTAAAGCACAAGGGGTTGTCATCATTTATATGCCTTCTCGTTTAGAACAGTGCAGCAGGTCACTCCACCTCTTAAACTTTTAACCACAAAATGCCTAGAAACAATGACCAACATCTACAGTTTGGTTTACAAAATGTAATACACCACAATACAACCCTGCCCCGGAGAACTCTGAACATGTTCATGCATATACCGTTATTGCACATGGGCTGACCAGACAAACAGGCTGATCTGTGAATGTGAAAATAACCGCCCAGCAGAACGCCGCTTGACTGAGCATTGTATAATTGAATTTCTCTTGAAGGATACTGATAAAAATTCCATTGGAACCCATGGTATAACATATAAGTACAATATCACCACAAATAATGCTTTCGGTGTGAAAAGTTATATGGCACTATTTGGAGACTGACTTTTCTGAAACCACAAGGCCCAGGTCTCTGATATTTGGTATGAATCTTCACCTAGTGGACCTGTACCAAGATTTTCAAATTATAGCCTTGGGGCCCAATATGACCCTGCCTAAAGGTTCAGCTGGATCTATGAAGATATTTATACTACTCAAAGTTTGATAGGGATCACTTTTTTAATGCAAAATAATTTTTGGATGAATTAATCAGCTGAATCCAAATTTGATACATAATGATAGAAAACGTATCCTTCACAAAACGTAGTGATTAATTTTGTCAACTGGTACTGCATTCAAGCGTGACAACAGCAAACGTCTTGGCACCCCCAAAATTTGCCGTAACACGAAGGGATTTGGACAACTGATTTTTCACAAATTTCCAAATTTATTTAGACAAACTTGCTTAATAACATGTATGGCGTACAAGGGCATCAATTACAGTACGACATCGCTTGCGCATGCTCGTAATCCGAGTCTGTATCCGGTTTTGTGAAATCAGCTTTCATTCAGCAACCAATGCATCTTTGAGCTCTTGTAAAGTCCTCGGATGCACAGGTCGGGCTGAAACAGCACTCTGTAGCATGTCCCGCGCATGCTCAATCGGATTTAAGTGCGGTGACCGAGCAGGCCAGTCCATACGAACGATTGTCTCACGTTCCAGGTAGGAATCAGTGACGTTGGCAGGGTTGGGACGGGCATTATCATCCATCAGAATAAAGTCCGGGCCGATAGCATCTGCATATGGTCTCACAAACTCATCAAGAATCTCATTACAGTACCTCACTGCCATTAACGTTCCGTTCTCAACGACGTACAAGTCAGGTTTACCGTTCACGCTTATCCCAGCCCAAACCATGATGACCCCTTTCCATAGCGATCATGCTCTGCCACATTCAAGTCATCGAACCGCTGTTTAGACATTCGCCACACTAATTGACGTTTATAAGTGAAGTGTAGACAGAATCTGGACCCCTCAGTAAACAGTACTGGCGTCAAGTCACGAACCGTCCACCTGACCTGAGTTCTGACAAAGTCTAACCGGTCTAGCACGTGCTGTCTCGTCAATGGGACACGTACAGCAGGCCTCATGGCATTAAGTGCGAACTCGTGGAGTCCGTTTCTGACAGTTTGTGTAGAAATTCGTACTCCAGTTCCGTTCGTAAGCTCGTTATGCAAATGCGTAGCGCTCAGGAACCGTTGACGTCAAGACTGAATCAACAAGAAACGACCCTGACGTTGAGTTGTAGCCCTTTCTCGACCCCGCCGCGGCTGTGTGAAGGATTTCCGTGGGTAAGATGCCGACTCCACATTCGTGAAACCACGCTCTGAGACACATTCAGAATCCCAGCAACAGGACGTTGAGAGACGCAAGATTCCAACATTCCAACGCAACGATTCATTTCTTCGGGGCTCAGACGGTTTCTTAATTGTCCCCCTAGGCATTTTAGTGTTTCACAAATCAAATGAAGTCCTTTTTACGCTTGGTAAAGGAACACTGACAAGTTTGATTGGTCTGTTGGAAAGCAGTGCTACGCAAGATTTTGGGGGTGCATGAATTCATTTGCGAATTGTGGGAAGTGTACACTTTTATGAGTACTGAACTGCACACGAGTTTCTGCTTAAGATATTTATCAATATACCGAGTACAAATTCTGTCAAGAACTTATAAATTTTCTGTGCAAAATTTGGTACATAAAAAGTGATCCCTATCAAACTTTGAGTAGTATATATCAGTCCGGTTAACAAACATGCCTTGCTTTCTTTCACAGTTTCTTCTTTTTTTCTAAACATCCCTTATGATTTTCTGGTTTTATCAACCTTTCCCTCTCTTAGGATGCCAATCACAACAATTTTTATCTGCCTGTTTCTTTGAAAGTCATTATTGCAAACAATGCTGATCCAGATCAGTCTGTTCCGAACTGGGTCTACACTTTTTGCCTGAATGCAAAATATGTTCGAAAAGTTTAATGAAAAAAGATACAGCAGATAACATAAACAGACTAAATTTTCAGATGCAGTTTTTTAGCTCACCTGTCACGTAGTGACAAGGTGAGCTTTTGTGATCACTTTTTGTCCGTCGTGCGTGCGTCCGTGCGTGCGTCCGTGCGTGCGTGCGTCCGTAAACTTTTCTTCAAACGACATCTTGTCCTAAACCGCTGATCGGATTTTGACCAAACTTCACAGGAATGATCCTTAGGTGGTCCCCTTTCAGAGTTGTTCAAATGGTTCCGGTCCGTTGCACATATAGGTCACATTAGCCAAAAATAGATTTTTTTCACCGAAAACTTAAAAAATCTTCTTCTCTGAAACCGCAAGGCCCAGGTCTTTGATATTTGGTATGAAGCTTCATCTAGTGGACCCCTACCAAGATTGTTCAAATTATAGTGCTGGGGCCAAAAATGCCCCCGCACTGGGGCCCTTTGGTTTTACATGGGCTTATATAGGGAAAATCTTTAAAAATCTCATTCTCTGAAACCGCAAGGCCCAGATCTTTGATATTTGGTATGAAGCTTCATCTAGTGGACCCCTACCAAGATTGTTCAAATTATAGTGCTGGAGCTAAAAATGCCCCCGCACGGGGGCCCTTTGGTTTTACATGGGCTTGTATAGGGAAAATCTTGAAAAATCTTCTCCTCTGAAACGGCAAGGCCCAGGTCTTTGATATTTGGTATGAAGCTTCATCTAGTGGACTCCTCCCAAGATTGTTCAAATTATAGTGCTGGGGCAAAAAATGCCCCCGCACGGGGGCCCTTTGGTTTTACATGGGCTTATATAGGGAAAATCTTTAAAAATCTTCTTCTCTGAAACTGCAAGGCCCAGGTCTTTGATATTTGGTATGAAGCTTCATCTAGTGGACCCCTACCAAGATTGTTCAAATTATAGTGCTGGAGCTAAAAATGCCCCCACACGGGGGCCCTTTGGTTTTACATGGGCTTATATAGGGAAAATCTTGAAAAATCTTCTCCTCTGAAACCGCAAGGCCCAGGTCTTTGATATTTGGTATGAAGCTTCATCTAGTGGACCCCTACCAAGATTGTTCAAATTATAGTGCTGGGGCCAAAAATGCCCCCGCACCAGGGCCCTTTTGTTTTACATAGGCTTATATAGGGAAAATCTTTAAAAATCTTCTTCTCTGAAACTGCAAGGCCCAGGTCTTTGATATTTGGTATGAAGCTTCATCTAGTGGACCCCTACCAAGATTGTTCAAATTATATTGCTGGAGCTAAAAATTCCCCCCACACGGGGGCCCTTTGGTTTTACATGGGCTTATATAGGGAAAATCTTTAAAAATCTTCTTCTCTGAAACGGCAAGGCCCAGGTCTTTGATATTTGGTATGAAGCTTCATCTAGTGTACCCCTTCCAAGATTGTTCAAATTATAGTGCTGGGGCCAAAAATGCCCCTGCACCAGGGCCCTTTTGTTTCACATAGGCTTATATGGGGAAAATCTTGAAAAATCTTCTTCTCTGAAACTGTAAGGCCCAGGTCTTTGATATTTGGTATGAAGCTTCATCTTGTGGACCTCTACCAAGATTGTTCAAATTATAGCCCTGGGGCCAAAAATGCCCCCGCTCTGGGGCCCTTTGGTTTTACATAGACTTATATAGGGAAAATCTTGAAAAATCTTTTTCTCTGAAACTTCAAAGCTTAGGTCTTCGATATTTGTTATGAAGCTTCAGCAAGTGGACCTCTATAAAGATTTTCAAATTATAGCCCTGAGACCAAAAATGCCCCCGCCATGTGGCCCTTTGGTTTTACATAGACTTATATAGGGAAAATCTTTAAAAATCATCTTCTCTGAAACACAAGGCTTAGGTCTTTGATATTTGTTATGAAGCTTCAGCTAGTGGACCTCTACCAAGATTGTTCAAATTATAGCCCTGGGGCCAAAAATGCCCCTCTCAGGGGCCCTTTGGTTTAACATAGACTTATATAGGGAAAATCTTGTTTTACATAGACTTCTATATGCAGGGTAAACCTTTAAAATCATCTTCTCTGAAACCAGAAAGCCCAGGTCTTTCATATTCGATATGAAGCTTCATCTTGTGGACCTCTACCAAGATTGTTCAAATTTTAGCCCTGGGACCAAAATTGACCCTGCCCGGGGCCCACTTGTTATGCTTTGGATCAGGTGAGCGAACCAGGGCCCTCTTGTTTAGGCATTTTAAGTGTTAAACCACAATCAGTTCTGTAATTATTTGAATGAATGAGTGAGTGAGTGTTTGAGTTTTAAGTCTCACCAACAGCTATGGTCATATGGAGACGGGACCTTGGTTCAAAGACTCATCCGAAAGTCCGGAGAAGCCTGGGATCAATCCTGCAACCCCTGGTTTACAAGGCGAGTAGCGTAACCACTACACCACGGAGGCTTCTCTGTACTTATTTGCTTTATTCATGTAATCATCTATAATTTATTGTAATTCACCACTGCAAGCAGCATCCGTTATTATTTTCAGGGAAACGAAGACTGCCTGTTCAGTTGAAATTTTTGGAGCAGAGTGGAAATACTCCAATTTGTGAACAGACTGCTGGAGTATCAGAATCAGCTGTTAAAAAAGCACACACTACTGATATTGTCACTGAAGAAACAAGTTCCACCAAGTATTCAAAAATTATAAGCAAGGATTCTGATGTCTCAAATAGCCATTCAAAAGGTCAAGACTCTCCCAAAGTATATAAATTGTCATTATTTGGCAATAAGTCCAAAAAGACTGATTTAAATAATAATTATACTGCTCAAGAGTCTAAAGTCAGAAAAGTTAGCAAAGAAACTGTGTTTGAAGAACTTTATAAAGAATCTATTACAAGCAGGGGATTGAAGACATTTGGTTCTGAATTTCTGTCAAAATACCCAGTTCTGAATGAGAGTGATCATATAAAACAGGATCCAGACTTATATGAGGTAGTCAGTCCAATAAAAATAGATGAACAAATTAGTTGCCCAAAGAGATGTTCATCGACTCTTTCAAATGACTTTACATCAGTATCGGAAAAAAGTGAAATTTCTAAAGATCACCTCAGTAACAAATATAAAAAGTCAGACAGAGACAAAGCCTCATATGATAGAAGTTTGAGGATAGAGACTGACTGTGAACTGACTCAGTACCTTGGGATGGAATCACCAGGATCAGCAGATACTGAAGAGAAGGACACACATGATGCAGATTGTACAGATGCAGTTGATATAAAGTCTGAACAAACCAGTTATACAGAAACATCAGTTGTCTCCTCTGACACAGAAGATCCTAAAATGGCACCTACAAGTAGTCAAGCCAGGGAATTTCCAAGTTCCAAGCCTGGCACAGAAACAATGACAATATCTGAACTTCAAGCTTCAAAACAGCTGAAACTCAATAAAGATACAGAGAAAAGATTATTGTCAGCAGGCATCAAAGTGTCTGACAGGCCATTGTTAGCATCTAAGTTATCAAAAAAAGCTAGAGTACGGTGTGACCCTATTGGGGAAGCCTTGAAAGAAGGTAGCATATTTTGTTGTGAGTTTTGTACAAAGTATTTCGTGTTCAAGTCCCAGTACGAGTTGCACCTCGTAACACATACCAATGAACGGAAGTTTGAATGTGGAAACTGTAGTATGCGGTTCAAATTAAAACATCAGCTATTGCGGCACATGAAAATCATGCATAACATAACATGATGATATAGATCCTTAGAAGATAATTTCCTGATAACTTTACAAATTTCCATACATATGTGAGTTGGTGGGTATGCTACTTATTTACCCTAAACATTTTGACACCATGGAGTAATAGAAAAAACTGAGCAATCAATGTTGACCCTTTTAGAGCAATCTGATCAAGGTCTACACTGTTTGTTACTGAGCAAAAGTATTGAACCTGAACATATATTGAATAATTTATGATACTGTATGATCATGAAAAGGTGTCCTTTTTTTTTGTTGTAAATATGGTTTTCTACCATAAAAATCCTAAAAATTGGGACACCTTGAGGACTTGCTGTAATTCTCCTAAAACATTAACAACTTTGTTTGACAATCCAGCAAGAAGTCAAGAATGTGCAGATTTAATGGCAAACAGTGTAGACCCTGATCAGACTGCTCCTTTAAGAGCAGTCTCATCTGGGTCTGCACTGTTTGCTTAGGCATCCAGATGAATATTTTATGCGGATTCAGGGGCTCTAGAAATGCAGGTTCTCGAAAGGGCTGTAACCACCCCCGACCCCCACCAAAAAAAGGGCTGATTGTGTCGTCCATCATCATGTCATGCCTGGAGCCCCATCATAGAAATTGCTGGAGGAAGAGTGGAGTAGCATGTTGACATTTCTGGATCACAGTTCAAGATAATTACTCAAACTCCTTTCAGATCATTAATTTGAGATAGACTTAGTTTAAGCTACTCAGGGTTAAATTTAGGAGCCAGGTCAAACATTACGATAACACATCAGTCTGACCACATTCTTTCATATCTCCCAAAATGGTTACTTTTCTGATGAAAACTTGTGATAATTTTCATATTTTTACTCCAAACATAGGTTGAGGGTCATTTTAGATAACACACCCGTGTGATAATAGTGCATTGTTTCTCCAAAATGGCTATTTTTCCAATGAAAATTTGTGATATTTTTCTTGTTTATACTACAAACATAGGTTGTGGGGCCTCGTTAGAACTGCCTCATTGAAGCGGTTCTAACGAGTACCCACAACCTATGTCTTGGAGCAGAAATATGCAAAATTATGTAAACCCCAGTAAACCCCAGTTTTCCCTATATAAAGTGGGATTTAGAGGGGTCTTCATTACACGGGCTTGTCAATGTGATGACTCGTTAGAACCCCCTTTGATGCAGTTCTAACGAGTACCCACAACCTGTCTTGGAGCAGAGTGAGTGAGTGATTTTGAGTTTTATGTCCCACCAACAGCTAAGGTCATATGGAGACGTGAACTCGGTTTAAAGACTCATCCGAAAGTTTGTCTTGGATTAGAAATAAGAAAAATATTGTATACCCCAAACCCCATTTTTCTCTATATAAAGTGGGGTCAAACCCATTTAGTACCAGAAACCCAAAAATGGGTACCCTGGCAAATGCGGCGTCTGATCAGGGCCTCCACTGTTTGCTAAAAGTTCAGTAATTTTCCGAATAAATTTTGAAGAAAACACAACCTGACACCCCTAAATTTTGAAATGAACACCTGCTATATAAAAGGAGGAAGATTCCATTTGGTACAAAAAGGGTTAAAGGGGTATTCATTGCACAAAATTGTCATTGTGATAAGTCATAATGGGGATAATTTTGGAGTATATGTTCTGTAATATACAGGTATGCTGTTTGTGCGCATTAAGATTGCTTCATCAAGATGGTTCTAATGAGTGCAGACATCATACATTTTCAGGATAAAATACAACAAGAGCAAGCCAATGATGTGCCATGGCAAAAATTTTGTCACAATTAAAAGACCCATAATCTTACTTTTTACTGTTGGATTTACCCTATATATTCATACTAATTACACTGATGTAATTTAGTACCATATTTACTCTGTGTATTCGGACAGATATGCCTGAATAAACAGTGTAAACCCAGATGAGACACTGCAGAATGCAGTGTCTCATCAGGGTCTACACTGTTTGCCACTCATTTAGCTGTCTTAAGACACAACAGCGAGTAGTAAATTTTACTTGTTCAAATTTTAGAACAAGTATGGTAAGGAGTTGAGGTGTCCGAATATTTAGGGTAAATACGGTAATATTTTATTACAAGAAGTACAAATAATGGGGTTGGGCAACAAGTTTTTTCACAACCTTAGTTACAGTGCGGAGCACTGTTGTTTCCGCACTGTTGTTTGGGTCAAAATCTGCAAGCATGCTAGTTCAACACCTGTGTTGTAGCCAAACAAAACTTCTACATCGCGTTAACAGGTCCGAGAAATGAAAACCTCATAAACCCCACTTTATATGGAGAAAACTGGGGTTTACAGGGGGTAT
Source organism: Lucinisca nassula (assembly GCA_963580285.1). NCBI lineage: Eukaryota > Metazoa > Mollusca > Bivalvia > Lucinida > Lucinidae > Lucinisca > Lucinisca nassula. Next base: position 77,185,054 of record OY757023.1, read on the forward strand.
ACTTTATTTTTCTGATTTCTGATTCACGACATAGGTTGTTGGTCCTCAGTAGAACTGCCTCAATGAAGCGGTTCTTAAACGAGCACCTGCAACCTACGAGGGTAGGCTGAAAAGTTCTGAGCCTGACCAAGATCCAATGGTTTGTCCATGCTGAAAGTGCCTTAATTTTCAACATAGTCTCCCTTCCTGTCTACACACTTCCTCCAGCGATGCTGGAGTCCTTGGATCCCAGTGGTATAGAAGGTCTCATCTTGGTCCCTGAAAAACTCCTCCACAGCAGCTATCACCTCCTCGTCTGACCGATAATGCTGCCCAGCCAAGTGCTTTTTCATGTTTGGAAACAGGAAATAATCTGATGGAGCTAGATCAGGTGAATACGAAGGGTGATCGACAAGTGTGAAGCCACAGTCATGTACAGCAGCCATTGCGACAACCGATTTATGATCAGGCGCATTGTCCTGATGAAACAAGACCCCTTTTGTCAATTTTCCGGATCGTTTAGCCTTGAATTGCTTTTTCCAGTTGTTTTAGCAGATCTGCATAATACTCCCCATTAATTGTTCTGCCCTTTTGAAGGTAATCTATGAGTATTTTACCCTTGGCATCCCAGAACACTCATCCCAGAACACTGATGCCATCACCTTCCCTGCAGAGGAGACGACCTTTGCCTTCTTTGGAGGGGGTGAGCCAGGGTGCTTCCATTGCATGGATTGTCTTTCGGTCTCTGGCTCAAAATGATGAACCCAACACTCATCCTGAGTGACAAAACGGTCAAGAAAACCATCTGGGTTGCTTCAAAAATAGCCAAGTTGGGTTGTTACAGGTTCAGTATGGTCAACTTTTGGTCAGGGGTCAAAAGCTGTGGCACCCATCTGGCGGAAACCTTCAACACTCCTTATTCACTGTGTAGAATGTTCTCTACTCGTTCACGGGAGATGCCAACAGTGTTAGGTAACTAATTCACAGTTAAACACCTGTCATCCATCACGGCCCTGTGCACTTGGCTGATGGTTTCCTCAGTTGTTGTCGTTGTGGGTCGTCCACACCGGTCATCATATTCAAGGCTGTCTTTGCCCATCTTAAAATTTGCTGCCCACCTTTTCACGGTTGCATAAGAAGGAGCATCATCCCCTAATGTAGCAACCATATAGGCATGAATGTCCTTAGGAGCTAACCCCTTTTTATGGAGGTACTTGATAACACCACGATGCCAGATTTTGTCCATTTTCTCAAAAACGTGCTAGTATCAATTTTCAAAGTCTAGAATTTCTACTTTATTGCAGGTAAACTTGAACTCATTTGAGTCAGATCAAGTGATAAAGGTTAATGGATTTAATGAATACAAAAAATCATGGCTGTTCGATGCCTGCTTCTTGGTCAGGCTCAGAACTTTTCAGCCTACCCTCGTATGTTTGCAGTATACATAAGAAAAAATAAAATATCACAGCTTTTCATCAGAAAAGTAACCTTTTTGGAGAAGTGAAAAATGCACTTTGTCACAGGGGTGTGTTATCGTAATGAGATTATATAGAAACAAGACCATTTATGGGATTCTTCTTATAAAATCTTTACATTTTTTTGATCCATCTTAAAAGTCTGTTGTATCTGAATAATTGTTTTGATGAATAGTGTTAGAAAGAGATTGTGTTATATCCAGATTATATAGAAAAATGACCATTCTATGTAATTATCAATTTTTATCCCCCTATTGAATAGGTTCGGGGGGATATAGCGATTGGCCTGATGTCCGTCGGTCCATCCATCTGTCCATCCATCCATAGACGTACATGGGCATAACTAGAATACCGTTTGAGATACATTGATGGTACTTTGCATTTGTTCATAAGGTTACGACATCCTGTCCTGTGCAAGAACCACAACTCAGGTGACATAGTTATCTCCCTTTTCAATAAAATAGAATGACTGTCTTGTGATGGCCATAACTCCAATACCCTTTGAGACATATTGATGATACCTGGTGCAATTGTTGACAAGGCTGAGAGGTCATGTCATGTACAAAAACCACAACTCTTGGTATTATGGTTTTTGAGTTATCTCCCTTTTCAATAAAATACAGTTACTACCTTGTGATGGCTGTATCTCAAATACCCTATGAGACATGCTGATGGTACCTGCCACAACTGTTCACAAGTCTGAGACTGCATGTCATGTGCAAGAATCAGAACTCTGTGTGCCATGGTTTTTAGCTCACCTGAGCACGAAGTGCTCAAGGTGAGCTTTTGGGATCGGTCTTTGTCCGTCGTCCGTCGTCCGTCGTCCGTGCGTCCGTGCGTCCGTGCGTCCGTGCGTCCGTCGTCAACTTTTGCTTTAAACAACTTCTTCTCCAAAACTGCTGGACAGATTTTGATCTAATTTCACAGGAATGCTCCTTGGGTGATCCTCTACCAAAATTGCTCAAACTATTCTGCTCGGGTGAACAAGATGGCCGCCAGAGCTAAAAATAGAAAAACCTTTAAACGACTTCTCCTGCTTAACCAGTGGATGGATTTTGAATTTATTTCACAGGAATGTTCCTTGGATGACCTTCTACCAAAATTGCTCAAACAGTTCCGCTCGGGTGAACAAAATGGCCGCCAGAGCTAAAAATAGAAAAACCTTTAAAGGACTTCTTCTCCTTAACCAGTGGATGGATTTTGAAATCATTGCACAGGAATGTTTCTTGGGTGCCCCTCTACTAAAATTGCTCAAACCGTTCCGCTCGGGTGAACAAAATGGCCGCCAGAGCTAAAAATAGAAAAACCTTTAAACGACTTCTTCTCCTTAACCAGTGGATGGATTTTGAAATTATTGAACAGGAATGTTCCTTGGGAGCCCCTCTACTAAAATTGCTCAAACCGTTCTGCTCGGGTGAACAAAATGGCCGCCAGAGCTAAAAATAGAAAAACCTTTAAAGGACTTCTTCTCCTTAATCAGTGGATGGATTTCGAAATTACTTCACAGGAATGTTCCTTGGGTGACCCTCTACCAAAATTGCTCAAACTGTTCCGCTCATGTGAACAAAATGGCCGCCAGAGCTAAAAATAGAAAAACCTTTAAAGGACTTCTTCTCCTTAACCAGTGGATGGATTTCGAAATTACTTCACAGGAATGTTCCTTGGGTGACCCTGTGCCAAAATTGCTCTAACCATTTTGCTCCAGTGAACAAGATGGCCGCCAGAGCTAAAAATAGAAAAACCTTTAAACGACTTCTACTCCTTAACTAGTGGATGGATTTTGAAATTACTTCACAGGAAGGTTCCTTGGGTGACCCTCTACCAAAATTGCTCAAACCGTTCCGCTCGGGTGAACAAGATGGCCGCCAGAGCTAAAAATAGAATAACGTTTAAACGGCTTTTTCTCCTTAACCAGTGGATGGATTTTGAAATTATTTCAAAGGAGTGTTCCTTGTGTGACCCTCTACAAGAATTGCTCAAATTGTTCCGCTCGGGTGAACCAAATGGCCGCCAGAGCTAAAAATAGAAAAACCTTTAAACGACTTCTTCTCCTTAACCAGTGGATGGATTTTGAAATTATTGAACAGGAATGTTCCTTGGGAGCCCCTCTACTAAAATTGCTCAAACCGTTCCGCTCGGGTGAACAAAATGGCCGCCAGAGCTAAAAATAGAAAAACCTTTAAAGGACTTCTTCTCCTTAATCAGTGGATGGATTTCGAAATTAATTCACAGGAATGTTCCTTGGGTGACCCTCTACCAAAATTGCTCAAACTGTTCCGCTCGGGTGAACAAAATGGCCGCCAGAGCTAAAAATAGAAAAACCTTTAAAGGACTTCTTCTCCTTAACCAGTGGATGGATTTCGAAATTACTTCACAGGAATGTTCCTTGGGTGACCCTCTGCCAAAATTGCTCTAACCATTTCCCTCCAGTGAACAAGATGGCCGCCAGAGCTACAAAATAGAAAAACCTTTAAACGACTTCTTCTCCTTAACTAGTGGATGGATTTTGAAATTACTTCACAGGAAGGTTCCTTGGGTGACCCTCTACCAAAATTGCTCAAACCGTTCCGCTCGGGTGAACAAGATGGCCACCAGAGCTAAAAATAGAATAACGTTTAAACGGCTTTTTCTCCTTAACCAGTGGATGGATTTTGAAATTATTTCAAAGGAGTGTTCCTTGTGTGACCCTCTACCAGAATTGCTCAAACCATTCCGCTCGGGTGAACAAAATGGCCACCAGAGCTAAAAATAGAAAAACCTTTAAACGACTTCTTCTCCTTAACCAGTGGATGGATTTTGAAATTATTTCACAGGAATGTTCCTTTGGTGAATCTCATCAAAAAATGCTCATACCGTTCCCCTTGGGTGAACAAAATGGCTGCCAGAGCAAAAATAGAAAAAACTTTTAAACGATTTCTTCTCCTTAACCAGTGGATGAATTTTGAAATTATTTCACAGGAATGTTCGTTTGGTGTCCCTCTACCAAAATTGCTCATACTGTTCAGCTAGGGCGAACAAAATGGCCACCAGAGCTTCTCCTGCTTAACCAGTGGATGGATTATTAGCCCTGGAGCCAAAAACGGCCTGCCCCGGGGCCCACTGGTTTTACATAGGCTTATATAGGGAAAACCTTTAAAAATCTTCTTGTCTGAAACCAGAAGGCCCAGGTCTTTGATATTTGGTATGTAGCTTTGTCTAGTGGATCGCTACCAAGATTGTTCAAATTATAGCCCTGGTGCCAAAAACAGCCCCACCCCGGGGCCCACTGGTTTTACATAGGCTTATATGGAAAACCTTTAAAAATCTTCTTGTCTGAAACCAGAAGACCAAGGTCTTTGATATTTGGTATGAAGCTTCATCTAGTGGACCTCTACCAAGATTGTTCAAATTATAGCCCTGGGGCCAAAACCGGCCCCGCCCCGGGGCCCACTGGTTTTACATAGGCTTATATTGGGAAAACCTTTAAAAATCTTCTTGTCTGAAACCAGAAGGCCCAGGTCTTTGATATTTGGTAAGTAGCTTCGTCAAGTGGACCGTTACCAAGATTGTTCAAATTATAGCCCTTGGGCCAAAAAATGCCCCCGCGCCAGGGCCCACTGGTTTTACATAGGCTTTTATAGGGAAAACCTTTAAAAATCTTCTCGTCTGAAACCAGAAGGCCCAGGTCTTTGATATTTGGTATGAAGCGTCATCTAGTGGACCTCTACCAAGATTGTTGAAATTATAGCCCTTGGGCCAAAAATGTCGCCGCCCAGAGACCGATTGGTTTTACATAGACTTATAAAGGGAAATTTTTAAAAATCTTCTTCTCTGAAACTGCAAGGCCCAGGTCTTTGATATTTGGTATGGAGCTTCATCTAGTGGACCTCTACCAAGTTTGTCAAAATTATAGCCCTGGGGCCACAAATGCCCCCCACCCAGGGCCCTTTGGTTTTGCAGAGACTTATATAGCCTGGTGCATAGGCTTATGTAGGGAATATCTTTATAAAAATCTTCTTTTCTGAAACAGCAAGGCCCAGGTCTTTGATATTTGGTGTGTAGCGTCATCTAGTGGACCTTTGCCAAGATTGTTCAAATTATAGCCTTTGTTTTTGTTTGGTATGAAGCTTCACCTTTAAGACCTCCCTCAACATTATGCACATTAAAGCCCTTCCGCCAATAATGGCCCTCCCTGGGGCCCACTTGTTACACTATGGATCAGGTGAGCGATCCAGGGCCATCATGGCCCTCTTGTTTAGTTATCTCCCCTTCCAATAAAATAGAATGACTACCTTGTGATGGCCATAACTCCAATACCCTTTGAGACATATTCATGATACCTGGTGCAATTGTTCACAAGGCTGAGAGGTCATGTCATGTACAAGAACCACAACTCTTGGTGCCATGGTTTTTGAGTTATCTCCCCTTCCAATAAAATAGAGTTACTACCTTGTGATGGCTGTATCTCGAATATCCTATGAGACATATTGATGGTACCTGCCACAATTGTTCACAAGGCTGAGATGGCATGTCATTCGCAAGAATCAGAACTCGGGGTGCCATGTTTTTTTGTTATCTCCCCTTCCAATAAAATAGAATGACTACCTTGTGATGGCCATAACTCCAATACCCTTGGAGACATATTGATGGTACCTGGCACAATGGTTCACAAGGCTAAGAGGGCGTGTCATGCACACAAACCACAGCTAAGGGTGCCATGGTTTTTTAGGTATCCCCCCTTCCAATAAAATAGAGTGACTACCTTGAGATGACCAGATCTCCAAAAACCTTTGGTACCTAGCACAATTATTCACAAGGATGGGATGGCATGTCATACACAAGAACCACAGCTGATGGTGCCATGTATTGTTTTAGCTATCTCTCCTTCCTGTAAAATTGAATCACTACCTTGTGATGGCTATATCTCTAGTACTGGTTGAGATATATTGATGGTACTTGTTCAGTTGTAACAGAGGTCAAGCATGCCTGTCATGTGCAAGAACCACAACTCTGGGTGCCCTGGTTTTTGAGTTATCTCCCCTGACAATATAATCTTGTGATTGCCTTAACTCCATTACACTTTAAGATATATTGATGGAACTTGGCACAATTGTAAGCAAGGTTTAGACGGCATGTCATGCGCAAGAACCACAACTCTAGGTGCTGTGGTATTTGAGTTATTTCCCCTTCCAATATAACACTATGACCACCTTGTGATCACCATATCTCCAAAACCCTTTGAGACATATTGATGGTACTTTGTACAGATGTACATGAGGTTAAGCAGGCATCTTGCGCAAGAACCACTATTCTGAGTACCCCGGTTTTGAGTCCTGGTTTTTGAGTTATCTCCCCTGACAATATAATCTTGTTATGGCCATAACTCCATTACACTTTGAGATATATTGCTGGTACTTACCACAATTAAATATTGAAAATCTTGGATCTTCATCATGTTGAGAAGTGATCCTTAGTATCATTAGGTGAAGGTAGTCTCAATAAACATTACATATTCACCATATTTGCATTATTTGCTGGCTCCCAGCTTGCACATTGTCAATATTGGAAAGACAGGTAACCAGACCCCCCTGACCTTTCAAGGTCAGGGGGGTCTGGTTACCTGTTTTTCCAACACTGATAACGTTCAGACTAGGAACCAGCAGATAATGCAAATAAGGTGAATACAGAATGCTGCAGACACTGCAGCAATATACTGTGAGCACTTTCTATTTGTGAACAATCTTCTGAAGGCCATATTGGCTTTTGGTCGGGGGATTTGCCATCTCTTCTGATGACTATTTTTGGGATCAATCTGTAAGTTCAGTTGTATTTAAATCCTTGTTATAATGAATTATGTTATAAAGAAGTTGTGGTATATATCTCAGATAACTGACAAGTGCTATCCCAAGAGAAACAAAAGTTTATTTCTTAACCCTTAAGACACCAAGAAAAACTACATCTGTCGTCTGCTTATGATGTCTGCTGATTTTTTATGCCCCCGCCATTCGAAGAATGGTGGAAAGGGCATATAGCGTTGCCCCTGTCCGTCCCTTCGTGCATCCGTGCGTCCGAAACTTAAACGCAGTCAATAACTTCCTTATTTCTTGATGGATTTTAAAATTACTTGGCAGAAATGTTTACCATCATGAGACGACGTGTCACATGCAAAACCCAGGTCCGTACCTATAAGGTCAAGGTCATACTTAGCGGTCAAAGGTCAAAAAAAGGTCCGAAACTTAAACGCAGTCAATAACTTCCTTATTTCTGGATGGATTTTGAAATTACTTTGTAGAAATGTTAACCATCGTGAGACGATGTGTCATGTGCAAAACCCAGGTCCGTACCTCCAAGGTCAAGGTCATACTTGGAGGTCAAAGGTAAAAAAAAGGTCCGAAACTTAAACGCAGTCAATAACTTACTTATTTCTGGATGGATTTTGAAATTACTTTGAAGAAACGTTAACCATCATGAGACAATGTGTCATGTGCAAACCCAGATCCATACATCCAAGGTCAAGGTCATACTTAGAGGTCAAAGGTAAAAAAAAAAGGGTTCGAAACTTAAACGCAATCAATAACTTACTTATTTCTGGATGGATTTTAAAATTACTTTGAAGAAATAATAACCATCATGAGACTATGTGTCACGTGCAAACCCAGATCCGTACCTCCAAGGTCAAGGTCATACTTAGAGGTCAAAGGTAAAAAAATGGTCTGAAGCTTAAACGCAGTCAATAACTCTTATCTCTGGATGGATTTTGAAATTACTTGGCAGAAATGTTGGCCATCATGAGACAATCTGCCTTGCACAGAACCAAGGTCCTTATCTACAAGGTCAAGGTCATACTTAGAGACCAAACGGGAAAAAAGGGTCCAAAACTTAAACAGGGTCAATAACTTTCTATGGATGAATACGAACAAAGACATATTTTCAGGCGGGGGCATTCGTATCCTATGGACGCATTTCTAGTTTTACAAACTTTTTAAAAATATTTTTGCATAACGGCAAACAGTGTGGGCCCAGATCAGACTGCTCAGGAGCAGTCTGATCTGGGTCCACACTGTTTGCAAAAAAATTACTTTTAAGGTAACCGGCAGTGGTGAAGCAGACGACAACAGTTGTGATTGGCATTTTATGGGTTAATCTTGTTTGTCCGAAAAATGGAGTGTATTCCAGAGTTTGCATCTTTTCACAGCATGCATAAAGATGATAAAATGTTAAAACACACACAAATGATATAAGCAACAAAAAGCATTGTTTCAAAGATAATTTTGCCTTGGTGTGGTTGTCTAAATCGTCATGTAATTTTATGGCTGTTAAAAATATTCACAAAAAAAATCTAAATATAATAGTAAAATCAATTTTGTATGTCTGCATGTTATTTTTTTAAGGCTGATTTTCCGTCAGGGAGTTCCTGGCCGTTTTCATCACGAAAACATGCCTATATAATTTTGACCCCCTTGAACCCCACTTTTATATAGTAAAACTAGGGTTTACAGGGGTATACCTTATTTTCCTTATTTCTGGTCTAAAATATAGATTGTGGGTACTCTTTAGAACAAAATATAGATTGTGGTGGTTCTAACGAGTACCCATAATCTATATTTTGAGCAGAAATAAGAAAAACACCACAATTTTTCATCTTAAAATTTTCATTTTTTTGGCGATTAAGTTTAGAGTGTATTTGTATAGGCATGTTTTTGTAATGAGTCTTGGAATATTGATGAGAAATCATAGATGAAGGATGTATTGTCAATGTTTTCATATTTTGCTGCATCTTCATTCATAACTTTTATTCTTCATTAATTTTTGAGAAGCCTGTCCAGTGAATAACTGTAGACAAGAAGCTCCAATGGCTTCTCAGAAATAGTTTCCATTACGATCAGGCACCTGTGCGACATAGTGCATTTTTTCACATCTCCGAAATGGCTACTTTTATGATTAAAATCTGTGATATTTTTCTTATTTTTATTAGAAACATAGGTTGTGGGTGCTCATTAGAACCGCCTCAATGTGGCTGTTCTAACAAGTACCTGGAACAGAAATAAGTAAAAAAATGTATACCCCTGTAAAGGCCAGAATTCTCTATGGTTTTGAGGGGGGATCATTTTACTGACTTTAAATAATAATAATAATACATGTACTAGACTTTATTTCAAGAGGGCGACACATATAGCAACAACTAAACTTCCATGAGGCCCTCACTAACTACAGAATACATAATTATGCAGAAATGTACAATGACAAGCATTGAACCAGTCTTTCATTCACCATCTCTCCTACTGGAAACATGTTAACTTGATGCAAATATGACTTGTTAACATGATGCAAACTCCTCAATAGTATGACTGTAGAGATAATCAAACTTAACCCTTCTCTTGCTGAATATTCATTTTAGCCACACCCATCTCTGACTTTGAACCAATCAGATTACTTGATGTAATTTATTCCTACAAATTCATAAAGTGAATGTCAAACAGTGTAGATCCTGATCAGATGGCTTCTTCAGAAGCCATCTGATCTGGATCTACACTGTTTGCAAAGATAGGGGTTGTCGTGAACAGCAAGATAAGGGTTAATGGAGATTTTGATAATTTCAAGCTTGCGCAAGATTTTGTGTTGTCAGATAAGAGATTTTAGCAATTTCAAGTTTGTGTAAAAATTTTCTGTTTCAGCAAATCCCAACTTGATGGTCTCTAACTGTTTATACACAATTGTCGTCTGCTTTGTCGTCTTCCAGTTACTTAAAATGTCATTTTTGCAAACAGTGTGGATCCAGATCAGACTGGTCTTCTACGGCAGTCCGATCTGGGTCCACACCATTTGCCTGTATGAAAAACTTTCTAAAAAGTTTGCAAGAAGAAAAACTACAGCTGAAAATGTCGTCTGTTTTGTCGTCTGCCGGTTACTTTAAAAGTCATTTTTGCAAACAGTGTGGACCCATCAGGTTAACATGTCCATGTAATGAACACCCCTCTAATCCCCACTTTATATAGAGAAAAAGTGATTTGCAGGGATATACATTATTTTCCTTATTTTTGTTCAAAAACGATGATTGTGGCGCCCACAGTCTATTTTTGAAGTACATGTAGAAATAAGAAATCTATCAAGCATTTTCGTTGAAAAAAGGCTAATAATTCTAGAGATAGGAGAGGCGCCATTTTGTTATCATAATGTTTGATTCCTATTAGAGATAGTAATGATCAGAATGACATATGTTTTATTAGTGTTGCATGTGTGGATAAAGTAAAATTCCACTATTAAACCTTGTCCTGCTGAATATTTTAATCTGCCACACCCTCTACCGATTATCCTCTAATCAGATTACTTGATGCAAATTATTGCAACAAATTCACAATCTGTATGACAAACAATGTAGATCCTGATCAGATGGCTTCAGAAGCCATCTGATCTGGATCTACATTGTTTGAAAGATAAGGTATATCCGGGCTCAGCAGGACGTTAGGGTTAAGACCACCTAAAATTATGACTTTGTTATTTCTTTGTATTTTCTACACCCAGTGACTTCTCGTAAGAGACCATCGTTGGAACTGTTAAGACCACTTTTGAACAGTCCCAAATGTAGTCTTAATACAGGAATTTTACGGTATATGTCAGCTTATAAAATCATGAAAAAATCTACTAAATAAGAGTTTGTATATGAGCCGGGGTACAGCATTTCCTTCAATTTATATATGCATCCAGTGAAGACTCAGATCAGCCTGTACATCATGCAGTCTGATCAGTCTTCCGTTATACACTCTAAGGATAGCTAAGGGCCCAATGGTCTTTCTTGCAGCAAGATAAGTCTCTGGTCAGACTATATGTATGCGCAGGCTTATTTGATTCTTTGCTGGGTGCACATGTAAATTGTAGAAAATGCTGTGCCCCAGCTCAGGTATTGTTCTGAGGTACGAGTTTTTCCCCCGTAAGTTGCCGAGAAAAACTACATCTGAAAATATAAAGCAGACGCCAATTTTCATGATTGGCATTTTATGGGTTAAAATAATAATTATCAACTTTATTCAATGAGGGTAAACGCAGCTTTACACTAATCTTCCATGTGACCCTCAAGTATTGTTATGAGGATAGAAATTTGTTGTGTGGATGTTTAATACATGTACAGTTTACCCTCTTAAAGTCTTTATAGAGTCATTCGATATAAAGACAGAACTCTTTTCAATGACAGTTTCAACGGAATGAATCCTTAGCTCAAGATGAAAGATATTAACCCATAAAATGCCAATCATGACAATTATTGTCTGCTTTGTCGTCTGCCAGGTACTTTAAAAGTCATTTTTGCAAACAGTGTGGACCCAGCTCAGACTGCAGTCTGATCTGGGTCCACACTGTTTGCCTGTATGAAAAAAAACATTTCTAAAAAGTTTACAAAAAGATTCAGCAGACGACATCAGCAGACAACATTTTCAGGTGTATATATATAGTTTTTCTGGGTGTCATAAGGGTTAAAGGAGATAGTCGAGAATATTGTATTTATTACTCCAAGAAACAAATGTTGTGGTTATTTGTTGGAACAGCCTCTTCAAGGCAGTTCTAACAAATGTCCACAATACTTGTTAATTCTTTATAACGTTAACATGTATGGGAACAAATACTGTTGTTATAACAAGGGTCCTCAGACTGTACACTTATTATAGCCCGGCTTTGAAAAAGTGACTTGCCTTGTCCTTCTGTGATTCCATATTTCTGTAATTCCATAATTCATGATAACTCAAAAATTGTTCGAGTTATTATCATGAAACTTCACACAAATGTAAAGCACTATGAGAAGCTTTGCAGAGCGGATGAACCATAACTCTGGATTGCCTACTTTTGGAGTTATTGCCCTTTGAACCTTGAAAAATGGCAACCGTAATTCCGTTACTCATGTTAACTCAAAAACTGTTTGAGGTATTTTCATGAAACTTCACACAAATGTAAAGCACTATGATAGCATGTGCTGAGTGCATGAGCCATAACTCTGGATTGCCCACTTTTGGAGTTATTGCCCTTTGAACATTGAAAAACGGCAATTTTTAACCTTGTCCGCTCCATAACTCAAAAAACGTTTGAGGTATTTTCATGAAACTTCACACAAATGTAAAGCACTATAAGACGATGTGCAGAGCGCATAAACCATAACTCTGGATTGCCTACTTTTGGAGTTATTGCCCTTTGAACATTGAAAAATGACACTTGGAATAAACTCAGCACAGTAATAATTTGTGTCCGTTCCATAGGCTGAAAGCTGAAAACATTTTTTCCTGGTATTTTTCTTTTCTGATAGCGCTATAGCGAGGCTATAGTCAGATCCTCTGACAGTTCTAGTTAATATAGAATTATATAACCAAAACTGCCTGCACTATACAGATGACAAACAGGGCCAATGTGGAAAAAAGAGGGTTAGTACAGGAAAAAGAGGGCCAATATGAGAAAAGAGGGCCAGTACAGAACTTACAGGGCCAATATTACTCTTATTATTTGACTATCCTGTATTGATCAGAGGTCATCCATATTAACACCAGGTCAACCAATATTAACTGGAGGTCAAGTGATATTAAGCTGAGGTCAAAAAGCAATAATCATATTTTTTACTTGTGTCCATAAAATTGTCGTTAATCAAGTATTTTGTATTGGCCCAGTTACTGGTTTGAGGTCCTGTTTGCACCTTTTGGACTCCTTGCAGGATCTTGAAACAAATTTGTTAAAATTTTAGAAGAATTACACCAAGTCCTCAAGGAGTCTGCACTTTTAGGATTTTTACGGTAACTAAACCTACAAAAGCAAAGATTTGATGCAAACTCTGTACCCTTCCCATCATGCGATGTCTAGTTCCTTTTCACCATTAAGATAACATCCGTGCATCATAGTGCATTTCTTCATATCTCAGGCCTCATACTGACCAAGCTTTTCCATGCCTGGAATACCTGATTTTGCCTCATCCTGCTGAACACACCAAACATTATCTTTGCAAACAGTGTAGATCCAGATCAGATGGCTTCTGAAGAAGCCATCTGATCAGGATCTACACTGTTTGTAAAGCAGTTTGTGAATTGAACAAAAACATTATATCAAGTAATTTGATTGGTGAGTAGTCAGAAATGGGTGTAGCTAAATAATTTTATTCAGCAGAATAAGCATTAAATAGTCCTTTTAAACAGAATATAGGAGGAAAAATCAAAATCTAGAAAGCCTGAAATCAAGAACAATCAAGACAGATATCAAGCTCTAAAAGCCTGAAATCCTGCACATGCCTGAAAAATATGAGGCCTGATATCTCCAAAGGGGTCATTTTTCTTATGAATTTTTTTGAAATCTCTCTTATTTATTATGCCTGAAATGTATGTTGTTTGTGCTTGATAGAACCACCTCATCAAGGCAGTTCTTACAAGTACCCACTACCTTTGTTTTGGAGTACGTTACGAAAACACATCCGTGTGATATAATGCACTCTTTTAAACCTCCAAAATGGTCATTTTCTGATGAAAATTTGTGATCTTTATTATTTATACTCCAAACATAGGTTGTGGGTGTGCTTTAGAACAGGCTCAATGAGGCGGTTCTAAGGAACACCCACAACCTATGTCTTGCAGCACAAAAAAGAGAAATAATGTATACCCTGGAAAACTCCAGTTTTCTCTATATAAAGTGGGGTTTAAGGGGGTGTTTTCATGGACTTGTTCACATGATGGAAATGAGAGAAATAATGTCCACCCCTGTAAATGCCAGTTTTCTCTATATAAAGTGGAGTTTTGAGGGGTTTTCATTTCACGGACTTGTGCTTGTGATGACTCTTCGAAAAAAAAAAAAAAAGCCCCCGCCCATAGGGGCTTGAAGGAATATATCCTTAGGACTGCCGGGCATTTTTGAAACCATGACTAAAGTGGGGGTAGGGGAGAACATTTCGCCCTAGAACCCGATCTTTTGGTTCATTTAGTCTTGTCTAGCCCGTTTTCAATAGAAGACAAAATGTACTGTTCGGTATGTGAAAACAAACTTTCTGATGACGTCATAGGTCATGGCGCATGGGTCACGCTATGCTAAAACATGCTCACGGACTTCTTTTTTTTTTTTTTTTTTTTTTTGCGTTTTTCTCAACCTAATTTTCCTCTCGTTTTCTATCATTTTACCTTATGTACGTTTCACTCTTTTGTACCTATTCTCGACATGTCTTTGTTTTGGCCGCACTTGTTTCGTACAGACAGCACGCCGTCTCAAAGAACATGGGGCAGAATGGCAATTTCAGAGGCTAATTTTTTCGACTTTTTGCCAGGTTTGGAAGCCTCTGGTCCTGTTCCAGTATCTCTTAGAGGATTGATATGCATGTTGCAAACAGTTGTTGGAATACCCTATTCAAAAACACCCTTATCAAAAGTATGGTTGAATATGGGAAAGAATGAGGGTCGTTCAAAAAGTTTTTGGCAGCAATTACGCAAAAATACGCTATGGTAGTGGAAAGGATATGGTGAAGTTATTTAGAACAGCGGAACTAGCCGTTTTAAACTTGAAATCTTTATTTTTCGACATATTTTGTTGAAATATGAGGAAATCGGGGCAATTTACAGGGATTTTCACTTTTTCACCATATCCTTAGGACTGCCGGGCATTTTTGAAACCATGACTAAAGTGGGGGTAGGGGAGAACATGTCGCCCTAGAACCCGATCTTTTGGTTCATTTAGTCTTGTCTAGCCCGTTTTCAATAGAAGACAAAATGTACTGTTCGGTATGTGAAAACAAACTTTCTGATGACGTCATAGGTCATGGCGCAGGGGTCACGCTATGCTAAAACATGCTCACGGACTTCTTTTTTTTTTTTTTTTTTTTTTTTTGCGTTTTTCTCAACCTAATTTTCATCTCGTTTTCTATCATTTTACCTTATGTACGTTTCACTCTTTTGTACCTATTCTCGACATGTCTTTGTTTTGGCCGCACTTGTTTCGTACAGACAGCACGCCGTCTCAAAGAACATGGGGCAGAATGGCAATTTCAGAGGCTAATTTTTTCGACTTTTTGCCAGGTTTGGAAGCCTCTGGTCCTGTTCCAGTATCTCTTAGAGGATTGATATGCATGTTGCAAACAGTTGTTGGAATACCCTATTCAAAAACACCCTTATCAAAAGTATGGTTGAATATGGGAAAGAATGAGGGTCGTTCAAAAAGTTTTTGGCAGCAATTACGCAAAAATACGCTATGGTAGTGGAAAGGATATGGGCTGCATGATGCTTCCAGGCAGAGCTGAATTCAGCCCGCACACTAGTACTGGTAAACCTCTTAGAGGATCTAAGCCTGTTCAGGAACCAAAGTGCGAGGCAGACCGTCCATGCTAATAAACCCTATTGGTTTCATTGGGCGACAGGGCTTGAGATGTCATTTCATCTCAGTGTCGGGTAAAAGTCCCACAAAATTGGAAGCAACGTCTCCAAAATGACCTTTACAGTGTTGACGGGGACGTTAAACCGCAAATCAAACAAACAAAAAAAAAAAAAAAAAAAAAAAACAGAGGCTTCAGGAGACAAGTTCACATTGACGACTGATCAGACTGTGAGAATGTGCAGGCTGAGTCTACTTTGATTGCGCATGATTTGTAAGGTTTTTTATGCCTGTGCTCATATAATTTCAGTATTAACTGTCTTTTTTTTTGTTTTGCTTTGTTTGACTGCCAATTATTTGTACAGGCCTACATAATTTTCATTTTTTTTTCTCATTTTCAGAGTAAAATTGCTGTCGGCTCTAAAATTTATGTGGTACTTTAAGTGTTATAGTTGTTGAAGCTCACCAGAACCGAAGGCTCCATGGGAGCTTATAGGATAGACAGTTGTGAGCGAGCGAGTGTTTGAGTTTTACGTCCCACCAACAGCTAAGGTCATACGGGGACGGGAGATAGACAGTTGTCCGTTGTCGTATGTCATAGAGGATCTTTCATGAGTGTTCATGCATTATTGAATTTATTAAACAAGTTGAGGAAAAGGGATAAAATGCGAGGCTTTGCTGAGCATTTTACCCCTTTTGCTCAACGAGTTTAATAAATTCAATAATACATGAGCACGAATGCAAGATTCTGTTTATCATATGACATTTAAAACGCATTTTATTCACCATTGGTTTACAAAAATGTCACTTTTCCACCATTAATAAACGCGACGTCGTTAAGGGCGCTGTGCATCGTACATGTAACTTATTTGCATATTTAATCCACTAGTGGATTATCCAATTTATTACATGACATTATTACATTCTCAGACGCGACGTCATATGATAAATATGTTTATTGTCTGGTGCCAGCACTTTCAAACTACATCTCCTATAAAACCACTGGGGGTATTGGGCCCAAATTTCATCTGTAGCATCCTTGGGCTGGGGGATTGAAAGTTGGGTTTTTCATGAAAATAGGCTCTTTAGTTTGGAGCTATGGAAACTCATAGTTCCTGATGTGGGAAATTGAAAAACGGCATTTACTTCCAAATCATGGAAGATATTTAACCAAACTTTAATACACATGCTCCTGAGTAAAATTCTGTCAGCCATATGCTTTTATGCAAGCCTGGGAGTCTCCCAGGCAGTGCTGGGGCCATGCCTCAAACCCTCCAATCCATAAAAGGCCTCAGAAACAGTTCAGATCCCAACCACCAAACCGTATGTAGTCTTGTTCCCTACGATAACACAGTGATACCACCCTGGGGTTCCCCCGGGATGTCCTGGGGCCATGCCCTACCCCCTCCACTTCATAAAAGGCCCAGTATCTAGGAAATCTTTCAGATTCCTACCCTAAACTATATATATTCTTGTTCCTTATGATAATACACATTCAGTGACAACAACCTGGGGTGCCCCTGGCCATGTCCCTCCCCTCCACTTCATACTTAAAAGCCATTATCTCGGAAACTATTCAGCTCCTCACCCCTAAACCATATATATTCCTTTCAAGTAGTGGAGGGGTTGGGGTAGACCCAAGGAAAGCCCAAGATTGTTGTCACTGAATGTGACTTATCATAAGGGCCAAGAATAAATAGGGTTTCTGAGATATGAGGCCCTTTTATGAAGTGAAGGGGAGCGGACCCCCAAGTTGGTGTGGCTGACTGTGTCTAACCATAAGGAACAAGAATGTATATGATTTACGGGATCTGAATGGTTTCTGAGATATATGACCTTTTATGAAGAGGAGGCACGGGGCATGGCCCCAGCACATAGAGACCCCATGTTGGTGTGACTGACTGTCTTGTCATAAGGAATCAGCCTTATATCTCAAGAATCGTACAGATCCCCATCCCTAAACCATATATATTCTTGTTCCTTATGATAAGACGCATGGGTTTTTTTTTGGGAGACTTTATAATTGGTATATTAAAATCATATCGTGTTAAACATGGCTGCCAGTGGGTGCTCTGGTGAGCATAGTTATTGTGGCCCATGGGCCTCTTGTTTATTTTGTCAAAGTGATTTAAGGTTAATATTTTTGCTCTAGTCACAAAATAAATACATGTATTTTTGCTCTAGTCATATGTACTGTAAAATTATGTTTAACAAATGTATGATTTGACACAGACTCCAAGTGAAGATTACAAGTGAATAAATTGAATTGTTATAACTGAGTTAAGGCAAAAATTCTCAGAATTCAGTGTTTGGAAGTGTAGCCTTGTAGTAGCCTGCACATCCATGCAGACTGATAGAGTCAAAGCATGTTGCTGTAGTCATACAGTGAAACTTTGATGGCTCAAACACCCATTGCTCGTTTACCAATTAATTGGCTCTTTCAAACTCGTTCTTGAGTCCTTAGAAAAATTCCAAATTGCAGATATAGAGGATCTTACACGAGTGGTCATTTCATATGAAATTTAATGAAAACGAGCCTTTGGTGAGTTTCATAAATTTCATATGAAATGACCACGAGTGTAAGATTCTCTTTATCATATGACCACTTTAAATGGTATTTTATCGGCATAACATTTGATAAATTTAAAAAAAAAAAATGCATGGTTGACATGGACGTTGTCATGACGTTACTTAATCCTGCCCAAGTGTTATTACATGTGTGGTCATACGATTTTTATTACATGACGTTTTCCACTGCTTATCAACGACGTCATATGATAAATAAATATATTTGGGATAATTGTCTTCTTTGATCTTGAAAATGTATGTTGTGTGTACTCATTAGAATCGCCTCATCGAGGCGATTCTAATGAGTACACACAACATAGTATTACATTTATTTTGAAGACTGAAAAGATGTCAATATTATGACTCCTGATCTGGCTCTAAGATCGACCCTCGATGGCTCGAACTACCCCTGTCTCGAACAAATTTTCATGGTTCCATCACATGAACTATTTTTCTTATTTTTATTCCAAGACATAGGTTGTGGGTACTCGTTAGAACCGCCTCAATGAGGCAGAACTAAAGAGCACCCACAACCTATGTTTTGCAGTATTTATAAGAAAAATATCAGGGATTTTCATCAGAAAAGTAGCCATTTTGGAGATGAGAAATACGCACTATGTCCCACGGGTGTGTTATCATAAACCAAAGGTGTTCGAGCCATTGAAGTTTGACTGTATATGGATCTTAAGGCATTCATAGACATTTGCTCATAACTTAAGACTGATCATAATTGCGTAGGTGTCATTTGGTGAATATGAAGGTGTCATTTGGTGAAGGAAAGGTGTTGTATATGTTATCTCATCAGTTCCCATCTGATATTGGTTTACAGTTGGGCGGCAGCTGCTTTATTGAATCCTTGCAACATGGGGAATGTTTTTTTTTATCTTAACCCATTGTATGCGGGAACCCCCTAAAGGGGTACCTTGGCAAACATTGCAGGCCCAGATCAGATGCCGCAGAACGTGGCATCTGATCAGGGCATGCACTATTTGCTAAGAGAATTTTCCATCAAAAATGGAATAAAAACGAAAGAATAGGCCTGCCACCCCTTGTATGACAAATGGACTTTTCTAACATATAGCAATGGAAGAGTCCCCTAGCATACAATAGGTTAATTCAGTTTCTTATTGGGCATTCCTCTTTCTGCCTTCTAGCTCTCTTGAGATGACCCAAAATGACCCACCATCACGAAAACACACAGGGGCAAACCTTATTTTTCTCATTTCTGCTATAAAATATAGATTGTGGGTACCAGTTCTGAGGTGGTCCTAAAGTTTACCCACAATCAATATTTTGAACAGAAATAAGAAAAATATAATAATTTTTCATCTGAAAATTGTAGCTTTTTTGGCAGTAAAATTTACAATGTATTTGTACAGGTGTGTTTTCTTAATAAGGGTCCCATTTTATACGGGAAATCTCAAACAGGAAAGTAGAAAATGCAGGCCCAGATCTGATATCTGAGAGATTGCAGAGCATGAAAGCTATCGGCCCTCATGACAGATATACCTGGAGATCTGGTGTGAGATCTGCCATGTGTGCAGCAAGCCAGCTACCTGAAAAGGGGCCCACTTACGTGGATGTTGCCCCTGTACCTGCATATTAATTAAAGCTCCGATGATGATGATGATGATGAATCTATTTGAAGCACTATATCTCTGAACCTATTGATGGATTCTGTGAAAACTTGCATATATAGTTACATCACTAGAATAAGGGAAAACACCTGTTAGGTTTTAATGACCTTGACCTTATTTTTCAAGTGCACAGGCCCCCAAAAACTCATTTTAGGGCCAAAAGTGGCGTGTCTGCACCATATCTCATGAATGGATTAATAAAATTTGGTCAAACTTGGTACAATATATCATTGCAACCAACCAAAGATTTGATTAAATTCGGTGGCCTGAACCTTATTTCCAAGGACACAGGCCCCCAAAACTATCAATTTTGCTTTGCACCCTGTCTCTTGAATGAATAGATGACATTTGGTAAAACTTTGTACTTTATATCATTGAATCCTTATACCAAAAAATTGGTTTTCTTTTGGTGACCCTGACCTCATTTTCAAGGAAACAGACCCCCCAAAACTGTCAATTTTTGGCTAGAAATGGCATGTCTGCACCCTTTCACATGAACAAATCATTGACATTTGGTCAAACTTGGTGCAACTTTATGGCTCTTTGAACATTGAAAGTAACAGCTTCTGTGATAAACTTGTATCTACTCTGTGGGAATCATTTTGAGAAATTTTCTGTAAACTTCACATAAAGGGTAAGCACCATGAGGATTCTGCAGAAAATAAGAACTGTAATTCTGGTTTACTTCCTTTTGGAGGTATGGCCCTTTGAAAATTGAAAATAGTCATCTCAATCAGGTATTCATGTCAACTTTATTTAGGGAAAGACTAATGCACCTTCAGTTTGAATTCCTTTTGGCAGTGTTACGGTGCTTGCTTGATGTAAATGTAGTGGCAGGGCATGATGTATTGTTTGCAGCCCTTTTATTACCATAAAAGAGCAGAGTGGAGATGTGGAGCGTGATAGCTCAGTGGTTAGTGCACTTGCCTCTGATGCTAGAGGTCCCGGGTTCGATCCCCGTCGGCGGCGATAAAATTTCGGTGTCCGAACACGCTCCATTGGCATCATTTGCAGGGATGAATGTCATCAAGTGCACCGTCCTTCGGATCGGGACGTTAACTGGAGGCCCCCTGTGCAGGGAGAACCATCCCCTGTGCAGGTTAAAAATCCCTACCGTAATTACATGATAATTGTGTAGGCTTTCATCCTGCAAAACCTGAAGTGTATGTAATATACACCTGCGGTAATGGTCAAATGTGACCGACGCAGTATCAGAAGACAGACAGAGTGGACTCATAACCTTAGCAGGCTTCATCCATGCATCTTGTGCAATCAGAAGTTCTAATTACGTGAAAAGCCTTGTTCCCTATAAGCAGGTCAGGGTGACTTGTGCTTTTCGGGTTGATTGTTTGAAAACCAACCCAAAGTTGCTAAGCTCACTAAGAACAGTAGCTTTACAAATGCTATTGTCCACATGACTATCACTGATTTTTACGAAATCAAGGTTATTAACCTACTCACCACCAGAAACCCCTAAAGGGGTACCTTGGCAAACGATAAGACTCCGCAGAACACGGCATCTGATCAGGGCCTACACTATTTGCAAAAATTCAGCCATTTTCCAAATCAATTTTTAAGCAAACACAACCTGACACCCCTTAATTTTGATACGGACACCTGCTATATACAGTAAAATTCCTATATTAAGACCACCTTTGGGACTGTTCAAAAGTGGTCTTTAAATTTTAGGTGGTCTTAATAGCGGAATTTCACTGTATAAGGTGGAAGATTCCATTTGGTACAAAAAGGGTTAATCGATGTTGTGACATCAGTGTTGGATAAAGAAAGCTATCTATAAAACATTGACTCGTCTTATGAGCTTGGACAGTGGCAAATAGTGTAGACCCAGATCAAATGCCACTAAATGCAGCATCTGATTGGGGTCTACACAGTTTGCATAAATATAGCAATTTAACCCTTAAGACACCGAGTAAAACTACATCTGAAAATGTCATCTGCTTAATGTTGTGTGCTGAATCTTCTTGCAAACGTTTCAAAAATAATTTTTGCATACAGGCAAACAGTGTGGGTCCAGATCAGACTGCTCCTACAGGAGCAGACTGAGCAGTCTCATCTGGGACCACACTGTTTGCAACAAATGACTTTAAAGATAACTGGCAGATGACAATTGTTGTGATTGGCATTTTATGGGTTAAGGGATGAACAAAACAGCTTTTCCATTTAGGTCCATTTTCTCAGATCAGAGACCATCAACCCACCAGTGCTGCACCGGGAAAACACGCCTACATAATTCTGACTCCCATAAAACTGGGGTTTAAAGGGCTATACATTATTTTCCTTATTTCTACTCAAAAACATAGATTGTGGAACGAGTTCCCACAAACTATGTTTTGAGCAGACATATGAAAAATATCAATGTTTTACCTGAAAATTTCATTTTTTTGGTGGTTAAATTTTTAATATATTTGAATAGGCTTGTTTTCAACCCACCAGTGCTTTAACTGTAATTCTTTCAGTTATAGGTTTATTTTTAGTTCATTTTGAAGTTGAATACAACTTTGTAGTGTTTCTTTTTTTACAAAATATTTTGAACACTTCTGGTTACCTGATAGTAATTAGGATTCAAAAATATACACTAAAAACCATGATACAAATTGTACATTATATCAACCCTAACAGAAACTTAATTAACAACCATGCTGAACCCAGATACATTTCTTTTTTGAAAACAGTACAGATCCAGATCAGCTTGCTTCTCAGAAGCCAGCTGATCTGGATCTCTACTGTTTTCATTCTTCTTCTGAATCCATGACAAAAATTGAAATCAAGAATACAAATGGCTGAAAATCGGGGAGTAGTGTAGCATATTGAAATATTTAGAATGATGAGCACTAATATTGAGCTAGGCCATTACGAAAACATGCCTATACTAATGCATTGTAACTTTACCGCCAAAAACATAGGCGCCCAGTTTTCTGTCCGTCCGTTCGTTCGTCCGTTTGTCAAGGCGTCAACATTTGCGACCACCCAATGGTCAAGTTTATTTCTCAAGAACTATAAGAGCTTCATTAACTAGAATTTGTTTTTCTTCAAAAACACAGATGTCTCCCCCGATTTTGACCTCTAAGTATAACCTTGACATTGGAGGTATTGAGTTGGGTCTTGTGTGCAACAGATCTAATGAAGATGAACATTTCTGCAAAGTAACTTTAAAAATGTTCATAGAAAAATAAAAAAGTTATTGGCCGTACACAAAAAAGCCCTTTTTAGCTCACCTGAGCCGAAGGCTCATGTGAGGTATTAGTATACCACGAGCCGGCGTCCGTCGTCCGTCGTCGTCGTCCGTCGTCCACACTTTCAAAGAAGTATATCTCCGGAACCAGTGGGCCAATCTTGATCAAATTCCATGTGAAGCATTATCAGGTAGGGGGAAAGGCTGCATACTGGTTTCGGGCAGATCGGATTGGAACTCTGGTTGCCATGGCAACAAATAGCTCCCATAGACTTAACATAGGAAAAAGTTTGTCATCACTCTAGCTCCGTCAATTTTTTTCTGATTGTCTTCATTCTTGCAGATAACGAGGACAGGCATGAAATCTCGATCAAGTTCGATTTTGGGCTGAATCGGATTATTCACTCAGGAGTTACGTGCCCTTGAGCGTTGAAAAAATTGCCTATTGACTTAACATGGGGAGAATGTTGTCATCACCGTAGCTGCTTCAATTATTTTCAGATTGGCTTTATTCTTGCAGATAACCAGCACAGCCATGAAATCTCGGTCAAGTTCGATAACTGGCAGAATCGAATCATTCACTTAGGAGTTACCTGCCCTTGTGTGTTTTTGCATTAGGGTTAATGGGAATTTCAAAAATGTATATCTTAAAGACTACTTGGCCAACTTTGATCAAATTTCATGTGTCGCATTATTGGGCAAGTTGAAAGGCTTCATTAGGTTTTCAGGGAGATCTGAGTGGAACTCTGGTTGCCATGGCAACATCTAGCTCCCATAGACTTCACATAGGAAAAAGCTTGTCATCACTCTAGCTCCGTCAATTTTTTTCTGATCGACTTCATTCTTGCAGATAACCAGTACAGGCATAAAATCTCGGTCAAGTTCGATTTTGGGCCGAATCAGATAATTCACTCAAGAGTTACGTCCCCTTGAGCGCCTGAAAAATTGCCTATTGACTTAACATGGGGAAAATGTTGTCATCACTGTAGCTAGTAACGAGGACAGGCATAAAATCTCGGTTAAGTTCGATTTTGGGCAGAATCGGAATATTGACCTCGGAGTTACGTGACCTTGAGCGACAAAAAATTTGCCCATAGACTTAACATAGGGAAAATGTTGTGACTATGATAGCGACTTGAATTTTTTTCAGATCAGCTTCAAACTTGCAGGTAACGAGGACAGACATAAAATCACGGTTAAGTTCGATTTTGGGCAGAATCGGATTATTTGCCTTGGAGTTACCTGCCCTTGAGCATGAAAAAATACCTTGTGACCACGATAGCAACTTTATTTTTATTCAGATCAGCTTCAAACTTGCAGGTAACGAGGACAGGCATAAAATCCCGGTTAAGTTCGATTTTGGGCCGAATCGGAATATTGACCTCGGAGTTACTTGACCTTGAGCGACAAAAAATTTGCCCATAGACTTAACATAGGGAAAATGTTGTGACTACGATAGCGACTTGAATTATTTTCAGATCAG
This sequence comes from Lucinisca nassula, assembly GCA_963580285.1. NCBI lineage: Eukaryota > Metazoa > Mollusca > Bivalvia > Lucinida > Lucinidae > Lucinisca > Lucinisca nassula. Next base: position 77,209,678 of record OY757023.1, read on the forward strand.
CTTCAAACTTGCAGGTAACGAGGACAGACATAAAATCTCGGTTAAGTTAGATTTTGGGCTGAATCGGATTATTTGCCTTGGAGTTACCTGCCCTTGAGCATAAAAAAATACGTTGTGACCACGATAGCAACTTTATTTTTATTCAGATCAGCTTCAAACTTGCAGGTAACGTGGACAGGCATAAAATCTCAGTTAAGTTCGAATCGGAATATTGACCTCGGAGTTACATGACCTTGAGTGACAAAAAATTTGCCCATAGACTTTACATAGGGAAAATGTTGTGACTACGATAGCGACTTGAATTTTTTTCAGATCAGCTTCAAACCTGCAGGTAACGAGGACAGACATAAAATCTCGGTTAAGTTCGATTTTGGGCCGAATCGGATTATTTGCCTTGGAGTTACCTGTCCCTGAGCATAAAAAAATACGTTGTGACCACGATAGCAACTTTATTTTTATTCATATCAGCTTCAAACTTGCAGGTAACGAGGACAGGCATAAAATCTCGGTTAAGTTCAATTTTGGGCCGAATCGGAATATTGACCTCGGAGTTACGTGACCTTGAGCGACAAAAAATTTGTCCATAGACTTAATTAGGGAAAATGTTGCGACTACGATAGCAACTTGAATTTTTTTCAGATCAGCTTCAAACTTGCAGGTAACGAGGACAGACATAAAATCTCGGTTAAGTTCGATTTTGGGCCGAATCGGAATATTTGCCTTGGAGTTACCTGCCCTTGAGCATAAAAAAATACGTTGTGACCATGATAGCAACTTTATTTTTATTCATATCAGCTTCAACTTGCAGGTAGCGAGGACAGGCATAAAATCTCGGTTAAGTTCGATTTTGGGCCGAATCGGAATATTGACCTCGGAGTTACGTGACCTTGAGAGACAAAAAAATTTGCCCATAGACTTAACGTAGGGAAAATGTTGTGACAGAAATAGCGACTTGAATTTTTAGCTCACCTGAGCCAAAGGCTCCAGTGAGCCGATAGTATTCCAAGGCTCCGGAGTCCGTCGTCTGTCGTCCGTCCATCTGTCGTCCACACTTTCAATGAAGCACATCTCAGAAGGCAGTCGACCAATCTTGTTTAAATTTTATGTGTAGCACCATTGGGCAAGGGGAAAGGCTGCATTAGGTTTTGGAGCTAGTCTGGTTCATTTGTTCCTTCATTCTTCTTTCTCTCCATATAGAGATAATAGACCAATGTTAAATTTTTAATCAAAGATTTCTCAGGAACTATAAAAGCTAGAAGCATCAAATTTGGTATTCAATAGAATAATGATGACTTATTTTGTGTAAGAGACATTGGGCTTTCTCAGCTTTTTTATTCATCTGTTCTTTCATTCTTCTTTCTCTCCATTTTGACCAATGTTAAATTTTCGTCAAAGATTTCTCAGGAACTATAGAAGCTAGAAGTCTCAAACTTGGAATGCAATGCAATTATCATGACATATCCTGTAAGGGTCAATGGGCTGGATTCTATTAGCAGATTTAGTAGTCAAGTCTGTGAATTGTTAAAACTTAAGTTCCTCAGGTGAGCGGTTTAGGCTCATTGAGCCTCTTGTTTACCTTTGACCTCTTAAGTATGGCCTTGACCTTTGAGGTACAACACATCGTCACATGATGGTTAACATTTCTGCCAAGTAATTCCATAATCCATCAAAGAATAAGGAAGTTACTGACTGTTCCTTTTTTAACCTTTGACCTCTAGGTATGACCTTGACATTGGAGGTATGGACCTTGGTCTTGCACATGACTCGTGATCTAATGATGGTGAACATTTCTGCATGGTTACTTTATATATAAAGTCCATCCAGAAATAAAAAAGTTATTGACTGGACACACACACAAAAAAAAAAAAACTTTTTTTACCTCTGACCTCTTAGTATGACCTTGATCTTGGAGGTACTGACCTGGGTCTAGCGTGCACCACATCGTCTCATTGTGGTTAACATTTCTGCCAAGTAATTTCACAATCTATCCAGGAATAAGAAAGTTATTGACTGAACACTAAAAAAGGCCCCTTTTTGTCCTTTGACCTCTTAGTACAACCTTGACATTTGAGGTACCAACTTGGGTCATGCACGCAACACATCGTCTCATAGTGGTTAACATTTCTGCAAAGTAATTTCAAAATCCATCTAAAAATAAGAAAGTTATTGACAGAACACAAAAAAAGCCCCCATTTTTACCTTTAACCTCTATGTATGACCTTGACCTTTCAGGTACCAAACTGGGCCATGCGTGCAACACATCATCTCATGGTGGTTAACATTTCTGCCAAGCAATTTCAAAATCCATCTAAAAATAAGGAAGTTATTAACCAAACACGAAAAAATGTCCCTTTTTTAAATTTGACCTTTATGTATGACCTTGACATTTTAGGTACCAAACTGAAACATGCATGCAACACATCGTCTCATCATAGTTAACATTTTTACCAAGTAACTTCAAATTCTATCTAAAAATAAGCAAGTTATTGACAAAACTCGAAAAAAAGGCCCCTTTTTACCTTTGACCTCTTAGTATGACCTTGACCTTTGAGGTACCAACCTGGGTCATGCATGCAACACATCGTCTTAACATTTCTACCAAGTGATTTCAAAATCCATCTTTTCTAAATCCATCTCAAAGTAAGAAAGTTATTGACCAAACACAAAAAAAAGGCCCCTTTTTTGACCTTTGACCTCTATGTATGACCTTGACCTTTGAGGTACTGACCTGCCTCATGCGCACCACACATCGTCTCATGGTTAATATTTCTGCCAAGTAATTTTAAAATCCATCTCAAAATAAGAAAGTTATTGACCAAACACCAAAAAAAGGCCCCTTTTTTTACCTTTGACCTCTACGTATGACCTTGACCTTTGAGGTACCGACCTGCCTCATGCGCACCACACATCATCTCATGGTTGTTAATATTTCTGCCAAGTAATTTTAAAATCCATCTCAAAATAAGAAAGTTATTGACCAAACACCAAAAAAGGCTCCTTTTTTATCCCCCGACCGAATAGGTTCGGGGGATATAGCGATCAGCCTGGCGTCCGTCCGTCCGTCTGTCCGTCCGTCCGTAGACGCAACCTTGTGATGGCCATAACTCCTATACCCTTTGAGATTCATTGATGGTTATTGGCACAATTGTTTACAAGGCCGAGACGGCGTGTCATGCGCAAGAACCAGAACTCTGGATACCATACTTTTTTAGTTATCTCCCCTTTTAATAAAATAGAATGACTACTTTGTGATGGCCATAACTCCAATACCCTTTGAGATATATTGATGGTACCTGGCACAGTTGTTCACAAGGCTGAGACGGCGTGTCATGCACAAGAACCACAACTCTGGTTGCCATGGTTTTGGAGTTATCTCCCCTTCCAATAAAATAGAGTATCAACCTTGTGATGGCCATAACTCCTATACCCTTTGAGATTCATTGATGGTTATTGGCACAATTGTTCACAAGGCCGAGACTGCGTGTCATGCGCAAGAGCCAGAACTCTGGATACCATACTTTTTAGTTATCTCCCCTTTTAATAAAATAGAATGACTACTTTGTGATGGCCATAACTCCAATACCCTTTGAGATATATTGATGGTACCTGGCACAGTTGTTCACAAGGCTGAGACGGTGTGTCATGCACAAGAACCACAACTCTGGTTGCCATGGTTTTGGAGTTATCTCCCCATCCAATAAAATACATTGACAACCTTGTGATGGCCATAACTCCTATACCCTTTGAGATTCATTGATGGTTCTTGGCACAATTGTTCAAAAGGCTGAGACAGGGTGTCATACGCACGAACCAGAACTCTGGATGCAATACTTTTTTAGTTATCTCCCCTTTTAATAAGATAGAATGACTACTTTGTGATGGCCATAACTCCCAATACCCTTTGAGATATATTGATGGTACCTGGCACAGTTGTTCACAAGGCTGAGACGGCGTGTCATGCACAAGAACCACAACTCTGGTTGCCATGGTTTTGGAGTTATCTCCCCTTCCAATAAAATAGAGTGACAACCTTGTGATGGCCATAACTCCTATACCCTTTGAGATTCATTGATGATTCTTGGCACAATTGTTCACAAGGCTGAGACGGCATGTCACGTGCAAGAACCAGAACTCTGGATGCCATACTTTTTTAGTTATCTCCCCTTTTAATAAAATAGAATGACTACTTTGTGATGGCCATAACTCCAATACCCTTTGAGATATATTGATGGTACCTGGCACAGTTGTTCACAAGGCTGAGAAGGCTTGTCATGCACAAGAACCACAACTCTGGTTGCCATAATTTTGGAGTTATCTCCCCTTCCAATAAAATAGAGTGACAACCTTGTGATGGCCATAACTCCTATACCCTTTGAGATTCATTGATGGTTATTGGCACAATTGTTCACAAGGCCGAGACGGCGTGTCATGCGCAAGAACCAGTACTCTGGATGCCATACTTTTTTAGTTATCTCCCCTTTTAATAAAATAGAATGACTACTTTGTGATGGCCATAACTCCAATACCCTTTGAGATATATTGATTGTACCTGGCACAGTTGTTCACAAGGCTGAGACGGCGTGTCATGCACAGGAACCACAACTCTGGTTGCCATGGTTTTTGAGTTATCTCCCCTTCGTATCAAATAGAGTGACAACATTGTGATGGCCCTTTAAGATATATAGATGATATCTGGCACAGTTGTTCACAAGACCGAGACAGTGTGTCATGCACAAGAACCACAACTCTGGGTGCTATGGTTTTTTAGTTATCTCCCCTTCCAATAATATAGAATCACTACCTTGTGATGGCCACATCTCCAACACCCTTTGAGATATATTGATGATACTTGGTACAGTTGTTCATGAGGTTAAGCAGGTGTGTCACATGCAAGAACCACAACTCTGGGTGCCCTGGATTTTTAATTATCTGCCCTGACAATATAACCTTGTGATGGCCATAACTCCAATACCCTTTGAGATATATTGATGGTACTTGGCACAATTGTATACAACGATGAGACAGCGCTTCATGCCTAAGAACCACAACTCTGGGTGCCATGATATTTGAGTTATCTCCCCTTCCAATATAACAGTATGACAACCTTGTGATCATCGTACCTACAATACCCTTTGAGACATATTTGTGGTACTTGATGCAGATGTACACGAGGTTAAGCAGGTGTGTCATGCTCAAGAATTACAACTCAGGGTGCTCTGGTTTTTTAGTTATCTCCCTGGCAATATAACCTTGTGATGGCCATAACTCCAACACCCTTTGAGATATATTGAAGGAACTTGGCACAATTGTATACAAGGTACAGAAGGGATGTCATGTGCAAGAACCACAATTGTTGGTGCTGTGGTATTTGAGTTATCTACCCTTCCAATATAACAGTATGACCAGCTTGTGATCACCATATCTCCAATATGTTTTGAGACATATTGATGGTACTTTGTACAGAAATACATGAGCTTAAGCAGGCATGTCATGCGCAAGAACCACATTTCTGAGTGCCCTGGTTTTTTAGTTATCTCCCCTGACAGAATAATCTTGTAATGGTCATAACTGCAATACTTTTGTGATATATTGCTGGTTTAATTCTGGTGCACTTTCTATTGGTGAACAATCTTCTGAAGGCCATACTGGCTTTTGGTCGGGGGATTTGCCATCTCTTCCGATGGCTATTTTTTACCTTTGACCTCTAAGTATGACCTTGACTTTTGAGGTACCGACCTGCCTCTTGCGCACCACACATCGTCTTATGGTTGTTAATATTTCTGCCAAGTCATTTTAAAATCCATCTGAAAATAAGAAAGTTATTGAGTGTGTGTGTGAATTCGGGTTTAACGTCGCTTTCAACAATTTTTCAGTCATATCACGACCGTGTCTGGTTACGACAGGAAGCTCATTGCTCACTTTTATAGTGCTGCCTCACTGAAGAATCATGTCCCAGACAAATTACATGATACCACACCCAGTCACATTATCCTGACACTGGGTCGACCAATCCTTGCTCTACCCCGTAAATCTGAGTGCCACGCGAGGAGCAGCTAGTACCATTTTTAACGACTTTGGTATGTCCCGGCCCGGGATCAAACCCGTGACCTCCCATTCCCCGGAACGGACACTCTACCAACTGAGCTATGGGGGCCGGTAAGAAAGTTATTGACCGGACACGATTTGCCCATACATATATACATACCGACAAACTTCCAAGGGAGATAATTCAAAAAGTATAAACGTGAGAGTTATAGTTCTTGCGCACTGGACGTCATCTAATGCTGATTAATATTTATATGCAGTTTCGTGAAGATAGCTTGAACGGTTTTCAAGTTATAGAGCGGACACGAATGTGTGACAGACAGACAGACGGACAGACAGACGCCCGGGGGAAAACAATGTCTCTCCGAAAAAAAATTTTTCGGGGGAGACATAATGATACTTGGTACAAACTTGTGTCTGTGGATGACAACTTGCATGCAAGCATCCATATTTGACCTTGACCTACATTTCATGGTTCAATGACTTTGTAAAATATTGCGACCACCCTAGCGTTCACCCTAATGGTCAAGTTAATTTCTCAAGAACTATTAGAGCTTCATTAGTGATACTTCATACAAACTTGTGTCTGGGGATGGCAACTTACATGCAAGCATCCATATTTCACCTTGACCTACATTTCATGGTTCACTGACTTTGTAAAATATTGGGACCACCCTAGCGTTCACCCTAATGGTCAAGTTTATTTCTCAAGAACTATAAGAGCTTCTTTAATGATATTTGGTACAAACTTGAATCTGTGGATGGCAACTTCAATGCAAGCATCCATATTTGACCTTGACCTAAATTTCATGGTTCAGTGACATTGTAAAATATTGCGACCACCCTACTGGTCAAGTTAGTATCTCAAGAACCATAAGAGCTTCATTAATGATACTTGGTACAAACTTATATCTTGGGATGGCAACTTAAATGCAGGCATCCATATTTGACTTTGACCTACATTTCATGGTTCACTGACTTTGTAAAATATTGCCACCACCTTACCGTTCACCCTAATGGTTAAGCTCATTTCTCAAGAATTATTTTAACTTCATTAATGATACTAAAGTACAAGCCTTTTATGCAAGCATCTATGTTTGATCTTGGCCTAGATGTCATGGTTCGGTGACTTTCACAGGCGCGCGCGACATAGCCTTCGGCGGAATTCTTGTTTTCTTATTTCTGCTCAAAATATAGATTGTGGGTATCCGTTAGAACCGCCTCATCTAGGCGGTTCTAACGAGTACCCACAATCTATATTTTAGAGCAAGAATGAGACAAATGAGTTTTACCCCTGTAAACCGCCGTTTTACTATCCAAAAGTGGGGTTCAAGGAGGTCAAAATTAAATAGGCGTGTTTTCATGCCATAAACAGCAGAACTTCCAAATGCTCAGACACCAATGGCTTGTGTTGAACTTGTTCTTTGGTCCCTAAGAAATTCTACAATCAACAGCTGTACATCAGGAAAACACCCCTTTATAATTTTGACCCCTCAAACCCCACTTTTATATAGTAGAACTGAGTTTACAGGGATATACATTATTTTTCATATTTCTGCTCAAAAACATAGTGTGGGTACTCATTGGAACCGCCTCGTCAAACGAACATAGGGTGTGGGTACTGGTTTGAACTGCCTTGAGGTGGTTCTAATGAGTACCTACAATGTGTTTTAAACAGAAATAAGAAGAATATCAGAATTTTTCATCTGAAAATTTTCATTTTTGTGTGGTTAAATTTTCAGTATATTTGAATAGGCGTGTTTTCGAAATGAGGCAAATACTTAGGAATAATTCAGCAGGATTTTTTTTTTCATATTTTGTTATAGATGTAGTGTTATGATGTTAGCCCTGCAATTGATGATCACAACTATCAAGCAGCCGAATGTTTTTTTTTTGTTTTTTTCTTGTTTCCCTTAGAAAATAAGACTTGATACTATCAAAACACATAATGGTAACACATCCGTGTGACATAGTGCATTCTTTTATAAATTCAAAAAGGTGATTTTTTCTGATGAAAAATTTGATATTTTTCTTATTTACACCCCAAACATGGGTTGTGGATGCTCGTTAGAACCGCTTCAGTGAGGCTTCATCACATGAACTAGTCCGTGAAATGAAGAACCCCCTATACTCCACTTTATATAGAGAAAACGAAGGTTTACGGTGATATACATTATTTTTCTTATTTTTACTCCAAGACCTAGGTTGTGGGTATTCCTTAGAACCGCCTCAATGAGGCGGTTCTAACAAGCACCTACAACCTATGTTTGCAGTATTTATAAGAAAAATATCACGGATTTTCATCTGGAAAATGGCCATTTTGTAGATGTGAACAAATGCACCATGTCCCACGGGTGTGTTATCGTAATGCTTCCACCAGTACCCAAAACTGTATCTTTGAACAAAAATAAGAAAATAATGTTTACCCCCGTAAACCCAGTTTTCTGTATATAAAGTAAGATTTACGGGGGCATTCAGTTAAAGTGATATGATTCATATAAAATGTTAAACCTTTTTCTCTGAAAAATAAGAAAAAAAAAAGAAAAAAGATTACTTTAGTGCTGTAGTGTTTAAGGGGAATGGGAACACCTGGCAGATTTTTCTGCCTTTTTTCAAAGGGAAACAACTTTCAGGACTTCCTGTTTGCTTTTCTATATGCCCTACTGAAAAAGAGGTCTACTCTTAAAGCAAAGAACTTGCTCCTCAGGAGCAAATTTTTTCCTTTAAGAGTTGACCCCTATTGATATGGCAGACAAAAATACTTTGGCAGGAGTTGCCTCCACTGATGGTGTATCCTTTCCTCTTAAAGGATTAGAATACAGAATATTGTGTTTCTGTTTCTTTTGATTTGGAAAAAAGTTTAAAATGAAATGGAGTTATTGTTCATTACCTCCCACTTAAAACTAGAGCTGTCAGAGGAGCTGACTATAGCCCGCTGTAGCACTATTAGAGGAGAAAGACCCATAGTGCTGAAATATTTTGAATTCATGCTCACCAGGTAATGTTCTTAAAAGTTTGGAGACTTTTAGAACTTGCTGTAATTTTCCAAACTTTTTAAGAAATTTGTTTCACGATCCAGCAAGGTGTCCAAAAGATGCTGATGGAATGGCAAACACTGTAGACCCTGATAATACTGCTTCTTCATGGGTCTGTGTTGTTTGCTTTGGCCTACCTGTCCCAATACTTCGGATCATTATGGTATGGAATATGTTGATAGACATGGATCAAATTTATAATATGTAAACCCTCCTTAACCCTTATCTTGCTGAATATTTAACTTAGCCACACCCATTTTTGATTTTCAGCCAATCAGATTACATGATATAATAATGAGTTTGTTCAAATTCACAAACTGAATGACAAACAGTGTAGATCCTGATCAGCTGGCTTCTTCAGAAGCCATCTGATCTGGATCTACACTGTTTGCAAAGATAGGGGTTGTCTTGAACAGCAAGATAAGGGTTAATTCCTCTTTCTCCATATAAAGAATATCTCACACAATTGGTCATTTCAACTGGAATTATGAAACAAGCAACTCACTAGTGAGTTTAACCTTTATCCTGCTGAATAAATTAATTTAGCCATATCAGTTAATGTCTGTCAACCTATCACATGTTTAAACAATGTATTCATTTAATTCACAAACTGCATGACAAAGTGTAAATCCAGAACAGATTGCTTCTTCAGAAGCCATACCATCTGATCAGGATCTACATGGTTTGCAATGGTAGAGTTTGTCGTGTTCATCAGCATAATGATTAATAAGCTTCATTCGAAATGACCATGTGGGAGATTTGGTTTTAGGTCAGCCTGTATGATAATTACTACAGCATTAGCTTGATTTTTATACGCCTATTTGAAAAACAGTTGTTATAATTCTGTTATCCCCCCCCCCCACACACACACACACACACACACACCCCCGGCTTCCATCCGTCTGTAAACTTTTTGTTTCCGGATAACTCCTTCTACAGTTTACATCCGATCAAGCTGAAACTTGATACATAGTTAAACCATGATAGTGTTTCGTGGTTACGGTCCACAAAATATTAATAGAGTTATGCCCCTTTGAAATTTTTTGTTAACTTTCCGTATTTGGAGAACTCCACCTACCGTTTACATCCGATCAAGCTGAAACTTCAAACATATTTAGACAATGATGTGGGGCAGCACATATTGTTTCGAGGTTACAGTCCACCAAATAATAATTATGCCCCTTTGAAATTTTTTGTAGGACAACTCCTACAGTTTACATCCAATCAAGCTGCAACTTCATCCATAGTTAGACCATGATGAGGGGCAGCGCATATTGTTTGGAGAGTATGGTCCACCAAATAATAATAGAATAATGCCCCTTTGAAATTTTTTGTAAACTTTTCGTTTCCTGATGACTAGTTTCCTCCTATATTTTACATCTGATTTAGCTGAAACTTCATATATAATTAGATCATGATGTTGGGCAGCGGTTATGGTCCACCAAATAATAATTGAGTTATGCCCGTTCCCAGATAACTCCTTCATTTTAGATCCGATGATGTTGAGGGGGGAAACAAAATGCTGGCAGCACCCTTTAGACCTTTGTACAATACTATAAGCCTACTGTCCTTTTCTTGGGAGACTCCCATCTTAATTTTTCTAGTATTACAGTCCTACTCCCAGTTTCAAAGCAGAAATTGCTAATTATAAATCTAGCAGTTCCATTCTGAACTTTTTAGCTCACCTGTCACGTAGTGACAAGGTGAGCTTTTGTGATAACTTTTTGTCCGTCGTGCGTGCGTCCGTAAACAATTTCAAATAAGTATATCTCTAATACCACATGGCCAATCTTGATCAAATTTCATGTGAAGCATCATCAGGTAGGGGGAAAGGCTGCATAAGGTTTTTGGGCTGATCAGATTGGAATTCTGGTTGCCATGACAACATATAGCTCCCATAGACTTATAATGGGAAAAATTTTAAAAATCTTCTCTGAAACTAAAGGGCCCAGAGCTTAGATATTTAGCTTGTAACAATGTTAAGTGGTCACCTATGTAAATCCTGCCAATCATGCCCCTGGGGTCCAAATTGGCCACACCCCGGGGACCCTTAGCTCCTATAGACTCATAATGGAAAAAAAAAAAGCTTCAAAAATCTTCTTCTCTGAAACCACAGGTCCCAGAGCTTAGATATTTAGCATGTAGCAACAGCAAGTGGTCACCTACATATTTCCTGCCAATCATGCCCCTGGGGTCCAAATGGGCCACGTCCCGGGGCCCCTTCGCTCCCATAGACACATAATGGAAAAAAGCTTCAAAAATCTTCTTCTCTGAAACCACAGGACCCAGAGCTTAGGTATTACGCATATAGCAACGGCAAGTGGTCACCTTCAAAATTCCTGCCAATCATGCCCCTGGGGTCCAAACGGGCCACGCCCTAGGGTCCCTTAGTTCCTATAGACTCATAATGGAAAAAAGCTTGAGAAAGGTTCTTCTCTGAAACCACAGGGCCCAGAGCTGAGATATTTAGCATGTAGCAAAGGCAAGTGGTCACCTACATAAATCCTGCCAATCATGCTCCTGGGGTCAAAATGGGCCTCGCCCCGGGGCCCCTTAGCTCCCAAAGCTCATAATGGGAAAAAAAAGTTTCAAAAATCTTCACTGAAACCACAGGGCCCAGAGCTTAGGTATTTAGCATGTAGCAACGGCAAGTGGTCACCTACATAATTCCTGCCAATCATGCCCCTGGGTTTCAAATGGGCCACGCCCCGGGGCCCCTAAGCTCCCATGGACTCCTAATGAAAAAAAGCTTCAAAAATCTTCTCCCCTGAAACAACAGGGCCCAGAGCTTAGATATTTAGCAGGTAGCAACGGCAAGTGGTCACCTACATAAATCCTGCCAATCATGCCCCTGGGGTCTAAATGGGCCACGCCCCAGGGCCCCTTAGCTCCCATTGACTCTTAATGGAAAAAAGCTTCAAAAATCTTCTCCTCTGAAACCACAGGGTCCAGAGCTTAGATATTTAGCATGTAGCAACGGCAAGTGGTCATCTATATAAATCCTGCCAATCATGCCCCTGGGGTCCAAATGGGCCACGCCCTGGGGCCCCTTATCTCCCATAGACTCATATGGAAAAAAACTTCAAAAATCTTCTCTGAAACCACAGGGCCCAGAGCTTAGATATTTAGCAGGTAGCAATGGCAAGTGGTCACCTACATAAATCCTCCCAATCATGCCCCTGGGTTCCAAAAGGGCCATGCCTGGGGCCCCTTAGCTCCCATAGACTCCTAATGGAAAAAAAGCTTCAAAAATCTTCTTCTCTGAAACCACAGGACCCAGAGCTTAAGTATTACGAATATAGCAACGGCAAGTGGTCACCTTCAAAATTCCTGCCAATCATGCCCCTGGGGTCCAAACGGGCCACGCCCTAGGGTCCCTTAGTTCCTATAGACTCATAATGGAAAAAAGCTCCAAAAAGCTTCTTCCTGAAACAACAAGGCCCAGAGCTGAGATATTTAGCATGTAGCAAAGGCAAGTGGTCACCTACATAAATCCTGCCAATCACGCCCCGGGGCCCCCTAGCTCCCATAGACTCATAATGGGAAAAAAAGTTTCAAAAATCTTCTTCACTGAAACCACAGGGCCCAGAGCTTAGGTATTTAGCATGTAGCAACGGCAAGTGGTCACCTACATAATTCCTGCCAATCATGCCCCTGGGTTTCAAATGGGCCACGCCCCGGGGTCCCTAAGCTGCCATGGACTCCTTATGAAAAAAAGCTTCAAAAATCTTCTTCCCTGAAACCACAGGGCCCAGAGCTTAGATATTTAGCAGGTAGCAACGACAAGTGGTCACCTACATAAATCCTGCCAATCATGCCCCTGGGGTCTAAATGGGCCATGCCCCAGGGCCCCTTAGCTCCCATTGACTCTTAATGGAAAAAAACTTCAAAAATCTTCTCCTCTGAAACCACAGGGCCCAGAGCTTAGATATTTAGCAGGTAGCAACGGCAAGTGGTCATCTACATAAATCCTGCCAATCATGCCCCTGGGTTCCAAATGGGCCACGCCCTGGGGCCCCTTATCTCCCATAGACTCATATGGAAAAAAGCTTCAATAATCTTCTTCTCTGAAACCACAGGGCCCCGAGCTTAGATATTTAGCAGGTAGCAATGGCAAGTGGTCACCTACATGGATCCTCCCAATCATGCCCCTGGGGTCCAAATGGGCCACGCCTGGGGCCCCTTAGCTCCCATAGACTCCTAATGGAAAAAAAAGCTTCAAACATCTTCTCTGAAACCACAGGGCCCTGAGCTTAGATATTTAGCATGTAGCAACGGTAAGTGATCACCTACATAAATCCTGCCAATCATGCCCCTGGGGTCCAAATGGGCCACGCCCCGGGGCCCCTTAGCTCCCATAGACTCCTAATGGAAAAAAAGCTTCAAAAATCTTTTCCTCTGAAACCACAGGGCCCAGAGCTTAAATATTTAGCAGGTAGCAACGGCAAGTGTTCACCTACATAAATCCTGCCAATCATGCCCCTGGGGTCTAAATGGGCGATGCCCCGGGGCCCCTTAGCTCCCATAGACTCCTAATGGAAATAAAGCTTCAAAAATCTTCTCCTCTGAAACCACAGGGCCCAGAGCTTAGATATTTAGCATGTAGCAACGGCAAGTGGTCATCTACATAAATCCTGCCAATCATGCCCCTGGGGTCCAAATGGGCCACGCCCTGGGGCCCCTTATCTCCCATAGACTCATATGGAAAAAAGCTTCAAAAATCTTCTCTGAAACCACAGGGCCCAGAGCTTAGATATTTAGCAGGTAGCAATGGCAAGTGGTCACCTACATAAATCCTCCCAATCATGCCCCTGGGTTCCAAATGGGCCATGCCTGGGGCCCCTTAGCTCCCATAGACTCCTAATGGAAAAAAAGCTTCAAAAATCTTCTTCTCTGAAACCACAGGACCCAGAGCTTAGGTATTACGAATATAGCAACGGCAAGTGGTCACCTTAAAAATTCCTGCCAATCATGCCCCTGGGGTCCAAATGGGCCACGCCCTAGGGTCCCTTTGTTCCTATAGACTCATAATGGAAAAAAGCTCCAAAAAGCTTCTTCCTGAAACAACAAGGCCCAGAGCTGAGATATTTAGCATGTAGCAAAGGCAAGTGGTCACTTGCATAAATCCTGCCAATCATGCCCTTGGGGTCCAAATGGGCCACGCCCCGGGGCCCCTTAGCTCCAATAGACTCCTAATGGAAAAAAAAAAGCTTCAAAAATCTTCTTTTCTGAAACCACAGAGCCCAGGTCATCTACATAAATCCTGCCAATCATGCCCCTGGGTTCCAAATGGGCCACGCCCTGGGGCCCCTTATCTCCCATAGACTCATATGGAAAAAAGCTTCAAAAATCTTCCCCTCTGAAACCACAGGGCCCCGAGCTTAGATATTTAGCAGGTAGCAATGGCAAGTGGTCACCTACATGGATCCTCCCAATCATGCCCCTGGGGTCCAAATGGGCCACGCCTGGGGCCCCTTAGCTCCCATAGACTCCTAATGGAAAAAAAGCTTCAAACATCTTCTCTGAAACCACAGGGCCCTGAGCTTAGATATTTAGCATGTAGCAACGGTAAGTGATCACCTACATAAATCCTGCCAATCATGCCCCTGGGGTCCAAATGGGCCACGCCCCGGGGCCCCTTAGCTCCCATAGACTCCTAATGGAAAAAAAGCTTCAAAAATCTTCTCCTCTGAAACCACAGGGCCCAGAGCTTAAATATTTAGCAGGTAGCAACGGCAAGTGTTCACCTACATAAATCCTGCCAATCATGCCCCTGGGGTCTAAATGGGTGATGCCCCGGGGCCCCTTAGCTCCCATAGACTCCTAATGGAAATAAAGCTTCAAAAATCTTCTTCTCTGAAACCACAGGGCCCAGAACTTAGTTATTTAGCATGTAGCAACAGCATGTGGTCACCTACATATTTCCTGATAATCATGCCCCTGGGGTCCAAATGTCCGGGGGCCCCTTTGCTCCCATAGACTCCTATTAGAAATAAGCTTCAATAATCTTCTTCTCTGAAACCACAGAGCCCAGAGCTCCGATATTTAGCATGTAGCAACGGCAAGTGGTCATCTACATAAATCCTGCCAATCATGCCCCTGGGGTCTAAATGGGCCATGCCCTGTGGCCCCTTATCTACCATAGACTCATATGGAAAAAAGCTTCAAAAATCTTCTCCTCTGAAACCACAGGGCCCAGAGCTTAGATATTTAGCAGGTAGCAATGGCAAGTGGTCACCTACATAAATCCTCCCAATCATGCCCCTGGGGTCCAAATGGGCCACGCCTGGGGCCCCTTAGCTCCCATAGACTCCTAATGGAAAAAAAGCTTCAAAAATCTTCTTCTCTGAAACCACAGAGCCCAGAGCTTGGATATTTAGCATGTAGCAACGGTAAGTGGTCACTTGCATAAATCCTGCCAATCATGCCCTTGGGGTCCAAATGGGCCAAGCCCGGGGCCCCTTAGCTCCAATAGACTCCTAATGGAAAAAAAAAAGCTTCAAAAATCTTCTTTTCTGAAACCACAGGGCCCAGGTCATCTACATATTTCCTGCCAATCATGCCCCTTGGGCCAGAATTGGCCACATTCATGGCCCATTAGCTACCATGGATGGACTTAAAATGGAAAAAAAAACTTCTATGAAACCATAAGGCCCAGAGCTTAGGTATTTAGCATGTAACAACATGGAGTTGTTGCCTTCATGAATCCTGCCTGAGTCTTGCCCCTGGGGTTCAAGTTGGCCAAATCCTGTGGCTTCTTAACTCCAATAAACTTATAATGAAAAAAAAAAAGCTTTAAAAATCTTCTTCTCTGAAACCATGAAGTACGGACCTTAGATATTTAGTATATAGCAACATAAAATGGTCACCTACATAAATCCTGCCAACCATGCCCTTTGGGTCAACATTGACCTATGGACTTATACTGGAAAAAAAAAATCAAAAATCTTCTTCTCCAAAGCCGTAAGGCCCAGAGCTCAGATACTTAGTATGTACATGTAGCAATGTCAAGTGGTCTCCTACACTTGATTTTCTGGTACACAGGTGAGCGATATAGGGCCATTGGGCCCTCTTGTTGAGTTTCTTGTTGAAGGACCACACCCTGGGGATCCCAGATACAACAAACGTTTTCCAAGACTGGGCCAACAAGTCCTTTATATGCTGCCTCTTTTACATCCTGCGGACACTGACAAAGATTTCGCCTCAGGAAACCAAACATTCTATTTGCCTTAGTACACATTTCAAATATGTGTATTCCATCTCAAGTCGTGTTATTGTTACACCAAGGTATTTATTGGAATCCACATTCTTGAGGCCGTTCCCTCTAAGGTGTAAGAACCCTCCTCGTATTTATTGGACTAAAATCTCATTCCCCATTTTCTTACCGAACATCCAAATCTATATTATCTGAAGTTTCAGCGAGTCATCTGCATCTCTAATTTCCCAGTGAAAACAGTCATCTACCATTGTCTTATTAATTTCTCAGTCATTGTCAGTGGAAATATCATTGATGTCGGGGAGAACAACAATGGACCAAGACCAGTCCCTTTGTAGGACCCCAGACAAAACTGGAGCCCTTTCCGAAATTTCACCATTAACAACTCTCTTTTTTCTATAACAAAGAAAGGAACCTATCCATTTGAGTCTTCCCCACAATGCCATAACCAACCAATTTGGTTTAAGTAGTGTCACAGGCCTTGGAGTCCAGGATAAATGTGTTCACCTGTTACCTCTGTCCAAGATCCAATCATTAATAACCCTGCTCATATGAGTTTCACAACTATGCCTTATTGCCAGCTGTCCGATAAAAGTTTGTTCATCCAAGTGAGCCATGGTATTGGAGCAAACAATATGTTCAAGCAATTTGCATGGAGCACTGAATGAAATATTCTTGATTTTTGTTTGTTTGATTTGAGGTTTAACGTCCCCGTCAACACTATTGAGGTCATTTTGGAGACGTTGCTTCCAATTTTGTGGGACTTTTACCCAACATTGAGATGAAATGACATCTCAAGCCCTGTCGCCTAATGAAACCAATAGGGTTTATAAGCATGGACGCACCAACTCGCACCGCTTTGTCTGGGCAGGCTTAGATCCTCTAAGCAGTTTACCAGTACTCGTGTGCGGCCGGTTGCAGCTTTGCATGGAAGCATCATGCAGCCCATCTATTTCTTCAAGCCCCGAAGAGGGGAGGTGGGGGGTGTGGGGTGGGGTGGGGAGGTCCTGGAATATTCTTAAATCTCCATTTATCATTTCATCTTGAGCTAAGCCTTTGCTTCACTGAAATTGTCGTTACGAGTTTTGTTGTTATATCAAATGTTAGTATAAAGAGGGTTGCCTGTAATTG
Organism: Lucinisca nassula; assembly: GCA_963580285.1. Lineage (NCBI taxonomy): Eukaryota > Metazoa > Mollusca > Bivalvia > Lucinida > Lucinidae > Lucinisca > Lucinisca nassula. Next base: position 77,227,105 of record OY757023.1, read on the forward strand.
GTCAGTACAGTAAAAATCCGCTATTAAGACCACCTAAAATTAAGACAAATTATGCTTTAAAAATTATGCTTTTAGACAGTTTCAGGTACATTTTGTTTTTATGCTTTCTACATCCAGTATGCTCTTGTTGGAGACCACCTTTAGGACTGTTCAAAAGTGGTCTTTAAGACCACTTTTGAACAGTCCCAAAGGTGGTCTTAATAAAGGAATTTTACAGTAAATTACTGTATATAGGGCATGACAAGTACGTGCATTATATACAAGATTTGTTACTTTGTCGCAAATGTTGACACCTTGGATGAACAAATAGAAAACATCACTCCTTAATCGGCCCATGCTTAACCCATTTGGTACCGGAAACCCCAAAACGGGTACCCTGGCAAACAGTGAAGACCCAGATCAGACGCCGCAGAACGCGGCGTCTGATCAGGGCCTACACTGTTTGCAAAACATTCAGCCATTTTCCAAATGAATTTTGAAGAAACACAAGCTGACACCCCTTAATTTTGAAATGGACTCCTGCTATATGTAAGGAGGGAGATTCCATTTGGTACAAAAAGGGTTAAAGCAGGCACAACAAAAACTGTTCTTTATGTTAGATTGTTCTCAACAGCAGAATCTTACTGTAAATAATCACAACTCTTGAAACAGCTTGATTTCAATAATTTATTGCCAATAAAGACTTCTATCATAAACATATACTAGTCATTCCAAAGTTAAAATTTCTTAGATTTCTGGCAGTAAAACTGAAAAAAAAGGCAAAAAAAAGAGAAAAACAACAACAAAAAAACAACATATTCTTGGAAAAACCAGTTAATATCACAGTCAAAATTCCCAACATAAATGCTTATGAAATACAGGCCTTAACAAGCAAAAATGGAGCCTTTGAGAATATGCCTCAGTAAACTTTGTATACAATTTAGCCCTTTTCCTGCTGAATGTGACTACTCCTACCTTTGCAAACAGTGCAGATCTGATCAGGATCTACACTGTTTGTCATGCAGTTTGTGAATTGAATGAGTACTTTATAACAAGTAATTTGATTGGTTGATAATGAGAAGTGGGTGTGGCTTAAGTAATTTATTCAGCAGGATAGGGTTAGAATACAACATTCATGGTCTGCAGGTAGATGTTTTGGCTCAGCACACATCTATATAGTGCATAGTGAAGACTCTGATCAGACTACTTATTAAGATCCCTTTTGGCTTGGTATGACCCATGTTTGAAAACATGCCGTATGCCATCTACTAGTTTAAAGAATAGGGAAATAAGCCTTGACCTGCTGAACACTAAAGCCCCTACCTTTGGACAGTGTAGATCCAGATCAGATGGCTTCTGAAGAAGCCATCTGATCATGATCTACACTGCTTGACATTCAGTTTGTGAACTTGTAGGAACAAACTACATCTATAAAATGGATCGGTTGGAAGCGAGATGGCTGTGGCTAAATTAAATTATTCAGCAGGACAAGAGACAAGCTCTGTTGTTTGGCAGTTTCCTTCAGCCATACTAAATTGCTCCTGATCTTCATAAAAACAAGCCTGGCCAAACAATGCAGACCCTGATTAGACTGATCCTTTATGGGCAGACTAATTAGGGTCTACACTGTCATTCCATTTGTATCTTCCAGATAAGTCCGTATTATTATAGAAACACAATGCAGCCTTGCTTCCAGGATTTTAAAAATTTTAAAGGGAATCCCCTCCCCTTGCCTAGGCAGTTTTCCTTTCACCCCCACCCATTTCCCTGACCAAATTAAGGTGTGGGGGGGAGGGGGGAAGACAAGATGACTGTCCAAGTTTTATAAAGACCACATCAATTTTTACATGTTTGAATTTTTAAGGGTGTTTGCCCTTTCAGACATTCTTGTCCCAATGGTAAGCACCTAACGTTAAGCATCTAAAGATGATGCATCTGTAACAGGAGTGGAGGGGCCATGCATGCTGTCAATACAAAGGATGATTCTCCTTGTACTGACAGTATGCATGCTTCTCAAAATAGAAACATATAAAATATACAACTTTTTTCATAATCAATTCAGCAGAGCATGAAACTTATAATGTTCATAAATATCAAACTACAAATAAATGAGACAATTTCCTGTTCACATTTCAGCAGAGAACGTTATTTGTCCTGCTCATTAATGTTTAAATGCCAACAGTTGCTGGTTGTTTAACATTTATGAGAAGGATAAATTTCATGCTGAAGTGAGTGGAGTAGGGTCATGAATCAAATTTGTTAAAATTTTAGGAGAATTACAGCAAGTTCTTAAGGTGTCCGAATTTTTAGAGGTTTTTTGGGGAAACCTGTGTACATTTCTGTACCTAACACTGATAGCAAGCCCTACTTCTGTAAAATGATGCAGGAGATATGCCTTGCCTTGATTTCCCTATCACAAATGGCATAAGACACTTGACATGATAAGTAATAGCAATTCAGACATTAAACAATATATAAAATATCACAGTCGGCACTAAATGGCATCATGTTTACAAGACTGAGTGTTGCATATCCCTGTAAACCCAACTTTATACAGAAGAAAGTGGGGTTTACATAAAAATGTATTATTTCACTTATTTTTGCTCCAAAACATAGTTTGTGGGTACTCGTCAGAGCCGTGAGTACATTTTGCTTTCCTTATCTAAAGGAGTCTACTCTTGCAGGAAAGACATTGCTTTGCCATGTAGGTACTTGTAGCACGCCTCCAATTTATTTCTGATATGAAAACCACCACAACATTGAATCAGGATTTTACAATATTTCACCTCCATTGTTTAGCCAACAGTGACAGATAGCCAAGTTGGCACCAGGTAGCTATGAAGGCTGGCTAGAGTCTGTGAACATTTGTAACTTTTGTCATATGTAATCTGTATAAAGATGTTGGGCTGTGTTTTGAAGAACATAAATCAGACATTGCTATGGATCCTTTTCTTAAATTTTGGCTCATATATTCTGTTCCCATGAGTTATTCTGACACAACCATGGCTCGTAACATGACTTTAAACTGTTCTGTGACATCTCCCTTCAAAGTAGCTACCACACTGGTCTCGAGGATTTCGTTTGGCTGAAAAGATAGAAATAATGAGTTTAACCCTTTTTGTACCAAATGGAATCTTCCACCTTATATATGGTAGGAGTCCATTTCGAAATATAGGAGTGTCAGGTTGTGTTTTCTTCAATATTTATTCGGGAAATGGTCTAACTGTTTGCAAATAGTGTAGGCCCTGATCAGACGCCGCATCCTGCGGCGTCTGATCTGGGCCTGCACTGTTTGTCAAGGTACCCCTTTAGGGGTTTCTGGTGATGGTATCTTCTACCTTATATATCAGTGCATTTTGAAATTTATGGGCGTCAGATTGTGTTATTTTCAGAAATTTATTTAGAAATTGGCTTGAATTTTTGCAGTGGAGGCCCTGATCACAGCGGCGAGCCTCTTTGTAGTGAGTGAATGTATTAGAGTTTACATCTCACCAACAGCTAAGGTCATACGGAGACGGGATCTTGGTTTAAAGACGTATCCTAAAGTCTGGAGAAGCCCGGAATCGATCCTGCAACCCCTGGTTTACAAGGAGAGTAGCATAACCACTACACCACGGAGGCTTCTTATATAATAGCCTCTTTTTATCACTGCTCAGTATCTTCCCTGTGCCTGCACTGTTAACAAATGTACTTTATTTGGGGTTCCCATCTGAAATAGGTGTACAAACTTACTGCATCCTTCTGACTCATATTCAGCCTCGATAGCGCGTTCGACTTATGATCGAGAGGTTGTGCGTTTGAATCTGGCCACCATTATCGAGGTGTGTCCTTGGACAAGACACGTAATGACACTGCCGCACTCCACTCAGGTGTAAATGGGTAGCAGTGGTGTAAAAGCCACTGCCTCTGTCTCACGCGCGTGTGAAAACACCCGGAATGAGTGTTTGAGAGCGATTCAATAAGCTTGAAGCTTTCATCACAATCGAACAAAAATAAATTAGTATAAACTAAACATTCAACTAGACTTGAAGTTTCCAGCAAGAATCTGCCCTCTGATTGAGTTAGTGACAATACTGCGGTATGGCTGTTTTAGTGAGCATTCACAATTTTTAGTTGCAAACTAAACAATTTTATGTTTGACTCCCACATTTTAATTCATTATAAAACAGAAATAAAAGAAAATATTTTAGGCATACAGTAAAATTCCGCTATTAAGACCACCTACAGTTAAAACTAATTCCGCTATGAAAAGCTTATTTTGAAGGGTACACTTAAAATTTCTTTGTTTTCTGCCTACAATGTCCTCTGGTCAGGGACCACCTTTGGGACTGTTCAAAAGTGGTCTTAAGACCACTTTTAAACAGTCCCAAGATGATCTTAATATAGAAATTTTACTGTATATGGTAACATTTATGACAGAGAATATGTGTAGGAACAAGATGTGTTTGTGAAACACGAACATGTCCCCGGGCATGGTCATTTTTTATTCAAAGTTGCTCACAGTTCAAGATGTTTGTGTGGGAAGCCCTTGACGCAAGAAACTCACATGCCAAATATGAAAGCTCTATCTTAAACGGTTCAAAAGCTATGAACAATAATATTTTTTCTTTAAAGTAGGTCAAGGTCACAGGTCAAAAAATTTTGCATGAATGTAAAGTTCTTGTCACAAGGAACCTACATGCCAAATATTAAGGTTCTATCTTAAACGGTTCAAAAGTTATGGACAATTTTATTTTTTCTTTTAAGTAGGTCAAATGTCAAGGTCATGGTCCAAACGTTTTGCATAAATGAAAAACCTTAATCACAGGGAACCTACATGCCAAATATGAAAGCTCTATCCCAAACGGTTCGAAAGTTATGACCAAAAATGTTTATTTTTTTTAAGTAGGTAAAAGGTCAAGGTCACAGGTCAAAATTTTTGCATGAATGTGAAGCGTTTGTCACAAGGAACCTACATGCTAAATATGAAGGCTGTATCTCAAACGGTTCAAAAGTTATGATCAATGTTAACTTTTTCTTTCATGTACGTCAAAGGTCAAGGTCAAGGTCACAGGTCAAAATTTTTTGTGTGAATGTAAAGCTCTTGTCACAAGGAACCTACATGCAAAATATGAAGGCTCTATCTCAAACCGTTCAAAAGTTATGACATAAATGTGATTATTTTTATTTTAAGTAGGTCAAAGGTCAAGGTCACAGGTCAAAATTGTTTGCATGAATGTAAAGCTTATGTCACAAGGAACATACATGCTAAATATGAAGGCTGTATCTCAAGTGGTTCAAAAGTTATGACCAATGTTATTTTTTTCTTTTAAGTAGGTCAAAGGTCAAGGTCAAGGTCACAGGTCAAATTTTTTTGCATGAATGTGAAGGTCTTGTCACAAGGAACCTTCAGGCCAAATATGAAAGCTCTATCTCAAACGGTTCAAAAGTTATGGCCAACGTTAAAGTTGTCCACGTACAAACCAACAAACAAACAAACAGACAGGGCAAAAACAATATGTCCCTGCTATCGCTACCGGGGACATAAAAATAGCATTTACTTTTCAATAACATCTGGGTACGTGTTCAGTTGGTGAGGGCCTATGACTTCATTTTACCATGTGTCAACTAACAGACTAACGAGATTGGCTTGTTTGTTTGTTTGTTTGATTGAGGTTTATTATCCCCGTCAACTCAACACTATATAGGTCATTTTGGAGACATTGCTTCCAATTTTGTGGGACTTTTACCCGACACTGAGATGAAGTGACATCTCAAGCCCTGTCGCCCAATGAAACCAATAGGATTTATTAGCACTGATGGTCCGACTAGCACTGCTTTGCCCGGGCAGGCTTAGATCCTCTAAGTGGTTTACCAGTACCCGTGTGCGGTTTCAGCTCTGCGTGAAAGCATCATGCCGCCCATTTATTTCTTCAAGCCCCAATGGGCGGGGGCCGCTAACGAGACAACTCACAGACTAATGAGATTGGATGTGGGTCCCAACTGTTTGCTTGCAGTGATGAACTGGTTAATAACATGAACATAAACTTACATCATGTCCCGGTGGAGGAGTCCATGTAATAGTGACTGGCTTTGTGCACCCTGCTTCAACCATGCCCTGAAAATAGTCAAATATAACATAATACACATACACCACATCCTCATTATAACACTGTTTGTTATAACATTGCTTTGGATATAACATAATTTCAAGATGGGTCCCAAAAATGTATAGATTATATAGAAAAATGACCATAAATGGTCATTTTTCTATATAATCATTTTTCTATATAATCTATGCATTTTTGTTTGGATATAACGCAGTTGTTTAACTGACACGGTTTTCCTTTGAATCCCATTAATAGTTTTATCACAGGTTGTGGTATATTACTTACATAGTACACAGACAAAGTAACATTGTACATAATAGCAGAAACATTTCATTTTTAAAAATCTGTGAAAATCAATTTTGCAATAAATACTTTATTTAAAAAAACAACAACAACAAAAAAAAAAATCTAGAGCTATCACTAAAGGTGATGAATACCCCCACAAAAACTGCTTTGATAGTACAACAGCGGCATTTTGCAATTTTTTCACTTGAAAGGGGCCATAACTATGTCGAAAATTGACGAATTGTAGTGGAAATCGAATTTGACCTGTATTTTATGATGTTACATCAGTGTACCAAAAAATATAAAAATCGGTGAAGCGCTTTTTGAGTTATCGTCTGGAAACCAAATCAACAGACCAACCGACCGACAAGCTCACTCCTATATACCCCCCCCCAAATTTCATTTGTGGGGGTATAAAAAAAACAAGAGGCCCAAGAGGGCCTGTCGCTCCACCGGCTAACTTCAGACAATTGTCATATTTATTACATTAACCAATTGCATACTAGTGGACTCTTCTATTGCTATATGTTGGACCAGTCCATTTGTCATATAAGGGGTGTCAGGCCTATTTTTTTTCTATTTTTGATGGAAAATTCTGTTAGCAAATAGTGCAGGCCCTGATCAGACATGGTGTTCTGTGGGGTCTGATCTGGGCCAGCACTGTTTGCCAAGGTACCCATTTAGGGTTTTCCCGCATGCAATGGGTAAAAAAGAAACAAGTGATCCACCCAAGGAATGTCCATTCTATATTTTTTGGACCCCAGAGCCATGGTTGGCAGGATTTATCTGAGTGACCATTTGGCATTGCTCCGTTCTAAATATCTAAAGCTCTGGGCCTTATGGTTTCAGAGAAGAAGACTTTTTTTAAGTTTTTCCTATTATAAGTCTATGGGAACTAATATGCCTCTGGGCGTGACCAATTTTTTACCCCAGGGGCATTGTTGGCAGGATTTATTTGAGTGACCACTTGACGTTGCTGCATACTTAATATCTAAGCTCTGGGCACTGATAGTTTCAGAGAAGATTTTTGTCAGTTTTTTCCAGTATAAGTCTATGGGAGCTTATAGGCCTCAGGGTGTGGCCAATCTGGACCCCAGGGGCATAGTTGGCAGGATTTATGCAGTTGAATACTTCAAGTTGCTACATACAGTATAGCTCCAATATATCGCGTTCCGATATTTCGCGATGTCCAATCTATCGCGGTCGCGCCGTGGATCCCGTTTTTTTTCCCTTAAAAATTCATAATTAAAAAAAAATAAGAGTTTTAAGTTGTCAAAATTTATTTAAAACCAGGTTAAACCAGGCGCCAATTGTCAGTTCACACATTATAACCAAATAATCCGATTAGCGTCAGTTAGAACAGGTATTGGCGAACAATTAATCTTAATCCCCAAACTTGTCATAACTGAGTAATCCACTCAATGCTCAATCAGACAGCGATGTCCGCTACCATTTTCATGCACGCGATCGGTAAATGACGTCATCCGACTCCAGCACCCCCACACATGTTTAATGTCATTGTGTGTATCTCTTTCATAAAAAAAAAATGTTTGAAACCGGTAAAAAATATTTTCTTGATAGCTAAACGGTTGTGAATAGAGGTGGATAGAAAACCGGCGCTTTGCACAGCTCCCGAATTATCCCCAAAAGCTCCGTGTCAATAACCAACAACAGCGTTTGACTTTTCCCGCCCAGCGTCTGCTATTTGGCGCCAAAACATAAACATTCACGAGATCGCAGAAAAGTCCGTTTTTAATATGCAAACATACACCGTTAGATGTAGCTAATTGTCTAAGGAGGGATTAAATCGTTTTCACATGGATTGTGGATTAAATTTTATGATTGGAGAATAAACGCCAATTAGCGACATAACTTGACCGTATTTTCACACCTTATCGACACGCACCGCAGGGTGGCAATTATATGACAGGGATTAACAATAGTGTCATACTTGAACCGTAATAAATACACAGATGGTTTGTCTCTCAATTGACAAATTGACAGTGCAGCAATTATTGCAATTCACAAAAAGACTGACAGTTGTAGACGATTTTTTTTACACTTGCCCGAAATCATAACACAATAAAATGATAGTTTTGTTGTTGTATAGTTTTTCGGCCCGTGGTATCGCCGCGACTTGTATTGGAATTTCGGCAAACTACCGCGACTTATATCGCGCTCCGACCACATCGCGGTTTTCGGGCTATGGACCCCGACTACCGCGATATATCGGAGCTATACTGTACTAAGCTCTTGGCCTTATGGTTTCAGAGGAGAAAAGTTTCAAGATTTTGTCATTATTAGTCTATGGGAGCTACTAAGCACCGGGGCGTTGCCAATTTGGACTCAAGAGTCATAGTTCGCAGGACTTAGTAGGTGACCACATAACTTACATACTACAGTTCAACCTGTATTAAGCAAGTGCCTAAGGGATAGTCAAAATATGCTTGCTTAAGACAGGTTCTTGCTTAATACAGGTGAAATTTAACACATCTGCCTTTCTTGGGAACTGAATGCCTGCTTGCTTAAGACAGGTTGCTTGCTTAATAGAGGTGGCCACTAAGACATGTTTTACTGTAAATGTCTTAGCTTTAGGCTTTATGGTTTCAGAGAAGAAGTTTTTCCGTTTATTGGTCTATGGAAGCTAATGAGCCAAAGGTGGTGGCCATGGTGGCCATATTTTTTGTCTGATCAAAATTTCTTCAATGAATCTGACAATGGTAGACACAAGGAACATTCATGAAAATTAAGAAAGAAATCCATTTAGCGGTTTTGGAGGAGAAGATTAAAAAAAAAAAAAAATCCCTTTATGAGTCTATGGAAGCTAATTAGCCAATGGGCGTGTCCATGGCGGGCATGTTTTTTGTCTGATCAAAATTGCTTCAAGGAATCTGACAGAGGTCCACCCAAGGAACATTCATGCAAAGTAAGAATGAAATCCATTAAGTTGAGCGGTTTTGGAGATGAAGGTTTTTAAAACTTTTCCCCATATAAGTCTTTGAAAGCTAATGAGCCAAGGGGCATGGCCATGGCAGTCATGTGGGGCATGGCCATGGTGGCCATGTTTTTTGTCTGATCCGAATTTCTTCAAGGAATCTGACAGAGGTCCACCCAAGGAACATTCATGCAAAATAAGAATAAAATCCATTGAGTGGTTTTGGAGGAGAAGATTTTTAAATATTTTTTTTTTGGTTTCGATGCCATTTTGTTCTGTATGTAACAAAATTCTTTGAAGGAATTCAGAAGAGGACTATGTGAGAAACATTCCTGTGAAGTTTGGTTACAATCGACCAAGTAGTTAAGGAGGAAATGTTTAAAGAAAAAAGTTAACGCACGGATGCACAACCGCACAGACGCACAACAGACACAGGGCCATAACATATAACATAAGACCCGCCGGTCTTTGGCCAGTGGAGCTAAAAAATGAACAGATTTATGTTTTTATTTCTTTATTTATTTATTTTTTCTTTTCCTCCGTCGGATTCGGCATGCCTCCCTTTTCAACTAAGCCATTTTAACCCTCAGGGATCTGGAAAACTGTTGACACTATAGTATAATTAGGTCTAATAAATCAATCTCCCTCAGTATTTTGAATTTATTTTGAAACATCAAGTCGTATTCATAGAGTTTGTGTTGAAAACATCAGTTCTATCACCAGTGTGATGGGCAAGTGAAATTTCTGATGTTTTGAATTTTAGAATGACAATTTGTAGGTGGACCTCTATAGATATGTGATAGTCAGCAAAATTGGAGGAGATTAATTCAGATACAGGAAGGTACTTTTAAATAAATAAATAAACAAGAACTTTTGAAGAAGAGAAGACTTTTTTAACATTACACTACATGTTATATAGTGAAAATAAACCCCGCCCACTGCAGCCATGTTTTTTGTCGGATCAAAATTTCTTCAAGGAATCTGACAGAGGTCCACCCAAGGAACATGCATGCCAAATAACTATGAAATAAAACAAGAACTTTTGCAGAAAATATTTTGAGCATTACACTATATGTTATATAGTGAAAATAAGCCTCGCCCATGGCAGCCATGTTTTTTTTGTAAGATCAAATTTTTTTTCAAGGCATCTGACAACAGTCCACCCTAGGACAATTCATGCAAATTACAATGAAATCCCAAAAGTACTTTTGCAGAAGAAGATTTTTTTAGCATTACATTATATGTTAAATAGTGAAAATAAGCCCCGCCCATGGTGGCCATGTTTTTTGTCAGATCAAAATTTCTTCAAGGAATCTAAAAGAGGTCCACCCAAGGAACATTCATGCAAAATAAAAACAAGGCATCGCATGCGATACAAATCCCCTCCAGAAGCCCCCGTGGTCGAGTGGTTACGCTACTCGCCTAGTAAACCAGGGGTCGCAGGTTCGATCCCGGGCTTCTCCAGACTTTCGGATGAGTCTTTAAACCGAGGTCCCGTCTCCGTATGACCTTAGCTGTTGGTGGGACGTAAAACTCAAACACTCACAAATCCCCTCGCACTAGACAACTTCGTGTGTGGAAAACACTGAAATGGCAAAAGTCCAACTTGCTTGAGATATTATCATATGCAACATTTGTGTAAAGTTTGTTTAAAAATCCTCCAATAAATGTACATTCTAGAGTGATGACGTTTCTCTAAAAATAGCCATAGTGACCTTGACTTGAGGCCATGACCACGAAAGTAGATCTTGCTCAAGATATTATCATAAGCATCTTTTGTGTGAAGTTATATTAACATCTGTTAATAAATGTAGACGGTAGAGCGATGACAAAGTTTTTCTAAAGATAGCCACAGTGACCTTGACTTTGAGGTCATGACCTTGAAAGTCGAAGTAAGTCGAGATATTATCATAAGAAACATTTGTGTGAAGTTCTATTACAATCCATCATTAAATGTAGGCCCTAGAGCGATGACAAGTTTTTCTAAAAATAGCCACAGTGACCTTGACCTTGAAAGTCTAAATAGCTCGAGATATTGTCATAAGGAACATTTGTGTGAAGTTATATTGAAATTGATGAAAAAAATGTAAGCACTAGAGCAATGACAAAGTTTTTCTAAAAATAGCCACAGTGACCTTGACCTTGAAAGTCAAACTCGCCTGAGGTATTGTCATAAGGAACATTTGTGTGAAGTTATATTGAAATGGGTGAAGAAATGTAAGCGCTATAGCCATGACAAAGTTTTTCTAAAAATAGCCACAGTGACCTTGACCTTGAAGGTGGAACTCACTTGAGATATTGTTATAAGGAACATTTGTGTGAAGTAATATTGAAATTGGTGAAAAAAATGTAAGCGCTAGAGCAATGACAAAGTTTTTCTAAAAAAAGCCACAGTGACCTTGACCTTGAAAGTCGAACTCGTTCGAGGTATTGTCATAAGCAACATTTGTGTGAAGTTATATTGAAATCAGTGAAGAAATGTAGGCCCTAGAGCGATGACAAAGTTTTCTAAAAATAACCATAGTGACCTTGACCTTGAAAGTCGAAATGGCGAGATATTGTCATAAGGAACATTTGTGTGAAGTTATATTGAAATCGATGAAGAAATGTAAGCACTAGAGGGATGACGAAGTTTTTCTAAAAATAGACACAGTGACCTTGACCTTGAAAGTGGAACTCGCTAGAGATATTGTCATAAGGAACATTTGTATGAAGTTATATTGAAATTGGTGAAGAAATGTAAGCGCTAGAGCGATGACAAAGTTTTTCTAAAAAATAGCAAAAGTGACCTTGACCTTGAGGCCTTGACCTTGATAGTCGAACCCGCTTGAGATATTGTCATAAGGAACATTTGTGTGAAGTTATATTGAAATCAGTGAAGAAATACAGGCCAAAGAGCGATGACAAAGTTTTTTCTAAAAAAAAAGCCACAGTGACCTTGACCTTGAGGCCATGAGTTGGAAAGTCGAACTCGCTGGAGATATTTTTATAAAGAACATTTGTGTGAAGTTATATTGAAATTGGTGAAGAAATGTAGGCGCTAGAGCGATGAAAAAGTTTTTCTAAAAATAGCCACAGTGACCTTGACATTGAGGTCATGACCTTGAAAGTCCAACTCACTCAAGATATTGTCATAAGGAACATTTGTGTGAAGTTATATTGAAATCAGTGAAGAAATGTAGGAGCTAGAGCGATGACAAAGTTTTTCTAAAAATAGCCACTGTGACCTTGACCTTGAAGCCATGACCTTGAAAGTGGAACTCGCACGAGATATTTTTATAAGGATCATTTGTGTGAAGTTATATTGAAATTGGTGAAGAAATGTAAGCGCTAGAGCGATGACAATGTTTTTCTAAAAATAGCCACAGTGACCTTGACCTTGAGGTCATGACATTGAAAGTCAAACTCGCTCGAGATATTTTTATAAGGATCATTTGTTTGAAGTTATATTGAAATTGGGGGAGAAATGTAAGCGCTAGAGCCACGACAAAGTTTTTCAAAAAATAGCCAGTGACCTTGACCTTGAGGTCATGACCTTGAAAGTCGATCTTGCTCCAGATATTGTCGTAAGGAACGTTCGTGTGAAGTTATATTAAAATCGGTCAAGAAATGTAGGCTCTAGAGCGATGACAAAAGTACGTACGTACGTACGTGGCGCTAGAGCGATGACAAAAGTACGTACGTACGTGGTGCTAGAGCGATGACAAAAGTACTTACGTACGTACGTATGAACGGGACAAATGCTATATCCCCCCTCACAACTATGTTGTGCGAGGGGATAATGAAATCCAACAGGTGGGTTTGGAGGAGAAGATTTTTATAGATTTTTAATTTTTTGTGTGGTTTTGTTGCCATGGCAACCAGAGTTCTGGGTGTAACAAAATTCTTTGAAGGAATTTAGAAGAGGACTAAGTAAGGAACATTCCTGTGAAGTTATATTAAAATCGGTCAAGAAATGTAGGCTCTAGAGCGATGACAAAAGTACGTACGTACGTACGTGGCGCTAGAGCGATGACAAAAGTACGTACGTACGTGGCGCTAGAGCGATGACAAAAGTACTTACGTACGTACGTATGTACGGGACAAATGCTATATCCCCCCTCACAACTATGTTGTGCGAGGGGATAATGAAATCCAACAGGTGGGTTTGGAGGAGAAGATTTTTATAGATTTTTAATTTTTTGTGTGGTTTTGTTGCCATGGCAACCAGAGTTCTGGGTGTAACAAAATTCTTTGAAGGAATTTAGAAGAGGACTAAGTAAGGAACATTCCTGTGAAGTTTGGTTACAATTGGCCCAGTAGTTTAGGAGGAGAAGATGTTTTAGCATTACACTATATGTTAAATAGGGAAAATAAGCCCCACCCATGGCGGCCATGTTTTTTGTCGGATCAAAATTTCTTCAAGGAATCTGAAAGAGGTCCACCCAAGGAACATTCATGCAAAATAAAAATGAAATCCAACAGGTGGTTTTGGAGGAGAAGATTTTTAATTTTTTGTGTTGTTTTGTTGCCATGGCAACCAGAGTTCTGGGTGTAACAAAATTCTTTGAAGGAATTTAGAAGAGGACTAAGTAAGGAACATTCCTGTGAATTTTGGTTACAATGGGCCCAATAGTTTAGGAGGAGAAGATGTTTTAGCATTACACTATATGTTAAATAGGGAAAATAAGCCCCGCCCATGGCGGCCATGTTTTTTGTCGGATCAAAATATCTTCCAGGAATCTGAAAGAGGTCCACCCAAGGAACATTCATGCAAAATAAAAATAAAATCCAACAGGTGGTTTTGGAGGAGAAGATTTTTAAAGATTTTTAATTTTTTGTGGTTTTGTTGCCATGGAAACCAGAGTTCTGGGTGTAACAAAATTCTTTGAAGGAATTTAGAAGAGGACTAAGTAAGGAACATTCCTGTGAAGTTTGGTTACAATTGGCCCAGTAGTTTAGGAGGAGAAGATGTTTTAGCATTACACTATATGTTAAATAGGGAAAATAAGCCCCACCCATGGCGGCCATGTTTTTTGTCGGATCAAAATTTCTTCAAGGAATCTGAAAGAGGTCCACCCAAGGAACATTCATGCAAAATAAAAATGAAATCCAACAGGTGGTTTTGGAGGAGAAGATTTTTAATTTTTTGTGTTGTTTTGTTGCCATGGCAACCAGAGTTCTGGGTGTAACAAAATTCTTTGAAGGAATTTAGAAGAGGACTAAGTAAGGAACATTCCCGTGAATTTTGGTTACAATGGGCCCAATGGTTTAGGAGGAGAAGATGTTTTAGCATTACACTATATGTTAAATAGGGAAAATAAGCCCCGCCCATGGCGGCCATGTTTTTTGTCGGATCAAAATTTCTTCCAGGAATCTGAAAGAGGTCCACCCAAGGAACATTCATGCAAAATAAAAATAAAATCCAACAGGTGGTTTTGGAGGAGAAGATTTTTAAAGATTTTTAATTTTTTGTGGTTTTGTTGCCATGGAAACCAGAGTTCTGGGTGTAACAAAATTCTTTGAAGGAATTTAGAAGAGGACTATGTAAGGAACATTCCTGTGAAGTTTGGTTACAATGGGCCAAATAGTTCAGGAGGAGAAGATGTTTTAGCATTACACTATATGTTAAATAGGGATAATAAGTCCTGCCCATGGCGGCCATGTTTTTTGTCGGATCAAAATTTCTTCAAGGAATCTGAAAGAGGTCAACCCAAGGAACATTCATGCAAAATAAAAATGAAATCCAACAGGTGGTTTTGGAGGAGAAGATTTTTAAAGATTTTTATTTTTTTGTGGTTTTGTTGCCATGGAAACCAGAGTTCTGGGTGTAACAAAATTCTTTGAAGGAATTTAGAAGAGGACTATGTAAGGAACATTCCTGTGAAGTTTGGTTACAATTGGCCCAGTAGTTTAGGAGGAGAAGATGTTTAAAGAAAAAGTTAACGCACGGACGCACGACAGACACAGGGCCATGACAATAGCCCCGCTGGCCTTAGGCCAGTGGAGCTAAAAACATGAAAGCTTTCTCTTCAACCTTTACACATTTACATGATTGTGCAATGAATACTCTTTATGAAACCCAATTTTATATAAATAAAAAGGTCTACAAAAGTATACAGTAATCATCTGTAGAATAGCCTGAAGGAAGTAGTTCTCAAGTGCAACAACAGTTTTTAAGAGTGTGTGTGTGAATTCGGGTTTAACGTCGCATTCAACAATTTTTCAGTCATATCACGACGGTGTCTGGTTGTGACAGGGAGCTCAATGCTCAGGTTTATAGTGCTGCCTCACTGAAGTATCATGTCCCAGACACATTACATGATACCACACCCAGCCTCATTATCCTGACACTGGATCGACCAGTCCTAGCTCTACCCCGTAAATCTGAGTGCCAAGCGAGGAGCAGCTAGTACCATTTTTAACGACTTTGGTATGTCGCGGCCCGGGATCAAACCCGAGACCTCCCGTTCCCCGGAGCGGACACTCTACCAACTGAGCTATCGGGGCCGGTCAGTTTTTAAGAGAATTAGAGAGATCTAATTCAATGTAATGTTGGTTGGTGCCTGATGCTCTGTCTCTGGTCGGGCCCATCGGGGTCTAACTGTTGGTTTTCCTTTGCTTCAGCATTTCAGTGGTTTCTTGCTGGCGAGTCCTCATCGTTGTTTCATCTCTGTGGTTGTTTGATTTTTGTGTTCATGGAGATGTTGCACTGATGAGTCTTTGTTTGAGATTTTGGAGACGTTGCTTCCAATTTTTAGGGACTTTTACCCGACATTGAGATGAAATGACATCTCAAGCCCTGCCACCCAATGAAACCAATAGGGCTTATTAGCATGGACGGTCCGCCTCGCACCGTGGTTCCTGGACAGGCTTAGATCCTCTAAGCGGTTTACCAGTACTAGTGTGCGGGCCGGATTCAGCTCTGTGTGGAAGCATCATGCAGCCCATATATTTCTTCAAGCCCCTATGGGCGGGGGCTTCTGATGAGTCTAAATCGCCACGGAAGTTAAGGGTGAGGATTGTGGCCACGTAATATCGATTTAAGCCCCACAGTGGAATTCGTTTCGCTGATCATTCCAAGGCGGTTCATCATAACGGGCCTCCGTGGCCTAGTGGATAAGCGCGCTGGCTCTTAGTCATTAGGTCTCTCACCGCCGTAGGTTCGAGCCTCGCTCGGGCCACGTGTGAGACGCCAAGTTCTGCAACAGAAGGTCAGGTGGTTTTTCTCCGGGTATTCCGGTTTTCGCCCACCTCTGATTAACGATCGGCTCGATATGAGTGAAATAATCTTGAAAGGGCCGTAAAACTCAAACCAAAAAAAAAAAAATCATCTGTCGTGATTTATTTTTGTTATGGTTTGTCTTTGGGTGTTTGTGTCGCTTATATTATTTTATTTTGGATAGCCAATTGGCCATTTTGTGGGAAAGTAACTGTCCTTTTGGCTTTCCGCTATTGATGTTTCCATTAGGGTCTGTTGTTTCACGTTTGTGTTTCTTTCCCTTTGGTCTCTCTGAGGGAGCTGTGGGTTAATTGTATTGATTCCTGATCATTGCTTCTACTTCTATTTATGACATAACAAAAATGCCAAAATATGTTCATACAAAACCAAGCCATTTCCAGCTATATGGAAAATTTATTTGTCTTAGGATGTGCTATTCTATCAATTTGTATTCATACCTTTTGTGGGTCTATGCTAAATCCTTTTGGAGTAAGTAACTGAATGTTTTCGAACTGGAACTCTCCATTCTGTGAAAACAGATAAAACATGTCTTGACATAATTATGTTTTCAAATTTTGTATTACACCCCAATAGTTGAAGTGACTACTAGTAGTGGTTGGATCGGCCCATACAGTCCAACCTGTATTAACGCTTGTCCTGCTGAATAAATTAATTTGCAAGACCCATTTCTGGGTCTATCTGACTATCAACCATTCAAATTATTTCATATAATGTAGTATTCATTCAAATTCACAAACAGTGTAGATCCTGATCAGATGAAGCCATGGCTTCATCTGATCAGGATCTACACTGTTTGTCCTGTTCAGGAGGACACGGGTTCAGCAATCACGTAATGCTAACCAGAACATGTTTGCTTAAGACCAGTGCTGGTTCAATACAGCTTAATTTTTTTTATACCCACACTCTTTTGTTGTCTGTGTGCTGATGTAGAAAAAAAAACACCCCAGCAAATACAATTATTCTTTTTAAAAAGTAAAGATTAACTAGTGCTGAGCTAGAAAAAGTATACCAGCCAACACTGCTCTTCTTTTAACAGAGGTTATTGTTTGGATAATGCAAAAACCATTACCGCCTCTAAGCTCCTCCCACTAGCTAATATACATGTGTCAGTCGTGTTAGCATTTCATAATGTATGCATGATATTCTGTTATATGTTCAGTAGTTCTTGTAGACAAATAAAGTTAAGAAACCAGCTTGGTTCTTCTCTAATAATGTGTTACAAACACAAAACATGGTGTTAGAAGTCGGATATATTTTTTTTGTTCCAAAGGGAAACAAAAGAACATTTACAAAGGGAATATATTAAAATAAATTCAAAGGAATTTATGACATTTTACGAAAAAATAGAAGAACTCTGTGAAACTCAAATACATTAAAAATGGTATCAAAATTTACCCCGCAGAATGAATTTGACTTTAGCCAGCCCAACAGGTGGGAAGACTGGAAGAATAGATTTTTAAGATTTAGACTTGCGACAAAGCTGAATAAAGAAAATGGTGAAATCCAGGTGTCTAGTTTAATTTATGCCATGGGAATGGACGCAGAAAATATAATGAAATCTTTCGGACTAACAGCCGACGAGTCAAAAAACTTTGATGGAGTCATACAAAAGTTTGATGAACATTTCATACCAAGAAAAAATGTAATACATGAAAGAGCAAAGTTTAATCAAAGAAAACAACAAAGCGGCGAAAGTGCAGAACAGTTCATAAGAAGCCTTTATGAAATATCAGAAAATTGTGACTTTGGGACAGCCAAAAACGACCGAATTAGGGATGCCATTGTAATTGGAATTCTTGACAAAGAACTGTCAGAGAAAATGCAGCTGAAAGATGACTTAACACTGGAAAGCGCCTCAACAATGGCTCGACAGTCGGAACTTGTAAAATCACAAGTTCGCGACCAAACACAACCGACGACAGTCAACGAAGTCAGAGGAGCTAAAGCACGTCCAAAACAACCGACGCCAGGACCAACACCTCGCTCACTACCCCAGGGTGGGCTGAGACCAACCCAGAAATCCACAGCGAAGCCACTGAGGTATCTACCCCAGTGTACAAGATGTAACAGACGTCACGGGAACCAGAGACAATGCCCGGCTATGGGACAGATATGCAAAAAGTGTAATAAACCCAATCATTTTGCAGTGTGTTGTAAAACTAAGCAGGTGCACGAAATTGCACAAAATGTAGGAAGCATTCAAAACGAGGAATTAAATGACAGTGCTTATTTCTTGGAATCGTGTGAAATTGATTGTGATCAATCAGAAAATAAACCATGGATCGTTAACCTTGAAATCTGTAAGTCAAACACTGCTTTTAAAATTGATAGCGGTGCAGATATATCAATCATTTCAGAATCATGCTATAAAACGTTGAAGCAACGTCCGGCATTGCGAAAAGCCTTGTCAATTCTGAAAAGCCCCGGGGGTAATGTAAATTGTCTTGGGTATTTTATTGCAGATACGTACAGAAATGGGCAGAAATTTATGTTTAGAATATATGTAGTAGCAGGCAAAGACCAGGCTAATTTGCTCAGCCGAGGAGCGTCCTCTGCGTTAAAGTTTGTAAAGCGAATTGATGAAATCCCGGAAACCGTGTTCGGTCGAACAGGACTCATAAATTGTGAGCCGGTCAAAATAGAGCTTAAGTCCGATGCCCAGCCGTATAGCGTCAGTACAGCTAGGCGTATACCCTTCCCACTTTTGCCAAAAGTAAAGGAAGAGCTCGAAAACATGGTTCGCGATGGAATTTTGACTGAAATTTCGGAGCCGACGGACTGGTGTTCACCGATGGTACCGGTTTTAAAACCTAACGGCAAAGTACGCATTTGCGTCGATTATAAAAAATTGAATGAGTCGATCAAGCGTGAACTTTACATGTTACCAACTTTGGACGATATCGCGCCGAAATTAGCAGGAATGACTGTATTTACAAAGTTGGATTCCGCTCAAAGTTTTCACCAACTGCCCCTCCGGCGAGAATCGTCTAAGCTTACTACGTTCATAACGCCGTTCGGGCGTTACGCGTATCAAAGATGTCCAATGGGTACTAGTCTAGGGCCCGAGATCTTCCAGAAAAAAATAACTGAGCTGTTGCAGGGTTTGGAAAATGTCGATGCTATTATGGACGACATTATTGTTTATGGCCGAGACATGGCAGAGCATAATGCAATGTTGACCGCTGTACTTCATAGAATAAATGAAGCAGGTCTGAAGCTTAACAAAGACAAGTGTCTGTTCAGACAAACCCAGTTAGAATACTTTGGCCATATTATTAACGCATCGGGTATCTCACCGAACCCAAAGAAGGTAGAAGCAATCAGAAATCTAGACCCTCCTCAAGACAAAACAGAACTCAAAAGGGTTCTTGGTATGATAAATTACCTGGGAAGGTATGTAGAAAATTTATCCACAATAATCAGCCCAATATCTGACCTGCTTAAGGACGACACAGCCTTTTATTGGGGTCCTGATCAGAATAATGCTTTTGAAAAAGTCAAACATTTGCTCACAGAAGCCCCTACATTGGCGTTTTATAAACGAAATAGCCCCATTGTAGTTAGCGCAGACAGTTCTCGTGTCGGACTCGGAGCAGCAATATACATGCAGGAAGGCAACATGCTTAAACCAATCGCGTTCGCATCGCGCACGTTGACGGAATCAGAGAAAAAATGGGCACAAATCGAGCTGGAATGTCTTAGCCTAGTCTATGCATGTGAAAAATTCTCTAGGTATTTAATTGGCCTTGAATCATTCAAGTTAATCACGGATCATAAGCCTCTTATCCCGTTAATTAATAAAACAGACATTGACAGGGCACCTATCAGATGCCAGAGGCTGCTTTTACGGTTACGCAGATTTAATTGCATAGCAGAGTTTTCAAAAGGTACTTCAAAAGACATGATAGTATCTGATTGTTTATCTAGATCGCCGTTAAAGCAAATCGACTGTAAAATTGAAAATGAGGTGAATATGTATGTTGATTCAGTAAGTGCTTATATGCCAATTAGTGACACGCGCTTGAAAATGATCTACGATGCTACGCTAAATGATTCGGAAATTCAGCAGGTCATCTCGCTCACGAGAAAAGGATGGCCAGAAACTGGAAAAAATCTGTCAGATTCTATCAACGAGTATTTCAGCGCTCGAAATGAACTTTCTGTTGTTGATGGTCTGTTAATGTACAGAAATAGACTTGTTATTCCAGTAATCCAGCGCATGGAAGTGTTAGACAAACTGCATATGTCGCACCAGGGACTCACAAAATGTAAAGACTTTGCAGCACAGTGCGTGTGGTGGCCGACAATCAATAAAGACTTAACTAAAAAGGTGCAACATTGTACATTTTGCCAGGAATCTAGACCTACCCAGCGTCGAGAGCCACTGAAACCGTCAGAATTACCAACGGGACCTTGGGTCAAGGTTGCAGCAGATTTGTGCCAGTTGAACAATAAAACGTACCTCATTGTCATGGATACATATTCTAAATACATAGAAATTGGATATCTGAATACATTGACCAGTGAACGTGTAGTGGACAAAATGAAAAACATGTTTTCGCGCTGGGGAGACCCAGAAGAAATCACGTGCGATGGCGGCCCTCAGTTCATAGCCAAGTGTTTTAAGGACTTTACACGGGAAAACAACATTAAAGTAACATATAGTTCTCCTTATTTTGCGCAGGCCAATGGTGCTGCAGCAGCAGGCGTCAAAATCGCTAAAAACATTCTCAAACAAAAGGATTCGTACAGTGCACTAAGAACCTATCTTTGTACACCGACCGTAGCTACCAGCTATAGTCCTTCGGAACTAATGATAGGTAGACAAATCCGGATACATGTACCGTGTGCTATAGAAAAACTTAGACCTAAGTGGCCAAGTCATGACCTTGTGAAAATACATCATGACAAATCGAAGGGAAATCAAACATTCTTCTTCAATAGGAGACACGCTGCCCATCCACTCCCAAATTTGGCTGCCGGAGACAAAGTACGGATTAAACTTGACAGTGAGAAACGGTGGCAAAAAGAAGGGACAGTAGTTGATGGTGATACAGAAAATAGAACATATACGGTAAAAACGAATGACGGAACTTACAGGCGAAACCGTGTTCATCTTCAGAAAATTCCCTCGCACTATGATCAGGGAAACATGGGAGAAAATAAGGCAAACATGGGACAAAATATCGACACGGGAAATTCGCAGAAACCGCAGGAACTTGATACAGGACAGCATCGAAATAAAACACGATGTGGCAGACAGATTAAACCCCCGCAGAGGTATGCTGAGTGGTACTAATGTACATTATCTCTTGGGAACTTGGTGTTAAAATTATGCACTGGAACAAACTGTAAATTCTTATCAACCACAAGAACACATGTAAGACTTGTATTTCAGTCACGATTCGATTTAATCTAACAAAACTCATAAATATAGCCAATTAATGTCTTGATGTTTGACTAGAATTTTTAAGCCGAATAGGATTTACAACCTTTCTGTGTTCAGGGCATGACTTTGAAATAGTAAAACTGTCAGAGAACTTTATCTACGTTACATTGATGAAAGTCATAAGTTTTCAATAAGGGGGAGATGTTTGGATAATGCAAAAACCATTACCGCCTCTAAGCTCCTCCCACTAGCTAATATACATGTGTCAGTCGTGTTAGCATTTCATAATGTATGCATGATATTCTGTTATATGTTCAGTAGTTCTTGTAGACAAATAAAGTTAAGAAACCAGCTTGGTTCTTCTCTAATAATGTGTTACAAACACAAAACAGTTATCTGGGAAGTCTGATTTGGTTTTGAGGTTTATGGTCCTGTCAACACTGTTAAAATCATATCAAGCCAATCAGTTTAACTGACCACACTTTTCCTGGTCAAGCTTGTACTAAAGCTGTCAACCAGTACAAAACATATTCAATTTGCCAGAAACGGACAATTACCCTTATTGAATCAGTGTAAGGGAGAGAATGACAATAGAAAATATTTTATAATTAATTTATATGTAAGGATGTTTTCTGGACCTGGCAGAGATATAACCCAGGACCTCCTGTAGATCCTGTGAACAGCAGAATAAGTGTTTAACAGAATCTTCTACCCAATAGCAGTTACAATATACCGGGTGTCAGATTTATTTTATTCACTGTGAGTTTTACATCAATTTCTATAATTGAAGCAAATAGTTTCGACTACAGATAATCAGTAGTCATTTTATGAAAAAAGGCCCAGTTTTGGCAGGCTAGGCATAATAATTGGGTTAAAAAGTAGCACAATGATAATAAAGGATCTGCAAGTAGCAGTTTATTAGAATCTCACATGACCCGTATCTCAAATTTCCGAAAGCTCCGCTCGGTTGTCTTCGTAAACATGCGGAATCAGTTGTAGTTTTGCGTAATTTGGATCGGAGACTGCGTATTTTTTCGTAGTTTGTTACGATGGTCTGCGGAAATACGCTCATTTACGAACATATCTCAGCACCAAAGTAGAAAGCACTTGTAGTTATCTACGAATGAACGGAGCTTTCTCCGATCGCTGTTCGTAGTTCTTCGTAAAACTGAAACTTAGACATTTTCCAGTTTGGAAAAGTGCGTAGAATGTGGACTTAAACTCATTTTGATTCGTAAATGAGCGTAGATTAGGGAACTTAGAAATTTCTAAGACATGATGAGGACTTAGTCAATTTTGGGTTCGTAACCTTTCGTAGAATTTGGAGCTGGTAGAAAGATCAACTCCCTGATTAATTTGTTGCTATGGATACAAGATGGTATCAGTTATAACAAGTCTCTTTATTGCTTTTGAACCAAATATTTCAGTTCTTTATAGCATCTGCAAGGAAGCAGTCAGCCAGTATAAGACATTTGAGAATTTAAATTCTGGAATAGACATGTGCTTGTTTTTTGTGTTTTACATTCAAATGGAATATTATAAAAGATAAACATTGATGTAGTGCATGGGAATATCATGACAGATTTCATTTCAATGGCTTGAACATAAGGTTGGTAGTCATTTTCACTATTTCAATAGATTTTAAGCAACTTGTAAAGTTGAATCACAAAAACTATTGTAAAGGTTCTTAGTTTTTGGACAGAGATATAAAGACCGAGATCAGACTCTGTTTCAGGAGACCCCTGACCAGGGTCTACACTGTTTGCCATTCCAGCTACACCTTATATGCTTTTCTCTTTCACAAAGCAACCTTTTTCACACTTAAGGATAATGACATGTACCTATTATTCTGGTGTTCAAATTTTACATGTTCTTACAGTTGGTCATAGTTACAGTTGGCGACTCTTGCCTGATGTCTCCAGTTGACCTGTCTCATGATCTGCGTCGGTCGGTGTGTGCTCTGAGGGGGATGTGCTGTGTTTGCCGGGACTTGTCCATCATCAGTTTCGGTTTCAGAACTTTTGGGGTTGAGACACACTGATGAAGATTAAATATCAGAAATGCCTCTGTGTCACTGAATTTGGTATAGTTAATTGGTCCTCCTCTATCTTTTTTTTAATTTTTCCTCCACAAACTTTGTCAAAGTATACTGCTAATGCAAAACACACCTGTAAATAACTTTTAAATAGATTTCAGTGTCTTTTGTGAATAAAAGTTCTTGCAAAATGACCCTAATATATTTCATTTCCTTTCTCTTACAAGAAAAAAGAAGCATTCCTGGTGATCATATTAATTAATTTCATTGGTTCTGCAAAATAAAAGGTACAACCTGTATTAAGCAAGCACCAATGGGGTAATCAAAATGTGCTTGCTAAAGACAGATGTTTGATTTACACAGGTTTGTTTTAAAGCATTTGCCTTTTAGGGAAAGGGATACCTGCTTGCTTAAGACAGATTGCTTGCTTAATACAGGTGACCACTTGGACAAACGTATCTTTATTAAATTAAATTTAAATGATGCAGTATAAGAATTTTGATTTTGGAATACTCAACTACATATGGAAAGTTCATATTGAACGGACTGCATGGATGAACAGTTTGATATGTCTCATTGATTGATCCATTGGTCAATCAATGGATCGATCCATCCATCCATTCATACAGCTAAATTCTGCAGGTTCGTAGACTACTACGAAGCCATGGAGATATCTTGTGACAGGCCATTCGGAGACAACTACACAGTCAACGGAGCTAATTACGAACCAGCGGAGTATTGGAACATGTTCTACGAAGCTTATGCATGCTATGGTTCGTAAGTCTGCGTAGGCATGCGTATTATTGTGCCACTACTCCGCTCGGCTCCGCAAACTACGATCATGCGGAGACAACTACGCAGCCATATGGAGCTAAACCCAAACTAGCGAGTGTGCGGAGCAAAATACGAACTAGCGGAGTATTGGGACGTTTCCTACAAATGATCGTAAGTCTGCGTAAATTTTTCCGCAATACTCCGCTCCCCAAACTACGATCATGCGTAGAAAAGTTCAAAGTATTTTCTGCTGTTTTTTTGTTTCTTTCTGATTTTTCCATTAAAATTGCTTCGTAGAAAACGTCCCAATACTCCGCTCAATATTTGATCGTAATTGCTCGTATTTGCACGGAAGTCTTCGGAAATTTGAGGTACGGGGAGGGTCACTGATTGGCATCGAGAGGCTTGCAGAGTGATGCAGTAAAGTGATCCTGTGGGACAGATTTTTCTATCTAACCTTCACACCCATGGAAGATTCTTTTTGTTGCATACCTTTCATTTCTGAGAGTGGATTTTTTTTTTATAATACAGTCACTTTGATTATCGATTTCCACCATATTTTGATGGCAATAATACAGCCTCTTTTGACTTCACTGTACATGAAGTCTTATTTAAACATGTGAAAATTCTCAATATTTGGTAGAATAAAAATTTCTACAAGGACTGTTCAAATATGAATGCAACTAAGCACATAAAAATGATTCCGTGATAGATTTCAATGAAAAATTTATTTTGTCCCCTCAAAGTATTCCCCTTTAACAGATCTACAAACTTTCAGTCTTCTGATCCAATCATTGAATGCATTTTGGTAGTCTTTTCAAGGTATACTCTGAAGGCACTGGAATATTGCAGAACTGAGGTGTTTGCGCTGTACAAATTTTAGACCAGAAAGGTATTTTTTCAGCTGCGGGAATAAAAAAAGTCACACGGGGCAAGGTCAGGGGAATACGAAGGGGGGGGGGGGGGAAAGGGAGTTCAACAACCTTTTCCTGCTTCAGATAGTCTTGCACAATGAACGCCTTGTGCGATGACGCATTGTCATGTAGCAATCTGACATTGGCCAAACCAGTTGCGGGTCTTTGTTCTTTGAAATATTTCTTCAATTTTCGAAGATTTTTATTCTTGCAAAACTTCGCATTTACAGATTTGCCTTTAGGCATAGCAACCTGAATAGCAGGGCCCTGATTTGAAAAGAATACGGCATACATTACCTTCTTGACACTCATGGTCCGCTTTGCAATGCATGGTCTTTTGCAATACTTTGTTGCCCATATTTTGTTCTGAATCGTTCATTTTGGCTCAAAAAATGAAACCCATGTCTCGTCACCTGTGACGACATTAGCCAAAGACCGTGCATTGTAATTTGGAAACTTTTAAACAACTTCTTGGCGCACTGAATGCGTGTCTTTTTCTGCTCGTATGTCAACAGATGGGGAATCCATCTAGCACAGATCTTTCTCATTTTCAAATCCCGTTTCAGAATTGTATGAGCTGCTCCTAATGAGATGCCAACCATACTAGCTATTTGCCTAGTGGTGTATCGTGCATCGGTAGCAACTATTTCTTTCACTTTAGCAACCATCTTGGCAGATGTTGCTCTTTTCGGCAAACGATCATGTGGTGCATCTTCTGTTGAGCCTCGCCCACAGCTGAATTTCTTACACCAACGAAAAACTGTCGGAAAAGACATTTCATTATGCCCATAAACCGAACAAATTTCATCAAAAATGTCTTTGCACCGTATACCAAGAATACAACGAGTCTAAATATAGGACCGTATTTCAACGGCGTACTTTGACCTTCTTCTAACCATGTTTTGTATTAGTATACAAGAGTAGACAGTGTTTATCGAACAATATACATGGCTAAAGTGGACGGAGTTTAACAGGTTTGGTATCAATGTATAGGTAAAATGTTTTTCCAGCTGTGATATTTATTTCCAGGTGATTTTCGCATTAGTGCATGAGAAAACGTTCTACTTGCATTCATATTTGAACAGTCCTTGTACCCCAGGGTTAAGCCCAGGATTTCCTTATCTGGTGCGCAACAAAGTGTGAAATATTGGAAGTCGAAGTACACTGTAGAGTCGTTATAACGCTGATGCTTAAAACGCGGAAATCGTTATAACGCTGTTGGTCTGTGGCTCCCGTTTTTTTTTACGTTTTTTTCCCAGTTTTGAAAGTTTGGCTGAAAATTTTGCCATTTTTTCGCGGAACTCGGCAGTCAAAACATCGTCGGCCATGATAAGACGTGTATACTCGCCGATTTACTCAAGCTGTCAACACTTATGAAACTGTGAATATTCGCCTAAGGCATTAAAAATAAGCTGGACAACGTGTGAAATTAAATTGACTATATGCTAAACATTTTTCGCGCCAAAACAGAGCAACGCAGACGCTGTTTTCACCTGTGCATCTGCATGCGGTAAATCCGTGGGGCCGTTTGTTTGGGGGGGGGGGGGGAATCGTTATAACGCTGTTGGTCTGTCGCTCCATTTTTTGCTTTTGTCCACCAGTTTTGAAAATGGTCAATTTTTTTCCCATTTTCCCGCCGAACTCGGCAGTCAAAATACCATCAGCCAAGACAATACCTGTATTCTCGCTTATTTACTCAA
The DNA here is from genome assembly GCA_963580285.1 of Lucinisca nassula. Taxonomy (NCBI): domain Eukaryota; kingdom Metazoa; phylum Mollusca; class Bivalvia; order Lucinida; family Lucinidae; genus Lucinisca; species Lucinisca nassula. Next base: position 77,254,427 of record OY757023.1, read on the forward strand.
GTTGTCAACACTATTAAACTGTGAATACTCGCCTATGGCTTATTGATAAGACGGCAATTAACTGTGTGGTAAGGTGTGAAAACTAGGTAATCAAGGTATTTGTACCTGTTTGTCTCAATTAATCCCTTTGTAATTGTCACTTGCACACGCTAAATATTTTTCCCGCCAAAACAGAGCATAGCAGACGTTTTTTTTTTTTTCTTTTTTTTTTTTGTATTTATTTATTATTCACTAGATAAAAACAAAGAAACGGAAATCAAGCAAGGTACAACAATAAACATTAATAATCCCCATGTTAAACTTGGTTCGCTTACATTAATAGCCCCTCTTTCAAGCTAACCTTTCGGAATTGTCAAGTTGCATTTTACTTCACTATTTAGTGATACCTTCTTGAGACCGGAGGAGGTAAATAAATATGGCGGCCAGAGATACAGAAACGAAAGTACAGTAATAAATAAATTCAACAATGGTTTAAATGAAAAGCTAAATGACCACTAGATATTGTAATCAGATTATTATTTAATCTAGTAACTATGTAATTTATATAATACTTGCAGTATGTAATATTCATAATAAATTGGCAGAAACCGTAGCCATGCATGCAGAAAAAGTGGGTGGGGTAACAATATAACGCTATATTTTCGTGATCAATATAGCGCTGGATCACATATAACGCGGTGGACGTCGATGGATCCCGATGACAGCGTTATAACGACGCTACAGTGTATACATTTTTACAATCAACTCCCAAGAGACAATAAACCCAACAGTGCTTTCAGTGCTTTGATTTGAGTAGATGGAGTAATTTCAGTACACATATAATTCAGGGCCATAAACTTGATACAAAGGTGATAAGACATGTATACAATGGTGCAATATTGTGCTAGCATATAACAATGTGTGAATGATCAACAGTGGTAACACATAAACCTCTGTAACACTGAACACCCCAACCCATTGGGGCATGGAGAAATAGACTGGGCTGCATGGTGTTTCTGCGCAGAGCTGAAACCGACCGAATTTGAGTATTGGTAAACCGCTTAGGTCTGAGCCTGCCCAGGAAAAGTGATACAAGCCAGACTGCTCCTTAAATCCTAGCGGTCTCTATGGGTGGTAGGGCTGGAGATGTCAATTCAACTCAATATCGGGTAAAAGTCCCACAAAATGGGAAGCAATGTCTTCAAAATGACCTAAATAGTGTTGACGGAGACTCGTCAAACCTCAACACAAACTAATCTATAACACTCTGCATTACAGAATTATGTACAGATGAATCCCAAAATCTGGTAGGCTTGTCATGAGAAAAACTTTCTTCAGAGCCTTCTACAGGTGGGACACAAACCAGCCTGCTCATCTTCACAAACTAGCAAGAGCTGTTCAGGACTTCCTGTTCGCTTTTCTATACGCCCTGTTTCACTGAAAATGGGGTCTACTCTTAAAGGAAAGAATTTGCTCCTTTGGCTTATACTGTACAAATCTCAACAACCGTATTTTTGTGAATTTGTGAATATATCCAACCGTGAACACACCTTTCATCCCTATTCAGAATATTCACTGTACAGAACAAAATAGTCCATGTGTATCACACAGTGAAATTTGGATTGGCTCGAACACCTTTGGGACCATAAAAATGTGTTCAAGATAGGGGCAGTTTGAGCCACTGAGAGTTATTTGTAGGGTTATGTCAGGAGGCATAACACTTATATGAAATTAAGATATGCTGTATGTACTCATTAGAATCGCCTCATAGAGGCGATTCTAATGAGTACACACAACATACCTTTTCACCTTTTCACAATGACATTGTTTCTAAGTAATACCTAAGTATATGTTTTATAAGGCCTTATAGAAAGTATTTCCTAGTGTCTTAAGAATGTGTTCGAATCAGCCATGGTAAAAGAGACATCGATGTTCCAGCCATCAAAGTTTCACTGTATATGACCGGACAAAACTTTAGTATTGCTGAGACAATAGGATACAGTGTTTTGTCTTTCGTGAAAGTCCACGACTCATTAGCTTGAAACTCAAACTCTTAAGATATTCAAAGAAACAACTGAAAATATACTGTATGAAAAATTTATCCATTTTGCTTTGCACGTATAGTGTTTAGCAAAAAAAAAAAAAATAATCTTAAATCTTCTGTCCGGAACGGAGTTTCTCTTTGACATTCTACTTGTTTGTTTGTTTTGTTTGTTTGAGGTTTAACGCCCCCGTCAACACTGTATAGGTGATTTTGGAGATGTTGCTTCCAAGTTTGTGGGACTTTTACCTGACATTGAGATGAAATGACATCTCAAGCCCTGCCACCCAATGAAACAAATACACAGGGCTTATTTTTCATATTTTTCACTTCTGTGGTGTATTCCTTGCTTCCAAAGGATAACCCTTTTATAGAAATTATATGCATGGATGGACCGACACACACCACATTTCCTGGGCAGGCTTAGAACCTCTAAGCAGTTTACAAGCACTCATGTGCAGTCAGTTTCAGCTCTGCGTGGAAGCATCATGCAGCCCAATCTAATTCTTCAAGCCCCGATGGGTGGGGGCCAATTTTTAAATTCTACTAGAAATAGTGATCTCATGGAACTGAACACCTCTTCAAAATTAAGTCTGTTTAGGATCAGTGGTTGTAACAATTTAAAATTTGACCTGAAGTGAAAGATCTAACCAGTGGACATTTTACCTATATCCTGCTGTTCACGACAACCCCTATCTTTGCAAACAGTGTAGATCAGAATCAGGATCTACAGTGTTTGTCATGTAGGTTTTGAATTGAAAAAAATATAATATGAGCCCCGCCAAGCGAATTTGTGTCTTCGAGCATTCCGTCATGACAAATTTTAACTGCGCATGCCCAGTCCTTCAGAGGGGCCAGGGATATGGCTTTCTGTCTGAAGGTTCCTCTTGATTCACTGCTTGTATGAGCGAGCAGCGAAGGTTCTGGCGAGACTGCGCAGATGCACAGACTTGCCTGAACCTTTGCTGCTCGCATAGGCGATAAATACCAAAATCGCTTGATGGGGCCCATATATGAAGTAATTTGATTGGTTGACAGTCAGAAATGGGTGCGACTGAATTAATTTATACAACAATATAAGGGTTAACATTGAGACTTAAGGGGAATGGGAACACCTGCCATTTTTCAAAGGGAGACAACTTTTGGGACTTCTTGTTTGCTTTACTTTAAGCCCTGTCCCACTGAAAAAGGGGCCTACTCTTTAAGGAAAGAATTTGCTCCTCAGGAGCAAATTCTTTCCTTTAAGAGTTGAACCCTATTGACATGGGAGACAAAAATACTTTTGCAGGAGTTGCTTCCTCTGAAGGTGTTCCCATTCCCATAAATAGAAGTGATGATTAGCTTTTGTCTTGGTATATATAAATATATGATATGTGATTGCAAAAATGACCTTTGCATGCAAAAATGGCTTTGCAAAGGTGCATGTATTTTTTTTTTTAAACTGCAGACTGTTGACAAGGTGCACCTTTCCCCACCAATTCACCATCACCATAAATCTAATGATACTGTATATAAGTTACCCTCAATAGTTTGTCCTAAAATTTATAAATCACAGAAATATCAACATAAACTATATATTATTAAAGCAGAATAAATTGTAAATAAGATCAAGATCCAGCAAACCTTCGCGTAAAACCCAACATACCATCACGAAAACATGCCTATATAATTTTGACCCCCTTGAACCCCACTTTTATACAGTAAAACTGGGGTTTACAGGGGAAAACCTTATTTTTCTTATTTCTGCTCTAAAACATAGATTGAGGTTACTCGTTAGAACCGCCTCATAGATTTTTCTTATTTCTACTCTAAAACATAGATTGTGGGTATTCGTTAGAACCTGAGTGCCCACAATCTATGTTTTGAGCAGAATTTAGAAAAATATTGCAAATTTTCATCTTAAGATTTTTGTTTTTCCGGTTGTAAAATTTACACTATTTGTATAAGCGTGTTTTCCTATGCCTAGAAACTTTGTCAGAATGCTCACCCTTGAAAAAACCTCACTTTATTTAGAGAATTGTGAGGCTTCCAAGGGAATGCTTATTTCTGCTCAAAACATAGATTCTGGGTTCAGAGGAAGTTCTACCTCACAATCTATGCTTGTAGCACAGCAAAAAAATTAATATCAGAGACCTTCACCAGAAAAGGATCACTTTTTGGTTATGAAGAATGCATAATGTCACACAGGTGCAATGTCCTAAAGTAATGATTTAGGTTTAATTTCATATATTTGCTTCAATTTATTTTTCAAATTTTAATGATTTTAAATACAGAGCTTATATACTACTCAAAGTTTGATAGGGATCACTTTTTTAATGCAAAATAATTTTTGGATAACTTAATCAGCTGAATCCAAATTTGATACATAATGATAGAAAAGATATCCTTCACAAAGACTAGTGATTAAGTTTGTCAACTGGCACTGCATTCAAGCGTGACAACAACAACCGTCTTGGCACCCACAAAATTTGACGTAACACGAAGGGATTTGGACACTTGAATTTTCACAAATTTCCAAATTTGTTTAGACAAACGTGCCTAATCACATGTATGGTGTCCACGGGTATCAATTACAGCACGACATCGCCTGCGCATGCTCGTAACCAGAGTCTGTATCCGGTTTTGTCGAATCAGTCTCTATTCAGCAACAAATGCATCTTTGAGCTCCTGTAAAGTCCTCGGTTGCACAGGTCGGGCTGAAACAGCACGCTGTAGCATGTCCCACTCATGCTCAATCAGATTTAAGTCCGGTGATCGAGCAGGCCAGTCCATACAAACGATTGTCTCACGATTCAGATAGGCATCAGTGTAGTGGACACGGTGGGGCGGGCATTATCGTCCATCAGAATAAAGTCCGGGCCGATAGCACCGGCATATGGTTTCACAAACTGATCAAGAATCTCATTACAGTACCTCACTGCCGTTAACGTTGCGTTTTCAACGACGTACAAGTCAGTTTTACCATTCATGCTTATCCCAGCCCAAACCATGACTGATCCCTTTCCATAGCGATCATGAGCTGTCACATTCAAGTCATCAAATCGCTCTTTAGACATTCGCCACACTAAATGACGTTTATCAGTGAATTCTAGACAGAATCTGGACTCATCAATAAACAGTACTGGCGTCCAGTCACGAATCGTCTACCTGACGTGAGTTCTGGCAAAGTCCATCCGGTCTTGAAATTGCTGTCTCGTCAACGGAACACGTACAGCAGGCCTCCTGGCATTAAGTCCGAATTCGGGGAGTCTGTTTCTGATGATTTGTGTAGAAATTAGTACTCCAGTTCCGTTCCTAAACTCGTTATTCAAGCGTGTAGCGTTCAGGAACCGTTGTCGTCGAGACTGAAACAACAAAACACGATCCCGATGTTGAGTTGTAGCCCTTTCTCGACTCCCGCCGTGTCTGTGTGAAGGATTTCCGTGGGTAAGATGCCAACTCCACATTAGGGAAACCACGCTCTGAGACACATTCAAAATCCCAGCAACACGACGTTGAGAGACATCAGATTCCAACATTCAGACGCCACGGTTTCTTTCTTCGGGGCTCTGACGGTTTCTTAACTGTCCCCTAGGCAGTTTAGAGTTTCACAAATCAAATGAAGTCCGTTTTACCCTAAGTAAAGGAATTCTGACAAGTTTGATTTTTCTGTTGGAATGCAGTGTTACGCAAGATTTTTGGGGTGCATGACTTCATTTGCAAAGTGTGAGAAGGGTGCCCTTTCGTGAGTTCTGAATTGCACATGAGTTACTGCTTCAGATATTTATCAATACACAGAGTACAAATTCTGTCATGAAATTTTAAATTTTCAGTGCAAAATTTGGTATATAAAAAGTGATCCCTATCAAACTTTGAGTAGTATACTTCAAACCATAGAATTACAGTAAGATAAAATTCTGAAAATGGCATCTAGATATCTACTTTTTCTTTATACATTTTACACTTCAGTCCCTATAGTACTACACTCATTTTAACACGATTTTGGCCGTAACACGGCCAGGTCTTGCCTCCCAAATTTCTATACTGAAATATCCCTTTATAACACGGTTCACTTATAACATGGTCCTGTTCTATGCATCCCAAACATAGCATTATAAAGGGACTGCCCTGTATAAATGTTCCAGCTGTGGAAATTGTATGCTATCGCTATCAAAGGCTTCTATTCTTATTTTCTAGTCAAGTCATATGACAATAAGTTGTCGATTCAGGACAAATACTCATGAGAATCATATTACTTCATCATTTTATATTAACCCATAAAATACCAATCACGACAATTGTCGTCAGCTTTGCCCTATGCCGGTTACCATTTTTGACAAACAGTGTGGTTCCAGATCAGACTGCTCCTATAGGAGCAGTATGATCTGGGCCCAAACTATTTGCCTGTATGCAAAAATATTTTTAACAAGAGGCCCATGGGCCACTATGCTCACCAGAGCTCAGGTGGGCACTGCCCAATGGCAGCCATGTATTTTAACATGATATCATTTTAATCTACCAAATGAACCCCCATGTCCAAATGAGCACCCATGTGGACTCAGTATCTGTAACATTAGGCCTTTTATGAAGTAGAGGGGACGGGGCATGGACCCAATGGAGCCCTGGTTGGTATCACTAAATGCGTCTTAGCATAAGGAACAAGAATATATACGGTTTAGCAGTGGGGATCTGTAAGGCCTCTTAAGTGGTGGAGGGGTTGGGGCATGCCCTGTTGATCCAAGGAAAGCCCAAGATCGTTGTCCCTAAATGTGTCTTATCATAAGGACCAAGTATATATATGGTTTAGGGGTTGGAATCTGAACGGTTTCTGAGATTTGAGGCCCTTTTATGAAGTGGAAAGGATAGGAATGGCCCTGTGGACCCCACTACAGTAGGTGTGCTAATAATAAGGAACAAGAACATATATGATTATGGGGTGGGGATTTGAATGGCTTCTGAAATATAAAGCCTTTTATGAAGTGGAAGGGTGGGGCACATTGCCTCAGCACAAAGAGACCCCAAGGTTGGTGTGATTGAACGAGTCTTATCATAAGGAACAAGTATATGGTTTAAGGGTGGGGATCTGATCTATTTCTGAGATATATGGCTTTTAATGAAGTAAAGCGATGGGGCATGGCCTGGGCATGCCACAGGGACTCCCAAGCTGGTGTCACTGAATGTGTCTTATCAAAAGGAAGATGAATATATATGGTTTAGGGTGGGGCTAAGAACAGTTTCTGAGATATAAGGCCTTTTGTGAAGTGGAGGGGTGGGACAAGGCCCCAGGAGACTCCCAGGTTGGTTTCAATGAATGTGTCTTATCACAAGAAACAAGAATATATATGGTTTAGGGGGTAGCCATCTGTAGGGTTTCCGAGATATTGTGAGATTATGAAATGGAGAAGGTGGGGCATGGCCCCAGCACATCCCTGGGGACCCCCAGAATGGTATCACTGATGGGGCATGGCCCCAGCACATCCCTGGGGATCCCCAGGTTGGTATCACTGAATGCGTCTTATCATAATGAACAAGAATATATATGGTTTAGGGGTGAGGATCTTAACGGTTTCTGAGATATATGGCCTTTTGTGAAGTGAAGGGGTGGGGCAAGGCCCCGGCCCATCCCTGAGGACCCCCAGGTTGGTCTCAATGAATGTGTCTTATCATAAGGATCAAGAATATATATGGTTTAGGGGCGGGGATATGTAAGGTTTCTGAGATATTGGGCCTTTTATGAAATGAGGGGGGTGGGGCATGGCCCCCCGATGCATCCCAGGGACTCCCAGGTTAATGTCACTGAATGGGTCTTATCATAAGGAACAAGAATATATATGGTTTACCAAGATATTGGGCCTTTTATTAAGTGGAGGGGGTGGGGCATGGCCTCGGCGCATCCCTGTGGACCCCTAGGTTGGTGTCACTGAATGCGTCTTATCAATAGAAACAAGAATATATATGGTTTAGGGGTCGAGATCTGAATTGTTTCTGTGATATATGGCCTTTTATGAAGTGGAGGGGGTGGGGCATGGCCCCGGCACAACCTAGGGGACCTTCAGGTTGGCATAAAAGCATATGGCTGAGTGAAGTATACTCAAGAAACATTTCTATAAAAGTTTTGTCAAAATATCTGCAATGACTTGGCAGTAAATGCCATTTTTCAATTTTCCCCATCATAAGTCTATGGAAACTCTAAGTTGCCATAGCAACCAAACTAATGAGCCGATTTTCATAAAATACACAAACTTTCAATCCCCCAGCCCAAGGATGCTACAGATAAAATTTGGGCCCAATCAGCCCAGTGGCTTCAGAGAAGAAGATGTTTAAAAGTGTTGACGTCACACGACGACGCAGACGCAGACGGACAACTGCCTATCCTATAAGCTCCCCCGGAGCCTTTGGCTCTGGTGAGCTAAAAACCTTTGCTAGAAGATTCGGCAGACAACACAAGCAGACGACATTTTCAGATGTTCTTTTTCTCGGCAGCTTAAGGGTTAATTAATATTTTTCTTTTTTCAATCTGCACTCACCTTGTATCCAGGCTTTGGTGGGTCCTTTATAAACAGGAAATGACATCATGCAAAACCAGCATGCAACACAGGTAGTTATGAAGAAATAACAGCATTAGATTAGTTATACTTGAACAGTTAGCGTAAATACCCACAACTCTTAAAGGTGAATAAGTTGGATGTTGTTCAAAGCATTGTTAGCTTAACAAGCATGTTAGTCATCACGCAAACACATCTATATAATTTTGACCCCCCCATTGAACCCCACTTTTATATAGTAAAACTGGGGTTTACAGGGGTGTACATTATTGTTCTTATTTCTGCTCAAAAATATAGATTGTGGGTACTCGTTAGAACCGCCTCGATGAGGCGGTTCTAACCATTACCCACAATCTATATTTTGAGCAGAAATATGAAAAATATACAATTTTTCATCTTAAAATTTTGTCTTTTCCGTGGTAAAATTTACCATGTATTTGTATAGGCATGTTTTTGTAATGAAAGAAATTATTAACCGTTCTAACAAGTCCAATTTATAATTTAGTATTATTTTAGCTGAAAAAATGAGAGCAGCTTTTGCAAAGCTGCTCTCATTTTGTCTGACAGCAAAAATATTAGCATATTTGCCAAATTAAATATCAAAGTTTTGATGATATGTTAGCTAACAATGTTGTTAGTTTTGAACAACTGACCCCATATTTTACAAGATGGACAGCTTTTGTGACTTCCTGGGTGCTTTCCTGTACACAGTGCTCCTCCGAAAAAAGGTTTTCACAAAGTGGGGCTATTGGCAAAGATGAGAATAAACTCCAAACAAGATGTGTTTGTGAAACACGAACATGTCCCCACGGCATGGTCATTTTTTTTTCAAAGTTGGTCACAGTTCAAAGTCAAGGTCACAGGTCAAGATTTTTGGTTTGAGTGGGAAGCCCTTGGCACAAGGAACTTACATGTCAAATATGAAGGCTCCATCTTAAATGGTTCGAAAGTTATGGACAATAATATTTTTTTCTTTAAAGTCGGTCATAGGTCAAGGTCACAGGTCAAACAATTTTGCATGAATGTAAAGCTCTTGTCACAAGGAACCTACATGCCAAATATGAAAGCTCTATCTTAAACGATTCAAAAGCTATGAACAATTTTATTTGTTCTTTTAAGTAGGTCAAAGGTCAAGGTCATGGTCAAATCATTTTGTATGAATGTAAAGCTCTTATCAGAAGGAACCTACATGCCAAATATGAAAGCCCTATCCTAAACGGTTCGAAAGTTATGGCCAAAATGTTAAATTTTTCTTTTAAGTAGGTCAAAGGTCAAGGTCACAGGTCAAATTTTTGCATGAATATAAAGCTCTTGTTACAAGGAACCTACATGCCAAATACGAAGGCTGTATCTCAAACGGTTCAAAAGTTATGACCAATGTTATTTTTTTTCTTTTAAGTAGGTCAAAGGTCAAGGTCACAGGTCAAATATTTTTGAATGAATGTAAAGCTCTTGTCACAAGGAATCTACATGCAAAATATGAAGGCTGTATCTCAAATGGTTCAAAAGTTATGACCAAAATGTTATTTTTTTATTTTAAGTAGGTCAAAGTTCAAGGTCACAGGTCAAAATTTTTTGCATGAATGTAAAGCTCTTGTCACAAGGAACATACATGCCAAATATGAAGGCTGTATCTCAAGCGGTTCAAAAGTTATGACCAATGTTATTTTTTTTTAAGTAGGTCAAAGGTCAAGGTCACAGGTCAAATTTTTTGCATGAATGTGAAGCTCTTGTCACAAGGAACCTTCATGCCAAATATGAATACTGTACCTCCAATGGTTTAAAAGTTATGACCAATGTTAAAGTTGTCCACATACAAACCAACAAACAGACAGGGCAAAAACAATATGTCCCCGCTATCGCTACCGGGGACATAAAAAGTAGTCCAATATGCAAAAGAACTAAACTTAGATCAGTGATTTCCTATGCTGTATCCATCACTAAAAATATCATTACATGTCCATCAGAGGTTGTTTGTAAGTAGAGGGCTAAAAGCATTACACCACAACCTCTTTTATAAAACTATTGTTGGGAGTTCAAAGCAGAAAATGAACTTGTTATATCCACACAAAATGTATAGAGGATAGAGAAAAGTCACCACTGATGGTCATTTTTCTATGTAATCAATATATTTTTGGAAACCAAAATGCAAAGAGTGTAAAGAAAAATGACAATTTAAGGTCATTTTCTATATAAATTATTCATTTCTTTAATCCAGAATTAAGTGTGTTACAACAAGGTTGTGATGTACTACAACAATACATGTTAATTATATGGGTGAAAAAGCTTGTACAAGGTGCAATTAATAAATCTAAACCCAGAAATACACAGACTATAGATGTCAAAATACTACTGTTGTGATCCTAAGTGTTGGCAAAGATAGGCCTAAACAAACAGTACAGACACAGATCAGACTGCTCCGAGCAATCTGATCAGGGTTTACACTGTTTGCCATTCTGTTTGCACCTCTTGGATTCCTTGCAGGATCACGGAACAAATTTGTTAAAAATTTCAGAATTACAGAAAGTCCTCAAGGTGTCCGAATTTTTATGATTTTTATGGTACAAATTGACAGAGTATAGATGTCAAAATACTACATCAGTGCGACTGAGATTGCTGAACATTTTCTACAGAATACAGACAATAACTCTTCTACCTCTAAACTATCCATTATATTCTTGAGTAGAGGTATTTGAATAAAATTCAAGCATAGACTGTTGCAGACAAAATTCCATGCTGACAGGCTGAGATGGCTTCTAAAGTAGTTCAGATATAATAGCATCTTGCAAATCAAAATATCAAATCTTCCCTAATCATTATTTGCAATAGGCAGTGAAGAAACTATACATCATAAAATATCTTTTTACTTTATTCAATACTTAAAACTTTACATCGTCATATCACTTAAGGGGAACTGATACACCTTCAGGGGAGACAACTCCTGCAAAAGTATTTTTGTCACCATAGGGGTCAACTCTTAAAGGAAAGAATTTGCTTCTGAGGAGCAAATTCTTTCCTTTAAGAGTAGACACCTTTTCCAATGGGACAGGGCTTATTGAAAAGCGACCAGGAAGTCCCGAAAGTTGTCTCCCTTTGAAAAATGGTGGAAGAATCTACCAGGTGTTCCCATTCCCCTTAAACATTGCTGAGTTTAAATACAGGAGTTTCAGAAAGGAAAGGCTATATTTTTTTCACATTGTTACTCACCATCAATGATTAATATTAGTCAATATTTATAAATAAATAACATCACACCAAAAATTTTGAAGTTATAAAGCATGCAATATTATAAATTACATGCACATGTAGATTAGAATACTATTCCATGCAATGGAAAAGGCTACATTCCTTACAATTGAACACAAAAATATTTATCCCCTACACCAACCCTACCCCATTCAACTCATAAATACAGCCATGGGAAATAAACCATTTTGCAAAAGGAAGGTAAAAAGGAAGGCAATGACCAGTTTTGCAAAGGGAAAGCAATTAGACTGCCTTCCCTATGTGACACTGGTTATTTTCCACTGAGTTTTCATCATGCTAAACTCATATTTCTGTGTCCAAATATCTAGGTAAAATGTTGTTACTGTTAAGAAGCCATGTGATATGATAATGACACCATACCTTTTTCTGACTGACGGCCATTGTTCTGACACAACCCATATACAGTTCTCTCGTCCCTGGTACATTTTCATCTTCCTTTGCTGTACTTTTTATTGTCAGTAGCACCGGAGTTAACTGCTGTTTGGCCTCTGTAATATGTAACATAGATTTGGTTGGCAAAGCTCACTATTCCAAGTAACAATTTACATTGATTTGGTTAGTAAACTTCAACATTCAATGTAATATGTATCATAGATTTGGTTAGCAAACTTCAACATTCAATGTAATATGTTCATAGATTTGGTTAGCAAAGTTCAACATTCAATGTAATATGTAACATTGATTTGGTTGGCAAAGTTCAACAGTCAACGTAATATATAACATAGATTTGGTTGGCAAAGTTCAGCATTCAATGTTACATGTAACACAGATTTTGTTGGCAAAGTTCAACATTCCAAATACATGTAATATGTAACATAGATATAGATTTGGTTGGCAAAGTTCAGCATTCAATATAATACGGATTTGGTTGGCAAAGTTCAACATTCAATGTAATATGTAACATAGATTTGGTTGGCAAAGTTCAGCATGCAATGTAACATGTACCACAGATCTGGCCCCCGCCCATCGGGGCTTGGAGAAATAGATTGGGCGGCATAATGCTTTCATGCAGAGCTGAAACCAACCACACATGAGTACTGGTAAACAGCTTAGGAGGTCTAAGCCTGCACAGGTAATGTGGTGCAAGTTGGACCATCCATGTATATAAACCCTACTGGCTTCATAAGACGGCAGGGCTTGAGATGACATTTCATCTCAATGTTGGGTAAAAGTCCCATGAAATTGGAAGCAACGTCTCCAAAATGACCTAAATTGTGTTGGTGGGGATGTTAAACCTCCAATCAAACAAACAAACAAAGATTTGGTTGGCAAATTTCAACCTTCAACGTAATATGTAACACAGATTTGGTTGGGGAAGTTCAACATTCAACATAATATGTAACATAGTTTTGGCTGGCATAGTTCCACATTCAATGCAATATCTAACATGTTTTGGCTGGCATAGTTCAACATTCAATGTAATATGTAACATAGTTTTGGCTGGCATAGTTCAACATTCAATGTAATATGTAACATAGTTTTGGCTGGCATAGTTATGCATTCAGTGTAATATGTTATATGGATTTGGCTGGCATAGTTCAACATTCAATGTAATATGTAATATGGATTTGGCTTGCATAGTTCAAAATTCAGTGTAATATGTAACATAGATTTGGCATGCATAGTTCAACATTCAATGTAATATGTAACATGTTTTGGCTGGCATAGTTCAAAATTCAATGTAATATGTAACATGTTTTGGCTGGCATAGTTCAAAATTCAATGTAATATCTAACATGTTTTGGCTGGCATAGTTCCACATTCAATGCAATATCTAACATGTTTTGCCTGGCATAGTTCAAAATTCAATGCAATATGTAACATAGTTTTGGCTGGCATAGTTCAACATTCAATGTAATATGTAACATGTTTTGGCTGGCATAGTTCAAAATTCAATGTAATATGTAACATGTTTTGGCTGGCATAGTTCAAAATTCAATGTAATATGTTACATAGTTTTGGCTGGCATAGTTCAACATTCAATGCAATATGTAACATAGTTTTGGCTGGCATAGTTCAACATTCAATGCAATATGTTACATAGTTTTGGCTGGCATAGTTCAAAATTCAATGTAATATGTTACATAGTTTTGGCTGGCATAGTTCAACATTCAATGCAATATGTAACATAGTTTTGGCTGGCATAGTTCCACATTCAATGCAATATCTAACATGTTTTGGCTGGCATAGTTCAACATTCAATGCAATATGTTACATAGTTTTGGCTGGCATAGTTCAACATTCAATGCAATATGTAACATAGTTTTGGCTGGCATAGTTCAACATTCAATGTAATATGTAACATGTTTTGGCTGGCATAGTTCAACATTCAATGTAATATGTTACATAGTTTTGGCTGGCATAGTTCAACATTCAATGTAATATTTAACATGTTTTGGCTGGCATAGTTCAACATTCAATGTAATATGTTACATAGTTTTGGCTGGCATAGTTCAACATTCAATGTAATATGTAACATGTTTTGGCTGGCATAGTTCAACATTCAATGTAATATGTTACATAGTTTTGGCTGGCATAGTTCAACATTCAATGTAATATGTAACATGTTTTGGCTGGCATAGTTCAACATTCAATGTAATATGTTACATAGTTTTGGCTGGCATAGTTCAACATTCAATGTAATATGTAACATGTTTTGGCTGGCATAGTTCAACATTCAATGCAATATGTAACATAGTTTTGGCTGGCATAGTTCAAAATTCAATGTAATATGTTACATAGTTTTGGCTGGCATAGTTCAACATTCAATGTAATATCTAACATTTTTGGCTGGCATAGTTCAACATACAATGTAATATGTAACATAGATTTGATAGCGAAGTTAAGTATATATTCTTACCAAAAGTTTTTTAGCCATACCATGATGTAATATCGAAAAATGTGTTTTTTTCTGTGTCCCCTAAAATACCCAGTACCCAGTAAATGATACTCAAGAGTCCTGCAGATCATAAGAATTTTACATGGGTGTGTGGGGTGGATAGAAAAGTCTGTCCTGGTGTTACAGTCAAGCATCACAAGGCTTGCCGAGTAATGGTGGACTGTGGTCCTGAGAGATGGATTCTTCTATTTAACACTCACACCCGTGTAAGGTTCTTCTCCTTGCCTACCTTTCATTTTTGACCATGCTTTTTTTAACCCATTATATACTAGTGAACTCTTCCATTGCTATATATTGGACAAGTCCATTTGTCATACAAGAGCTGTCACATGACAGCATAGCTCGCCTGTTTCTCGCCTTCAAGATATAAGGTAAAATTACTGAACCATGAAATATAGGTTACACTCATCTAGATATATTCTGAGATCAATAATTAGGACACATGGAACATACATTCAAGATATTACATTTCAGAATCAAATTGTGTCTGAATTAGAAGGCAAAATCACTGAACCATGAAAATAGGTCACAATGACCTAGCTATATTTCTATGTCAATCATCTGGTCACATGGAACTAATAATCCAGGTGAGACATTTCTCGATCAAATAGTATTCAAGATAATAGGCAAAATCACTGAACCATAAAATATAGGTCACACTGACCTAGATATAATTCAAGATCAATCATGAGGTCACATGGAATAAATAATCCAAGCATGACATTTCTCCATCAAATAGTATTCTAGATAATAGGCAAAATCACTGAACCATGAAATATAGGTCACATTGACCTGGATATATTTTGCGGTCAATTATCGGGTCACATGGAACTAATAATCCAGGTATGACATTTCTTCATCAAATAGTATTCAAGATAATAGG
Source organism: Lucinisca nassula (assembly GCA_963580285.1). Classification (NCBI taxonomy): domain Eukaryota; kingdom Metazoa; phylum Mollusca; class Bivalvia; order Lucinida; family Lucinidae; genus Lucinisca; species Lucinisca nassula. The sequence continues at coordinate 77,270,020 of OY757023.1, forward strand.
CAAAATCACTGAACCATGAACTATAGGTCACACTGACCTAGATATATTTTGAGGTCAATAATGATGTCACACGGAACTAATAACCCAGGTATGACATTTCTCCATCAAATAGTATTCAAGATAATCGGCAAAATCACTGGACCGTGAAATGTAGGTCACCATGACCTAGATATATTTTGCGGTCAATTATCGGGTCACATGGAACTAATAATCCAGGTATGACATTTTTCCATCAGATAGTATTCAAGATAATAGGCAAAATCAATGAACCATGAAATATAGGTCACACTGATCTAGATATAGTTTGAGGTCAATCAGCAGGTCACATGGAACAAATAACCCAGGTATGACATATCTCCATCAAATAGTATTCAAGATAATAGGTAAAATCACTGGACCATAAAATGTAGGTCACCATAACCTAGATATATTTTGCTGTCAATTATCGGGTCACATGGAACTAATAATCCAGGAATGACATAGTATTCGAGATAATAGGCAAACCACTGAACTATGAAATATAGGTCACAGTGACCTAGATATATTTTGAGGTCAATCATGGAGTCACATGGTCCTAATATCCCAGGTATGACATTTCTCCAACAAATACCGTAATTCCCTGTGTATACCACGCACTTTTTTCACCCAGAAAACGGTTAAAAAAATCCCCTGCGTGTAATACAATGGCATAGAAAAATGACATTGTTTTTCTCGAAAAGTCGGCAGGTCACGAAAACCCATTACAAATACAATGTGACACTTTGAGACCCTCATAAAGTTCGTTTGACATATTAATTCATTGAATCATTCATACCATTAAAAATGCAATCAATATTCCTATCTCAGACATCAACCTTTCATCCCTTTCTGGGACATCGGCAAACAGTGCAGTCCCAGATCAGACACCTCAGAAAGACGCCGCAGACATCTGATTTGGATTTACTCTGTTTGATGATTTATAACAGTTCAATTATGACACTATTGTTAATCCCTGTCATATAATTGCCACCCTGCGGTGCATGTCGATAAGGTGTGAAAATATGGTCAAGTTTTGTCTCTAATTTGCGTTTATTCCCCGATCATAAAATTTAATCCGCAATCAATGTGAAAATTATTTAATTGCTCCTAAGACGACTATTCTACTATCTCGTGAATGATTATGTTTTGGCGCCAAATAGCAGACGCTTGGCGAGAAAAGTTGAACGCTTTAAATTGTGTTAACACATCTGTATGCTGGTGTTGGTTATTGACACGGAGCTTACAGAAAGCGCTGTTTTCCACTACCGTTTTGCTATCGAGAATTTTTTTACGTTTCCAAACGATTTTTTATGAAAGAGATACGCCCAATTAAGATAAAACAATAGACACGTGTGGGGTTGCTGGGGTCCGATGACGTCATTTACCGATTGCATGCCGATTCGCCCCAGTCAATTTCGGATGCGCGGAAGTTCTATGCGCCGGATTCAAGTCTGCGGGTTGTCAAAGATCTATTTCAGCGAATCGGCCGATTCGCCCCCGTCAATTTCGGACGCTCGAAAAAAATCTTCCGGTTCGCCACAGTAAATTTCGGATGCGCGGAAGCTCTACTATGCGACGGATTCAAGTCTGCGGCTTGTCCCAAATCTATTTCAGCGAATCGGCCGATTCGCCCCCGTCAATTTCGGACGCTCGAAAAAAAATTGGCCGGTTCGCCCCAGTCAATTTCGGACGCGCGGAATCTCGCCCGACGGAAAAAAATCGTACGTGATTTTTATTTTCTTTGCGTGATTCACGTAAGATTTTGCGTGCGTGGGAACTCTGATTAATTATGATAGCTAATGCATGTCAACAAAGTTTCAAATTGCACAGGAAATCGGGTTCCTTGAAGTCAGGCATGAATCAACGTTTTATTAACAGTAAATGCAAAATGGGCTTCTTTAATTGGGTGAGATTAAAGAAGAGATGTTTGACTCACGCTGAGGTGTTAATTATGGGATTAGCATAGAGAACGTGTGAATAACCAGAGGTGTCAAAATACTCAATCTACCTGTAGAAATTTCTGTCAATAACGCTATGGAGCACCTGCCTTGGAGGCATGTTGTCACAATTTTACCTTTGGAAAGAAACCTGTTTCTATCTTTCCTTGTGAAAGAAAACTGGGAAAACGCATTGTCATCTTTCATAACAAATGAATAACCGCACCCTTAAAATGTCACCTTGTCACACACCACCGTTATGGGTAAACGGAGAACTGCCTATGCTGCAAGAGAGAAACTAACTACTATTCTATTCTATAACTACTAGGAAATATACCTATAACCAGTCAGGCTATTTTGATAGTAGCCAATCAAAATTCGTGTACTTTCATTTTCAATCAAAATGGCGTCTGAGAAAAGCATTCTGTGATACTGGGGAAAAGCATGTGCGTGTTTTAGACTGGAATATTTTTTTTTCACATATCTTGGACTCAGAATTGAGGTGCGTGTTATAGATGAGTGCGTGGTATACACAGGGAATTACGGTAGTCTTCAAGATATAAGGCAAAATCACTGGACCGTGAAATGTAGGTCACCATGACCTTCACCCTTTTACACTTGAACCAATGTCACTTAATTGATTGATGTATAACCAAGTGTGTCTATAACTTGTTAGCATAATGGAAAGGTATATAACAAATTACAAAGGTGTCCTAGATTTTGACCCTAGCCCCACCCCATCCCCACTCCCAGGCATGAACCCAGGGGTGTGTTGTCTTGGAATCTCAGAAGACACTCCCAGGTATCCAAGTTGTAAGTATGAATGCTTTGTGATGAGTGACTGTTGAGATATAAGCATTTCAAAAACCTTTAACACAGAATTACATTGGTGTTCTAGATTTTGACCCCTAGCGCCACCCCGGGGCAAGAACCCAGAGGTCTGTTCTCTTTGAACATCAGAAGACCCTCTCAGATACTTAAGTTCCAAATATGAGTGGTCTGTGATGAGTGACTGTTGAGATATAAGCATTTGAAAAAATTTAACACTGTGACGGGAATGCACACGCAGACGACCAAGGTGACAACAATAGCTCTCCATGTACTTTGTACAGGCGAGCTAATAAGGGGTGTGAGGCTTATTTTTTTTTTCATTTTCATTCTATTTTTGGTGGAAAATTCTGTTAGCAAATAGTGCAGGCCCTGATCAGCTGCCGCATTCTGCGGCGTTTGATCTAGGCCTGCACTGTTTGCCAAGGTGCCCCTTTAGGGGTTTCCCGCATACAATGGATTAACAATAGATGAATTTCGATAGCTGACATCCTCCATATTGTGATTACATTACTGACAATTAGTGTCATCATTACATTCAGTGATGTCAAACTTAACAAAATATCTCATATCCTATACAACCAGTGAATTTCAAACATGAGAATTCTTAATTTTCGTCTTATCCATGGGTAGGCCAACCTGGGCAGAATAAGAATTCTTGCACACCAGGTAAAGCAATCTATAGTTTTAGCTTGGGATAGAAATTCTGTTCTAATCCTGGTGTTTTTACCCAAAATCGAATATTCTTGTGTGTTTGATAAATGCACTGGTTGAATACAAACTTATATACGCCATTAAGGTTGAGGTCACCGCATGTTAAGTGACGTCACTAAACATCACTGTAGTGTCATCGCAATATCGTGGACGCAGGCAACTGAAGTGACTGCAGTATAAAAAAATCTGGGCTTAGAAATGGAAGGTATGCAAGAAAAAGAATCCTACTTGGGTGTGATGGGTGGATAGAAAAATCCGTCCCTCGGGATCACTGTTAGGCATCACTCAGCAAGCCTCTTGATGCTGGACAGTGACCCTTGGGACTGATTTTTCCATCCACCCCTCACAACCATATAAGATTCTTACATTCTTATCCCAGAGTAAACTCTAGGATTTTCTTATACGTTGTGCAAGAAAAAAAATCACCCAAATAAGAATACACTCCCTTGCAGGTTGAATCTATTCCCCATAACCCCTACCCACTCATGTTCCCCAATAAAATCTTACCCTCCTCATCCAGGGATGGGACAGGTTTCACAGACAATGATTCTACACTGGGGGTGAGTGGGTCTCCTCCTTCCAGAAACATGATATGAGGTTTGGCAGTACCTTTCACCTGGAACTGGTGGGACTCTTCCTGTAAAATATAATATTTGTGTCATCATGTTAACCCTTTTAGTACCAAATGGAATCTTCCTCCTTACATATAGCAGAAGTCCATTCCAAAATTTAGGGGTGTCAGGTTGTGTTTTCGTCAAAATTCATTTGGAAAATGACTGAACTGTTTCCAAACAGTGTAGGCCCTGGTCAGACAACATGTTTTGCGGCGTCTAATCTGGGCCTGCACTGTTTGTTGGGTACCCGTTTTGGGGTTTCCGGTACAAAAAGGGTTAATAGGTATGTGAAATGAATACCTGTGTTAACCCGTATCCCACTGAACACAACAACCCCTACCTTTGCAAACAGTGCAGATCCAGATCAGATGGCTTCTGAAGAAGCCATCTGATCAGCATCTACACTGTTTGACATTCAATTTGTGAATTTGCAGGAATAAATTATATCAAGTAATCTGATTGGTTCAAAGTCAGAGATGGGTGTTGCTGACTTAACTAGAGCTGTCAGTGAAACTGACTAGGGCCCCGGCAGCACTTTCAGTGCGGGACCCTAATTATTCAGCGGGATAAGGGTTAATCCCAGTTTATGTAGAGAAAATTGGTCTACAAGGGTTTTACCTTATTTTTCTTATTTCTTCTCCAAGACATATGCTGTGGATATTCATTAGAACAGCATCAATGAGGTGGTTCCAAAAGCACCCACAACTTACTAGTATACTTGGAGCAGAAACAAGCAACATACAGTAACATTCCTATATTAAGACCACCTTTGGGACTGTTCAAAAGTGGTCTTTTAGACCACTTTTGAACAGTTCCAAAGGTGGTCTCTAACCAGAGGACACTGTATGCAGAAAACACAAAAAAGAATAGCTGCAACCAACTAAATACGCTTTTTATAGCAGAATTAGTCTTAATTTTAGGTGGTCTTAATACCAGAATTTTAATGTATAACATTTTTTTTTTTTTTCAGAAAAATGTCAATTTTTGAGACATGAAAGAAATCACTATGATATCATATGGGTATGTCATCCTAATATTGTGAAAATTTTTAGTTTAATAGCTCAGTCAATATGATTAAGGTCATGTTGCACTGGTCACTCAAACTAACCACATTTTTGTTTTCTGCGAGGCTTTGTCCTATCACCTTAAAAATGACATCAAGACCAACAGGGTCTAATCATGTCTTTGGAAGATTGCATCAATATTAAGTACCATGTTTCACCACCAGTTATATATTCATCCATGAGATAGGGTAATGACAAGCCATTTCTGGCCTGAAAATGGCAACTGTTAGGATGCTGTGACCTCAAAAATATGGTCAAGGCCTTCAAATCCTAATCACTGTTTTCCTCTAAATTAGTGATGGAAATATGCAAGTTTGCCTAGAACCCACCTATTGGTTCAGGAGATTCAAACAACCAATACAGATGCATATGAAATAGGTACCAAAAACACATCCACAACCTCTTCTGTAGTGTGCATAATTATTTACAGCCGTACATTATATTAGAGTGAGACATAAAATAAAACTGTAAATAGAAGATGGAGAGCTGTACTTACTTTACCGAAGAGTTCAATTTTTACTCCATCAGAATAATGGTCACTAGAATGATCTGGAGCAAATGTTACTGTGATCTCAACACTGCCACCTGAAATTGATATCACAACTTCTCCAGCCGCAATTCATTCATAGCAATCCAAATACCATAAAAATAAAAAAAAAAATGACATTTTGATGACTTGATGTAATTTTCCTAAACTTTTAACCCTTGTCCTGCTGAGCCCGGATATGCCTTATCTTTCAAACAATGAAGATCCAGATCAGATGGCTTCTGAAGAAGCCATCTGATCAGGATCTTCATTGTTTGCCATCCAGTTTATGAATTTGCTGCAATAATTTGCATCAAGTAATCTGATTGGCTGATAATCAGTAGTGGGTGTGGCACATTTAAATATTCAGCAGGACAAGGGTTAACAAATTTGTTTCACAGTCCAGTAAGGAGTCCTGGTTGAAAAAATGCTGACGGAATGGCAAACGGTGTAGACCCTGTTCAGGAGCAATCTGATCTGGATCTGCACTGTTTGCTTAGGCCTGTCTGTCCCACAACTTAGGATGATTACGTTACTCATCTCAAATTTGCTTTCAACTTTATATTGAAATGAGCTAAATTTCAGATTTTGTAAGAAAACAACACTGTTATCTTTGTTTTTCATAAAAATCACAAATACATGGTCTGAAGTCAGACATGAAGCTCTTTCAGAACATACATGTACAGAAAGAACCAACAAATATTAAGATCACTCATCTATTAAGAACCCCATTTGCCAGTCTCAAATAAGGCTTTCCATTATTTTTTATATCCGTCCGGACTGTCCCTGTCTCAATATAGGAATTTTACTGTACCTTGAAGGAAAAAAAAATTCTGTCATACTTGATCTCACAGTAAATCATACTGACCTGGAGTAATTTTGCCATCAGCTGGAATTAGGTCAAATACATTCTGCCCATTGTTGTTCTGTACACCTACAATGGTAAAAATGTTATATACAGTTAATCATGTCTTAACCCATAACATGCTTTGTCGTCTGCTGGTAACTTTAAAAGTCAGATTTCAAACAGTGTGGACCCAGATCAGACTGCTCCTACAGGAGCAGTCTGATCAGAGTCCACACTGTTTGCCTGTATGCAAAAATCTGTTTGAAAAGTTTGCAAGAATACACAGCAGATGACAATTTCAAATGAAGTTTTACGTGTTATCTTAAGGGATATGGGTAAACCTTCATGGGAGGCAACTCCTGCAAAAGTATTTTTGTCACCCATGTCAATAGGTGTCAACTCTTAAAGAAAGAATTTGCTTCTGAGGAGCAAATTCTTTCCTTTAAGAGTTGACCCCTTTAACCGTAGGGGCAGGGTTCATAGAAAAGCAAAAAGGAAGTCTCGAAAGTTGTCTCCCATTGAAAAATGGCAGGGGGAAAATCTGCCAGGTGTTCCCATTCCCCCTTAAGGGTTAACCCTTCTCCAGCTGAATCAGGATATGCTCTACCTTTGCAAACAATAAATATCCAAATCAGATGACTTCTGAATGTTTTTTTTCATTTAAATAGTAAATTTACAGGAGTTAATTACATCAGACAATTTGATGGTTGATAGTCAAAAACAGATGTGGAAAATTCATTTATTCATGACCACTTTTGTCAAGCAAACACAGCCAGCCATCTTTGTCAGCTTGTGAACTGAACAGATCAGGTGCGGCAGAGTACCATGCCTGATCAGTGCCTTCAGTGTTTGCAAACAGTTCATTCATTTTCCTAAAAGATTTCTAAAACTAACTCAACCAGACAGAGCTGAATTATGAAGTTAAGACACAGATCGGGTGCTGCAGACTGCTGTGTCTCATCAGGGCTAAGTACTATCCCACTGTAATATTCCCCTCTGACATCACTGTTCAAAAGTGGTACTATCCCACTGTAATATTCCCCTCTGACATCACTGTTCAAAAGTACTATCCCACTGTAATATTCCCCTCTGACATCACTGTTCAAAAGTACTATCCCACTGTAATATTCCCCTCTGACATCACTGTTCAAAAGTACTATCCCACTGTAATATTCCCCTCTGACATCACTGTTCAAAAGTGCTACTATCCCACTGTCATATTCCCCTCGGACATCAGTTCAAAAGTACTATCCCACTGTAATATTCCCCTCTGACATCACTGTTCAAAAGTACTATCCTACTGTAATATTCCCCTCTGACATCACTGTTCAAAAGTACTATCCCACTGTAATATTCCCCTCTGACAGCACTGTTCAAAAGTACTATCCTACTGTAATATTCCCCTCTGACATAACTGCTAAAAAGTACAAGTCCACTGGTAGAGTTGTGCACTGGTAGAATTCAGTATAATAAAACATTAGTTGCCCTTTTGTGAGGGGGAATAGGATGATCTGTTCCTCGAACTTTAGGATTTTGACAGTAGTCATTTTGTGTCATTTTCCAAGAGAAAAGGAAAGAAGAAATAGGTGAGTGAAAGTTTGGGTTTTACGTCTCACCAACAGCTAAGGTCATACGGAGACGGGAACTCAGTTTAAAGACTCATCCGTAAGTCTAGAGAAGCCCGAGATCGATCCTGCGATCCCTGGTTTACAAGGCAAGTAGCATAACCACTACACCACAGAGGCTTCTAAGAAGAAATAGGTAGTAAAGGAGGTGAAGAAGGGAGAAAGAGGAAAATGAATGAAAGTAAGGAAATAAAAGAATATAAGAATCTTATATGGGTGTGAGGGGTGTATTGAAAAATCCGTCCCGAGGGTCACTGTCCGGCATCACGAGGCTTGCCGAGTGATGCCGAACAGTGATCCTGAGGGACGGATTTTTCTATCCACCCCTCACACCCATATTGGATTCTTCTTCTTGCATACCTTCCATTTCTATTGCGAATTTTTAATGCTGCTGTCACTTCGGTTACCGACGTCTGCCATTTTCTGATGACACAACAGGAATGTTTAGTGACGTCACGCATGACGCCGCCGCGCATGAGGTTGTAATCAACCAGTGCATTTATCAAACACGCGATTATATTCGATTTGGGGTCGGAACACCAGGGTCAGAACATAAATTTCTATCCCAGGGTAAAATCACGGATTTCCTTGTCTGGTGTGCAAGAAAAAAAAATATTCCCCCTCTACCCATACCTGCTGCAAGGACAGCAGGACTTGCCTAACTGTAAGCCAATATCAGCTGGATATCACAGGGATGTAAGATACATATAGGATCTTTGCTTCAAACAACCTCCAAGTAGGATGTTGTGGATAAACTTACCGACAAGACTTCTTGGTTTGATATTCTTATCAAGGAAAGGTGGTATCTCCTGAGCATGGGCATGCCTTAACAATGATAGGCTTTCTAATCTAATACTGTATTCTATGGATAGAGATGACGTGTTCTGCATCTGAAGAATAACAGGAAAATTTTCACTTGTTTCTGGCGAAAGAATGTGCACTGTACTTGTTAACTGCTTTAATGTATAAGCCTGCCTTATCATTAGATAAACTCACCAGCTTGATATGACGTAAGTAGTGCTGACCAGGGGCAAGTTGTTCAAAGCATTGTTAGCTTAACAAGCTCTTTAGTGGTCAAATTGTTAAATGTTCTAGTAAGTACAATATCTAATATAGTTCTATTTTTGCTAAAAAAATGAGAGCAGCTTTTGCACTTGCAAAAGCTGCTCACATTTTTTCAGCAAAAATATTAGCATATTTGCCATACTAAATGATCACTGTTTCAACGATATGTTAACTAACAACGTTAATAATTTCATACCTGTGATGATTTTTTTTAAATGTATGAGGGGAATTTGCAACTGTGATGAGGGAGATGTAAAGAATATAAAGGAAAATTCTCAGTTCAAATGAGGGAGAGTCCAAAATTTTACTAAAATTTAGCATAAATTAAGCAGAAATTAGCATCAAAACAAGAGAGTCTCCCTCCTGATAAAGGAGTTATCTGACATGTATGTAGTTTTGAACAACTGGCCCCTTGAGTCCTTAAACACAAAATGAAGAAAACTTGTTTTTATCTGTAAGCCATGTCATGAGAAAATCGTTTTTTCATTTGTGAACATCAAACGTGCAGATCAGCCTATGCCTTTGAGCAGTCTGATTAGCTTCTCAGCGTTCACTGCTAGGATGATATCATACCTCCAGTTATTATATCTGAAATTTCAAGAATATTGCTACAATATGCCTAGTTTCTTTATTTGAAAATTGTTGGACTGTTGCGCCTCGTGGCAATAGTTTTGATGAAATAACTGGATACTACTAGTTATTTTGATTCTTGACAGGGAACATGGGATCACATTAGCCGCCTGAAAGCGATATTTACCCTCGCCTAAAAGGGAGGGCAAATATCACTTTCAGGTGGCTAATGTGATCCCATGTTGTGGCAAAAAGGGGAGGGCAAAAATCGCTTTCAGGCAGGTAATGTGATCCCATGTTGGGGCAAAAAGGGGAGGGCAAAAATTGCTTTCAGACAGGTAATGTGATCTCATGTTCCCCATCAAAAATAAAAAAAAAAAAATTTGTTATACTGCAAAGCCTTTTCACGACATTTTGTACATTGTTGCAATGTTTTCCAAAGAATTCTTTTGTAGTGGATGCCATTAGAAGTGCATGTTTACATGTGACGTCATCAAACGTGCCATTCTGCACCACTATGTGGATCATGGTGCTCAGTGGAAAAATGTTTATGTCATGTTAGAATGAGAGTTTTATATGGGATAACAATGAGTTAACGTACCGAATGAATGAAAAACAATCAAAGATTTTTTATTTATTTGTTTACTGGCTAGAAATTGTGATGCATGAATATAGGAATTTTACTGTAAAGAACCTAACGAATGAAAATCAAAGATTTTTTTATTTATTTGTATACTGGTTAGAATTTATTGTGATGCATGAAATACAGTAAAATTTCTATATTATGGCCACCTTTGGGACTGTTCAAAAGTGGTCTTAAAGACCACTTTTGAACAGTTCCAAAGGTGGTCTCTGGCCAGTAGACACTGTATGCCGAAAACACAAAGAAAGAATAAATGAAACCTACTAAATAAGCTTTTCAAAGCAGATTTGCCTTTATTTTAGGTGGTCTTAATAGCGGAATTTCACTGTATTTTGGTTATATTTCGTATCAGATGCAGTAAATCCAAGATGGCGGACATCTCAATTCAGCAAAGGCAAGCGCGAGGAGTATATAATTCTCCTCACGGGGTATATGAAAAATAATTGCCCTTGCGCTGTCCAATCAAAAGCCTGGAAATTTCTTTGCAGTATAACAGTGAACCATATCTGTTCAAGAATGTGCACATGTTTACTAACCTTAAATGTTTTCTCCACATACTCTCCAGATAACACAGAACCCATATCAAACATCCCATTCTCTACTGCTGTCAAGCTCACTAGGGGACTGACCCCTTTCCCGACAAGGGTCAGATGGAGGGAAGCAGTAGTTGTATTGATGTTCACGACTTCCTGGAAGACCCTACCAGCAGTAGGGGTGAATGAAACTAGCATAGTGTGAGTGGCATCTGGTGGCAGCATACGGAATGCATTCAGAACAAGGAAAGGTCCAGTAGTGTCTAAGGCAGAGGAAGATAGCTGAAATAACAAGAATCAGAAGTAAGTACAGTCGAACTTCAATGGCTCGAACACCTTTGGGACCTGGAAAATCTGTTCGAGACAGGGGTAGTTCGAGCCAATGAAGTTACTGTCAAGAGGCATAACGATATACTTTTAAACATCTTTTTCGGTGTTCTATAATGAAAATGTATGCTGTGTGTACTCATTAGAATCGCCTCATCGAGGCGATTCTAATGAGTACACACAGCATACATTTGCCAGATAAAATACTAAAATCTCCTTAATTATCCCCCACTATTTCTTATGTAGAGGATTTCGCAAGGGGCTCAAGAATGGATTTGATACATCCATGGTAAACGAGCCATCGGTGTTCGAGCCATCGAAGTTCTATTGTAAACTATGAACCTTCATCCTAGCTCATAAGGATACCATAATGATCCTAAGTATTGGGAATGATAGGCCTAAAGAAACAGTGTAGACTCAGATCAGACTGCTCCTCAAGGAGCAGTCTGATCAGGGGCTACACTGTTTGCCATTCCACCTGCACCTTTTGGACTCCTTGCTGGATTGTGAAACAAATTTGTTAAAATTTGGAGAATTACAGCAAGTACTCCAGGTGTCAGAACTTCTAGAACTTTTAAGGTAATTCCAGGATAATGCTTCTTATTAATTCATTACCCAATAAGATGCAACAAAGCTTTTTTCTTATTTCAATAGCCAATCATATTCGGTGGGTACTTTTAAGAGGTGGGTACTTGTCAGAATTGCGCAATTCTAGCAAGTACTGACAAAATATATTTGTAATAAGAACTACAGAACTGATTCCCTTAACCCATTGTATGCTAGTGGACTCTTCCATTGCTTTATGTTGGACAAGTCCATTTGTTAGAAAAGGGAGTCAGGCATATTTTTTCGGTTTTATTCTATTTTTGATGGAAAAATCTGTAAGCAAACAGTGCAGGCCCTGATCAGATGCCGCAGAATCTGATCTGGGCCTGCTTTGTTTGTCACACAGGGACCAGTTTCAAGCTTTTAGAGAGGAAAGATATACTATTCTATAATAATATAGACAAGTTTGTCTATACATTATAGAATAGTATATCTTTCCTCTCTAAAAGCTTGAAACTGGTCCCTGTGGTTACAGGGACCAGTTTCAAGCTTTTAGGGAGGAAAGATATACTATTCTATAATAATATAGACAAGCTTGTCTATATATTATAGAATAGTACACTATAATAATAGGGACCAGTTTCAAGCTTTTAGAGAGGAAAGATATACTATTCTATAATAATATAGACAAGTTTGTCTATACATTATAGAATAGTGTATCTTTCCTCTCTAAAAGCTTGAAACTGGTCCCTGTGGTTACAGGGACCAGTTTCAAGCTTTTAGGGAAGAAAGGTATACTATTCTATAATAATATAGACAAGCTTGTCTATATATTATAGAATAGTATACTATAATAATATAGACAAGCTTGTTTATATATTATAGAATAGTATATCTTTCCTCTCTAAAAGCTTGAAACTGGTCCCTGTGGTTTGTCAAGGTACCCCTCTAGGGGTTTCCCACATACAATGGATTAATTATCCCATTTACTCCTCCTTATCTAGAGTTATGCTTGTAATGTGGCTATTTTCTATACAAACCTCTAATGTCTTTTTTGATATATTCTGTATTGTAATGGACTTGATGATATTTTGGCCAATCGACACCTCTCCAAAATCAGTGGTAGTTTTCCCGCTGTCCGATATCACAACTATTGGTGGCTTCACAGTGGGACAATGGACCTCCAGGTAGAGGGTGTTGTGTATGCTGAAAAAAAAAAAAACAATGTTCATAAGAGACTGCTAGGAGTTCTGTGAACTTCGGGTTGCTTTTGTTTGTTTGTTTGAATTGAGGTTTAACGTCCCCGTCAACACTGTATAGGTCATTTTGGAGACGTTGCTTCCAATTTTGTGGGACGTTTACCTGACATTGAGATGAAATAATATCTCAAGCCCTATCACTCAATGAAACTGATAGGGTTTTTAAGTATGGACTGTCCGACTCGCACCTGGGCGATGAGTTTCAGCTCTGCCTGGAAGTATCATGCAGCCCATTTTTTCCTTAAAGCCCCGATGGGCGGGGATCAGAACTTTGGGTTTGCTTTGATCTTATCTGCCTAGTAATCACTATTCAGGTCAAGTCAAGCCAGTCAGTTCACTTTTTCAGAAGGGGGACATAATGCAAAGCTCTAAAAAATAATTTTTTAATGTCCTGACTTGGTTGGCTGGTCGGTCCAATCAACATTATAAAGGTCTGTTCACCTAAACATGTAAACCATAGCATCAACCCAGATGTACAAGTCCATTTCTCAAGGACTACAATAACAGCTATAAACGTAGCCTTCTACAGAATTCTTGTTTTTTAACCTAACTTAAAAATCCTAAAACTTCAGACACATTTAGGTCTTGCTGTAATTCTCCTAAAATTTTGACAAATTTGTTTCTCCATCCAGCAAGGAGTCCAAAAAGTGCAGACGGAATGGCAAACAGTGTAGACCCTGATCAGACTGCTCCTTAAGGAGCAGTCTGATCTGGGTCTGCACTGTTTGCTCAGGCCTATCTGTCTCAATACTTAGCATCATTTCGGTATTCTTTGTTTTTCAGCATTTCACTATTTTCATGTTTTAGAGTAATTAGATGTGCTGTTGTAATAAACAGGGGACATAACTCACCTGTAAGGCAATTCTCCAGGATTGGTACATGCCCCTGATGCCACATAGCATGGTACCACAAAAGAGTTAAATTTGCCTTTAAACTGTCTCAGTAAAGATCCAACTGCAGATGCATAGGCTGATGAGCTGAAAAATATTTAGATTTGCATTTAAACACCAAAACCTCTTTATAACACTGTTCATTACACATGATTTTAGCTATAACATGTTTTAATGGTGGATCCCAAAAATGTATAAATGACATTAAATGGTCATTTTTCTGTATAGTCAATAAATGTTGTTTGGATGTACCAGTTGTTTAACACGGTTTCTGCTCTGGACCCCAACAACAGTGTTATATAGAGGGTGTTATAAAGAGGTTGTGGTGTATATTGTCAGTAACTGCACCTTAAGGGTAATGGATACACCTTCAGAGAAGGCAACTCCTACAAAAGTATTTCTGTCTCCCAAGTCAATAGCGGTCAACTCTTAAAGGAAAGAATTTGCTCCTAAGGAGCAAATTCTTTCCTTTAAGAGTAGACCCTTTTTTCAGTAGGACTGAGCCTACAGAAAAGCAAACAGAAAGTCTTGAAAGTTGTCTCCCTTTGAAAAATGGCGGAAAAATGTGCTAGGTGTTCCCAACAGGTCTTTTACAATCATTTAGCCTTCCTTATAGGAGTCTACTCATAAAGGAAGCATACAAACCCCTTCTTTATTAGAGGATCCTTTTTATCTGTGGACTTACTTTTCAGGAAAGCATACAACATCCCTTTGAAAAACTTATCATAAAGTGATGAACAACCTGTCCACATGGGAAGTTGGAGTTTATTGACATGCAAACCCATGTATGTCATTTTGTGTCAAATGGAGAATGGAGAAAAGAGATAGTTTAGATGAAAAAGAAACCTTGGGAAGAAAAAGAAATTGAAGGAAAGCAAAGAAACAAGAAATAAATACATTCACCTCTCCCCTTATGTGTTCCAAGGATAACTGTTACAGGTCTTGTCCCACTGTAGGTCAATATCAGTTGAATGCCCCAATGACATAAAATCACCCAACCCATCCACCTGGGTCCAGTTGTTCAAAACAAATGACTTCGTTAGTTAACGTATCGTTAAAACTTTGATCATTTAATTTGGCAAATATGCTAATACATGTATTTTGCTGAAAAAATGTGAGCAGCTGCTCGCATTTTTACACCAAAAATACCAAAATTTTAGATATTGTACTAGCTAGAACAGTTAAGAAAATGACCACTAACGAGCTTGTTAAACTAACGATGCTTTGAACAATTGGCCCCTGATCAATCTTGTTGAATTTTAACCCTTCACACATTAAATCTGTTTGAAGATCCATCTCCAGGAAAGAATGTTGCCAACTGCAGCAAGTATGGAACATGTAACCTCCTGATTACTAGTCAGACGTGCATCCGACTGAGCTACCAAGGCCAGCCAACAGTGTTAAATTCGACAAGACTGATCATGTGGGCAGAGTCTAACACAAGATCATCTTCACTGCATTGCATTCACACTCTTCATACCTGTGAAAACATTTATACTCACTCAGTAGTTATATCCTCTTCTTTAGGTGGCACCACAGGTGTGGGGCCCGTCACTGTAACTGTACTACCCCCTGGGGTCTGTTTCCCCTTTGCCATCTGGCTCCCTTTCCCTGCACCACCCTTCTTTGCTGCTGCCTTCTGTAAAAACATATCAGTAAACATACCGTATTCGCCCTAATTACCGCACCGTGCGCTTAGTTTTTTTCAAAATCGTGTCATAAAATCATGGTGAAAAATCTACCTAATAAGCGCACCCTTGATACGAAAACAACAGCTTCCAAGATGATGCATACTGATATTTAATGGGACGGAAAACGATACTTAAGCATTGCCTTCACTGTTGGAAGAAATAATGGTAAGTTTTATAGATTTACTATGAGAGCTTCAAGGGGAGATTACTGTAAAGTGTGCGCTTATGCATTTCCTTTTCAAAAATAGCTTTGGTGTGCGCTTATAGGAGCATGTGCGGTTATTAGGTCGAATACGGTATATATTAAAATATGAGGTTTATGTGACATCTACCCCTGGTAAAGCCAACTTTATAGACTGCAAATGAGTTTAATCAGTGTATTCTTTTGTCCAACAAAAAACAACTTCAATCAATCTGTACAGCAAAAATACCAAAGTAATAGATACAGAACTTGCAAGACCACACTAACTAGTTGCTTTGACCGTCACCTGGTTTAACCCTTGACCTGCTGAATATTTAAATATGCCACACCCACTACCAATTATCAACCAATCAGATTACTTGATGCAAATTATTGCAACAAATTCACAATCTGAACGACAAACAATGTAGATCCTGATCAGATGGCTTCTTCAGAAGCCATCTGATCTGGATCTACATTGTTTGAAAGATAAGACATGTCCGGGCTCAGCAGGACAAGGGTTAAGCCTGTTTTTAACTTCTCATTTTCTTTTCTGGTTCTACTCTTGGAAATCTGTTTAATACATCAACAAGCTTAAACAGAACATGTTTGCATAGGCATGGTACTGCAATAAGGTATCAGTAGATAACTTTTTGTATAGGGTGGAAACCTTAGCCATGTTAGTGAATTTACGGTAAATTTTACCAGTTCTGACTAATCCAATGCATCACAATACCTACAATAAGACATGTGCAATCAGTGATGGCTCAGAACTGAATTTACCGATCATCGCACACGAGTACTGGTAAACCGCATAGAGGATCTAAGCCTGCCCAGGCAAAGCGGTGCGAGTGGAACATCCATGCTTATAAACCCTATTGGTTTCATTGGGCGGCAGGGCTTGAGATGTCATTTCATCTCAATGTCGGGTAAAAGTCCCACAAAATTGGAAGCAACGTCTCCAAAATGACCTACACAGTGTTGACGGGGATGTTAAACCTCAAATCAAACAAACAAACAAATCAAATCTGACTGTGCATCTGCCCAGTTTGATTAGATTCTTTGCTGCTTGCATGAGTCTTCTACAGTCTCTAGACTATTCACAAAGAAGCAAACAAAGACTTTGACAAGACTAACTAGTTGCACAGTCCGATCTGAGTTTTTGCAGACTGCCCAGGTTTTACTGTGTGCTGACTGAAATATGAGTTGGCGCATGATAAAACCTACAATAAGACCCGTGTGACCAGCAGAGACTCAAATCAACCTGCACACCCATTCACTATGACAAGACCTTTTGCCTATGTCTCTTTGCACAAATATTGGCTTATAGTAGGTACTGGGATCAGCAAAGACTCTGATCAGACTGCGCAAATGTGCAGGCTGATCCGAGTCTCCGCTGGTCGCTCAAGCCTTCTTGTAGATTTTGTCATGGGCTGGCTCATATCATTGTCATCAATCCTCAATTAACTAGCATTGAAAATAAATATCATTAAATACAAGTAAAAAATTGCTCCATGTTGGAGCAAAGGAGGAAGCGCTGCGGAAAACAACTTTTTTATACCCGCTTTTTCGAAGAAAAATCGGGTATATTGTTTTCGTGTCAGAGTCGAGTGTCTATCAGTCCGGGGGTCTGTATGTATGTATGTTTGTATGTAAGTATGTGTGTATATACGTCCGTCGAGTTTCTATGGAATGGATCTCCTCTGAAACCGGTTAAGATACATTTTTCAAACTTTGCCTGTGGATAATACATGGAATGTAGATGACACTGGACTACTTTTGGTGTGACCTTGACCTCAACATGGCCCCAAGGTCAAAGGTCAAAAAGTATTATTTTGCCATATCTTCTAAACTATTGGAGTTACACTTCTGGAACTTTGTTTATTGGATGACCCTTGGAATATAGAATAAATTGGGCTCCTTCTGGTGTGACCTTGACCTCAACATGACCCTAAGGTTAACGGTAAAAAAGTATGACTTTGTCATATCTTCTAAACTATCGGAGTTACACTTCTGAAGCTTTGGTTATTGGACGGCCCTTGGAATATAGAATATATTGGGCCACGTTTGGTGTGACCTCGTTCTCAACATGACCCCAAGGTCAAAGGTCAAAAGTATGATTTTGCCATATCTTCTAAACTATTGGAGTTACACTTCTGAAACTTTGTTTATGGGATGGCCCTTTGAATATAGAATAAATTGGGATACTTTTGGTGTGACCTCGACCTCAACATGACCCCAAGGTCAAAAGTAAAAAAGTATGACTTTAACATATCTTCTAAACTATTGGTGTTACACTTCTGAAACTTGGATATTGGATGGCCGTTGGAATATAGGATAAATTGGGATAATTTTGGTGGACCTCAACATGATCCCAAGGTCAAAGGTAAAAACGTATGACTTTGCAATATCTTCTAAACTATAAGAGTTACACTCCTGAAACTTTGCTTATCAGTTAGAATGTTCTTTGCAACTTTTTTAACTTATAGTTTTGGCTAGCTAATGCATAGTCATTAGTGTTATTCATAAAAAAGCGGGTATTTGCGATGGTATACCATCGACTGCGCGATCTAGTTTACCTTTAATTTCATTAAAGATTTCATAATTGTGCATGTCTTTAAAGGGTTGGACCTAATACATGAGAATGAGCCTTTTCTTACCGATTCATTATAGGAACGGTTTGTACGGCCATTCCCAATTGCGGGCAGTACAAATCATAAACAGAGAAGGTGGAAAAGAGTATGAAACATCGCGAGCAGGTCATACAGAGCATTTCGCCGCAAATAAGCAACAGAATACTTTAGGAATTTTGAATGACTTCAGAATTATAGCTTTGAGATCTATCTATCACCAGTCAATGACACATTACATGATTGTTCGTTATTATCCCCTCGCAACAAAGTTGCGATCGATACCATACGTCCGTGTGGGGGTGTTTGTGTGGGTGTCCGTGTGTCCGGAAACTTGTGAACAGGATTAAAGACAATACCATCATCGGAGAAGCATCATACCTTCCATAAATCTTCCCCATGGAGAGAGAATAAATCTTATTGATTTTCAAGGTCAAGGGTCAAATGCCAAGCTAACAATGGACTTGACATTGAAAACATTGTGAACAGGATAAAAGACGAAGCTATCATCATTGAAGTATCAAACATTCCACAAATGTTTCC
Organism: Lucinisca nassula; assembly: GCA_963580285.1. Classification (NCBI taxonomy): domain Eukaryota; kingdom Metazoa; phylum Mollusca; class Bivalvia; order Lucinida; family Lucinidae; genus Lucinisca; species Lucinisca nassula. Next base: position 77,289,071 of record OY757023.1, read on the forward strand.
CGTGGAGCGATGATGAACTCTATAGATTTTCGAATTCAAGGGTCAAATGTCAATGTCACGATGCACCGTGTGAAAAACACTGAAGTGTCCGATGCACTCTGAGGTGAGTGACTCTGTATTTGCCTTCTGGGATGACCCTAGGAAATGCTGATTCTTCTCAATCGGTAAAGTCTCATACCAGAATCAGCATTCGGAATTATTACTGAGGATTCGTCAAATGCCATTCAAAGATCAGGGTCTGTGAAGTTAGTCCCTGGCTCTCACGAAAGAGGCAAAATTAGCTTCAGTATTATCAGCACCTTCAACTGTGGAAATGATCGAATCGGAAAGAGCATTCCACTCTCTAATGGTCCGACGGAAAAAAAGATTCTTTGTACAAACGGGACAATTGGGATCATCATGCCTCATGACAAATCAAGGGACTTTACCTGTACTGGCATTTTTCCAGCTCCGAAAATCCCGAAAAAATTAAAACAACCTCAAAATGACCAAAGTTGTTTTTATTTGATTTTTCCAAATTTAACATTGGATGAAAGAAAAATAATTGTTCTACTTAAATTTTCAGTCCCATTTTTCATCGTATAATGAATGTTTTAAATACTGTAGTTTAAAATCAGTATACAGGCACAAGTCGCAAGGGCAACGTCAACTCAACGTCGGTGCAATGTCACGACGTTGCACCGACGTAGATGTGACGTTGCAATAAAGTCATGACGTTGCACCCACGTTGATGTGACGTCACAATTATGTCATGTGTCTGATGGGAAGTAACCAACAATGTCGGAAATCACTGTTAATTCCACCCCTCCCAGACCCACACAAACACACTTTTTGGGTCGATTGTTTGCCAATCGACCAAAATTCCTAAGCACACAACTTTCAACGTTGCGCTCACGTGACTATCACTCTTTACCAAAGAACACCTATTCAAATACATTGAAAATTTTACCGTCAAAAAAAAAAATAAATAAATAAATGAAAATTTTCAGATAGAAGAAAATCTGATATCATATTTCTGTTCAAAATATAGATTGTGATTACTCGTTAGAACCGCCTCAGAAATAATGGGTATCACCGTTAACTACAGTTTCACTGTATAAAAGTGGGGTTTAAGGGGTCAAAATTATATAGGCGTGTTTTAAAGCATATCAAGGTAGGGATCATTTACAAAAAAAAAAAAAAAAAACGCCCCCGGCCATCGGGGCTTGAAGAAATAGATGGGCGGCATGATACTTCAGCGCAAAGCTGAAACCGACCCGCACACGAGTACTGGTAAACCGCTAAGCGGATATAAGCCTTCCCAGGCAAAGCGGTGCGAGTCGGCCCGTCCATGCTTATAAACCCTATTGGTTTCATTAGGCGGCAGGGCTTGCGTTGTCTTTTCATCTCAATGTCGGGCGGCCCCCATCCATCGGGGCTTGAAGAAATAGATGGGCTGCATGATGCTACCACGCAGAGCTGAAATCCGACCCCACACGAGGACTGGTAAACCGCTTAGAGGAACTAAGCATGCCCGTGTAAAGCAGTGCAAGTCGGACAGTCCATGCTTATAAACCCTATTGGTTTCATCGGTCAACATGGCTTGAGATGTTATTTCATCTCAGTGCCGGGTACAAATCCCACAAAATTAGAAGCAACGTCTCCAAAATGACCTTTACAGTGTTGACGGGGACGTTAAACCTCAAATCCAAAAAAAAAAAAAAAGCCGCATTATTTACATCTGTTGAATTATCTGTAGAATCTGGACTGCAGTCTTGTGTTGGGTTGTGCAAACAGTTTAGACCATATCAGAACGCGGTGTCTGTTCAGGGTCTACACTGTTTGCTTAGGGTAAAGGGTTAAACGAAACAGTTCAAGTTCCCCTTCAGGGCCATTTTTTTCAATCTACACTAAGATATACTCGACCTATCAGTGCTGTCAGTGCTTTGATTTATTTACCCTTCAACCCTTCCACCCCTGAGTTATCGGCGTGGGCTCTACCATCACTGACTTTGGGCACGTCCATTTTACTTTATATAGTATCTAGCTTAAAAGAGTCATCAGGATAACAAGTTATATATCCCTATAAGGTGGCTTATTATGCGCCATCTCATCAGGATCTACATGTTTGCATTAGTATCTGTGCCGGGCTTCAGGGTTGAAAGGGTTAACCTTTGCTGTAGTAACAGGCTTAAAAATATTGCTCAGTAAACAATAATTGGAATCGAAAGGGATACGTTTAAACCGTAGATTTTACCATTCTGTGCAGAAGCACTGTCATCTATTTTAAACACACATAGACTTCTGTCATCCATTTCAAACAATGAATTTTAATTTTGGGATAATTCAACAATGAAATATCAGGAGTATATTCAGGACTGTACTGACTGAAAATAAAATAATAATCAAAACCGAATACCCTTTCGATGACTAAAATAAAAAACATAGTTCGTTATTAAAAATCCAGAATGTATCAAAAATAGAATTCGAATGGCAAAAAATCAGATTTCAAATGTATAATTGAATGTAGTAGCAAATTAAAATTGTTAAAAATGTGTTTTAATTTTATCAATAACGCGAACTTCTGTTACTGACAATTCGCTTACATCATTGAAAAGTCAAGTTTCATGATTACATACTCCGTGTCTCAAACTCATTACAAATGGCGCTGCGTTGGTACGCAGCGCAATCATGAGTTTCAGAAATGTGGGTAAAAGTGACTTAAATGATTAAAATGAACTAAAGAAATGATTAACATGTTGTAGTCAAGGTTAACCCTTATCTTGCTGTTCACGACAACCCCTATCTTTGCAAACAGTGTAGATCCAGATCAGATGGCTTCTGAAGAAGCCATCTGATCAGGATCTACACTGTTTGGCATTCAATTTATGAATTTGTAGCAATAAATTACGTCAAGTAATTTGATTGGTTGATAGACAGAAATGGGTGTGGCTTAAATGAATATTCAGCAAGAGAAGGGTTAATCTGGTGGCTAAAATGAAAATGTTTGTATACCGTAATGATCCTAATTCTTGGGACAGATAGGCCTGAGTAAACAGTGCAGACTCAGATCAGACTGCTCCTGATCAGGGTCTACACTGTTTGCCATTCCAACTGCACCTTTTGGACTCCTTGCTGGATCGTGAAACAATTTTGTTAAAATTTTAAGAGAATTACAGCAAGTCTTCAAGGTGTATGAATTTTTAGGATTTTTACAGTAGCATATGTGATAAATTGCTCTAAATTCAGCGAAACTTCAATGACTCAAACACTGATGGTCATGTGACCAAACTCAATTTAATAAAGTTTCATCCCCTTGTTCTTAAAAGCTTTCATATGCAATTTGGTTATAAAAGGCCCAGTGGTTTCTGAGGAAAACAAGTTTTAACTTTCCTTTCTGAATGAGCTTGGGTAAAGGTCAAAGAATGACCTTGACCTTGAATACTCCTGTAGTTTCATCCACTCATTTAGCTTACTGCATCTACCAATTTTCAGATCACAGGCTGCAAAGGTTTCCAAAAACTACTCAGTTTTGACTTTTACAAAAGTCTATGTGACCAAATTTTAACTTGGCATAAAATAGGACAGGGTCATTGGAGGGTCATCATTTGAACAAAATATGATAGGCCTGAGTTCCTAATGTTACATACCAAGTTTCATGACAATCGGCCCACTGGTTCTGGAGAAGAACATTTTTGAAGAGTTTTTACCTTATATGGGCATGGCAGACATCTTGGTCAATGTGACCTGGACCCCGCAAATAAACTTTCGTTCCCCCATCCTATGGATGCTCCATATGAAATTTGATCTCAATCGGCCCAGTGCTTTCAGAGGAGAAGATGTTTGAAAATGGTGACAGACGACAGACAGATGACAGACAACAGACCCTTGCCAATCTATTAGCTCACCTATGAGCCATCGACGCAGGTGAACTAAAAATGGGTCAAGATCACCAAAATCTAATCAATCTTTGGTAGGTTGCAATAATGTATCATACCAGGTTTCACCAAATTTCATTAATTTGTTCATGAGAGGATGCAGACAGGCAAAAATTAACAGTTTTGGGGCCGGTGCCTTTGAAAATATGGTCAAGGTCACCAAAATCTAAACAAATCTTTGGTAGATAATAGTGACACTGTGTACCAAGTTTAACAAAATCCATTGCTGTTTTGTTAATGAGATATGGTGCAGACTAGCCATTTTTTGGCCAAGAAATGACATTTTTGGGGGCCTGTGCCCTTGAAAATAAGGTCAAGGCCATCATAACCTAAGGGCTGTTTTCCCACATCCTACTGATGTAACCATGCAAGTCTGATTTGAATTCATCCACAGATTCAGGATATAAACAAGTGACACCTATGCCAACACAAACGGGATCCCCCCAAAAAACAATAATATGTCCTATTCCCCTTGGTGATGGGACATAAATATTCATGATCCCTCTCCATAAAAGAATGTTGCAGACCCAATGGGAATCAACTTGCTACCTCAAAAACACCAGCCTGTCTTTACATCACATCACGTGAACAAGTCTGTGAAATGAACATCCCCTAAACCCCACTTTAAGGTATATAGAGAAAACTGGGGTTTAAGGGGGTATGACAAATTTTTCTTATTTCTGCTCCAAGGCATAAGTTGTGGGTACTCGTTAGAACCACCTCAAAGAGCACCCATAGCCTATGTTTGCAGTATAAAAAAGAAAAATATCACGGATTTTCATCAGAAAAGTAGTCATTTTGGAGGTGTGAAAAATGAACTATGTCGCACGATGTGTTATCGTAATGATAAAACGGGTGCCAACGGTCGTCTACAGTTTCTTTTAGAAAACCAAAGTTCTAAGTCAAACAAGAGCAATCAAATTGCAAGATGGAGTTATAAAACTTGTAGGGAATGTAGCTCTTGTGATGGTGAGTATGTGTATGAAGTTTCATGAAGGTAGGCCAAATACTTTTGGAAATATGGTCAAGGTTAAGGTTTTCGGTTAAATTTTCGAAAAATAGGTCAAAGTTCAAAGGTCAAGGTCACAGATCAAAAAGTGTGGTATCACTGAAAAGGTCTTGTCCCAAGGAACATTCATGTGAATTTTGAAGGCTCTGTTGTGAATAGTATTAAAATGAGAGCAAAAAATGTGTTTCAGAAAAAAATTGGAAAAGGGGAGATAATTCAGCCAAAATCAACAATGTTGTTATGGTCCTTGGTCAAAATGTAGCTCTTGTGATGATGAGTGTGTGTATGAAGTTTCATGAGGCTAGGTCTAATACTTTTTAAGTTATAGCCAAGGTTTAGTTTTTTTTGGAACGACGACGCCAGACGACGCCAGACGACAACGCAGACGCCGGAGTGATGACAATAGCTCGAAAGTTTTTTTTCAAAAAACAGACGAGCTAACCAGTGTAGAAAAGAGCTGTGGAGATTAGTAATCAGCCACACATTAGTAAACATGAACCTATTTATAATTGTTTATTATAACATGATTTTGGACATAACATAGTTTGAAGATAGATAGAAAATGTATATTTGTTTTGTTTGCTTGAGTTGCAGTTATAAGTCCCCGTCAACACTATTAAGGTAATTTTGGAGACGTTGCTTTCGATTCTGTGGGACTTTTACCCAACATTGAGATGAAATGACATCTCAAGCCCTATCGCTCACAAAAACCGCTAGGGTTTAAGGAGCAGTTCGACTCTCATCACTTTTCCTGGGCAGGCTTAGACCCGAGCTGTTTACCAGTACTCAAGTTCGGTCAGTTTCAGCTCTGCGCGGAAGCACCCTGCAGCCCAATCTATTTCTCTAGGCCCCGATGGGCAGGGGCGCAGAAAATGTATATGTGATATAGAAAAATTACTATAAATGGCATTTTTCAATATGATCTTTAAAATTTTCATAACGAAAACATGCCTATACAAATACATTATAAACTTTACCGCCGAAAAACAGAAAATTTTAGGTTGAAAAATTGTGATATTTTCTTATTACTGCTCAAAATAGAGGTTGTGGGTACTCGTTAGAACTGCCTCATTGAGGCAGTTCTGATGAGTACCCAGAATCTATATGTTAGAGTAGAAATAAAAAAATAAGGTATACCCCTGTAAACCCCAGTTTTACTATATAAAAGTGGGGTTCAAAGGGGATCAAAATTATAAAGGTGTGTTTTCGTGATGGTTTGAATATAACACAATTCTTGAACTAACAAAGTTTCAGCTTGTGACCCCCAACTACAGTACTATAAAGAGGTTAGGGTGTATTAAGCTGTAAAATACATGTTTTGAAACCTGAAGCAATTAATGTAATTGTCCTACAATTATGCCAATTTTATGGTCACAAATTTTCAAAAACACCTCCCCAAAGGACAATTTTCCAATTGAATACAGTTGGCCCACTTCAAGTGCACTTATTTACTAGGTTTGATCTCAAAATTTTATATTTGCACAAAATAAAAAATCACTTGTCAATGCCATAATATCAACTGTCAGCCAATGAAAAGCAACATTACATGATGATGCTGGTTTTCACACAATACACTGCAAGATACAGCAAAAGTCTACAATAAAGACCATCCAATATTAACCCTTATCCTGCTGTTCATGACAAACCCTATCTTTGCAAACAGTGCAGATCCAGATCAGATGGCTTCTGAAGAAGCCATCTGATCAGGATCTTCACTGTTTGACATTCAGTTTATTAATCTGTAGAGATAAATTACATTAAGTTATCTGATTGGTTCAAAATGAGAAATGTGTGTGGCTAAATTGAATATTCAGCAGGATAACGGTTAAGACAACTCCAGTATCATGAACCGTATTTGCCAGCCCGGAAATAGGCTTTCTTTATTTTTCTATATTTGTTAATACGACCACCCCACTAATAAGTTTCATGCTTAACTGAGAGCAATAGACTGATGTGCAACTGATCATCAGCAAAGAAGATGCACATTTTAACAGTGTCAAGCATGTAGATATGCCTGTACTTTGAACAACGTTTATACTGAGCAAAGCATCGGTGAAAATATTCAGTATTCAGAGCAGACCCCTTTTTCAGTGGGTCCGGGCTTATAGAAAAGCGAACAGGAAGTCCCCCAAAAGTTATCTCCCTTTGAAAAATGGCGAAAAAATCTGCCAGGTGTTCCCATTCCCCTAATAGTCTAAATTATTTTCGTTATTTGTCCTGATCTGGAGCTGTCATGGCGACCATATTGCTTTTGATAGGCTGTTAAAAAATGATGATCAATAATAAACACAAATGTGTGCTTCAGAATATTTTCATGACCCGTCCAAAATGCTCAACTGTTTTCAAACACCTCTTAATCACCAAAGACAACCACTATACATAGCTGTGACATCATACAAAAACAATTTACTGCAAACCATTACTGTTTAAACAAATATCAATACACTGTTTTTTTTTGTTTTTTTCCATAAACCAACAGGCAGTTTGGACAGTAAGAATACACATGGAGCTCTTCATAACATTAGTCTCTATATCTGAAAATTTTCATTTTCAGTGGTTAAATTTTCACAATATTTGAACAGGCATGTTTTCATAATGGATGCATAATTACACAAAAAAGATATCAAAAGGCATAATTATACAGAGAATATCAAAAGGGCTGGGGTTTTTTTTCCGTAATTTCCATAGTTTTGTAGCCATTGGTAGATTATACAGCAAACTGACCAAAAAGGTCATTTTTATGTATAATATCCTGGGTACATCGGTTTGTTCAGAAACAATACAGCTATAGTCTCTCTTATCCATTCTTGTTGTCAAGGTACAGTCAAACCTGTCTTAGTGGCCACCTCTATTAAGCAAGCAACCTGTCTTAAGCAAGCAGGCATTCAATTCCCGAAAAAGGAAAATACATTAAAATTCACCTGTGTTAAGCAAGCACCTGTTTTAAGCAAGCACTTTTTGAATATCCCATAGGTGCTTGCTTAATACAGGCTGGACTGTAATATAATTTTAGCTCAATCCTATCATTAGTGTTATAAAGAGGTCCTAGTGTATAACATGGTATGCCACATCCAATCTGAACTACAGAATTCCTTCACCGTCTATACCTACAATCAAAGAAACAAACAGGCAATACATCAGGAAAATATGTCAGGATTTTAACCATATTTTTATCTCAAAAGAAAAAATAGCAAACAGAAAAAAAGGACAAACAATTTGACCCTTATCCTGCTGAATATATTAATTGAGCCATACCCATTACCAGCTATCAGCCAATCAGATTACTTGATATATTTTTTTCATTCAGTTCACAAACTGCATGACAAAACAGTGTAGATCCTGATCAGAAGGCTTCTTCAGAAGCCATCTGATCTGGATCTACACAGTTTGCAAAGGTCGGAGTTGTCGAGAACAGCAGGATAAGGGTTAAAGGTATCCCACTGAACACGACAACCCCTACTTTGCAAACACTGTAGATACAGATCAGAAGCCATCTGATCTGGACCTACTCTATTTGTCATGCAGTTTGTGAGTTAAACAAATATAGTGTATCAAGTAATTTGATTGGTTGTTAGCCAGCAATGGGTGTGGCTTAATCAATTCATGCAGCAGGATAAGGGTTAAATTAGTTATGTGAAAATGTAGTAGACTCTGATTATATCAGCATGGACATAACAAGACTCTCCAGCATTCACAGAACTAATTTGACATACAGACTTTATTATGTTTATTTGGTGTCTTTGATGGGTGGAGTAAGTTAAAGGTGCATTATTGAGCTATCTGGAAAAAATGCTTCCAAAAATAAAATACATATAGCCGTTATTTTTCTTTAAAACAATACAAAATAATGCATTTTATGCAAAAATGCGAAAACTTTATGATGACAGGTAAATGAGTTTGAGAGGGATTCCCTAACTAGGTTTCGAACACTAGTTAGATCTATTTTTAGTTCGTGACAAAAATAGAATCCCCATATATGACGTTATGCGACGTTCATTTTTGGCCTTGTTTGCTTAGGCCATGCCTGAATCGGAAAAAAAATATGACGCTGAATAGCATGCCATAAGTAACGACACTCAGAGACGATACTGTCGCCATGTATGTGTAAAGTGACAGATTTATTTTTAGAACAGAAAATCCGAACACATGTTCAGAGCAAAGGGTAAACACGAATGGAAACGACCATTTTCACAAAGTTCTGAAGCTGTATTTGGCTCCAAAAGTGTACACATGACAAAGGCGTATGCATTGAAGATAAAAACCAGAACAAAATTTTGAGACCCGGTAGCTCAATAATGCACCTTTAATTGTATCGATTCCTGATCTTTGTTTTACTTATACTTTTTATAGACTAGGCAAAGACTAGAGTAGCACTGGATTGAGTACAACTCAGTTTTTAGTGTGGTCCTGAATCAGTTCAAAGTAAAGGCTATGACTAAAACATATTTTCCTGAGCTATTGTTTGAAACCCTCCAATCCCCATCTATCATAACACAATAACTATATGTTTTACATTTCCTGAATCATCAGACTGTATAAATAGAACAACATAACAATCCATCAGTAGAAGTTCCTTGCAGTTTCCTTTTCAACTCTTTAGTATCTGTGGGCTGGTACAGATACCTATGCAAACAGTGTAGATCCAGATGAGTCCTTTCATTGGGATCAATGCTGTTTGCCGGCCAGTTAATAATTTCAACACATTATGATGTGTGTGTGTGTGTGTGAATTCGGGTTTAACTTCGCTTTCAACAATTTTTCAGTCAAATCACGACGGTGTCTGGTGGCGACAGTGAGCTCAATGCTCACTTTTATAATGCTGCTTCACTGAAGTATCAGACACATTACATGATACCACACCCAGTCACATTATCCTGACACTGGGTCGACCAGTCCTAGCTCAACCCCATAAATCTGAGGGACAAGCGAGGAGCAGCACGATAACAGGCCCATGTCCTAAACTGGCGCCATTCATATCTTCAGCCAGAACTTGCATTTTTTGGATGAAAATGTTTGATATTTCTCTTATTTCTGGTCCAAGTATAGATTGCTGGTGCTCGTTAGAACCGCCTCAATGAGGTGGTTCTAACGAGTACCTACAATCTATGTATTTGAGTGCAAATAAGGAAACTACTGAACACCCCCTTAAACCCCACTTTTCTCTGTATAAAGTTTATCATTTCACAGACTTGTTGACCTAATGGAAAAGCTCTGTTTACAAAAATGGATGTGTCCAAAATGGTCAAAGATGGATAAGTTGACTTCAAAACTCAGGGCTGAATAGGTTAAAGCTGTGAAAATGTCTGTAATGTAAAAGTCTCTATGGTCAATGGATACACTTGGGGCCAGTTGTTCAAAACTAACAATATCCTTAGTTAACGAATTTTTAAAACTCTGATCATTTAATATGGCAAATATACCAATATTTTTGCAGAAAACATGTGAGTACTTTTGCATATGCAAAAGCTAGTCACATTTTTCAGCAAAAATACTAAGATTTTATTGTTCTTGCTAAAATAGTTAACAATTAGACCACTACTGCGCTCATTAAGCTAATGATGCTTTGAACAATGGGCCCTGGATGAATTTTCTGTCATGATTACACGTCACGATTACAAGGCAAACAACTTCTGTTGCTTTCCTGTTAACTGTTAAACAGAGTCACTGCAAAAAAAAAAGGTTCTAGTATTATATAAAAGAATTTGCTCTCCTTGAAGAACAGACCCTTTTTAACCCATTTTGTACCGGAAACTCCAAAAAGGGAACCCTGGCAAACAGTGTAGGCCCAGATCAGATGCTGCAGAATGATCAGGGCCTACACTATTTGCAAAAAAGTCAGTCATTTTCCGAATAAATTTTAAAGACAGCACAACCTGTCACTCCTAAATTTTGAAATTAACTCATCCCAAATATAAGATCCCATTTGGTACAGAAAGGGTTAACATGGGAGACAAACATATTTTTTTAAAGAGTTGCCTCTCCTTAAATTGTTTCCATTCCCCTTAAGGGGAATGGGAACACCTAGCACATTTTCCAACATTTTTTCAAAGGGAGACAACTTTCGCGACTTCCTGTTCACTTTTCTATAGGCTCAGTCCCGCAGAAAAAGGGGTCTACTCTTAAAGGAAAGAATTTGCTCCTTAGGAGCAAATTCTTTCCTTTAAGAGTTGACCCCTATTGACATGGTAGGCAAAAATACTTTTGGAGGAGTTGCCTCTCCTTAAGTTGTTTCCATTCCCCTTAATATTTCCGCCCCCGCCCATCGGGGCTTGAAGAAATAGATGGGCTGCATGATGCTTCCACACAGAGCTGAAACCGACCGCACTTGAGTACTGGTAAACCACTTAAAGAATTTAAGTCTGCCCAGGCAAAACGGTGCAAGTCGGCCCATCCATGCTTATAAACCCTTTGGTTTAATTGGGCGACAGGGCTTGAGATGTCATTTCATCTCAGTGTTAGGTAAAAGTCCCACAAAATTGGAAGCAACGTCTCCAAAATGACCTATACAGTGTTGACGGGGATGTTAAACCTCAAATCAAACAAAATCCCCTTTATATTTTGGACTCAGTTGCTCAAAGCTTAGAACCACCTTAAGAATATATAAAAGCACAGGATATACAGCATACAAATTTCGGAAAAACTAAATACTTATTATGTGCATGCAACAAGCTATTCATTATGACACAGTTTTGGACAAAATGCAGTTTAAAGATGGATCCCAAAAATGTGTAGATTTTGTAGAAAAAAATGATCCATGCGATTATGTATTAAACATTTTGATATAACAGATGTTTAATACATGGCTTTTGCTTTTGACCCCAACAACAGTGTTATAAAGAGGTTCTGTATGTGATTCACTCCAAAAATGATAAAAAATTAACTGATATTATTAATAAATCCAATTTCAGGTTACCTTGGGAAAGGGAAATTAACCAGGTATTAACAAATACACCTGTGGACACAAAAGCGTTCAAACTTGGATGAGCTTCATTTCATTCTGACTTGAAACATCATTCAATCCTATCAGTCAACTGCCAGACAGAAATAAATTCAAAACACATGGTGGTGTACATTTCATTTCTGACTCCTGCACTGTCAATCAAAATACATCTCAAATGTCAATCAGAAAGTTTTTTCCAAATCAATTGCTTGATCTAGTTTTAGATTTCTTTGATGAATGACATTAATTTTGTTTGTCAAACTAACTTGATGCAAAGAGATTTATTTCATAGGAGTTCGAATGGTTTTGTGTTCACAGGTGTATGCTTATATAAAACTTGGTGTAAGTTTTGCACAGAAAAAGGAATAGATATACTATAAACTCATATGTGAAGTATATTAGTTACAACTTTTACATTCAGCTCATTTGCATAACACAGTACCCATGGTAATGAATTATTATTCACCCACTGTATACTAGTGGACTCTTCCATTGCTATATGTTGGACAAGTCCATTTGTCATATAAGGGGTGGTAGGCCAATTTTTTCATTTTTATTCTATTTTTGATGGAAAATTCTGTTAGCAAATAGTGCAGGCCCTGATCAGACGCCGCGTTCTGGACCTGCATTGTTTGGCAAGGTACCCCTTAAGGTGTTTCCGGTTTCCCACATGCAATGGGTTAAGTACTCAAACAGAAAATTATCCAGGCAGAAATGCGTGCTCTCAAATTCTAGTTTCTCGTTAAACCATTAACACATACCCTGCCTGGTCTTTTTGTGCCAATTGTTTGTCAATATACCCAAAGTTCACAACAGTGTATATGCACCTTCACTGCTATATCACTGATCTGAACGGCTAAAATTTGATTTAAGCATGAAATAATAACATTAAAATTAGCAGTCAGTGTTTAATGCATGTTGCAGTCCTCATTCAATGTTAACCCATTGCATGCAGGAAACTCCAAATAGGGTACCTTTTCAAAGAGTGCAGGCCCAGATCAGACGCCGCAGAATGCGGCGTCTGATCAGGACCTGCACTATTTTCTGACCAAATTTTCTGTCAAAATAGAAACAAGAGCTGTCACTATAGGTGACCAATGCCCCCCGTGGGAGCCAATTTCTGAGTTTTTGCAAAATTTTAAGGGGAGATAATTCAGCCAAAAATGACAACAGAGTTATGGCCCTTGGTCAGAATGTAACCCTTGTAATGGTGAATAAGTGTGTGAAGTTTCATGGGGCTAGGTCAAAAACTTTTGAAGTTATGATCAAGGTTGAAGTTTTTGTGACGGACGGACAGACAAACAAACAGACAGACAGGGGAAATACTATATGCCCCCTGAATCAAAGATTCTCGGGGGGGCATAATGAAATAATGGGCCTGCTGCCCCTTATATGACAAGTGGACTTGTCCAACATATAGCAATGGAAGAGTCCACCAGTATACAATGTGTTAATAACATCAGCTTCACATTGGTCTTTAACATCTTAAACATCAACTTTAGGCCACAACAATTTTAAACCCAAGCCAATAGTTCATAGTCAGACAGCCTGCTCCTAAAATACCATAACAGGCTACTGGTGCTCAATGTATACATATTCTTAGACATTGCCCTTAACCCTTGGCTGCTGAATAAACTAATTTTGCCACACCCATTTCTAACAATCAACCAATTAAATTGCTTGGTATAATGCTTATATTCACATTCACAAACTAAATGATAAACATGTAGATCCAGAGCAGATGGCTTCTGAGGAAGTCATCTGATCTGGATCTACACTTTTTACAAAGGTAGGGGTTACTGTATTCAGCTGGACCCCGGTCACAAGAGTTAAAATCCAAATGAGCTGAACTACATCTGAAAATTTCGCAAATGTTTTAAAAAATATTTTTGCTTACAGGCAAACAGAGTAAGCCCAGATCAGACTGCTCCTACAGGAGCAGTCTGATCTGGGTTCACACTGTTTACAAAAAAATACTTTTAAGGTTGCCGGCAGACGGCAAAGCAGACGACAATTGTAGTGATTGGAATTTTATGGGTTAAAATTCAAATGAGCTGAACATGTGAAAGTTTGCAACTGTAATCTCATCTTTTGTGATGTGTGCAGTACACTCAAACACACAGGTGACTCTTACTTTATTGGCTTGTTCAGTCTGTAAACGGTAAATGAACTACTTTATACACATGATAAATATATGTATTACAGCGAAACTTCGAAAAACTCGAACACGGATACCTCATTTACCATGGCTAATATGAACTCGTTCTGGAGTCCCTAGAAAAGCGACCATTCATGAATTCCGATATTATTAGGAGGTTTTCCTGATTTGAACTGTAAAAGGTATGTTGTGTGTACTCATTAGAATCACCTCAATGAGGCGATTCTAATGAGTAAACACAACATACCTTTAGTCCATATAAGATCGTATAGATATTAATGTCCCCGTTATGCTTCATGACCACTATCTATGATTAAACCTCAGTATTTTGAATTACCACTATTTCGAACAAATTTTTGTGGTCCCAAACTTATTCAAGTTATCGAAGTTCCACTGTATATATTTTAGGAAGGAAAATATAATATTAGGCGAGGTACTTTAATTTTTATGGTCCAACTAATTCCTTGAGAAATTCTTTTAACACCAAAACACACGGCTATGTTATATTAATTACCAAAAAAAAGTCCTCAAAAAATATCCGTGCCAGTTCTGAGAAAATTAGGATTAAATCCGCAGAAAAAGCATTAAATAATTAATGGCCAGATAACAGCACCATACACTGTTTTACCGACTGTAAGGCTCCTCACACGCAAACAAATGACGTCATCAAAAACAAAACTTACGTCAGAAATTGATAAAGGCAGTCTTTCTACATTCTATTTTTTTAATACATGCCATTTATATTTTCCTTGTATGCTATTGTATGCTTGTATGGGTTGACACTTTTTACAAAAATAAAATACTTTTAAGGTAACCAGCAGACGGCAAAGCAGACAACAATTGTAGTGATTTGAATTTTAAGGGTTAAAATTCAAATGAGCTGAACATGTAAAAGTTTGCAACTTTAATGTCATCTTTTGTGATGTGTGCAGCACACTCAAACACACGGGTGACTCTTACTTTATTGGCTTGTTCAGTCTGTAAAAGGTAATGAACTACTTTATACATGATATATGTATATATAATTATGAATATGTGTATTACAGTGAAACTTCGAAAACTCGAATAGACACCTCGTTTACCCTGGCTAATTCAAACTTGTTCTGGAGTCCCTAGAAAAGCGACCATTCATGTATTCCAATATTATTGGGAGGCTTTCCTGATTTGCCAACCCCGCCCATCGGGCTTGGAGAAATAGATTGGGCTGGACGATGCTTCCACACAGAGATGATACCGACCGCACATGAGTACTGGTAATCTGCTTAGAACGTCTAAGCCTGCCCAGGAAAATTGCTTCGAGTCAGCCAGTCCATGCTTATAAACCCTTTTGGTTTCATTGGGCGGCAGGGACTGAGATGTCATTTCATCTCAATGTCGGGCAAAAGTCCCACAAAATTTGAAGCAAGTCTCCAAAATGACATAAATAGTGTTGACGGGGATGTTAATTCTCAAATCAAACAAACTTTCCTGATTTGATCTGTAAAAGTTATGTTGTGTGTACTCATTAGAATCGCCTCACTGAGGCCATTCTAATGAGTAAACACAACATACCTTTAGTTCATGTAAGATTGTATAGATATTAATGTCCCGGCTAGGCTTCATGACCACTATCTATGATAAAACCTCAGTATTTCGAACTACCACTACTTTGAACAAATTTTCCTGATTTGATCTGTATAAGATATGAGGCGATTCTAATGAGTAAACACAACATACCTTTAGTCCATATAAGATCGTATAGATATTAATGTCCCTATTTTACTTCATGACCACTAACTATGATCAAACCTCAGTATGTCGTACTACCACTATTTCTAATAAATTTTCGTGGTCCCAAACGTATTCAAGTTATCGAAGAGTCGACTGTATATATTTTAGGATGGAAACTATAATATGAATGCTAAAGTATCATCAGGGCTATTCCATTGTTAAACTTGGTAGTGGGCTGAAAGAAAACAAATCAATGGTAGTGGGCTGAAAGGACATAAAATCAATGAACAGTCATTCAAAACCCCATTTTACATGGAGAAAAGCATGATCGAAGTTTACAAGAGTTCATTTTTGTTCAAAAACATAGATTATGGGTACTCGGAATAACTGCTTTAATAAGGTGGTTCTAACAAGCACGCATAATTTTGTTAACTTCAGAAAAAGAAAAATGTCAAAAACTTTCATCAGATAATTACAATCTTAACAACAGGACAAAAAGCATTATCTTACACTACCAGGATTGCGTTATCCCTACTGATGAACAACCAAAGGGAGGTAGCAAGTAAAAAATATGTTCTATAAAATCTCAAATATTTGTATTTTCACTAAAAATAAAACAAACTTAACACCTCAGACAGCCAAATTTTGTACTAAAGCACAGAAAGGGACATTTTAAGTAAATGAAAATTGAGAAAAGTACCTAGCTAAATATAATGCATAAAGAAAACCCTGACATTTGAATTCTACGAAAAAACCCTTGGCACATGTAGAAAATATCACAACCCAAACCTAAAAACTAAGTTAGATATATTAACAATCTGATCTGCTTCCTATTTTTAGGATCTACTCTTGATGGAAAGAACGAGCTCTCCCTAAGAAAAAATGGGTGGTGGATTGCTTCATTTAAGGGAATTCTCCATCATCTTCAGAAAGAATTCAGATGTTATGAGAATATGTTTTTTTTTCTGCTAGAACTGCCTTTTCTCGGGGCCAGTTTTTTCAAATCTAACAATGTCATTAGTTAAAATATTCATACATGTGATATTTCCCGATTTCGTCGGGATATCCCGATTTCGAACCCCATCTCCCGGTCTCCCGTCCGACGGCCCTAATCTCCCGACACGACAATTTTCCTATAGTAGTTTTCCGCCGACCGACCATTTTAGTGTTCACCACAGTAAAATACCTATGCGGTAAACCATTTATTAATAATTATACTCCCCTGATCACCGATTGCTCAAGTTGCCAACACTATTAAACCATTTACACCCGAGGCGGGCCTTATTTATAAGCCGACAATTAACAATGTGACAAGGTGTGAAAACTAGTCAATCAAGATATACCAGTTATATCTTATTTAAACCCTTTGTAATTGACACGTGTAGACGCTAAATATTATTCCTGCCAAAACAGAGCAAAGCAGACGCTGTTTTTTTTTTCTACGCGTCTGTAAACAGATATTCATTTATTGGACGGGTTTTTAAAAAAAATCCGTCCTTTAAAATAGCGATGTCCGGGCGGGCCTCCTGCAGGCGGACGGGTGGGTGGGTGGCCATCGTCCCAGGTTTACCTTTTGGTTAACCTTAGTGATATTTTTCATCTATTCTGTAGCAGATTGTTTTAATATCAGGACTGATGCATAAGTGGAGGTACCGCTTTCATGTATTATCCATAAATGGCGCAAAAGACTTAAAATTTTGGCGGAAATTGTCATTTTTCAAACTTGTGTTTTTCAGGTTTACCTTTTGGTTAACCTTTTTTCAAATGCCAGTGTAGTGGATAGAGTGCTGGACTGTGAATCCTATTGTTGACTATGAATCTGAAGGGCGTGAGTTCAAACCCCGGCCCGGTTTACCTTTTGGTTAACCTTTTTTTCAAAAACCCGTCCATAATGCCTTTTGGCGTTTTTCTTGTTAATCACAGAACTGGGTTATCACATAGTGACATTTTCTATTTAAACCCGAGAAAAATATTTTGCCGTTTTTAACGGATGAAAGAAATATGCCCCACGTGACATGAATGACAATTCGTGCATGCTTTTTGGCCTCCGACAGGTGAACGCTCTAAGTATTTTTCCCGCCAAAACAGAGCAGTGCAGACGCTGGTATTTTCTAAGTATCTGTATGCAGTTTTTCATTTATTAATAAACATAGAACCAGAGTTTTGCAGGGTGAAATTTTCTATTCAAACCTGTTTCATATGTAGCTTGCGAGAAAAAATATTTTTTGCCGTCTTTTTAATGGATCTTTTATGAAAAAAATATGCCCCCAAGTTAAATCAATAAAAATCATGCATGTTTATTAGTTCCGACTAAGTTCTGAGGCACGTTTTGGGGGAACGTAGCCATGGAAAAAGCATGGGCATTTAAAAATTTAGGCATTACAAAAACTTCTGTACTTCACGTTCTTTAGCTTTGCTTCCCGATCTACAGATGAAGCTATCCAAACTGCAAGACTATTGCAGTAAGTTCCCTAGATTTGGGGCGTTATTTGGTCATAAAAGAACAACAAACATTTTTGAAGTTTACTAATTTATTACGGTATTCACTGGATAAAAACTAAGAAACGGAAATCAAGTAAGGTACATGTGCAAATTTTCAACAATTAACAAACATAAACAACATGCAATATACGTTATAAAATACTTACAGTATGTAACATTTCATATCGGCAATCATGCATGCACCCCCTCCCCCCCCCCCCCCCCCAAATAAAACAACTTGATAAATAAGAGAAGGGGTGTAAGAGTACGAGTAATTTTTTGCTATGTGGGTTTTCTGAACGTTGTTTTTTCTGTCAGGTGCTAGGTGGGTATTTAACACCGATCTATTGGTCGGTGCTTGTTCTTTGATCGTGTCTCTCCATTAAAAGACAAAATGGAAGTTTGTCGTCTGCTGCATGTTCTTCTCCCAAGCGTTTATAACATATTTTTGCATAAAGGCAAACAGTGTGACCCTCATCAGACTGCTCTGCAGTCTGATCTGGGCCCACACTGTTTTCAAAAATGATTTTTAATGCAGATGAGAGACGACAAAGCAGACAACAATTGTCGTGTTGGCATGTTATGGGTGAAAAAGTGCTTCAGAGATAAATTTTAACCAAAAATAACATCACTTTTTACGGCGGAAAAATCTCCCTATTTGGGACGCCAATCTCCCTATCTGAAAATCAAAATCTCCCTATTTGGGTCCAAGAAAATATCACATGTACGAATATTGTTAAAACGTCGACCATTTTTAAATAAGGTAAATAATCTTTTTTGGCAGAAAAAATGTGAGCAGATTTTGCAACTGCAAAAGCTGCTCACATTTTTTCAGCAAAAACAAAAAACAACAAAAAAAAAACACTGTATTAGGTATTTTGCATACCAGAATATTTAAAACTTTTGACCATTAACAAGCTGCAGATGCTCTTGAACAACTGGGTCCGAATACACCTTAGAAAATCCTGCCTTTTACATAGACCAAGATTAAAGTCTTTTAGAGGAAGCCCTTACCTTACCAGCAAAGCAAGAAAACAGTTTTTAAGGGCAGTAAAGCATTTTGTAGAATTGTCCCAGTCAAAAGTGTATAATTCTCTAAGCTTAACCCATTGCATACAGGAAACCCCTAAAGGGGTACCTTGGCAAACAGTGCAGGCCCAGATCAGACACCACAGAATGTGGCGTCTGATCAGGGCCTGCACTATTTGCTTACAGAATTTTCCATCAAAAATAGAATAAAAACGAAAAATAGGCCCTTAAATGACAAATGGACTTGTCTAACATATAGCAATGGAAGAGTCCACCAGTATCAATGGGTTAAAACATGCTATATAAAATGAATCACTAATAAAGAGATATGGCAAATATGATAAAATTGTATGATAAATATAAATAAAAATGTACGACCATGCCCTATCTATTTTACCTTATAATCTCTTCTCACTTTAAATTTTGGCTTTAATATGAAAACATATTGTTGATGAAATACCAGTAAAAAATTGTTACAAATCTGGGACAACTTGGCATTATGACCAGTAAATCGGACAGTGAAACAATAGTGAAAATTAAACCTGAAATAAACAGCTTAGGGGTCACACATATATGTAAATGTACACCAACTGAAATAAAGAAAGGTCACATCCTCATTATCACACCATTCATTACAACACAGTTTTCAATATAACACAAGAAGGTTCCCAAAACTGAATAGATTATATAGAAAAGTGACCATAAATGGGCATTTTTCTATATACTCTACACATGTTTGTTTGGATACAACATGGTTGTTTAAGTAACATGGTTTCTGCTTTGGGCTCCAACAATAGTGCTATAAAGATGTTGATGTGTATTATATTAATGATGGCCCCCACTCATCGGGGCTTGAAGAAATAGATGGGCTGCATGATGTATCCACGCAGAGCTGAAACCGACCTACAAGAGTACTGGTAAACCACTTGGAGGATCTAAGCCTGCTCAGGCAAAGCGGAACGAGTCGGCCCAACCATGCTTATAAACCCTATTGGTTTCATTGGACGGCAGGGCTTGAGATGTCATTTCATCTCAATGTCGGATAAAAGTCCCACAAAATTGGAAGCAACGTCTCCAAAATGACCTATACAGTGTTGACGGAGACGTTAAATCTCAAATCAAACAAACAACCAACAACTGAAATAAAGATATGCCACATCCTCATTATTACACCATTCATTACAACACGCTTTTGAATATAACACAAGAAGTTCCCAAAACTGAATAGATCATATAGAAAAAAAACTCTATATACAGTAAAATTCCTGTAATAAGACCACCTTTGGGACTGTTTAAAAGTGGTCTTTATGACCACTTTTGAACAGTCCCAAAGGTGGACTCTGACAAGATGACACTGTATGCAGAAAGCACAAAGAAAGAATGATGGCAACTTTCTAAATAAACTTTTTATAGCAGAATAAGTCTAATTTTAGGTGGTCTTAATTGCGGAAGTTCACTGTACTCTATACATGTTTGTTTGGATACAACATGGTTGTTTAACCCTTTTTGTACCAAATGGAATCTTCCACCTTGTATAAAGCAGGAGTCCATGTCAAAATTTAGGGGTGTCAGATTGTGTTTTCTTCAAAAACTATTTGGAAATTGGCTGAAAATTTTGCAAACAGTGTAGGCCCTGATCAGACGCCGCATTGTGCGGCGTCTGATCTGGGCCTGCGCTGTTTGCCAACTACCTGTTTGGGGGGTTTCCGGTATTAAATGGGTTAAGTAACATGGTGTTTGCTTTGGGCTCCAACAATAGTGCTATAAAGATGTTGGTGTATATTACATCAATGAATCAATGTTCCTCAACAATATTTTTATCTTCTGTGCTGTTTTTCACAATAGTTTTTCTAACAGGAAGTTTTCACACTCACAGTCAATTCTTCTTCTCTCACTTTCTTAAATATACATTATGTACACATGTATGTATTGGTTTTATGTAGCTATATGAGATGCACGTTTATGTAATGCAAAAACTCTTCCCGATGACCATGAATGATTCTGAAGAAAAATTCTTTTGAGCTAATTATTACCAAAGGAATAAAAGCACCACAGCATGGCGTATGGCTATACAATAAACCAAAAGATTTTGATTGTTTAATTTGAGATTTAACTTCTCCATCAACACTGCATAGGTCATTTTGGAGACGTTGTTTCCAATTTTGTGGGACTTTTACCCAACATTGAGATAAAATGACAACTAAAGCCCTGTCGCCCAATGAAACCAATAGGGTTTATAAGCACAGACTCACAACGCTTTTCCTGGGCAGGCTTAGATCCTCTAAGTGGCTTACCAGTACTCGTGTGCGGTCCCTTTCAGCACTGCGGGGCAGCATCATGCAGCCCATCTATTTCTTCAAGCCCCGATGGGTGGGGGCCATAAGCCAAAAGAACATTAGCCAAAAGAACATTAGTACAGAGTCTTGCATAAGACAATAAATTGTGATTACTGACTTCTCTGTTGTCATATATATGTGTAGCATAGAAACTGAAATGGCAATTTTTTCTACTACTTTTCGATTTTTGTGAATTCCTGTTTATGTTGACGGCATTTCCTGTTCCTTGTTTAGTACACTTAAAAAACACTCCTGAATGCTACACATTGTGTAAATAGATCTTTCAAGGCATTTTGAAGTTGTTCTCTGGACTTTTATCACCGTTGTTTACTTTTCTTTACAACCACTGTTACGAGAAAGAATTTATTCTTCAAAATCAAATTATTTTCCACAAGAGCAGACCGGTTGTGATATGTGTCAAAAAATGTTACTGAATGTCAATAGGTTGCCTCCCCTGAATGTGTATCCATTACTGTTAAGTGGAATGTATGACTTACTATAATATGTTCATTGTAGTTTGTATATATTCAGACACACAGGCATGATCTAACAGTGTAAACCCAGATGAGACACCACATTCTGCGGCATCTCATCAGGGTTTATGCTGTTTGCCACTCATCCAGCTATTTCTAGACACAGCATTGGATAGTTTATTGAATTTGTTCAAATTTTAGAACAAGTATGGTAAGGAGTTGAGGTGCCTGAATATTTAGGGCAAATATGGTAAGTATAAATGAATTATTTTAAATTGCATGGCATGTCAACATAATGGACTTTTCTTTTTCTTATTTTACCTTATTTACCCTATAAATTCGGATGCCTCAATTCCTTACCACACTTGTTCTAAAATTTGAACAAGTATAATTTACTACCCGATTCTGTGTCTAAGACTAGCCGGATGAGAGGCAAACAGTGAAGACCCAGATGGGTCTACACTGTTTGCTAAGGCCTGTCTGTCCCAATATATACGGTAAATACGGTATCCATCCTCTTAACAGGGACACAAATTTCTGTTCTGACATACCTGCGCTTCCTCTGCAGCCTCTTTCTGACGTTTCAGAGCCTCTTTGTACTCCTTCTCAGCCTGTTGTTCCAGCTGTCTAGTCGCCATTCTCACGGCCTCCTTCCTGATTATATTCTCATCAAGTTTAGGAGCAAACCGAATCTGCACTTTCTGTCTCTATTTGACAAAAAAAAATCACTTTTATTTATTTCTGAACAGCTGGAGAATAAAGCTCTGAAAGGGCTAATCCTCCTATCTATGCAGTAGCAGCAAGGCTCTAACTACCAATTATTCAAAATTCTTACTTGTAATTACTCTTTCTTTTTATTTAATATATGGGTAAATAAGCAGCACAATGAAAACTAGAGTTGTAAGAGAATCTGACTACACTGTAACCTCGTTATAATGCGGGTATTGGGATCCAAGATTGCCGACCGTGTTAGCAGTGATCACCATGTTAAAAACATTTGGTACTGACGAGAACTACCCCACCCACTAGTGGTCACGAAAATCCATCACAAATAGGACACATCGCAAACCTAGAAAAGTAATTTTAAAAGTATTGTTTTATCCGTTAGTTCAGTTCACCAAAAATGTGATCACTTTTTCATTCTAGGACACCACCCTTTTAATGCCAATTACCGGTACCTTTTATTAACACAAAAAAAAATTGTTTGTGTTTTCTTCCGCATTTCTGTCGGAACTATGTACTCAAATTCATGTTGGGGTCCAACGATATATGGTACATCTAAATTTATGTTGGGATGATATACCCAAAACGTAGCAACCAATTTAGTCTGGATTTGAAAAGTTTACTTGTGGCAAATAAAAATTTGGTTGGAAAGACAGAATTTTAGTGTGTTACGGAAACTGCAGTATCAATAATTATAATATTTAAAATGTTGTCACAAACTATCGTTATGGGTATGATGAGAACTGCCTACATTACCAGATGTCTATTTATCTATTCTGTTCTATTCAATATTGAGAAATGCAAAAAAAAAACAGTCTGGTTGTCTGTCCAGTCAAAAGTCATGTACTCTCATTCTCAATCAAAATGGTGTCTGTGATACCTGGGGAAACACATGTGCTTGTTTTAGATAGGAATATCTTCTTTTTCAGGGATCTGGGACTCAAACAAATAGAACATCCACATTATACTGATTTCCACGGTTGAACAATCAGCATTATAACGAGGTTACAGTGTACAGCCCCACTGCAGAACAATTAGAGGAGAAAGACCTACGGTATCGAAATATTTTGAATTCATGCTAGTTCTTTACCAGTACATGGTAACATGGGATAACTCCACAAGTTATGGGTCCTTGGCCAATGTTCGGCCATTACATCTTCGTTACTTTAGAGACCAAGTGTAGTATAAGATTCATTGAGGTAGGACCATAAACATAAAAGTTATTGAACAAAATGTTTATTTTTTTTAAATCTATCCAAAGGACATAACTCCAGGAGTTATGGACCCTTGCCCACCCCCCACCCACTTCGGTATACACAATACAGCTAGTCATTGCCTAGGTTTATACAACCTTTCCACTTTCAAGCTTTTATAGTTCCTGAGAAATCTGATATGAACATTTTCAAAAATGGCAAAATTTGAAAACCTATCAAGAGAAATAACTCATAGAGTTATGAACCCTTGACCCCTATTCTGGTTTAGACAATACATCCAGTGTTTGTCCAAGTTTATACGAAGTTTCAGCTTTCTAGCTTTCATAGTTTCTGAGAAATCTGTTGCAAAAATCTTCAAGACTGGCAAAACTTGAAAACCTACCTAGGGACATAACTCCAAGAGTTATGTGATCTTGGTGACTATTCTGCTTTTACACCTTCCTTACCTTAAAGACCAAGTGTAGTGTAAGTTTTATTGAAGTAGGACCACAAACATGAAAGTTACTAAGCAAAATGCATTTTGATGTTTGAAAACCTATCAAGGGACATAACTCTAAGAGTTATGGGCACTTGGTCACTATTCTGCTGCTACACCTTCCTTATCTTAGAGACCAGGGGCCAGTTGTTCAAAACTAACGACATCGTTAGTTAACATTTCGTTAAAACTTTGATCATTTATTTTGGCAAATATGCTAATATTTTTGCTGAAAAAATGTGAGCAGCTTTTGCATTCGCAAAAGCTGCTCACATTTTTTCAGCAAAAATACCAAAATTTTAGATAGTGAACTTGCTATAACACTTAACAATATGACCACTAACATGCTTGTTAAGCTAACGATGCTTTGAACAACTGGGCCCAGATGCAGTATAAGTTTCATTGAAGTAGGACCACTAACATAAAAGCTGTTAAGCAAAATGCATTTTAAAATTGAAAACCTATCAAGGGACATAACTCTAGGAGTTATGTGCCCTTGGTCTCTATTCTGCTATTACACCGTCCTTACCTTAGAGACCAAATGCAGTATAAGTTTCATTGAAGTAGAACTACAAACATAAAAGTTATTAAGCAAAATGCAGTTCAATTTTGCAGTCACGGAATCATGAAAGAACATGGCAAATCCAGTACAGCCCCACTTTTTTTCAAAGCGGGGCTGTAATAAAGGACCTGCAAACACCAGGAAGTGGGTTACAATATTAGAATGGTTATATAGATGAATTAACATCCTCGTTCAGAACCATTTTTTCCAGCCTACACTCATAGACAATCAACCCACCAGTGCTGTCAGTGCTTTGACATGAATGTTCATAACAATATACATCACGAAAACACGCCTATATAATTTTGACCCCCTTGAACCCCACTTTTATATAGTAAAACTGAAGTTTACAGAGGTAAACCTTATTTTTCTTATTTCTGCTCTAAAATATAAAGGCGGTTCTAACAAGTACCCACAATCTATATTTTAGAGCAGAATTAATATATAGATTGTGGGTACTTGTTAGAACAGCCTCATTGAGGCAGTTCTAACGAGTACCCACAATCTATATTTTAGAGCAGAATTAAAATATAGATTGTGGGTACTTGTTAGAACCGCCTCAATTAGAACCGCCTCACTGAGGCGGTTCTAACAACTTTACAAGTACCCACAGTCTATATATTGAGCAGAAATAAGAAAAATATCAAAATTTTTCATCTTAAAATTTTTTCGTAATGCAAATGCTCACCTGGCCTGGTTCAATGGTTCCAACTGATGGTGAAATGGTGATAGGAGCGTCCTCTGGTAGTACAAACTCAAATGATGTTGGTCCCACTGGAGCTATTTCTCCTGTAATAAATCAATGCCTAACCCATTGTATGCTAGTAGACTCTTCCATTGCTATATGTTGATCAAGTGCATCTGTCATATATTTTTCGTTTTTATTCTATTTTTGACGTAAAATCTGTTAGCAAATAGTGCAGGCCCTGATCAGATGCCACATTCAGCAGCGTCTGGTCTGGGCCTGCACTGTTTGCCAAGGTACCCCTTTAGAGGTTTCCCGCATGCAATGGGTTTAGAGTACATATAAGGGATTTTACATGTAAGAGGTATTGATACAGCTTCAGGGGAGGTAACTATTTCAAACAAGATGTGTTTGAGAAACACTGATGCCCCAGGACAGCGCATGTTAAATATGAAAGCAGTATCACTAGCAATCAAAAGGTATGGCCAATGTTCAAGTCTTAAAAAAGTAGGTCAAGGTCACAAGGTCAAAAATTATGGGATTGTTGGAAAGGTCTTGTGACATAGTATGCACATGTGAAATATGAAAGCCCTATCACTTACCAATTGAAAGTTATGGCCAATGTTAAAGCTTTTAAAAAGTAAGTCAAACGTCAAGGTCACAAGATGAAAAAATCTACACAAAAGTGCCCAGTGGGGCACGTATACCCCCGGTCAGTGCCATCACCTCAGCTGAAAATAGCAATGTCGAAAGCTTCTTTGCATATACAGGCCATATTCCATAGAATGGCCATTTTCAAGATTCAAAGGGCAATAACTCTGAAAGTAGGAAAACAAGAGTTATGGTTCATGTGTTCTGCACGTCATCTCATGGTTTTTAACATTTATGTGAAGTTTCATGAAAATATATCAATCGATTGAAAATTTATGAAGCGGACACGAAAATGCAAGTTAAAACATACAAAGGGCAATAACTCTGAAAGTAGAAAAGCAAGAGTTATGGTTCATGTGTTCTGCACGTCGTCTCATGGTGTTTAACATTTATGTGAAGTTTCATGAAAATATATCAAGTGGTTGAAAAGTTATGGAGCGGACACGAAAATGCAAGTTTAAACATACAAAGGGCAATAACTCTAGATCTGAAAGTAGAAAAGCAAGAGTTACAGTTCATGTGTTCTGCACGTCGTCTCATGGTGTTTAACATTTATGTGAAGTTTCATGAAAATACATCAAGCGGTTGAAAAGTTATGGAGCGGACACGAAAATACAAGTTAAAACATACAAAGGGCAATAACTCTGAAAGTAGAAAAGCAAGAGTTACAGTTCATGTGTTCTGCACGTCGTCTCATGGTGTTTAACATTTATGTGAAGTTTCATGAAAATATGTCAAGCGTTTAAAAGTTATGGGAGCGGACACAAAAATGTTAACAGACACACACACAAACACACACACAGAAAATACGAAAACTATATACCATCATGGCATACTGTGTATGCCGGGGGTATAAATATGGTACCACTGGAAAGGTCTTGTGAAAAAGAATGCAGATGTGAAATATGAAAGCCCAATCATTTACCAATCAAAAGTTATGGACTATGTTAAAGTTTTTAAAAAGTAGGTCAAACGTCAAAGTCAAGGTCACAAGGTCAAAAATTATGGTACCACTAGAAAGGTCTTGTGACAAGAAATGCACAAGTGAAATATGAAAGCCCTACCACTTACCAATCGAAAGTTATGGCCAATGTTAAAGTTTTTTAAAAAGCTGGTCAAACATCAAGGTCAAGGTCACAAGGTCAAAAATTATGGTACCACTAGAAAGGTCTTGTGACAAGGAATGTACATGTGAAATATGAAAGCCCTATCACTTACCAATCGGAAGTTATGGCCAATGTTAATGTTTTTAAAATTTTTGAAAAAAGTAGATCAAAGGTCATGGTCACGAGATCAAAAATTATGGTACCACTGGAACGGTCTTGTGATAAGGTATACACATGTGAAATATGAAAGCTCTATCTATTACTATTCAAAAGTTATGCCCAATGTTAAGGTTTTTGTAGACAGACAAACGGACAAACAGACCAAAAACTATATGGCCCCCGAATCTAGATTCCGGGGGCATAAAAAAATTTTGTCTCCTACATCAACAGGGGCCAAATCTTAAAAAGAGAACTTTTTTCCATAACCCTTTATCCCTATATTTCTGAAGTAGACTTTTCCATCTTTGAATTTGAACACCAGTCTTGAAAATAGGAATCTTCTTCCTTATATATGGCAGGAGTCCATTTCGAGATTTAGGGGTGTCAGGTTGTGTTTTCTTCAAAATTTGTTTGGAAAATGGCCAAACTTTTTGCAAACAGGGTAGGCCCCGATCAGACACCTGATCAGGGCCTGCACTGTGTGCCAGGATACCTGTTTTGGGGTTTCCGATGGGTTTAGTAAATTTCACTGACAGGATGGCAAACAGTACTGACGACCCTGATGAGACTGCACAGTATGAGTCATCTCATCTGGATCTACACTGTTTGATACCTAATCTGTACTGGCCTACAGGATGAAAGGTTAAAAGGAAGTACAACCCTTTTTCAGTGGGGCCCCAAGTTCATGGGGAAAGCAAACAGGAAGTCCCAAAAGCTGCCTCCCTTGCAAAATCTGCTAGAAAATATGATTGGTGTATCCATTCGCCTTAAGCATATAATAGGCTGTCTATCCTGTTACAAAAATATCTGAATAAAAACAGATATGGAAGCATGAAGTACAGAAATGTCGTTGACACCTGAAGTGAACATACAAGAGTCTGGTTTGCTCACTTTAAATCAGACTGGCCCCTTGCATAGAACTTTTTTTGTATCATTTCCTTCTGAATGAAAAATAACAGTTATTATCAATAGCAAATGCTGCTCATTGTTTTAACAATCATACTGAGGCCAGTTGTTCAAAGCACTGTTAGCTTAACGAGCTCGTTAGTGGTCATATTGTTAACTGTTCTAGCAAGTTTAATATTCAAAATTTTGGTATTTATGCTGAAAAAATATTAGCAAAAATATTAGCACATTTGCCATAATAAATGGTCAAAGTTTTAATGATACATTAACTAACGATGTCGTTAGTTTTGAACATCTGGCCCCTGGTCTATAAGACACTGTTATTGCTGAAACATCTGGGCCCAGTTGTTCAAAGCATCATTAGCTTAACGAGCTCGTTAAGGGTCATATTGTTAACTGTTCTAGCAATTTTAAATTTTAAAATTTTGGTATTTTTGCTGAAAAAATGTGAGCAGCTTTTGCAAATGCAAAAGCTGCTCGCATTTTTTCATCAAAAATATTAGCATATTTGCCATAATAAGGGATCAAAGTTTTAACAATACATTAACTAACGACATCGTTAGTTTTGAACAACTGGCCCCTGAGCTGCAAAAAACATGATGTGTGCCAAGTATAACTAGCCTGAGCATCCACATAGTCTAATCACTGTCTTCGCTGTGCACTATATTGCTATCACTTCTTCATGCAGCTAGGGAAGACTGTATTTGGCTAAGTGCGTAACATTTTGCCTTCCATGCACACACTTGCTAATAGACACATTTCTGTAATGGCCCATTTAACCCTTAAATTGCCAAGAAAAACTGCATCTGAAAATGTTGACTGTTTATGTCCTTTGCTGCATCTTCTTGCAAACTTTTCGAATATATTTTTGATTACATGCAAATAGTGTGGATCCTGATCAGACTGCTCCTAGAGGAGCAGACTGCCATATAGGTAAACAGTATTGACCCTGATCAGACTGCTCCTAGAGGAGCTAACTGCCATTTGGGCAAACAGTGTGGTCCCTGATCAGACTGCTCCTAGAGGAGCAGACTGCCATTTAGTCAAACAGCATGGACCCTGTTCAGACTGCTTAGGAGCAGTCTGTAGGGCCCACACTGTTTTCAAAAATGACTTTTAAAGTTACCCACACAATGCAAAAATCTGGGTCCACACTGTTTGACTTTTTAAGTTACCCGCAGATAACAAAGACGACAATTGTTGTGATTGACATGTTATGGGTTAACCCTTGTTCTGCTGAATATTCAAATATGCCACACCCACTACTGATTATCAACCAATCAGATTACTTGATGCAAATGATTGCAACAAATTCACAATCTGAATGGCAAACAATGTAGAGCCTGATCAGATGGCTTCTTCAGAAGCCATCTGATCTGGATCTACATTGTTTGAAAGGTATGGCATATCCGGGCTCAGCAGGACAAGGGTTAACACTTTCACTGCTAATGAGTTTGTTAACTCTTATCCTGCTGAATATTCAGTTTAGCGACACCCATTTCTGACTTTGAACCAATCAGATTACTTGATGTAATTTATTCTTACAAAGCCATAAACTGAATGTCAAACAGTGTAGATCCTGATCAGATGGCTTCTTCAGAAGCCATCTGATATGGATCTTCACTGTTTCCAAAGATAGGGGTTGTCGTGAACAGCATGACAAGAGTTAAGCTAACTGCTGCTATAGACCTACTGTAAACACATGTGAAAACAAAACTGGGCCATCTGGTTCAAAACATCTTTAGCTTCATAAACTTTAGTCCAATTGTTGGCTGTTCTAGAAAGTACAATATCTAATACTCTGGTGGTAAATTTTCTGAAAAAAAAATGTGAGTAGCTTCTGCATTTTCAAAGCTATTTAACTCAGCAAAAATATTTGCATATCTGCCATATCAAATGATCAAAGTTTGAACAATACATGCATTCTAATGACATTGTTACATCTGAACAGCAAAAATACTGAGAGCTGTTCCAAAACAAGCAATATTGTTAGCTAACAAATGGCTAAAACTTTGATAGTTATATATTGCTAATATGCTAATATTCGGGCTGAAAAATGTGAGTAGTAAAAGCTACTCATAATTTTTCAGCAAAAAATACACAAATGTATATGTTTTATTGCAAAAAATATGCAAAAGCTACTCATATTTTTCAGCAAAAGTATCTGAGCATAAGGTATTAAATTTTTGGGTATTTAAAATCTTGGCCACTAATGGCTTTGTACATCTAACTATGCTTTGGACAACTGGGCGGCCTATGACCTTGACATTTATACCTTTGCCAATCCTGGGTACGGGGTGAGTGAACTCATTCATACTGGTGTGCGAGTTGACTACGTGTAGAGAGGTAGTTGACACATCATACAGGGAGGTGGCAGCAAAATGAATCACCTGGTTGGTCAACTCCAAAGGTGTGTGTACTCCAGTCCCTGTGCACTGGATTTTAAATTCTCTGCAAACAAGGAAGACATTTTTCAGCGTTCCATTATGTGACGATAATATGACAGAAAATACAGTGAAATTAAGACCACCTAAAATTAGGATTAATTCTGCTTTGAAAACCTTATTTAGTAGGTTTTAGCTATTCTTTGTGTTTTGGATATACAGTGTCCTGCGGTTAAAGACAACCTTTGGGAATGTTCAAAAGTGGTCTTTAAGACCACTTTTGAACAGTCCCAAAGGTGGTCTTAAAAGAGGAATTTTACTGTATTCTATTACATCACATGAGATTCATAGTCTGTCATTTTATTTTTTCAAATTCGATTTTAAGTCTCTTCCAAGATTATTTCACTTGTATTTAGCCATTCATTAGTAAAATGTGGAAAAAACTTGAGCTACCGAAGAAAAGTACCTTGATCTTCAACCTGGCATGATAAGAGACCTTATGTTTTAGAGTCAGCGCTATGAACCATTCATTGATAGGCTATAAAGTTTGCAAAGTTCTTTACCACTGAATTTTAGAGCAAGATCAAGAATAATTCAGTTATTTATAGCTGGATCAGTTAATAAAACAAAGAATAACCTTCCTGGCCTACTAACAGTTGTCTGGGTATCAGATAAAAAGGAAAAGATTTTTTTTTTCTGAGAAAACTGATACCTCTATCTGCTTAATGTATAGGTCTATATTTTTGTAATCTCAAATGCCTTGGCAGAAACGGCACCTACCTCATATTTTCATAACAAATTAACCCATTTTGAACCGGAAACCCCAAAATGGGTACCCTGGCAAACAGTGTATTCCCAGATCAGATGCCGCAGAAAGCGACTTCCGATCAGGCCCTGGCAAACAGTGTAGGCAAACAGAATGCAGCATCTGATCAGGGCCTACACTGTTTGCAAAACGTTAAGCCATTTTCCAAACAAATTTTGAAGAAAACACACCCCTAAATTTCGAAATGGACTCCTGCCATATATAAGGAGGAAGATTCCATTTGGTACAAAAAGGGATAACAAACCTGTTAATAATGGACTTGCAGTTCAACTCAAACTTGTAGTCCCTGGCTTTCTTTGGACTGAAGATAACATCTAGCTCTACTGTTTCCAATGGCAACAATGTACCAAAGCCATCATTAGGCTGTACTTCTACATACTGAAAAGTAAGTTAACAAATGATCGTCAAAATAAACTTTCAGGCATATAGGAACAATGAAGGCCCAGGCCAGCCTGTGTATGTGTACAAGGTCTGCCCCGAGGTTATAAAACTATTTTCATGCTCAACTAAGCTAAGCATGAAAAATATAATGCTCATAAATTTAAAAAAGACAAGAGGACCATGATGGTCCTATATCGCTCACCTAAGCTAAGAGATTTACATACTTAGTTTTAAGTTCCACAAGGTAGATTGTTTTAAGATCATCATCATCATGATTGTTTTAAGACTTTGCATAAATTTTTTGACCCCATGGGTATTATTTAAATGATCTTTGTAGAGTTCCACGAGATGAAACTACAAGCCAGTTACCAAATACAAGTTACCAAATGCCTTCTGGTTTTAGACGGAAGGTTTAGATAAAGCAACATACCAAATATCGAATGACCAGGCCTTCTAGTTTCAGACAAGAGGATTTTTTTAAAGTTTTCCCTATATAAAGCAATTTAAAACATGTGGGCCCCTGGGTGGGGCCATTCTTGGCCCAAGGGCTATAATTTGAACAATCTTGGCAGAGGTCCGCTAGAAGAAGCTGTGTATCATATATCAAAGGCCTAGGCCTTACGGTGTCAGACAAGATGATTTTTAAAAGTTTTCCCAATATAAGTCTATGCAAAACAAGTAGGCCTCTTGGAAGGACAATTTAAACCCCAGGGCTATAATTTGAACAGTCTTGGCAGGGGTCAACTAGATTAAGCTACATACCAAATACCAAAGACGTGATTGTGAAACGTGGGCCCCTGGGCGATGCCATTTTTGGCCCCAGGGATATAATTTGAACATATAATTTGATCAATCTTGGCATTGGTCCACTAGACTAAGCTGTGTACCATATATCAAAGGCCTGGACCTACTGGTTTCAGACAAGGATATTTTAAAGGATTTCCCTATATAAGTCTATGTAAAACATGTGGGCCTTTTTGGGCCCCAGGGTATAATTTGAACAATTTTGGCAGAGGTCCACTAGACAAAGTTGTGAACAAAATATCAAAGGCCTGGGCCTTCTGGTTTCAGACGAGGTGTTTAAAGGTTTTCCCTATGTAAAACAACTGGGCCCAGAACGGGGCCATTTTTGGCCCCAGGGCTATAATTTGAACAATCCTGGTAGAGGTCCACTAGATGATGCTACATACCATATATCAAAGACCTGGGCCTTCTGGTTTCAGACAAGATGATTTTTAAAACATGTGACCCCTGGGCTGGGCCAATTTTAACCCCCAGGGCTATAAATTGAACAATCTTGTTAGAGGTCCACCAGAAGAAGCTTCATACCAAATATCAAACAGCCTTCTGATGTTGACCTTGAAGTCATGGGCATGGGCGGGGATATTGGTGAATGAATATTTTGAACCTACCAAATTCTATGAACCAAATTCATCATATGGTTTGGAAAATATGAGCAATTAAAAACCTTTTAAACATAAAAATTTCTAAAACACTTAAACTAAAAATTCTAAGTCCATGTCCTTGAGATCATGGTCATGGACAGGGGTAATGTTGAATAAAACTTTGGATCTATCATCATACCAAACATGAACCAAATCCATCATATAGTTTGGAAAATGTGTGCTCTTAAAAATCTTTAATGTAAATGTGGATGCTAAACCAACCTCAATGCTATGCCAATGCTGGGGTAATGCAATAGCTTTTCCTGTACTTTGTCCAGGCAGGCAAAAAATGACCATAAATCCATACAATCTACACATTTTTGTTTGGATATAGCTCGTTGTTAAACCAAAATCGTTTCTGCTTTGGACCATAAGACCAATGTTATATCGAGGTTGTGGTATGCAGCCCAACCTGTCTTAAGCAAGCACCAAAAGGATGATCAGTTTGTGCTTGCTTAAGACAGGTTCTTGCTTAATACAGATGAATTTTAATGCATTTCCCTTTTTCGGGAACTAAATGGATGCTAGCATAAGACAGGTTGCTTGCTTAATAGAGGTGGCCACTATGACAAGTTTTATATGTATATACCTCCGGGTGTCCAACAAATCCAAACTCCTGTGGCAGAATTGACTTGTTTGTCAGTTTAATGGTAGTTTTGGTTGATTCATAAATAGTGCAGCATCCAAAGTCTATCTCCTGTACATCAAATTCCATATCAGAGTTGGTGACAACAGCCTGGACAGTAAATGGTACTGGTGCAGTCTGGTCAGCCACTCGTATGGTCATAGGGGCTTCAAGAACTCCAGTGTCCTTGTCGAAGAATTTCCCAGCTTCCTCGAACAGACTTGGCCTGAAAAGAACAATTTGATCATAACAGGTTTGAGAAGCAAAATATGTCTCTGAACATGACTGAACATTCAACAAAGACTGGAATGGGCCCGGAATTCAAAGGTTTGTTACATTAACGAGTTTGATAGTGGTGAAATTGTAAATTGCTCTTGTAAGTATACTATCTAATACAGTGTTATTTTTGCAGATAAACTGTGAGCAGCTTTTGCAAAATGCCAAAGCAGCTCATATTTTGCAAAAAGTTTAAATGATTAAAGTTTTAATGATACATTATCTAACGGCATTTTTAAGTTTTGAACAACTGGGCCATGAGAAGTCTGAACACAGCCATCTGTCTTTGTGTTAAGAAGCTTCAGTTTATTGCCTAATCACAAAATGCAAAGCAGACTCTAATCAGACTGCACAAAAATGCAAGCTGATGTATGTCTGTCCAGGGCACACATGTCCAGGGACCCAATTTTAAAACATTCTTTGCTTAACAAAATTATTAAGTATCAGACATATTAAATGTTCTTGTCTGCTTTTTTGTCTGGAGGTTTTATGTCCCAATCAACACTATTTAGGTCATTTTGGAGATGTTGCTTCTGATTTTGTGGGACTTTTACCTAACAATGCATCTCAGGCCTTACCGCCCCAAAAAACACTAACATTTAAGGAGCAGTCAGACTCGCACCACCTTCCTGGGAAGACTTAGACCTTCTAAGCAATTTACAAGTACTCAAGTTTGGTCGGTTTCAGCTCTGCACAGAAGCACCATACAGCCCAATCTATTTCTCCAAGCCATGATGGGCGGGGTTGAGTTAAATGCTCTAGTAACGATAATATCAGTTCCTGTGATTATTGTATTGAAAATCTGAGTTGAATTTGCATTATAAAAGCTACTCTCACTTTGTTTTAGGAGAACTAACATGATATAAACTTTAAAATCATGCAAGCTGACACTATTGTTGGTTGTAAATAACTGTGGTCTGATAGAACCTGTGAAACACTGGGCCCATTTATTTCAAAGCATCACTAGCTTAACAAGCTTGTTAGTGGCAAAACTGTTAACAGCTTTAGCAAGTCCAATTGCAAATGAGCCCCGCCAAGCAAATTTGTGTCTTTGAGCATTCCGTCATGACAAATTTTAACTGCGCATGCCCAGCCATTCAGAGGGGTCAGGGATATGGCTTTCTGTCTGAAGGTTCCTCTTGATTCACTGCTTGTATGAGCAAGCAGCGAAGGTTCTGGCAAGAATGGGCAGATGCGCAGGCTCGCCTGAACCTTTGCTGCTTGCATAGGCAATAAGTACCAAAATCGCTTGACGGGGCCCAAATATAGTAGTACTTTTACTGAAAAAAAAAAAATGAGCAGCTTTTGCATTTGCAAATGGTGCTCTGATTTTTCCAGCAAATATATTAGTATATCTGCCAAACTAAATGAACAAAATTTTAATGATATGTTAACTAACAACATCATTAGTTTTGAACAACTGGCCCCTGGGTTCTGATAGAACCTGTAAGAGGTACAGTCAAACCTGTCTTAGTGGCCACCTCTATTAAATAACCAACCTGTCTTAAGCAAGTGGGCATTTAGTTCCCGAAAAAGGCAAATGCATTAAAATTCACCTGTATTAAGCTAGCACCTGTCTTAAGCAAGCACATTTTCATTATCCCTAAGGTGCTTGCTTTACACTGGTTAAACTGTACTTGATAAATTTACTTTAAACTCTGGGTAATTTTTCGAGCTTTTTTGTCATCTTTGGATTATTTTTACTTGTTCAAATTTTAGAATAAGTTTGGTAAGAAGTTCAGTTGGCCGAATATGTTGAGAAAATATGGTATTTTAAGTTTACTCTATAACTGATAATACCGTAAAAATCCTAAAATTTGGGACACCTTGAGGATTTGCTGTAATTCTCCCGAAATTTCAACAAATTTGTTTCACAATCCCATAAGGAGTCCAAAGGGTGCAGTTGGACTGGCAAACAGTGTAGACCCTAATCAGACTGCTCCTGAAGGAGCAGTCTGATCTGGGTCTGCACTGTTTGCTTAGGTGTACCTGTCCCAATACTTAGGATCATTACAGTACTTCTGCAATAACAACAGTTTCGTACCTGGGCAGAAACTTGAGCTGAGCTGAAAATGTTGACTGCGCCTGGATATAACCTGTCTTAGGCAAGAGTTCCAGATGATTTCTCAGTTCTTTACACACCTCAAACTTCAGACGGAGGGCAGTCGTGGCTCTGGAAAGAATATTATTTCATAATGACAATAAAACAAACAATCAGGTTAACAAGTAGGTGTCCCCCCACCCCCCCCCACAACCCCCATCGGGGCTTGAAGAAATAGATGGGCTGCATAATGCTTCCATGCAGAGCTGAAACCGTCCCGCAAACGAGTACTGGTAAACAACTTAAGAGGATCTAAGCCTGCCCAGGCCAAGTGGTGCGAGTCGGACCGTCCATGCTTATAAACCCTATTGGTTTCATTAGGTGGCAGGGCTTGAGTTGTCATTTCATCTCATTGTCGGGTAAAAGTCCGACAAAATTGGAAGCAATGTCTCCAAAATGACTTTTACAGTGTTGAAGGGGATGTTTAACCTCAAATCAAACAAACAAACATAACAAGTAGTTGTAATGTACACCCCTCTAAACCCCACTTTCTACAGAAAAGAAATGAACACAACAATCTATATTTGGGCTTGAAATAAGAAAGTATCAAAAAATCATCTGAAGAATGTTAATTCTACATACTAGAAAGACACCATTTTATCAAACAGGTGTGTTATCTTTTGAAATGAGAACCTGACAGGAGAACAGACAAGGGAGTAGCTAATTAGTTTCTTACCTTTTCCTGAAAAATGCTGGAAAAAGGTGATTCAAGTGAATATAAGAGTAGGCACATGTAGTGAAAAATGCATATGCATCATCCCCAAAATGCCTGCTGGTCAGGGACTATGATTAGACTTCAGTGATTCTAAATGCCCCAATCTTGAATAAATTTTCATGGTCCCAAAGGTGTTGGAGCCAATGAAGTTCCACTGAAATAGGGTAACACTGAGCACATTCCCACATTCTGTTGGTCCCAGACATTAAGAAAAGGCATAAAAGATAGTGGACTGAAAAAGTGATATGAAATTTTGCAATGACCATTTAACAATTATGAACAGTCATATAGCACTGACGGTATGCAAGCTAATGTTTTCTGTGACTTTATAAGTATACAAATTCTAGTAGTAATTTCAGTTCTGAAAATAACACCAACTTACCTGTTATTAACAATAATAGTATCTTGATAGAGTCTGTCAAACATACAGATCTTCAGATCAACAGTCTGCCTCTCCACCCACACAGGTACATCAATGGCATTAGCCAGTGCTCTGATAGAGATCTGGAAAATGTGATGTGAAAAACTATTAATTTTTGTAGTGTTTTTTGGTTTTATGACCCTTTTAAGATTATTTCACTTATACTGAGCCAAACATTCATCAAAGGTAGGCAAAAATTGGAGTACCTGAAGAAAAATCGCCTGACCTCCTGTTGCAGAACTTGACATCTCACATGTGGTGAGACTTAAAATTTTAGTGTGAATGCCCACTAGGCCACAAGGGTCCTATAACTGGCAAACCATGGATACTGTGCATGAAAATAGTGGGAAACAGATAATTACGGAAAGTATCAAAATAAGCTTATGTTATTAGCAATGTAAGTTAAGTCAAGATTCATTTTAAGTCAGCAAGAGTAACGCATGCAACATATGAGCTGTGGTGAGCTTTGGAACATACTACAACATCAGAAAACCTGATTTTGCCATCAGATCAGACTTTGGGTGGATCGGACTTAGTCTATCTGCAGTCTGATCACCCCATAAGTATGCATGGGCAATGTAGGTATTTGTTAAAACTGCCTCATGGAACTTTCTAGCCATGGATATACGTTGGTTTATGTCATTTTACTACCTTAATGCTATTGACAGTGAGTCTTTATAAATCTAGCATGATACCTTTGTAAAATTTCAAACCTCAAGTAATATTTGTTTGAGAAATATAAACAAAAACGAGAACTTACACCATCAGACAAAGGATCAGTAAAGGTGATAAGAAATTCAGAGTCCACTTTCCCTGGAACAGTAGGCTGCCAGATGATTTCTAGTTTGGTGGAGGAGAAAGGACCAATCTCGCCAGAAGACAGCGGACCCACTTTCATTCCATCTAGGGAGCCATAGTCATACTCGCTGACAGCCAGGTCTGGGGACCCTTGTCCTTCTGCTTCACCTGATAATAATAATATTATGAAAATACGCCTATACAAATACATTGTAAACTTTACTATGGAAAACACTAAAATTTTAAGATGCAAAATTGTGATATTTTTCTAATTTCTGCTCAAATATAGATTGTGGGTACTTGTTAGAACTGCCTCATCGAGGCGGTTCTAACAAGTACTCACAATCTATATTTTAGAGCAAATATAAATTTTAAGATGAAAAATTGTGATATTTTTCTTATTTCTGCTCAAAATATAGATTGTGGGTACTTGTTAGAACCGCCTCATCGAGGCGGTTCTAACAAGTACTCACAATCTATATTTTAGAGCAGAAATAAGAAAAATAAGGTTTACCACAGTAAACCTCAATTTTACTATATAAAAGTGGGGTTCAAGGGGGTCATAATTATATAGGCGTGTTTCCCTGATGACATTACAGTCATTATGTTAACAAGCCTGTGAAACTAACACCTCTCTAAACTGCATAGGTTGTGGATCCTCATTAGACCCGCCTCAATGAGGTGGTTCTAATGAGTATCCACAACCTATGTTTGGAGTGTAAAATACGAAAAAACTATCAATTATACATCAGAAAGGAATGTGTTATCTTAATGGAGTCACTATGAATACTTGTAGTTTGTTGATTAATCCATTTACTTGATTACTCTATGCTCGCCCCCACCCATAGGGGCTTGAAGAAGTAGATGGGCTGCATGATGTTCCACACAGAGCTGAAACTGACCACACACGAGTACTGGTAAACCCCTTAGAGAATCTAAGCCTGCGATGGCAAAGGGATGGGAGCTGGCCCAACCATGCTTATAAACCCTATTGTTTCATTGGGAGACAGGGTTTGAGACGTCATTTCATCACAATGTCGGGTAAAAATCCCACAAAATTGGAAGCAACGTCTCTAAAATGACCTATACAGTTTTGACGGGGACATTAAACCTCAAATCAAACAAACAAATCACTTGTTTAAGGCGAGTAAATAACTCATTTCTATTGTTCAGGATCAATTTAACTTTTCTCAGTATATACATATCAAGATTTTATACATTACAGTTGTTAGATACCTTGTGTGTCTGAAAATGTGTGTTCGTTTTGAACATGATGTTTGTTTGAGGTTTAACGTCACCCTCAACACTATATAGGTCATTTTGGAGACGTTGCTTCCAATTTTGTGGGACTTTTACCCGACACTGAGATGAAAACTAGACCTGTCAGTGAAACTGACTAGGGCCCCGGCAGTGCCATCAGAGGAGTTGGATTTTCTTTTCAAAGGGCTATAACTCTTAGGGTATTGTAGCTAGAGTTACGTAACTTGCCATGAAATTAATCTAATAAATCATCATGAAATTGTGTAATGATATTGTGACCTTATATGTAAAGTTTGAATTTGATGCATTTGAGGGTTTGTAAGTTATGAATAAACTAGAAAAAGTGTCCATAGGACACGGATGCCCCCGCCAAATGCCATTCATAAAAAATATTACAAATGTACTTCAAATCAATCATAAATTATATTAAAATCATAAATGTAGGCGGTAGAGCGATGTCAAAGTTTTTCTAAAAATAGCCACAGTGACCTTGACCTTGAAAGTTGAAATAGCTCGAGATATTGTCATAAGGAACATTTGTGTGAAGTTATACCGAAACCGGTGAAGAAATGTAAGCGCTAGAGCCATGACAAAGTTTTTCTAAAAATAGCCACAGTGACCTTGACCTTGAAAGTCAAACTCGCTCAAGGTATTGTCATAAGGAACATTTGTGTGAAGTTATATTGAAATCAGTGAAGAAATGTAGTCGCTAGAGCGATGACAAAGTTTTTCTAAAAATAACCATTGTGACCTTGACCTTGAAAGTCGAAATGGCTGGAGATATTGTCATAAGGAACATTTGTGTGAAGTTATATTGAAATCGGTGAAGAAATGTAAGCGCTAGAGTGATAACAAAGTTTTTCTAAAAATAGCCACAGTGACCTTGACCTTGAAAGTGGAACTCGCTAGAGATATTGTCATAAGGAACATTTGTGTGGAGTTATATTGAAATCAGTTAAGAAATGTAGGGGCTAGAGCGATGACAAAGTTTTTCTAAAAATATCCACAGTGACCTTGAGGTTATGACCTTGAAAGTTGAACTCGCTCTAGATATTGTCATAAGAAACATTTGTGTGAAGTAATATTGAAATCAGTGAAGAAATGTAGGCGCTGGAGCGATGACAAAGTTTTTCTATAAATAGCCACAGTGACCTTGACCTTCAGGTCATGACTTTGAAAGTCAAATATGCTTGAGATATTGTCATAAGAAACATTTGTGTGAAGTTATATTGAAATCAGTGAAGAAATGAAGGCGCTAGAGCGATTACAAAGTTTTTCTAAAAATAGCCACAGTGACCTTGACCTTGAGGTCATGACCTTGAAAGTCGAACTCGCTCGAGATTTTTTTATAAGGAACATTTGTGTGAAGTTATATTGAAATTGGTGAAGAAATATAGGCGCTAGAGCGATGACAAAGTTTTTCTAAAAACAGCCACAGTGACCTTGACCTTGAGGTCATGACCTTGAAAGTCAAACACCTTGAGATTTTTTTATAAGGAACATTTGTGTGAAGTTATAATGAAATAGGCGAAGAAATGTAGGCGCTAGAGCGATGACAAAGTTTATCTAAAAAATAGCCACAGTGACCTTGACCCTGAGGTCATGACCTTGAAAGTCAAACTCGCTCGAGATTTTTTTATAAGGAACATTTGTGTGAAGTTATGCTATACCCCCCCCCCCCCCCCTTCACAACTATGTTGTGCCAGGGGATAAAAATATTACAAATGTACTTCAAATCAATCATAAAATATATGCATCAAGGGCAGATAATCAAAAACCAAAAATGCAAGAGTTGTCTTCCTTGTTCATGACACATCATCTGTGTGATGAATGCACCTGTGAAGTTTCATGAATATATTCCGTACGGTTTAGGAGTAATGGCCCGGACACTGTTTACTATTTGGTACTAAGTCAAGGGCAGATAATTCAAAAAACCAAAAATGCAGGAGTTGTCTTCCTTGTTCATGACACATCGTCTCAGTGTGATGAATGCACCTGTGAAGTTTCATGAATATATTCCATACGGTTTAGGAGTTATGGCCCGGACACGGTTTACTATATGGTACTAAGTCAAGGGCAGATAATTCAAAAACCAAAAATGCAAGAGTTGTCTTCCTTGTTCATGACACATCGTCTAAGTGTGATGAATGCACCTGTGAAGTTTCATGAATATATTCCATACGGTTTAGGAGTTATGGCCCGGACACGACATACCATTTGACTATATATGGATGTAAGTCAAGGGCAGATAATTCAAAAACTAAACAAGCAGGAGTTGTCTTCCTTGTTCATGACACATCGTCTCAGTGTGATGAATGCACCTGTGAAGTTTCATAAATATATTCCATACGGTTTAGGAGTTATGGCCCGGACACGGTTTACTATATGGAAATAAGTCAAGGGCAGATAATTCAAAAACCAAAAAAGCAAGAGTTGTCTTCCTTGTTCATGACACATCGTCTCAGTGTGATGAATGCAACTGTGAAGTTTCATGAATATATTCAATACGGTTTAGGAGTTATGGCCCGGACACCGGACGAACGAACTAACACACGGACGAACGAATGGACGAACGAACGGATGAACGGACAGGGGTAACACTTAATGCCCTTCAGGTATTCTCCGAATACGCGGGGGCATAAAAATGAAAGGGTATTACTATATGACAACTGTCAATAACTTCTGCTTCATTTTCATTTGGATATCTATATTGGTTTTGAAATTAAGTTGAAAACAAAAGACTTTTTTTCAAAAGGCAATAACTCTCAGAGTATTATAGCTAGAGTTAAGTAACTTGCTTTGAAATTGTTTGATGTTGCTGTGATCTTACCTTTAAAGGTTGAAAATGATGCGTATGAAGGTTTGTAAACATGAAAAATGTTGATGGACAGACAACCAGATGGACAGACAGATGGATGGATGGATGGATGGATGGATGGATGGACAAACGGACAGACAGGGCATTACTATAGGGCAACTGTCAGTAACTATAGGAAGTTTCATTTGAATATCTATAGCAGTTTTAAAATAAAGAGGAAAAAAAAGACCTAAAAAGATGAATTTTTAAGATTTTTTACAGGGCCATAACTCTGAGAGTATTGAAACTACAGTTACGTAATGTATCATAAAATTGTGTAATGATAATGAAACCATATATTTAAAGTTTGAAGTTGATAGGTTTGATGGTTTGTAAGTTACTAAGAAAAAACATGAAAAAGCTGAATTTTTTAAGATTTTCAAAGGGCCATAACTCTAAGAGTATTGAAGCTACAGTTAGGTAACTTGCCATAAAATTGTGTAATGATGATGAGACCATATATTTAAAGTTTGAAGTTGATAGATTTGACGGTTTGTAAGTTATGAAGAAAAAACATGAAAAATGTGGACATTTTTTAAATTTTTCAAAAGGCCATAACTCTGAGAGTATTATAGCTAGAGTTACGTAACTTGCCATGAAATTGTGTAATGATATTGTGACCTTATATTTAAAGTTTGAAGTTAAAGGCTTACCATTAAATCCTGCATTTGCAATGTAGTATATCGGTATTTATGTCTCATTTAGACTTGATAAAATACTGTTTTAAACAATCTCTGTCTGGGACTTTTGAGGCTCTTTTAGTCTGTTTAGCCAAAAAAAAAAAAAAACATAGCAGGATAATATCAAAGGCTTGTCTGCTTTGGGGGCTGAAACTGGATCAACATTTGATCTCTTCTGTCACTCTGATAAATATCCTCATATACTTAAAACCTAAAACAGCAGGAGATTCTACTAACCTTCCCCTTGGTCTGTAGTAGGTTCTGCCCCCTGGGTAGTAGTTGCATCTGTCCCATCTACTGTCCCTTCCTGTGGGAGCTGACCCTCTGTAGTTGTCTCATCAACACTTTTCGTTGCTTCCACACTTTTTGTGACATCTGAATAAAGCAAAAAATATGTCTGTTCATCCAGTTCTACCAATATGCTTTGATTTTGTTAGTTTGTTTGTATTGGAGATAAACTGCCCAGTCA
Source organism: Lucinisca nassula (assembly GCA_963580285.1). Classification (NCBI taxonomy): domain Eukaryota; kingdom Metazoa; phylum Mollusca; class Bivalvia; order Lucinida; family Lucinidae; genus Lucinisca; species Lucinisca nassula. The sequence goes on from OY757023.1 coordinate 77,332,843, forward strand.
ACATTATTTAGGTCATTTCTGAGCTGGTCAGTTTACCTGTCCACACTTTTCCTGGGCAGGCTTACCCCAAGTGGAATTCATTTCACTGACCGTTCAAGGGCGGTTCTTCTGTTGTGGTTTACTTTTGTTATGGCTTGTCTTTGAGTGTGTGTGTCGCTTAATATATAATTTTTCTTTGGATAGCCAAATGGCCATTTTGTGGGAAAGTGACTGTGCTTTTGGCTTTCCGCTAGTGATGTTTCTATTAGGGTCTAGTTGTTCATGTTTGTGTTTCTTTCCCTTGGTGTCTCTGATGGGAGCTGTGGGTTAATTGTATCAATTCCTGATCATTGCCTTCACTTCTGTTTTATACAAAAGCTTTAACCCAATATACTTTGATATATCTCTTAAAGAATGCATTTACATACATTGAAACAACATGCCCATGAGACATACTTCCAAACCTAACATTTTCCTGATGATAATTTATTTCTGATGCATACACAGATTGTATGTGCTCAATGAGGTGGTTCTTACAAATACCTACAATCTATCTTTGATCCAGAATGAAGAAAATAATGTGTACTTTGAATAAGCCCCTCTTTTCTCTATAATTGGGCCCCTTCAAGTGATTTTGGTACTTATCGCCTATGCGAGCAGCGAAGGTTCAGGCAAGCCTGCGCATCCGTGAAGTCTCGCCAGAACCTTCGCTGCTCACTCATACAAGCAGTGAATCAAGAGGAGCTTTCAGACAGAAAGCCATATCCCTGGCCCCTCTGAATGGCTGGGCATGCGCAATTAAAATTTGTCATGACGGAATGCTCAAAGACACAAATTCGCTTGGCAGGGCTCATATAAAGTTGGGCTAACAAGGTTTTCATTACATAGACTTGTTACAGTGGTGAGTCACTATAGGATTGAACTATCACCCAACTGCAAATGGCCCAGGTCTGAATCCCACTGCAGGCAGGGATTTTTCAGCATGCTTTATTCCTTACTTTCAATTTTAATGTCAAATCATGGCTTAAACAACCAAAAATAGCTTCACATCATCATCAATGGAAAGGGAAAGATACTGCACAAAAGTCATACCTACAATTATCTACCTTAGCTTAACCCTTTTCCTGCTGAATATTTTAATCTGCCACACCCACTACTGATTATCAACCAATCAGATTACTTGATGCAAATTATTGCAACAAATTCAAAATCTGAATGGCAAACAATGTAGATCCTGATCAGATGGCTTCGTCAGAAGCCATCTGATCTGGATCTTCATTGTTTGGAAAATAAGGCATATCCAGGCTCAGCAGGACAAGTGTTAAACATTTATGACCCGTCTCTGACAACTGTATAAAGGAGTAGACTCTTTGGCTCAGTGGTTAGAGCATTTGGATTTTCATACAAGAGACTCAGGTTTCGAACCTCATGGCAGGCATGGCTTTTTATCAGCTATGCTTCATTGCTTTGTGTGTGTGTGTGTGTGTGTGAATTCGGGTTTAACATTGCTTTCAACAATTTTTCAGTCATATCACGACGGTGTCTGGTTGCGACAGCGAGCTCAATGCTCACTTTTATAGTGCTGCCTCACTGAAGTATCATGTCCCAGACACATTACATGATACCACACCCAGTCACATTCTCCGGACACTGGGTCGACCAGTCCTAGCTCTACCCCGTAAATCTGAGTGCCAAGTGAGGAGCAGCTAGTACCATTTTTAACGACTTTGGTATGTTGCGGCCCGGGATCAAACCCGTGACCTCCCATTCCCCGTAGCGGACACTCTACCAACTGAGCTATCGGGGCCGGTCTCATTGCTTTGTTATGACTTGCCTAACCTTTATCCTCCTCACTAGTCAGACACTCTCTGTGTTTGTTTGTTTTGTTTGATCTGAGATTTAATGTCTCCGTTAACACAGTATAGGTCATTTTGGAGACGTTGCTTCCAATTTTGTGGCACTTTTTCCCAACACTGAGATGAAATGACATCTCAAGCCCTGTCACCCAATGAGGGTTTATAAGCATGGACGGTCCATCTCACACTCTTTTGCCTGGGCAGGCTTATAAGAATCTTATATGGGTGTGAGGGGTGGATTGAAAAATCCGTCCCGAGGGACACTGTCCGGCGTCACGAGGCTTGCCAAGTGATGCCGGACAGTGATCCCGAGGGACGGATTTTTCTATCCACCCCTCACACCCATATTGGATCCTTTTTCTTGCATACCTTCCATTTCTATTGCGAATTTTTAATGCTGCTGTCACTTCGGTTGCCGACATCCGCCATTTTGTGATGACACAACAGGAATGTTTAGTGACGTCACGCATGACGACGCCGCGCATGAGGTTGTAATCAACCAGTGCATTTATCAAACACGCGATTATATTCGATTTGGGGTCGGAACACCAGGGTCAGAACATAAATTTCTATCCCAGGGTAAAATCACGGATTTCCTTGTCTGGTGTGCAAGAATAGACCCTCTAAGCTGTTTATCAGTACTCCTGTGCGGTTGGTTTCAGCTCTGTGTGGAAACCCCAATGAGCGGGGTAGTAATTAGGGTAATTATGGGATAACTAGGGCTGGCTAATCGGAGCTGAAAAGATAATCGATTATCAGCCCTGTCATTGCGATAGATAATCAATTAGTAATCACAAAGGTTTTTGTCATAATTTTACCTGTCTGGCTTCCTCTCTGAGCATGACTCTAACCATATGTTGCACTTTACCATATGTATGTCTGAACAGACAGGTCTGAGCAAACAGTGTAGACCCAGATGAGACGCCGCATAATGCGGCGTCTCATCAGGGTCTGCACTGTTTGCCACTCATCCAACTATTTTAGGCATAACTTTGGGTAGTAAATTGTACCTATCAAGTAATCGATTAAAAGCAAATCAGAAATGATGATCATTTTTGTGGAATTTATCAATCGTTTAATCGATTATACGATCAATCGTGTCAGCCTTAGGGATAACTGACCTTGTTTCTTGTAAGAAACATATATTATGGGTACTTATTAGAATCGCCCTCTATGCTGCCTATCTGGAGCTATGAATAATTGTTAACACCAGGGTCCAGCTGTTCAAAGCATCTTTAGCTTAATGAGTTTGCTATGGTCAAACTGTTAACTGTTCTTGCCAGTACAATATCCACTATACAGTCAAACCTGTCTTAAAGACCACCTGTGAACAAAAACCACCTGTCTACAAAGACCACTTCCAATTCCTCCCATCCAGTTAGACTATATAATGCGCCTGTCAACAGAGACCACCTGTGCACTAGGAACAAAGGACAATCAAAATCCTTCCCAAATGCATATTTTTACCCTGAACAAAGACCACTTTGTGCTTTGAATACCATTGACCAAAGTTTTAATTGGGCAATTAATTGTTTATGGACATCGCATAATGAGCCAAATTAATTTTTTTAGTGATTCATTATTAAAACCTGACATAATGTGGCCGTCAGGGATTTAATCAGAGAATGATTATCTGTCCACTTATCCAATACATGTATCTACATAAATGCTATGAAGTAATTCTTGTCTTCTAAAGCGGTAGAGCAGTTGATGCAAAACTGACCCCCTGAATAAAGATCACCTATGGACAAAGACCATATTTCTTCATTCCCTTGAGTGGTCTTTGTAGACAGGTTAGACTGTAGATGTGTTTTGCTGAAAAAGAATGTGAGCAGCTTTTGCACTTGCAAAAGCTGCTCAGATTTTTTTTTCAGCAAAAATATTAGCATATCTGCCATATCAAGTGGTCAAAGTATTAACAATACATTAAGTAACGACATCATTAGTTCTGAACAACTGACTCCAGTTTTCTAAAATTACCTGTTGCTTCTTTTTTCTCGAGTGATTCTCCTGAAGTTTTCTGTTTGTCAGTGTCAGTGACCTCAGGGCTCAGGGCCTGGGCAGACTCTGCTCCTGCCGTCTAGGAAAAAAATGAAATTACACATGAGCCATGTCATAAGAAACATGTTTCAGCCATTTGTGAACAACAGAGGTGCAGATCAGCCTTCACATCTTGTTACGAAAACAAGCCTCTACAAATACATTGTAAGTTTTACCACCGGAAAAACGAGAACTTTAAGATGAAAAATTGTGATATTTTTCTTATTTCTGCTCAAAATATAGATTGTGGGTACTGGTTAGAACCGCCTCAATGAGGCGGTTCTAACCAGTACCCACAATCTATATTTTAGAGCAGAAATAAGAAAAATAAGGTTGACCCTGTAAACCCCAGTTTTAGAAGCCTCCATCGTGTAGTGGTTACGCTACTCGCCTTGTAAACCAGGGATCCCAGGATCGATCCCAGGCTTCTCCAAACTTTCGGATGAGTCTTAAAACCGAGGTCCTGTCTCTGTATGACCTTAGCTGTTGGTGGGACGTAAAAACTCAAACACCCACCCAAACCCCAGTTTTACTGTATAAAAGTGGGGTTCAAGGGAGTGAAAATTATATAGGTATGTTTTCTTGATATGTACAATCTGATCAGCATCTTTGTGTTCACTGCTGGGATAATACAAGACCCCTAATTTCTATATCTATAAAATTTCAAGACTCTTGCCAGTCTGTGTAGCGGAGTAGGACAGTTGATGTCAAGCTCTGAGACAGGACTCATACATCAGGAAAACATGTCCATAAGAAATAATGGCGTCCAACATGGTGTCAGAAAATGATAAATATTAGGTAAAAACGATAACATCTTTATTATTTCTGCTTTCAATATAGATTGTGGGTGCTCGTTAGAACCGCCTCAATGAGGCGGTTCTAACGAGTACCCACAATCGATGTTTTAAAGCAAAAACAAGGCAGATAATGTATACCCCCATAAACCCCACTTTTCTCTATATAAAGTGGGGTTTAGGGGGGACACGGACTTATTATTGTGATGTAATGTATTTGACATAGCTATTTAATGAACACAACAACAGTTGAACAACTCCTACCTTTGCAAACAGGGTAGATCCAGATCAGACAGCTTTTGAAGAAGCCATTTGATTAGAATCTACACTGTTTGCCTAAATTTTGTCATGCAGTTTGTGAATTGAACAAATACATCGTACAGAAGTACTAAAATACAAACAAATCAAACAATTTCCTGCACAAATCACCTGAGTATGTTATTTGCCCTGCTCATAAATTTTAAAATGCCAACAATTGTTGGCATTTTAAAATTTATGAGCAGGAAAATGAGTTGAGCATGAAAGAAGTTTTATAACCTTGGGCCCAGTTCAGAAGGCACAAGGGGGATAATATATTTTCTATCTTCTAGAAAATAAACATACAGTCGACTCTCGTTATCTCGAACCTCACGGGACCGGATAAAAAAGTTCGAGTTATCCGTAGTACGAGATAACCAAAGTGTGACGTCACATGTTTGTCAGAACACAGTTTGCTGGAATATGCTTGGTATTCTTGGAAAATTCTTACATAAACGGTTTACTGAGTTTTTAAAACTTGTTTATGAAAGTACTGGAGCATGTCAGAGTATAGCGTTTATGAACAAATTAATAAATAAATAAAACTGATAGATTTCCCATGTATTTTGTTGTCTTTAAAATTCCTACAAATCTGGGTTTCCAAATACGCTAAATATAGTTATATAGTTCGATACTAAACAGACTGGTTCCCGCTTGTGAATGCAACGCTTATATTACTTCGGAGAGCAGTAAATGCTATATAAGTCATACAGTAGTTTGACTCATCTCCCCTCTAACTGATTAACCGTCACTATGGCAAACAGTTTAGGTCCTGCCGCGAAAGCTCATTATGAGCCATCCCTTTTGTATCTACACTGTTTGTACATGGATTTGCATGGGTTAAGAAACAGACGGGTTAACAACGATACACATGAATTGTTCCCAACAACTGCGTTTTTAACACGCCGAGATTATCATAACTTTTGTCACTTTCTTTGACATTTTTGCAAGAAAGACAACGCCGCCTTTTATCACGGAAATCATTGACACGAGACGGTGTAAGATTAAAGGTTGAGCACCGTGTGTCTGTCTTTATTACACGCACATGATTTTCTTAGTAGCCAAAAAGGTATTGTGTGTGCTAATTTTAATTGCAAATGCACCTGGACAAATTGGATAATTAACAACATTGTGAGTATTGATGAATTGTTTTCTAAAGGCCTATTACAAAATTGAAGGACCGGACGCATGTTTTTTTTTTTTTTTTTTTTTTTCGTTACGTCAAGAATCCCGGATCGAGATACGCAGTAGTAAAAACAGTGAAAAATACATTCAGGGACTGAAAATGATGGGCGAGATAGCCGAAGTGTCGACTTAAAAGTAGTTCGACACATGCGAAGTTGAAATACAATAAATATATAGGGGGAATGTACGGGACTTAGACATCGGTTCGACATAAGCGATAGGGTCGAGATAAGCGGGGTCGAAATAACGAGAGTCAACTGTATGTTGTGATACTTGTAAGCATATGCTGCTCAATGTGGCACACACAAAACAATGGATTCTTCCTAAATATTTGTTATCTGTAGCTATGGGCCGAATTCCTACTGTCAGAGACAAGAACAAATGAATCAGCCATGATAAATGAATCATGGGTGTTTGGGCCATTAAAACTTCTCTGCAATTACAGCAGTAAGTCAAGGTGTCCCTATCACATCACAATCTCTTTATAATGTTGAATAAACTATACTTTTGGTTCATTATAACATGTTTTAAACAGAACATGATTTTAAGATTGATCCCAAAAATATATAGATTATACAGAAAAATTACCAAAAATGGTCTTTTTTCTGTATAATCTATACATTTTTGTTTGGATGGCTTGTTTACATGGCTGTTTAACTAACTTGGGTTTCACTTTTGAATCCCAATAATAATGTTATAAATAGTTTTTTTTTGTTTTTGTTTTTGTTTCTTTTTTTTTTTTTTTGGGGGGGGGGGGGGGGCAGGGTTGTGGGGGAGGGAGGGGGGGGAGGATTTTATGGCCCTTTCACTTATATCAAGCCAATCTTTAATGATAGTGGGTTAAAACTACAGAGGTTGAGGTGTATTTAGAATAATAACACTACTGAAACACGTACCAGTCTTCCCAGGGAAGTTTCTGCAGTTGTCACAGTGATTCCTTTCCTTCCTGAAACAGACGAAAACAGAAAGACTTGTGTCAGTACAAAGAACTAGAAAAGACTCCCTGAATTATCCTAAATACATTGCATATAGATACACCACAACCTCTTTATAACACTATTGTTGGGGTCCAATGCAGAAACCATGTTAGTTAAACAACCGTGTTATATTCAAGCAAAAATGTATAGATTATATAGAAAAATGACCATTTATGGTCATTTTTCTATATAATCCATACATTTTTGGGATCCATCTTGAAACTGTGTTATATCCATCCAAAACCGTGCTATAAAGAACCACATTATAATGAGGACATGGTGTACCTGGAGCTATGTAAAGAATTTCCAAGGGACTCAAGAGAGTTCTAATCAGCCACAGTAAATAAGCCTTCCAAGTTTGACTCACTTAGGGGATGAATGTATTCAAAACTGTCAGTTGGGGAGATAAATTGGCGGTTTTACGGTCTGAAATTAAGTTTTACAAAAACATGTCAGCAGAGCTATAAAACGGAATTTGCGACCATAAAACTGACGATTTGCCTCCGCAGATGACAATTTTGAATACAGCTATCTCCATCTTCTAATGCACATATTCGCTTGTTTTGCCCAAAACCGCAAGTGCAATGAGCTACGTAAATCCAAATACCAACCAATGGAAAGCGACATTACATGATGACGTCGGATTTCCAACAGTATATTGTAGAATATACTGTCGCAAATTTTTTACCTTATCCAATCAGATGCCGTGTTACATATGCAAGTGCATTAGAATCAAGTTTCAGTGTATTTACAAAACAACAAATGAAACTTTCCTCTGTATTGTTCACTGGCTTAATGCTTTCAGTCCTAGAACTAATGGCAGATCTAGATCAGGCACATTAGCAAGACACTGTACACAATATATCCACGTTCTTAAGGTTCTGGCATAAATTTTCAGATTTCAACACTTGCAACCCTGTAGACGGATACAGCTACCCATGTAAACAGTGCAGATCCAGATCAGATGGCTTATAAATTTTTGAGAGGACAGCAATTTTATTTTTTACATTATTTTTCAGAGAAAAGGTTTGATATTCTATGTGAATCGTCTGCCTTGCACACAATTTACATGTACTATCCAACCTGTATTAAGCAAGCACCTAAGGGATAATCAAAATTTGCTTGCTTAAGACAGGTGTTTGCTAATACAGGTGAAACTGAAGGCATTTGCCTTTTTGAGGACCCAAATGCTTGCTTGCTTAAGACAGGTTGCTTGCTTAATAGAGGTGGCCCCTAAGACAGGTCTGACTTAAATGCCAAGCCTTATTTTCTTGGAAAAATAAGAAAAAAAGTGCAGTAGAACTCCAATGGCTAAAACTCCGTTGGCTCATTAACCATGGATGAGTCAAACCCGTTCTTGAATCTGCAGGGAATTCTTCAAAATTCGAAATAGTCATTATTTAGGGAGATTTTCATCATTTATCTTGCAAATGTATGGTGTGTGTACTCATTTGATTCACCTCGATGAGGCAATTCTAATGGGTACACACACCATACATTTATAATACAGAACACTAAGAAGATGCCACACAATTATCACCATTATGCCTTCTGATATTGTACTAATAACAACCCTCCATGGCTCGAACTACCGCTGTCTCTAACAAACTTTCATGGTCCCAAAGGGGTTTGAGCCATCGAAGTTTGACTGTATTTGAAAATGGCCTTGGCAAAGGACATGATTATCAATTTGAAGTTTACAAGAACTCACCTGTAACCTTGAAAAAGTCAAACTTAGTTCCTAGTGCCCCTCTGTTCGTGAGAGTAAAGGTTCTCTTTAGTGTTTCGTCTATCACTGTTGTTCCAAACTGAATCTCTGACATGTCAACAGACAGCTGTAAGAATGTAGCAATGCATCATGATCAACAAAAGACAAATATGGCAACATGTCATAGAGAGCCACCTATATTCAGCAAGAAATCTATTTTAACCCATAAAATGCCAATCACTTCCATTGTAGTCTGCTTTGATGTCTGCCAGTTACTTTAAAAGTCATTTTTGCAAACAGTGTGGACCCAGATCAGACTGCTCCTATAGGAGCAGTCTGATCTGGGTCCACACTGTTTATCTGAATGCAAAAATATTTTTAAAAAGTTTGTGAGAAGATTCAGCAGACGACATAAGCAGACAACATTTTCAGATGTAGTTTTTCTTGGCGTCTTAAGGGTTAAGCACAACAGAAGTGAAGGCAATGATCAGGAATCAATACAATTACCTCAAACCTCCCATTCAAGACACCAAAAGAAACACCAACATAATACAACTTAACCATAATCAAAATGTCGCAAGGGAAAAGCTAAAAGGACAGTTACTTTCCCACAAAACGGCCAAACGGCTATCCAAAAATAAAAAAAAAGATATTAGCAATACATAAATGCAAAGACAAACTTTAACAACAATAAACCACAACAGAAGAGCCGCCTTACAAGGCCAGTAAAATATTTTCACCGGTGGGCTTAAATTTACGTGGCCACACTCCTCACCCTTGGTTCTGTTGTGGTTAAGACAAATATTTTGAATAGTCCGCAAGAAGGATTTCTTACTCATCAGTGCAACATCTCCGAGAACATAATTTTTCAGCAAAAATTAGTATATTAAATGATCAAAGTTTAAACGATTTGTTAACTAAAGATGATGCTAGCTTTGAACAACTGGCCCTAAGCCTGATAATAGATTGTGGAGCATGATAGCTCAGTGGTTAGTCAACTTGCCTCTGATGCTAGAGGCCCCCAATTCGATCCCCGGCAGCGGCGATAAAATTTAGACGTCCAAACACGCTCCATTTGCAGGGATGAATGTCATCAAGTGCACTGTCCTTTGGATCGGGACGTTAACTGGAGGCCCCCTGTGCAGGGAGAGTTGTCCCCTGTGCAGGTTTAAGACCCCTACCATAATAACATGATTACTGTTTAGGCTTTCATCCTGCAAACCTGAAGTGTAAATAATGTGCCCTGTCAGTGTCCCCTTCTGGGGTTAAGACGTAATGGAAGAAAGAAAGAAATATTGACTTACATCACATTTCTTGGTGGTACACCTCAGTGGTATGGAGAAGGGACCTGTCTGGGAAAGAAACTTCACCTCTCCTTCTAGATCTTCATTAATCTGTAAGTCATCAAAAACAACTGAATATTAACTCTTAAGCAGAATGGGAACACCTTTAGGGGAGGCAACTCCTGCAAAAGTATTTTTGTCTCCCATCTCAATAAGGGTCAACTCTTAAAGGAAAGAATTTGCTCCTCAGGGGTCAACTCTTAAAGGAAAGAATTTGCTCCAGAGGAGCAAATTCTTTCCTTTAAGAGTAGACCCCTTTTTCAGTGGGACAGGGCTTATAGAAAAGTGTACAGGAAGTCCTGAAAGTTGTCTCCTTTTGAAAAATGGCAGAAAAATCTTGCAGGTGTATCCATTTTCCTTAAGAGCACAAGATTCTGCAGTCTACAGGAGCTCAAACAGTGCTAAAAGATCAAATGCACTTATCAATTATTATGCATTTATGATAAACAGGGACAAACTGCTGACCTGTGTTTATTAACCCTTTTTGTACCAAATGGAATCTTCCTCCTTATATATAGCAGGAGTCCATTTCAAAATTTAGGGGTATCAGGTTGTGTTTTCTTCAAAATTTATTTGGAAAAATGACTTAACTTTTAGCAAACAGTGGAGGCCCTGATCAGACGCCGCATTCTGCGGCGTCTGATCTGGGCCTACACTGTTTGCCAGGGTACCCATTTTGAAGTTTCAGGTACAAAAAGGGTTAAAAAATGGTAAGCTGATTTTGCTACCTTCCACCAACTCTGAAAACATGCTGCAACTTCTGTACAAATAGTTAACTTAATGAAAATACCCTTGGGGTGACAAACAAGAAAAGGACCCTCAGAATTCTCAAAATTATATTCTTCAAATGAGAAAACTAGCTGCATCAACTTTTGCCACCTAAAGATCTCTTCTACATCTCTGAGAGCAGAATTGGCTCTGCAGCTTTGCCTGAGCCATTGGTGGTTGCCAATGTAATAATGATCCGTTTTTACATGTTTTCTCATTTTTTGAAAGAAATCATTTTCCCAAAGACAGCATTAAAATTGCAAAAAGAATCAGAACCAAACTCAGAAATTCAAAAACCTAATTGTCTAGAAAGCTCTCAGCTGCCATAAGTAAAATAATAAGTGATTAGCAGGCGAAATATGATAAATATCTGTTAGAAAAGAACAATGCTACTTACCATAGGTTTAAAAGTGACCAACATCTCACATGTGAGACCTGCTGACATCTGTCCAGGAGGGTCAAAACTAAAAAAAATTAAGATTACAGTACTATAATTATTAGAAGTAGGATAGACATAATTTGAGGACATCATGGCCAGATAATGACTATTTTCAGATATGAAACTGTCATGTTTGTCTTGTAAAATCCTCCTTGCAAAGATTCTGGGAGCTCTGTAGAACTGACTTAGTGAGTTAGTTAGGCATAATATTTTGCTTAACTCTGGACCAGCCTACAGTCAAACTTCAATGGCTCAACACCTGTGGGACCAGGAAAATGTTCTTTAACCCATTTTGTACTGGAAACCCCAAAACGGGTACCTAGGCAAACAGTGCAGGCCAAAATCAGACGCCACAGTACACTGGGGCCTACACTGTTTGCAAAAAGTTAAGCCATTTTCCAAATCAATTTTGAAGAAAACACAACCTGACACCCCTAAATTTTGAAATGGACTCCTGCTATATATAAGGAGGAAGATTCCATTTGGTACAAAAAGGGTTAAATGTAGGGGTAGTTTGAGCTATTCAGCGTTAATCACAGCACAATATTGCTATCTGGGCCGAGTTGTTCAAAGCACAGTTATCTCAAACAGCTTGTTTGTGGTCAAATTGTTAACGGTTCTAGTAAGTACAATATCTAATACAGTGGTATTTTTGCTGAAAATATGTGAGCAGCTTTTGCATTTGCAAAAGCTGCTCACATTTTTTCAGCCAAAAATACCAGACTAAGTATATTTGCCATATTAAATGACAGAAGTTTTAAAGATACATTACCATAAAAATTCGGCTATAAGGCGATTCGGCTATAAGACGGGACCCCTTTTTCAGTTTTTCTAAGGTGGGATTTTGCTTATACTCTTTTATAAGACGGGTCAAATTTTTGCCATATCTGTCAGGGCCTATCTGCTACCGCCAGATGCCATTCAGATGTGAGAAATCGGCCTTTTTTCGGCAGAAACCCCTCTACTTACCCCTAACATGGCTTGTTTGGCCGCTTGTTTATGTCTGTTGACATTTTATGTCTTCGTTTGTAAGAGTTACAAAGAGAGACAACTCTTATTGAATCTGAATAGGTACGTCTATTAAGCGTTGGGAAAGGGGGGAAATTCATTTCCATCCACAAAATTTAGAAATATTGGTTGCAGCTTTTTTATAAGTAACTGAACATTTTTTTTATCGGGGACCACAATTCCTAGCTATTCAGTTTCAGAACCAACGCCCCAGCTAGAACAAAATAGCGGCAAACGTCGGACCGATATGTCGTATCGCTGTCGACCCGGTACATGCTTTGCTGGCATAGACTTCTATTTAATAGACAACAGGGGCTGACAAATCCATTTCCCGGCCGTCCGGGACAAGACCGAAATCACACCAGGCAGGTGCACTTTGACCTTATGACGCTCTGTCGGGACTAGTGCAAAAAAATAAATCGTCTACAACTGCCAGTCTTTTTGAACATACAGTAAAAACTAGACCAGTAAGTAAATTGCTGTCAATTCAGAGACAAACCATCTGTGTATTTATTATGGTTCAAGTATGATACTATTCTTAATCCCTGTCGTATAATTGCCACCCTGCGGTGTGTGTCGATAAGGTGGGAAAATATGGTCAAGTTATGTCTCTAATTTGTGTTTATCCTCCAGTCATAAAATTTAATCCACAATCAATGTGAAAATGTTTTAATCCCTCCTCTGACTTTTAGCTACATCTAACGGTAGATATTTGCATTATAAAATCGGACTATTCTACTATCTCGTGAATGGTTATGTTTTGGCGCCAAATGGCAAACGTTGGCGGGAAAAGTCGAACACTGTTGTTGGTTGCTGACACGGAGCTTCAGGGCATAATTCGGGAGCTGTGCAAAGCACTGATTTTCTATCCACCTCTATTCACAACCGCTTAGCTATCGGGAAAATTTTTTTTTTTGGTTCCAAACATTTTTTTTTTTATGAAAGAGATACATGCAATGACATTAAACACGTGTGGGGGTAATGGCCTCGGATGACGTCATTTACCGATCTCGTGCAGAAAAATCGTTGCGGTGGTTTGTGGGCGGCGATTTATATCAATTCAAAAATCACCGATAGGCTTTTTCTGGTCTTCGCCGGACATTGCCGGAAAAAAGCCTGCAGTCCATGACCTCGGCTATAAGATGGGGTCATTTTTTGGGCTCATTTTGGAGGGAAAAATCCTTGTCTTATAGCCGAATTTTTACGGTAACTAATGACATCATCAGTTTTGAACAACTGGCCCCTGGAGATCTGAGCAGAATTCTCTATGGACTCAAGCGTGAGTTCAAACTAGCCACGGTAAACAAGTCATAGGTATTCAAGCCGATGAAGTCTCACTGCAGCTACTAAGTCAAATGGTTTTAGACATCATATCACATGGCACTAACATGACAAAATTTGCAAACCAAAAGGGATGCCAGTGTTGATGGCAATACCATGGCAGGTTATGACTGTAATTTCTTTTTCTTACAGGTGAGCTAAAACATGAGCCAGACATCTGATATTGTAAACTGTTTGCTCATGCCTTGTATTAACATCATGTTAACCCTTGATCTGCTGAATATTTAAATATGCCACACCCACCACTGATTATCAACCAATCAGATTTATTGATGCAAATCATTGCAACAAATTCATAAACTGAATGACAAACAATGAAGATCCTGATCAGATGGCTTCTTGAAGCAGGACAAGGGTTAACAGGTCTGTGTAATGAACACCCCAGTAAACCCAACTTTATATAGAGAAAACAGGTTTACAGGGGCATAATTATTTTTTTCTTATTTCTACTCCAATACATAGGTTGAGAGTACTTGTTTGAACCAACTCAATGGGGCAGTTCTAACACCCACCCCCACAACCTATGTTTTTGAGTACAAATAAGCCTGATATCACAATTTTCAACAGAAAATTAGCAGTGAGATATGAAAGAATGCACTATGCAGTGGATACTTATTAGAACCGCCTAAATGAGGCAGTTCTAATTAGCACCCACAACCTATGTTTTTCAGCACAAATAAGTCTAATATCACAATTTTTCAAGGGAAATTAACTTCTTTGAGATATGAACAAATGCACTATGGCACAGGTATGTGTTATTGTAATGAACTACAAAATTTCTAGGTCCATGACCTTGACCTAGGCTTTATGGGCAGAGTGGGAAAATGTTACATATGTCTAGCATACTGGAAAGTATGAATTTAATCCACCTTCGGGTTTAGAAAATATCGGATTCTAACTTTGGTCCTGCAAATTAATTTAGCCACAACCATTTCTGATTTTCAACCAATCAGATTATTCGATGCAATTTATTCCTACAAATTCACAAACTGAATGTTAGCTGACCTCTTTCTACAATGTTTGCAAAGGATAGATTTTGTTTGATTTGAGGTTTAACGTCCCCGTCAACACTGTAAAGGTCATTTTGGAGACGCTGCTTCCAATTTTGTGGGACTTTTACCCGACATTGAGATGAAATGACATCTCAAGCCCTGTCGCCCAATGAAACCAATAGGGTTTATTAGCATGGACGGTCCACCTCGCACCGCGGTTCCTGGACAGGCTTAGATCCTCTAAGCGGTTTACCATTACTAGTGTGCGGGCCGGATTCAGCTCTGCGTGGAAGCATCATGCAGCCCATATATTTCTACAAGCCCCTATGGGCGGGGGCCATGCAAAGGATAGAGCATATTCTGTTTCAGCAGGACACGAATTAAAAACTTCTATGTAAAATTTCTAAAATTTTGTGGCTGTTAATGATAGAATTGCTGAGGTAGAGCAATAGCCCTGGGCCCAGTTGTTCAAAGCATTGTTAGCTTAACAAAGTAATAGTGGTCATACTGTTAACTGTTCTAGCAAGTTCAATATGTAAAATTTTGGTATTTGAAAAAATGGGAGCAGCTTTTGCAAATTGGGAGCAGCTTTTGCATTTGCAAAAGCTGCTCACATTTTTTCAGCAAAAATATTAGCATATTTGCCATAATAAATGATCAAAGTTTTAACGATATGTTAACTTACGATGTCATTGGTTTTGGATAAGTACAGAAAAGATAAACTGATAAACTAACTTATAATTGTTTAAAGTTCATCAGTAAATATGTACATGTTCTGAAAAAGGATAAAACACTGCTACCAGTAAGAAGAAATTATGACATACTGAATATGTATGAAGTCCTTGAGCCTCTCTGTAATATCGAGAAATTTACAGTAGTTGACTGTGTAAGAGACATTGGTCAGGGTTACTTTCTTCTTGTATGTTCTCCCAACATCAAAATCCTGGATAAAGAAAAGAAATGAAAATACAGTCTAACTTTAAAAGCACAAACACATTTGGGACCAAAGACATTTGAGCCGGCACATGACAAAAACCTACAATAAGACCCGTGCTATGGTCAAAGACTCAGTTCCCAGTCAGAGGGTACCTTTCCATCGTGGATGATTGCAGCTGCAAGGTCGCAGACCATCGAGGCACCCACATCACCATATGTAAAAGTTCTAAAATTTTGTGGATGCTAATGCCAAAATTACTGGGGTAGTGCAATAGCCCTGATAAGTACAGGTTAGCCTGGTCAGGTTAGCCTGGTTGGAGCATTCTCTTGTTGCCCTATGAATAGTCCAGAGGCTATAGAAGGCTCATGTGATCAGCGAAGACTCGGATCAGACTGTGCGGATGCACAGGCTGATATGAGTCTTAGCTGGTCGCCCAGGACTTATTGTAGATTTTGTCATGCGCTGGCTCATTTGTAAAGATAGGAATAGTTCATATTACTGAAGGCAGGCCAGGAGGCATAACAGAGATGACATAGAGATGTTTTTTCAGTCTTTTCTTCTATGAAATTAGGGGTATGTTGTGTGAACTCTTTAGAACCACCCCATTGAGGACCCTCACCCATCTGGGCTTGAAGAAATAGATGGGCTGCATGATGCTTCCATGCAGAGCTGAAACCAACCGTACACAAGTACTGGTAAAGCGCTTAGAGGATCTAAGCTTGCCCAGGCAAAGCGTGCAAGTCTGACCAGCCATGCTTATAAACCCAATTGGTGTCATTGGGCGACAGGGCTTGAGATGTCATTTCATCCAAATGTCAGTTAAAGTCCCACAAAATTGGAAGCAATGTCTACAAAATGACCTTTACAGTATTGACAGGGATGTTAAACATCAACTCAAACAAATAAAAAACACCCCAATGAAGCAATTATGACGAGTATAGACAAGTTTTCAAGACGAAATAAGAAAAAAATCACCACAAATTATACATAATGTATCGAGATTTGGAATTATGGGGAATTTTCAATAGGGACACAGGAACCAGTTCCAATGAGCCATGAGTGTTCGAGTCATCGAAATTTTACTACAGATATAACTATCCTAAAACACCATATCCTCTTTATTACCATATTGTTGGAGTCCAAAGCAGAAATCATGTTAGTTAATTTATACTAATTTATTTTAGTTTGATTGCGATGAAAGCTTCAAGCTTATTTGAATCGCTCTCAAACACTCATTCCGGATGTTATCATGTGCTCGAGAGAGTGGCAGTGACTTTTACACCAGTTACCCATTTACACCTGGGTGGAGTGGGGCAGTGGCATTACGTGTCTTGCCTAAGTCGAACGCACCAACCATTGAGCTATCGAGGTTG
The DNA here is from genome assembly GCA_963580285.1 of Lucinisca nassula. NCBI lineage: Eukaryota > Metazoa > Mollusca > Bivalvia > Lucinida > Lucinidae > Lucinisca > Lucinisca nassula. The sequence goes on from OY757023.1 coordinate 77,349,880, forward strand.
CCTACAGTTAAACAACCATATTATATCCAAACAAAAATGTAAAGATTATACAGAAAAAAAAACTCACAGACAACTACTGAACAGCCCCAAATGTAGTCTTAATACAGGAAATACGGGAAAAGTGTGGTTAGGCAGGGTTGGAAACATCCACTTATCATGAAGAGAGCCTAATGTTGCAGGAAGAGTAGATATTGTGTCTAGCCTCTATGAAATTTACCAAAATCTAGATGACCTTAGTAAAATTTTGAAGAATTTTCAAGCCCTGATAGTTTTGCTTCAACCCATTCATTACAGAGTTTCTGAGGTAGACTCTCCTATCTTTGAATACAGACGAACCCATTCTTGTAAACAGAGCGTTTTGCCTTAATCACTGAGAGGTAGTAAAATACAGTCAAACTCCGACGGCTTGAACCCCTTTGGGACCATGAACATTTGTTCGAGACAAGGGTAATTTGAGCCATTGAGGGCTATTGTCAAGGGGTATAACAGAAATAATTTTTGGATACCCTTTCAGTGTTCATTATCATAAATGTGTGTTGTGTGCTCAATGAGGCAATTCTAATGAGTACACATAGCACACATTTACTGAGGCGATTCTAATGAGTACACAACACACATTTGCAAAACACACCACACATGTGCAAGATACAAGGTGAAATATCCTAACCCTTCCCTCACTATTTCTTATGTAGAGAAATTCCCTAAGGTCTCTAGAACGGGGTCGAATCAGCCATGGAAAACGAGCCATCGGTGTTCGAGCCATTGAAGTTCTACTGTAGTATTGGCTCATAGTGACCTGCCTTATTTGGATCAACACTGTTTGCATAGATTTTTGGTTTAGTTTGGAATTTAATGGTCCAGTCAGCACTATTGCACTTTATTAGATACCCCCTATAGTAAGTGCATTGTAACACATTGATCTGATAAAGATATGCTATCTCAGGACAAGTGAACTTTATCAGGTCATCATGACAATGCACTTTTATGAATGGACCGGCCTAAAGAAAATTGGAAAAATGTTACTTTCCTGGAAAAATTGATAAAAAAAAATATGATCAGCTTATTCGAAGTATATTGACCGATTATTGCGCCCCGGAATGTCGGGACGCACTGAGGCCAATCAATTACAGATTGTAAATTGCATATTTAAAGACTTTATAAGGAGATAAACTGATAAATAGAATACCAGATTTGTATCATTTAATATCAAGTTTATCAGGCTTGGCTTCGTGAACGCATGTAGAATCGCTCGGCAAGCCTCGCGATTTTACAAGCGTTCTCAAAGCTTTGCTTGATAAACTTGATATCAAAAGACACTAACCTGGTATTCTCTAAGTACAGATCTACAGGGTTGAAAGGTAACTTACCTTGAAGTGTATAATATCAGGTTTACTATAGAAAGGACAGCCAGAGAACTCTCTCCCAGCAGCTACCTGTTTCACTACTATTCCTGCTCTATGCTTATCCAATACTGTGTCCAAAATAGCCTGGGAACATGAAAAACAAGAATAAAACAATAAAGGCAAAGATATGTGCTGCTTTTCTTTCAAAATGTCTGCTATAGAATTAAGCATATTGTAATTACCCTCAGAAGAGGAATCAGAACACCATCAAGGAAGGCAACTTTTCCGGGGGGAGGTGGGGGGTCCACGATTAAAGGAAAGAATTGATCATTCGAATAGTACACCCCTTCTTAAGAAGGTCTCATTTCACAGCAAGCCAACAGGAAGTTCCAAATGTTGTCTACCTTGTAACAAGAGGGCCAAGATGGCCCTGAATTGCTCACCGGATTTCAAGAAGTCACAAGCTTCAAAAAGTCATGTGGATAACTGACAGCCATCTTATTCCATAAAGCATAACTGTTGTACTTAGATGGATGGTCATCTGGGCAACATTCTTGCAAAGGCTGAATAAAACTTTGGTGAATCTTCAATGGCATTAGGCCAAAACCAGAACCATTTTAGCTATTTCCGTAGAGGATGGCCTAAGCAACATTCCTATGAAGTTTGAAAGAAATTGGCCCAAGGGCACAGAAAGAGTTGCTGTTTAACTGTTTTTTCTTTTTTTAGCTCGGGCGTTCATCTTGTTCATCAAAGCGGAACAGTTTTAGCTATTTGGGTACAGAGCCACCTAAGCAACATGCCTGTGAAGTTTGAATCAACTTGGCCCAAGGATTTAGCAGGAGTTTGCATTTTAAGGAAATGGTTGACGTTTTACTATTTTTAGATCTGGTGGCCATTTTGCTTATCAGAGCAAAGCCATTTTAACTAAGGGCTATTCCAGTATAATCTATTAGGGTGGGGCGGACGGCAACTTTATTATTATTAATTGGCCGTAGGCTATGGTTTTAGAAAAACAAAATTGGCCGTAGGCTGTACAACAGATTTTTTAAAATTTACCGTAGGTTGTACCACCGTTTTTTTCAAAAATCCCGTAGGCTATGTTGAAAGAAAATAAATAATTGTTGTAGGTTGTCAAATAACAACAGGGCCCAGACATCTGAATCGTTCAGTTTGAAGTTCCACGGAGATTTTAGACAAAAAGCAACGCTGAAATTGCGAAAAAAAGAAAGGTTCGGCGATTTTACAGCTGTTTACAGGTCAAAGGTCGTTTGCGCACGACACAAATCAATATCCGGTAACGGGACGCTTCGCCCGGTAACAAGACGTTTCGCCCCCAAGACGTTTCCCCCCTGGTCGTTTTCCCCCTAGTCGTTTCGCCCCCTTTTTTGGCCCCTGGTCGTTTCGCCCCCTAACCCTAGTCGTTTCGCCCCCAAACCCTAGTCGTTTCGCCCCCAAACTATTTTACTATATTTTATATATAAAAGATTCATATATGAGAGAGAGAGAGAGAGAGAGAGAGAGAGAGAGAGAGAGAGAGAGAGAGAGAGAGAGAAGAACCTGTTCTTTGAATGAAAATGTTAATTAGGAATTATGATAAGTATTACCTGTTTTGATCAATACCTTTAATCACATTGATTATTTGATTTGACACATTAACCCTTTACCACTCAGATACGTATATTCCCGACTCGATCCATTACCACTCAGACCCGTATATTTACGACTTTATCGATTAACGTACAGATACGTATATCCCCGTGTGTCGCCATTTGAACACATAAGTGTTTGCCCGTGTCTCAAAATCAATCGCGTTATTTTTACCTTTTTCCTAAATATAAAAACGCCGGATGTTTATTAATGTTAAGTTTGGTCTTTTGCCAACAATATTTGCGAAAAAAACAAATATGTTTCTATACAAAGTTTTTGTGTAATTTACAACCAAACACACCAGGGGTTTCTTCTACTGAATCACGATGACCTTGCCTGACCGGAATGGAAAATTACTGGGTTGAGTTACTGAATGACGCAATATTTGTGTGTCGGTCGCGCATGATGTGCATGATTTAGGTAAAGACAATTAGCGCTGTATAATCAGTTAGATTCAAGGGATTTATGGTTCAAGATAATTAGTTAATTGGAGATTATGATACCCTAGGAATGTTTATACAGCGGATGCCACCCGGAGCGTGCCGAGCTTTGAGCCGCAATAAATTACGTAACAGTACCCAAAAGTGTACCCAGGTGTTCATCGGAAGGGCAATAAAACCCACAGATGGGTAGAAGGCCTTTCATTGGTCAATAGTTTCAGCCCCTTTAATGAATATTAATTTCTAAAAAAAAAAAATATGCGACGTCTGATCAGGGTCTCACCGCCGACACGTTAACAGACAAACAGATGCAATTATTAAGCGGCACCTGATCAGGGTCTTCAGCTTTTTGGACCTTATAATGCTACGGCACCCGGATCAGACCCTCCACAATTATTGCCGCGACGTCTGATTCAGCTCCAACCGCCGACGGTTCATTTTATTTTATTTTCCGCGACCGAATAGGTTTGGAGGATATAGCGACCGTCCAAATGTCCGTCCGTCCGTAGACACAACAGACAGATGCAAACACTGCAGACTCGGATCAGACGCCGTACTATTATTGAACGGCGTCTGATGAGGGTCAGCATGTTTGTAGAAGGCATCTGAGACGGCGAAGACCTGGACAAGACGCTGCGCAACGGTTATGCGGCGTCTGATCAGGGTCTTATCGGCGACGGTGGTGTTTTTATCCCTAGTCTAAACAGGTTCGGAGCCTGGCATCCGTTCATTCGCCCGTTCGTAGACACAAAATTATGAGTGACAAGACGCTGCGCAACGGTTATGCGGCGTCTGATCAGGGTCTTATCGGCGACGGTGGTGTTTTTTATCCCTAGTCTGAACAGGTTCGGAGCCTGGCATCCGTTCAAACGTCCGTCCGTAGATGCAATAGACATATGAAAACAATGCAGATCCGGATCAGATGTACAATTATTAAACGGCGTCTGATGATGGTCTACATGTATGTAGACGGTATCTGAGACGGCGCAGACCCGGACAAGACGTTGCGCAACGACGCGGCGTCTGATCAGGGTCTTATCGCCAACGGTGGTGTTTTTTTTAACCCTAGTCTGAACAGGTTCGGGGGATATAGCGATCAGCGTGGCGTCATTCACCCAACCGTCTGTATAACAAAAGACAGAACACAAAGGTGCAAACAGTGCAGATTTGAATCGGACGCCATACAATTATTATACGGCGTCTGGATAGGGTCTACAAGTTTGTAGACGGAATATACGACGGCACAGACCCAGACCAGACGCTGTACAATGATCATGCGGCGTCTGATCCTGGTCTGACCCCCGCCGGTGCGTTTTATTTTTATCCCCTGACCAAATAGGTTCGGGGATATAACTATCAGCCTGGCGTTCGTCCGTCCGTCCGTCCGCAAACAAAATTATGAGTCTGGCGTCCGTTCACATGTCCGTCCGTTCGTCCGTAGACACAACAGACAGATGCAAGCAATGCAGATAAGAATCAGACCTGTACAATTATTAAACGGCGTCTGATGGGGGTCTACAGGTTTGTAGACGGCATATGGATCGGCGCAGACCCGGACAAGACGCTACACAACAATAATGCGGCGTCTGATCAGGGACTAATTGCCGACGGTGGTGTTTTTATCCCTAGTCTGAACATGTTCGGGGGATATAGCGATCAGCCTGGCGTCATCCACTCAACCGTCTGTATAACAATAGACAGAACACAAAGGTGCAAACAGTGCAGATTTGAATCAGACGCCATAGAATGATTATAAGGCGTCTGGATAGGGTCTACAGGTTTGAAGATGGCATATGCGACGACACAGACCATGCGACGTCTGATCATGGTCTGACCCCCGCCAGTGCGTTTTATTTTTTATCCCCTGACCAAATAGGTTCGGGGATATAACAATCAGCCTGGCGTCCGTCCGTCCGCGAACAAAATTGAGTCTGGCGTCCGTTCACATGTCCGTCCGTCCGTAGACACAACAGACAGATGCAAGCAATGCAGATTCGAATCAGACTTTAAAAATTATTAAACGGTGCTGATGAGGGTCTACAGGTTTGTAGACGGCATATGGGTCGGCGCAGACCCGGACAAGACGCTGCACAAAGGTAATGCGGCGTCTGATCAGGGACTCATTGCCGACGGTGGTGTTTTTTATCCCTAGTCTGAACATGTTCGGGGGATATAGCGATCAGCCTGGCATCATCCACCCGTCTGTGTGTATAACTATAGACAGAACACAAAGGTGCAAACAGCGCAGTTCGGGATCAGAGCCCAGAAAATTATTATAAGGCGTCCGATCAGGGTCTACAGGATTGTAGACGGCACAGACCCAGACCAGTAGCTATCAACCTGACGTCATCCACCCGTTAGTCTGTATGACAATAGACAGAACACAAAGGTGCAAACAGTGCAGATCGGGATCAGAGCCCAGACAAATATTATAAGGCGTCTGATCAGGGTCTACAGGGTTGTAGACAGCACATGCGATAGCACAGACCCAGACCAGACGCTGTACAATGACCATGCCCATCAGATGTCATTGCACCTCAGTGTTGGGTAAAAGTCCCACCAAACTGGAAGCAATATCTCCAAAATGTCCTAAATAGTGTTGATGGGGATGTAATACCTCTAATCAAACAAATCTTATTTATAAAAAAAACAAAAAAATACAGAGACGGCTCTTTGGGGTGAGCTGGCTATGGGGTGGTTGATACATTTATTAAAAAAAAAAAGGTAAAGTTGGGGATGGGGGTTCAAAAAAGGATAGATAGGCTGTAATAGTTATTTTAATCTTATGCAAAAGCACTGATTTTTTCATAAACAAAACACACCCATGTGTCATAGCACATTCTTTAATTTCTCCAAAATGGCTACTTTTCCATTGAAAACTTTTATATTTTTCTTATTTATACTCAGAACATAGGTCGTGGGTGCCGATTGAGGCAGTTCTAACGAGTACCCACAACCTTGGTCTTGGTGCAGAAATAAGTAAAATAATGTATACCGGGTTCAGATAGATGTTCATTTCACAGACTTATGAACATGATCTTATTTCTGCATAAAAAGTATGTTATGGAAACTTGTTGGAAGACCCTCAGTGACATGCCCTAATGATTACCTACAAATGCGTTTTTGTGCGGAAATAAGAAAAATAATACGTGGATACCCCCTCTTTTCTGGGGCTATGGTGGTTAAAAATACTTTCTCTGACCAACCCAAAACAGAAATTTTTGCTAAAGAAAATATTTTGCTTACTTTGACACTTCATATTTTCAAAACGCAAAGAGAAACTATAATAAATTTAGTACCATTGGAAAGAAAATTTAATTTCCTAGAAACTTTACATTTACATAAATATTGTCAAATGTACAGAAAATACTAAAATAATCATTTTTGTAACATAAGGGTGAAAATCACACAAAAATGCCAATATCTCTGTTCAGATAAGACTGTCAGGCCTATCAGCCATATATGGACTATTGGTTATTGATTTACCTATATCAGTGTTCTGTTAAGATGCTGTATTGGATAATTTTCTGAGTGGTAAAGGGTTAATCAAGCAATCAATGCCCTTAATGATAAGGTGTGAAAACGTGCGCTCTTTGCAAAGTTAAACGTCTTTAATTATCGCTTAAGCACCTTTACCAGTTTTGTTTTAAGTTGGTCGGTTTGTTCGTTAACAGTCGGCCAGTAAATCATTGTTGAATATTGCCGCAAATGCCGTCTACGCAACATCGCGTCAACGCCGATGCAACGTAATAAAGTTACATCGGCTTTGATACTACGTTGCATACACATTGTGTGCCCACTAGGTAATACATGGTTGAGTATTGCCGCAAATGTCGTCTACGCAACGTTGTGTCAACGCCGATGCAACGTAATAAATAGAAGTGGAAGCAATGATCAAGTCGATTGCTTTCATCAATGTTCTGTCAGCAATTTGTGTATACTCTGGTCAGATTTGCGGCGTCCGACCCAGTCATTCCTGAACTGTAAGCAAATAGTGCAGACCCTGATCAGGCAACGCGGTTAGCTTGATACATTCAAGTACAGCTTCTTCCCTAGGACTATACCCGATTGGAATTCTTTATCAGCATCTGTTTCTGAGGCCCCTGACTTGGTATCCTTCAAGCAGGGACCGTCTACTCTGTCGTTTTAACAGCTAGGTAGGGGCCGGTCTGTAAGTAAAGTCTGAGGAATTTTTGAACCTGTGCCGGTTGGGCGACGCTTCTGTAACCGGAAGGGTCTGGTTTCCAATGATGATTTGAAAAAGCAGGCAGGAACCTTTCCTTTCTTTTCTTTCTTGTCTGTCCACTATTTCTCTTTCTTTCTAATATTTCCCACTTTCTCTTTTTCACGCGCCATCAGAGACATACTGTTCAAGTATGAATGAAGTCCCTTAACGAACAGATACAGATACTTAGGCTGACGTGACAGGGCGATGATGCTACTTAAATATTTGCCTCTTCTCACCTCTAATAAAAGTTCAACATTGAAAATTAGCTTAGATTGAAAAGTGGGCGAAACGACTAGGGGGACGAAACGACAAGGGGGACGAATCGACTAGGGGGGCGAAACGACTAGGGGGAAACGACCAGGGAGGAAACGTCTTGGGGGCGAAACGACTAGGGGAGGAAACGGTTTGGGGGCGAAACGTCCCGGATTCGCTTCGCCCCCGGTCCATAGAAACACCCCAAACCACCCCAAACCTATACCAAAATACCCGAAACCTCTCACAAAACATCCTAACCACTTCAAAACCACTTATCCCACCGTACCCTATCCTATCCCCATCCAACCACACCTACCCACTTACCCTACCCAATCAAACAGTGACCTTACCCTACTCCACCACACCCCACTTTCAGTTATGCCGTTAACCTACAGTATCCTACGCTACCCTATCCAAACCCACCCCTGGGCCACGGTACCCCACACCAACCACCCTACCCTATCCTATGAACGCCTACTGTACCACACCCTGGCTCAATCGACACACCCAAACCTAAGCTGGTTTTGTGATAGTAAACTTACACTAACCTGTGTTTTGGGGTGATATGTAAGGCGGTTCGGAGTTTGGTTCTCTACAATCACCACCATCTCACCTTACCTAAAATGATTCTAACTTCTTTAAATCTACTCTAGCCTACTCTCTGAAGGTGGTTTGGGGGGTTTTAAATGGTGGTTTGGGGTGTTTTGGAGGAGGTTTGGGGTGGTTAAGTCATGAAGCAAGTTCTATATTGGTATTTTTCACCTGTTGTTGTTTTTAGGAGCATCACCTGTTGCTCATTTGAGGACCAGTCTGATCAGGGTCTGCACTGTTTGCCCAGACCAGTCTTTCCGAAAACTAGCTCCTTATCAGGCATTTATTTCTTCCGTTTAGAGAAATGGATTGGGTTGCATGGTGTTCTATGGCCTGCGGGTTAAGAGCATTGACTCTTACAGGGGATTCAAGCCTTGCTCGGATGATGTGGGATACCAAGTTCTGCAAAATAATGTCAGGTGGTTTTTCTCTGTGCACTATGGTTTTCGCACACCTGATATGCAACTGGCTTGATATGTGTGAAATAATCTTGAAATGGCCATAGAAACATAAAAGGAAGATTGCTTCTAGCAGAGCTAAAACAGCAAACAATTCACATACTGGTAAACAGTGGTGCTAGTGGAATCTCCTATACACTTACCATTGCGGTTTGTTTCATGAGGTATTGAAGGGTCAGGCGTCATGTTATTTCACTGCCTAATAAAACCCCACAAAATGCAATGGATCATCTCCACAATGACCCAAAGTATGTTGACAGGGATAAACCTCATCACAAATTTAGTGTTAGGACTTTGTTTCATGAAACTGTGGTCCAATAGGCAAAAAAAAAACACCTGTCTTTCAGGTAACCTGGAATACCGTCGGAAGGTAAGATATTTTTTTTGGCTTGACCTGAAATTTATCAAATGGGGAGGATAAGGAAACAGTATTTTTGAATGGAAAAGTCCCAAAGAATCCTCGTAAACCATTTAAAATAGGATTGAGGGTAAAAATTAGGCACAGTCGGGTTACCTGAAACACATTTTTTTTAGCCTTGTCTGAATTTTCTTTTCTTTTTTTTTTAAGTAAACAAAAAACAACTTTCATAATAAAATTTATTCATTTTTTTTTTTTTGGCATCCAATAACCAATATAAAGATGCCAACTGTGACAATGTTTTTTACACATGATCCAGGATTTCAATTTATAAAGAGGGAAAGATTTTAATTGCAAGATCCTTTATGATGAATATATCTAAATATATATTTAATTACCCGTGGGTTGTCTCTACCTGAAATAGTTTTACCCCGTTGGTTATATCTAGAAAAAAATACAAATGTCCGTTGGTTATATCTAGAAAAAAATACAAATATCTGTAGGCTGTATTGAAAAAAAATTGTATTAAAGCGTAGGCTATGTGAAAATCTAAGTGCCTTCCTCCCCCACCATATAGATTTTACTGGAACAGCCCTAATTCCATAGAGTGTCACCTAAGCAACATTCCAATGAAGTTTGAATGAAACTGGCCAAAGGGTATTGGAGGAGTTGACGTTTAAAAATTTTTCTATTTTTAGGTCTGGTGGCCATCTTGTTCATCAGAGCAGAACTAGTAGGGAGCCACCTAGGCAACATTCCTGTGAAGTTTGAATGAAACTGGACCAAGGATTTAGGAGGTCAGTTTGCATTTAAAGCAAATTTTTTATGTTTTTCCATTTTTAGCTCTGGTGGGCTTTTTGCTCATCAGAACGGAACCTTTTAGCTATATTGGTAGAGGGCCGTTAAAGCAGCATTCCTATGAAGTTTGAATGAAACTCGCCCAAGGGTACATGAAAAGTCGTTGTTTAAAATATTTTTTTTTCTGTTTTTAACTCTGGTGGCCATCTTGTTCATCCGAACTGACAACTTTAACTATTCTGGTAGGGAGCCATCCAGGCAACATTCCTGTGAAGTTGGAATCAAAATGGTACAAGGGTATAGGAGTAGTTTGCATTTAAAGCAAATTTTTGACGTTTTTCTATTTTTTGCTATGGTGGCCATTTTGCTCATTGGAGAGAACTGTTTTAGCTATTTTGGTAGAGGGTCACCTTTGCAACATTCCCATGAAATTTGAATGAAATTAGCTGAAGGTTATAGAAGTTGACATTTAAAGATTTTTTTTTGTATTTTTAGCTCTAGCGGCCGTCTTGTTCATCGGAGCGGAACGATTTTTGCTATTTTGGTCCCTAAGCAACATTCTTATGAAGTTTGAAGAAAATTGGCCCAAGGGTACAGGAGGAGTTGTCGTTTGAACAGTTTTCTTTCTTTAGCTCTGGTAGCCATCTTGTTCACCCAACCAGAATGATTTTAGCTATTTTGGTGGGGAGCCACTTAGGCAACAGTCCTGTGAAGGTTGAATCAAATTGGCCCAAGAGTTTAGGAGGAGTTTGCATTTAAAGCAAATTGTTGACGACATAAGACACAGGATGCACAATGGACATTGACTGATCAAAATACCTCACCATGAGCACCTTATGCTCAGGTGAGCTAAAAATAGCAGAAAATTGGTCAGGTAGAATAAAGGTGAAACATGCTTTCTGCTTAAAATAGGTAAAAAGAATATATTAAAGACTTACAATGTATATTCTTTGAACAAGGTTATACATTAAATAGAAATGCAAACATAATGGCAAATATGCTTACCTTATCCATTTTTGAAGCACCAGGAATCTTGAGAGGTGATATACCAGTCTCTTTAGGCACTTTGTAAGGCTTGTGTGTGTCCCAGAGACCTTCAAATTCTGGTTTAGCTAGATCCACAACATGCTGGTCTGTAATACAAGTACCAGCACACCATAATAATTTTCCATAGAAATGTTCTTAAATTCATTTTTTGTCACCCTTATCAATGGGATCTCCACTTAACCCTTTTTGTACCAAATGGAAGTTTCCTCCTTATATACAGCAGGAGTCCATTTCAAACTTAAGGGTGTCAGGTTGTGTTTTCATCAAAATTTATTCGGAAAATGCCTGAACTTTTTGCAAAAAGTGTAGGCCCTGATCAGATGCAGCATTCTGCAGCGTCTGATCTGGGCCTGCACTGTTTGCCCGGGAACCCGTTTTGGGGTTTCTGGTACAAAATGGGTTAAAGAGCATAATTTGCTACAAAGGGAGCAAATTCTTTCCATAAAGGGTAGAACCCATTTTTAGAGGGGCTCTGTTCAAGGGTCAGCATACAGGAAGTCTCCTTTGTTTGTTTGTTTGAACTGAGGTTTAACATCCCCGTCAATACAATTTAGGTCATTTTGGAGATGCTACTTCCAATTTTGTGGGACTTTTAACAGACATTGAAATGGAATGACATCTCAAGCCCTGCCGCACAATGAAACAAAAAAAGGGTTTATATGCATGGACTGTCTGACTAGCATCACTTTGCCTGCAAAGGCTGAGGCCTTCTAAGGGTTTACCAGTACACATGTGCGGTCAGTTTCAGCTCTGCATGGAAGCACCATGCAGCCCAAGCTATTTCTCCTAGCCCCGATGGGTGGGGGCCCGAACTCTCCGGGTTCGACTCAGCCATGGTAAACGAGCCATCTGAGTTTGAGCATAATGGAAAGTATGAATTTAAGGGATACCTATATCTTCTGATTTATAAAGACAACAAGGGATCGATAGTTTACATTATTCTGTTCCCCAGTCCTCACTTGTGCTTCAGCTGGGTAATTGCGGTAGGTTTCATTGTAAACTTCATGTCATTATAGGAATCCCTGTCCCTTTTATCATATGACGTCGCATCTGAGAGTGTAATAACGCCATGTAATATTTTCGATAATCCACTAGTGGATTAAATATGCAAATTAGCTAGATACGTCCCGTAACGTTACATGTATGACGTCCTTAACGACGTCGCGTTTACTAATGGCGAAAAATTAAAATTTTTGTAAATAATTGTGAATAAAACGCATTTTAAATGTCATATGATAAATAGAATCTTGCATTCGTGCTCATGTAGCAATGAATTTAATTATCAAACTCGTTGAAGAAAAGGGATAAAATGCTCGGCACAGCCTCGCATTTTATCCCTTTTCCTCAACTTGTTTAATAAATTCAATAATACATAAGCACTCATATAAGATCCTCTATATAATGTTACTTTAACATCACCAGTTCCCTCTCTGACTCCTCAATCATCCCTGTCTGGCACTCTGACCCTTCTATTTCCCAACCTATAAACTCTCTAGACTTACCATCATCACTACCCTCGCTGTCACTGCTAGAGTCTCTATCCTGTGGTAATTCTACTTTAACATCACCAGTTCCCTCTCTGTCTCTTCAATCATCCCTGTATGACACTCTGACCCCTCTGATCCCCTACCCACAAACTCTCTAGACTTACCATCATCACTACCCTCACTGTCACTGCTTGAGTCTCTATCCTGTGGTAATTCTACTTTAACATCACCAGTTCCCTCTCTGTCTCCTCAATCATCCCTGTCTGACACTCTGAACCCTCCTATCCCCTACCCACAAACTCTCTAGACTTACCATCATCACTACCCTCGCTGTCACTGCTAGAGTCCCTATCCTGTGGTAATTCTACTTTAACATCACCAGTTCCCTCTCTATCTCCTCAATCATCCCTGTCTGACACTCTGACCCCTCCTATCCCCTACCCACAAACTCTCTAGACTTACCATCATCACTACCCTCACTGTCACTGCTGGAGTCTCTATCCTGTGGTAATTCTACTTTAACATCACCAGTTCCCTCTCGTCTCCTCAATCATCCCTGTCTGACACTCTGACCCCTCCTATCCCCTACCCACAAACTCTCTAGACTTACCATCATCACTACCCTCACTGTCACTGCTGGAGTCTCTATCCTGTGGTAATTCTACTTTAACATCACCAGTTCCCTCTCTATCTCATCAACATCCCTGTCTGACACTCTGAACCCTCCTATCCCCTACCCACAAACTCTCTAGACTTACCATCATCACTACCCTCGCTGTCACTGCTGGAGTCTCTATCCTGTGGTAATTCTACTTTTACATCATCAGTTTCCTCTCTGCATCCTCAATCACCCCTGTCTGACACTCTGACCCCTCTGATCCCCTACCCACAAACCCTCTAGACTTACCCTCACTGTCAATGCTTGAGTCTCTATCCTGTGGTAATTCTACTTTAACATCACCAGTTCCCTCTCGTCTCCTCAATCATCCCTGTATGGCACTCTGACCCCTCTGATCCCCTATCCACAAAATATCTTTCTTGCACACCAGATAAGGAAATCCATAGTTTTAGATTGGGATAGAAATTCTGTTCTAACTCCAGTGTTCTTACCCACAATCGAATATTCTCGCGTATTTGATAAATGCATTGGTTGAATACGACCTCATATGCACTGTCATTAAGGTTGACGCCACAGCATGTTACATGACGTCATTAAACATTCCTGTAGTGCCATCACAATATGGCGGACGTCGGTAACCAAAGTGAATGCAGCATTAAAAATCTGTGCTAAGAAATGGAAGGTATGCAAGAAAAAGAATCCTATATGGATGTGAGGGGTGGATAGAAAAATCCGTCCCTCAGGGTCACTGTTCGGCATCACTCAGCAAGCCTGGTGATGCCGAACAGTGACCCTCCGGACGAATTTTTCCATCCACCCATCACACCCATATAAGATTCTTATAAGACTTACCATCATCACTACCCTCGCTGTCACTGCTAGAGTCTCTATCCTGTGGTAATTCTACTTTAACATCACCAGTTCCCTCTCTATCTCATCAATCATCCCTGTCTGACACTCTGAACCCTCCTATCCCCTACCCACAAACTCTCTAGACTTACCATCATCAATACCCTCACTGTCACTGCTGGAGTCTCTATCCTGTGGTAACTCTACTATAACATCACCAGTTCCCTCTCTGTCTCCTCAATCATCCCTGTCTGACACTCTGAACCCTCCTATCCCCTACCCACAAACTCTCTAGACTTACCATCATCACTACCCTCGCTGTCACTGCTTGAGTCTCTGTCCTGTGGTAATTCTACTTTTACATCACCAGTTTCCTCTCTGCCTCCTCAATCATCCCTGTCTGACACTCTGACCCCTCCTATCCCCTACCCACAAAATCTCTAGACTTACCATCATCACTATCCTCACTGTCACTGCTTGAGTCTCTATCCTGTGGTAATTCTACTTTAACATCACCAAGTTCCCTCTCTGTCTCCTCAATCATCCCTGTATGGCATTCTGACCCCTCTGTTCCCTTACCCACAAAATATCTTTCTTGCACACCAGATAAGGAAATCCATAGTTTTAGCTTGGGATAGAAATTCTGTTCTAACCCGGTGTTCTTACCCACATTCCGAATATTCTCGCAAGTCTGACAAATGCACTGGTTGAATACAACCAAATATGCGCCGTCATTAAGGTTAACATCACAGCACATTATGTGACGTCATTAAACAATCCTGTAGTTTCATCACAATATGGCGGACGTCCGTAACCAAAGTTATTGCAGCCTTTAAAATCCGCGCTAAGAAATGGAAGGTATGCAATAAAAAGAATCCTATATGGATATGAGGGGTGGATAGAAAAATCCGTCCCTCGGGATCAATGTCCGGCATCACTCGGCAAGCCTCGTGATACCGAACAGTGACCTTCAGGACGGATTTTTCCATCCACCCCTCACACCCATATAAGATTCTTATAAGACTTACCATCATCACTACCCTCACTGTCACTGCTGGAGTCTCTATCCTGTGGTAATTCTACTTTAACATCACCAGTTCCCTCTCTGTCTAGCTTCTCCGTTTCATCATCTGCTTTTTCCTCAAGCTACAAATATTGAGAAGGGAATATACAGCCCACCCTGTCAGAACAATGAAGTGCAGTAGTAAAGCATCAGACTCTAAGATTTAGTGATAACAGGTTCCAGACCTGTCTAGAATGCCCACGAAGCAGTACCGTAATGATCCTAAGTGTTGGGACAAACATGCCTAAGCAAACAGTGAAGACCCAGATCAGACTGCTCATGAAGGAGCAGTCTGATGGAGCAGTCTGATCAGGGTCTACACTGTTTGCCATTCTGTCTTTACTTATTGGACTCCTTGCTGGCTCATGTAACAAATTTGTTAAAATTTTAGGAGAGTTACAGCAAGTCTTCAAGGTGTCCCAATTTTTAGGATTTTTATGGTATATATTATATAGTAAAAAAAACTCTGTATAAAGCATGCACCTCAAGGGCAATTAAAACATACTTGTACAAGTCAGGTGTTTGCTAAATACAGTTGAGTTTAAATGCATTTGCCTTTTTCAGGATCTGCATGCTGCAGTACTGCTCAGGTATTTGAACCGTTTTTCTTTTTCATTCCATGGACAACTTTTTAAATCCGCGTTTTTCCGCCGAATCTTTTGAAGTAAACCACTCCGAGTGAAAATATTTTACTCCAAGTTGTGCGCTCGATATTCCAAGAAAATTCCCCAGACCTCAGAGCTTACCTGTGATATTCGGAGTGTTTGCGAGTGGTGATTAATTTAATTAAACTTTGACAACGGGACGGTCATTTTTTTTCTCTGTATCAGAGGCCAATAATGGCAGCCGAAACCCGTCAAAATTTCGCTGCCAGTTATCACCTTTGATTATTTGTTTCTCAATGGTCCGTTAATACTTCACATTAAAATTATTAAAGAATGAAAGACAAATGATTATATTATATTAAAATAATTTTCTTTTTTTGAAAATATCAAAATTACATGGAGAAATTTTGAGTTTAAAAGAAGCCAATAATGGCGTCTGAAACCCGTTAAAATTCCGCTGACAGTTATCACCTTTGATTATTTGTTTCTCTTTTGTCCGATTATACTTCACATTAAAAATATTAAAGAATGAAAGACAAATGATTATATTATATCAAAATAGTTTTCTTTTTTTGAAAATATCAAAATTACATGGAGAAATTTTGAGTTCAAAATGACCAATTTTGCACTATTGTCTGAAGGGAAGCTTGCAGGTTGATTGACAGTTTACTAAGAGAGACAACTCTAACTGACTGCAGACAGCGACCACATATTACGCAATACGACGTTATCACGGGGATTCTTACAATTACCTCATTAACATTTCTAAGGTAATTACATCGAATTTAACCGTAATTTTATAATGTTCAGCATGCTTTCAATTATGGACGTGAAAGAGTTGTATGTACTTGTCATGCCCAACTGATTCCCTTGTTTGAAATCACTGTACAGTTTCACACCCTGGGTAATTAGTGATTACCTCTTTGTTGACTTTTGACATCATTTACATTATAATAACTATCAGTGATATATATTATCTTACAATTGTATATAAATATATATGATGGTAAAAGAGCATTAAATAAACAAAAAAAAATGCCCAGGTATTTTGTCAAACTCCTCCGAGTATTTCCGCATAACTTCGCGAAAAAATATTGCCTCCAGGTGCGATATTACGACTCGAAATAATTTCGCGTACCATACTTAGCGCGGACCTTACAAATATTTTTGAGGAGTGTCCGCCGAATATATACATCTACTCGGAACAATTCTGAGTGTTTTGGAAAGTACTCGAAACGTCGAGATTCGGAATAGAGAGTTTTTTGGTTCTTATACCTGAGCCGTACTGTAGCTTGCTTAAAACAGATTGTTTACTTAATGCAGGAGATTTAATGTAAATCATTTTTCTGCCTGAAATGAACTTAAGCATATGTTCAAATATAGGGGTTATTTATGTTTTTTTCATGCATTAACATTTGCCAGTTTCCCTGGAGGCTGCTTGGCAACTACATGGAAACAAACATGAAAGGTCACTATTGCTGCATAACATATGATTCCATAGGTAATTTTTGTTGAAACTTTTCCCAAAATCATTGAAAATTTGTCAAAACCAATTGGAGGATCATAAAAATCAACATTGAGGCATATTCAGAATGTTGTAAAAAATGATGTAACTTCAATGAATATTAAACTGACCTTGACATCAACAAAAGTTTGTCAAAAATGCTTATTCCAAAATAGAAGAGAAGTCAATGATCAGGAATCAATACAATTAACCCACAGCTCTCATCAGAGACACCAAAGGGAAAGAAGCACAAACATAAAACAACCGGCCCAAATGGAAACATCAATAGTGGAAAGCCAAAAGGACAGTTACTTTCCCACAAAATGGCCAATTGGCTATCCAAAACAAAATAATAATAAGCGATACACACACTCAAAGACAAACCATAACAAAAATAAACTGCACCAGAAGAACCGCCTTGGAACGGTCAGTGAAACAAATTCCATTGGGGGGCTTAAATCGATTTTACGTCACCAGAATCCTCGCCCTTACTTCCGTCGCGATTTAGACAAATAATTTGTTCAGTCTGCATGAATGTCTAATATTTGTGCTTGTCGTAGCATCTTTGATATTTGCTGCAGTATAGCTTTATAAATTTTTCTATAAGGCCTCGGTTCTATACAGCAGACCTCGGACCTGTAACTGGGCCAAAACGAAATTACTGTACTGGGACAATATGAAATTACTTGATTAATGACAATTTTATTAATTGACACCACTGAAAACATGATTATTGACTTTTGACCTCAGAGTTAATATGGATGACCTCCAAACAATACAGGATAGTCAATTAATAAAGTGTACTACTTTGTACATATATATAGTGACAATCCTGTCTTTGTACATGTATTTCCAATAAAAATGTCTTTGAT
The DNA here is from genome assembly GCA_963580285.1 of Lucinisca nassula. Lineage (NCBI taxonomy): Eukaryota > Metazoa > Mollusca > Bivalvia > Lucinida > Lucinidae > Lucinisca > Lucinisca nassula. The sequence continues at coordinate 77,368,044 of OY757023.1, forward strand.
TTAACTCTTAAGTTCTATGAAAACTGCATTTGAAAATGCCATCTGTCTATGTCATCTGCTGAATAATCTTGCAAACTTTTTGAAAATATTTTTGCATATAAGCAAACAGTATGGACCATGATCAGACTGCTCCTCGAGGAGCAGTATGATATAGGTCCAGCCTGTTTGCAACAACGACTTCTAAAGGAACCGGCAGAGGACAAAGCAGATGACAATTGTTGTGATTGGCATTTAATGGGTTAATGATTTGGCACATGCATAAAAATGCATAAGGAGTGCTATGACCAGTTAACACTTCCTATATTTTAAGCACTTGCAATGTCAACCTACCCCATCTGTCTCATCCAGGGAATCTTTGAGATCTAAGGACAACTCTGTGTCAAACCCTGACATTTTGCTGTACTCCTGAAATGTCTTTAGTGGCTTTTTCTTCTGAGGTCCAATAATCTGAAGTACAGTATTAAATGGTAAGAAATTTATCTCAATGTTCTCATGTGTGATGCTTGGGGTTTGGAACATTTCTGGTAGATGTTTGAGTGAGTGTTTGAGTTTTACGTCTCACCAACAGCTAAGGTCATATGGAGACGGGACCTCGGTTTAAAGACTCATCCAACAGTCTGGAGAAGCCCGGGATTGATCCTGCGACCCCTGGTTTACAAAGCAAGTAGCACAACCATTACACCAAGGAGGCTTCTCTCTGGTAGATGTAATTCACACTATAATTTAAGGGGATGGAAATACACCAATACCTCTTTATGATACTGTTCAACATGATTTCGGATTAAACATGGTTTAAGTGGATGGGAACAGCTAGCACATTTTTTTTTCCGCCATTTTCAAAGGGGGACAACTTTTGGGTCTTCCAGTTCACTTTTCTATATGCTCAGTCCCATCAAACAAGAGGGCCATGATGGCCCTGGATCGCTCACCTGATCCATAGAGTAACAAGTGGGACCCGGGGAGGGCCATTATTAACCCCAGGGCTATAATGTGCATAATGTTCAGAGACGTCTAAAAAGGTGTTGCTTCATACCAAATATCAACAAAGGATTTAATTTGAACAATCTTGGCAAAGGTCCACTAGATATGCTACATACCAAATATCAAAGACCTGGGCCTAACGGTTTCAGAGAAGAAGATTTTTATTAAAGATATTCCCTACATAAGCCTATGAAAAACCAAATGGCTCTGGGGCAGGGGCATTTTTGGCCTCAGGGCTATAATTTAAACCATCTTGCTAGAGGTCCACTAGAGGAAGCTTCACACCAAATATCAAAGACCATGGCCTTGCTGTTTCAGAAGAAGATTTTTAAGGAATATCTCTATATAAGTCTATGTAAAACCAAAGGGCCCCAGGTGACAGGTCGGGGGCAGTTTTGGCCCTAGCACTATAATTTGAACAATCTTGGTAGGGGTCCACTAGATGAAGCTTCATACCAAATATCAAAGACCTGGGCCTTACGGTTTCAGAGAAGAAGATTTTTTAAAGATTTTCCCTATATAAGCCCATGTAAAACCAAAGGGCCCCGGAGCGGGGGCATTTTTGGCCCCAGCACTATAATTTGAACAGTCTTGGTAGGGGTCCACAAGATGAAGCTTCATACCAAATATCAAAGACCTGGGCCTTGTGGTTTCAGAGAAGAAGATTTTTTAAGTTTTTGGTGAAAAAATCTCTTTTTGGCTCCTATGACCTAGATGTGCAACGGACCGGAACCATTTGAACAACTTTGAAAGGGGATCACCTAAGAATCATTCCTGTGAAGTTTGGTCAAAATCCGATCAGTGGTTTAGGAGGAGATGTCGTTTAAAGAATTGTTTACGGACGCACGCACGCACGGACGGGACGGACGGACGCACGACGGACGAAAAGTGATCCCAAAAGCTCACCTCGTCACTACGTGACGGTGAGCTAAAAAGGGATCTACTCTTAAAGGAAAGAATTTGCTCCTTACGAGCAAATTCTTTCCTTTAAGAGTTGACCCCTATTGACATGCATGGGAGAGAAGCCACCGTGGTGCAGTGGTTACGCTACTCGCCTTGTGAACCAGGGGTCGCAAGATTGATCCCGGGCTTCTCCAGACTTTTGGATGATTCTTTAAACCGAGGCCCTGTCTCCGTATGACCTTAGCTGTTGGTGGGACATAAAACTCAAACACACACACACACATGCATGGGAGACAGAAATACTTTTGCAGGAGTTGCTTCCCCTGGTGTATCCATTCCCCTTAAAAATGTAAAGATTATATAAAAAATAAAAAAGATCACAAATGGACATTTTTCAATATAATATGAATATGTATATTTTTGTCTGATGTAAATGTTGATGGACTTACAAAGTGAAAAACAAAGGTATGGAAAACCAGACTTCCGTATCTCACCTTGCTTCAAGCAGTTGTGACAATAAAAGTATGTTGTGTTCCATAGAAAATGTCTTTTCTCAGTAAAGTAAAAACCCACCCAACTAAATGATCCCCATAAGTTTTGATATCTGGCGATATGGGAACAAAATCCAAGGGACTCAAGAAGCAGTAATGATCCTAAGTATTGGGACAGATGGGCCTAAGCAAACAGTGAAGACCCCGATCTGTCTGATCAGGGTCTACACTGTTTGTCATTCCCTCTGCACCTTTTGGACTTCTTGCTGGATCGTGAAACAAACTGGTTAAAATTTTTGGAGAATTACAGCAAGTTTTCATGGTGTCCCAACTTTTAGGGGTTTTATGGTAGAGTCAGCCATTTTACTTTAAGTCAATGAAATTTCACTGAACATATCATTCCCATTCTGGAAGGTTTTAAGTCCTATGGAGGAACTAGCTAACTGCAAAAAGATGTTTCCCTTTACAAAACGGAAGCAATATCTGCCAGTATGTTGTTAGTTAACATACTCTTAAAAATCTGGAGCCAGTTGTTCAAAGCATTGTTAGCTTAACGAGCTCATCAGTGGTCATATTGTTAACTGTTCTAGCAAGTACAGTAATTAGAATTTTGGTATTTTTGCTGAAAAAGCTGCAAAAATATTAGCATATTTGCCATATTTAACGATCAAAATTTTAACAATACATTAACTAACAGTGTCGTTAGTTTTGAAAATCTGGGCCCTAATCATTTGGTATATGGCTAATATGCTGATGTGGGATAACTGTACTTTCAACTGTAATGTAATAAATAACATTTTCTCATGTAATGCAGAGTAATTTGTAATGCACCCTTTTTATGCATTACATAACTGTAATTGCTATGAGCTACTTTTACAAAATGGTGGATGGTTACTGTAACATTTGCATTACAATTGCAATACAGTATGCCATTTACCTTAATATAATGATCAGAATCTGAACTTCTGATTTTTGCAGTGAATAGTCATTCTGGTTTCTTGACCCTGATGTGTCATATAATTTTATGAATAAAATATAACTGAAACTGTATTGCATTACATTGGTGAAGTAATTGTAATATAACTCATTACATTCTCAAAAACTGATTAACTGTACATGTAACTGTAGTGCAATACACTCACTTTAAAAGTAACTGTAATGTTTATGAGTTTCATTTCAGAATAACTGATGCCAGGTCTGCTAATATGCTAATATTTTTGGTGAAGAAATGTGAGTAACTTTTGCATTCTTAATTGTAAGCTGACGAGTGGATTTTACCAGCCCTAGCACAGTGTTATAAAGAGGTTTATGTGAACCTAAGACTATCATTTACTGTCGGACAGACAGGCCTGAGCAGTGTAGATCCTGATGGTCCATACTGTTTGCCACAAATCAAACCACCTCCAGACACAACATTGGGTAGTAAACCATTTTGCTTGTTTGTTAAAGGATTTATGTTCCTATCATCACTATTTAGGTCATTTTGAAGACATAGCTTCCAATTTTGTGGGACTTTTACCTGACATTGAGATGTAATGACATCTCAAGCCCTACCACCCAATGAAACCAATAGAGTTTATATGCATGGCTGGACCAATAGATTTTATGTACTAGCACCACTTTGCCTGGGCAGGCTCAGACATACTAAGCGGTTTACCAGTACTCATGTGTGTTCGGTTTCAGCTCTGCATGGAATCACCATGCAGCCCAATCTATTTCTCCAAGCCCCCATTGGTGGGGGCCCTAGGTAGTAAACCGTACTTGTTCAATTGTAGAACAAGTCTGGAAAGGAGTTTTGGTGTTCAAATACTTAGTGGCAAATACAGTACCTTGGATTTTTCTCTCTTTGGGTCATCCCAGAGTAATGGCTGCTGCTTCTTTCTTCTTCTCAGTCTTTCCTCTTCCACCAGAACTTTCTCCATTATTTTAGCCTGCTTCTCTTTCTGAGAAGCTTCAAACTGACTGTAAAAAATAAATCAATGAAGGTACAGTAAAATTCTGCTATTAAGACCACCTAAAATTAAAACTAATTCTGCTATTAAAAGCTTACTTAGTAGGTTGCAGTTATTCTTTCTTTTTGTTTCCTGCATACAGTGTCCTCTGGTCAGAGACCACCTTTGGGACTGTTCAATAGTGGTCTTAAAGGCTATTTTTGAACAGTCCGAAAGGTGGTCTTAATATAGGAATTTTACTGTATTCTTAACCCTTGTCCTGCTGAAACCGAATATGCCATATCTTTCAAACAATGATGAAGCCATCTGATCAGGATCTACATTGTTTGTCACTCACATTGTGAATTTGTTGCAATAATTTGCATCAAGTAATCTGATTGGCTGACTGTTAATGGGTGTGGCATTTTTAAATAGTCAGCAGGAAAAGAGTTGACCCTTATCCTGCTGAATATTCAATTTAGCCACACCCATTTCTCATTTTGAACCAATCAGATTACTTGATGTAATTTATCCCTACAAATTCATGAATTGAATGTCAAACAGTGTAGATCCTGATCAGATGCCATCTGATCTGGATCTACAAACAGTGTAGATCCTGATCACACAGCTTCTTCAGAAGTCATCTGACCTGGATCTAAACTGTTTGCAAAGATAGGGGCTGTTGTGAACAGCAGGATAAGGGTTAACACTGAGTCAACTCCAAACTGATATCCTGGCTATGTATGACCAATACATTTTCTTCAGATGTGAAACTTTAAAAGAACAAATTAAGTCACATGTATAGTTTACTGTTCAATCTGATTTGATATTCCTATCACAATACAGGAACACAATGCTGCACTTGTGTCAGTCCATTCTCAACATCTGCAGTTAAATTATATTGTTTTGTTTGTTTCTTTGTTTGTTTGAATGCCACAAATGCACTGTCCTTCAGATTGGGACGTTAAATGGAGGCCCCCTGTGCAGGGAGAACTATCTCCTGTGCTGGTTAAAGATCCCTACCGTAATTATATGATTACTGTGTAGGCTTTCATCCTGCAAAACCTGGAGTGTATGTAATGTACACCTGCGAGTAATGGTCAAATGTGACCGATCGCAGTATCAGTAGAAAGAAAGAAAGTTTGAAGCTTAAAGGGCCCAGTTAACACTATTTAGGTCATGACAAGCCAGTCAGTTTATCTAACCACACTTTTCCTTGGCAGGCTTACAAATTAGAGGTTAACCAGTACAGTGCACATTCTTTCACAAGCAACTGATAACTACACTTTTTGGATCAGCAGAAGCGAGCGAATGATTGTAGCAATCATTTCCTGATTTATCTTCATTTAAGAAATAGATCAGCTTTGTGACTTGTTAAGTAATAAATCACAGTTTGGAGGTCAGTTGTAAAGAAGATCAAATCATGAGCTGACCGACAAACTGTGATTTGTTACTCAACGAATCACAAACTAGAGATGATCTATTTCGATTCTAACAGGCTGAAAATCAGAAATAATGCTGTTATTTCCTTGAAAATCTCACAACTTTTCACCATTGTTAGAAGAAATTCCGCTAAAATTATCAATGGAAAGACATGCATTTATATCCTTTTCTAACATTTTCGATGCGAAAAAATGACTAAACACCGTCTAACATCGAGGAAATCGACTAGTGACATCATAAATTGGCAGTTTTTATTGACATCACTCGTCACACTCTTCCTTGTCGTGATTTGTTGTAGAATAAAACACAGTTATTTTTTTCCATTGCCTATACAGGCGCACTGTGTTAGAATATGAAATATATTGTAATCTGCCAGGACAGAGAAAAGTTAGCTTACGTTTTCTGTCTCTGAAGATCATCATATCGTTTCTGTATCAGCATGATCTCATCAGGGTTACCTCCCTCACTGAGAATTTCTTGTCTCTTTTCAAATTCTTTCTGACTGTTTTGTCTGTCTGCAGCTTTATCTCTGGCCCTTAATGCCTTCAAATTTTCCTACAATGAAGAGGAAATTATTTGAAACCAAACTACCAGATAAGACGGCCCCCGCCCATCGGGGCCTGAAGAAATAGATGGGCTGCATGATGCTTCCATGCATAGCTGAAACCGACTGCACACGAGTACTGGTATACAGCTTAGAGAATCTAAGGCTGCCCAGGCAAAGCGGTATGAGTCGGACCCGTCCATGCTTATAAATGGGTGACATGGCTTGAGATGTCATTTCATTTTTGTGGGTAAAAGTCCCACAAAATTGGAAGCAACATCTATAAAATGACCTTCATAGTGTTGACGGGCATGTTAAACCTCAAATCAAACAAAACAAAACTACCAGATAAGAAACTTTTTCAGAAACTTTCTAGATTAAGATAATATAAGCTAAGTGCAGGTCTTCATCAGATTTCAATACAAGAACAGGCCTCCCTGAAAGCACTGACTCTTAACCCTTATCTTGCTGAATATTCATTTAAACCAAACCCATTTCTGTCTATCAACCAATCAAATTACTTGATGTAATTTATTGCTACAAATTCATAAACTGAATGCCAAACAGTGTAGATCCTGATCAGATGGCTTCTTCAGATAAAGCAAAGATGGGGGTTGTCGTGAATAGCAAGATAAGGGTTATTTATCAGGACTCTCATCCCTGTGGTCCGAGCCTTGCTTGGGTCACATGTGAGATGCCATGTTCTGCAACAGAAAAGCTGGTGGGTTTTTCTCTGGGTATTTCATTTTTTGCCCACTCCTGATTAACCCTTTTAGTACCATAAAACCCAAAACGGGTAGTTGGCAAACAGTGCAAACCCATATCAGATGCTGCAGAACAGGGCCTACACTGTTTGCAAAATTCCAAATAGATTTTGAAGACAAGATGACCTGACACCCCTTAAGTTTGAAATGGACCCCTGCTATATATAAAGAGGAAGATTCCATTTGGTACAAAAAGGGCTAATGATAGGCCATAAATAAATAAAATAATCTTGAAAGGGCCATAATCCCCCCCCCCCCCCATACACACACACATACACATGACAATCTACACTGTTTGCAGTGATACAGCTCCAGATAAGCATGAGAAGCGAGCATAACTTAAGGGGAACGGATACACCTTCAGGGGAGGCAACTCCTGCAAATATATTTGTGTCTCCCAAATCAATAGGGGTCATCTCTTAAAGGAAAGAATTTGCTCCTGAGGAGCAAATTCTTTCCTTTAAGAGTAGACCCTTTTTTTTAAATGGGAAAAGTGAACAGGAAGTCCCGAAAGTGGTCTCCCTTTGAAAAATGGCAGAAAAATCTGACAGGTGTTCCTACATGTATTCCCCTTACTTTAAGGATAATTTTCCTTATTTCTAGTTTGTGTTTGTTTTGTGTTGTGGTTTTTTACATCCCTATTAACATTATTTAAGTCATTTTGGAGATGTTGCTTCCAATTTGGGACTTTTACATTGAGATGAAATGACATGTCAAATCCTACCACCCAAAGAAACCACTAGGGATGGTCCAACTCAGGCTACTTTGCCTGGGCTGGCTTAGACCCTCTGAGCGGTTTACCAGTACTCAAATGTTCAGTCGGTTTCAGCTATGCTCAGAAATAGCATGCAGCCCAATCTATTTCTCCATGCCCAAGTGGGCCAGCTATTTCTTGTTTAAAACATTTGATGTGGGTACTTGTTAGAATCCCCTTATTGAGGAGATTTTAACAAGTACCCGCATGTATTTTAGTAGAGGAATAAGAAACAAATACATGTACAGAAGATTCTCTTTATAACGACAGTATTTGTTCCCTAACATTTTGCCGTTATAAAGAATTTGCCGCTATAAAGAATTCCAATGAGGAGTAGTATAATAGGTAAAAATGGATATTTTCCCTTACTCCAAGACACAAATGTTGTGGACATTTGTTAGAATTGCCTTGCCAAGGTGATTCTAACAAATTTTTCTTCTTTTTGCTCTAAAATATAGTCTAGATTGTGGGTACACGTTAGAACTGCCTCATTAGTACCCACAATCTATATTTCAGAGCAGAAATAAGAAAAATAAGGTTTACCCCTGTAAACCTGAGTTTTAGTGCATGAAAAAGGGGTTCAAGGGTGGGTCAAAATTATATAGGCATGTTTTCATCAGTGTAAAGAGGGTTAACTGTATTATCAAATTATCCTCAGTATTTCTAAGCTGGAGCTATGAATGACTTTAACAACAACATCTTTCTACAATCTCATTATGGACTCATTTAAGGGGAATGGGTACATCTTCATGGGAGACAACTGAAAAAGTAATTTTGTGTCCCATGTCAATAGTGGTCAACTCTTACAGGAATGAATTTGCTTCAGGAGCAAATTCTTTCCTTTATGTGTGTGTGAATTCGGGTTTAACGTCACTTTCAACAATTTTTCAGTCATATCACGACGGTGTCTGGTTGCGACAGGGAGCTCAATGCTCACTTTTATAGTGCTGCCTCACTGAAGTATCATGTCCCAGACACATTACATGGTACCACACTCAGTCACATTATCCTGACACTGGGTCGACCAGTCCTAGCTCTACCCCGTTAATCTGAGTGCCAAGCGAGGAGCAGCTAGTACCGTTTTTAACGACTTTGGTATGTCACGGCCTGGGATCGAACCCGTGACCTCCCGTTCCCCGGAGCGGACACTCTACCAACTGAGCTATCGGGGCCGGTCTTTCCTTTAAGAGTAGACCCCTTTTTCAGTGGGACAGGGCTGTTAGAAAAGCAAACAGGAAGTTCTGAAAGTTGTCTCCCTTTGAAAAATGGTGGAAAAATCAGCCAGCGGTTCCCATTCCCCTTTAACTATCCTTGCTTCTCCTTCTTATCTAGAAATTATGTCTCACCCTGTTAGCAGTTATGTCACTCTTAAGTTTTAACAACATGTCCATTTTTTTCTGCATCTGATCTTTGTACCGCTGGTTCTCTTCTTCTTGCCGCTGCTTCATTCTGAAACAAGGAACCAGAAGTTTAGAAGGCAATACTCTTTATTTTGTTTGTTTGTACTGGAGTTTAACAGCCAGTTAACATTATTTTAGGTCATTTTTGAGCCGGCCAGTTTACTTACCACACTTTCCTGGGCAGGCTTATACTTAAGCGGTGAACCAGTGCAGAGCATATTCTTTCCCCAGAAACTGACAACTGCCTTTCTTGAATCAGCGGAAAGGAGAGAATGACCGTAGAAAAGATTTTATGATCAATCTACACGAAAGAATGTTGCCGACCCCGGCAGGTATCAAACCCGCGTCTTCCTGATCACCAGTCAGATGCCCATCCGACTGAGGTATCGAGGCCGGCGCAGGAATCCATTTACAGAGGATTGTTATCAACGTAGTGAGAACTTGTTGCCCAATACTATTGACAGACTTTGGAACACAGCATGAGTACCGCAAACTACACTAAAACTTCAATGGCTCAAACAGAATTTGAACCACAAAAGTTTCTTTGAGATAGGGAGAGTTCAAGCCACTGAGGGTTTTGTTCCTTTGAATTGAGGTTTTACGTCCACATCAACATTATTTAGGTCATTTTGGAGATGCTGCTTCCAATCTTGTGGGATATTTACCAGACACTGAGATGAAATGACATCTCAAGCCCTGCCGCCCGAACAAACCTAACGGGTTTATATGTAGGGACGGTCACACTCACACCACTTTGCCTGCACAGGCTTAGACCTTCCAAGTGGTTTACCAGTACTCATGGACTCATCATGCACACTATTTTCCATTATGCTTCTGAAACCCTGGTAAAAACTGAAACCTTATAACAAAATGGCTGAAAAACTTGGGAAGGAGTGTGGCATATTGAAATATTCAGCATTATGACAAGCATAACACGATCCTCCAACGGGTTTGGATAATATATGATTTTGAAAATTTAAATTTCAAACCATGTGCAAACAGTGTATATCCCTTTGCAAACAGTGTAGAATACAGATCAGATGGCTTCTAATTCTGATTGAGACCTACACTGTTTGTCATCCATTTTGTGAATCAAACAAATACATTATTTCAAGTAATTTCATTGGTTGACAGTCAGAAAATGGAGTGGCATCAAATTTATTCAGCAGGACAAGGGTTAACAACTGAACAGCTAAAAAAATATCAGTTTTTGTGAATAATGAAACAACAACCACCAATGCTGACACACATTGTTGCCAGTGCAAGCAAAGAGACTGCTCTTCCCGTTCAGCCAGCCTCAGTAGTTCAGTTTGACCGGTGATCACGTTGCAGATATGTTACCTGCTGGACTGACAACATTCTTTTGTGGAGATCGATAATAAAATCTTTTCTGTTGTCATCCTCTCCCTTCTGCAGATTCAAACAAGAGCTGTCGCATGACAGCATAGCTTGCCTGTTTTCGCGACTTCAAAATATAAGGTAAAATTTATGAACCATGAAATATAGGTCACACTCACCTAGATATATTTGAGATCAATAATCAGGTCACATGGAACAGATATATTCCAGATATTACATTTCAGAATCAAATTGTGTCTGAATTATAAGGCAAAATCAGTTAACCATGAAAATAGGTCACAAGGACCTAGATATATTTCTATGTCAATCATCGGGTCACATGGAACTAATAATCCAGGTGAGACATTACTCCATCAAATAGTATTGAAGATAGAAGGCAAAATCACTGAACCATGAAATATAGGTCACACTGACCTAGATATCATTCAAACTCAATCATGGGGTCACATGGAATAAATAATCCAGGTATGACATTTCTCCATCAAATAGTGTTCAACATAATAGGCAAAATTACTGAACCATGAGATATAGGTCACACTGACCTGGATATATTTTGTGGTCAATTATCGGGACACATTGAACTAATAATCCAGGTATGACATTTCTCTATCAAATAGAATTCAAGATAATAGGTAAAATCACTGAACCATGAAATATAGGTCATAATGACCTAGATTTATTTTGAGGCCAATAATGGGGTCACATGGAACTAATAACCCAGGCATAACATTTCTCCATTAAATAGTATTCAAGTTATTCAAGTTAATAGGCAAAATCACTGGACCTTGAAATGTAGGTTTTGCGGTCAATTATCAGGTCACATGGAACTAATAATCTAGGTATGACATTTCTCCATCAAATAGTATTCGAGATAATAGGCAAAATCGCTGAACCATGAAATATAGGTCACAGTGAACCCTGGGGTGAGTTCTCTTTGAACATCAGAGGACCCTCCCAGGTACTTAAGTTCCAAATATGAGTGGTCTGTGATGAGTGACTGTTGAGATATAAGCATTTCAAAAACTTGATGCAGTGTGACGGTAATGCAAACACAAACGCGCACCCCGACGACAGAGGTGACAACAATAGCTCTCCATGTACTTCGTACAGGAGAGCTAAAAAGGGCAATTGTCAGCTTGTGGCAAAAGAATGTGCATTGTTCTGGATAAGTGCTTATGTACAGTAAAATTCCTATATTAAGACCACCTTTTGAACAGTCTAAAAGGTGCTCTCTGTCCAGTTGACACTGTTTGCAGAAACGCAAAATAAAAATAACTGCAGCCTACTAAATAAGCTTTTTAAAGCAGAATTTGTCTCAATTTTAATGGTCTTAATAACGGAATTTTATTGTATAAGCCTGGGCAGGAAAAGTGTGTTTAGGTAAACTGATCGGCTCAATATGACCTAAGTGTCCACTGGGCCATTTAACTCTGTGCAAACTTAACAATTTTCCTGTACTTTCAAACGGGAGCACTTAAATTAATTTCTAAAATGTTAAATTCAGGCATATTCACCATAATGTTCATTTAGATTCATATATAATCACCCAGTATTCCCTACTTTAGATAACTGTTCTCTACTTTTGATGTAGACAATATACCAGTTTTCTTCCTCATAGAAAAGCCTCATTTGTACCCTACTTTTGTCTTGAAATGAAAACTAAACTTAAAACCTCCCTTCATTAACACAGCAAATATGGCAGCACAGCTCCAGATCAGAAGGGGTAACTAGGATAATTAATGCATGAATTAATATAGCCACACCCATTACTGACTTTCGACCAATCAAATAACTTGGTGTAATGTATTTCTACAAATTCACAAATTGTATGTGAAACAGTGTAGAAACAGATCAGATGGATTCTTCAGAAGCCATCTGATCTGTATCTACACTGTTTGCAAAAGGTAGTGCATGTTTTGGTTCAGCAGGATGAGGATAAAGGGATTTCCTTAACATATGTTGCGGCCTTGTGAGTGTTAACCCATAAGACGCCAAACATGACAATTGTCATCTGCAGGTTACTTCAAACTCATTTTTGCATTCCTCTAGGAGCAGTCTGATCTGGGTCCACACTGTTTGCCTGTATGCAAAACTATTTTTTAAAAGATTGCAAGAAGATTCAGCAGACGACATTTTCAGATGTAGTTTTTCTCGCCGTCTTGAGGGTTAAATAGTAGCTAGGATGAAATTCCAAAGCTATCCTTGTTATCTGCAGCTATGCAAATATACTAGCCACTCTAGTGGTTGTTGACTCTTATATCCTATTGCTACTGAAAACTGGCTTTTGTTTAACACAACATGCCAATCACGACAATTGTCATATGTTTTGTCGTTTGCAGGTTACTTCAAAACTCATTTTTGCAAACAGTGTCGACCCAGATCAGACTGCAGTCTGATCTGTGTCCACACTGTTTGCCTGTATGCAAAAATATTTTTAAAAAGTTTACAAGATTCAGCAGATGAGACAAGCAGACAACATTTTCAGGTGTAGTTTTTCTCGGCGTCTTAAGGGTTAACTAGAGCTGCCGCCTAACGGCGCCAATTATACCCCCGCATGCGTTGTCAGACAAATTTTTACAAGTATTTGACCTTGAGGAAGGTCAACGTAAAGGTCAAGGTCAGGTTTGTGTATATCAATCTTAAGTACTAGTGGCAAGGTGTGTGGTGTGTGAATATTAAAGAAATCGGTCAAAGAATAAGGAAGTTATGAGCAATGTTAAAGTTTTTTGTAACGGACCGACAACAACGACAGACGACAAGCTGACTCCAATATACCCCCTTCAAACTTCGTTTGCGGGGGTATAAATAGTAACTTGGATGAAATCCCAAATCTATCCATGCTATTCCACCTTATCTGCAGCTATGCAAATATACTAGCAACTCTGTAGGTGTTGTCTCTTATATCCTATGGCTACTGAAAAACTGGCTTTTGTTAAACACATAACATGCCAATCACAGCAATTGTTGTCTGTTTTTTCGTCTGCCCGTTTCTTCAAAACTCATTTTTGCAAACAGTGTGGACCAAGATCAGACTGCTCCTTTAGAAGCAGTCTGATCTGGGTCCACACTGTTTGCCTGTATGCAAAAGTATTTTTAAAAGTTTGCAAGAAGATTCAGCAGACGACACAAGCAGACGACATTTTCAGATGTATTTTTTCTCGCCGTCTCGATGCAAATATACTAGCCACTCTGTAGCTGTTGTCTCTTATATCCTATGTCTACTGAAAACTGGCTTTTGTTTAACACATAACATGCCAATCACGATAATTATCGTCTGTTTTGTCATCGGTCGGTTACTTCAAGACTCATTTTTGCAAACAGTGTGAACCTAGATTAGACTGCTCCTGACCTGGGTCCACAATGTTTGCCTGTATGCAAAAATATTTTTACAAATTTGCAAGAAGATTCAGCAGACGACACAAGCAGAAGACATTTTCTGATGTAGTTTTTCTCGGCATCTTAAGGGTTAAATAGTAACTTGGATGAAATACCAAAACTATCCTTGTTATTCCACCTTATCTGCAGCTATGCAAAGATACTAGCCACTCTAGCAGTTGCTATCTCTTATATCCTATGGCTACTGAAAACTGGCTTTAACACATAACATGCCAATCACGACAATTGTCGTCTGTTTTGTCATCTGTCGGTTACTTCAACACTCATTTTTGCAAACATTGTGAACCTAGATTAGACTGCTCCTGACCTGGGTCCACAATGTTTGCCTGTATGCAAAAATATTGCACTATATTCCACAATTGTGCTGCTGTTTCCTTCAAATTCTCCCAACCCTAGTTCATCACTTTTAGAAGAAATCCTAACAGCACATTTGACTTCAACACAAGCCTTTACATCTATTGGTAGTATATTACAAGTTAAAATATATCACACTGGTCATCTAACGTCCATGAAACTATGATTGACATCATAAACAGGGTTTTTTATCCCCACGCTTTTAAAAGAAGCGTTCGGGGATATTGTGAACGCCTCCGTCTGTCCGTTTGTCCGTCACGCTATCTTCTTCTTAACCACTGGTCGGAATGTAACCAAATTTGGTTCACAGCTTCCTTACATGATGAGGGCGTGCAATGTCACATTTATTTTTGGCCCCGCCCCCAGGGGCCTTGGGGAGGGTCAAAAGGTCAAATATTAATTAAATTCAATTTCAAAGTCAATTTTATAGATTTTGAAACCAAACTTTGCATAAGTAATGATTAATGATATATGTAACACATATTGAACAGGATTTTGGCTGTGACCCCTGGGTCATGCCCAAGGGGTTGGACTTGGGGGTGGGGTCAGGGGGTCAAAATTAAAATTTTACCGAATATAGCCATATGGAATATCAAATTGAAGGGGGTGATTAGTAGAATACAATACAAGTAGAATTTTGACCCTGGGGTCAGATTGGGGCCCTGGGGGAGGGGGTCAAAGGGTCAAAATTTAAGTTTTTTGGAACATAGTCATGTGGCATATCAAATTGAAGGGCATGATAAGTATAATATAATACAGGTAATATTTTGACCCTGGGGTCAAATTAGGGCCCAGGGTGAGGGGTTTTCGGTACTTGACCCCTCTGTAGAAAGCGTGGGGATTTGCGATGGCGCGCCATTGACAGTATTCTAGTTTTTTTTTTTTTCTGTTTTTTTTTCGCATTATGCTCTAACTTCCAGTAATTTTGCAGCAGAATAAAACGCAGAGCCTTTACACTATCTGTATATGTATGCTGAGTTAGAATAAATTATAATAGCATATAATACATGTACAATACAGGCAGAATATAATATACCAAAATGTTAACATCCTAGCTAATTAGAACTATGTTAAGCAACATATTTACCCTAAGTATTCAAACACCACAAAGTCATAAAAATGAGCATCAGCAAACAGTGTAGACCACTGAAGGAGCAACATCTACACTGTTTGCCACTGAGCATATGTCTTTGTGGCTAAAATATACATGTACCATATTCGCCCTAATTACCGCACCGTGCGCTTAGTTTTTTCAAAATCGTGTCATAAAATCATGGTGAAAAATCTACTTAATTAGCGCACACTTGATACGAAAACAACAGCTTCCAAGATGATGCATACTGATATATTAATGGGACAGAAAAAGAAACTGAAGCATTGCCTTCACTGTTGGAAGAAATAATGGCAAGTTTTTATAGATTTACTATGAGAGCTTCAAGGGGAGATTACTGTAAAGTGTGCACTTATGCATTTCCTTTTCAAAAATAGCTTTGGTGTGCGCTTATAGGAGCATGTGCGGTAATTAGGGCAATACGGTATATTAAATAGTAAAAGATGATCCATGCATTCTGATCAGTCTTCACCATGTGCTACACCGATTCTGCAGTCTGATCAGAGTCTTCACCATCATCAGACACCATGTTATACACATTCTCTGACAGTGACCCAAAGTATAGTTGACACCAATTTAGAAAGCCAAGGTCAAGTTGAGTCAGTGCTGAGTGATCACCCTACTTACATCACGAAAACACGCCCATATAATTTTGACCCCCTTGAACCCCACTTTTATATAGTAAAACTGGGGTTTACAGGGGTAAACCTTATTTTCTTATTTCTGCTCTAAAATATAGATTGTGGGTACCCGTTAGAACCGCCTCAATGAGGCGGTTCTAACGAGTACCCACAAGCTATATTTTGAGCAGAAATAAGAAAATTATCACAATTTGTCATCTTAAAATTTTCATTTTTTCGGCGATAAAGGTTGCAATGTATTTGTATGGGTTTGTTTTCGTAATGCATGTATCTATCATTATGCTTGAAATGTCTAAGTGCAATGTAGCTTCATTATGGAGAATACAGTATGTTTAACTAAAATAGCTAGCTTAAATAGGAATGAATACACCTGGCCGATTTTTCCGACATTTTTCAAAGGGAGACAACTTTTGGGACTTCCTGTTCGCTTTTCTATAAACTCTGTCCCATGGAAAAAGGGGTCTACTCTTAAAGGAAAGAATTTGCTCCTCAGGAGCAAATTCTTTCCTTTAAGAGTTGACCCCTATTGACATGGGAGACGAAGATACTTTTGCAGGAGTCGCCTCCCCTGAAGGTGTATCCATTCCCCTAAATTTACTTACTTCAAAATTATAGGACTGGAGAATCAACAATACAGTGTTAAAACGAAACAGAATGTAACGTATTCAAATGCAATCAATGTAAGTTGCCACAGACCAAAAAGGTTTGAAGAAACGTAAAGACTGCCTTATATCTCTAGTGATTTACTAGAAGCTTATGGTAGGACGAGATTAATTTATTTAAGCAGATAGCCAAAATCGAAGTCGGAAACCTCTCATAAGATTTTTGATGGAATATCTGTCCTTTGTCAATATAACTTGTTTTCAGGCTTTTTTTTATTATTTTCATCATTATTCTAATAAAAGCCTAACTTTAGACATATTTTACACTCTTTTATACTGATTTGTTTTGGAACCTGGCCAGAAAGAATACGAAACAAGGCTACAATAGAGGGAAGCCTGGAGTTCGAGTGACATGCGAAATTACTTTCTTTTACTTATTTACAAGGTAATACAGGCTTCAAATATATGTTTCAAATGTGAAAGGATAATGTTTCTTTGCCTGAAAGTGAAATTCAGAACAAGGTAACATAGCTTTACATGGGTACAATAAGATGCGAAGTTGGGAACACTACATTTAATATAATATCAATATTGTATTTTCATCCTATGCTTCCATGTTTATAAGATGCACTATCTATCCTCTAATAAGGAAGATCTATGGTACAGTAAACAAGATAAAAAAACATTCTTATTCTTTAAGATTGGTTTACTGCCTTATTTTCTGATTTATACATAGATTGTATTCTGTAATGGATTTGACCAGTATAGGTAAAATAAAACCATCACAAAGAATGCATAATACCCCGCAACTGCATGGAGACGTAACTTATTTTGGGATATTGTGTGACAGGGTACAAAATTTGAAGGAATTCCATGAATAAATACTCAAGTTATCGATCTGAAAAGGTGTGATGGACACACAGATGGAAGCCAGAAAAGCTATTGTTCTTCATAATATGACAAGTTAAGTGGTGTTTATAAACAATGTATATAACTGTGAAGTTTCATTTGGATATTCCTTACGGTAAAAGAACTATCGATCAAAACACATGTTTCAGACCTATCAAGGGCAGTTAACTCATAATATGGAAAAGTCAGAGTTACAGTTCTTAGTCATAATATTTGACCTTTGATGTTGACATCTGTGAACTTTCATTCAGATATGTGAGAGTAGTAAAGTAATTAAAGGCCAGAAACCATTTTTCCAATATGAACAAGGGCAGTAACTCTGTTACAAATGGACAGATTTTGCCCATTTACAATTCCATACCACTCATCCCCAACCAATGAATATATCTAAAGACATTGTAGAAGTGTAGTATATTTTATTATCTTGGCCTCTTACAATTGACCCTGTCCTAAATGGGACAGTTTCTCAACCCAATCAAATATATACATAATGATCCTAAGTATTGGGACAGACATGCCTAAGCAAACAGTGCAGACCCAGATCAGACTGCTCCTAAGTCTGATCATGGTCTACAGGAAAACAGTGCAGACCCAGATCAGACTGCTCCTGAAGGAGCAGTCTGATCAGGGTCTACACTGTTTGCCATTCAGTCTGCACTTTTTGGACTCCTTGCGGGATCATGAAACAAATTTGTTAAAATTTTAGGAGAATTACAGCAAGTTCTCAAGGTGTCTGAATTTTTAGGATTTTTACGGTATGACTTGACAATACTTACTTTGTCATCGTCTCATTGAGATATTTGCTGTGTTTCTCTTTACTTCTTTGTGCCTCCTCCAATCTATGCTCTTTCTGTCTCTCATATTCCTTCATACTCTCATAGATATGTCTGAAAACATGTGCATATACAAGTAAATTTTAATTTAATTTGATCCAGCACATGACAAAACCTTCTACAAGCCCTGTGTGGCCGGCCTCGGTAGCTCAGTCGGATGAGCATCTGATTGGTGATCAGCAGGACACGGGTTCGATACAGGGTGGGCAACATTCTTTCATGGAGATTGATCACGGTCATTTTCTCCCTTCTGCTGATTCAAGAAGAGCAGTTGTCAGTTTCTGGTGAAAGAATGTGCACTGTACTGGATAACTGCTTATGTATAAGCCTGCCCAAGAAAAGTGTGGCTAGGTAAATTGACCAGCTCAAAAATGAACTAAATAGTGTTGACTGGGCTGTTAAACTCCAATTCAAACAAACAAACAAACAAGCCCTGTGTGACCACCAAGTAAGGCAAGAGTTTCTGCACAGCTCTCTTTAGACAGCTTTGAGGCTATAAATGGCTTATGCATTCATGAAAGTCACCGATCAGATTGCTCAAATATCTTATGCAGGCTTTTCTAAGTCCTCGCTGACCGCACAAGTCTGACTGTAGGTTTTGTTGTGCCCTGATCATGTATTTAAACTTAATCCTTATCGCAAGGATGGTGCACTTTGTGGCATTCATCCCTGCAAATGATGCCACTGGAGCATGTTCGAACACTGCAATATTATTACCGCCGCCGGGAGTAAACCAGGGACCTTGAGCATCAGAGGCAAGAGCACTAACCACTGAGCTACCATGATCCTGTCTGTATCTGTCTGTACATCTGTACAATCTGATCAGTCTTTGCTATGTGCAATATATAACATTATATGTAAAGAAAACTGCAAACACTGTATTCTAAATGATTGGGTACACAAGTTGATTTAATTTTTTGTAGTAATCATGTGTGAACACACATTATCATTTGCTTGGGCTCATTCAAGAGGGTTTTCTTTGCATATTTGCAATTTCAGTCGATGGTTGTGTTTCACTGAGGTAGTTATAAGGATTAAACAACCATCATTTTTGAGCAGTAATAAACTAAAAGTTTTGAGCAGAAAAAAATGAATGCATATACTTGTAACCTTCTGGCAAAGTAATCTGATTAGTTCAAAGTCAGAAATGGGTGTGGTTAAACTGAATATTCAGCAAGATAAGGAGTTAACCCTTTTTGTACCACATAGAATCTTCCTCCTTATATATAGCAGGAGTCCATTTCAAAATTTGGGGGTGTCAGGATGTGTTTTCTTCAAAATTTGTTTGGGAAATGACTGAACATTTAGCAGACAGTGGAGGCCCTGATCAGACGCCGCATTCTGCGGCGTCTGATCTGGACCTGCACTGTTTGCCCTGGTACCCGTTTTGGGGTTTCCGGTACTAAATGGGTTTGTTTTGCATTGTTTGTTTGAACCTGTCTCTCGTTCTCATGTTCTTTTCTGCCTGTCTTGCTTTCTTTTCTTCTTTCTTCAGTCTTCTCATTGCCAGCTCTGTCTTCTCCTTAGCTAGAGAGTTCTCCTTCTTGATCAGCTCATCCTCTTTTAGAAGGAACTTCCCACGCTCCACATCAACCTTGGACAGCTCATACCTGGTAAGAAGATGAGAAGGGGTGAGTGAGTGTTTGAGTTTTACATCTCACCAACAGCTAAGGTCATATGGAGACAGGACCTTGGTTTAAAGATTCATTCGAAAGTCTAGAGAAGCCTGAGATTGATCCTGCGACCCCTGGTTTACAAGGACAGTAGCATAACCACTACACCACAGAGGCTTCTAAGATGAGAAGGAAATAACAGAAATCAAATACACAACAGCTTCTTTATAACACCACTGTTGGGGTTCAAAGCAGAATTCTTTCGAAAGAAGTCATCTGATCAGGATCTACACTGTTTGTCATGCAGTTTGTGAATTCAATGAATATATTATATCAAGTAATTTGATTGGTTGATAGTAAGCAATGGGTGTGCCGTAATTATTTTATGCAGCAGGATAGGGGTCAAGAGAAGATCAAAAATGAGAGGTGCTACGACTAACCCACAGTGGCTCAAAGAACACATTTCTATAGTTGGAAAGGTTTTTGAGCCACTGGTTTGTATTCCATTGCAGTACTCCAGCTAGCCCTATACAGAGGGGCGGGCCACCCCTCTGGCCCTCTCCTGCTGCCCGTCTGCCCCTCCATACGTACCCTGTGCTTTATTTCCATTCTTTACATAAAAACCTACATTTTGGTGAAAATTTCATGAAAATCGGAAACAAAATAAAGAAGTTATTCATGTTTACCTGTTTATTATATGTGCCTTCAAGTTTTGGACAATTAATGTCACATGCCTTATAATTTGTAACATCTCTTTGATGCTTCATACATGAAATGATGCCCTCATTCTAGCCCAAGAATGCAAATGTGCCCTACCCAGCACCCCTCTGCCCTCAAATCCTAGCTGGAGTACTGCATTGTATATCATATACATGTACATAGGGCTGATTTTTCTGGTGAAAAAATGCAGTCTAAGTTTGCAAATTATGGCAAATACAATATTTAGCATATAACGTCACGGTTATTTAGTGGATGTCATATAATAACTAGAAATATGTCCAGACGACAAAGATGCCCCCGCCAAGGGCCCCGCCTCACCCCGAAAATCCATGCTGCAACAAAATTTTCTAAGTGTGTGACCTTGTCATCAGGAACATTTGTGAAAAGTTATATTAAAATTGGTGAAAAAATGTAAGCGCTAGAGCGATGACAAAGTTTTTCTAAAAATAGCCACAGTGACCTTGACCTTGAAAGTCAAACTCTCTTGAGGTATTGTCATAAGGAACATTTGTGTGAAGTGATATTGAAATCAGTGAAGAAATGTAGTCGCTAGAGCAATGACAAAGTTTTTCCAAAAATAGCCACAGTGACCTTGACCTTGAAAGTCGAATTTGCTTGAGATATTGTCATAAGGAACATTTGTGTGAAGTTATATTGAAATCGGTGAAGAAATGTAAGCGCTAGAGAGATTACAAAGTTTTTTCTGAAAATAGCCACAGTGACCTTGACCTTGAAAGTCAAACTTGCTCGAGGTATTGTCATAAGGAACATTTGTGTGAAGTGATATTGAAATCAGTGAAGAAATGTAGTCGCTAGAGCGATGACAAAGTTTTTCCAAAAAAAGCCACAGTGACCTTGACATTGAAAGTCAAATTCGCTCGAGATATTGTCATAAGGAACATTTGTGTGAAGTTATATTGAAATCGGTGAAGAAATGTAAGTGCTAGAGCGATGACAAAGTTTTCCAAAAAATAGCCACAGTGACCTTGACCTTGAAAGTGGAACTTGCTAGAGATATTGTCATAAGGAACATTTGATTGAAGTAATATTGAAATTGGTGAAAAAATGTAAGTGCTAGAGCGATGACAAAGTTTTTCTAAAAATAGCCACAGTGACCTTGACCTTGAAAGTCTAACTGGTTCGAGGTATTGTCATAAGGAACATTTGTGTGAAGTTATTTTGAAACCGGTGAAGAAATGCAGGAGCTAGAGCGATGACAAAGTTTTTCTAAAAATAGCCACAGTGGCCTTGACCTTGAAAGTAGAAATGGCTCGAGATATTGTCATAAGGAACATTTGTGTGAAGTTATATTGAAATCGGTGAAGAAATGTAAGCGCTAGAGCGATGACAAAGTTTTTCTCAAAATAACCACAGTGACCTTGACCTTGGAAAGTCGAACTCGCTAGAGATATTGTTATAAGGAACCTTTGTGTGAAGTGATATTGAAGTCGGTGAAGAAATGTAAGCACTAGTGCGAGGACAAAGTTTTTCTAAAAATAGCCACAGTGACCTTGACCTTGAGGCCATGACCTTGAAAAGTGGAACCGCTCAAGCTATTTTTATCAGGAACATTTGTGTGAAGTTATATTGACATTGGTGCAGAAATGTAGGCGCTAGAGCGATGACAAAGTTTTTCTAAAAATAGCCACAGTGACCTTGACCTTGAGGTCATGACCTTGAAAGAGGAACTCGCTCGAGATATTGTCATAAGGATCATTTGTGGAAGTTATATTGAAATCAGTGAAGAAATGTAGGCACTAGAGCGATGACAAAGTTTTTCTAAGAATAGCCACAGTGACCTTGACCTTGAGGCCATGACCTTGAAAGTCGAACTCGCTCAAGATATTTTTAAGGAATATTTGTGTGAAGTTACATTGAAATTGGTGAAGAAATGTAGGCGCTAGAGCGATGACAAAGTTTTCTAAAAAATAGCCACAGTGACCTTGACCTTGAGGTCATGACCTTGAAAGTCACACTTGCTCGAGATATTGTCATAAGGAACATTTGTGTGAAGTTATATTGAAATCAGTGAAGAAATATAGATGCTAGCGCTATGTTGTGCGAGGGGATAATTAAAAATTTTTAAGTCTGCGACCTTGACCTTGAGCTCATGGGCATGGGTGGGGGTATCGCTGAATAAAATGGACAGGTATCTAACATCATACCAAATATCAACTCAATCCATCGCAAGATTTGAAAAATATCAACTGTTAAAATATCTAATTATAAATTTCTAAGTCTGTGACCTTGACCTTGAAGCCATAGGCATGAGTGGGGGTATTGCCAAATAAACATTTGGACCTGTATCTATAATCATAGCATACATAAGCCAAATCCATAATATAGTTTGGAAAATTTGAGCTCTAAAATCTTTCACATTAAAATTGCCTAAGTCTGTGATCTTGACCTTGAGGTCATAGGCATGGGTGGGGGTATTGCTGAATGAAACATTGTACCTATATCTATCATCATATGAACCAAAGCCATCATAAAAGTTCAGGTTCTACCAGGTACAAATACCTTAACTGGAGTCTTTAACATGGAAAATTTCTAAGTCCATGACCTTGACCTTGAGGCCATGGACATGGGTGGGGGTATCGCTGAATAAAACTTTGGACCTATATCTATAATCATACAAAATATTAACCAATTCCATCAAATGGTTTGGAAAATATGAGCTCTAAAATGTTCAAGTCTACCTGTTACAAAAACCTTAACCTGAGTCTTTAACATTGAAAATTTCTAAGTCTGTGACCTTGACTTTGAGGTCACAGGCATGGGTGGGGGTATTGCTTAATAAAACTTTGGACCTATATCTATCATCATACCAAAGATGAACCAGTTCTATCAAATGGTTAGGAAAATATGAGTTCTAAAAGTTCAGGCTCTACCTGTTACAAAAATTTAAACCTGAGGTTACAGGATCACGTACGTACGTAACACACACGTACAGACGGACGTACATATGTACGCACGTACGGAAAACCGAAAAACTACATGCCCCCGGCATCATATGATGCGGGGGCATAAAAATCATATGACCACACATGTAATAACACATTGTTACAGGCGCGTAGCATCATGACGCTGTCAGTGACAACCTTATGTTCTCTTTTGAACTTCTTCGGCAAATAAAATCGTTTTATGACAAACAGAATTTTACACTCATGGTCATTTCATATGACATTTATAAATATCATATGAACTGACCTCTA
This sequence comes from Lucinisca nassula, assembly GCA_963580285.1. NCBI lineage: Eukaryota > Metazoa > Mollusca > Bivalvia > Lucinida > Lucinidae > Lucinisca > Lucinisca nassula. Next base: position 77,392,008 of record OY757023.1, read on the forward strand.
GTGTAAGATCCCCTATATATATACTCACTCCTCTTTTTCCAGCCGTTCACAAATAAGATTCTCAATGGCTCTCTCATCAGCTATCTCCTGACTTAGTTTGTCATGTTTAGCTCTCAGCCGGTGAATTGCTGACCTAATTTAACAATATTAAAATCATAAATATGTTAACAGGTTATGAAATAAAGCCACATCAAAAGTGTATAATAATAAGAACTAGATCAGCCGTCGATGGTATACCATTGCAAATACCCGCTTTTTCTATGAATAACACTAATGACTATGTATTAGCTAGCCAAAACTACATGTAAGATAAAAAAAGTTGCAAAGAACATTCTAACTGATAAACAAAGTTTCAGAAGTGTAACTCTTATAGTTAAGAAGATATGGCAAAGTCATACTTTTTGACCTTTGACCTTGGGGTCATGTTGAGGTCCACCTAAAGTATCCCAATTTATTCTATATTCCAACAGCCATCCAATAACCAAGTTTCAGAAGTGTAACTCCAACAGTTTAGAAGATATGGCAAAGTCATACTTTTTGACCTTTGACCTTGTGGTTGAGGTCACACCAAAAGTAGCCCAACATATTCTATATTCCAAGGACCATCCAATAAGCAAAGTTTCAGAAGTGTAACTCCAATAGTTTAGGAGATATGGCAAATCATAATTTTTGACCTTTGACCTTGGGGTCATGTTGAGGTCAAGGTCACACCAAAAGTATCCGAATTTATTATATATTCCAAAGGCCATCCAATAACCAAAGTTTCAGAAGTGTAACTCTAATAGTTTAGAAGATATGACAAAATCATACTTTTTGACCTTTGACATTGGGGTCAAGGTCACACCAAAAGTAACCTGACATATTCTATATTCCAAGGACCATCCAATAAGCAAAGTTTCAGAAGTGTAACTCCAATAGTTTAGGAGATATGGCAAATCATATTTTTTTTTACCTTTTGACCTTGGGGTCATGTTGAGGTCAAGGTCACACCAAAAGTATCCGAATTTATTCTATATTCCAAGGGCCATCCAATAACCAAAGTTTCAGAAGTGTAACTCTAATAGTTTAGAAGATATGGCAAAATCATACTTTTTGACCTTTGACCTTGGGGGTCAAGGTCACACCAAAAGTAACCTGACATATTCTATATTCCAAGGACCATCCAATAAGCAAAGTTTCAGAAGTGTAGGTCCAATAGTTTAGGAGATATGGCAAATCATAATTTTTTACCTTTGACCTTGGGGTCATGTTGAGGTCAAGGTCACAAAAAAGTTGCCCACTGCCATCTACATTCCATGTACTATCCACATGCAAAGTTTCAAAAATGTAACTTCAGTGGTTGCAGAGGAGATCCATTTACAAGAAACGTGACGGACGGACAGACGGACTGACGCCGGACTCAACTGTGGTACGAAAACAATATACCCGAGTTTTCTTCGAAAAAGGGGGTATAATAATCAACCTTTTTTATCGAGGGTAACACATTTAGTACTAGTACTAATCTTCCATGTGGCCCTCTTTTCCTGGGTTGGAACCAGTACTAAGCAATGTGGATAAAGTCTCTTGCTCAAGGAAACAACACTTGGCACTTGTGGGGATCGAACCGGCTACCTCTCGATCTCAAAACTGATGCTTTACCACTGCACCACAGCCACCATTAAATATGTTTGGAGTTTCATGTCAGAAAACAATAGGTAGGGGAGGTAGAATTTTATTTGTTTTTTAACCCATTTTGTACCAGAAACTCCTAAAGGGGTAATTGGCAAACAGTGCAGGCCCAGATCAGATGCCGCAGAATGCGCATCTGACCAGGGCATTCTGCGGCATCTGATCATGGCCTACACTGTTTGCAAAAAGATCAGCCATTTTCCAAATAAGTTTTGAAGAAAAAACACAATCTGACACCCCTGAATTTTGAACTGGACTCCTGCTATATATAAGGAGGAAGATTCCATTTGGTACAAAAAGGGTTACGGAATATTTCACTGGAAACACAGCTCCAGATAAGGGGCAATAACGAGGACAGTTATCTTTACTTCTTGTGGGAACTTGTTAGAATGGCCTTAATGAGGCAGTACCTACAACATATGTTTTGATGGAGAATTAAGAAAAATGATCCCAAAAATTATCCTCAGTGCACCTCCTTATCTTGGGTTATGTAGATGAAATGATCCTAAGTATTGGGACAGGTATGTCTAAGCAAACAGTGCAAACCCAGATCAGACTGCTCCTTCAGGAGCAGTCTGATCAGGGTCTACACTGTTTGCAATTCCGTCTGCATCTTTTGGACTCCTTATGCGATCGTGAAACAAATTTGTTAAAATTTTAGGAGAATTACAGCAAATCGTCAGGGTGTCCCAATTTTTTAGATTTTTACAGTACACAAATTTAGTGCAAAGAGCACATATATACCACAAACAAGAGGTCCATGATGGACCTAATTTACTCACTTGAGTTATGATGCAATAACATGGGAAATCATCAATCTGATGATGGTTCAGTGCCAGACTATGGCAACTGCCTTTTATTTTTATAGCTGGAACAGTTTGCACTTTCCAACCTTTTATAAAGGAGGGGTGGGGCACCTGTCTAAATGCTATTGTAAAATCATAGCACTGACAGCACTGGTGTGTCAATTGTCTCTGAGTGTCTTTGAAGCCATCTGATCAGGAGCTACACTGTTTGTCATTCAGTTTTTGAATTTGATCCAAAATATTGTATCATGTAATCTTATTGTCTGATAGTCTAGAAATGGGTGTGGCAAATTCAAATATTCAGCAGGATAAGAGTTAAGATTAGCTACCCAGTGAGAAGAAAAGAAAATCTTTATACATAAGAGTAGTTTCAAATTTACAAATATCTATTCTCCTCAGAAAGAGTGTTGTGACCACAGACAATGTCTATGTGCTGTCTCAGGACAAATATGGTAATGATCCTAAGTATTGGGATAAAGAGGCCTAAGCAAACAGTGCAGACACAGACCAGACTTCTTCTGAAGGTGAAGGAGCAGTCTGGTCAGGGTCTACACTGTCTGCCATTCTGTCTTTACCTTTTGGACTCCTTGGTGGATCAGAAACTTGTTAAAATCTTAGGAGAATAACGGAGAGTCCTCAAGGTGTCTAAATTTTTAGGATTTTTAAAGTAAGCTGAAATTTTTCACTGAATGAAAAGGGAAAGGAAAGATAAGTCAGGCATGGTATTTCCACAGCCCTGGCTCAATTGCGACAAATACTTACTGGTTTCCTGCACTTTCCGTCTGGCCTATCTCTAACCTTGTCTCATGTCGTTCTCTCTCTAGTTCTTCAATCCTCTCTCGGCACTGCTTCAACTCCTCCCTGAAATGTACAAAATGGTAAAAATGTCCCTTTGTCTGATCGCTAAGCAACAGCAGTTTGAAAGTTTCCAACTTTGTGTTAGACATGGCCAAATAAAAAAACATGACTATAACAAGAGCACCGCATGCAGGTGCCAACGCTCGGCTGCAGTTTCTTTTAGTTAAACAAAAATTCTAAGTTGAAAAAGGGGCATAACTGTGCCAAAAATATTTTGAGAGTTATCTCACCTATTGGTTTGAGTTCCCCTTTTCATAATGAACAACTATTCCGAGTTTCAAGTTAATATGTTTAGTAAAGACAGAGATATTACAAAATGTCCAAGTTTTTGCAAAAATTCTAAGTCCAAAAAGGGGCATAACTGTGTTAGAAAATATTTTGAGAGTTACCTCACCTATTGGTATGAGTTCCCCTTTTCATAATGAACAACTATTCCGAGTTTCAAGTTAATATGCTCAGTAATGACAGAGATATTACAAAATGTCCAAGTTTATGCAAGACGATGACGCAGACGACGCAGACAACGACAGAGCTATGACAATACCTCGTCGTTTTCTTCGAAAACAGCCAAGCTAAAAATTCATTTTAATGCACTTGTGAATGTGCCACAATGTGTGATTGGGTAATGTTAAAAATTTGTGATAGAAACCAGTGGCCACTTGTTCAAAACTAATTACGTTGTTAGTTAACAAATTGTTAAAACCGTGATCACATAATATGGCTAATATACTTATATTTTTACTGAAAAAAATGTGAATAGCTTTTGCATATGCAAATGCTACTCACATTTGTTCAGCAAAAATACCGGAAGATACTCAAATTTTTGCAGCAAAATACCAGAATTGTGGATGTTTTACTCGCAAGAGCAGCAACAGTACTAACGAGCTCATTAAGCTAACAAATGCCTTGAACAACTGGCCCCTGATGTCATCATGTATCATGGCTTTTCATTGGCTGACACTTGGTTTTATGCGACTGATCATGCTTGCTTTTTGTCACGTGTAAATAGAACTGTTTTAAGAAAACAAATGAGTAAATGCATTAGAATGTGGATAACAAATTTGTCATTTTGGGAAATTTCGTTGGTTTATACGGTTACAAATTCCATTTTAGGGCTCATCTAATGTGCTGTTGTAAACCAAAATTTCTTACCATTAAATTGACCATATGTATCCCAAAATAACATTCTGAATTCAGTTATCCCCAAAATTTCATTACCAAATCACACCCGTGTGACATAGTGCATTCTTTCATATCTTCAGGTTATTTTTCTGATGAAAATTTGTGATATATTTGAATTATTTTTACTCCAAACATAGGTTGCAAGTGCTTGTTAGAACCACCTCACAACTTATGTTGTGGTTCAGGAATAAGAAAAACAAGGTTCACCCCTGTAAACCCAAGTTTTCTCTATACAAAGCGGGGTTTACGGGTGTTTATTTCACAGAATCATTAACCTGATATCTACAATCATACTCTCCAACCCCGCCCATAGGGGCTTGAAGAAATATATGGGCTGCATGATGCTTCCACGCAGAGCTGAATCCGGCCCGCACACTAGTACTGGTAAACCGCTTAGAGGATCTAAGCCTGTCCAGGAACCGCGGTGCAAGGCGGACCGTCCATGCTAATAAACCCTATTGGTTTCATTGGGCGACAGGGCTTGAGATGTCATTTCATCTCAATGTCGGGTAAAAGTCCCACAAAATTGGAAGCAACATCTCCAAAATGACCTTTACAGTGTTGACGGGGACGTTAAACCTCAAATCAAAAAACAAAACAATCATACTCTAAACACTCTGGTTTGGATACATTACGAATAGATTACTGAAATAGATTAGAAAGTGTTCTATAACAAGGCTGTGCTGTACCTATAGCTGCAGATATATGGGAGTAACAAGAAATACCTCTGGGATTTGTTTGTATGTTTAAGTTAAATGGCCCATTCAACAGAATTTAGGTCATATACTGAGCCAGTCAGTTAACTTAACCCTTGTCCTGCTGAGCCCGGATATGTCTTATCTTTAAAACAATGAAGATCCAGATCAGATGGCTTCTGAAGAAGCCATCTGATCAGGATCTTCATTGTTTGTCATTCAGCTCATGAATTAATTGCAATAATTTGCATCAAGTAATCCGATTGGTTGATAATCAGTAGTGGGTGTGGCATATATAAATTCTCAGGAGGTCAAAGGTTAATCACACTTTCCCAGATCAAGTCTGTACATAAGTCACAGAAACTGACAACTGCCTTTGTTAAATAAATCAGCGGAAGGCAGGGAATGGCCTTAGAAACGATTTCATGATCAATCTCCACAAAGCCTGACAGCCATCAGCTGGTGACCTCCTGATCAGCTGAAGGCAGAGAATGGCCATAGAAACGATATCATGATCAGTCTCAACAAAAGAACATTGCCGACCTGGTGACGTCCAGCACGCCGACTGAGCTACTGAGGCCGGCAGAATACCAAGGCTTATTTAGAGAAAATCATCCTTAACCCTTTTTGTACCAAATGGAATCTTCCTCCTTATATATAGCATGCATCCATTTGAAAATTTAGGGTTGTCAGGTTTTGTTTTCTTCAAAATTTATTATGAAAATGGCTGAACTTTTTGCAAACAGTGTAGACCCTGATCAGACGCCGCGTTCTGCGGCGTCTGATCTGGGCCTGCACTGTTTGCCAAATACCCGTTTTGGGGTATCTGGTACTAAATGGGTTAATCTTCTTCAGAAACCATCAAGACAATTATTCTAACAAGTATCCACAACACAGGTTTGTTCACAACACACCTTTCCAAAGAACTTATTGTACAAGAAAATTTACCCTTTAACCCTTAGCATGCCAATCAGAACAATTATGGTCTGCTGATTACTTTAAAAGTCATTTTTGCAAACAGTATGGACCCAAATCAAACTGCTCCTTTAGGAGCAGTCTGATCAGGGTCCACACTGGTTGCCTGGATGCAAACATATTTTTAATAAGTTTAAATAAGCAAGTTTGCAAATGACATAAACAGACGACATATTCAGATGCAGTTTTTCTTGGTATCTTAAGGGTTAATTATCAGTTATTCCCCCTTATATTGAGCTATGTGTAACTGGTTTTCTCTGGGTCTCCGCCCATCAGTGCATGCGGAAATAAAGTGGGCTCCATGGTGCCTCCATGCAGAGCTGAAACTACAGTCCAACCTGTATTAAGCAAGCACCGATGGGATAATCAAAAAGTGCTTGCTTAAGACAGGTGCTTGCTTAACACAGGTACATTTTAATACATTTTCCTTTTTGGGGAACTGAAAGCCTGCTTGCTGAAGACAGGTTGCTTGCTTAATAGAGGTGGCCACTAAGACAGGTTTTACTGTAACTGCATATGAGCACTAGTAAACTGCTTAGGTCTAAACCTGCCCAGGCAAAATGGTGCAGTCAGAACATCCCTGCATATAAACCCTATTGATTTGTTTGGGCAGTAGGGCTTCAGATGATATTTCATCTCAGTGTTGGGTAAAACTAGAAATGTTTTCAGAGAAAAACCAATGTCCCCCCCCCCCAACCATAAAAACATCTTAAACACCAATTTGACTTTAATAACATGATTAAAGTCACCAAAATGTAAGCTGCAAACAAGACATTTTTGGCCTTGGCCCAAAATTGACTGTTTTTTGGGGGCGATGTGACCTTGAAAAATGGTCAAGGTCACCAAAATCTAATCAAATCTGCAGTTGTTAATGAGGTAGAGTGCAGACAAGCCATTTTTGGCCCAAAACTGACTGTTTTTGAGAGCCTGTGACCTTGACAAAAAAGGTCAAGGTCACCAAAATATAATGAAATATGTGGTTTGTTGTAATAATATATTGTACCAAGTTTGACTAAAATCAATCAATTCCTTAATGAGAGAGAGTGCAGACAAGCCATGTTTGGCCCAAAAATGACTGTTTTGGGGTCACTGTGACCTTGAAAATGAGGTCAAGGTCACCAAAATCTAATCAAATCTGTGGTATGTTGTAATGATATATTGTACTAAGTTTGACTAAAATTAATCAATTTGTTAATGAGATAGAGGGCAGACAAGCCATTTTTGGCCCAAAAATGACTGTTTTGGGGGCACTGTGACCTTGAAAATGAGGTCAAGGTCACCAAAATCTAATCAAATTTGTGGTATGTTGTAATGATATATTGTACTAAGTTGACTAAAATAAATCAATTCCTTAATGAAATAGAGTGCAGACAAGCCATTTTAGGCCCCAAAATGACTGTTTTTGGGTCATTGTGACTTGAAAATGAGGTCAAGGTCACCGAAATATAATCAAATCTGCGGTATGTTGTAATGATATATTTACCAAGTTTGACTAAAATCAATCAATTCCTTAATGAGATAGAGTGCAGTCAAGCCATTTTTGGCCCAAAATTGACTGTTTTTGGGAGCCTGTGACCTTGAAAAAAGGTCAAGGTCAACAAAATGTGCAGTTTGTCATAATAATATATTGTACCAAGTTTGACTAAAATCAATCAATTCCTTAATGAGAGAGTGTGCAGACAAGCCATTTTTGGCCCAAAAAAGCCATTTTTGGTCCAAAAATGACAGTTTTGGGGTCGCTGTGACCTTGAAAATGAGGTCAAGGTCACCAAAATATAATCAAATCTGTGGTATGTTGTAATGATATACTGTACTAAGGTTGACTAAAATTAATACATTTGTTAATGAGATAAGAGTGCAGACAAGCCATTTTGGCCCCAAAATGACTGTTTTTGGGTTGCTGTGACTTGAAAATAAGGTCAAGGACATCATGACCTAATGACTGTTTTCCCCCATCCTAGTGATGTGTCTATTTAAGTTTGGTCAAAATTTATCCATAGGTTCAGGAGATATAGTGCTTCAAACAGGCTACGCCGACGTCGACACAAACGGGATCGGCACCAAAAACAATATGTCCCCTTCCCCGCCGGTGGGGGGACATAATTCCACAAAATTGAAATCAACATCGCCAAAATGAACTAAATAGTGTTTATGGGGACTTAAACCTTAATTCAATCATACAAACAAACTTGGTAAGAAGCCTCCATGGTGTAGTGGTTATGCTACTCGCCTTGTAAACCAGGGGTCGCAGGATCGATCCTGGGCTTCTACAAACTTTCGGATGAGTCTTTAAACCGAGGACCCATCTCCGTATGACCTTAGCTGTTGGTGAGACGTAAAACTCAAACACACTCTCTCTCTTTCTCAAACAAACCTGGTTTTCTCAGTAAGATACTGGTGGTGTTTCACTTTCTCTGTCAGTTCGTTGAGGTGACTTCTCAAGTGTATCATTCTAATCTGCTCCTGTTTTGATATTTTTTCATCGGGTGTGGGTGGATAGTCTGGGGACCTGAAAAGTATGAAGGTATTAATTCCAAACCATACTGATTTTCCTGTGTTTGTTTGTTATACTAGGTCCATGCTGAAGCTGAGCAGAAACTTGCACAGCGCAAAGCCAGAGCTAAGGCGTCACCAACAGAGCTGACTTCCTCCAGTCTCTGTTGCTCTATTTTCAACAGACAGTTCAGAGCTAGAATCGGTCTCATCAGCCATCTTAGAACACACAAATACTGTAGAACTTCGATGGCTCGAACACCGATGGCTCATTTATCATTCTTGAGCGCCTAGGGAAATCCTCTACTTAAGAAAAAGGGGGGGATAATTTAGGAGATTTAGTCTTTTATCTTGCAAATGTATGCTGTGTGTACTTATTAGAATCGCCTCGATGAGGCGATTCTAATGAGTACACACAGCATACATTTTCATTATAGAACACCGAAAAGATGCCCAAAAGTATCTCGTTATGCCTCCTGACAGTAACCCTCGGTGGCTCGAACTACCCCTGTCTCAAACAGATTTTCGAGGGCCCAGAGGTGTTCGAGCCATTGAAGTTCGACTGTAGTAACATTTCTCAAATATGATTAAGATTGGTCATTGTCAGTAATGACAGATGAACGATATATAGGTCCATGCAATTAATCTTACCTAGTTTGAAATATATTCTCTCTCTCTCTCTTATCATTTATTTTTTGTTTTAACTGGTCTACTTTAACCCTTATTGTACCAAATGGAATCTTCCCTCTTATATATACCAAGGGTCCATTCCAAACTTAAGGGGTGTCAGGTTGTGTTTTCTTTACAATTTACTTGGAAAATGGCTTAATTTTTCACAATCAGTGTAGGCCCTGATCAGACGCCGCGTTCTGCGACGTCAGACGCCGCATTCTGCGGCGTCTGATCTGGGCCTGCACTGTTTGCAAGGCTACCCGTTTTGGGGTTTCTGGTACTAAATGGGTTAAAAGGAAAGAACTTGCTATTCAGGAGCAAATTCTTACATTCAAGGGTAGACCCCATTTTCAGAGTGGCTCAAAGTGCAAGTCATCATACAGGAAGTCGCAAAATTGTCTCCCTTGTGAAATGAAGGGTAGAAAATAAGACAATATCCATCTCCTTAAAGTAACTTTACCTAGTTCAAGAATTAGGTGTTCAAGAACTAGGTGTTCAACCCTAATGATGGTTAGTTAGTTAACATATCATTTAATCTCTGATACATTTTTCATTTAAGACATGAAATGCTGTTAACATATCATTTATTCTTGCAAACCAGACAAGGAAATGCATGGTTTTAGCTTGGGATAGAAATTCTGTTCTAACCCTGGTGTTCTTACCCAAAATAGAATATTCTCGCGTGTTTAATGAATGCACTTGTTGAATAGGACCTCATATGCGCCATTGTTAAGGTTGACGTAACGTGACATCACTAAACATTCCTGTAGTGTCATCACAATATGGTAGATGTTGGTAACCAAAGTGAGTGTAGCATTAATAATCCACGCTAAGAAATGGAAGGTATGCAAGATAAGGAATCCTATATGGGTGTGAGGGGTGGATAGAAAAATCCATCCTTCTGGATCACTGTCCGGCATCACTCGGCAAGCCTCGTGATGCCGGACAGTGACCCTCGGGACGGATTTTTCCATCCACCCCTTACACCCATATGATTCTTATCATCCCTGATACATTTTACAATTAATACATGGAAAGCTGTTAACATATCATTTAATTTCTGATTCATTTGACATTTAAAACATGGAACGCTGTTAACATATCATTTAATCTCTGATGCATTTATCATTTAATACATGAAATGATTTTTATATTTTGCTGCTCACATTTTTCAGCAAAAATACCATTCTATTAGATACCTAAGTAAAGTAAATTTATTTCTACTCTAATCAAAACATGGCCATGTGTAGCATCAATATAAATATACAAACATCATAATTATACATGTGATCTTGGAAACGCTGAGTAGGTCTGAAAGGCCACATTATGAAAAACCGACAGTATCATTTCCAGACCCTGAAGGACTAGCTTTTGGGAGAAACATATATGATATATGCCTACACAATAGAACAGACATATAGTTGAACTTTGATGGCTTGAACACCTTTGGGACCTTGAAAATCTGTTCGAGACAGGGGTAGTTCGAGCCACTGAGGGTTACTGCCAAGAGGCATAACGAGATACTTTTAGACATCTTTTCGGTGGTCTATGATGAATATGTATGCTGTGTGTACTCATCAGAATCGCCTCATCGAGGCGATTCTAATGAGTACACACAGCATACATTTGCAAGATAAAAGACTAAAATCTCCTTAATTATCTCCCATTATTTCTTATGTAGAGGATTTCGCTAGGGGCTCCAGAATGGGTTCGACTCATCCATGGCAAACGAGCCATCGGTGTTCGAGCCATCGAAGTTCTACTGTACATATATTGTGCCTAGTCTTTCATCTGATGTTGAAAGCTTTTTCAATATAAAACAGGATGTTTTTATATCTTATTGTTAGCTGACATTAACCCTTTTAGAACCAAATGGAATCTTCCTCCTTATATATAGCAGGAGTCCATTTCAAAACTAAGGGGTGTCAGGTTGTGTTTTCATCAAAATTTATCTGAAAAATGACTGAACTTTTAGCAAACAGTGGAGGCCCTGATCAGAAGCCGCACTGTTTGCCAGGGTACCTGTTTTGGGGTTTCTGGTACTAAAAGGGTTAACTCATTGAATACAAGTGGACTCTTCCATTGCTATATGATGTACAAGTCCATTTGTCGCATAAGGGGTGGTAGGCCTATTTTGCCGCTTTTATTCTAGGGAGACAGTTTCCGGTACTTCCTGTTCACTTTTCTCAGTCCTAAGAATCTTATATGGGTGTGAGGGGTGGATGGAAAAATCCGTCCCGAGGGTCACTGTCCGGCATCACGAGGCTTGCCGAGTGATGCCGGACAGTGATCCCGAGGGACGGATTTTTCTATCCACCCCTCACACCCATATTGGATTCTTTTACTTGCATACCTTCCATTTCTAGTGTGAATTTTTAATGCTGCTGTCACTTCAGTTACCGACGTCCGCCATATTGTGTTGACACAACAGGAATGTTTAGTGACATCACGCATGACGACGCCGCGCATGAGGTTGTAATCAACCAGTGCATTTATCAAACACGTGATTATATTCAATTTAGGGTCGGAATACCAGGGTCAGAACATAAATTTCTATCCCAGGGTAAAATCACGGATTTCCTTGTCTGGTGTGCAAGAAAATTCTTTCCTTTAAGAGTTGACCCCTCTTGACATGGGAGACAAAAATACTTTTACAAGTGTTGCCTCCCCTGAATGTGTATCCATTCCCTTTAAAGAAAAAACGTTGCTCTTTGGAGTAAATCTATTCCCTAAGGAGAGTCCCCTATAGATAAGAAAGACAAAAATAATTTTGATTGTGTTGTAGTATTTTCATAACAATAGACTATGGTATGTTTTTATTTAGTGGGCTTCCTTATTTCTCCAAATAAACCTACATGTACATGTATTTTTGAGTATTCATTAGAACCACCCCCCTTGAGGCAGTTCTAATGAATGCCCAAACGATAGATTTTTTACTTTTTTTCTTTTTTTTTATTATTTACATAGCAACATATAAGGTGCATATGTTGCAATAATTGATCTATCATTTTCATTTTTTTTTTTTTTTAGTTGCCTTTCAGAACAGCAAATGGGGTTGGGCCACAAGTCCTACCAACATTAGTTGCTGCCCTTCCCCTACAATTTTGTACAATATGTGAACAATTGTTTTCCTTATTTCTGCATGTTGTTGTTAGTCATGTTGTTGGTATTCAATACTCACAACCTAAGTTATGGGTAATCATTAGAATCACCTCATCGAGGCGGTTCTAATGAAAACCGTTCAATTCATTTCCAGCCCCCGCCCATCAAGGCTTGAAGAAATAAATGGGCTGCATGATGCTTTCATGCAGAGCTGAATCCGACCGCACACAAGTACTGGTAAACCGCTTAGAGGATCTAAGCCTGCCCAGGTAAAACAGTGCGAGTCAGCCCGTCCATGCTTTTAAACCCTATTGGTTTTATTGGGCGGCAGATCTTGAGATGTTATTTCATCTCAATGTCGGGTAAAAGTCCCACAAAATTGGAAGCAACATCTCCAAAATGACCTTTACAGTGTTGACGGGGACATTAAATCTCAAACCAAACGAACAAACAAAACAAATTTCTGCATATAAACCTATGTTGTGGGTATTCATTAGGCAGTTGTGACATCGAGGTGGTTCTAGTGAATACCCACAACATAGGAGTTTATGGAGAATTGACAAAACTATCCTTCAATTATCACAAAATACCCACCATATCTGATTCTATGCATTCCCCTTCAATTCATTTCACTCACAAAGACTTTCGGATGAGTCTTTACACCGAGGTCCCATCTCCGTATAACTTTAGCTGTTGGTGGGACGTAAAACTCAAACACTCACTCACTCATTTCACTCACTCAATGTACGTCTCCTCGTCATCTTCTTCTGAACCAAGATCCAACTCTCCCTCATCATATTCCTGTATCATTCCCTCCAGGGAGAAGTTCTGTCCCAAGGTGTCAAGATCTTTAAAGAAATCATCCCCCTCCAGCAAAGGCATACCAAAACCAAAATCTGACCCTGCACTGAGGTCACCTTCCATGTCTCGTTCTTAAACTCGACCCAGCTGTAACAGAAAAAAAAACAGATGTGATTTTCTTTGAGGAAGTAATGCAGAAAGGGCCAATTGTTCCAAACTGATGATGTCATCCGCTAACAAATATTGTTAAAATGTCACTCATATAATATGGCAAATACTGATATTTTTGAAAAAAAGAAAAAAAAAGAAAAGAGAGCAGCTTTTGCAAACTAAAAGGCTACTCATCATCATGTTAATAAGTCTGTGTAATGAAGACCCCTTAAACCCCACTGTATATAGAGAAAACTTGGGTTTACAGGGGTATACATTATTTTTCTTATTTCTGCTCCAAGACATACGTTGTGGGTACTTGTTGGAACCGACGAGCCCCACAACCTATGTTTGCTGTTGCAAAATATCACGGATTTTCATCAGAAAAGTAACCAAATTGGAGATGTGAAAAAATGCACTATGTCACATGGGTTTGTTATCGTAATGCATTTTTCAGCAAAAATACCACTATATTATAGAAAGAACACTAAACAATTTGACCACTAATTAACTGATTAAGCTAAAGATGTTTTGAAAGGACTGGACCTAAGAATAAAGTTTTCATTTCTTTAATGTTCTGGGTACTTGCAGTGCCCCAGATTTTTTGGTTGTTAATTGTATTTAATCAACATTTTTAATGAGAGGAGTAAAAGGTGATTTTTTTTTTACAATGCTTGAGATGAAAAAATAATCTAACTAAATTTAGTTCTGAGCAGTATTTTTTTCAATTGTTTGTATGAAAACTAATGTCAGTAAGGGATTTTCTGCTGATTTTATTAACTGTAGAAAAAAAAAATGCAGTTTTCTATACATGTACATGTAGATTTATGTCCTATGCATGTAGTAAGTAAACAAACCTCATCAAATTCATTTAATCTGCATCATGACTCAACGCAAAATTCAGAAATAGGTGTGAAAATGTAAAAAAAAAAAATGCCAGAAAATTCAAGTTTATTTAGCATCCTGAAAAATATTTGTATAAAAAGAGCTCCTTAACCCTTGTCCTGCTGAGCCCGGACATGTCTTATCTTTCAAACAATGCAGATCCAGATCAGATGGCTTCTTCATCTGAAGAAGCCATCTGATCAGGATCTTCATTGCTTCCCATTCAGTTTATGAATTTGATGTGATGATTTGCACCAAGAAATCTGAATGGTTGATAATCAGTGGTGGGTGTGGCATATTTAAATATTCAGCAGGTCAAGGGTTAAAATCTTTGCCTTTAAAATATTTTCTACAGAGAGCGAATTAAAATTGAAAGGTATACAAGCAGATTATATGGGGTTCGCAATTGTACTGCGCGAACCTCAGCGTTCTGCATTTTTCTTGGACGCTGTGAAAACGCGGCCCTGGTCCTGGTATGACAGGGGTTTTACATACACTCCAAGTTTTCAGCAAGATTTCAATGGAAAAGTCGTAAAAATGCCCATGGTTTGGATACAAAGACTTTACTTAGATACTACGGTACCACCAAGTGGAGTGCTTTGGTGCAGTGATAGCGCATCCGATTTGTGATCGAGAGGTTGCGGGTTCGAGCCTCACACTGAACAAAGTGTTGTGCCCTTGACTTGAGCAAGGCACTTATTTATCTATCTACCTTCTGATACTGCATCGGTCACATTTGACCATTACTGCAGGTGTACATTACATACACTCCAGGTTTGCGGGATGAAAGCCTACACAGTAATCATGTAATTACGGTAGAGATCTTTAACCTGCACAGGGAATGGTTCTCCCTGCAGTTAACATCCCGATCCGAAGGATGGTGCACTTTATAACATTCATCCCTGCAAATGATGGCAATGGAGTGTGTTCGGACGCCGAAATTTTATCGCCGCTTACGGGGATCGAACCTGGGACCTCTAGCATCAGAGGCAAGTGCACCAACCACTGAGCTTTCACGTTCCACTTCATCCACATTGCTTAAATGAAAAAAAGTATTGGTTACCACACCGAAAATCATGCTCGTAATGCTCAGATGTGTAGCAGTAATAGGAGGGGAAAAAAAAAAAAAAGATATGCTTATTGTCGAAATGTTTGCAAGGTGCCCCTGTGAAACAAAAATTGTTCAAACAAATAGACCAAAATATTGTCAAAGTTTTTAAATAAGATAACATTCACAATGATGCAGTTATGTAAGTGCATTGGAAGCGTGTGTTTTACGGCAAAATTTTCCAGACAAATTCGGGTTTTCATACCCGTTTTAGCCGCTGTTTATCTATTTCCAGAGCAACGATTTTCTCGCGAGAACGAGAACTGAGTTCTAGCAGCTTAGTTATCGTGGGTGCACACTAATGTCCGTGAATTGTCCGGAAAATGTCCGGAAATTGTCCGGAAAATGTCCGGGAAATGACGGGGGGGGGGAGTGGTCCGTTATCCCTATTATCTCCACTTCGGGTGGTCAGAAATTAATAAAATTAGTATCAGATTAAATTTTAACCCAAATTTTAAGCTCTATTCCAAAAGATAAAAAAAACAATAATTCTTTTTTAACATTTTAGGGGTCAGACCTTGCTACTGCAGACATCCACATCAGAATCAGAATCAGAATTGTTACTGGTGACACGTCAAATGACATTCATACACCAGGACCTGTGATATGGGAAGTTAGTCCCTAGCTCTAACCAAAGATGTAAACTTAGCTACACAATCCTCAGCACCTTCAGCCGTCAAAATAATAGAATCGGGAAGGGCATTCCAATCTCTAATAGTTCGGGGGAAAAACGATTCTTTATAAATATCCGTTCTTGCAGTAAGGGTCTGAAACGTCATTGAATGGTGTTTTCTACAATGCCTAGCTGGGGGAACAAGGTCATCTGTTGGAATGCTAGCAGCGCCCTTTAGACCTTTGTATAAGAGTATGAGCCTACTGTCTCTTCTCCTTTTCTTTAGAGACTCCCATCTTAATTTTCCTAGAATTCCAGTCATGCTCCCAGTTTCAAAGCAATAATTTCCAGTTACAAATCTAGCAGCTCTATTCTGAACTTTTTCAATTTCTTCATTTAGGACCACTCCGCTTGGGTCCCAGATGCAACTACCATATTCCAAGATTGGGCGAACAAGTCCCCTGTATGCTGTTTCTTTCACATCCTGAGGACACTGATGAAGATTTCGCCTCAGGAAACCAAGTGTTCTATTCGCCTTTGTACACATATTGCTAATGTGTGTATTCCATCTCAAATCGTGAGTGATTGTCACACCAAGGTATTTAATGGAATTCACATTTTCGAGGACCGTTCCCTCTAAGGTGTAAGAAGCCTCAACTTTATTAGATCTCTTCCTTGTTATCTGCATAATATTGCATTTAACTGGTTGAAATCTCATGCCCCATTTTCTGGCCCAACATCCTAATCTATCTATGTCAGCCTGAAGTTTCAGTGAGTCATCTGTATCTCTAATTTCCCGGTAACAAACACAGTCATCTGCGAACAGTCTTATTTCTGAGTCAATATCAGTGGAAATATCATTGATGTACAAGGAGAACAATAGAGGACCAAGAACGGTCCCTTGTGGGACTCCAGACAAAACTGGCGCCCAGACTGAAGATTCACCATTAACAACAACACGCTGTTTTCTGTAGCAAAGGAAGGAATCTATCCATTTAAGAGTCTTCCCACCAATTCCATAACCAAATAATTTGGATTTAAGTAGTTCATGAGGAGGGGTGTCAAAAGCCTTCTCGAAGTCCAGAATAAATGTGTCCACCTGCCCCCCTTTGTCCAGGATTTTTGCCCAATCATTAATAACCGTGCTCAACTGAGTTTCGCAACTATGCCTTTTCCTAAATGCATGTTGTCTGTCTGACAAAAGTTTATGTTCATCCAAGTGGGCCATGATGTTTGAGCAGACTATGTGTTCAAGCAATTTACATAGAACACAGGTCAGTGACACCGGGCGATAATTACGAGCAAGAGCCCTGTCCCCTTTTTTGAAAAGTGGACAGATGTTCGCTAGGAGCCATTCTTTGGGAATTTCACCCGTATCGAGAGATTGTTGGAAAAGATGAGCAAAAACTGGACCTAACTCGTTTGCTAGTTCCTTCAGGACTCTAGGATGAAGCTCATCAGGCCCTAAAGCTTTAGAAGGGTTCAAGCCTTTAAGCAATTTGATCACTCCCGCAGAGGATACAACAATATTTTCCATGAAAGGGGCCGATCTTCCAGTCAATGGAACCTCGTTGAACTCAGTTTTATTAAATGCATCATTGAATTGACCAACCAATTCCTCTGCCCTTTCAGAGTCCGATTCAGCGACCCCGTTCCCTCCTCTTTTATTAAGGGGTGGGATACCTTGCCTATCTTTCTTCTGGCTATTGATATATCTGTAGAAGTCTCTGGGATTCGCCTTTACATCACCTACCAAGTTATTTACATACTGATCATGCTGATTTTTGATGTCATTTTTAATTTCTCGTCTCAAGTTTTCAAATTTTGCTCTGAGTTTACCACTTCCCGACTTTTTTGCCTTAGCATGAATCTTATTTCTCCTCCGAATTTTTCTTCTTATTTCTGGTGTGATCCAAGGAATTGAAGATACAGACCTGCTAGTTTTGGAGGGGATATGATTTTCGGACGAAGCTTGAATGAAAGACTTTATCAAATCAAAGTTCTCCTGGACAGACCGAGCGTCTGAATGACCATTAAAGTATTTCTCTCTTGCAAATTTTAGGGCATCCTTCCTCATAGTTTCATAGTCACCCTTTTGATATAAGTACACCTTTCTACGAGGTTTCTTTATAGGTGGTATGAAGATTTTCAAAAATCCAGAGACAATATCATGATCACTTAGTTTGTCCGGGGATTGAATATCCCCAAACTGTCCTGGCAAAGTTGTAAGAATCAAATCCAAAGTGTTTCTATCTCGAGTATGGAAGTCAACAACCTGTTCCAGGCCATGATCATTCATGATGTCGACCAACACCTGTCCCTCTGACGGACTCAGCATCGTGCACATACTGTGGAAGGAGTTTGTCACTAAACTCCAGCAAGGTATTGACACTTGTATTCCTACTCGACAAGCCAAAACACGTAATGGCCTCCCATGGATTGATAGAGAAATCCACCGCCTCATGCGCAGGAGAGATAGGCACTACAAGCGTTGGACAAGGTCTGGTCGACCTACTGACCAGAAAAAGTTCCTAGAATATAAACACCTGGTGCGCCGTGTATCTGAAAGGGCCTATGAAAGGTACATCGGTGATATATTTGGAATGAACCAATCAACAGATGACCCTGATAGTCCCATCAAGGTCAACACCAAGAAACTATACTCCCTACTAAAACACTCAAAGCAGGACAACAGCGGCATATCATCCCTAAAGGCTAATGGACAGACTCACACATCAGATGTAGACAAAGCAAACACTCTCAACCAGCAGTTTCAATCAGTTTTCAGTCCAAAGTCCCCCATAAGTTTGAAAGCCCTTGCCCAAATGACTCTGCAGGACCTGCATGATTCCGGAGTCGCCCAGCCCTTTCAGCCCAGCCCTTATACGAATATGCCTGACATTCAAATCTCAGCCAATGGTATTGAATGCCTTCTTAAAAAGCTCAACCCCCATAAGGCATCAGGTCCAGACCAGCTGAAACCTATAGTACTTCAAAACCTCCACAAAGAGCTAGCCCCAATCCTCCAAATAATTTTCCAAAAGTCTATTGACCAGGGAAAATTGCCCACCATATGGAAAGAGGCCACTGTATCCCCCATATTCAAAAAGGGGGATAAAACTGATCCTGCCAACTATCGCCCTATCTCCCTAACATGTGTTCTATGCAAAGTGCTAGAACACATTGTCGCTTCCAGTATGTCCAAGCACTTCAACAGCCAGAACATTCTTTATGAACTACAGCATGGGTTCCGAGAAAGGCGTTCCTGCGAGACCCAATTAATCATGTTGATAGATGAATTATCTAGAAACATGCAATTAAGAAAACACACTGATTTAATTTTACTGGATTTCAGCAAAGCTTTTGACAAAGTCGCCCACGAAAAACTTTTACAAAAACTTCACTACTACGGCATCAGGGGCGGCACTCTAAATTGGATCAAAAATTTCTTAGATAACAGGTCACAGTCTGTTGTCACTAATGGTACCAACTCCAGCATTATCCCGGTCTCCTCTGGTGTCCCGCAGGGCTCTGTTCTCGGACCTATACTGTTTCTTGCATACATAAATGACCTCCCAGAGCAGGTTAGGTCAAAAGTCCGATTCTTTGCTGACGACGCAGCAATGTACTTATGCATTAGCTCCTTGTCTGAAGCAAACCTCCTTCAAGAAGATCTCTGCAAATTGGAGCTATGGGAAAAGGCCTGGGACATGAACTTCAACCCGACAAAATGTCAGGTTTTACATGTCACCAGGCTGAAGACACCCATTCCCTCCAAATACTACCTCCATAACACTGAACTTGAAAGTGTGTCTGCTGCAAAGTACCTTGGGGTCACCATATCTGACGACCTCAGCTGGGGAACGCACAAAGACAATGTCATAAAAAAGGCAAATCAAACCCTCGGCTTTATCAAAAGAAATATCAAAGTACACAACCAAGACCTTAAGTCCACAGCATACAAAACCCTTGTCCGACCGCAATTGGAATATGCTTCCAGTGTCTGGTCACCCCATACAGCTACAGATATCTACAAACTTGAATCTGTCCAACGCAGAGCTGCCAGGTGGGCCACACGAGACTATAGGTACACATCAAGTGTTACAGCTATGCTTGGAAAACTCCAATGGCGTCCACTAGATCAGATACGCATCGATAATCGCCTTATCATGCTATACAAGGTCACGCATGACCTTGTTGCAATCCCTGTCTCAGATTACCTTACACCCAATCGCAGAGAGTCGAAATTTATCCACCCTTTGGCATACAAGCAGATCCCTACCCAGACCAACTATCACAAGTATAGCTTCTTCCCAAGATCAGTTATACACTGGAACGCCCTTCCAGCCTATATTGTTTTGCTACCAACCTTGGCACAGTTCTGTCATGCTGTCTGCCAGGTGGTGCATGTGTCCCCCTAAGCCACCAGATTCTGTTTTTACCTTTTAACTATACTAACTTCTTTTCGCACTGTATAAACTCATTTCACCTACTTTGCTTACCTTTTATTTCAGCTAACCCCCTTTAGCACTTGGTATACCGGATACCCTTCTGTTGTCCTCTTATGAGGTTTAGAAGTATCGGAAGAAAGAAAAGAAAGGGTCCATTATTTAAGTTAATTTGTCCGGGAAATTCTCGGATTGTGTCCTGGATGTTGGGGGTAGTGGTGCGTTATCCCTAATATCTCCATTCGGGTGGTCAGAAATTAATAAAATTAGTATCAAATAAAATTTTAAGCTCCATTTTAAAAAAATATTAAAAATATTTTTCATTTTTAACATTTTAGGGGTCGGATTGTGTTCTGGATGACAGCTGCAGGAGTGATCAAGTCACTTCAAGGCTTAAACCCCATTAAGGCCTTAGGACCTGATGAGCTTCATCCTAGAGTCCTGAAGGAACTAGCAAATGAGTTGGGTCCAGTTTTTGCACACTTGTTTCAACAGTCTCTTGTTACGGGTGAAATCCCCAAAGAATGGCTCTTAGCAAACATCTGTCCACTTGTCAAAAAAGGAGATAAGGCTCTTGCCCGTAATTATCCCCCTGTGTCTCTGACTTCTGTTCTGTGTAAATTGCTGGAACATATAGTCTGCTCAAACATCATGGCCCACTTGACAACATGCATTTGGGAAAAGACACAGTTGTGAAATTCAGCTAAGCACAGTTATTAATGACTGGGCAAAAATCTTGGACAAAGGGGGACAAGAGGACATATTTATTCTGGACTTCGAGAAGGCTTTTGACACCCCTCCTCATGAACTACTTAAATCTAAGTTATTTGGTTATGGAATTGGGAGAAAAACCCTCAAATGGAAAGATTCCTTTCTTTGCTTCAGAAAACAGCAGGTTGTTGTTAATGGTGAATCTTCAGAGTGGGCTCCAGTTTTGTCTGGAGTCCCACAAGGGACCGTTCTTGGTCCACCTTTGTTCTCCCTGTGCATCAATGATATTTCCACTGACATTGACTCAGAAATAAGACTGTTCGCAGATGACTGTGTTTGTTACCGGGAATTTAGAGATACAGATGACTCATTGAAACTTCAGGCTGACATAGATAGATTAGGATGTTTGGCCCGAAAATGGGGCATGAGATTTCAGCCAGTTAAATGCAATATTATGCAGATAACTAAGAAGATATCTAATAAAATTGAGGCTTCTTACACCTTAGAGGGAACGGTCCTCGAGAATATGGACTCCATTAAATACCTTGGAGTGACAATCTCACACAACTTTAGATGGAATACTCATGACAGGTCCTCGAGAATGTGGACTCCATTAAATACCTTGGAGTGACAATCTCACACAACTTGAGATGGAATACTCATAATAGCAACATGTGTACTAAGGCAAATAGAACGCTTGGTTTCCTGAGGCGAAATCTTCATCAGTGCCCTCAGGATGTAAAAGAGGCAGCATATAAAGGTCTTGTTCGCCCAATCTTGGAAAATGGTAGTTGTATCTGGGACCCCAGTGGAGTGGTCCTTAACGATGAAATTGAGAAAGTTCAGAATAGAGCTGCTAGATTTGTAACAGGCAATTACTGCTTTGAAACTGGGAGCGTGGCTGGAATACTTGGAAAATTATAATGGGAGAAAAGACAGTAGGCTAATCCTTTTATACAAAGGTCTAAAGGGTGCTGCCAGCATTCCAACAGATGACTTTGTTCCCCCAGCTAGACACTGTAGAAATCACCATTCGTTGGCGTTTCAGGGTCCCGCGTTTCAGACCCTTACTGCAAGAACTGACATTTATAAAGAGTCGTTCTACCCCAGAACCATTAGAGATTGGAATGCCCTTCCCGATTCGATTATTTCGACAGCTGGAGGTGCTGATGATTGTGTAGCTAAATTTACCTCTTTGGTTAGAGCTAGGGACTAACTTCCCACATCACAAGTCCTGGTGTATGAATGTCATTTGACGTGTCACCGGTAAAAATTCTGATTCTGATTCTGGATGTTTGGGTAGTTTTGCATTGTCATAATATATCGGGTTGTAGTGATCACTAATTAATAACAATTGTATCTGTTTAAATTTTAATTACAATTCTAAAAGAATATTTAAAGATACTTTTTAAACACCTCATTGAGGCAGTTCTAATGAGTGCCCACAACCCGGATTGTGTCCAGGATGTTGGGGGTATTGGTTCGTTTTCCTTAATATATCGACTTGTGAAAACGAAAGAAAGAATGAATACTCCGTGTAAATCCCTCTTTTCTCTGTATAAATTTGGATTTACATGGGTTTTCATTACACGGCTTTCAATGATGTCACACATGTTGCTGCCCATAAGACGGACATTGCCATTGATTTGATGATGAATTCAGACCTAAACATATTCTATGAAACCAAATTTTGCACTTACGATTATCACAGCAAATCAAGTTATCAATACACTCAGGCATTTTGCAGAAGCACCAGACTGTTTTTTTTTACGATTTTACAAAGTGAAGGGATGAAGTTTACGCATGCCTGTACCTTTTTCTTTCGGAAACGCTGACATTTTTTCCATTTTCCAAACATTCAACTAAATGCTGTCTAGTGTTAAATGAGCCCGGAGCATAACAAAACTCCACGACGTCCGCTATTGCAAAAACACCACCATCATTAGAATTCGGTTGTTGTTGAACAGGGGTATACATTTGTTCCTTTTTTCTGCTCAAAAACATAGGTTGTGGGTACTCCTTGAAACCGTCTCGCCGTTCTATGCAGTTCGTATACTCTCTGTTTAGAGCAGAAATATGAAAAAATATGGGATTTTTTGTTTTATCGGAATTTCATATTAGGGTTGCTAAATTTACATTTTCTAGATCTCTGCTTAAAATGCACAGTATGGTTACTCGTCAGAACAGCCTCGGCGAGGTGATTCTCGTCAGGACAGCCCCGGCGAGTACCCATAATCGATTTTAGCAGAAATAAGGAAAATAACAATAAACTACATTTTATATAAAGAAAACTGGGGTCCATGGGGTATACATTATTTTTCCTATTTATGATCCAAGACATAGGTTGTTGTAACTCGTTAGAACCGCCTCAACGAGGATGTTCTAACGAGCAACACAATCTATGTTTGCAGTATAAATATAAGAAAAATATGACGATATTTTATCAGAAAAGTAATCATTTTGGAAATGTGAAAAAATGCACTATATCTCGTAACGTTAAGTCCTACAAAATTGGAATGAAAAGTCTTCAAAATGACCAAAATAGGGTTGACGGTGATGTTTAATCTCATTTCAAACCAACAAAATAACAGCATTCATTCAAAATACCAATTGGACACAACTTTAGTGGAAATCACTTGGAAAAGAAGTGGAATGTATCCTAGTATTTCTAAGTGCAATGCCAAGAGGTGCAGATGTTGTTCGCATTTAAGCACTGCGTCTACCGTTACTTCATCTGTAAACGGTAGACGCTTCTCTGTAGTTAACATGTCTGATTTGACATGACAGTCTACAGATTTAATTAATCTAATTACATGACGTGCTGAAAACTGTAATTTGCAGTACGTCGGTCAAATTAACCGCATGCTTAAAACTAGATTGAACGAGCATTATCGTAGAATGAGTAAGCCTAAGAAAGCTGACACTTTCTTGTACCGTCACTTTCGACGTACAGGTCATTCTTTAAAAAACATTGTCATACAACAGGTGGAAAAACTTTATTACGATGAAAATTTTACATCTAGATTCAAAATTATCAAAAGACATGAGGCTGAACTTAAATGGATAAAATCTTTACAGACCCCTTTTCCAATGGGATTTAATGACAACATTTATCATGAGGGTAATATTTCCAGAATGCCGGACTTTTATATTTTCTCGCTCCTGGAATGTCGAAAACGCAGAACTAGATCTCACGGCACCAGGAAAAATGGTAACTTTAAACGTAAATTACGTGCGTTTGAACGAAACAATACTAGACGGAAGTGACTGTCAATTATATTGTTAAATCATGGAAGCCACTCTATGCTTTCATTTTTAAGTTCATTACCCGTTTCTGTTTTACGTCTTCTGGACACCGAGACGAATAAATTCTACGACAGTTCTAATCAGTTATATGATGCGGCTCTCTTAACTAGAGGCTATACTCAGCATACTCTCCGTCCTTACATTGATTCTGAAATTAATCATAAACGCCATTTCTTCAAACTATCCTTCATTAATAAGGGTATGGATTTTATAGATTTGCACAGTATCTTCCGTGAGAGCTCGGTGCTTTCTTCCATTCCTGCTTATTTTCGAAATACTGAAACACCTATAATTTGCTATAAATATAACAAAGTAGAAGTGAAACAAAGATCAGGAATTGATACAATTAACTTACTCCACCCATCAAAGACACCAAAGGGAAAGCAATACAAACATTAAGCGACCAGACAATAATGGAAACCTAAACAAAGGAAGGCCATAAGGACAGCCACCCTCCCACAAAATGGCCACACGGCCATCCAAAACCAAAAGACACAAGCGACACACACAGCAAGCAACAAACAACAACATAAATAAATCGCCACAGAAGAGCCGCCTTGGAACGGTCAGTGGAAGATTTCCACTGGGGGCTTAAATCGATTTTACGTGGCCACAATCCTCGCCCTTACTTCCGTCGCGATTAAGACAAATAATTTGTTCAGTCCGCACGAAGGCCTCCTAACTCATAAGTGCAACATCTCCGTGAACACAAAAATAAAAGAACCACAGAGGTCAGACAACGGTGAGGACTCGACAGCAAGAAACCACTGAAATGCTGGAGCAAAAGAAAACCAACAGTTAGACTCCGATGGGCCCGAACAGAGACAGAGCATCAGGCACCAACCAACATTACCTTAAATAAGATCTCTCTTATTCTCAATAAGCCTTTACGTTGGAGCCGTCATAGAATCTGAGGCCTGACCCACCGGCGTGCAATTAAAGAGGGAAGCAAAGTTGCCAACCGTGACTGGGTTAACTACCATGCATGCAGTCTGTCGTATAACATCCATGTTGTACACAATCTTTTTATATCGAAGAATGATTTTACGAAATCGGGTGCTAAAGTCATTGCGGTTATATATTTTTCTGAATTTATATACTAAGTCACCATAAAATTCGGGTTCCGATAGACCTTGTTGCAGAAGAGATTTAAGTCCAATATTGAATTTTGAAATTAAATCAGAATGGCGTCTATAAAATTTTGAAAAGGCTTTGCGTAGTTTATGGTACCGATAACCCTGATTAAGGAGTTTAGCCGTTAATAATTTATTACGACTGTTGAAGTCATTTACATGACTACACACTCTAGCAAATCGAATTAATTGCGAAATATAAACGCCATAGGATGGCGCACGAGGAACATCACCATCCAAAAAAGGAAAATTTACAATCTCAAAATCAAAGTCATCGCGTTTATCATAAATTTTGCACGAAACAAATCCATCGACAATAGATAGATGTAAATCCAAAAACATGGCCTCGGTATCAGAAGAATTTGCTTTATTTAACTGATGTTCTAGGGGGTAAATCTGACTGATGAAACCATCAAAATAGGTATTATCAATATTTAATAAATCATCTAAATATCTAGAAGTGGAGCTAAAAGCTTCAATAATTTCAGCTTGGTTATCAATGGAAAGCGACAAAATGAAGTCTCTTTCATAACAATACAAGAACAGATAAGCCACAAGAGGTGCGCAACTAGTAACCATCGGAATACCCACAATTTGTCTTAATAATTAGTACCGAATCTAATATAAATATTGTCAAGTAGAAAGGTGAGGGCATCCCACACTTTCTGACATGACCAAAGTGTATAATTCTTATGCTCTTTAGAAGTGAAAAATGCATTTCTGACATTACATGCAAGAAAGAGAGAATCTTCTCTGTGAAAAACCCATTCAATTAAATCATTAAGCTTTTCTTTTATAAGATTATGAGGAAGTGTAGTGTAAAGAGTGGAAAAATCGTAAGTAGACAGACTAGAAGCACGAAAATGTCTGGATTTCAATTTATTTAAAGTAGAAGTAAAACAAAGATCAGGAATTGATGCAATTAACTTACTCCACCCATAAAAGACACCAAAGGGAAAGAAATACAAACATTAAGCGACCAGATCATAATGGAAACCTAAACAAAGGAAGGCCATAAGGACAGTTACTTTCCCACAAAATGGCCACATGGCCATCCAAAATTAAAAGACACAAGTGATACACACAGTAAGTAACAAACAACAACATAAATAAATCGCCACAGAAGAGCCGCCTTGGAACGGTCAGTGGAAGATTTCCACTGGGGGGCTTAAATCGATTTTACGTGGCCACAATCCTCGCCCTTACTTCCGTCGCGATTTAGACGAATAATTTGTTCAGTCCGCATGAAGGCCTCCTAACTCATCAGTGCAACATCTCCGTGAACACAAAAATAAAAGAAACACAGAGGTGAGATAACGGTGAGGACTCGACAAACCTCATTCGAATTTTTTATAGACCAAAACAGATTTCTTCCTGATCTTTCAAAGACTGATCACAATATTTAATTACATGCGTTTTAATAGCAGTAAGACAGGAAGTTAATAATTTAGAAAGTTTAGTGGTAGTGCAAGAGCTAGAATTTGCAATAAACCGTGCTTTGTAAGGTCTTTTATGAAGTTTTTGGTAACCCGTATAGCGTAGGAAGCTTGTCTTGGCCTTCGTTAACACACACAGCAAACTTGTTGGCTGAAAGACAAACATGTTTATTTACTATAGCTCTCTCTTCAGCTAAAGGCTGAATTTCATAGGCCTTAGTACCACCAAGCTCCTGCTTAAGCGTGTTAACATAGTGGAGCCGTCACACAACGACGACGTTGTTAGCGGCCTTGTCTGCAGGGTCCAAAACAAACTTCTTATGAAATTCTTGAATAGTAAAGACGTCTTGGGCTTAGGAGGTAATAAGTTAGTATTTTGAGAATAGAAAGAAATGCGTTTATTCACTAGTTTTAAAATGCTAAGTTTCCAGTCCTTAAGGGTTTTATGCTCAACATACTCTCGCTTACAACATCGATTACCGAATTCATTCAAGGAAGCAGCGATTTCATCTCTACATTTACTGAAATCAATTTTAGAAGGAAACCGATATTTCGATCCTTTAGAAATTATATTCCTTATCCTAGAATCAGGAATAATTTTCAAATTGCCAGTAATTACATGACCAGCAGCAGGATAGCAATACTTTGAGTTTTTACAATCACATGGATCATGAGTATTAATATCAATATCAAGATCTGAAACAAATTTATTGAAATTAAAAATGATAGATCTAACAGGTTTGTTATATTTATAGCAAATTATAGGTGTTTCAGTATTTTGAAATAAGCAGGAATGGAAGAAAGCACCGATCTCTCACGGAAGATACTGGGCAAATCTATAAAATCCATACCCTTATTAATGAAGGATATTTTGAAGAATTGGCGTTTATGATTAATTTCAGAATCAATGTAAGGACGGAGAGTATGCTGATTATAGCCTCTAGTTAAGAGAGCCGCATCATATAACTATCGCCTCGGTGTCCAGAAGACGTAAAACAGAAACGGGTAATGAACTTAAAAATGAAAGCATAAAGTGGCGTCCATGATTTAATAATATAATTGACAGTCACTTCAGTCTAGTATTGTTTCGTTTAAACGCACGTGATTTACGTTTAAAGTTACCATTTTTTCTGGTGCCGTGAGATCTAGTTCTGCGTTTTCGACATTCCAGGAGTGAGAAAATATCAAAGTCCGGCATTCTGGAAATATTACCCTCATGATAAATGTTGTCATTAAATCCCAGTGGAAAAGGGGTCTGTAAAAGTTTATTCCATTTCAGTTCAGCTTCATGTCTTTTGATTATACTGAATCTAGATGTAGAATTTGCATCGTTATAAAGTTTTTCCACTGGTTGTATGATAATGTTATTTACAGAATGACCTGTATGTCGAAAATGACGGTACAAGAAAGTGTCAGTTTTCTTAGGCTTACTCATTCTACGATAATGCTCGTTCAATCTAGTTTTAAGCATGCGGTTAGTTTGACCGACGTACTGCATTTTACAGTTTGCAGCACGTCAAGTAATTAGATAAATTAAATCTGTAGACTGTCATGTCAAATCAGACATGTTAACTACAGAGAAGCGTCTACCGTTTACAGATGAAGTAACGGTAGACGCAGTGCTTAAATGCGAACAACATCTGCACCTCTTGGCATTGCACTTAGAAATACTAGGATACATTCCACTTCTTTTCCACGGATTAGTATATTTTCGAAGGATGGGCGATTTGAGAGGAGATAGTCTTATACGAAGACTACTCCCAAAAACATTGGTATTGTCTGCTCCTTTGAGATTAACTGAAGTTACAGAAGACAAATTTAAGGGTCTAACCAATACCGAAGGCAACATAGTATTAAAGTTCTTAATAGAATGGGGAATCCGTACAGAAGAAGCAGAGTGTAACCTAAGGGGTGATATTGATATTTTAAAAGTATTTGTGATACTCATTTGTGTTAATAAGGTTTTGATACCGTCAAAACTAAAGCGATGCTCATACCGGTTATTAAATAAAACAGCATATAAAATTACTGAAGAAGATTCCTTCGAATAGAAAGAAGGTACAACAAAAGCCCACAAAACATCTTAGTCTACTTAAAGTACAGGGATGTCAAACAAGCAGTTGTTATACAACGAGGAACGAACATCGGTTTAATAATGACCTTCAACAGGTATCTAAAGGATGTCAATTGTTGGATCAGTGAAAAGCAATTGCATAAGCAATCCCTGAGGATTGGAAAAATAAGAGCATTAAATGCATGTACGGGGAGACCTTTTACAGCCGCCACACGGCACAAACTAAACAGCCCTGATATGCAAAGTAGAAGTAAAACAAAGATCAGGAATTGATACAATTAACTTACTCCACCCATCAAAGACACCAAAGGGAAAGAAATACAAACATTAAGCGACCAGACCATAATGGAAACCTAAACAAAGGAAGGCCATAAGGACAGCCACCCTCCCACAAAATGGCCACACGGCCATCCAAAACCAACCTGTTAGATCTATCATTTTTAATTTCAATAAACTTGTTTAAGATCTTGATATTGATACTAATACTCCTGATTTATGTGATTGTAAAAACTCAGTGTATTGCTATCCTGCTGCTGGTCATGTAATTACTGGCAATTTAAAATTATTCCTGATTCTAGGATAAGGAATATAATTTCTAAAGGGCCAAAATATCGGTTTCCTTCTCAAATTGATTTCAGTAAATGTAGAGATGAAATCGCTGCTTCCTTGGATGAATTCGGTAATCGATGGTGTAAGCGAGAGTATGTTGAGCATAAAGCCCTTAAGGACTGGAAACTTAGCATTTTAAAACTAGTGAATAAACGCATTTATTTCTATTCTCAAAATACTAACTTATTACCACACTGGTCAATACATACGCACAGGCTGCGTAGCGGTCGCATAGGCTTCGTATTTTGGACGCATAGGCTTCGATGAAAAATGGCGGATGACAGTTCGTCAATGCAGGTAAGAAACTGTTTTTACGTTAAACTAACTGTTGTATTGCATTATCCGATACTGACATCTGCCTTACGGACCACTTTATTAATGTGCGGCTTCGTCTGTTGCAAGAAAAAGTTTGAAAAACGGAATATAGAAAAATAGACCCCAAAAGAAATTTGGCAGTCTACACAGATTCACCTGTATTTTCACTTTGGTCCGGTCGCCCTATGTAACTACACGTTTTTGGCTGGTGTTCTGGCCGATAAATTGTGAATTTCGATAAATAAATCGAAAAGTTAATATGCAACTTTCGTCATATTTTGCGAAAAATAAAAATCATGATATTTCGATACAACGCGCGTAGCTTCGTTACCTATTACAACGCAGAGGCTGCGAACTAAATTTGAAAGCCCTGTATTATGTAGAATAATAGCGAATGCTATTAAATTTATGTCGAGAAATCAGTCAACCAGCGTTAGTTGGTGATGCTAAAGACATTCTGTATCATTTATACCTAAAACATTATCAGTCTCAGCTATGCAAATACATGTTCAACATTTTGAGGCGAATGCACAAAATCTGTCAATTTACAATTATTAACACCACCGTTCATAAACTCGGCAAGTCCTCGTCAAATCTGTTAAGTATTGAGCCAAATAATTTTTGCACTGTATGAATTTTTGTCGTGTTTTTTTTTTTACAAAGCACGTGGCTTCGCAGGTTACAGAGATGGGAAGACGCATTACGAAAACACGCCTATTAAAATATCGCTAAAAGGATAAAAAAGTACTTTCAGATAAAACATTCTGATAGTTTTAATATTTCTGCTCAAGACATAGTGTATGGGAACTTGTTACAACCGCCCGGACCAGGCGGTTTTATCGCGTATCCACAATCTGTATTTCTTAGAAGAAATAAGGAAAACAATGTATATCCCTCTAAAGCTCAGTTTTACTATATAAAAGTTGGATGTAAGGGATTAAGAATTATATAGGCATGTTTTCGTGATTCTCCGACTTCTATTTAAATGCTTCAATCGAATACATGCAGCTCATACAAAACTTCAGCAAAGGTTCATTAATCGCGCCTGCACTGTCTGATCCCAGTCTTCGTTTCCGATAAAATAGAAGCATCTGCTCATTAAACAGTAAACATATAAGCTAATTCTAGCCTTTGTAGGATCAACGAAGAAAAAAAATACAAGACTTTTCTTTATCTCAGATCTATTTTCAATCTCTGTCCTTACATCATATTTTTTTGCTAACCAGACTGTCTTCTGCAACATAGCCTATCAGAATCTGAATTTCATAGTGACTTAAAATATAAATTCAGAAAAATACTTGCTTGCAATGATTTCAGTAACCCATTTCGTGAAATCATTCTTCGATATAATAAGATAAGATAGATAAAAATGTTTTTGCTTTACGGCCCTTTCATAACTCTATGACGGCTCCGGCCCAAAGATTTACTTTTTTAAGAAAGTCTGTCGGCTGAATGCTTACTTATGGATTTAAACTGCTTCCTTTAACCCTTAAACTACAGTTTAAAACAAAAAGTGAAGACCCTGATAAGACGCTGCGTTTTGCCCTTCAATTCATGTAATGTGAGCAAACAGTGAAGACCCTGATTAGACGCCGCATTCTGAGGCATTAGATCTGGACATACACTGTTTGAAAAACCCAATCCATGATCTATGGATTTCCGTATTACGCAACACGTTGACCTCTCTTCGAAGAAAAATAAACGCTGCTGTTTTCTATTTACAAGTTCCCTGGATTTCCGACCAATCAGTGATAATCACGTTGACTTAAGCACTGTTGAGCTACTTGCACTTTTTTACTTTGTGACAATTGATAAATAATCGACCCAAAAACTAGTATTTGTCGTTTCAAAAAGTAAACGGGTCATTCATATTTAGCAATTGCAAGTATGCTTTATATGCGGTAGGGTTTGTGATGTCATTTCGTCTCAGTGTCGGGTAAAAGTCCCATAAATTCGGAAACAATGTCTCAAAAATGACCTGAATGGTGTTGTCGGGGACGTTAACATCAACACAAACAAAAAGGTTCCCCTGCGTCATGCGCTGTGACATGAGAGGATTCTCTACCAATAATGAATTGACATACAGCCGTTCGTTAGGGATACCAACCTAGGCCGAATTCATCTGGAGCCAATGGCTAGCTTTGGCTACTTTGGTTGCTGTTTCATTTTCCTATATCAGTTAGGCAAATCCATAAACACCCAATCAAAAATGAAGACTGCTATCTCGATTTTAAGAGTGCACATGAGTGCGCATGGGTGGAAAACCGGACGAATCAACCGTAAGAAAAACCTGAATTGTAAAATGGCCCCTGTTTATACGGTCTGCTGCATCTTCTTAAAGTTTTTTTTTTTTTTTTTTTTTAAATAATATTTTCGCTTATAGGCAAACAGTGTGGACCAAGATCAGACTGGATCAGACTTAGATTGGTTCAGGTAACATTTAAAGAAAGCAGCAGATGACTATGCAGACGATAATTGTTGTGATTGACATGTAAGATAGCTATCTTCAGAGCTGCTGCTTCCCTCACTAAATTCCTGATCACAAGTTTCCCTGGACTCAAACATATAAGGCTGAATATCTAAAGTGAAGTCCCCTCAAAGAGTGGCCAGTTCTTGCTTATTTTGCTCCATTTTAAGCTTCTGTTTTATACCTCAACATTGCTACATCTGCCTATTCAGTACACACCAAGCTTCTAGATTCCTCATGGATGACGTCAGGGCATATCTGTGGTTAATTGGAATTTTCAAGGTCAGTTCTTTAGCAGAGTAAATGGCTGGAAATTACACAGTGATTAAATCCTTATCAGACCATTTAGAAACCTGCAGTATTCAGTAGAAGAAAGGGTTTATTGATGTTTACCTATTTATTGTAACAGATTATCGCTTTCCTGTCTCCTTTAACAGATTCGACGAAGACAGACTTATCAAGTTTATGAACGGTAGTGTACATTGACAGATTTTCTGCATTTATTATATTTCCTTATTTATTCTCAGAAACACAGATTGTGGATACGCGTTAGAACCGCCTGGCCCGGGCGAGCAGAATTATCAAAACTATCAGAATGTTTTATTTATCTTTTTAGTGGTATTTTAATAGGCGTGTTTTCGTAATGCGTCTATCCATCTCTGTAACCTGCACGTCGTAAATTCCTAAGCCACATGCGTTGTAATAAAAACACGACAGAAATTCATACAGTGCAAATATTATTTGGCTTAATACTTAACAGATTTGGCGAAGACTTACCAAGATTATGAATGGTATTGTAAATAATTGTAACTTGGCATTCGAATCATAATGTTGTATTTGCATAGCTGAGAATGAAAATGTGTTTGGTATAAATGATGCAGAATATCTTTAGCATCATCAACTAACGCTGGTTGGCTCATTTCTCGATATTAATTTAATATCATTCGTTATTATACTGCATAATTCAGGGCTTTCAAATTTAGTTCGCAGCCTCTGCGTTGTAATAGGTAACGAAGCTACGTTCGTTGTATCGAAATATCATGATTTTTCTTTTTCGCAAAAGATGTGACGAAAGTTGCATGTTAGCTTTTCGATTTAATTATCATTATTCACAATTTATCGGCCAGAACACCAGCCAAAAACGTGTAGTTACATAGGGCGACCGGGCCAAAGTGAAACATCAGGTGAATCTGTGTTGTATGCCAAATTACTTTTGGGGTCTATTTTTCTATATTCCGTTTTTCAAACTTTTTCTTGCAAGAGACGAAGCCGCACGTTAATAAAGTGGTCCGTAAGGCAGATGTCAGTATTGGACAACGCTATACAACATTTAGATTGACGTAAAAACCGTTCTTACTTGCATTGACGAACTGTCATCCGCCATTTTTCATCGAAGCCTATGCGTCCAAAATACGAAGCCTATGCGACCGCTACGCAGCCTGTGCGTATGTATTGACCAGTGTGATTACCTCGTAAGCCTAAGACGTATTTACGTCATCTTAAACTAGGTATTCAAGAATTTCATAAGAAGTTTGTTTTGGCCCCTGCAGACAAGGCCGCTAACAACGTCGTCGTTGTGTGACGGCTCCACTATGTTAACACACTTAAGCAGGAGCTTGGTGGTACTAAGGCCTATGAACTTCAGCCTTTAGCTGAAGAGAGAGTTATAGTAGATAATCATATTTATCATTCAGCCACCAAGTTTGCTGTGTGTGTTACCGAAGGCCAAGACAAGCTTCCTACGCTATACTTGTTACTAAAACTTCATAAAAGACCTTACAAAGCACGGTTTATTGCAAATTATAGCTCTTGCACTACCACTGGACTTTCTAAATTATTAACTTCCTGTCTTACTGCTATTAAAACGCATGTGATTAAATATTGTGATAAAGTCTTTGAAAGATCAGGAAGAAATCTGTTTTATCTATAAAAATTCAACCATAGTACACTTTATATTTTACTTTTGATCCTTTGAGATCAGCGTGAATATTCTGAGAAATCAGAAATAAATTATTGGTTTAGACTCATATTCTAGACAGGTTTTTAATTATTTGGACCCCATTTTGATTTATATCAGTCTTTGTATCGACTGCCTTTTCGAAATTCGCAAAATTGCAATATGTTTCCTCTGGCCTTCTTTGCCAGATCACTACAAGTTCACTGATGAGGCTTTATTAGCCGAAACTACGTAGTATGACCCATCTTCTTTCTTATGAATGTTTTCATTGCTCTTAAAGGAACTCATTTTTGATTTTTATTTAAATAAATTGAAATCCAGATATTTTCGTGCTTCAAGTCTGTCTACTTATGATTTTTCCACTCTTTACACTACACTTCCTCATAATCTTATAAAAGAAAAGCTTAATGATTTAATTGAATGGGCTTCTCACAGAGAAGATTCTCTCTATCTTGCATGTAATGTCAGAAATGCATTTTTCACTTCTAAAGAGTATAAGAATTATACACTTTGGTAATGTCAGAAAGTGTGTGATGCCCTCACCTTTCTACTTGACAATATTTATATTAGATTCGGTACTAAGTTATTCAGACAAATTGTGGGCATTCCGATGGGTACGAATTGCGCACTTCTTGTGGCTGATCTATTCTTGTATTGTTATGAAAGAGACTTCATGCTGTCGCTTTCCATTGATAACCAATCTGAAATTATTGAAGCTTTTAGCTCCACTTCTAGATATTTAGATGATTTATTAAATATTGATAATACCTATTTCGATGGTTTGATCAGTCAGATTTACCCTCAGAACTTCAGTTAAATAAAGCAAATTCTTCTGATACCAAGGCCCCGTTTTTGGATTTACATCTATCTATTATAGATAGGTTTGTTTCGTGCAAAATTTATGATAAGCGCGATGACTTTGATTTTGATATTGTAAATTTTCCTTTTTTGGATGGTGATGTTCCTCGTGAGCCATCCTATGGCGTTTATATTTCGCAATTAATTCGATTTGCTAGAGTGTGTAGTCATGTAATTGACTTCAACACTCGTAATAAATTATTAACGGCTAAACTTCTTAATCAGAGTTATCGGTACCATAAACTACGCAAAGCCTTTTCAAAATTTTATAGACGCCATTCTGATTTAATTTCAAAATTCAATATTGGACTTAAATCTCTTCCTCAACAAGGTCTATCGGACCCGAATTTTATGGTGACTTAGTATATAAATTCAGAAAAATATATAACCGCAATGACTTTAGCACCCAATTTCGTAAAATCATTCTTCGATATAAAAAGATTGGGTACAACATGGATATTATGCGACAGACTGCATGCATGGTAGTTAACCCAATCACGGTTGGCAACTTTGCTTCCCCCTTTAATTGCACGCCGGTGGGTCAGGCCTCAGATTCTATGACGGTTCCAACGTAAAGGCTTATTGATAATTAGAGAGATCTAATTCAAGGTAATGTTGGTTGGAGCCTGTTGCTCTGTCTCTGGTCGGGCCCATCGGAGTCAAACTGTTGTTTTTTTTTTCTCCAGCATTTCAGTGGTTTCTTACTGTCGAGTCCTCACCGTTGTCTCACCTCTGTGGTTCTTTGATTATTTGTGTTCACGGAGATGTTGCACTGATGAGTTAGGAGGCCTTCATGTGGACTGAACAATTTATTTGTCTAAATCGCGACGGAAGTAAGGGCGAGGATTGTGGCCACGTAAAATCGATTTAAGCCCCCCCCCCCCCCAACCCCCCCCCCCCCCCCCCCCGGGGAAATCTTTCCACTGACCGTTCCAATGGGGTTCTTCTGTGGCGATTTATTTATGTTGTTGTTTGTTACTTATTGTGTGTATCACTTGTGTCTTTTTATTTTGGATGGCCATATGGCCATTTTGTGGGAAAGTAACTGTCCTTATGGCCTTCCTTTGTTTAGTTTCCATTATGGTCTGGTCGCTTAATGTTTGTGTTTCTTTCCCTTTGGTGTCTTTGGTGGGTGGAGTAAGTTAATGGTATCGATTCCTGATCTTTGGTTTACTTCTACTTTTCTACTATTTCAATGCAGGTGTGCAGCACTCGTCAACTTATTATGAGTTAAAGCAATTAACTTAACACGTGTTGAATCTCGTTAGAAAATCAATGGCCCGTAAAATCGCTCAAAGTACGTACACCTAATTCATCGCCGGCAAGAAATGGATGCGGCTCAGTTGCGTCGTTTAAGCAAAAAGTGTAGAACCAGATCAGATGCCGCATTTTGCGGCCGAGGTCAGACGCCAAGTTTTGCAGCGTCTGATCATAATGGTCTGTAAAATCACTCAGAGTCCGTACACCTAATTCATCGCCAGCAAGAAATGGATGCGGTTAAATTTCGTCGTTGTTTAAGCAAACAGTGTAGACCCAGATCAGATGCCGCATTTTGCGGCCCAGATCAGACGCCACGTTTTGCAGCGTCTGATCATTTGGGTCTACACTGTTTGCCAATGTCCCACAAGTGGGACGCTAGGCATATATGGGTTAAATATCTGATATGGCTCTACACTAGCTGTTTGCCAATGTCTCACAAATGGGACTCTAGGCATATATGGGTTACACCTTTGATCAAGATCTACACTGTTTGCCAATGCCCCACCAATGGGACGCTAGGCATATATGGGTTAAACCTTTGATCAAGTTCTACACTGTTTGCCAAGTAGGTCTTGAGCCGTAGTTAAAGATCGTTCATTATATCTTTGTGAGCTTCTATAAAATAAAGTCATGTTGTGTGCACTCATTAGAATCGCCTCCTTGAGGCGCTTAAAATGAGCACACGACATACATTATTACCATTATTCTGACGGCCCGAAGTGGAGATATGGGGGATAAGTCAACACTACCCACTATTTATCCAGGACACAATCCGGGAATTTTCCGAACAAATCAACTTAAAAAACGGACCCCTAAAGTATGAACAAGAATTCCGCCGAAGGCTATGTCGCACCTGTAGGGAGGTGGGGGGGGGCGCAAAGTCAGCGAACCATGACATCTAGGCCAAGAGGTCAAACTTAGATGCTTGCATAAAAGTTACCATTCTTAAATGCAAGCTTGTACTAAGTATCATTAATTAAGCTGTAATAATTCTTGAGAAATGAACTTAACCATTTGGGTCAACGCTAGGTTGGTTGCAATATTTTACAAAGTCAGTGAACCATAAAATGTTGGTCAAGGTCAAATATGGATGCTTGCATTTAAGTTTCTATATCCAGATACATGTTTGTACCAAGTATCATTATTGAAGCTCCAATAGTTCTCGAGAAATTAGCTTGACCATTTGGGTCAACGCTAGGGTGGTCGCAATATTTTACAAAGTCGGTGAACCATGAAATGTAGGTCAAGGTCAAATATGGATGTTTGCATTTAAGTTGCCATCCCAAGATACAAGTTTGTACCAAGTA
Source organism: Lucinisca nassula (assembly GCA_963580285.1). Taxonomy (NCBI): domain Eukaryota; kingdom Metazoa; phylum Mollusca; class Bivalvia; order Lucinida; family Lucinidae; genus Lucinisca; species Lucinisca nassula. The sequence continues at coordinate 77,429,897 of OY757023.1, forward strand.
TCATTAATGAAGCTCTTATAGTTCTCGAGAAATAAACTTGACCATTAGGGTGAACGCTAGGGTGGTCGCAATATTTTACAAAGTCGGTGAACCATGAAATTTAAATCAAGGTCAAATATGGATGCTTGCATTTAAGTTGCAATACCCAGATTCAAGTTTGTACCAAATATCATTAATGAAGCTCTTATAGTTCTTGAGAAAAAAACTTGACCATTAGGGCGACGCTAGGGTGTTCGCAATATTTTACAAAGTCAGTGAACCATAAAATGTAGTTCAAGGTCAAATAGGGATGCTTGCATTTAAGTTGCTATCCCGAGAAACACGTTTGTACCAAGTATCATTAATGAAGCTCTTATAGTTCTTGAGAAATAAACATTAGGGTGAACGCTAGGGTGGTCGCAAATGTTGACGCCTTGACAAACGGACGAACGAAAGGACGAACGAACGAACGGACGGAAAACCGGGCGCCTTTATCGCGCCATGCTAATAGCAGGCGCGACAAAAATGAAACATAATTTTTAATATACTTTTAGAATGGAGCTTAACATTTTATTTGATAATAATACTATTAATTTCTGACCACCCAAAGTCGAGATATTAGGGTTAACGCACCACTACCCCAACATCCAGGACACAACCGGGAATTTCCCGGACAAATCAACTTAAAGAACGGACCCCTAAAATATTAAAAATGAAAAATATTTTTTATAATCTTTTAGAATGGAGCTAAAAATCTTATTTGATACTTATTTTTATTTATTTTTGAACACCCGAAGTCGGGATATTAGGGTTAACGCACCACTACCCCAACATCCAGGTCACAATCCAGGAATTTCCCGACAAATTAACTTCAGTAGTGGACCCATAAAATGTTAAAAATGAAAAAAAAATAATAATAATCGTTTAGAATGGAGCTTAAAATTTTATTTGATACTAATTTTATTAATTTCTTAACACCCGAAGTGGAGATATTAGGGATAACGCACCACTAGTCCCCATTTCCCGGACATTTCCCGGAAAATTCCCGGACATTAGTGTTCGCCGTTATCGTGCAAGTTGACAGTTTCGCATTTGACGCGCACGGGGTTAATACCTTTTTAGGCATCACGGGGGCAGTTTCGCATTTGAGGGTGAACGTTTTTCAAAATATTTCGATCCCCGGCAGCCGCGATAAAATTTCGGTGTCCGAACACACTCCATTTGCATCATTTGCAGGGATGAATGTCATAAAGTGCACCGTCCTTCGGATCGGGACGTTAACTGCAGGCCCCCTGTGCAGGGAGAACCATTGCAGGTTAAAGATCCCTACCGTAATTATATGATAACTGTGTAGGCTTTCATCCTGCAAACCACGAGTGTATGTAATGTACACCTGCGGTAATGGTCAAATGTGACCGACGCAGTATCAGTAGAAAGATAGAAAGGCAGATATTTTAAACAGACAGTTCCAGTCTATTTTCTCACAATTATCCCCCTTCGTCTTGGACAGCTATGCATAGAAAAGCTCCAATCATATTTTTACCAATATATACCTGATAAATTCAAATGCAATTATCCCAACATGCCAGACATATCTATTGACCTGAATGGTATCATCAAGTTACTCTCGGAATGCACCTCACACCCAATCACACCCTATGGAAATCTATACTCCTCAGCTCTTCTCCACGAAAGAGACAGAACTTAAACTGATGAATTCAGAAAAAAACGTAAAAAGGAAAGTGAAAAGGAGACAACACTGTAGATCCGCCAAGAAAATGATGTATGGTTAAAAGCCACAGTTAAGCGTATTAAATAACTGGATATAAGGTAACAAATTAAAGTATTTCAAGAGAAAAAAAGAAACATGAAAAAGAAAATGAAATGTAACCTTTAAACAGCGTAACAATTGAAATCGGGGTTTGCAAGAGTACTCTTACAGCTGATACCATCCCAAGTACGCAACAACCTCTTGAACTGAGGATAGTTTTTTGCTTGTCTCATTTCATTTGGAAGGCTGTTCCATAACTGGGCCGCCTCATACAGGGAGGGTGTCAAGCCATACCTTGTACTCCTGATCTGAGGTAGAGTGACTTGTTTCTTGAACCTGAAATCATAGTTAGAAGTTTTCTCATTTACCAGGTTTTGTAAGTAAGCAGGAGCGTGGTAGCTCAATGGCTAGTTCGCTTGTCTATAGAGGCACCCGGTTTGATTCCCGGCAGCGGTAAGAAAATCGAGGTGTCCGACCATGCTCCACTGGCATCATTTGCAGGGATGAATGCCACAAAGTGCACCGTCCTTCGGATCGGGACGGGTGCCTAGAGCCCCCTCCCCACATGCAGGGAGAACCATCCCATGTGCAGGTAAAAGATCACGACCGTAATTACATGAATACTGTGCAGGATTCAATCCTGCAAACCTGGAGTGTATGTAATGTATTTCTGCACGTAATCCTCTCGAGGGGCCGGTTGCAGTATATATAGAAAGAAGGATTTTTGTTCATTATTTTTAAAGACCTCGCCAGTTATAGCGTTCAGACGTCCTATAGATATGTAATGGACTTGCATTGTGTTCGACTTAAAGAACCTGGTATGGTGAGTTAAATTATCTTTGATAAATCTTAGAGCCCTCTCTTGATTTTTTCCCCATTTTGTTAGTATACCCTGGCTACAGAAATACCAGGCTAGAGATTAATAGACACAATAAAAGACTTATCAAAAAACATGTGATAAAATATTGCGACAAAGTCTTCGAAAGATCAGGTAGAAATCAGTTTTGGTCTATAAAAAAAATTCTAATGAAGTTTTAAATAAATTGAAATCCAGGCGTTTTCGTGCTTCAAGTCTGTCTACTTATAATTTTCCCACCCTTTACACTACACTTCCTCATAATCTTATAAAAGGAAAACTTAATGATTTAATTGAATGGACATTTCATAGGGAAGACTCCCTCTATCTTGCATGTAATGTAAGAAATGCTTTTTTCACTGCTGAAGAGCATAAAAATTATACTTTATGGTCATGTCAAAACGTGTGTGAAGCTCTCACCTTTCCACTTGAAAATATTTACATAAGATTTGGTACTAGTTGTGGGTATTCCGATGGGTACTAATTGCGCACCACTTGTGGCTGATCTGCTTTTGTTTTGTTATGAGAGAGACTTCATGATGTCCCTTTCTGCTGAAAACCTGTCTGAAATCATTGAAGCTCCACGTCTAGATATTTGGATGATTTATTAAATATTGATAATACCTATTTCGATGGTTTGATCAGTCGGATTTATTCCCCAGCACTTCAGTTAAATAAAGCAAATTCTTCCGTTTTTGGATTTACATCTATCTATTGTAGATGGGTTTGTTTCGTGCAAAATTTATGATAAACGGGATGATTTTGATTTTGAGATTGTAGATTTTCCTTTTTTGGATGGCGATGTTCCTCGTGTGCCATCCTATGGCGTTTATATTTCGCAATTAATTCGATCTGCCCGAGTGTGTAGTCATGTAACTAACTGACTTTAACACTCGTAATAAATTGTTAACGGCTAAACTTCTTAATCAGGGTTATCGGTACCATAAACTACGCAAAGCCTTTTCAAAATTTTATAGACGTCATTCTGATTTAATTTCAAAATTCAATATTGGACTTAAATCTCTTCTGCGACAAGGTCATAGTAACTCGAATTTTATGGTGACTTAGTATATAAATTCAGAAAAATATATAACCGCAATGCATTTTTCAATTTCTCACTTCTAAAGAGAATAAGAATTATACACTTTGGTCATGTCAGAAAGTGTGTGATGCCCTCGCCTTTCTACTTGACAATATTTATATTAGATTCGGTATTAAGTTATTTAGACAAATTGTGGGTATTCCGATGGGTACGAATTGTGCACCTCTTGTTGCTGATCTGTTCTTGTATTGTTATGAAAGAGACTTCATTTCTTTAGTTTTCCATTATGGTCTGGTGGCTTTATGTTTGTGTTTCTTTCCCTTTGGTGTCTTTGATGGATGGAGTAAGTTAATTGTATCGATTCCTGATCTTTGTTTTACTTCTACTTTTCATGTTGTCGCTTTCCTTTGATAACCAATCTGAAATTATTGAAGCTTTTAGTTCTACTTCTAGATATTTAGATGATTTATTAAATATTGACAATACTTATTTTGATTGTTTGATCAGTCAGATTTATCCCCTAGAACTTCAGTTAAACAAGGCAATTCCTCTGATACCGAGGCCCCCTTTTTAGATTTACATTTATCTATTGTAGATGGATTTGTTTCTTGAAAAATTTATGATAAACTTGATGATTTTGATTTCGAGATTGTAAATTTTCCATTTTTGGACGGTGATGTTCCTCGTGCGACATCGTACGGGGTTTATATTTCGCAGTTAATTCGATTCGCTAGAGTGTCTAGTCATGTATCCGACTTCAACACTCGTACTAAATTATTAACCGCTAAACTTCTTAATCATTGGTATCGGTATCATAAACTACGTAAAGCCTTTTCTAAGTTTTATAGACGTCATTCTGATTTGGTTTCAAAATTCAATGTTGGACTTAAAACACTTCTGCTACAAGGCCTATCGGAACTCGAATTCTATGGTGACTTAGTATATAAATTTAGAAAAAATACATGCCTGTAATGACTTGAGTACCCAATTTCGTAAAATCGTTCGTCGATATATAAAGATTTGGTACAACATCAATATGACTGCATGCATGGTGGTTAACCCAATCACGGCTGGCAACTTTGCTTCCCTCTTTGAATGCACACCGGTGGGTCGGGCTTAAGATTATATGACGGTTCCAGCGTAAAAACATAGATGTAATTTTATTTTATTTTAGTATGCTTTATGTTTGTTGGCTACTGATGCTCCGTCTTTGGTCGGGCCCCTCTGAGTCTAACTGTTGGTTTTCTTTTGCTCCAGCTATTCTGTTGTTGTATGCTGTCAAGTCCTCAACCTTGTTTCATCTCTGTAGTTTTTTTATTTGTATGTTCTCGGAGATGTTACACTGATGAGTTAGGAAGCCTTCATGCGGACTAAACAAAATTAGTGTATACCGCGACAGAGGTAAGGGTGAGGATTATGGCCATGTAAAATCGATTTAAGTCCCCCAGTGGAATTCTTTCCACTGACCGTTCCAAGGCGGTTCTTCTGTGGCGGTTTATTTATGTTGTTGTTTGTTAATAGTTACTGTCTGTATCACTTGTCGTAAAGTCGTTCTTCGATATAAAAAGTTTGGGTACAACATAAATGATATACGACAGACTGCATGCATGTTAGTTAACCCAATCACGGTTGACAAAGTAGAAGTAAAACAAAGATCAGGAATCGATACAATTAACTTACTCCACCCATCAAAGACACCAAAGGGAAAGAAACACAAACATTCAGCGACCAGACCATAATGGAAACCTAAACAAAGGAAGGCCATAAGGACAGTTCCTTTCCCACAAAATGGCCATATGGCCATCCAAAATAAAAAGACACTAGTGATACACACAGTAAGTAACAAACAACAACAAAATAAATCGCCACAGAAGAACCGCCTTGGAACGGTCAGATTTCCACTGGGGAGAGGGGACTTTGCTTCCCTCTTTAATCGCAGGCCGTCGGGTCAGGCCTTAGATTCTATGGCGGTTCCAACGTAAAGGCTTATTGAGAATTAGAGAGATCTAATTCAAGGTAATGTTGGTTGGTTCCTGATGCACTGTCTCTGGTCGGACCCATCGGAGTCTAACTGTTGGTTTTCTTTTGCTCCAGCATTTCAGTGGTTTCTTGCTGTCGAGTCCTCACCGTTGTTTCATCTCTGTGATTGTTTGATTATTTGTGTTCACGGAGATGTTGCACTGATGAGTTAGGAGGCCTTCATGCGTACTGAACAAATTATTTGATTGATATTTATTTGGTAAAATCAACACAACATATACACATAAAATTGACAGGAATGGAATAATTTAAATAATATTACATTTATTAAGATTCAGTTAAAGACTAAAGTGTAGTGACAAATCAAAATTCACTGAAGTAAAATTAATGAGACACGTATCATTAGAGTAGAAATATAAGTGGTAAATTTTAAAGATTATTAGAACAAAAATAAGATTTAAGAAATACTGAATTTTTGTATCACAGGTCTTTGTATAAAATTAAAATGCCTTTAACGTATCACAGTTTTTGCAGGTGCTATCACAATTAAATCATTAGAAGGTCGCGTGTTATGTTTACCTACATGGGGACTTAAACTTATAACGAATTATTGTCCAATGCCACCGCACACGACCTGTCAGTATTGGACCCCACATCGAGCCAACTGGCTACGATAGCTGGCCCTCCCCCGACAAATCGTGTGCTGTTCATTGGACAAGGAAATAAAAATATTTACACTTTAAACAACTTAATCAGAGATAAAAAAAGGCAAACTGGCAAAAATGTGTTGATAAAACCTAGGATAACCCATGAAAATCATTAAGCTTATTTATGATGGGGTCCTAAATGTTGTGGCCAAGACAAAGGGGGAGAAGGTGTCTAGAAAAATAAATTTAAGCTTTCCAGATGATTAACCTAGTTTGAGTATTCAATAGCAACAGAACATTTCGTTTTCAACAAGTTTCATTTGATTTGTCAGGTGTCTTTTCACTGAAGTTTTAAAACGTTGCATCGAACTAAAATTTTTAATTTGTCTAAATCGCGACGGAAGTAAGGGCGAGGATTGTGGCCACGTAAAATCGATCTAAGCGCCCCAGTGGAATTCGTTTCCGCTGACCGTTCCAAGGCGGTTCTTCTGTCGCGGTTTATTTTTGTAATGGTTTGTCTTTGGGTGTTTGTGTCGCTTATGTTATTTAATTTTGGATAGCCTATTGGCCTTTTTGCCGGAGCGTAACTGTCTTTTGGCTTTCCGCTGCTGGTGTTTCCATTGGGGTCTTTTGTTTCATGTTTGTGTGTCTTTCCCTTTGGTGTCTCTGATGGGAGCTGGGGGTTGATTGTAGCAATTAACTTAACACATGTTTAATCTCTTTAGAAAATTAATGGCCCGTAAAATCGCTCAAAGTAGAAGTAAAACAAAGATCAGGAATCGATACAATTAACTTACTCCACCCATCAAAGACATCAAAGAAACATAAACATTAAGCGACCAGACCATAATGGAAACCTAAACAAAGGAAAGCCATAAGGACAGTTACTTTCCCACAAAATGGCCATATGGCCATCCAAAACAAAAAGACACAAGTGATACACACAGTAAGTAACACAAACAACACCATAAATAAACCGCCACAGAAGAACCGCCTTGGAACGGTCAGTGGAATGATTTCCACTGGGGAGCTTGAATCGATTTTACGTGGCCACAATCCTCGCCCTTACTTCCGTCGCGATTTAGACAAATAATTTGTTCAGTCCGCATGAAGGCCTCCTAACTCATCAGTGCAACATCTCCGTGAACACAAAAAATCAAAGAACCACAGAGGTGAGACAACGGTGAGGACTCGACAGCAAGAAACCACTGAAATGCTGGAGCAAAACAAAAAACAAACAGTTAGACTCCGATGGGCCCGACCAGAGTACAGACCTAATTCAAGTCCGTATACCTAATTCATCGCCGGCAAGAAGTGGATGCGGCTCAATTTCGTCGTTGTTTAAGCAAACATTGTAGAACCAGATCAGATGCCACATTTTGCGACCCAGATCAGACGCCAAGTTTGCAGCGTCAGATCATAATGGTCCATAAAAACACTCAAAGTCCGTACACCTAATTCATCGCCAGCAAGAAATGGATGCGGTTAAATTTCGTCGTTGTTTAAGCAAACAGTGTAGACCCAGATCAGATGCCGTATTTTGGCGACCCAGATCAGACGCCAAGTTTGCAGCGTCTTATCATAATGGTCCATAAAATCACTCAAAAGTCCGTACACCTAATTCATCGCCAGTAAGAAATGTATGCGGTTAAATTTCGTCGTTGTTTAAGCAAACAGTGCAGACTCAGATCAGATACCGCATTTTGGCGACCCAGATCAGACGCCACGTTTTGCAGCGTCTGATCATTTGGGCCTACACTGATTGCCAATGTCCCACAAATGGGATGCTAGGCATATATGGGTTAAATATCTGATCTGTATCTACACTGTTTGCCAATGTCCCACAAATGGGACTCTAGGCATTTATGGGTTAAACGTTTGATCAATATCTACACTGTTTGCCAATGTCCCACCAATGGGACGCTCGGCACATATGGGTTAAACATTTGATCAAGTTCTACACTGTTTGTCAAGTGTGTCTTGAGTGTAATTAAAGATCACTTAATATATCTTTGTGATCTTCTATAAAATAAAGTCGTTGTGTGCACCCATTAGACCCCATTAGAATCGCCTCAGTGGGGCGCTTATAATGAGCACACGACATACATTATTATCATTATTTGATACTAATTTCATTAATTCCTGACGACCCGAAGTGGAGATATTAGGGATAAGGCACCACTTCCCCCAACATCCAGGACACAATCCAGGAATTTCCCGGACAAATCAACTTAAATAACGGACCCCTAAAATATTAAAAATGAAAAATACTTTTTAATGATCTTTTAGAATGGAGCTAAAAAAATTTATTTGATACTAATTTTTATTAATTTCTGACCACACGAAGTCGAGATATTAGGGATAACGCACCACAACCCCCCCCCCCCCCCACCCAATTTCCCGGTTTCATTTCCCGGACATTTCTCGGACAATTCCAGGACATTTTCCGGACATTAGTGTTCGCCGCATAAACCGCGTTTCAAATCAATAGTCTATACAAAAAATAGACTGGTTCATCTGTGCAATTTGCCATGTATTAACGTTGGCCAGTCCAATGACACGTCTCGCCATGATGTTTTGATGTGTTAGAAATGTCAAAACACTAGTTATATTTTTCTCGACAGCATTCAGTTCTTATTCATGCAAATTTGATGACAATGAGTCGTCACGGAGGAACACCTAAAGTTGTCGCTGGCGTGGTTCTATTTTTCGGGCTGGTTTATTTAATATACATTTACAACGATGTTTCTGGGCAACTGAAAGATACTGAACACACAGCCGAAAGATACAGAAGAGAATCAGAAAGTGTTGCAGCCCAGTTATCAGGTAAATTATGTCAGCTGTGGCTGCCCAGTCGCCGCCGGTTGAAGATTCACAATGACACTGTATCAGTAGAAACTTTGCATCTTCTTGCAACTTGTATATGTCTACAGACGGTTGGTCCAAACAGCGAAAGGAACCTTCCTTTCGCGAAAGGGGTCGGGTATAAAAGCCAAGGCCGCGCCGCGCCGGGCCGGGCCGAGCCGCCGAGCCAAAAATTGCCGATCCGAAGATTTTATTTTTCGGAATTCTAACCAAAGAAGAAATGTTAGTGGTAAATTTTAATATGATAATATTAATTGTATCAAATCTGATACTCAGCATAATTTTTGTTCTTTTTTCTTGCCCTAATTTTTGTTTTATTGCAATTTTGCAAATTTTTAGGGGTATAAAAGCCAAGGCGGTTTTTATCGTACGTTTTGATCGAATTTGAATAAAATAGACATGAATGTGTGAAAAAATGTACATGACAACCCCAAAAAAGTATTTTCTCAACCTTTTATTGTAATAATTCCAGTCAATTTCTATTTGTATCTGTAATAACCGTATTTTTGGTGGTTTAATGTAAGCCACGTCGTAATGAACCGCAACGGACGGCAATGTAAGATAAATGATAAGGGCATTTAATATACTATTTGAATGGTAGGAACTAAAGATATGAAACTCATCATATTTCTTAATAATGCTTAAGACATATAAATTATGTTTTGATACTCACCTATTGTATTATTATTGCTTATTAATATGCTTCAGTCAGTAAGTGATTAATGCATTAATTGACTCATCTAATTGTTTTAGATAAGTGAGATCTTGTCATTTAAGTTTCTTAAAGCATTCGATTCTTTAATTTAATTGAACTGCGATCATCTTGACACTAATAAGAGTAACTCATCTCATCTCTACTTGTTATAAAATGGGCAGGAAAAACTTAGGCAGCATTCATATAGACATTGACTTTCACTTCTTCCCTTTCGGTCCTTTTCGGTCGTTTCCTGTAATAAGGTAATTCTAAAAATAGAAACAAAAAATAATATCAGAAATTCGACCATTTAAGGTGATTCTGGTGGGTATATTTAATTTTATCACGATCACATAATAAGTATAATCAAATTCAAATATCATAAGGCCAAAAAGAAGTAATTTAACCGATGAATTTGAATGAAATTCGGAATTGTCAATACTTTTTCGCCGCCTTGGCTTTTATACCCCTGGATTTCGGAAAACAGTTATTAAAAGATAAATAAGCAATGTAGATACGTGAAAATACTTGTAGTTACAACATATCTAATTTATAATAATTTAATCCCACATTCACCAAAATATACATCTAACTTGTATCTAGAGACTAAAAATAAAATTTTCGGTAGGCTCGGCCCGGCCCGACGCGGCCTTGGCTTTTATACCCGACCCGCGAAAGGAAAAGGAAGTTTTTTCTACGAAAGGAAGTTTTTTTACCACTATTAAACAATCATTAGATGTCAAAAACATGTTTTAATTACATTTCATTGTAAAACGGAGTTACTTACACTATTTTTGACTGTTTTTATTTGATGTGATTGGGTGCGCATGCGCGCGAGTGCATTCTTCCTGTTTTCCGGGAAACAATTTTTGGACATTTTTGGAATTTAAGGAATACCCTGGATGAGTCCTTTAACTTTTTCTCCTTAACTTTGTTTAAATATTTAGTTACTTGTTTATTTTGCAGGTTTAGTTAGGTTTTTACGACTTTTCATATTTATCACATCCCGGATAATTTGGCTTGGTATTTTTTTACTTTTGCACCGAAACAAAACTAGTTCCGGTTTCGCGGCGGATTGACATTAAGGTAAACAATTAAGTTTAAATGTGATTTTTTATCATATTGCCCAACAGAGGAGACTTTCCCAGACACCACTTTATATTTATTGCCCTTCAGTAACCAAAGAGTCACCAGAAAACCAACAATAATGAGCCATTTTGCATTTGACCTCCTTTTTGGAGTATGTTGCATGTTGCTGGCAACAAGACTTGCATCTCTTCTTAGTTGCAGTGGACAGGATCTACAGGAAATCCCAGTTAACTTCTACCCAGTTTATGCGGACACACGTGGTACAACAGCAATCGACCGTAACTTTGCATTTCATTTGCCCCATGTTTGTACAATATCAATCTTAAAAAAATCTCTAAGAATGAAGGGGTTTCCTGGTTCAAATAAACTTTTCTACTTGTATATATTTACAGTTGTTATAGGTAATGCTTGGGATGTTGAATCAAATCCTGGTCCAGACTCCCGAAATGACAGTTCACACTTCCCTTGTGGACTCTGTCAAAAAAGTGTTGGTTGGGAAGACCGGGGAATTTGTTGCGACACCTGCAATGTCTGGTATCACATAGGATGTCAAGGCATGTCATCAACTATGTATAGTTTTTACAACAGATCATTGAATAAAAATGTTGCATGGGAGTGTTTGAAATGTGGAATGCCAAACTTTTCCACATCTCTGTTTGACACCTCATCTTCTATAGACACCTACAACCACTTTGAACCTTTATCTACCCTATCCGAGCCTGATAGTCCGATACCAGACAACATCGGCCCACCCACGGCAGCTTCATCGCCCATTGTGCAGCAGTCAAAAGAAGCTAAACGAAAGACCAAAAAGGCGGTCCTTAACCATCCCCTCAGAATATTGATCATGAATTGTCAGTCAATAAAGAATAAAAGGGCTGAACTTCATACAATTATCGACTCGGCGAAACCAGATATCATTTTTGGCAATGAGTCTTGGTTAACCCCAGAAATTAAAAACTCGGAAATTTTCCCTGAATCCTTTGAGGCCATCCGGAAAGACAGAGTTGGGGATGCACATGGAGGTGTCTTCGTGGCTTTCAAGCGAGACCTACTCTGTACAGAAACTCCGGAGTTGGACACCAACTGTGAACTAGTTTGGTGTAAATTGAACATCATTGGATGTAGGACTTTGTACCTTGGATCTTTTTATCGCCCACCAGATCAGATTGACCCAGAATATCTTGAGGCTTTTAATTCATCTTTGTCTAGGATAATGTCAAATGCAAATGCCCATATTTTGGTTGGCGGAGACTTTAATTGTGGTGACATTGAATGGAGCAGCATGCAGGTGCCCCATGGGGTGCCCAAAAGGCAGACACAGCAACAACTTTTGGACATAATTAAAGAACACTGCCTGGCCCAAGTTGTTAACATACCCACCCGACAAGAAAAGACCCTTGATTTATTGTTTACAAATTCTCCATCCCCAGTAAGCCGAGTTAAGGGGATGCCCCCGATTGGCAAAGCTGATCATGACATAGTCCTTGTTGAGTATGACATAAAAGCTAAACGAATCAGACAAGTCCCGCGTAAAGTTTTTCTCTACAAACGTGCGGATATGGATGGTCTGCGAGACCATATGGCGCGATTTAAGGATTCGTTCCTTTCCTCTGACCTCTCACACATGTCAGTTAATGACCTGTGGGTCAGTTTTAAGTCCGAATTAACCACGGCAATGGAAAGGTTTATACCAACTAAAATGACCAAAACAAAATATAGGGCACCATGGATCGATAACACGATCAAGCATCTCATCAGAAGACGGAATAGAATGTATTTTCGTGCTCGCAAGTCTAGCAGCCCTGACGTTAAGAACCATTACAAACGGTTCAGAGCACATGTGCAAAAGGTTATAAGAGATGCATATTGGAAGCATGTTTCCAGCATCTTTACCTTTGAAGATGACAATATAGATCCCGATAGTCCCCAAAAGAATGGTAAAGTTAAAAAGTTTTGGTCATTCGTAAAGTCCCTGAAAAAGGATGCGTTTGGGATCACTTCGCTAAGGGAAAATGGAATTCTAAAAACAGATGCGCGCGATAAGGCTAATATTTGCAATAAACAGTTTCAATCAGCATTTACGCGTGAAACTGATGGTGAGCTACCATCTAAAGGTGCAAGTCCGTTCCCCTCTATGGGGGACGTAACAGTTGACCCCAATGGGGTCGCTAAACTGTTAGGTAAGCTCAAGATACATAAGGCATCTGGGCCCGATGACCTGAATGCCAGGGTACTTAAGGAATGTAGTGCTGAAATATCTCCTGTGTTGGCCTTTATCTTCAATCAATCACTTGCCCAGGGCACTGTACCAGATGACTGGCGACAAGCAAATGTAACCCCGGTCTATAAAAAAGGGGAAAAATATGATGCAGCAAATTATAGACCAGTGTCGCTAACATGCATCTGTTGCAAAACCTTGGAGCATATATTAGTAAGCAACATCAACAAGCACTTAGCCTTTGAGAGCATTCTTGCTGACTGTCAACATGGTTTCCGGAGTCAAAGGTCTTGCGAAACGCAGCTTGTTCAATTTTACCATGACATTGTGAGCAATCTGGATGGGGCCATAAATCGTGGCCACAAACAGACTGACTTGATCATCATGGACTTTGCTAAGGCCTTTGACAAGGTACCTCACAGAAGGCTATTACATAAACTGGAGTACTATGGGATAAGAGGATCCACGCATAGGTGGATTAGCTCATGGCTCTCTGGGCGCTCACAACAAGTTGTACTTGATGGCCAAGCGTCTGATCCAGTCCCTGTTTTATCTGGAGTCCCCCAAGGTTCGGTCCTTGGACCGGTCCTTTTCTTGGTTTTCATTAATGATCTCCCCGATAATATCAGGTCATCGGTCCGTTTGTTTGCTGATGATTGTGTCTTGTATAGGAACATATATTCTCCTTCTGACTGTCTTATTTTACAAGATGACCTGGATCAACTTGCACAGTGGGAGGCCGATTGGCAAATGAAGTTCAATGTGGCCAAATGTCACTCAATGAGAGTGTCACGACACCCTCCGGACAAGCAAATTAAGTTTGACTATACTCTTCACCAGCAAGTTTTGGAGCATGTTCAATCCGCCAAATATCTTGGTATCACCATCACTGACGATCTTGATTGGGGTCAACATATCTCAGAGATTACATCTAAAGCAACTAGGACTTTGGGATTCCTTAGAAGGAACTTGGCTTTTGCACCTAGGCAGACAAAGGATGTTGCATATAAAACATTGGTTCGCCCTCAACTCGAATATGCATCACCCATTTGGCACCCCTATGTTAAAACTCAGACTCAGCAGGTGGAGAAGGTGCAGAGGACAGCTGCTCGATGGACCTGTAGGCGATGGCGAAATAGAAGTAGCGTCGGTGACATGCTTAATGAGCTAGAGTGGCTGTCCCTGGAGGCCCGTCGTGAGCAGTCCTCTTTAACCTTCTTCTACAAGATACACTCTGATTCAGTGTCTATTGATAAAGATAGGTACTTGACCCCTGTAACACTGTCGACCCAAACAAGGGCATCAAAATTAAACGACTCACAATATCGTAGATACCAGTCCTATAGTGATGCCCTGAAGAACTCGTTTTTTCCTAGAACTATTCCCCAATGGAATAGTCTTCCCTCCTCTGCGGTGAATGCCAAGTCCGCAGAAGAGTTCAAAGCCCGCACAGTGTAAGATTGGGTCTCAGAGGTATGCGTTTTAGGATACCTCTGTTATGCAGATTGTAAATAGTTTTAAGGACGCATCCAGTGCCTCTCTTTTTTTTTTTTTTTTTTTTCAGCTAAATTCTAAATTTAGCCACCCAATCAACTGAGGTAATGGCCAGATGTGACCGACTCAGTATAAGAAGATAGATAGATAGATATATTGTATATCAGGTTCCTTTCGCGAAAGGAAGTTTTTTTTCTACGAAAGGAAGTTTTTTTACCACTATTAAACAATCGTTAGATGTCAAAAACATGTTTTAATAACATTTCATTTTAAAAAGGAGTTACTTACACTATTTTTTACTTTTTTTTTATTTGATATATTGTATATCAGGTTCCTTTCGCGAAAGGAAGTTTCTTCTACGAAAGGAATTTTTTTTTCTATGAAAGGAATTTTTTTTACCACTATTTAACAATCATTAGATGTCAAAATAATGTTTTAAAAACATTTAATTGTATAAAGGAGTTACTTAGACTATTTTTGACTTCTTTTTTTTTATTTGATATATTGTATATAAGGTTTCTTTCGCGAATGGAAGTTTTTTCTACGAAAGGAAGTTTTTACCACTATTAAACAATCAATAGATGTCAAAAACATGTTTTAATAACATTTAATTGTAAAAAAAAGAGTTACTTACACTATTTTTGTCCTTTTTAGCTCACCTGGGCCGAAGGCTCCAGGGGAGCTTATAGTATAGTGGGTCCTCCGTCGTCCGTCGTCTGTCGTCCGTCGTCCGTCCGTCCACACTTTTGAGCAGCTATATCTCTGTATCCTGCAGGCTGATCTCAATCATTTCTCACCTGTAGTATGCCTCTGGTGGGGCATTGATGACATAAACTTTTTTTTGAAATCGCTCTAAAACTTTGGTTCCTATGGCAACCACAAGGTCCCATAGACTTACTATGGGAAAATGCTTGTCATCACCGTAGCGCCTTCAGTTTTGATCGGATCCTTCTGAAACTTATATGTAAGGTGGCTGGGGATAAAACCTCGGATGAGTTCGAAAACCGGCCTAGTCCGCTGGTTTATCATAGAGTTACGTCCCTTTGATTGCTGAAAATGCCGATTTTTGACCTTGTCATCACCGTAGCCCCTTCAGTTTTGATCGGATCTTTCTGAAACTTATATGTAAGGTGGCTGTGGATAAAATCTCGGATGAGTTCGAAAACCGACCAAGTCGGCCCTTTTATCGTAGAGTAACGTCCCTTTGATTGCTGAAAATGCTGATTTTTGACCTTGTCATCACTGTAGCCCTTTCAGTTTTGATCGAATCTTTCTGAAACTTATATGTAAAGTGGCTGGGGATAAAATCTCGGATGAGTTCGAAAACCAGCCAAGTTGGTCCTTTTATCACAGAGTAACGTCCCTTTGATTGCTGAAAATGCCAATTTTTGATCTTGTCATCACCGTAGCCCTTTGCGTTTTTATCAGATCTTTCTGAAACTTATATGCAAGGTGGCTGGGGATAAATCCTCGGATGAGTTCGCATACCGGCAAAGGTGGCCTATTTATCATAGAGTTAGGTCCCTTTGATTGCTGAAAATGTTGATTTTTTACCTTGTCAACACTGTAGCCCCTTCAGTTTTGATCGGATCTTTCTGAAACTTATATGTAAGGTGGCTGGGGATAAAACCTCGGATGCGTTCGAAAACCGGCCAAGTTGCCCCATTAACTATATAGTTATTTCCCTTTGATGGCTGAAAATGTCGATTTTTTACCATGTCATCACCGTAGCCCCTTCACTTTTGATCGAATCTTTCTGAAACCTATATGTAAGGTGACTGGAGATAAAACCTAGGATGAATTTGAATACCGGCCAAGTTGGTACATTTATCATTGATTTACGTCCCTTTGATTGCTGAAAATGCCGATTTTTGACCTTGTCATCACCATAGCCCCTTCAGTTTTGATCGGATCTTTCTGAAACTTATATGTAAGGTGGCTGGGGATAAAATCTTGGATGAGTTCGAAAACAGGCCAAGTCAGCCCATTTATCGTAGAGTTCTGTCCCTTTGATGGCTGAAAAGGTTGATTTTTGACCTTGTAATTACCGTAGCCCCTTCAGTTTTGATCGGATTTTTCTGAAACTTATATGTAAGGTGGCTGGGGATGAAACCTCGGATGAGTTCGAAAACTGGCCAAGTCGGCTCATTTATTTTAGAGTAACATCCCTTTGATTGCTAAAAATGCCAAATTTTGACCTTGTCATCACCGTAGCCCCTTCAGTTTTGATCGGATCTTTCTGAAACTTATACGTGAGGTGGCTGGGAATAAAATCTTGGATGAGTTTGAATACTAGCCAAGTCTGATCGGATCTTTCTGAAACTTACATGTAAGGTGGCTGGGAATAAAACCTCAGGTGAGTTCGAATACAGGCCAAGTCGGCACATTTATCAAAGAGTGACGTGCCTTTGATTGCTGAAAATTCCTATTTTCGACATTGTTATCACTGCTGCCCCTTTAGTTTTGAACGGATCTTCATGAAACTTACAAACAAGGAAGTCAGGCAGAAAGCTTGGAGGAGTTTGAAAACTCTTGTTTTTGAACTTGTCATCACCATAGCCACTTCAGTTTAGATCGGATCTTCTTAGCAAGTCAGGAATAAAAGCTTGAATGAGTTTGAAAACGGGTGAGGTCAGCCTGTTTATCATAGAGTTAAATTCTACTTGATTTTCAGAAAATGCTTACCCTGTCATCACCATGTCCTCCCAAAAAGCCTTCAGTAAAGGTTGGCACTTCCTTAAACTTTGAATCTGTTAGCTCAGGTGAGCGATACAGGACCAAGCTAGCTTGGTCCTCTTGTTTATATATATTATATATTGTATATAAGGCTCCTTTCGCGAAAGTGTGCGGGCCGGATTCAGCTCTGCGTGGAAGCATCATGCAGCCCAATTTTCTTCAAGCCCCTATGGGCGGGGGCCGTTATATATTTTACAGTATATAAAGGGTTTGTTTAGGGCCTAGAACAATTTAGAGTTTGACATTTAAATGTGTTCTCTCAGAATGATATTGCGGCCCTAAAAAGGGCCTTTGTGCAGCTTCTAACCAAACAGGTAGCTGTCGAAACACCTCTCGATTATGCATTTCAGAAGATGCATTCCACCCTGTTTGAACCCAGGGTGAACTTGATGGTCGTCGTAGTGGCGGGAGTATCTGTTTTTTTCCCCAAGTCGATGAAACTAGAGCCCAATTTCTTTCTGAGACCCTTGTTTAATGTGTGTCGGATTTTGTTGAATTTTTCCCTCTTTAAACCAGTAAACGTCGGGAAAGAACCTCGCTCTAGGGCTTGAGATGTCATTTCATCTCAATGTTGGGTAGAAGACCAAAATGGTCACTTTTCTGATGTCGGGAAAAAGACCCACAAAATTAGAAGCGATGTCTGAAAAATGAAGAAGCGATGTCTGAAAAATGACCTATATAGTGCCAGTTTAGGTTGTGGGTGCTTGTTGGAACCGCCTCAATACAGCAGTTCTAACGAGTACCCACAACCTATGCCTTAGAGCAGTTCCAACGAGTACCCACAACCTATGTCTTTGAACAGTTCTAACGAGTACCCACAACCTATGTCTTAGAGCAACGTCTCCAAAATGACCTATTCTGTGTTGACGGGGACGTTAAACATCAAATCAAAGAAACAAACAAACTAGGACATGTATAATACGTATACTTTAAAAAGTACGAACTAAACATACAGAAAGAATGAAAAGGAGAAAGAAAGAATTTTAAGAAAATCCAGTTTAGGTTGTGGATGCTCGTTGGAACCGCCTCAATATGCAATCCGTAATGCATTTTTCAAAACACACGTAACAAAGGTAACTTTTCGCCATTGTGGATAGTGTACGAATGAAATGATATCAAAAATTAACATGCATTTAAAGACAAATTTTAGCTGACAAAACTCAGTTTGTCTTTGATGTTTACACAAATTGGCAACTGTCTTTAATTTTGTGCGTTTTAATTAACGGCCAGTTAATTTAATCGTAGTTTTCAAGTGGACGAACCGCTAATCGCAGTTAACTATTTTAATCCGTGACTGCATTAAGCCTTAATTATGAAGGTGTGATTTTTAAATAATGGTAGTCAGCAATGATGGTTTGTTTGAATCGCATTTTAACGTCCCCGTGACTGCATAATGATTGAATTATGAAGGTGTGATTTTTAAATTATGGTAGTCAAATCTGTGCGGTCTTTCTTTCATCTTATTATGCACGACTGGGACACATCACGTGTACAAATCCGCGAAATGAATACCCACATAAACCCCACTTTATATACAGAAAATGGGGTGTAGGAGGTTATACAGTATTTTTTCTTAATTCTCCTCCAAGGATTTTGTGGGTACTCGTTACGACCGGTTATCACTTATCACTTATAATACTATTTCTTCTTCTTCTAATTAAATTTGTATTTATTATCGTTATCATTTTTATTGATATGATTACAAATATTATTATGATTATTATTTATAATATAATCATAGGAATCAATTTATCACTTGACAACCCATACGTGTGTGTGTTTATTAATGCAGTCGATAAAACGATTCAGACCCCGTGGCCAGGAAAAACACCTATGCAAACAGTGTAGCTCCGGTTAAAATTAATGATATTATTATTATTATTTATATTATTATTATCATTATTATTATTATAGTTTTGCTATTTTCGGCGACAGGTACGTGACGTGGTTACAGCGGTTTACAAAAGAGAGACTTAGCATTTTTTCATGTCGATTCTTCGGTGTTAGTGGCATGTCTACAAGAAAGAAGTTCGAGGGGATGTTAAGCGAGCTGAAGAACTACCGACCTGACGTCATCTTCATCAACCTTGGCGGCAACAACATCACGAAGTGGACGGATGTCAAATACCTCGTGAAAAGGCTCACCGACATCGTCGACGAGCTCCATCGGCATGGCGTGAGACGTGTATTCGTGGCCAGCATCATAGAGCGAGATTTTTTCCCGACGTTTACTGGTTTAAAGAGGGAAAAATTCAACAAAATCCGACACGCAGTAAACAAGGGTCTCAGAAAGAAATTGGGCTCTAGTTTCATCGACTTGGGGAAAAAAACAGATACTCCCGCCACTACGACGACGATCAAGTTCACCCTGAGTTCAAACAGGGTGGAATGCATCTTCTGAAATGCATAATCGAGAGGTGTTTCGACAGCTACATGTCTGGTTAGAAGCTGCACAAAGGCCCTTTTTAGGGCCGCAATATCATTCTGAGAGAACACCTTTATATGTCAATCTCTGAAATGTTCTAGGCCCTAAACAAACCTTTTATTTACTCTAAAATATATAACGCCCCCCGCACATAGGGGCTTGAAGAAAATTGGGCTGCATGATGCTTCCACGCAGAGCTGAATCCGGCCCGCACACTTTCGCGAAAGGAACCTTATATACAATATATCATATATAATAAAGACAAAAATAGTGTAAGTAACTCCTTTTTTACAATTAAATGTTATTAAAACATGTTTTTGACATCTAATGATTGTTTAATAGTGGTAAAAAACTTCCTTTCGTAGAAAAAAAAACTTCCTTTCGTAGAAGAAATTTCCTTTCGCAAAAGGAACCTTATATACGATATATCAAATAATAAAAAAAAAATAGTGTAAGTAACAATGTTATTAAAGCATGTTTTTGAGATCTAATGATTGTTTAATAGTGGTAAACAAACTTCATTTCGTAGAAGAAACTTCCTTTCGCGAAAGAAACCTTATATACAATATATCAAATGAAAAAAGAAGTCAAAAATAGTCTAAGTAACTCCTGTTCACAATTAAATGTTATTAAAACATGTTTTGACATCTAATGATTGTTTAATAGTGGTAAAAAAACTTCCTTTCGTAGATAAAAAGCTTCCTTTCGTAGAAGAAACTTCCTTTCGCGAAAGGAACCTGATATACAATATATCAAATAAAAAAAAAAAGTCAAAAATAGTGTACTAAGTAACTCCATTTTACAATGAAATGTTATTAAAACATGTTTTTGAGATCTAATGATTGTTTAATAGTGGTAAAAAAACTTCCTTTCGTAGAAAAAAAAAGCTTCCTTTCGCGAAAGGAACCTGATATACAATATATCAAATAAAAAAGTCAAAAATAGTGTACTAAGTAACTCCTTTTTACAATGAAATGTTATTAAAACTTGTTTTTGACATCTAATGAGTGTTTAATAGTGGTAAAAAAACTTCCTTTCGTAGAAAAAAAACTTCCTTTCGTAGAAGAAACTTCCTTTCGCGAAAGGAACCTGATATACAATATATCAAATAAAAAAAGTCAAAAATAGTGTAAGTAACTCCTTTTTACAATGAAATGTTATTAAAACATGTTTTTGACATCTAATGATTGTTTAATAGTGGTAAAAAAACTTCCTTTCGTAGAAAAAATTTCCTTTCGCGAAAGGAACCTTCCTTTCGCGAAAGGATATTGGTATAGACCAACCCGTCTACAGATTTTCTTTCTACTGATACATGTAAACATTACTTACTCTCCAGGTTTTGCAGGCTGAAAGCCAACACAGTAACAGGGCTCAAGCTAGAGGGCGACTCGGGTGAAGTGGGGCTCACTTCACCGACTTTGACAACGAAAGCGAAAAAAACTTCACCCCGAAATTTCGCCCGCTTTTTTTTTTTTTTTTGGTATCTTCCTTGTGAATAGTAACAGTAAACTGACAAGGTGACAAGCATATAGTGACAAGGTGCCCAGCTTTTCATAGTATCCAGATGTCCACCCTTAAGCAGCTCAGAGATTGTATAGCAGAAAAGTAAAGTGTGACTCACAAGCTATAGAAACGGTCGGGTATAAAAGCCAAGGCCGGGCCGAGCCAAAAAATGCCGATCTGAAGATTTTATATTTCGTCTCGGGGTGCATACATTTACCGGAAAGCACCAAAATACCGGAGAGCAACCAAAATACCAAAAAGCACTTTGTACTTGTTTTTTTTTTTTTTTGCGGAGGAACATGTTAAAAATGAAGTTAGGCCTTTGTATTAAATCTATATTGATAATTTTACCTAGAAAACTTAAATATTTATCCCCAATCCCCTATGGTATTGTCAGAATGGTGAAGGATCGTTTAAGGACGTGTCACCAGTAAACAATTCTGAAGAATTACACCCTGCAATTTATATCTATCTTCATATACTACAGCAACCGTTTGAGAGTGTTATGTGCAGTTTAAAGAACTTGAACCAGACCGTTCGGAAGTTACAACATTATTGGTTAAATAATGTCTTGACGTTCGTTCAACATAGGTTGTCTATTCAGAGGTCGCTACCGAGTGACCATGTGAGGTTTACCAGGGTTTCCATTGCTTGCGCGGGGGTAGTGTCTCTTACTAAATACAGTGTATAGCACGTCTGTTCAACAACTCGCGTGAAAATTTAGCGGGTAGTGGGGGCTATATATAGCCCTTTCAAGATTTTCACATATATCGAGCCGTTCATTTAAGTTAGCAAAACTGCGAGAACCAGGAGAAAATCAGGCAAAACTTGTCTTTCACACATGTCTTTTGAGCGGGTTGAGCGGGATGCAAACCGCCAATTAAGAGCGTGGAATTCCGAGAAAAACCAAACAGAACTTGTCTCTTGCCACAAGTGAACTGAGCGGGGCCCGAACCACAGCGATGAGCGACCTGTTGAGAAAGAGCCAGTGCCCTAACCACTAGGCCACCGAGACCCATTGAACACAATGTATAGGTACAATGCAACTACAATGGCATGTTAAAGTGATGTTACATGCTTTATAGAAGTAGTATTCATTTTTATTAGAGAAACACATCAAATTTTATCAAGTGTTTTATTCTGTTGCAAAGATAGTTCTTTGAATAAAGTGTAAAAACCAGGAAGAATGAACAACATGCATAAAAATATACAAACATACAAGTAATTGCTTTCAGGTAGTAATGCGTTCAGGATTGTACATCGCCCCGCCCATCGAGACTCTTGAAGAAATAGACTGGGCTTTATGGTGCTTCCACGCAGAGCTGAAACCGACCGCTTAGAAGGGCTGGGGCAGCCCAGACAAAGTGGTGCGAATCAGACTGTCCATGCATATAAAATTGGAAGCTGGAAAAAGGAAAATTTTAAGCTGAAAATTTGTGATATATTTCTTATTTCTGCTCAAAATATTATAGATTGTGGGTACACGTAAGACCACTCTATATTTTAGAGTAGAATTAAGAAAATAAGGTTTACCCCTGCAAACCCAAGTTTTACTATATAAAAGCGGGGTTCCAGGGGGTCAACATTATAAAGGCGTGTTTTCGTGATGCCGTGTGTTTTCAGGTTTCCCTATCCTAAGGTGCAACATCACCTGATCACTGATCAGACCCGTGTAATGAACACCCACTAAACCCCATTTATATAGAGAAAATTGGGGCATAGGGGGGTAAACAATACTATACTTATTTCCGTTCTTAGGCAAAGGTTGTGGGTACTTGTTATAACCGTCTCAAAGGGGCGGTTCTAACAAGCACCAAGACGTTTTAATAAGAAATATATCATTCCGAGTTTTCATAAGAAAAGTAGCTATTTTGGAGATGTGAAAAATGCACTTTGTCGCACGTGTGTATTATCGTAATGTCTATTGGTAAGAAAGTCTCATTGAGGCGGCTATAACTGTACCCACAAGAATTTTAGGAAGAAAAATGGAACAATATTTTCTTATATGACTGGCTTAATCTTATTTGTGTCGATGTTAAACATATATATTTGCATCTTTACTTATATTTTTGCTCACAAAAATCACTATCAGCCTTAAAGGAGCCGTCTAATCTGGGACCACTCTGTTTGCAACTTTGAAAGTAAACAGCAGACGACAATTGTTGTGATTGGCATGTTAAAGGGATTAATGCCATAAAGCACATGCCAATAATTGATCCAATTATCTAAATGTGGTGAAACTTAACAGGTATTCATTCGTTAATCCACAATCAAGGTATTATATGATGAGCCGGAGCACGACAATTTCTTCTCTTTAATTACCTGTGGGTCTGATCAGACTCGTAGCAATGGGTGATTTCTGTCAGTTGGTTTGACTTCTGATTCGACTGCGCAAATCATTACGAAAACAGGTCTATACAAATACACGAGAAAACAAAAAGCAAATTTTAGGATTAAAAATTGTTAAATTTTTCTTATTCCTTATCAAAATATAGACTGTAGATACTCGTTAGAACCGCCTTATCGTACCCAAAATATATATTTTAGAGCAGAAATGGTGTTGTGCAGTAGCAAAAAATGAATAAGTTATTATGTATTTCTTTCGTATTATATACAGGGTCCCTTATTCGAGCAAATATTGTCTAATAATGGCATATGCATGTACATTGATTATGATTTCTTCTCATAAACCCTTATCTTGCTGTTCACGACAACCCCTATCTTTGGAAACAGTGTAGATCCAGATCAGATGGCTTCTGAAGAAGCCATCTGATCAGGATC
This sequence comes from Lucinisca nassula, assembly GCA_963580285.1. NCBI lineage: Eukaryota > Metazoa > Mollusca > Bivalvia > Lucinida > Lucinidae > Lucinisca > Lucinisca nassula. The sequence continues at coordinate 77,453,980 of OY757023.1, forward strand.
TATACTGTTTGGCATTCAGTTTATGAATTTGTAGCAATAAATTACATCAAGTAATTTGATTGGTTGATAGACAGAAATGGGTGTGGCTTAAATGAATATTCAGCAGGAGAAGGGTTAAGTAAGTGTACATAAGTACAAGAATAGCTAATTTCAGCTTTGGACATTACTCACTTAATCTGCATGAACAATATTCACTCATGATCAGTGACATTAAATTGATTCTAATTGATACAAAAGAATCAAGGTACGGAAAAAAAGGCCTTGGTATTTTGGTGCTTTCCGGTAAAAGGTTTGAAAATAGAGAGATTCTACTTTTCAATAACAAATTAAGTTCATGATCTAACAAAATTGTCAAAAAAAAAAGAAAAAATTAAAATATATCTAAAATAAAAAAAATAAAATCAATAAATAAATAAAAAAAATAATTAAAATCACCTCTTTCTATATTCCCTTCATTTCCAAAGATAGAACAATTATCAGGTGGGGCATACTTACCATTGCAATAAAATCGCAAGTTATAAGTCCAGAGAGCAACCAAAATTGTTCCAGATATGTTATATATTGCATTTAAATACAATTTTGACTTGACTTGATAGATTTTGTAAGGTAACCGGGCGCTAAAAGCACATAGGGGCTACCCCAAATACAATTTTCTAATGTTTTCCAGTATATATAAGTGCTTACAAACATATAAGACTACCTTAAATTATCAATTTTCTTATTTTCTAATTGTTTCTATTTTTAGATTGACTTAAAGAAAAGGACCGAAAGGAATAGAAACCATTAGAAAATAAGAAATTTGATCATTTAAGGTTATTTTGATATGTTTATTATATTATCTTTATCTATCCATCTGTACGGGTGTGTGTGCATAATTTTCACTACACGTGTTTTGTTACATGTAAGCAGCAACATCTGTGTCCTTTTCTAGTTTTGTGATATATTTGTCCTGGAAAAAATATGAAAATTTCTGTTGTAAAATTAAATTGGTTTGGAGTCAATTTTTTATGGGGGAATGGATACACCTTCAGGGGAGGCAACTCCTGCAAAAGAATTTTTGTCTATATATAGCCTATAGGGTTCAACTCTTGAAGACCCTTTAAGAGCCTGATGAGTAGACACCTTTTTCTGTGGGATAGAGTTTATAGAAAAGTGAATGGGCAGTCCCAAAAGTTGTCTCCCTTCAAAACATGGCAGAAAAATCTACCAGGTGTATCCATTCCCCTTATCTTGCTGAATATTCATTTAAGCCACACCCATTTCTATCTATCAACCAATCAAATTACTTGATGTAATTTATTGCTACAAATTCATAAACTAAATGCCAAACAGTGTGGATCCTGATCAGATGGCTTCTTTAGAAGCCATCTGATCTGGATCTACACTGTTTCCAAAGATAGGGGTTGTCGTGAACTGCAAGATAAAGGTTAAATGTTCTCGTCAAGGAGAATGGTAACAGCACTCTTTCGAAAACATTATATCTCCTTCGTCAACAGGGTTCTACTCTTTAGGGGAACAGGTCTCCATGGCTGAGTCATAGCTATGGGTTTGATCGTCCTTCAGCTAAAACAAGAAGTCAAGTTCTGCATTGGAAGTTACTGTGGTTTCTCCTGGAGATTAACCTTTATCCTGCTGCATATTTAATTTAGCCACACCCTTTTCTGACTTTGAACCAATCAGATTACTTGATGCAATTTATTCCTAGAAATTCACAAACTGAATGTCAAACAGTGTAGATCCTGATCAGATGGCTTCTGAAGAAGCCATCTGATCTGGATCTACACTGTTTTCAAATATAGGGGATGTCTTGAACAGTGGGATAAGGGTTAACAATCAGCTCAGATGAAGTGAAATAATCTTGACAGAGCCTAAAACGCAAAAAAAATACTAACAAACAAAACCCAAATCATCTGATAGGGAAAGAGTTTGCTCCTAATAAGTGAATTCTTTCCTTTAACCCTTGTCCTGCTGAGCCTGGATATGCCTTATCTTTGAAACAATGTAGATCCAGATCAGATGGCTTCTAAAGAAGCCATTTAGAAGCCATCTGATCAGGATCTTCATTGTTTGCCATCCAGTTTATGAATTTGTTGCAATAATTTGCATCAAGTAATCTGATTGGCTGATAATCAGTAGTGGGTGTGACATATTTAAATATTCAGCAGGACAAGTGTTAAGAGAAGACCCACTTGTTTGGAGGATCGTAGCCCAAGATAAGAGGGGGTATCCATCTAGTTGTTCTTATTTCTGCTTAAACATACGTTGTGAGTACTCATTAAAAGAACCTTGCCAAGGTGCTTCTTTTGTTTCCCTGCAGCCCATTGAAACCAATAGGGTTTATAAGCATGGACGGTCCGACTCGCAACGCTTTGTCTGGGCAGGCTTTGATCCTCTAAGCGGGTTACCAGTACTCGTGTGCGGGGTTTCAGCTCTGCATGGAAGCATCATGCAGCCCATCTATTTCTTCAAGCCCCAATGGGTGGGGGCCGCCAAGGTGCTTCTAATGAGTACGCACAATGTATATGTTTTCATACAGAAACAAGAAAAATCATTGTTACTTATCAATTGAAAGTGTCTTATCTTGAACCTTATCTTGCTGAATATTCATTTAAACCACACCCATTTCTGTCTATCAACCAATCAAATTACTTGATGTAATTTATTGCTACAAATTCATTAACTGAATGCCAAACAGTGTAGATCCTGATCAGATGGCTTCTTCAGAAGCCATCTGATCTGGATCTACATTGTTTACAAAGATAGGGGTTGTCGTGAACAGCAAGATAAGGGTTAATTTAGAGAGGGTGCAGTGAAACTGCTGGTAAAAAATAAATCTGGCATCCGGGAAAATGTCAACATTGTACCTTGTAAGAATGTCAGAAAATATGTTCTGCGTATTTGTTCATCTTTCCGTGACTGTCCTGCTGTATGTTGAACACGCTTAAATTGCACCTAGCCAATGTGTTGCTGCTTAACTCCTGTCCTGCTGAATAAATTCAATTTAACCACAGCCACAACCTTTTCTAACTTTCAACATGTTCAGCAAATCATATTTTTCGATTAACTGAATGTGAAACAGTGTAGATACTGGTACTAGGAGTTCTCATTAACCCATTGTATTCAAGTGGACTCTTCTTTAGAAGCCTCAGTGGTGTAGTGGCTACGCTACTCGCCTTGTAAACCTGGGGTCGCAGGATCGATCCCGGGCTTCTCCAGACTTTTGGAGGAGTCTTTAAACTGAGGTCCCGTCTCCATATGACCATAGCTGTTGGTGGGACGTAAAACTCAAACACTCGATACAAGTGGACTCTTCCATTGCTCTATGTTGGACAGGTCCATTTGTCATTATAACAGGTGTGGAACTATTTTTTTTCTTTGTTTTATTCTATTTTTTCGATGGAAAATTCTCTTAGCAAATAGTGCAGGCCCTGATCAGATGCCGCATGCTGCGGCATCTGATCTGGGACTGCACTGTTTGCCAAGGTACCCCTTTAGGGGTTTCCCCGCATGCAATGGGTTAACTCCAGATTTGGAGTTTTCATTTCTGACATTTTTGAAAGTCAAAATAGAAAAGTATGGTAAAACTACAAGAGTATTTTTACTCCAATTTTCAAGATCCTACTGTGAACTTGGCCTATTCAGAGGAAGTCTCAAATCTGTATCTATTCTGTTTGGCAAATTAGTGCTTACTTAGGTTCAGAAGTCATCTGATGTATCTACACTGCTTACAAAAGGTAGTGCATATATTCTGATTCAGCAGGACAAGGGTTATTGTGTTGTTTTTGTTATGGCTGATCGTTATCACTTGCTTTAAGGTGGCTATAGGGAAGCATATGCTTATTTCAGTGGAATTTGAACTTAGGGGGCGCTTGCAGAAGGCTTTGCTTCAGGAAAAACAAAATTGTAAAGCTAGCAAGGATGGTAAGTGTGTCTGCATCTTGCTTGCGGCATGCGCCTGGAAAGCGGAATGTCTGCATGACACACTTGATTCATATGGTCTTTTCCAGGATTGCCATGGTCAAGATGGCAGAAAATATCTGCAGATTGAGGAAAAAAATCCCATTTTGGGGTTGATAACTTAATAGTACTACTACAGTGTTCTGGCTTAAGATGGCAAGAAAAACTGCATCTGAAAAGGTCGTCTGCTGAATCTTCTTGCATACTTTTTATTACATATTGTTTTTGCCCTGTCTGTTTGTTTGTTAATGTTTGTTTGTTTGTTGGTTGGTTGGTTTGTAATGGAAAACTTTAACATTGGTCATAACTTTCAAACCATTCATCTTTGGCATGTAGGTTCCTTGTGACAAGTGCTTCACATTCATGAAAAAAAAATTTACCTGTGACCTTGACCTTTGACCTACTTAAAAGAAAAAAAATAACATTGCTCATAACTTTTGAACCGCTTGAGCTACAGCCATCATATTTGGCATGTATGTTCCTTGTGACAAAAGCTTTACATTCATGCAACAAATTTGGACCTGTGAGCTTGACCTTTGACCTACTTAAAAGAAAAAAGTTAACATTGGTCATAACTGTTGAACCTTTTGAGATAGAGTTATCCGATTTGGCATGTAGGTTCCTTGTGACAAGAGCTTTACATTCTTTCATAAAATTTTGACCTGTGACCTTGATCTTGACCTTTGACCTACTTAAAAGAAATAAAATAACATTTTGGTCATTACTTTCGAACCATTCGGGATAGAGCTTTCATGTTTGGCATGCAGGTTTTCTGTGATAAGGGCTTCACATTCATGCAAATATTTTTACCACGACCTTGACCTTTGACCTACTAAAAATAAAAAATAAAATTGTTCATAACTTTTGAACTGTTTAAGATAGAGCCTTCATATTTGGCATGTAGGTTCCGTGTGACGAGAGCTTTACTACATTCATGCAAACTTTTTTGACCTGTGACCTTGACCTATGGAGTACTTAAAAGAAAAAAGAAGAGTTAGTTGAGGAGGTGAAAGAGAGAAGACATGGGCAAAAGAAGACAATGAATGAAAGTGAAAAAAACAACAACAAGAAATAACAGCTTTCCCCCTTTTCCCTCACTTGCTGCAAGAACAGCAAGCAAGTTGCTCCACTTAAAGCCAATATCAGTAACATAAGCTACACGACACCTTAGCCTTACTTGACCACCCCAGGTAAATACAGTCGAACTTCAATGGCTCGAACACCTTTGGGACCTCAAAAATTTGTTCGAGACGGGGGTAGTTCGAGCTACTGAGGGTTACTGCCAGGAGGCATAACGATATACTTTAGGACATCTTTTCGTTGTTCTGTAATGAAAAATGTATGCTTTGTGTACTCATTAGAATCGCCTCATCGAGGCGATTCAAATGAGTACACACAGTATCCATTTGCAAGATAAAAGACGAAAATATCCAACATTTTACCCTCTCTGTTTCTTATGTAGAGAAATTCCATAGGGACTCAAGAACGGGTTCGACTCAGCCATGGTAAAAGAGCCATCGGTGTTCGAGCCATCGATGTTCTAGTGTAGATTGATCACTTACTGTTATATTCCTATGTTTTAAGCTTGAAGGCTTGCTGCATGCAGAATTTGTTGTGAAATCAGTATTAGAAACAAAAGAATGTGATAATTTTTGCATGTTTGCAGTAGTGAGAGAAATGGATACTACAGGCACATTTTTTTCTCCTGCTAATTTTTATAAGGGAGACAACTTTTGGGGTTTCCTGTTCGCTTCCCATATACTGATCCACCTCTGAAAAAAGGATTAGCCCTTAACCCTTTTCGGACCATATGGAATCTTCCTCCTTACATATAGCAGGAGTCCATTTAAAGATTTAGGGATGTCAGGTTGTGTTTTCTTCAAAATTGATTTGAAAAATGACTGAACATTTAGCAAACAGTTGAGGCCCTCATCTGACGCCGCATTCTGCGTCGTCTGATCTGGGCCTGCACTGTTTGCCAGGGTACCCACTTTAGGGTTTCTGGTACTAAATGGGTTAAGCTGCCAAGAAAAACAACCTCTGAAAATGTCGTCTGCTTATGTTGTCTGCTGAATCTTCTTGCAAACTTTTTAAAAAATATTTTTGCATACAGGCAAGCAATGTGGGCTCAGATCAGACTGCTCCTAGAGGAGCAGTCTGATCTGGGACCACACTGTTTGCAAAAATGACTTTTAAGGTAACCAGTAGCAGATGACAATTGTTGTGGGTTAGCTTACAGCATTTAATTGCTCCCCAGGTCATAGCAACAGATAAGATTGGTATGATAGTTGAAGGATAATTTTTGTCAGTTCTACACAAAAACCTATAATGTGGGTATTTTTATCCCCCGACCGAATAGGTTCGGGGGATATAGCGATCAGCCTGGCGTCCGTCCGTCCGTCCGTCCGTCCATAGACGCAACCTTGTGATGGCCCTAACTCCTATACCCTTTGAGATTCATTGATGGTTCTTGCCACAATTGTTCACAAGGCTGAGACGGCGTGTCATGCGCAAGAACCAGAACTCTGGATTGCATACTTTTTGAGTTATCTCCCCTTTTAATAAAATAGAATGACTACTTTGTGATGGCCATAACTCCAATACCCTTTGAGGTATGTTGATGGTACCTGGCACAGTTGTTCACAAGGCTGAGACAGCGTGTCATGCACAAGAACCACAACTCTGGTTGTCATGGTTTTTGAGTTATCTCCCCTTCCAATAAAATAGAGTGACTACCTTGTGATGGCCATAACTCCAATACCCTTTAAGATATATTGATGATACCTGACACAGTTGTACACAAGGCCCAGACCGTGTGTCATGCACAAGAACCACAACTCTGGGTGCCATGGTTTTTGAGTTATCTCCCCTGACAATATAACCTTGTGATGGCCATAACTCCAAAACCTTACAGATCCCCACCCCTAAACCATATATATTATTGTTCCTTATGATAAGACACATTCATTGACACCAACCTGGGGGCCCCCCGGATGCGCTGGGGCCTTGCCCCACCCCCTCCACTTCATAAAAGGCCCAATATCTTGGAAAGCGTACAGATCCCCACCCCTAAACCATTAATAGTCTTGTTCCTTATGATAAGACACATTCAGTTACACTTACCTGGGGGCCCCGGGATGCGCAGGTGCCATGCCCCACCCCCTCTACAACATAAAAGGCCATATATCTCAGAAACCGTTTTAGACCCCCACCCCTAAACCATATATATTTTTGTTCTTTATGATAAGATGCATTCATTGACACCAACCTATGGGCCCCCGGGATGTGCCGGGGCCTTGCCCCACCCCCTCAATTTCATAAAAGGCCCAATATCTCGGAAACCTTACAGATCCCCACCCCTAAACCATATATATTATTGTTCCTTACGATAAGACACATTCAATGACACCAACCTGGAGGCCCCCTTGGATGGGTCAGGGCCCTGCCCCACCCCCCTCCACTTCATAAAAGGCCATATATCTGAGAAACCATTCAGATCCCCAACTCAAAAACATATATATTCTTGTTTCTTATGATAAGACGCATTCAGTGATACCAACATAGGGGTCCCCCGGGATGCGCCATTGCCCCACCCCTCCACTTCATAAAAGGCAATATATCTCGGCAACCTTTCAGGTCCCCACCTGAAAACCATATATATTCTTGTTTCTAATGATAAGATGCATTCAGTTACACCAACCTGGGGGTCCTCTGGTATGTGCCCGGGCCATGGCCACTCCATAAAAGGCCCCAAATTCTCAGAAACCGTTCCGATCCCCACCCCTTATCCATATATATTCTTGTTCTTTATGATAAGACGCATTCAATGAGTCCAACCTAGGGGTCTTCAGGGGTGTGCTGGGGCCATGCCCCACCCTGCCACTTCATAAAAGGCGATAAATCTCAGAAACCTATCAGATTCCCACCCCTAAACCATATATACATTCTTGTTTTTTATGATAAAATGCATTCAGAGACACCAACCTGGGGGTCTCTTGGGATGTGCCCGGGCCATTCCCCATCCCCTCCACTTCATAAAAGGCCCAATATCTCAGAAACCGTTAAGATCCCTGCCCCCCACCAATAAACCATATATTGTCTTGTTCCTTATGATAAGATGCATTCATTGATATCAAATTGGGCTCTGTTGGGTCATCTCCCACCCCTCCACTTCATAAAAGGCCTAATATTTCAGATACAGAGTCCTCATGAAATGAGGGTTCATTTGGGAGACTTTATAATCAATAAATTAAAACCATACATGGCTGCCAGTGGGCAGTGCCTGCCAGAGCTCTGGTGAGCATTGTGGCCCATGGGCCTCTTGATTCGTTATCTCCCCTGACACTAATCTTGTTGTGGCCATAACTGCAATACTTTTGTGATATATTGCTGGTTTAATTCTGGTGCACTTTTTATTGGTGAACAATCTTCTGAAGGCCATATTGGCTTTTGGTCGGGGGATTTGCCATCTCTTCCGATGGCTATTTTTTAGAACCGCCTTGGCAAGGCGATTCTAATGAATACCCACAACATAGGTTTATATGGAGAAATAAGGAAAACTATCCTTCAGTTATCACTAAATACCAACCACCAAGGTGCAAATTCTTTCCTTTAAGAGTAAACGGAAACTTTTTAAGTCAATTGTTTGTCAGTTACTAAGCACAGAAGCTTTTAATGTTGATGTCCACATGACTATCACTGATTTGTAGGAAATCCAGGTAATAGTTATTTATAGAAAATATCCGTGCTATTCTTATCACTGTGAGGTCAAAGTGCTGCATAAGAGGGTTGTCTATGGAATCTGGACTGTAATCATGTGTAATGATGTGTTTGGTTTGGCAAACAGTGTAGACCCAGATCAGATGCCCCAGAATGCTGCATCTGATCAGGGTTTACACTGTTTGCTTGCAGTACAGGAATTTCAGGTCTTAGTCAGTCCCTGTTCAGGACTTTTTTTCCAGACAGTCAGTGCTGTCGGTGTTTTGATTTAAACAGTTAACCATAAAAATCTTAAAAGTTCCGACACCTTGAGGCCTTGCTGTAATTCTCCTAAAATTAAAAAAAATTGTTTCACGATCCAGCAAGGAGTCCAAAAGGTGCAGACAGAATGGCAAACAGTGTAGACCCTGATCAGACTGCTCCTTCAGGAGCAGTCTGATCTGGGTCTTCACTGTTTGCTTAGGCATGTCTGTCCCAATACTAATAGGCTCATTACGGTATGAGTTTGGATAATTGGTATCTCCATAAAAACATACATTTGTGTTTAAATTTCTATCAACCAATCAAATTACTTTCTATAATGTATTCATTCAAATTCACAAAATGAATAACAAATAGTGTAGATCCTGATAAGATGGCTCATACAGAAGCCATCTGATCTGGATCTTCACTGTTTACAAAAGTACACCTATCCAGGTTCAACAGGACAAGTTTTTACCCTTAACCCGCTAAGCACAACAATTCTTGCAAACCAGACAAGGAAATCCATAGTTTTAGCTTGGGATAGATGATGATGATGATTTCGTGTTTAACGACGGGTCAACCCTCTGTGGATTAGCTTGGGATAGAAATTCTGTTCTAAACCTGGTGTTCTTACCCTAAATGGAATATTCTCATGGTTTGATAAATGTTCTGGTTGAATACGACCTCATATGTGCTGTCGTTAAGGTTTACTTCATGCACGTTACTTGATGTCACTAAACATTCCTGTAGTGTCATCACAATATAGCGAATGTCGGTAACCGAAGTGACTGCAGCATTAAAAATCCGCTCTAAGAAATGGAAGGTATGCAGGAAACAGAATCCTATATTGGTGTGAAGGGTGGATGGAAAAATCCGTCCCGAGGGTCACTGTCCGGCATCAGGAGGCTTGCCGAGTGATGCTGGACAGTGACCCTTGGGACGGATTTTTCTATCCACCCCTCGTCCCTCGGGATCACTGTCGGGCATCACGAGGCTTGCCGAGTGATGCTGGACAGTGACCCTTGGGACGGATTTTTCCATCCACCCCTCACACCCTTATAAGGTTCTTATATTCCTACCTTTGCAAACAGTGTAAAGCCAGATGAGATAGTATCTAAAGAAGCCATCTGTTCGGGATCTGCAGTTTGCCATACAGTTTATGAATTTGGACTATACATTATATTGATTATTTTGATTTGTCAATAGTCAGAAATGGCTGTGGCAAATAAATTTATTTATTTAGAGTAGATGGCATTTTCATTGTGTATCAGTTTACAGAAAAGTTAACAGGAACTCACAGTAATAATTTCCTTGTGAAAAAAATGACTAAAATACCCCAGCTATTTTGTTAGAGCACCAAACAGATGACATTTCTTAACCCTTGTTCTGCTGAATATTCAAATATGCCACACCCACTACTGATTATCAACCAATCAGATTTCTTGATGCAAATGATTGCAACAAATTCACAATCTGAATGGCAAACAATGTAGATCCTGATCAGATGGCTTCTTCAGAAGCCATCTGATCTGGATCTACAGTGTTTGAAAGGTAAGGCATATCCGGGCTCAGCAGCACAAGGGTTAATATAGAAAATAAATGTAGACATTTATACATTTAGCATGAATCCATTTGTATGCTTAATTGCTTGTAGTGCACATGAAATAAAATGTCAGCCCTGATTTTTCCTGAAATATTATACTAGAAATTAGAATGTCATCTTCTGTATTTAATTTTAACCCTTATCTTGCTGAATATTCAGATTAGCCACACCCATTTCTGACTTTGAACCAATCAGATTACTTGATGTAATTTATTCCTACAAATTCATAAATTGAATGTCAAACAGTGTAGATCCTGATCAGATGGCTTCTTCAGAAGCCATCTGATCTGGATCTACACTATTTGCAAAGATAGGGGTTGTCGTGAACAGCATGATAAGAGTTAATGTCATTTGGCACTTTAATCCTTATCCACTGAACAGGAAAACCCCTACTTTTGCAAACAGTGTAGATCTGATCAGATGGCATCTGAAGAAACCATCTGATTAGGGCAAAAAGTGTTTCTACAGATACAGCTGAAGAAGCCATCTGATCAGGATCTACGGTTTGTGAAATGAACAAAAACATTGTCAAGTAATTTGATTGGTTGATAGTCAGCAGTGGGTGTGGCTAAATCAATTTATTCAGCAGGATAAAGGTTAATTTTTAGGTTTTTGCATGTCTCCTAGTTCAAAGATGTGTTTATGTAATCCACTTATTTTTGTCAGAGTTATGTGCACCGGGAAATATTTACGATAATATGGATGAAACTTCTTTGATAGAGGAAGGACATAATGTTACATTCCAGTATTACTGCCAGTTCTGATGCGTTTATTGAGAGTTATCTGACCTTAACCCATAACATGCTGATCACGACAATTGTTGTCTGCTTTGCCTCCTAAAGTCCTTTTTTGCAAACAGTGTGGGCCCAGATCAGACTGATCTAGGCCCACACTGTTTTCTTGTATGCAAAAATATTTTTAAAAAGTTTGCAAGAAGATTCAGCAGATGACATAAGCAGACGACATTTTCAGATGTAGTTTTTCTTGGCATCTTAAGGGGAATGGGAGCACCTGGCACATTTTTTCGCCATTTTTCAAAGGGAGACAACTCTCGAGACTTCCTGTTCCATTTTCTATAGGCTCAGTCTTGCTGAAAAGAGGGTCACTCTTAAAGGAAAGAATTTGCTCCTCAGAAGCAAACTCTTCCTTTAAGGGTTGACCCCTTTTGACATGGGAGAGAAAAATTCTTTAGATGGAGTTGCCTCCCCTGAAGGTGTACCCATTCCCCTTAAGGGTTAACATAAAAATGAATTTGCTCAGTGTAACCTTATTGGCCAATAGTATTCAGGTGGACATCAGCAGTATAACAACTTCTGTGTATATACAGTTATCTGATTTGATTGACAATCAGCGGACCAAAAATCTACTGGCTGTACCCATTCTCCTTAAAACATTTTGTATATCAAATGAATTAACTTTAACCCTTGTCCTGCTAAGCCCGGATATGCTTTATTTTCCAAACAATGAAGATCCAGATCAGATGGCTTCTGATGAAGCCGAAGCCATCTGATCAGGATCTACATTGTTTGCCATTCAGATTGTGAATTTGTTGCAATAATTTGCATCAAGTAATCTGATTGGTTGATAATCGGTAGTGGGTGTGGCAGATTAAAATATTCAGCAGGACAAGGGTTAACTCTCATCATGCTGTTCAGGACAACCCCTTTCTTTGGAAACAGTGTAGATCCAGATCAGATGGCTTCTGAAGATTCAGAAGCCATCTGATCAGGATCTACACTGTATGACATTCAGTTTCTGGATTTGTAAGAATAAATTACATCAAGCAATCTGATTGGTTCAAAGTCAGATATGGGTGTGGCTAAACTGAATATTCAGCAGGACAAGGGTTAATTGTACATATTTATTTTCAGAATTGTCAGCAACAAAAGAAGAACTGAAACAAAGATATGAAACAGACAAGGTAATACCATTACATGTATTTATTATGTTTGTTTGTTTGATTAGAGGTTTAACGTCCCCATCAACCCTGTATAACTCATTTTGGAGATGTTGCTTCCAATTTTGTTGGACTTTTACCCTACATTGAGATGAAATGACATCTCAAGCCCTGTCGCCCAATGAAACCAATAGGGTTTATAAGCATGGGAGGTCCGACTCACACCACTTTGCCTGGGCAGGCTTTGATCCTCTAAGCGGTTTACCAGTACTAGTGTGCGGTCAGATTCAGCTCTGCCTGGAAGCATCATGCAGCCCATCTATTTCTTCAAGCCCTGGTATTTATTATGTACCCAGAAAATGTCCCGTTTACTTAGTACAGAAATAACCAGTCAGTATTTTTCCATATTGCCCTTAGTAGAGTGTATATTGCCAGTTGATAAGTAGTCTTGTTAACAAAAGCCCTACGGCCACTGTCCATCGGGACTTGAAGCTTGATGCTTCTACACAGAGCCGTAACTGACCGCACACAAGTACTGTAAAAAACCTCTTAGAGGATCTAAGCCTGCCCAGGCAAAGTAGTGTGAGTCGGACCTCCCATGCATATAAACTCTATTGGTTTCATTGCGCGACAGGGCTTGTGATGTCATTTCATCTCAGTGTGTAAAAGTCCCACAAAATTGGAAGCAATATCTCCAAAATGACATGTACAGTGTTGACGGGAACGTTAAACCACAAATCAAACAAAACAGAACTAATGTCATTTGTCCATTTCAAGATGAAAAATTGGCAGCCATCTTGTCGTGCATACCGACTGAAAGAATGTAAAACGAAATGAATAAAGGTTGTGAGAAAGTGCATAAGCACATTTTGTTCTGTCAGATATGACCTACCTGTAGTCTAATTAGACATAAACATGTGCAGCCCCCGCCCATAGGGGCTTGAAGAAATATATGGGCTGCATGATGCTTCCACGCAGAGCTGAATCCGGCCCGCACACTAGTACTGGTAAACCGCTTAGAGGATCTAAGCCTGTCCAGGAACCGCGGTGCGAGGCGGACGGTCCATGCTAATAAACCCTATTGGGCGACAGGGCTTGAGATGTCATTTCATCTCATTGTCGGGTAAAATTCCCACAAAATTGGAAGCTTGGAAGCAACGTCTCCAAAATGACCTATTCGGTGTTGATGGGGACGTTAAATTCAAATCAAACAAACAAAACATAAACATGCAACATTTTCAGATGAAGATTTTATGCCCCCTAAGGAGGGCATATAGTTTTTGCACTGTCCATTTGTGGGTTTGTGCGTTTGTAAGTCCGTACTTTTTCGGGGGCATTGCTCACTTATAGTGACAGCTCTTGTTGTTGGCATACATGTATTAACCCTTAAAATGGCGAGAAAAACTACATTTGAAAATGTCTGCTTATGTCGTCTGCTAAATCTTCTTGCAAGCTTTTCTAAAAATAGTTTTGCATACAGGCAAACAGTGTGAGCACTGATCAGACTGCTGAGTCACTGCTTCTAGAGGAGCAACCCAGTTCAGACTGCTCCTAGACATGGGTCCACACTGTTTGCAAAAATAGTTTTAAAGTAACTGGCAGACGACAAAGCAGACGACAATTGTTGAAATCTTGAAATTGGCATTTTATGGGTTAAGGGTTAAATCAAAGTCCTGTCCTTGGTTGTTGGTGGATATAAACATTCTTCAAACAGCTGTTTGTAGATCCAAATGAAATGGGTCATCTAATTGGTATGTTTGTTGCCATAATGTACCTACGAATTGGGACAGATATAGCTAAGAAAACAGTGCAGACCTAGATCAGACTGCTCCTGAAGGAACAGTCCTATCAGGATCTACACTGTTTGCCATTCTGTTTGCACCGACCATGCAAAAAAATTGTTAAAATTATAGAATTATAGCAAGTCCTCAAGGTGTCTGAATTTTTAGTATTTTTACGGTATTTGCCAGTCTGTTGATGATTCGTTTTTACTAGACTAGAATTCATCATTGCAAAAATGGATGTCTCCCAATTCAAAGATGAAAATGTCTACATTAGAAGGTGTAATTTCTTTGATTTATTACTTTTACAGAATGAATTTACCAACAGACTGTCTGCCTTGCAACAGCAGCACAAAATGCTTAAGGTAAGAACTTCACCACACTACATGTATATTTTGGGCCCATAGCAGAAACTACACCACAACTTCATTATAACACGGTTCATTATAACACTGTTAAGGATTAACACGGTTTCAAGATGGATCCCAAAAATGTATAGTTTATACAGAAAAAATAACCATAAATGGTCATTTTTCTGTATAATCTAAACATTTTTGTTTGGATATAACCTGGTTGTTCAAGTAACACAATTTCTGCTTTGGACCCCACCAATAGTGTTTTAAAGAGGTTGTGGTGTATAAGTTCAACAATTGTAATATCCAAACAAGAATGTATAGATTGCAACCTGTGCTAAGCAGCCTATCAGGGTAAACTCCAAAACTGGCTGCTGTTCAGCAGATGAACAGGGCCTGATATAGACTGCTGAAATGTTGTGCTGCAGGCAGCTCAACATGAATGTACCAAAAAAAATCTTTTCATTTACTGATATTAAGTAAAATTCCTTTAGTAAGACAACCCTTTGGAGTGTCCGCTCCAGGGAACGGGAGGTCACGGGTTCGATCCCGGGCCGCGACATACCAAAGTCGTTAAAAATGGTACTAGCTGCTCCTCGCTTGGCACTCAGATTTACGGGGTAGAGCTAGGACTAGTAGACCCAGTGTCAGGATAATGTGACTGGGTGTGGTATCATGTAATGTGTCTGGGACATGATACTTCAGTGAGGCAGCACTATAAAAGTGAGCATTGAGCTCCCTGTCGCAACCAGACACCGTCATGATATGACTGAAAAATTGTTGAAAGCGACGTTAAACCCGAATTCACACACACACAACCCTTTGGACAGTCCCAAAGGTGGTCTCTTAATAGGAGTCACTGGGTGTAGAAAACACAAAGAACTGAAACCGTATCAATAAACTTTTAAAACCAGATTTAGTCTTAATTTCAGGTGGTCTCATAGCAAAATTTTACTGTAATTATTATCTGTACTGATGAAAAATGGAGATTTTGCAATACATAAACACACCAGAAACGAATTCATTTCTGTTTTCACTTCAATATTTTTAGCTCACCAGAGCCGAAGGCTCCGGGGGAGCTTATAGGATAGGCAGTTGTCCGGCGTCGTCGTCTGACGTCAACACTTTCAAACATCTTCTTCTCTGAAGCCACTGGACCGATTCAGCCCAAATTTTATCTGTAGCATCCTTGGGCTGGGGGATTGAAAGTTTGTGTTTTTTATGAAAATCGGCCCATTAGTTTGGTTGCTATGGCAAATTAGAGTTTCCATAGACTTATAATGGGGAAAATTGAAAAATGGCATTTACTGCCAAGTCATTGCAGATATTTGGACAAAACTTTTATAGAAATGTTTCTTGAGTAAAATTCTTTCAGCCATATGCTTTTATGCCAACCTGAGGGTCCCCCAGGTTGTGCCGGGGCCATGCCCCACCCCCTCCACTTCATAAAAGGCCATATATCTCAGAAACCATTCAGATCCCGACCCCTAAACCATATATATTCTTGTTCCTATTGATAAGACGCATTTAGTAACACCAACCTTGGGGTCCTCAGGGATGCGCCGAGGTCATGCCCCACCCCCTCCACTTAATAAAAGGCCCAATATCTCGGAAACCATTCAGATCCCCACCCCTAAACCATATATATTCTTGTTCCTTATGATAAGACCCATTCAGTGACATCAACCTGGGAGTCCCCTGGATGCGCCGGGGCCATGCCCCACCCCCTCCATTTCATAAAAGGCCCAATTTCTCGTAAATCTTACAGATCCCCGCCCCTAAACCATATATATGCGTGCTTCTTATGATAAGACACATTCATTGACACCAACCTGGTGGTCCTCAGAGATGCGCTGGGGCCTTGCCCCACCCCTCCACTTCACAAAAGGCCATATATCTCAGAAACTGTTCAGATCCCCACCCCTAAACCATATATATTCTTGTTCCTATTGATAAGACGCATTCAGTAACACCAACCTGGGGGTCCTCAGGGATGCGCACAGGTCAGGCCCCACCCCCTCAACTTTATAAAAGGCCCAATATCTCGGAAACCATTCAGATTCCCATCCCTAAACCATATATATTCTTGTTCCTTTTGATAAGACCCATTCAGTGACATCAACCTCGGAGTCCCCTGGATGCACCGGGGCCATGCCCCACCCCCTCCATTTGATAAAAGGCCCAATATCTCGGAAACCTTACAGATTCCCGCCCATAAACCATATATATGCTTGCTTCTTATGATAAGACACATTCATTGACACCAACCTGGGGGTCCTCAGAGACGCGCTGGGGCCTTGCCCCACCCCTCCACTTCAAAAAAGGCCATATATTTCAGAAACTGTTCAGATCCCCAACCCTAAACCATATATATTCCTGTTCATTATGATAAGACGCATTCAGTAACACCAACCTGGGGGTTCCCAGGGATATGCTGGGGCCATGCCCTACCCCCTCCATTTCATAATATCACAATATCTCGGAAACCCTACAGATGGCCACCCCTTAACCATATATAGTCTTGTTCCTTATGATAAGACACATTCATTGACACCAACCTGGGAGTCTCCCTGGGCCTTGCCCCACCCCTCCACTTCACATAAGGCCTTATATCTCAGAGAATGTTCTTAGCCCCACCCTAAACCATATATATTCATCTTTCTTATGATAAGACGCATTCAGTGACACCAGCTTGGGAGTCCCCGGGGCACGCCCAGGCCATGCCACACCGCTTTACTTCATTAAAAGCCATATATATCAGAAATAGTTCAGATCCCCACCCCTAAACCATATACTTGTTCCTTATGATAAGACTCGTTCAGTCACACCAACCTGGAGGTCTCTTTGTGCTGAGGCAATGTGCCCCGCCCTTCCATTTCATAAAAGGCTTTATATTTCAGAAACCATTCAAATATACACCCCATAATCATATATGTTCTTGTTCCTTATTATCAGCACACCTACTGTAGCGGGGTCCGCAGGGGCCATTCCGATTTCATAAAAGGGCCTCAAATCACTGAAACCGGTCAGATTCCCAGCACTGAACCATATATATACTTGGTCCTTATGATAAGACACATTTAGGGACAACAGTTTGGGCTTTCCTGGGATCAGCAGGGCATGCCCCAACCCCTCAACTGTTTAAGAGGCCTTACAGATCCCCACTGCTAAACCATATATATTTTTGTTTCTTATGATAAGACGCATTTAGTGATACCAACCAGGGCTCCATTGGGTCCATGCCCCACCCCCTCTACTTCATAAAAGGCCTAACTTTTCAGATGCTGAGTCCACATGGGTGCTCATTTGGACATGGGGGTTCATTTGGTGGATTAAAATGATATCATGTTAAAATACATGGCTGCCATTGGGCAGGATGGGCAGTGCCCACCTGAGCTCTGGTGAGCATAGTGGCCCATGGGCCTCTTGTTGTTATTGTGTCAACTCTGGATGTTTAATAGAGGGTATTTTGATTTGATAAAGTGGTCTTGCTTTGGGGGAAGGAGGGGGAATAATTGTGTACCATTATGATCCTAAGTATTGGGACAGATAGGCCTAAGCAAATAGTGAAGACCCAGATCTGACTGCTCCTGAAGGAGCAGTCTGATCAGGGTCTACACTGTTTGCCATTCCATCTGCACCTTTTGAACTCCTTGCTGGATCATGAAGCAAATTTTGTCAAAATTTTAGAAGAATTACGGCAAGTACTTAAGGTGTCCTTTTTGGTATTTTATGGTAATAATGGTGACTGTTAAACAGAGGTGGCCTTGAGGGGAAAGAAAAAGACCATTTAGGTTGTTCAATGGGGAAATATAATTTATTCCAAAATTACAGTTTGTTGATACACCTTATAAACTTGGTTGCAGAGTTTTCATGACACAGTTCAAATACTCAGAGTTTTGGATTACATTCATTTTGAAGTGCCTTTCATATAGTGTTGTTTGTATTAACCCATTTCAGACTGGAAATCCCTAAACCGGTACCATGGCAAACAGTGCAGGCCCAGATCAGACACCGCATAATGCGGTGTCTGATCAGGGCCTACACTGTTTGCAAAAAAGTTAAGCCATTTCCTGAATAAATTTTGAAGAAAACACAACCTGACACCTCTAAACGCATAACCTGGCAAACAGTGCAGGCCCAGATCAGAAGCCGCATAACGCGGCGTCTGATCAGGGCCTAAACTTTTCGCAAAAAGTTAAGCCATTTTCCAAATAAATTTTGAAGAAAACACAACCTTTCACCCCTAAATTTCGAAATAGACTCCTGCAATATATAAGGAGGAAGATTCCATTTGGTACAAAAAGGGTTAAAATTGAGTAAAAAGATATTCATTAGCAGAAAAGAGTACAAGATCAATAAGCATAGTGTAAACTTATAGTTTTCCTATTGTGTAAACAGAACACTTTCCAAGACAAGGTTTGAACAGCTGACAGAATCATTTTGTTTGTGTTGAGGTTTCATGTCTCCGCCAACACAATTAGGGTCATTTTTGACTTCCAGTTTTGTGAGACTTTTAACCAACATTGAGATGAAATGACATCTCAGGCCCTAGGGTCGAAGAAACTGCTAGGGGCAGTGTCCGTTTCAGCTCTGCGGGGAAACATCATACAGCCCAGTCTATTGCTCGAGTCCCTGATGTGCGGGGTTGTACGGGAAGACCACGGTCAAGGCCATGAGGAAATTTGGATGCATTTGCTGTGTTAACCCTTTTAGAACCAAATGGAATCTTCCTTCTTGTATATAGCAGGAGTCCATTTCAAAATTTAGGGTTGTCAGGTTGTGTTTCTTCAAAATTTATTTTGAAAATGACTGTACTTTTAGCATACAGTGGAGGCCCTGATCAGACGCCGCGTTTTGACGCAAAACTGGGCGTCTGATCTGGGCGTCTGATCTGGGCTTGCCCTGTTTGTCAAATACCCATTTGGGGGTTTCTGGTACCAAATGGGTTAAGGTCAAGGTTGCCGTTTTTGGATTGATTGTTTATCAACAACCAAAAGTTACTGATACTCCAAAAGCTATACTTGTTGCTGTCTTTGATACATTGACCATATACAAAATCCAGATAATGTTTATTTATAGCTAGCTGTGCTGTTTTTATGCCCCCGCCACAAAGTGGGGCGGGGCATATAGTTTTGTTCTTGTTCGTAAATACGTTACACTTTGTAGTACTATTCTTGTCTCCACAACTCTTCCTACAGTATTTGATGCGGAGCATTGAAATTTGCAACACAGCACAATGCATTGAACATGTGCATAAAGGAAACAGGATTTCGATCCAGCCCCTTATTGCAGAATTATGTCCCTTTGAACGACTTAAATATTTTGGTCATCATTTTAGCAAAGGAGATTTAATAGTACTGTTCGTGTCTCCGCAGCCCCCCCCCCCCCCACTATTTGATGCAGGACATTGAAACTTGTAACACATTTCAGACAGGCATTGAACAAGTCCCTAAAGGAAACAGGATTCTGATCCAGCCCCTTATTGCAAATTATGTCCCCTTGAAAGACTTGAACATTTTGGCCGTATGTGTAGCATAGGATGTTAAATATTCAGCCCCCACCCATGGGGGCTTAAAGAAATAGATGGGCTGCATGATGCTTCCAAACAGAGCTGAAAATGACCCGCACACAAGTACTGGTAAACAGCTTAGAGGTTCTAAACCTGCCCAGGCAATGCGGTGCGAGTCGGACCGTCCATGCTTAAAAACCTTATTTGTTTCATCGGGCTGCAGGGCTTGAGATGTCATTTCATCTCAGTATCGGGTAAAAGTCCCGCAAAATTGGAAGCAACGTCTCAAAAAAGGCCTTTACAGTGTTGACAGGGACATTAAACCTCAAATCAAACAAACAAAGGATGTTATATAGTACTGCTCGTGTCTCCATAACTCCTCCTACAACAATCGAAGCAGGACATTGAAACTTGCAACACAGTTCAGTCATGCATTGAATATGTGCATAAAGGAAACAGGACTCTGATTCAGTCCCTTATTGCAGATTTATGTTCCCTTGAACAACTGGAACATTTTGGTCATATGTTTCTTGGAGAATGTTGCAGTTTCTAGTTTAGTTAGAATATGTACCTGCCTACTGCATATGTCAAACAAATTACTCATCTAATGGCATGCATATGGTGGGGTCATTCATCACATAAAAAAAAAAATGATTGTCTTGTTTTTCACTGTGACATCAAAGAGCCCTGTAAAAAGGGTTTATCTTTAAAACAATGACTGGTCTCATAAGATGGGACATTGTAGACCCAGATCAGCTGGAACTGAATGTACTCTGATCAGTGTCTATATTGTTTTCTTAAAGGATTTGAATTTAAGGTTTAATGAAATGGTCTAAGTCCCCGTTCAGGACATGGTTTTCTGATCCTGCACTCCCAATCAGTGCTATCAGTACTTTGATTGTGATTTTTTTCTGTTTTTAAGAGTCAGCATGAGGATATGCAAACTGAATATCACAAATTGATGAAAGAACACGACAACGAAGCAGAGGACCACAAACGAATCGAGGAGATACGGAACCAGGAATATAACCAGTTCAAACAGGAAAAAGTATTAGAAGTCTCAAACTTAAAAGGTAGGAACACCGAAACTGCTTTTTACCCATAAGATGCCAATTGCAATAATTGTTGTTGGCTTTGTAGCCTGCTGGTAACTTTGAAAGTCATTTTTGTAAACAGTGTGGATCCAGATCAGACTGCTCCTCTTGGAGCAGTCTGATCTGGGTCCACACTGTTTGCCTGTATGCAAAAGTATGTTTGAAAAGTCTGCAAGAAGTGCAGCAGATGACATATACAGACAACATTTTCTAGATGCACTTTTTCATATGCCATTTAAGGGTAATCATTATTGATATAATGAGGTTCAAAGCTGAAACTGTGTTGATTCTAGAATGGTGTTATGTCCAAAAACAATGTATAGTTTGTTTGTTAGCTCGGCTGTTTTCGAAGAAAACAACAAGGTATTGTCATAGCTCTGGCGTTGTCGTCGTCTGCGTCGTCATGCAAAAACTTGGACATTTTGTAATATCTCTGTCATTACTGAACATATTTACTTGAAACTCGGTCTAGTTGTTCATTATGAAAAGGGGAACTCATACCAATAGGTGAGGTAACCCTCAAAATATTTTTGGCACAGTTATGCCCCTTTTTCGACTTAGAATTTGTGCAGCCGACTGTTGGCACCCGCATGCGGTGCTCTTGTTTGATTTGAGGTTTAACATCCCCGTCAACACTGTAAAGGTCATTTTAGAGACGTTGCTTCCAATTTTGTGCGTCTTTTACCCGACATTGAGATGAAATGACATCTCAAGCCCTGCCACCCAATGAAACCAATAGGGTTTATAAGCATGGACGGTCCGACTTCCACGCTTTGCCTGGGCAGCTTAGATCCTCTAAGCGGTTTATCAGTACTCGTGTGGGGGTTGGTTCAGCTCTGCATGGAAGCATCATGCAGCTCATCTATTTCTTCAAGCCCCAATGGGCAGAGGCCGCATTTAAACTGTGTAATATCCAAAATTGTGTTGTGTTGAACAGTGTTAAAAAGAGATTTAGGTGTATTGTAAATGCATATACCCTTAGCCTGCTCAACTATGATAACCCCTACCTTTGCTAACAGTGAAGATCCAGATCAGATGGCTTCTGAAGAAGCCATCTGATCTGGATCTACACTGTTTTACATTCAGTTTGTGAATTTGTAGGAAGAAATTACATCTAGTCATCTGATCGGTTGAAAGTTACAAATGGGTGTGGCTAAATTAATTTATTCACCAGGATAAGGGTTAAGGTGATTAAATACATGAGATTAAATAGTCGTCATTCACCAAAGGAGATACAAATGAAGATGGGTTACTGGTACATGTATCTGAAACTCTTTAATAAAGAGAATTCGCTCCAATTGGCATTCACCAAAACGAGATACAATATGACGATAGGAACTATTGGGTTATTGGTACATGTATCTGAAACGCTTTAATAAAGACAATTCGCTCCAATTGGCTTGAATACCCTGTCTTTAACGAAATTTCATGGTCCCGAAAGTACTCAAGTTACTGAAGTTTGGCTGTAAAATACAGTTCTCAAATTTAGTATGTTTATTTTTGCTAAATGCCTGTGGCGGATATTAATCCTGGAAATTTTACTTTGCCAAACATATCCAAATTGCTTTCTTTAGTAGCATGGTCATGGTGGCTAAGACCATTTGTTTCTAGATTTACCCTGTGTAAGGGCGGGTTAATCTGCAGAATCTTAAAATTTGACCTGTGACCTTGACCTCTGACCTACCTCAAAGAAAAAATTAACCTAGGCCATAACTTTTGAAGTGTTTCAGTTAGTGCCTTCATATTTGTCATGTACCTTTTTTGTGACAGGGGCTTCTCACTCATACAAAAAAATTTGACCTTTTCAGATAGAGCCTTCATGTATGGCATGTAAGTTCCATGTAACAAGGGCTTCCAACTCATACAAAATATTTTGACCTGTGACCGTGATCTTGACCTTTTACCTACTTCAAAGAAAAAATTGGCTTTGGTCCCCTTAACAAACACATTTTTTTTTTCATTTTTTCAGACCTTTCAAGATTATTTCACTTATATCGAGCCAATCATTATTCAGAGGTGGACAAAAACTGGAGTACCTGGAGAAAAAAACCCAAAACGGGTACCCTGGCAAACAGTGCAGGCCCAGATCAGAAGCCGCAGAATATGGCGTCTGATCAGGGCCTACACTGCAACAAGTTCAGCTATTTTCCCAATGGTTTATGAAGAAAAACACAACCTGACACCCCTAAATTTTGAAATGGACATACTTATAACATAAGGTGGAAGATTCCATTTGGTACAAAACGGGTTAAGGGGTATCAGGTTCAGTTAGTTTTAGAAATTGTTTAGAAATGCAAACACTGTAGGCCTTGACCACCTCATTAAAGTGGTTCTAATGAGCACACACAATATCTATTAGCAAAAATAAGGGAAATAATGTATACCCCTATAAACCCCACTTTCCTCTTATAGAATATGTTGTAGAGAGATGTTCATTACACAGACTGACCGTTCCAAGGCAGTTTTTCTGTGGCGGTTTATTTATGTTGTTGTTTGTTACTTACTGTGTGTATCACTTGTGTCTTTTTATTTAGGATGGCCATTTGGCCATTTTGTGGGAAAGTAACTGTCCTTATGGCCTTCCTTTGTTTAGGTTTCCATTATGGTCTGGTCGCTTCATGTTTGTGTTTCTTTCCCATTGGTGTCTTTGATGGGTGTAGTAAGTTAATTGTATCGATTCCTGATCTTTGTTTTACTTCCACTTTGACCAGATGCATTCATGGATGGAAGTCCCTCTGTATATTACAAAGGATGCAGTTGTAATGAGACTTACCAAGTCAATTATCATTATTCTTTCAGATCAGGTAGCTAATTATGAAAGAGAGAAACTACAACTAACAGAAGAAATAGCAGAATTAAAGAAGAGATTACAAGACAGCTTTGTGAGTACAATAAAATTCTGATATTCTGACCACCTTTGAAATTTACTTAAATGACAACTCCTCCTCAACTGGTAAATGTTTTTTGAAATAATTTCACATGAATGTTTCTTGGATGACCCTTAATATTTCTTGGGTGACCCTTTACCAGAATTGCTAAAATAGTCCCCTCTGCCAATCAAAAATCTGTTGTCAAGTCATGGCCAAAGAATGTGTCTCAATAGTTATCAACTTACGTATACGTCTGACTAAATTAGCTCCAGATAAGACGCCTTTTTCTTCTGAAAAGTGTTGCAATTTTTCTTATTTCTGCGAAAACATACATTGTGGGTACTCATTAGGAGCACCTCACCGAGGCGATTCTAATGAATATCCACAACAAATGTTTACATGCCGAAATAATAAAAATAATATGTGGATACCCCCTCTTATCTGGGGTAATGTAAGTCTGCCAAAAGAAAAGTGTGTCTAGGTAAACTTACTGGCTTGACATGACTTAGATACAGTTGAACAGTGATGGCTCGTTTACCATGGATGTGTCGAACACATTTTTGAGCCCCTAGCGAAATCCTCTACATAAGAAATAGTGGGGGATGATTAAGGAGATTTTAGTCTTTTATCTTGCAAATGTATGCTGTGTGTACTCATTAGAATCGCCTCGATGAGGCAATTCTAATGAGTACACACAGCATACATTTTCATTATAGAACACCGAAAAGATGTCTAAAAGTATCTCGTTATGCCTCCTGGCAGTCACCTCAGTGGCTCGAACCACCCCTGTCTCGAACAGATTTTCCAGGTCCCAAAGGTGTTCGGGCCATTGAAGTTCGACTGTAGTGTTGAGAAGGACATTTAACTTCAAAACAAACCCAAAACCATTAAACATTTGTGTTGGGTACTTGTTAGAATTACCTGGAGGATGCACCCACAAGGTATGTTTGTATCAAGTAATGAGGACAGTTATCCTTCAACTTGTCTAATACACCACAACCTCTTTATTATACTATTGATGGGGTCCAAAACAGAAACAGTGTTAAACAACCTTGTTAAACAAAAATGTTTCGCCCCCGCCCATTGGGACTTGGAGAAATAGATTGGGCTGCATGGTGCTTCCACGCAGAGCTGAATCTGACCACAAACGAGTATTGGTAAACCACTTAGAAGGACTAAGCCTGCCCAGGCAAAGCGGTGTTAGTCAAATTGTCCAATGCATATAAGCCTTCTGTTTTCATTGGGCGGCAGGGCTTGAGATGTCTATTCATCTCAATGTCAGCTAAAAGTCCCACAAAATTGGAAGCAATGTCGCCAAAATGATCTATGCAGTGTTGACGGGGACGTTGAACCTCAAAAAATGATCTTTGCAGTGTTGACGGGAACATTAAACCTCAAATCAAACAAATTATGGGTACTTGTTAGAAACGCCTGGAGGATGCACCCACAAGGTATGTTTGTAGCAAGTAATGAAGACAGCGATCCTGTATGTTCTCACAGTATTTCAGTGTTTTCTATTCTACAGATTCAGATCCAGACTGACCAACAAGCCATAGGGAACTTACAACAGGAGCTGTTAAACTATAAGGTGAGAACATAACCTTTAAAAATACATTGTCTTGCATGTTTTATGTGGGATATGATGGTTTGCACAATTTTTAGTCAGGGCACTGTGAATATATTCAAATGGTAAACACCTTTTGTATGGCAGAAAGGCGTTTTCTTGACCCTTTTTGTACCAGAAACCCTAAAACGGGTTATTGGCAAACAGTGCAGGCCCAGATCAGATGCCGCAGAACGCGGCATCTGATCAGGGTCTACACTGTTTGCAAAGAGTACAGCCATTTGAAGAAAAAACAACCTGGCAGTCCTAATTTGAAATGGACTCCTGATATATATATAAGGAGGAAGATTCCATTTGGTACAAAGTTGGTTAAAGTATGAGAAAGCTTTTTTCCAGTATCCTTCTGTATTTCATATATAAGTCTGATGCTGATAATACGCTGTCTACTGCCATTAGTGTTGTACTTGTTCTGTAACATACCATATTTACCCTATGTATTTGGACAAACAGGCCTGAGCAAACAGTGTAGATCCAGATGAGACTTCACTGAACACTGCATGTCATCAGGGTTTTTTATTTGGACCAACAGGCCTGAGCAAACAGTGAAGACCCAGTTGAGACTTCGCAGAACACTCAGTCTTCTCTTTTTGCCACTCATGCAGCTATTTTTAGACACAGCATGGGGCAGTAAGTTTTGCTTGTTCATATTAAAGAACAGGTATTGTAAGGCATTGGGGTGTCCGAATATTTAGGGTAAATACGGTACCTTTTCATCACGAAAACATGCCTGTATAATTTTGACCCTCTTGAACCCCACTTTTATATAGTAAAACTGGGGTTTACAGAGGTAAACCTTATTTTTCTTATTTTTGCTCTAAAATATAGATTGTGGGTACTCGTTCGACCCGCCTCAATGAGGTGGTTCTAACGAGTACCGCCTCAATTAGGCGGTTCTAACGAGTACCCACAATCCATATTTTGAGCAAATATAAGAAAAATATAATTGAGGCGGTTCTAACGAGTACCCACAATCTATATTTTAGAGCAAAAATAAGAAAAATATCACAAAATTTCAGCTTAAAATTTTCTTTTTTTTTGGCGGTAAAGTATTTGTATAGGCATGTTTTCATAATGTTGATTTTAAAGGGAACAGATTCACCTTCACAAGTGGTGTGTTTTATAAAAAAATTTGTCTCCCCTTTCTGTTCAGTAGGGGTTATATCTTAACAATTCCAATTCTCCATCATTATGTACATTTCGTGCAATTTGATTGGTGGAAATATAAGTTTTATACATGTACTTCAATAAATTCCATGAGCATCTCATAACTACTTCATATAGTTATAATGTGATGTCAAATAGCATGTTTAGGACCCGGGCGTTACGTAATTGTATGAAGTGACGTCAACAGCACTCAGCTGACAGTAAAAATATCAGAAGTGAAGGAGGATTATGTCATATCTGTGATAATTTTTTGAATTGTATGAGAGAGATGAGGGCGATGGAAAGAATATTTCAGGAAAATTTTGAAGTCTCTCTCATCAAAATTTTCCTAAAATTTGGCATAAATTTGCGTAAGTTAGCATCAAAATGAGGGAGTCTCCCTCCTGATGAGGGAGGTATCACAGGTATGTTATATCTTGCAAAAATGGCAGAATAAATGCCACATGTATCTTTCATCACCAATGAATGCTTTTTGTTTGGAGAGAAAATTATATTGCCGATTTCTGGTTTGTGACTTTCCTGATCACAAATCCCAATGACGGGTTTTCTCATGAAGCATTTCCTATAATTTACATGTGCACCCAGCAAAGAATCAGATCAGATTGCAGCTTGCACAGGTAGTCTGACCAGGGCATTTTCTTGCTGCATGAAGGAGCATTTGGCCCTTAGCTATCCTTAGAGAGCACAATGAAGACTGATCAGTCTCCGCGGATGCACAGGCTGGTGGGAGTCTTCCCTGGGGGCACATGTAAATTGTAGGAGATGCTGTGTGCCGGCTCATATTTGAGTACTTTTCCTGTTGAGTTGTCTCACACCTTCCTCTCAGATACTGATTTTCAAATTTACAGAAGATAAAGCCAGAAAGTGAACAGAATATGTCACCTTCGAATCAGTCTTTGCAACAGGTTAATTTAATCCCAAACAGAGTCGCTCCCATTTATTTGTAGTCATGCCTTCTGCTATAATGCAACTCATTGTTTTCCCCCAGAGTGGTAGGGGCAGATAGACCCAGGGGATAAAACAGCCAATTGTGGGCTAAGGCAATATTTAGACAGAATGCAATTTTTGCCTCCTTTGGAGGGACTTTGCATGCTCATGTGTCAGACTTTGTAGAAATGATGTCTAAATTCAGGGGCTTACCTTGGAGGTTTTTTATTTGATTTAGACACAGAATTAGGAAACTTGTCTATATTGAAACGTTGCTAGGTTAACTCGCCACTTCCTCTCCGGGGTAACACAATCAGTTCATAATTGTATATTGTTGCTTTTGAGGAACAGTATAGTATTATGCCAGCTGCATTATGCATGTTTTTGTTCATCAGCTATACAAGTCCTGTGTAATTTTTGTCGTGCCTGATATTAGCATGGCCCGATAAAGGCGCCCGGTTTTCCGTCCGTTCGTCTGTCTGTTTGTCAAGGCGTCAACATTTGCGACCACCCTAGCGTTCACCCTAATGGTCAAGTTTATTTCTCAAGAACTATAAGAGCTTCATTAATGATACTTGGTACAAACTTGTGTCTGGGGATGACAACTTAGATGCAAGCATCCATATTTAACCTTGACCTACATTTCATGGTTCACTGACTTTGTAAGATATTGCGACCACCCTAGCGTTCACCCTAATGGACAAGTTTATTTCTCAAGAACTATTAGAGCTTCATTATTGATACTTCATACAAACTTGTGTCTGGGGATGGCAACTTACATGCAAGCATCCATATTTCACCTTGACCTACATTTCATGGTTCACTGACTTCGTAAAATATTGCGACCACCCTAGTGTTCACCCTAATGGTCAAGTTTATTTCTCAAGAACTATAAGAGTTTCTTTAATGATATTTGGTACAAACTTGAATCTGTGGATGGCAACTTCATTGCAGGCATCCATATTTGACCTTGACCTAAATTTCATGGTTCACTGACTTTGTAAAATATTGCGACCACCCTAGCGTTCACCCTACTGGTCAAGTTAATTTCTCAAGAACCATAAGAGCTTCATGAATGTTACTTGGTACAAACTTATATCTCGGGATGGCAACTTAAATGCATATTTGACCTTGACCTACATTTCAGGATTCACTGACTTTGTAAAATATTGCCACCACCGTAGCGTTCACCCTAATGGTTAAGTTCATTTCTCAAGAATTATTTGAACTTCATTAATGATACTTAGTACAAGCCTTTTATGCAAGCATCTATGTTTGATCTTGGCCTAGATGTCATGGTTCGGTGACTTTGTGCCCCGATGTCTGTTTGGACCTGAAATAAGAAAAATGTGTTGTAATGATCCTAAGTATTGGGACAGATTGCTGTAATGATCCTAAGTATTGGGACAGACAGGCCTACACAAACAGTGCAGACCCAGATTAGTTTGATCAGGATCTACACTATTTGCCATTCCGTCTACCCTTTTTGTCGTGCATGTTATTAGCATGGCGCGATATAGGCGCCCAGTTTTCCGTCTGTTCATTCGTCCATTCGTTTGTCTGTTTGTCAAGGCATCAACATTTGCGACCACCCTAGCGTTCACCAAAAGGTTCAAGTTTATTTCTCAAGAACTATAAGAGCTTCATTAATGATACTTGGTACAAACTTGTATCTGGGGATGGTTACTTAAATGCAAGCATCCATATTTGACCTTGACCTATATTTCATGGTTCACTGACTTTGTAAAATATTGCGACCACCCTAGCGTCACCCTAATGGTCAAGTTTATTAGGGCCCCGCACTGAAAGTGTGGGTGCCCTATAGTAATCACTCTGTCCGTCCGTCTGTCTGTCTGTCCGTCCGTCTGTCCATCCACAATTTTTTTATCCTCCATAACTTTTTATTATTCCTGGATGGATTTAAATATTACTTGGCATCACTCTGTCCGTCCATCTGTCTGTCTGTCCGTCTGTCCGTCTGTCCGTCCACAATTTTTTTTATCCTCCATACCTTTCTTATTCCTGGATGGATTTAAATATTACTTGGCAGAAATGTTTACCATAATGTGATGGAGTGTTGCGCGCAAGACTCAGGTCCATACCTCAAAGGTCAAGGTCATACTTAGAGGTTAAAGGTCAAAAAAGGGTCTTTCCTGTGTCCAATTAATAACTTTGTTATTATTCCTGGATGGATTTAAATATTACTTGGCAGAAATGTTAACCATAATGTGACGAAGTGTCACACGCAAGACCCACAGCCGTACCTCAAAGGTCAAGGTCATACTTAGAGATAAAAGGTCAAAAAAGCGTCTTTTTTATTGTGTCCAATCTATAACTTTCTTATACCTGGATGGATTTAAATATTACTTAGCAGAAATATTAACCATAATGTGACAGTGTGTCACGCGCAAGACCCAGGTCCGTACCTCAAAGGTCAAGGTCATACTTAGAGGTGAAAGGAAAAAAAAACGATTTTTTTTTTAACATCAACAATTTCCTACTCCTCTGATAGCGCTGCCGGGGCCCTAGTCAGTTTCACTGACAGCTCTAGTTTCTCTAGAACTATAAGAGCTTCATTAATGATATTTGGTACAAACTTGTATCTGTGGATGGCAACTTAAATGCAAGCATCCATATTTGACTTTAACCTACATTTCATGGTTCACTGACTTGGTAAAATATTGCGACCACCCTAGCGTTCACCCTAATGGTTAAATTCATTTTTCAAGAATTATTACAGCTTCATTAATGATACTTAGTACAAGCTTGCATTTAAGAATGGAAACTTTTATGCAAGCATCTATGTTTGACCTTGACCTACATATCATGGTTGGGTGACTTCACGCCCCCACAGGCACGACATAGCCTTCGGCGGAATTCTTGTTGGACTTCTTTCTGGATCGTGAAACTCGTTAAAATTTTAAGAGAATTAGGGCAAGTCCTTAAGGTGTCTGAATTTTTAGGATCTTTACTGTAACCCATTTTAAGCCGAACAGAATCTTCTGCACTGTCTGTAGGAAGAATCCATTTCAAAATTAAGGATGTCTGCTGGTTGAGCTATTTTTCATCCAGTTGAGCCATTTTTTTTCGAAATTTATTTAGAAAATAGCTGAACTCTTGGCATTGATCAGCAGTCTTTGATGTCTGATCTAGGCTTGCTCTATTTGACAGTCCCACCTAAGTTTAAGATTAGATTAGTTAAATCAGTTGCTAGTATTTATGCTGCTATGTATTATGTAGAGCCTTGAAAAACAGTAAAAGAGAAGTATTACCATATTTACTATATGTATTTAGACAGACCGGCCTGAGTAGTGTAAACTCTGTTGAAACACCACAGAATGTGGCATCTCATCAGGGTTTACACCATTTGCCACATTCATCAAGCCATTTTAGACATGAAATCTGGTAGTAAATTGTACTTGTTCAAAATTTAGGACAAGTATGGTAAGGAGTTAGGGTGTACGAATACATATAATAAATATGATATGCAACCCTTCTTCTCATCTTAGTATATTTAAGGGGAATGGATAAATTTCAGGGGAGGCAACTCCTGCAAAAGTATTTTTATCTCCCATGTCATTAGGGGTCAACTCCTAAAGGAAAGAATTTGCTCCCAAGGAGCAAATTTGAGTAAAAAAATCTTTCCCTTAAGAGTAGATCCCTTTTTCCGTGGGACAGGGCTTATAGAAAGGCGAACAGGAAGCCCCGAAAATTGTCTCCCTTTGAAAATGGCGGAAAGATCCACCAGGTGTTCCCCATTCCCCTTAAGATAGGCTTTAATATGACCAACAAGAACACTTGTATAATTAGAGCAGATTCAGAATAGCCTCCACAACTGAATCTTTACTGTCGCATGAGTTATTATAGCCACTGGGCTATTCAAAAAGTGAAATGTAAAGAGTGTGTTCAGACTTTCTGGATTATGAGGCATAGCTGAGTCTGTGTTGACATACAGGGATTCTTGTAGGTTTTGCCATGCTGTGGGTCATATATGAACTGCCTTGTGAGAAAACCTGTTTTTGACGGCATTTGGGAACAACAGAGGTGCAGATCATCCTGTGCATTCCTGCAGGCTTATCAGCACCATTGTCTTATAGTTTCAGATAAGGCACTTTTTTTTCATCTGAAAACTACTGATATTTTTCTTATTTCTGCGTGAAAACATACGTTGTGGGTACCCATTAGAAGCGCCTCGGTGAGGCGCTTCTAATGAGTACCCACAACATACATGACTGAGGCGCTTCTAATGGGTACCAACAGCAAACATTTTCATGCAGAAATAAGAAAAATGATTTGTGAATACCCCCTCTTAACTGGGGCTATATGTCTGCTACTTACTTTAGTACAAAGACTGGTTTCTGGTATCTAAAATTTCAAGACTGTTGCCACCGGACTCAGTAGCTCAGTCGGATGTGCGTCTGACTGGTGATCAGGAGGACGCGGGTTCGATACCTGCTGGGGTCGGCAACATTCTTTTGTGGAGATTGATCATGAAGTCTTTTCTATGGTTATTCTCTCCCTTCGGCTGATTCAAGAAGGGCAGTTATCAGTTTCTGGCGAAAGAATGTGCATTGTACTGGTTAACTGCTTACATATAAGCTTGCCCAGGGAAAGTGTGGATAGGTAAACTGACCGGCTCAAAAATGACCTAAATAGTGTTGACTGGGCCATTAAACTCCAATACAAACAAACAAAATCAAGACTGTTGCCAGTAGCTGAGGGGGCCAGTTTGTGTTTTAGCCCGGAAAAAAAACCCGAAAGCAGTTTTTCTCTCAACACAGCTCGTTTCATTAATGTTATTCTCAGAACCAATGGAACTTGGACCAGCAGACCATCTCCAGCCTTCAGACTCAACTCTATAACATGAAGGTCTTGTCTTTTTATCTTGGTTGTAGCAAATTGTTTTTGGAGGGGCTTTTCCCTTTTCATATCTTTTGATAAAGAGGATCTGTGAGGATTATTTCAGGATAATTTTTCTTATTTCACAATAAAAGCATATGTTGTGGGTACTTGTCAGAATTGCCTCAATGTCCCAGTCAACACTGTAAAGGTCATTTTGGAGACGTTGCTTCCAATTTTGTGGGACTTTTACCCGACATTGAGATGAAATGAGATGACAAGACCTGCCGCCTAATGAAACCAATAGGGTTTATAAGCATGGACAGTCTGACACTACACCGCTTTGCCTGGGCAGGCTTAGATCCTCTAAGCGGTTTACCAGTACTCGTGTGCGGGTCCGATTCAGCTCTGCGTGGAAGCATCATGCAGCCCATCTATTTCTTCAAGGATTCTAACAAGTACCCGCAACATGTCTGTAATAAGAATTAAGGAAAATTATCCTTTAACCCTTATCTTGCTGAATATTCATTTAAGCCACACCCATTTCTGTCTAACAACCAATCAAATTACTTGATGTAATTTATTGCTACAAATTCATAAACTGAATGCCAAACAGTGTAGATCCTGATCAGATGGCTTCTTCAGAAGCCATCTGATCTGGATCTACACTGTTTGCAAATATAGGGGTTGTCGTGAACAGCAAGATAAGGGCTAATTTTCCTTATTATGCCTCCTTATCTGGTGCCACGCTTTTCCTCTTAGAGTAGTGGACTTTCCTATTATCGTTCATGTTCTGCTGTACATGTTCACTGCTGAATTCTGCATATTCTTCTGTCAGTGATTTGTAGCTTATGTACTTGGATTGCTTCTTAATCTGTATAGGGTTCTACTAGCGCTAGATAAGGAATAGTAAAGATAACTTTGGGATATATTTTCCTGTTTATCCATTAACTTATTCTGTACTGAATGGAATCTTCAACCTTATATATTGAGAAATTCAGGAGAACCAGATTGAGTTGATTTTAGAAATTGATTTATATGCCTCTGTGGCCTAGTGGGTAGCCCTAATACATACCATACTTACCATAAATCTTGGGACAGATAGTCCTGAGCAAACAGTGAAGGCCCAGATCAGACTGCTCCTGAAGGAGCAGTCTGATCAGGGTCTACGCTGTTTGACATTCTGTCTGCACCTTTTTGGACTCCATGCTGGATGGTGAAACAAATTTGTTAAATTTTTGGAGCATGCCATAAAGGCGTATGAATTGTTAGGATTTTTACCTAAGTCATAAGGTCTCTCACCACAATATGTGAATATGAGCCTAGCTCCAGTCAGGTGAGCTCCCATGTTCTGCAGTGGAAGGCCCGGTGGTTTTCTCAGGGTACTCTGGTTTTTGCCCACCTATGATTAATATTAATGATGGAATCAGCAAAAGTGAAATAATCTTGAAAGGCCATAAAACTGAAAAAAAACACACACACACACACAAAAATGAAATAGAATAGAAACTGATATAAAATTTGCTGAACTTTTTTCTGACAATGAAGGCCCAGATCCGACGCCAAAGTTTTGGGCATCTGATCTGGGCCTTTACTGTTGGCCACAGTGACCTTTTGGTTTGTTCATACAAAATGGGTACTTGATGATTACTGGTTGAAGCAAGTGAGTACATTATTTTCCATGGTAAATGAAACTTTTATTTCTACAAACATAACAAGCTGTTTTTATACAATGGTTTCGATCCAGAACAAAATTGTTTTCAATGCTTAGTGTACCTATAGACAGTTTCAAAATGTACAGATTTTATAGGAAATGACAGTATTTGATCATTTTTCTGTATAATGGGGTCGCCATGACAATTTCATAGGGGTTCGCTGAAGCTCGTCCCTAAACAATTGTCTAAGAAGATTGATCATGAAATAATTTCTACAGTTCTCTGCCTTTCACTGAAGAAGGGCAATTCTAGTTTCTGGTAAAATAATTTTCACTTTTTAGGTTAGCACCTTATGTATAAGCCTGCCTAGGAAAAACGTGTGTATTGACTAGATAGTGTTGACTGGGCTATTGAACTCCAAAAAAACAAAAAAAAAAAAAAAAAAATCCTCCTCCTTATCATAGCATCTGCCTGTTGTATATATTTGCCAGTAGAGTTATCCTATCTCCCCTGCTAATGTACCTGGATTATTGCTGAACTTAATTGTAGTAGTGTTTGTTCTTCTGGTGGCAGATATTCCGGTTCTCTTGCACCCCTAAAAGCAGAGTATTATACCCAGACTACTGATAAACCTGGTGCTGGCTCCATAACTTGTTTATAACATTGTTGTTGGGGTCCAAAGTCAGAGAACTTCATTACGAAAAAAAAAAACTACAGCTGAAAATGTTGTGCTGAATTTTTTTTGGCAAACTTTAAAAAATATTTTTGCATACAGGGAAACAGTGTGGACCCAGATCAGACTGCTCTGAGTCCACACTGTTTGCAAAAAAAATACTTTTAAGGTAACCAGGAGATGGCAAAGCAGATGACAATTGACATGATTGGCATTTTATGGGTTAAATAATTGTTTATGTTAGTTAAACAACCATTTGTATCAAAACCAACATGCATATATTACCAGGGCTCTAGAAGTCCGATTTTTCACCGGTCCAGACCGTTTTTTGAAAATGAAAACCGATTTTGCTGAAAAATTTTGCTGAAAAATCGGTCCGAAAAAAAACCCCAATAAGCTAAAATCGAAGTGAAAAAACAGAGAAATTATACCTGGTTAGGTGTCAAACTGTTTATTGTGCCAGTAATATAATCCAATTATCTCTCGGGGATGAATTTGAGTTTGACAGTAAACACGTTTTCGAGATCTCGCCAGGTATCGCAGACTCTCGCGGGATTAAGGCTTATGACAGTCAGTCAGCCAAAACGTGATTAAGCGGTGCGTGATTGTGATATCAAAGAAGCCTTGATCGTGTTTGATCTAATGGCAATCAAACATAATTTGTTTATTTCAGGCTTGTGTAATCGTAAAATAGGTATTTATATTCTTTAAAACTTGGTTCGGCCATGTAAGATTTTCAGTGACTCTCGTTTGGCCATGTATTGGTTCGAGAGTAAAGAAATGTTTTTTTCGATTTTTTAACCCGTTCAAAACGTTTTTTTTAGAAATACGCTCTATTAAAATAAATGACATAAAACAGGTGTATGTGTGTTACGTCCTTGACTGCATTAATGTGTATTGTGTAAACGGAAACCGTATGACGTCATTTTCCGACCACGTGGCTGCCGTATCGGTCGCCATTTGTAAACAAAGCAATTTGGGCAAAATAAAATGCGTGAAATAAGAGAAATATTTTAAAGGTTTTAAAAAGGGAAAAAAATATAGTGACCATCGAACTGGTCTCTGACTGCCCCATGTAGGTTGTTTCCCTTTAGTAGTCTTCAGGTTCGGAGTGACCCGGATATTGGGAAAATGAAAGTAGATGAAATCTGGCGTAGAAAATGATAGTAGAAGAAATATTAACGATGTGAGCAATAATTGCTGTTTATAATCGAGATACTGGTGCTCATATCCGTTTACAAGTGTAAGAGGAACATCGGTATGTCATTCTTTGCGCTAATAACACATTTTGAAATCACAAATCGCCAATGGCATTTACGGAAATTACCGAAACCGATCGGCAATTTCCGTAATTTTTGGTCACCTTCTGGACCGATTGGGATTTCAAAATTTCTAGAGCCCTGGATATTACATAGAAAAAATCGGCCCCCGCCCATCGGGGCTTGGAGAAATATATGGGCTGCATGATGCTTCCACGCAGAGCTGAAACTTACCCACCCACGAGCTGTGGCAAACCTCTTAGAGGATCTAAGCCTGCCCAGGAAAAGCGGTGTGTGTCGGCCCGTCCATGCTTATAAACCCTATTGGTTTCATTGGGCGACAGGGCTTGAGATGCCATTTCATCTCAGTGTCGGGTAAAAGTCCCACAAAATTGGAAGCAACGTCTCCAAAATGACCTTTACAGTGTCGACCGGGAAGTTAAACCTCAAATCAAACAAACAGAAACATAGAAAAAATACCATTTATGAACATTTTTTCTATATAGTCTATACATTTTTGGGAATCTTTTTTAACCCTTTATGTACCAAATGGAATCTTCCTCCTTACATATATCAGGAATCCATTTTGAAATTTAGGGGCGACAGGTTGTAGTTAAAATTTATTTGGAAAATAGCTGAACTATTGGCAAAAAGTGATGGCCCTTATCGGACGCTGCATTCTGCGGCGTCTGATCTGGGTCTGCACTGTTTGCTAGGGTACCGGTTTTGGGGTTTTTGGTACTAAATGGGTTAAACATTATATCAAAACCATGTTATATTGAACAGTGTCATAAAGTGGTTATGTTGTTCTTGTCAGTGAGTAAGGAGAAATGTATTTTGAGAATATAAGTAATGAGGTATAAGCCAGTTACAGAGGCTTTCAAATCGGCTAGAAACAAGAGTTTTTGTCAGAAACCAATTCAGTTAAATTCCTATATTAAGACCACCTTTAAGACTGTTCAAAAATGGTCTTAAGTCGTCCACTAGAGTATACTGAATGTGCATCACATGAACAAGTCCGTGAAATAACCCCCCCCCCCCCCCCCCACACACACACACACACATACCAAAACCCACTTTATACAGACCGGCCCCCGCCCATCTGGGCTTGAAGAAATAGATGGACTGCATGATGCTTCCACGCAGAGCTGAAACCGACCTGCACATGAGTACTGGTAAACCGCTGAGAGGATCTAAGCCTGCCCAGGCAAAGCGGTGCGAGTCGGACCGTCCATGCATATAAACCCTATTGGTTTCATTTGGCGGCAGGCCTTGAGATGTCATTTCATCTCAATGTAGGGTAAAAGTCCCACAAAATTGAAAGCAATGTCTCCAAAATTACCTTTACAGTACTGACGGGGACGTTAAACCTCAAATCAAACAAACAAACAAAACTTTATACGGAGAAAACTGGGGTTTACACGGGTAAGCATTATTTTTCTTATTAGCTCGGCTGTTTTCGAAGAAAACGACGAAATATTGTCATAGCTCTGGCGTCGTCTGCGTCGTCGTTGTGCAAAAACTTGGACATTTTGTAATATCTCTGTCATTACTGAACATATTTACTTGAAACTCAGACTAGTTGTTCGTTATGAAAAGAGGAACTCATACCAATAGGTGAGGTAACCCTCAAAATATTTTTGGCACAATTATGCCCCTTTTTCTACTTAGAATTGTTTTCTAAAAGAAACTGCAGCGGAGCGTTGGCACCCGCATGGGTGGCTCTTGTTTTTGACCTGGTGTTGATACGGATGACCTCCAATTAGTTTAGGATAGTCAATTAATAATAAACAGTATTATAAAGAGGTTAGATGAAGTGTCAGTTTTGAGACCATGAAAGAATGTACTATGTTACATGCGTGTGTTATTTTGATGCAGAATGCAGCAGCATTACAACAGAACAACATGGGTGTCCAAGCTGCAGCTCAGCAGGCAGGCAAAGTACAGCAACAAGGAAATTTACTGCAGCAGGGGAATTTACAGCAGCAGGGGAATCTACCGCAACAAGGAAATCTACAACAGCAAGGGGCACAAATGGGACAGTTTTTGCAGCAGCAGTTTCAAGGGAATAAACAGTTTGTACAGCCAGGAGGGGTACACCAAGGTGGATTGTATAACCAAAATCAGGTACTTACAGTGAATAATCTTACTTTTTCGCTTGTATTTCAGCATAGTTAATGTGGTAGCCCACTGAACTAAGTTAATGTGGTTGCCCACTAAGCTAAGTTTTCTGTGGTTGCCCACTGAGGTTAATTAGTTAAAGTGGTTGCCAACTGAACTAAGTTAATGTGGTCGCCCATTGTGCTAAGTTTGTGTGGTTGCCCACTTGGCTAAGCTAATACAGCTCCCCACTGAATTAAGTTAATGTGGTTTCCCACTTAGCTAAGCTTATGCCGTTCCCCACTGAATTAAGTTATTGTGGTTTCCCACTTAGATTAGTTAATGTGGTTACCCCCTGAGCTTAGTGAAAGTGGTTTTCCAACTGAGCTTAGTGGAAGTGGTTGCCAATTGAGCTTAGTTAATGTGGTTGTCCACTGAGCTTAGTTGATGTGGTTGACCACTAAGTTTAGTTGATGTGGTTGACCACTGAGCTTAGTTGATGTGGTTGACCACTAAGTTTAGTTGATGTGGTTGACCACTGAGCTTAGTTAATGTGGTTGCCCACTGAGCTTAGTTGATGTGGTTGACCACTGAGCTTAGTTGATGTGGTTGACCACTAAGTTTAGTTGATGTGGTTGACCACTGAGCTTAGTTAATGTGGTTGACCACTAAGCTTAGTTGATGTGGTTGACCACTGAGCTTAGTTAATGTGGTTGCCCACTGAGCTTAGTTGATGTGGTTGACCACTGAGCTTAGTTGATGTGGTTGACCACTAAGTTTAGTTGATGTGGTTGACCACTGAGCTTAGGTAAAGTGGTTGCCCACTGAGCTTAAAATTGAAATGGTTGCCCACTGAGCTAGTGGCTTGGGTTCATATTCTGCTGGAAATAAGATTCATAAAAAAGTCATGTATGACCAAAACTGGTTATTTGTTTTTGTTTGATTTGAGGTTTAACGTCCCTGTCAACACTGTAAAGGTCATTTTGGAGACGTTGCTTCCAATTTTGTGGGACTTTTACCCGACATTGAGATGAAATGACATCTCAAGCTCTGTCGCCCAATGAAACCAATAGGGTTTATTAGCATGGACGGTCCACCTCGCACTGCAGTTCCTGGACAGGCTTAGATCCTCTAAGCGGTTTACCAGTACTAGTGTGCGGGCCAGATTCAGCTCTGCGCGGAAGCATCATGCAGCCCATATATTTCTTCAAGCCCCTATGGGCAGGGGCGATCCAAAACTGGTTAACAAGTAAATATGTCAAACTAGGCTGTTATTAGTTGTTGTTCTGTTATTTGACTTCTTTCCTTCAAAAGGTCCTGTTTAGTTGCAAACACTATTCAATTGCATCTAAGAAACATAATTACCCAGTATGTTGTGCATGTTGACATGAAGGTAACATACCCACATGTCATAGTGCAAACCCGCAAAGCTAAAAAAACTGACAATTTTTTATGCAATTCATTATATTTTTATTTTTACAGCAAAGATAGCTTATAGGTGTGTTTTAGAAGGAGGAAGTACTAACAAGTACCCATGTTTATCTTTAAGCAAAATAAGACAAGTGATATACATCCATTGAACTGGCCCCGATAGCTCAGTTGGTAGAGTGTTCCATCCCGGGCCGCGACATACCAAAGTCGTTAAAAATGGTACTAGCTGCTCCTCGCTTGGCACTCAGATTTACGGGGTAGAGCTAGGACTGGTCGACCCAGTGTCAGGATAATGTGACTGGGTGTGGTATCATGTAATGTGTCTGGGACATGATACTTCAGTGAGGCAGCACTATAAAAGTGAGCATTGAGCTCCCTGTCGCAACCAGACACCGTCGTGATATGACTGAAAAATTGTTGAAAGCGATGTTAAACCTGAATTCACACACACACATCCATTGAAGGGGAATAGGAACACCTTCAGGGGAGGCAACTCCTGCAAAAGTATTTTAATCTCCCATGTTAACAGGGGTCAACTCTTAAAAGTAAGAATTTGCTCCTGAGGAGCAAATTTGTTCCTTTAAGAGTAGACCCCGTTTTCAGTGGGACAGAGCTTATAGAAAAGTGATCAGAAAGACCCAAAAGTTGTCTCCCTTTGAAAAAAGCCGGAAAATCGGCCAGATGTTCTCATTCCCATTAAAACTCATTTTTCTCTGTCTAGAGAGGGGTTTACTAGTTTGATACCTACTGGGGTCAGCCACATTCTTCGTGGAGATTGATCATGAAATCTTTTCTACGGTCATTCTTTACCTTCCGCTGATTCAAGAAGGGCAGTTGTCAGTTTCTGGCGATAGAATGTGCACTGTACTGGTTAATCGCTTAGGTATAAGCCTGTCCAGGAAAAGAGGATAGGTAAACTGACCGGCTCAAAATGACCTAAATAGTTTTGACTGGGCCATTAAACTCAAATAAAAACAAACAAACTAAGGTGCTTATTACACAGGTTATTACAGCCCCCACCCATGGGGGCTTGAAGAAATAGATGGGCTGCATGATGCTTCCATGCGGAGCTGAAACCGACGGCACATGAGTACTGTGGTAAACCACTTAGAGGATCTAAGCCTGCCCAGGCAAAGTGGTGTGAGTCGGACCGTCCATGCTTATATACCCTAATGGTTTCATTGGGCGACAGGGCTTGAGAGGTCATTTCATCACATTGTCGGGTAAAAGTCCCACAACATCTCCAAAATGACCTATACAGTGTTGACCGGGACGTTAAACTGCAAATTAAACCAAAAAAAAACAACACACAGGTTAATATGATATCATAAAATTTAGTTTTTCTGGTACTAATTATAGCGTTATATGTTTTCAGAGTGAATTAACCCTTATCTTGCTGTTCACGACAACCCCTATCTTTGCAAACAGTGTAGATCCAGATCAGATGGCTTCTGGAGAATCCATCTGATCAGGATCTACACTGTTTGTCATTGGGTTTATGAATTTGTAGCAATAAATTACATCAAGTAATTTGATTGGTTAATAGACAGAAATGGGTGTGGCTTAAATGAATATTCAGGAAGGTAAGGGTTAAAAAATATCCCTAGATTATCGCTTAAATGAGCCATTGCCATTGATATTATTGTTTTCTTCACTTTGCAGCCTGTGTATGAACAACAACAAGACCAGCACCAAGGCCTCGCTGGGGGACAGAATTTTAATCTATTTGCTCAGAATCCTTTAGTACATGCTGGAGGCCAGCTGGTAAGTTTGTCAGTATGGCTTTATGTGGTGACAGTTTTTATGACCAGTTTTTAGCTCACCTGTCATGTAGTGACAAGGTGAGCTTTTGTGATCACATTTTGTCTGTTGTGCGTGCGTGCGTAAACAATTTCTTGTCTGCACGATAGCATCTTCATTTATGATTTGATTTTAACCAGACTTGCACACAACTTGTACCACCATGAGATCTGGGTTCCTTTCTTGAACCAGCCATATCCCATCATGTGTTAAGGAATTACGGCCCCTGAAAGGGCAAAAATTGCCCATTTTGGTCTTGTCCGCACGATAGCATCTTCATTTATGATTTGATTTTAACCAGACTTGCACACAACTTGTACCACCATGAGATCTGGGTTCCTTTCTTGAACCAGCCATATCCCATCATGTGTTACAGAGTTACGGTCCCTGAAAGGGCAAAAATTGCCTATTTTGTTCTTGTCTGCATGATAGCTGTTTCATTTATGATTTGATTTTAACTAAACTTGCACACAATTTGTACCACCACAAAATATCTCGGTCAAGTTTGAATATGAGTCATGTCTGGTCAAAAAGTAGGTCAGTAAGTCAAATCAGAAAAAAAAACCTTGTGAAGACACTAGAGGCCACACTTTTGGTCCGATCATCATCAAACTTGCCCAAAATGATCATCTTGACAATATCTCAGTTAAGTTCGAATATGGGTGTTGTCGGGTCAAAAAGTAGGTCAGTTGGTCAGGTCAAATCATAGAAAAAACTTCTGAACACACTAGAGGTCACAATTTATGTCCAATCATCATCAAACTTGCTCAGAATGATCAGCTTGATAATATCTTGGTCATGTTCGAATATGTGTCATGTCAGGTCACAAAGTAGGTCAGTAGGTCAAATCATAGAAACAGTTTTAGTCCAATCATTATCAAACTTGCCCAGAATGATCATCTTGCCAATATATCGGTCAAGTTTGAATACTGGTCATGTCGGGTCAAAAAGTAATCAGTAGGTCAAATCATAGAAAAACCTTGTGAACATACTAGAGGCCACAGTTTTGGTCCGATCATCATCAGACTTGCCCAGAATGATCATCTTGACAATATCTGAGTCATGTTCAAATATTGGTCATGTCAGTTCAAAAAGTAGGTCAGTAGTTCAAATCAGATAAAAACCTTGTGAACACGCTAGAGGCCACAGTTTTGGTCTGATCGTCATCAAACATGCTCAGAATGATCATCTTGATAATATCTTGGTCACGTTCGAATATGGGTCATGTTGGGTCAAAAAGAAGGTCAGTAGGTCAAATCAGAGAAAAACCTTGTGAACACACTAGAGGCAACAGTTTTGGTCCAATCATCATCAAATTTGCTCAGAATGAAAGTCTCGACAATATCTCAGTCAAGTTCGAATATGAGTCATGTCTGGTCAAAAAGTAGGTCAGTAGGTCAAATCAGAAAAAAAAAACCTTGTGAACACACTAGAGGCCATAGTTTAGGTCCGATGATCATCGAACTTGCCCAGAATGATCATCTTGACAATATCTGAGTCAAGTTCGAATATGGGTCGTGTCTGGTCAAAAAGTAGGTCAGTAGGTCAAATCATAGAAAAACCCTTTGAAACCCACTTGAGGCCACAGTTTTGGTCCGATCATCATCAAACTTGCTCAAAATGATTATTTGACAATATCTCAGTTAATTTCGAATATGGGTCATATCTGGTCAGTAAGTAGGTCAGATTGTTGAAAAACCTTGTGGACACACTAGAGGCCCCAGTTTTGGTCCGATCATCATCAAACTTGCACAGAATGATCATCTTGACAATATCTGGGTCAAATTCGAATATGGGTCATG
This sequence comes from Lucinisca nassula, assembly GCA_963580285.1. Taxonomy (NCBI): domain Eukaryota; kingdom Metazoa; phylum Mollusca; class Bivalvia; order Lucinida; family Lucinidae; genus Lucinisca; species Lucinisca nassula. The sequence goes on from OY757023.1 coordinate 77,497,283, forward strand.
TCGGGTCAGAAAGTAGGTCAGCAGGTCAAATCATACAAAAAAACGTTTTGAACACTCTAAGAGTGTCAATCAAAAAGTAGATCAGTAGGTTATTTTGTCATAACTTTTGAACCGTTAGAGATAGAGCCTTCATATTTGGCATGTAGGTTCCTTGTGACAAGGGCTTCCCACTCATAAAGATTTGACCTGTGACCTTGACCTGTGACCTACTTTAGCGTAACTTTTGAACCATATGAGATAGAGCCTTCATATTTGGTATGTATGTTCCTTGTGACAAGGTGTTCTCAACCATTCAAAACTTTTGATCCATGACCTTGACCTTTGACCTACTTTGTCATAAATTTTGAAGCATTTAAGATACAGCCTTAAATTTTGGCATATAGGTTCCTTCATAGGAGTGAGTGTTTGAGTTTAAGTCTCACCAACAGCTAAGGTCATACATTGATGGGACCTCTGTTTAAAGACTAATATGAAAGTCTGGAGAAGCCTGGGATTGATCCTGCTACCCCTGGTTCACGGCAAGTAGCATGAACACTTCACCATGAAGGCTTCTAAACTTCATTGGAATGTTGTGTAGATGACCCTCTAGGAAAATAGCGTAACGATTAACAAATGGTCACAAGAACTAAAAATAGAAAAACATCGTAAATTTGCTTCAAATGCAAACTCCTTCTAAACTTTTGGGCTATTTGGATTTAAAACTTCACAGGAATGTTGCCTAAGTGACTCCCTACCAAAATAGTTAAGACTCATTCCACTCTAATGAACAAGATGGCTGTCAGAGCTAAAAATAAAAATAAATGTTCAAACAACAATTTCTTCTCATCCTTGGGCCATTTTCATTCAAACTTCGAAGTAATGTTGCATAGATGACCCTCTACCAAAACATGACACTGTCAAACAGTGCAGGCCCTGATCAGATCCTGCTTTATATGGCGTCTGGTCAGGGCCCTAAGTGTTTGCGAAAAAATGCAGCCATTTTCTAAGTCAATTTTTACATGTCACTCAATCTGACAATAACCCAAACTGACACCCATGAAAGTGAAAATACCAGTGCACTACAAAACATACAAAAAGACGTGACCTTCAAATACCATGATGAGTCTGCTCATTTAACCCTGTTCGTACCAAACGGAATCTTCCTTCTTATATATAACAGGAGTCCATTTCAAAATTTAGGGGTGTCAGGTTGTGTTTTCTTAAAAATTTGTTGGGAAAATGGCTGAACATTTTGCAAACTGCAGGCCCTGATCAGACGCCGCGTTCTGCGGCGTCTGATCTGGGCCTGCATTGTTTGCCAAGGTACCCCTTTAGGGGTTTCTGGTACTAAATGGGTTAATCACTAAGACAAGAGATGCCATGTACCTATCTTTGAATAGCCCGCAGTCTATATTAGCCCCGATAGCTCAGTTGGTAGAGTGTCCGCTCTGGGGAACGGGAGGTCACAGGTTCGATCGTGGGCCGCAACATACCAAAGTTGTTAAAAATGCTCCTCTCTTCGCACTCAGATTTACGGGGTAGAGCTAGGACTGGTCGACCCAGTGTCAGGATAATGTGACTGGGTGTGGTATCATGTAATGTGTCTGGGACTTGATACTTCAGTGAGGCAGCACTATAAAAGTGAGCATTGAGCTCCCTGTCACAACCAGACACCGTCGTGATATGACCGAAAAATTGTTGAAAGTGACGTTAAACCCGAATTCACACACACACACACACTATATTAGGTACATGCAGTCAGCAAAGGCTCTGATCAAAATTTGCAAATACACAGGCTGATCTGAGTCTTGGCTGGTCGCAAAAGCCTTAGCATTAGGTTTTATTGTGCGTGAGATCAAATGGAAGAGTTTGCAAATGTAGGGGGTGTCATGAACAGCAGGATAAGGGTTAATTATGGCTTTTCCTTCCTTTCAGAGACAGAGCCAAGAGATTCAAGATGCTGTTAAGAAAGATTCTAAAGAAGAAGGTAAGATTTATCATAAAAACAGCAGTCTCTTTTTTATGCCCCTGCCATGAAGTGGGGAGGGGCATATTGTTTTGCCCTTGTCAGTATGTATGTCTGTCTGTCTGTACATCACACATTGTTGTACTATACTTGTTTCTGCAACTTCTCCTACAGTATTTGACGCAGGGCATTGAAACTTGAAACACAATTCAGACATGCATTAAGATGTGCATAAAGGAAACAGGATTCATATCCAGCCCCTTGTTGCAGAGTTATTCACCTTGAACAGCTTAACAATTTTGGCCATATGTTTAGCATAAGAGGTTAAATAGTACATCCAGGAGATGGCCACTGCACAAGCCTTGGGCTTAATGTCAAATCCTGGATAATATATATTTGTCTGTTACATATACATGTCATTGAAGCAATTAAAATAAAGTTTAAAGCAAATAGTACTGTTCATGTCTCTACAACTCCTCCTACAATATTTGATGCAGGACATTGAAACTTGCAACATAGTTCAGTCATGCATTGAACATGTGCATAGAGGAAACAGGATTCTGATCCAGCCCCTTATTGCAGAAATATCCCCCTTGAACAATTTAAATATTTTGGCTATATATGTAGCATAGGATGTAAAATAGTCCTGTTCGTGTCTCCACAACTTCTCCTACAGTATTTGATGCAGGAACACAGTTCAGACATGCACTGAACATGTACATAAAGGAAACAGGATTCTGATCCAGCCCCTTATTGCAGAATTATGCCCCATTGAACAATTTAAACATTTTGGCCATATATGTAGCATATGATGTCAAATAGTACTGTTTGTGTCTCCACAACTTCTCCTTCAGTATTTGATGCAGGACATTGAAACATGCAACACAGTTCAGACATGCACTGAACATGTGCATAAATGAAACAGGATTCTGATTCAGTCCCTTATTGCAGAATTGTGCCCCCTTGAACAACTTAAACATTTTGGCCATTTGTGTAGCATAGGATGTAATGTAGTAATGCTCGTTCTCAGCAACTTCTCCTACAGTATTTGATGCAGGACATTGGAATTGCAGCACGGTTCAGACATACATTGAACATGTGCATAAAGGAAACAGGATTCTGATCCAGCCCCTTATTGCAGAATTATTTCCCCTTGGATGACTTATAATATTTTGGCCAAATGTTTCTTGTAGAATGTTGCAGTTTCTAGTTTAGTTAGAATGTGTGCCTGTCTACTGCATATGTCAAACAAATTACACTCATCCAGTGAAGTATATGGCGGGGGGCATTTGTCACCTTTAGTGATTGTTTATTTTTATTTTTTATAAAGGTGACGTGTATCGTGAGTCACTGGGGCGTCCATCTGATACTGGCTTACAGTTTGAATAGGTCTGCTCTCCTTGCAGCAGGGAAGAGGGGGAGTTTTGCTATTTCTTCTGTTTTTGTGCTTCCATTCATTTTCCTGTTAATCCCTTACTTTCATCTCCTCCACTGTCTCTTCTATCGCTTTTTAGCTCACCGTCACGTAGTGACGAGGTGAGCTTTTGGGATCACTTTTTGTCCGTCGTCCGTCGTCCGTGCGTCCGTGCGTGCGTGCGTAAACAATTTCTTTAAACGACATCTCCTCCTAAACCACTGATCGGATTTTGACCAAACTTCACAGGAATGATCCTTAGGTGGTCCCCTTTCAAAGTTGTTCAAATGGTTCCGGTCCGATGCACTTCTAGGTCACAGGAGCCAAAAATAGATTTTTTTCACCAAAAACTTAAAAAATCTTCTTCTCTGAAACCACAAGGCCCAGGTCTTTGATATTTGGTATGAAGCATCATCTAGTGGACCCCTACCAAGATTGTTCAAATTATAGTGCTGGGGCCAAAAATGCCCCCGCCCTGGGACCCTTTGGTTTTACATAGGCTAATATAGGGAAAATCTTTAAAAATCTTCTTCTCTGAAACCACAAGGCCCAGGTCTTTGATATTTGGTATGAAGCTTCATCTAGTGGACCCCTACCAAGATTGTTCAAATTATAGTGCTGGGGCCAAAAATGCCCCCGCCCCCGGGGCCCTTTGGTTTTACATAGGCTTATATAGGGAAAATCTTTAAAAATCTTCTTCTCTGAAACCACAAGGCCCAGGACTTTGATATTTGGTATGAAGCTTCATCTAGTGGACCCCTACCAAGATTGTTCAAATTATAGTGCTGGGGCCAAAAATGCCCCCGCCCCGGGGCCCTTTGGTTTTACATAGGCTTATATAGGGAAAATCTTTAAAAATCTTCTTCTCTGAAACCACAAGGCCCAGGACTTTGATATTTGGTATGAAGCTTCATCTAGTGGACCCCTACCAAGATTGTTCAAATTATAGTGCTGGGACAAAAAATGTCCCCGCCACGGGGCCCTTTGGTTTTACATAAGCTTATATAGGGAAAATCTTTTAAAATCTTCTTCTCTGAAACCACAAGGCCCAGGTCTTTGATATTTGGTATGAAGCTTCATCTAGTGGACCCCTACCAAGATTGTTCAAATTATAGTGCTGGGACAAAAAATGCCCCCGCCACGGGGCCCTTTGGTTTTACATTGGCTTATATAGGGAAAATCTTTAAAAATCTTCTTCTCTGAAACCACAAGGCCCAGGTCTTTGATATTTGGTATGAAGCTTCATCTAGTGGACCCCTTCAAAGATTGTTCAAATTATAGTGCTGGGGCCAAAAATGCCCCCGCCCCGGGGCCCTTTGGTTTTACATAGGCTTATATAGGGAAATTCTTTAAAAATCTTCTTCTCTGAAACCACAAGGCCCAGGACTTTGATATTTGGTATGAAGCTTCATCTAGTAGACCCCTTCAAATTGTAGTGCTGGGACAAAAAATGCCCCCGCCCCGGGGCCCTTTGGTTTTACATTGGCTTATATAGGGAAAATCTTTAAAAATCTTCTTCTCTGAAACCAAAAGGCCCAGGTCTTTGATATTTGGTATGAAGCTTCATCTAGTGGACCCCTACCAAGATTGTTCAAATTATAGTGCTGGGGCCAAAAATGCCCCCGCCCCGGGGCCCTTTGGTTTTACATAGGCTTATATAGGGAAAATCTTTAAAAATCTTCTTCTCTGAAACCACAAGGCCCAGGACTTTGATATTTGGTATGAAGCTTCATCTAGTGGACCCCTACCAAGATTGTTCAAATTATAGTGCTGGGACAAAAAATGCCCCCGTCCCGGGGCCCTTTGGTTTTACATTGGCTTATATAGGCAAAATATTTAAAAATATTCTTCTCTGAAACCGCTAGGCCCAGGTCTTTGATATTTGATGTGTAGCTTCATCTAGTGGACCTTTGCCTAGATTGTTCAAATTATAGCCTTTGTTGATGTTTGGTATGAAGCTTCACCTTTAAGACCTCCCTCAACATTATGCACATTAAAGCCCTGGGGCCAATAATGGCCCTCTCTGGGGCCCACTTGTTACACTATGGATCAGGTGAGCGATCCAGGGCCATCATGGCCCTCTTGTCTCTCTTTCTCTGGAAGACCACCCAAAATGACCCACAAGGGTTGACGTGTTGTTAAACCCAAAACAATTAATCAGTCATCCTGCACATTTGGATTTAAGCCACATTCAAGTCCCGTTAGACACTTTAAGTTCTCCAACAGAAGCTGAGATGGATTTTCTCCAGACATTCCAGATTTTGCCCACTCTTGAATAACTATCAGCCTGATACAAGTGAAATAATATTGAAAGTTCCATATAACCCAATTGATAATTAATCCATTTTGTACCGGAAACCCCTAAACACGTACCCTGGCAAACAGTGCAGGCCCAGATCAGACGCCACAGAACGCGGCGTCTGATCAGGGCCTACACTATTTGCAGAAAGTTCAGCCATTTTCCTAATAAATTTTGAAGAAAACACAACCTGACACCCCTAAATTTGGAAATGGACTCATGCTATATATAAGGAGGAAGATTCCATTTGGTACAAAAAGGGTTAAGCCACTGCACAGTCACACACTTCATTCAAATTTGAATGCAGCTATAGAGACTGGAATTATACTGTATTTCTTAACTTCAGTGTTGTGTAAGGACTCGAGAACAAGCTCAGGTCAGACCCTCTGTTTACGGACAGACAGGCCTCAGCAAACAGTGTAGACCCAGATGAGACGCCACAGTATGCGGCGTCTCATCAGTGTGTTTGCCATTTATCCAGCTATTTGTACATACAAGGGCCCCCGCCCATAGGGGCTTGAAGAAATATATGGGCTGCAAGATGCTTCCACACAGAGCTGAATCCGGCCCGCACACTAGTACTGGTAAACCGCTTAGAGGATCTAAGCCTGTCCAGGAACTGCGGTGCGAGGCGGACTGTCCATGCTGATAAACCCTATTGGTTTCATTGGGCAACAAGGCTTGAGATGTCATTTCATCACAATGTCGGGTAAAAGTCCCACAATTTTGGAAGCAATGTCTCCAAAATGACCTTTACAGTGTTGACGGGGACATTAAACCTCAAATCAAACAAAACAAACAAATTTGTAGATACAACATGGTGGATTAAAATGTACTTGTTCAAATTTTAGAACATGTATGGTAAGGAGTTGAGCCATGCTCCATTGGCATCATTTGCAGGGATGAATGTCATAAATTGCACCGTCCTTCAGATTGGGACGTTAACTGGAGGCCCCCTGTGCAGGGAGAACCATCCTCTGTGCAGGTTAAAGAACACTACTGTAATTACATGATTACTGTGTAAGCTTTCATCCTGCAAAAACTGGAAGTGAATGTAATATACATCGTTTGTGTCCCCTCCTGTGGTTAAGGCCCAACCAGAAGAAGAAGTAGAGAAGAAGAAGAAGAAGAAGAAGAAGAAGAAGAAGAAGAAGAAGAAGAAGAAGAAGAAGGAAGCAAGCTGTCGGTGTTCAAATCATTATGTATTACTGTATTTATTTTGCAGCTGAGCGTGTGATGAAAGAACAAGAACATCATCAGATCCGGCCTCCAGCAGGGGACTCAGAATTACATGCAAAAGAAGGTCTAGGTCAACATCATGATCTAGGGCATCAGAAGCTTGGACAAGATATGATAGGTTTGGTATGTTGCTCAACACTGATTCTGTTTTCATTTATACATAAGAGTATCTCAGACAAGAGTTCATTTGATATGAAATTTATGAACTGGGCCTTCAACATGTTTTATACCGTTCATAAAGGTAACCACAAATGTGAGGTTCTTTTTATCAACTGACCAGTTTTCTTTTTACAGTAAAATTCCTATATTAAGACCACCTTTGGGACTGTTCAAAAGTGGTCAGGAAGACCACTTTTGAACAGCCCCAAAGGTGGTCCCACCTTTGGGACTGTTCAAAAGTGGTCAGGAAGACCATTTTTGAACAGCCCCAAAGGTGGTCCCTGACCAGAGGACACTGTGTCCAGAAACCACAAAGGAAGAATAACTATTCAATTCTAATTAAGCTTTTTAAAGCAGGATAAGTCTTAATAGCGGAATTTCACTGTTTTTTCTGTGTAAAAGTATGTTTAACCCTTCTCTTGCTGAATATTCATTTAAGCCACTCCCATTTCTGACTTTAACCAATCAAAATACCTCATGCAATTTATTCCTATAAATTCATAAAGTAAATGTCAAACAGTGTAGATCCTGATCAGATGGCTTCTTTTTTGGGGGGGTGGGGGGTACGGCCCTTTCAAGATCATTTCACTCATATCGAGCCGATTGTTAATCAGAGGTGGGTGAAAACCTGAGTACCCGGAGAAAAAACATCTGACCTTCCGTTGCAGAACTTGGAGTCTCACGTGACCCGACATAGACATAGACATAGACATAGACATAGAATATTTATTTTTCGTCGATTTTGTTAACAAAGAACATAAGCCCATGTGGGCTTTTACTTCGACAAACAAGTGTACAATAGTAAAATAACAAGAATATCACAGAAATGTGTCCTAAAATATACAGATGACAGCTAAAAAAGGTATTAAGCAAAAATAACACAATGAAAAAACAAGACAAATGAAACACAGATAAAAGAGGAACTATAAGTAGCCAATAAAACAATTAAACGTGTAAGCTAAAACAGGGTCTATAATGAACAAGAAGGGCATTTACAGTTGAGGCCGTCCCAGGCATGCAACAGCCTCTTGAACTGTGGGTAGTTCTCAGCTTGTCGAAGCTCATTTGGGAGACTGTTCCATACCCGGGCTGCCTCATATCTAAATGACCTTAGTCCATACCTTGTTGTGCTGACTCTTGGGACCTCAGCTTGTCTCTCAGCCCTGAAATCATATTTGTGCATTTTTATATTAATGAGGTCCTGAATATAAGTGGGCGAGATTTTATTTACAATTTTAAAAACTTCACAACCCATTAATTTTAATCTGCTAATGTGTAAAAGGGACAGTTTATTCTGCTGAAGTAAAATGTTAATGGGAGAGTTAAAATCATCATTTATAAATCGCAATGCCCTTTCTTGGATCTTTTCTATTTTATTTGTGTTTGCTTGGCTGCAGAAATGCCATGCTAAAGGGCAATAATTAAAATTGGCCATGATGAATGAGCTATAAATTGTCAGTTTACCATTTTTTGTTAAAAATCTACCAATTCTTTTTAAAACAGCTAGCTGTGCAGCTGCTTTCTTACACATGCTAGAAATCTGATCATTAAAATTTAATAAAAAGTCAATGTTAATACCCAAAAGGGTAACATTGTCTTCACATTTAATAGTCACATCATTGACTTGGAAAGACTCTATGGCTTCATGGGTTTTCTTTCCAATACATATAGCCTGAAATTTTTCAGGGTTAGCTTTCATAAAATTTTGAGTAAACCAATCAATAAGACACAAGCTTTCCTTTTCTAAAACATTTTTTAAAACAGATGGACTTTTGTGAATAAAAGACAGAGTGTTGTCATCTGCATAGTTATAAAGGGTACACTTTTCAATAATGTAAAATATATCATTTATAAAAATGTTAAAAACCAAGGGTCCAAGTATAGAACCCTGAGGGACTCCTTTAAAAAGGCTTTTCCACTCACTGATGTTTGCACCCAGTTTAATTCGTTGACGCCTGCCATTGAGATAGCTGCCCAACAGGGCGACTGCCTCAGATGACAATCCGTAAGCCTGTAATTTTGCATTCATAAGCCCATGAGGAAGGCAGTCAAAGGCCTTGGACAAATCCATTAGTATGGCAGCGACACACTCATGGTTGTCCAAAGCCTTCCGCCAGTCCTCCAACAGGCGTAACAGGGTAGTCTGGCAGCCGAAACCCTTTCTGAATGCTGCCAGAAAAGGGTCAAAAATATTATTGCAATAGCTGGCCAGCTGGTCATGCATGATCCTCTCATAAATCTTGGATGTAGATGGCAATATGCTAACAGGACGATAATTGCCTTTATCAAGAGGATCATTTTTCTTGTGAAGGGGTATAACTTGCCCAGATTTCAACTGAGAGGGGAAATCACATGTTGTTATAGTGAGATTGACAAGATCTGCAATAGGTTGACTGAGTGAAGAGGAGCAGGATTTTAGAATTTTGGCCGAAATATTATCAGAACCTGTAGACTTTTTAACATTTAAATGTGACATAATTTTTTGGATTTCTGCATGAGAAACTGGAGAAAAGCAAAATGGCTGTAAATCTGAAGGTAAATTTTGTTTGATGTTCACTATACTGGGATGGTCCGAGAAGTCAGGTTTAAACTGATTGCAGTCCTTGCCAATGTCCTTAGCAACATTTACGAAGTGATTATTAAAAATGTCACATACTTCTTTTTGATTTGAGATAATTTTCTCGTTTTCGGACAGTATGATTTGTGACCCACCACCAGTACCCTTCTTAGATAGAAAAGGCTTGATGGTCGGCCAGAAATCATTAGACTTAGGCTCGCCGGCACACCGTTCATAGAAATAGAAACGCATTGATTGTTTCTTGAGTTTAGTTACAAAGTTTCTTTGTCTTTTGTACTTTTGCCAGAACATACTATTTTTAAATTTTTTATATCTGTTAAAGTACATTCTCTTTTTAAAAACTGCCCGCCTGTGTTCCCCATTCATATATGGGGGCTTATTTACCTTGCAGATGCGCTGCTTGATGGGGGCATGTTCATTGATGATGTCATTCAGTAGCCACTCATGAGCCCAGTAAATGTCATCAACATCATCAAACACATGGGCTACATGAAATGGCGTCCGACCAACATCATCACTGAAAGCTTTTTCATCAAAGTTTTTAAAGCTTCTATAATTAATTTTTTGTTTCTCAGTTCTGGAAGTGGTACCCTTGACAGCCACACCAATGATATTGTGGCAGTCACTGATACCACATCCAAAGTTAAAAACATTGAAACAATATTGTGGTTGATTTGTAAGAATGACATCGACCAGAGAAGGGTTAAAGTTTTTCATAAAACATGTAGCAGTTTTGATGAGATTTTTGAAAGCAAAAATATCACACAAATCTTTGAGGGTAGCGCCCTTGTTTTGATCTAAACAGTCATAGTTTAAATCCCCTACCAATAAAACATTATCGAAATGGACAGATATTTTGTCCATGCCTTTTGTTATTATATTTGTAAATGTTTTATTATCCACAGAAGGGGGTCTATATGCCCCCACAACAGCCCATTTTCGATTTTGTATCACTATGTCAAGAACAATTGACTCAATAGGCTGTTCGAATTCAAGGTCAGTTCGTCGCCTGGCAGGCAAATTAGACCTTACATAAGCCAGTAGTCCACCACCGGCTGAGTGTCTGTCGTTCCTGAAAGCATTATAATCTGGAACACTGTAACTATTTTGATTAAACGTTTGATCCAATTTCATTTCGGCAAAGAAGAAAATATCAGAAAGTTTGTCGTACATTACCTCGCCGATTTCCATGAACTTGTATCGGAAGCTGTTTATATTCAAGTAAGATATGATAACGTTTTGTTTACATTTTTGTCGCACTTGTCGCAGTTCAAAGAAAGGATCTGTTCTACTTTCGTTTTCGCCAACTTTGCTAGTGTCATCGCAGTCGTGCGAGAGATAACTCGTGTTGGTCACCGGCTCGCTTGTTGATGAAGAGAGACAACTGTTACACGTTAACTGTTCATTGTCATCAGGAGTTGTCTCAAATGTTTCATCTCCTAAAACACTCGACTCAGATTTCGCAAAAAACGAATCTGAAATATCAGGAAGCCTGGCCGCACAGGCCTGGCAATAGAAATTATCGGATGACTGTCCCAGTCGACTGTATTCAACTTTAGTAATCAGTGGATTTGTGCATCTCCGATGTACCCATCTATCGCAGAAATTGCACATTAATGCTTGCTGATTATTCCGTACTGGTTTAGAACAGTCAGTGCATGGGTTTCTAACGGGTCCAGGGTTTGTGGAAATATCGCCACTCATCAGTAAAATCAACACCATCAAATATTTTTTTGATGACATATTGTTAGACGGGCCGCCCATTTTCCGCCATTTTGTACACACAATCCTTTGTGTCAGTTTTGACAAACATTCAAATTGAAAAACTGACCTCGAGGCTCGAACCCACAGCGGTGAGAGACCTAATGATTAAGAGTCCGTGCTCTTATCCACAAGGCCACGGAGGCCCATTGCCTTGTGATATAACATGTGAGATAAGAAAATATGAAATGACATTATAACACTGTTTATGAATTTAGTCATATGATAAAAGAGCTGTTGTATTTACCCTTAATATTTGGACACCAACTCGTTACACTATTCTTGTTCAAAAATTACTTTTTACTACAAAGTACTGGTTACTACAAAGATAGATCTGTGGACAAAAAAGCATTCAAACTCCTATGAAATAACTTTCAATGAATCTCTTTGCATCAAGTTAGTTTGACAAGCAAATGTCATTCATCAAAGAATTCTAAAACTAGATCAAGCAATTGATTGGTCTCATTTTGGAAAACACTTTGTGAGTGACATCTGAGATGTATTTTGATTGGACAGTGCAGGAGTCAACAATGAAATGTACACCACCTTGTGTTTTGAATTTATTTCTGTCTGGCAGCTGACTGATAGGATGTTAGGATATATTGAATGATGTTTCAAGTCAGAATGAAATGAAGCTCATCAAAGTTTGAACGCTTTTGTGTGCACAGGTGTAGCTAGATAAGTAGCAAACGGTGTAGACCCTGATGAGATGCAGCATTCATCTTGGTTTACACTGATCAAATCTGTCTGTCCAAATGCATAGGATAAATATGGTGCTTTCTTGTATATTTAACCCTTATCTTGCTGTTCACGACAACCCCTATCTTTGCAAACAGTGTAGATCCAGATCAGATGGCTTCTGAAGAAGCCATCTGATCAGGGTCTACACTGTTCAAAAGCCATCTGATCAGGATCCACACTGTTTGGCATTTAGTTTATGAATTGGTAGCAATAAATTACATCAAGTAATTTGATTGGTTGAAAGACAGAAATCGGTGTGGCGTAAATGAATATTCAGCAAGATAAGGGTTAAAAAAAAGAAGAAAAGAAGAAACAACAAAACATCAGACTTTTTTATTTGCTCTTTTCCTCTCTTGCCTCTTGCAGAAGGCCAGTAGAGATAGAGATTTATATGAAGAAGGTCCAAAACAGATAGTAAAGCCCAACTTTAATCTCCCTGATCCAATGAAAGAGGACCAACATGAAGGGGCCGCTGATGGGGCACCTAAAAGCCCAGACAACAGAATTGAAAATCAGGGACCAGTAAATTTACAGGTAAATGTTCACTCAGCTGCTATATGGGCCCCGTCAAGCGATTTTGGGCAGCGAAGGTTCAGACCTGTCTGTGTTTTTTGCCAGTAGGGTCCTCTAGTAAGAGACCACCTTTGGAACAGTCACAAAGGTGGTTTTAATATAGGAATTGTACTCTATTTTCTGCCTTGTCCTCTGTAGGTGTCTTTTTTTTCACCCCCGCCCATCAGGGCTTGGAGAAATAGAGTGGGCTGCATGATGCTTCCACGCACAGCTGAAACTGACCACTCATGAGTACTGGTAAACAGCTTAGAAGGACTAAGCTTGCCCAGGCAAAGTGATGCGAGTCCGACCGTCCAATGCATATAAGCCTTTTGTTTTCATTGGGTGGCAGGGCTTGAGATGTCATCTCAATGTCAGGTAAAAGTCCCACAAAGCAATGTAAGTCCCACAAAGCAATGTCTTATAAATGACGTAAATCTTGTTGACAGGGACGTTAAACCTCAATTCTAACAAAACAAAATCTTTTGCAGGTGCAAGAGCCTGTCATAAGAGACCACGCTGAGGTAGACAGACCAATAGTTGACGGGGAGGCTAATCTCAAATTCCGACCAATAATGCCCGAAGATGTTCAGCAGCAGGTTCAGCCACAAGCACATGATGATACTATAAAGAAAGAACAGATAGATCACCCACTGTTACATCAGCAGGTAATGTTACTCGGAAAGCCATCAGGGGCCAGTTGTTCAAATTATTATTAATGAGCCTGTTAGTTGTCAATTTGTTAACTGTTCTGGCAAGTGCAATGTCGAACAGTTTGGTATTATTGCTGAAAAAATGTGAGCAGCTTTTGCGTGCATCCACAAAAGCTGCTCACTTTTTTTCAGCCAAAAATTTAGCGTATTGGCAATATTGCACGACCCGCAGAAAAAGCAACCGACTGAAGTCGGTTGATTTCTAAGAGTGCCCTAAAATCACCATGTCATTCTGTCATTCGGTCATTCTATCATTCTGTCAGTCTGTCCGTCCATAACCTGTTTGTGAAAATTGGTGATAGTGACTTAACCGCTTGGAATATTTAAACAATTTTTGGCATACTGATAGATATCATTGAGATCTAACCAATGAACTTGCGAAATATTACATTCCATTTAGTATAGCCTCACTGAGGCGAAAAATGTGAAAATTTTCGAACTGCTTCTCCTCGGAAACCGTTGGGCAGATTGAAGTCAAATTTCATATGGAGCCTCTATGGCATAGGGAAACCAAAATTTGCTCATGGGGTCCAGGTCACATGACCAAAATGGCCGCCAAGCCATATATGGTAAAAACCCTTCAAAAATAGTCTTCTCCAGAACCAGTGGGCAGATTTCCACGAAACTTGATAAATAGCATCTGGGACATAGGTCTATCATAAATTGCTAAAATGGTGACCCTGGGTTGACCTTGACCTTCTTTGGGTCCGTTCGTAACCCGTTTGTGAAAATCGGTGATAGTGACTTAACCGCTTGGAATATTTAAACATTTTTAGCTTGTCTGTTTTTTGAAAAAAAAACTTTCGAGCTATTGTCATCACTCCGGCGTCTGCATTGTCGTTATCGTCGTCTGGCGTCGTCTTGCGTCGTCGTTCCAAAAAAACTTAACCTTGGCTATAACTTAAAAAGTATTAGACCTAGCCTCATGAAACTTCATACACACACTCATCATCACAAGAGCTACATTTTGACCAAGGACCATAACAACATTGTTGATTTTGGCTGAATTATCTCCCCTTTTCCAATTTTTTTCTGAAACACATTTTTTGCTCTCATTTTAATACTATTCACAACAGAGCCTTCAAACTTCACATGAATGTTCCTTGGGACAAGACCTTTTCAGTGATACCACACTTTTTGATCTGTGACCTTGACCTTTGAACTTTGACGTATTTTTCGAAAATTTAACCGAAAACCTTAACCTTGACCATATTTCCAAAAGTATTTGGCCTACCTTCATGAAACTTCATACACATACTCACCATCATAAGAGCTACATTCCCTACAAGTTTTATAACTCCATCTTGCAATTTGATTGAATTATCTCCCCTTTTCTCTCCGTTTTTTTAGCTCACCTGTCACGTAGTGACAAGGTGAGCTTTTGTGATCACATTTTGTCCGTCGTCCGTGCGTCCGTGCGTGCTTAAACAATTTCTTGTCCGCACGATAGCATCTTCATTTATGATTTGATTTTAAACAGACTTGCACACAACTTGTACCACCATGAGGTCTAGGTTCCTTTCTTGAACCAGCCATATCCCATCATGTTTTACGGAGTTACGGCCCCTGAAATGGCAAAAATTGCCTATTTTGGTCTTGTCCGCACGATAGCATCTTCATTTATGATCTGATTTTAACCAGACTTGCACACAACTTGTACCACCATGAGGTCTGGGTTCCTTTCTTGAACCGGCCATATCCCATCATGTGTTACGGAGTTACTGCCCCTGAAAGGGCAAAAATTTGTTTATTTTGGTCTTGTCTGCACGATAGCATCTTCATTTATGATTTGATTTTAACCAGACTTGCACACAACTTGTACCACCAGGAGAACTAGGTTCCTTTCTTGAACCAGCCATATCCCATCATGTGTTACAGAGTTACGGCCCCTGAAAGGGCAAAAATTGCCTATTTTGGTCTTGTCCGCACGATAGCATCTTAATTTATGATTTGATTTTAACCAGACTTGCACACAACTTGTACCACCATGAGATCTGGGTTCCTTTTTTGAACCAGCGATATCCCGTCATGTGTTGCGGAGTTATGGCCCCTGAAAGGGCAAAAATTGCCTTTTTTGGTCTTGTCTGCATGATAGCTGTTTCATTTATCATTTGATTTTAACTAAACTTGCACACATTTTGTACCGCCACAAAATATCTCGGTCAAGGTCGAATATGGGTCATGTTGGGTCAAAAATGTAGGTCAGTAGGTCAAATAAAAAAAAAATCTTGTGAAGACACTAGAGGCCACAGTTTTGGTCCGATCATCATCAAACTAGCCCAGAATGATCATCTTGACAATATCTCAGTCAAGTTCGAATATGGGTGTTGTTGAGTCAAAAAGTAGGTCAGTAGGTCAAATCATAGAAAAACCTTCTGAAGACACTAGAGGCCACAATTTATGTCCAATCATCATCCAACTTGCTCAGAATGATCATCTTGATAATATCTTGGATTCGAATATGGGTCATGTCGGTTCAAAAAGTAGGTCAGTAGGTCAACTCTAAGAAAAACCTTGTGAACACACTAGAGGCCACAGTTTTGGTCCAATCATCATCAAACTTGCCCAGAATGATCATCTTGACAATATCTGAGTCAAGTTTGAATATGGGTCATGTCGGTTCAAAAAGTAGGTCAGTAGTTCAAATCAGAGAAAAACCTTGTGTACACACTAGAGGCCACATTTCTGGTCCTATCATCATCAAACTTGCTCAGAATGATCATCTTGATAATATCTTAGTCACTTTCGAATATGGGTGATGGCAGGTCAGAAAGTAGGTCAGTAGGTCAAATCAGAGAAAAACCTTGTGAACACACTAGAGGCCACAGTTTTGGTCCAATCATCATCAAACTTGCTCAGAATGATAGTCTTGACAATTTCTCGGTCAAGTTCGAATATGGGTAATTTCAGGTCAAAAAGTAGGTCAGTAGGTCAAATCATATAAAAACCTTGTGAACACACTAGAGGTCACAGATTAGGTCCGATCATCATCAAACATGCCCAGAAAGATCATCTTGACAATATCTGAGTCAAGGATGAATATGGGTCATGTCGGTCCAAAAAGTAGGTCAGTAGATAAAATCATAGAAAAACCCTCTAAACACACTAGAGGCCACAGTTTTGGTCTGATCATCATCAAACTTGCTAAAGATGATCATTTGACAATATCTCAATTAATTTCGAATATGGGTCATATCTGGCCAGTAAGTAGGTCAGTAGGTCAAATCATATAAAAACCTTGTGGACACACTAGAGACCCCAGTTTTGGTCTGATCATCATCAAACTTGCTCAGAATGATCATCTTGACAATGTCTGGGTCAAGTTTGAATATGGGTCATGTTGGGTCAAAAAGTAGGTCAGCAGGTCAAATCATAGAAAAAACGTTTTGAACACTCTAAGAGGCCACAGTTTTAGTTAAATCATCATAAAACTTGCTCAGAATGATCATCTGGACAATATCTCAGTTAAGTTCGAATATGGGTCATGTCAAATCAAAAAGTAGATCAGTAGGTTATTTTGTCATAACTTTTGAACTGTTTGAGATAGAGCCTTCACATTTAGCATGTAGGTTCCTTGTGACAAGGGCTTCCCACTCATATAAAGATTTGACCTGTGACTTTGACCTGTGACCGACTTTATCATAACTTTTGAACCATATGAGATAGAGCATTCATATTTGGCATGTATGTTCCTTGTGACAAGGTTTTCTCAACCATTCAAAACTTTTGAGCCATGACCTTGACCTTTGACCTACTTTGTCATAACTTTTGGAGCATTTAAGATACAGCCTTCATATTTGGCATATAGGTTCCTTCATAGGAGTGAGTGTTTGAGTTTGAAGTTTCACCAACAGCTAAGGTCATACAGTTATGGGACCTCTGTTTAAAGACCAATCTGAAAGTCTGGAGAAGCCTGGCATCGATCCTGCTACCCTGGTTTACAAGGCAAGTAGCATGACCACTTCACCATGAAGGCTTCTAAACTTCATTGGAATGTTGTGTAGATGACCCTCTAGGAATATAGCATAACGATTAACAAATGGTCACAAGTGCTAAAAATAGAAAACATTGTAAATTTGTTTCAAATGCAAACTCCTTCTTAACCTTTGGGCCAGTTGGATTTAAAACTTCACAGGAATGTTGCCTAGGTGACTCCCTACCAAAATAGTTAATACTCATTCCACTCCAATGAACAAGATGGCTTCCAGAGCTAAAAATAAAAAATTCTTCAAACGATAATTCCTTCTGTACCCTTGGGCCAATTTCATTCAAACTTTGAAGTAATGTTGCTTAGATGACCCTCTACCAAAAAGGCTAAAACAATCCCGCTCTGAAGAAAAAATGGCCACCGGAGCTAAAAATAAAAAAAATATTGTAAATCTGATTCAAACGTGAACCCCTCCTAAACGCTAAGGACAATTTGATTCAAACTTAACAGGAATGTTGCCTAGGTCACTCCCTACCAAATAAGCTAAAATCACTCTGCTGATGAACAAGATGGCAACCATAGCTAAAATAGAATGTACTCGAGACAGTGTCACACAGGTGAGCGAACCAGGGCCCTGTGGGCCCTCTTGTTTAAATTGTTTTTGTCTCTTATTTCAATACTATTCACAACAGAGCCTTCCAACTTCACATGAATGTTCCTTGGGACAAGACCTTTTCAGTCATACCACGCTTTTTGACCTGTGACCTTGACCTTTGAACTTTGACCTATTTTTCGAAAAATTAACCAAAAAACTTAACCTTGACCATATTTCCAGAAGTATTTGGCCTGCCTTCATGAAACTTCATACTCACACTCACCCATCATCACAAGAGCTACATTTTGACCAAGGGTCATAAATATATTATTGATTTTGGCTGCATTATCTCCCCTTTTCCAATTTCTTTCTCAAACACATATTTTGCTCTCATTTCAGTACTGTTTGTAACAGAGCCTTCAAACTTCACACGGATGTTCCTTAGGACAAGCCCTTTTCACTGATACCACACTTTTTGGCCTGTGACCTTGACCTTTTCACTTTGACCTATTTTTAAAAAAATTAACCAAAAACCTGAACCTTGACCATATTTCAAAATGTATTTGGCCTACCTTCACGAAACTTCATACACATACTCACCATCACAGGAGCTACAATCTTTCCAAGTTTCATAACTCCATCTTTCAATTTGACTGAATTATCTCCCTTTTTCTCTCCATTTTTTAAAACTGTTTCTGTCTCTCTTTTCAATACTATTTGCAACAGAGCCTTGAAACTTCACATCATTGTTCCTTGGTACAAGACCTTTTCAGTGATACCTTACATTTTGGCCTGTAACCTTGACCTTTGCACTTTGATCCATTTTGAAAAGAAACTCTATGATGCAATTTCACTGATTTGTCTATGTGACATGGAAAAACAGACGAGCATGGCGCCGCTTGCGGTGCTCTTGTTTGGCATACTGATAGATATCAATGAGATCTAATCAATGAACTTGCGAAATATTACATTCCATTTAGTATAGCCTTGTCGAGGCGAAAAATGTGAAAATTTTCGAACTGCTTCTCCTCGGAAACCGTTGGGCCGATTTAATCAAATTTCATATTAAGCCTCTATGGGATGGGGGAAACTAAATTTTGCTCATGGGGTCCAGGTCACATGACCAAAATGGCCGCAAAGCCATATATGGTCTGTCTGTCCGTCCGTAACCCGTTTGTGAAAATTGGTGATAGTGACTTAACCGCTTGGAATATTTAAACAATTTTTGGCATACTGATAGATATCAATGAGATCTTTCCAATAAACTTGCGAAATATTACATTCCATTTAGTATAGCCTCCCCGAGGCGAAAAATGTGAAAATTTTTGAACTGCTTCTCCTCGGAAACCGTTGGGCCGATTGAAGTCAAGTTTCATATGGAGCCTCTATGGGATGGGGGAAACCAAAATTTGCTCATGAGGTCCAGGTCACGTGACCAAAATGGCCGCCAAGCCATATATGGTAAAAACCCTTCAAAAATAGTCTTCTCCAGAACCAGTGGGCAGATTTCCACGAAACTTGATAAATAGCATCTGGGACGTAGGCCCATCATAAATTGCTAAAATGGTGACCCTGGGTTGACCTTGACCTTCTTTGTGCCTAGGTCAAACTTTGACACATATGCTTTTGTATTGGAAAAGTGAGAATGCATTTTATCCTGCAAACGATTCAGAATACCGTACTAAAGTATAAGATATATTTTTGCTCCTTACGATATGGCGCATTTATTGGGGGAACTGTTTTAGGTCCAGGTCACATGACCAAAATGGCCGCCATACCCATATATGGTAAGACTCATAAAGCTAAAAGCATCCGGCGGGTCGTGCACTTCAGATGAAGCACTGGTTAAGTTATCAAAGTTTTAACGATATGTTTACAAACAATGTCTTTAGTTTTGAACAAATGGCCCCTGGTTTACAAGTCCAGTTTTTGCACACCCCTTGGTTTACTAAACCATATTTAACCCATTTTGTACCAAATGGAATCTTCTTCCTCATATATAGCAGGAGTTCATTTCAAAATTTAGGGGTGACAGGTTGTGTTTTCTTCAAAATTGATTTGGAAAATAGCTGAATTTTTTTGCAAACAGTGTAGGCCCTGGTGATCTGGGCCTGCACTGTTTGCCAAATACCCGTTTTGGAGTTTCCAGTACAAAAACGGGGTTAACCCTTATCTTGCTGTTCACGACAACCCCTATCTTTGCAAACAGTGTAGATCCAGATCAGATGGCTTCTGAAGAAGCCATCTGATCAGGATCTGCACTGTTTGGCATTCAGTTTATGAATTTGTAGGAATAAATTACATCAAGTAATCTGATTGGTTCAAAGTCAGAGATGGGTGTGGCTAAAATGAATATTCAGCAAGAGAAGGGTTAATATAGAAAAAACTGAGATTTTACATGAATAACCATTATTTTCCAAAAAATCATAGGTTTTGGGTACTTATTAGAATCACCTGAATGAGGCATTTCTAACAAGCCCCCCCCCCCCCCCCCCCCCCCCCAAATTTGCATTTTGACTAGACATAAGGTATCCAACATTTTGTGCTATTTCTAGATGTTGCCATTTTAACACAAAGTTGTGTTATCTTAATGGTTTTGGTAAGCGCTGTGAATCATATTGAACTGGTGATCAGCCAGTCATGGGTTTGATCCTTAAGTCTGGCTACATTCTTTCATGGAGTTTGATCATAAAATATATTTTCTACAGTTGGTTCAAGAAGGGCATTTGTCAGTTTCTTAAAAAACAAGCACTGTACTGGTCAAAAGCTTAAGTATTAGCCTGCCTAGGGTTAGGTTAACTTGCTGGCTTCAGTTGATCTTATTTTTGTTGACCTTATGAATCCAAATCAAAACAGGGGAGGCAAAATATTTTTTTTAACAATTGCCTCCTCCAGGGGTGTAGCAGTCCTAAGCACTGGCTGCAAACTCTTAGTCTGTTGGTTGTTCACTACGAGGCATACTACATTTGAGTTACAATACCCCTTATTTTCGTTGAAGCCTATGTGGTTTTAGTGGTTAAGCTACTGGGGTCATAGGTTCGATGTCAGGCTTCTCCAGACTTTTCTAGTGAGTCTTTAAACCGAGCCCCATGTCCCTATGACCTTAGTTGTTTGTGGGGGGGGATGATAAAACTTACACATAGTAATCTGAGATGACATTTCTAATATTTGCTGAAGTCGCTGTGGTGTAGTGGTTAAGAACCTAGGGCTATGGGTTCTATTCCAGGCTTCTTCATTCTTTCAGATGAGTCTTAACATATTTAATAACACTACAGCTGGTGTCTGGGAATGTGTGGTGGCCGTAAAAAGTCCCCCTGCCCTACATCATAGTGTAGTTTATATTTTTAGCTCGGCTGTTTTCGAATAAAACGACGAGGTATTGACATAGCTCTGGCATCGTCTGCATATTCGTGCAAAAACTTTGACATTTTGTAATATCTCTGTCATTACTGAATATATTTATTTGAAACTGGGAACTGGGACTAGGTGGTCATTATGAAATGGGGGTGCAGCCGAGTGTTGGCACCCACATGCAGTGCTCTTGTCTTGTCCTTTGGGATCATTGATTCCATTCTTGAATTTTGTGACCGGCCCCGATAGCTCAGTTGGTAGAGTGTCCGCTCCGGGGAACAGGAGGTCACGACATACCAAAGTCTTTAAGAATGGTACTAGCTGCTCCTCGCATGGCACTCAGATTTACGGGGGTAGAGCTAGGTCTGGTCGACCCAGTGTCAGGATAATGTGACTGGGTGTGGTATCATGTACTGTGTCTGGGACATGATACTTCAGTGAGGCAGCACTATAAAAGTGAGCATTGAGCTCCCTTCAACCAGACACCGTCGTGATATGACTGAAAAAATTGTTGAAAGTGACGTTAAACCAGAATTCACACACACTCTTGAATTTTGAGAATATTTGAGGGTCACTGATGAGGCCTAATTGGCAACTAGCTAGTCTGGCCCAGTAAACATGTACACTCCATATTTTACAGTTCTGTGGTGTATTCCTTGCTTCCAAAGTATAACCCTTTCTAGAACATATTTAAACCATTGTCTGGTCTCCATATGACCTTGACTGTTGGTGGGATGTAAAACTCAAAAACATACAAACACACTTATTTTTTCTTGTGTCTTTTGTTTAGGATATAGGAGGTCACATTATAGATGATAATAAAGATGAAGAGAAACATAAAGGACCGATACAAGACGATGATGGTAGGTTTTAACTTTCCTATTTTATACATACTAAAGTGTAACTTCAGTGGTTTCAACACAGGATGCTTGTTTTCTATGGATAATTTAAAACTCAAAGCCAGTTGTTTAAAACTAACGACATCTTTAGTTAACGTATTTTTAAAACTTTGATCATTAAATATAGCAAATATGCTGAAATTTTGGCTGAAAATATGTGAGCAGCTTTTGCACCTGCAAAAGCTGCTCACATTTTTTCAGCAAAAAATAACAAAATTAATGATAATGTACTTGCTAGAAGAGTTAACAGTATGACCACTAACGAGCTCGTTAAGCAAACGATGCTTTGAACAACTGGCCCTGGAGTTAGTATCTAATTCCGTCACAAAAACATACGTTATGGGTACTCCTCAATACTCATTAGAAGCACCTCTCTTGGTGCCTCTAATGAGTACCATGAAAAGCATACATTGCCTTTTCTCCACGAAAACATAAACTGTTGAGGTGCCTCTGAGACCCACAACATATGGGCACCGTCAAGTGATTTTGGTACTTATCGCCTATGCGAGCAGCGAAGGTTCAGGCGAGCCTGCACATCCGCGCAGTCTCACAAGAACCTTCACTGCTCGCTCATACAAGCAGTGAATCAAGAGGAACCTTCAGACAGAAAGCTATATCCCTGGCCCCTCTAAATGGCTGGGCATGCGCAGTTAAAATTTGTCATGACGGAATGCTCGAAGACACAAATTCGCTTGGCGGGGCTCATATGTTTTTGTGCAGAAATAAGAAAAATATTCGTACATTTCTGATGAAAAAAGTGCCTTATTTGGAGCTATGTCACTCTTTCTCTGAAGCTACAGATAGCCATACCTTTTGGATAATTTAGGGAGATTTTTCTGATTGAAAAGGTATGTTTTTGGACGGGTTTTTTAAAAAAAAATCCGTCTCTTAAAATAGCGATGTCCGGGCGGGCGGGCGTCCTGCGGGCGGGCGGGCGGGCGGGCGGGCGGGCGGGCGTCGTCCCAGGTTTACCTTTTGGTTAACCTTTTTTCAAAGTGATATTTTTCATCTATTCTGCAGCAAATTGTTTTAATATCAGGACTGATGCATAAGTGGAGGTACCGCTTTCATGTATTATCCATAAATGGCGCAAAAGACTAAAATTTTGGCGGAAACTGTCATTTTTCAAACTTGCGTTTTTCAGGTTTACCTTTTGGTTAACCTTTTTTTCAAATGCCAGTGTAGTGGATAGAGTGCTGGACTACGGATCCTATTGTTGACTATGAATCTGAGGGGCGTGAGTTCAAACCCCGGTGGAGACATTTTTTTTTTTTTCTGTTCTTTTTTAGCTCACCGTCACGTAGTGACGAGGTGAGCTTTTGGGATCACTTTTTGTCCGTCGTCCGTCGTGCGTCCGTGCGTCCGTCCGTGCGTAAACAATTTCTTTAAACGACATCTCCTCCTAAACCACTGATCGGATTTTGACCAAACTTCACAGAAATGATCCTTAGGTGGTCCCCTTTCAAAGTTGTTCAAATGGTTCCGGTCCGTTGCACATCTAGGTCACAGGAGCCAAAAATAGATTTTTTTCACCAAAAACTTAAAAAATCTTCTTCTCTGAAACCACAAGGCCCAGGTCTTTGATATTTGGTATGAAGCTTCATCTGGTGGACCCCTACCAAGATTGTTCAAATTATAGTGCTGGGGCCAAAAATGCCCCCGCTCCGGGGCCCTTTGGTTTTACATGGGCTTATATAGGGAAAATCTTTAAAAATCTTCTTCTCTGAAACCGTAAGGCCTAGGTCTTTGATATTTGGTATGAAGCTTCATCTAGTGGACCCCTACCAAGATTGTTCAAATTATAGTGCTGGAGCCAAAAATGCCCCCGCTCCGGGGCCCTTTGGTTTTACATGGGCTTATATAGGGAAAATGTTTAAAAATCTTCTTCTCTGAAACCGCAAGGCCCAGGTCTTTGATATTTGGTATGAAGCTTCATCTAGTGGACCCCTAATAAGATTGTTCAAATTATAGTGCTGGGGCCAAAAATGCCCCCGCTCCAGGGCCCTTTGGTTTTACATGGGCTTATATAGGGAAGAGCTTTAAAAATCTTCTTCTCTGAAACCGTAAGGCCCAGGTCTTTGATATTTGGTATGAAGCTTCATCTAGGGGACCCCTACCAAGATTGTTCAAACAATAGTGCTGGGGTCAAATATGCCCCCACTCCGGGGCCCTTTGGTTTTACATGGGCTTATATAGGGAAAACCTTTAAAAATTTTCTTCTCTGAAACCGTAAGGCCCATGTCTTTGATATTTGGTATGAAGCTTCATCCCACATGGCCATGGTCCTTCTTCCCCCCCCCCCCCCCCACTCCGGGGCCCTTTGGTTTTAAATGGGCTTATATAGGGAAAATCTTTAAAAATCTTCTTCTCTGAAACCACAAGGCCCAGGTCTTTGCTATTTGGTATGAAGCTTCATCTAGTGGACTCCTACCAAGATTGTTCAAATTATAGTGCTTGGGCTAAAAATGCCCCCGCTCCGGGGCCCTATGGTTTTACATGGGCTTATATTGGGAAAATCTTTAAAAATCTTCTTCTCGGAAACCCCAAGGGCCAGGTTTTTGCTATTTGGTATGAAGCATCATCTAGTGGACCCCTACCAAGATTGTTCAAATTATAGTGCTAGGGCTAAAACTGCCCCCGACCTGGGGCCCTTTGGTTTTACATAGACTTATATAGAGATATTCCTTAAAAATCTTCTTCTGAAACAGCAATGCCATGGTCTTTGATATTTGGTGTGAAGCTTCCTCTAGTGGACCTCTATCAAGATGGTTTAAATTATAGCCCTGAGGCCAAAAATGCCCCCCCCCCCCCCTGGAGCCATTTGGTTTTATATAGGCTTATATAGGGAATATCTTTAATTAAAATCTTCTTCTCTGAAACCGCAAGGCACAGGTCTTTGATATTTGGTATGTAGCATATCTAGTGGACCTTTGCCAAGATTGTTCAAATTATAGCCTTTGTTGATATTTGGTATGAAGCTTCACCTTTTTAGACGTCTCTGAACATTATGCACATTATAGCCCTGGGGTTAATAATGGCCCTCCCCCGGTCCCACTTGTTACTCTATGGATCAGGTGAGCGATCCAGGGCCATCATGGCCCTCTTGTGATTAATATTAGGATCACTTTTTGTCTGTCATCCGTGCGTAAACAATTTCTTCAAACAACATCTCCTCCTAAACCACTGATCGGATTTTGACCAAACTTCACAGGAATGATCCTTAGGTGGTCCCCTTTCAAAGTTGTTCAAATGGTTCCGGTCCGTTGCACATATAGGTCACAGGAGACAAAAATAGATTTTTTCACCGAAAACTTAAAAAATCTTCTTCTCTGAAACCGCAAAGCCCAGGTCTTTGATATTTGGTATGAAGCTTCATCTAGTGGACCACTACCAAGATTGTTCAAATTACAGTGCTGGGGCCAAAAATGCCCCAGCCCCGGGGCCCTTTGGTTTTACATGGGCTTATATAGGGACAATCTTTAAAAATCTTCTTCTCTGAAACCGCAAGGGCCAGGACTTTGATATTTAGTATGAAGCTTCATCTAGTAGACCCCTACCAAGATTGTTCAAATTGTAGTGCTGGGGCCAAAAATGCCCCCGCCCCGGGCCCTTTGGTTTTACATGGGCTTATATAGGGAAAATCTTTAAATATTTTCTTCTCTGAAACCGAAAGGCCCAGGTCTTTGATATTTGGTATGAAGCTTCGTTTTGTGGACCCCTACCAAGATTGTTCAAATTATAGTGCTGGGGCCAAAAATGACCCAGCCCCGGGGCCCTTTGGTTTTACATGGGCTTATATAGGGAAAATCTTAAAAATCTTCTTCCCTAAAACCGCAAGGGCCTGGTCTTTGCTATTTGGTATGAAGCTTCATCTGATGGACCGCTACCAAGATTGTTCAAATTATAGTTCTCGGGCCAAAAATGCCCCCGCCCCAGGGCCCTTTGGTTTTACATCGGCTTATATAGGGAAAATCTTGAAAAATCTTCTTCTCTGAAACCTCAAGGCTCAATTCTTTGATATTTTGGTATGAAGCTTCATCTTGTAAACCTCTACCAAGATTGTTCAAATTATAGCCCTGGGGCCAAAAATGCCCCCGTCTCGGGGCCCTTTGGTTTTACTTAGACTTATTCAGGGATAATCTTTAAAAATCTTCTTCTGTGAAACTACAAGGCCTAGGTCTTTGATATTTGGTGTGAAATTTCATTTAGTTGACCTCTATCAAGATTGTTCAAATTATAGACCTGGGGTCAAAAATGCCCCAGCCCCGAGACCCTTTGGTTTTACATAGACTTATATAGGGAAATCTTTAAAAATCTTCTTCTCCGAAACTGCAAGGCCCATGTCTTTGATATTTGGTATGGAGCTTCATCTAGTTGACCTCTACCAAGATTGTTCACATTATAGCCCCCGGGCTACAAATCCCCCGCCCCGGGGCGCTTTGGTGTTACATAGACTTATATAGAGATAATCTTTGAAAATCTTTTTTCTGAAACAGCATGGCCCAGGTCTTTGATATTTGGTGTGAAGCTTCATCTAGTTGACCTCTATCAAGATTATTTAAATTATAGCCCAGAGGCCAAAAATGCCCCCACTCTGGGGCCATTTGGATTTACATAGGCTTATGTAGGGAACATCTTTAAAAAAATCCTCTTCTCTGAAACCGCAAGACCCAGGTCTTTGATATTTGGGGTGTAGCTCCATCTAGTGGACCTTTGCCATGATTATTCAAATTATAGCCTTTGTTGATATTTGGTATGAAGCTTCACCTTTTTAGACCTCCCTCAACATTATGCACATTATAGCCCTGGGGTCAATAATGGCCCTCCCCGGGGCCCACTTGTTACTCTATGGATCAGGTGAGCGATCCAGGGCCATCATGGCCCTCTTGTTTTTTTTTTCTGTTCTTTTTTTTTTTCTTTCTTTTTTCATTCTTTTTTTTCTTTATTTTTCTTTTCTTCTCCATAAACACACATAGAAGCCTCCGTGGTGTAGTGGTTACGCTACTCGACTTGTAAACCAGGGATCGCAGGATCGATCCTGGGCTTCTCCAGACTTTCGGATAAGTCTTTAAACCGAGGTCCCGTCTCCATATGACCATAGCTGTTGGTGGGACGTAAAACTCAAGCACTCACTCACTCTCCATAAACACATATGAACAATTATTATCTTCCTCCCCTGATAGTTGCTAGTAATAATACATACATGCATGCACAGGCATGGAATTTTCTTTTTTTTTTTTTTTTTTTCTTTCTTTTTTTAGCTCACCTGAGCACGAAGTGCTCAAGGTGAGTTGATGTCCGTCGTCCGTCAACAATTTCTTTAAACGACATCTCCTCCTGGGATAATGGCCCTATTTCAAAATTATTTTACAGAAATGTTCATTAGGTGACCCTTTTTCAAAATTGCTAAAATCAGTGGCCACTAGAGCTAAAAATAGAGCTAAAAATAGAAAAAACTTTATTTTTTTTTCTTCGTAAAACACATAAACAAATCCCCCCCACCCCCCCACACACACACACAAAAAGTTGTTACTGGGTTAGGATATTGCATTTGTTCTGTACATACATGCATACTTAGTTTTATATACATACCCTACCCACCCCACCCTACCCTAGCATACCCTACCCTACCCCACAACCCCACCCCACCCCCATCCCAAAACAACCCCAATCCACCCCCAACCCAACCCCATCCCACCACTCCCCACCTTACCCGACCTCACCCCATCCCACCCACCCAAGCCCACCCTACACCACCCCACAACCCCATCACACCCCACCCCACCACAAATTCCACCCCATCCCACCCGACTCCTAACCCATTCCACCCCACCCTACCCCACACCAGCACACCCCACCCTACCCCACCCATGCCACCACCATCCTAACCATACTGAAAAAAAAAACCCGTCCATAATGCCATTAGGCATTTTTCTTGTTATTTGTTTGAATTAAGGTTTAACATCCCTGTCAATACTATTTAGGTTGCCCAATGAAACAAATAGGGTTTATATGCATGGACGGTCCGACTCGCAGCACTTTGCCTGGGCAGGCTTAGACCTAGGCTGTTTACCAGTACTCATGTGCGGTCAGTTTCAGCTCTGCGTGGAAGCATCATGAAGCCCAATCTATTTCTTCAAGCCCCGATAGGCAGAGGCGAGAAAAGGTATGTTGTGTGGACTAATTAGAATTGCCTCAATGAGGTAATTCTAATGATTACATACAACATAGCTTTAGTGATAGTAGGTCAAAAAGATATCCTTTAGTCATTATGCCTCCTGACCTGTTCCTATGACCTTCAGTGTTTTAAACTTCTCCTATCTCAAACAAATATGCATGGCTGTTTAGGGGTGGTTGGATTAAGCAAAGGTGACATGTATCTTATGTCACTTGGACGTCCAACTGATATTCACTTGCAGTTGGGCAGGGCCTGCTGTTCTTGCAGCAGGTAAGGGCAGAGCTGGGGGTTATTATTTTTTGTGTTTCTGCACTTCCATTCATATTTTTCTTTCTCTCCTCACTTTCATCTGCAATAAAACCTGTCTTAGTGGCCACCTCTTTTAAGCAAGCAACCTGTCGTAAGCAAGCAGGCATTCAGTTCCCAGGAAAGGTGAATGTGTTAAATTTCACCTGAAATAAGCAAGCACCTGTCTTAAGCAAGTACATTTTGGTTATCCCTTAGGTGCTTGCTTAATACAGGTTGGACTGTACTCTACTATCTCTTTTCTCCCTTTGTCTAGGAGACGACACAAAATGACCCTTAAGAGTGGAGGTGATGTTAAACACAAAACAATCAGTTAATCAATCAATCATGGCTGTTAAAATCATTGAAATTCTTGAACAGTATTTCATACTTCACCTTTTGTTTAGTAGAAACCTTTTGTTTAGTAGAAAAACACAAGGTTGTATCTCCATCTAACCATATTTTCCAGTACCATAATGATCCTAAGTATCGGGACAGACAGGCCAATGCAAACATTGTAGACTGTGATCAGGCTGCTCCTAAAGGAGCAGCCTGATCACGGTCTACAATGTTTGCCTTTCCATCTCCACTTTTTGGACTCCTTGCTAGATCACAAAACAAACCATTTAAAGTTTAGGAGAATTACAGCAATTCCTCCTGGCCCCCGCCCATAGGGGCTTGAAGAAATATATGGGCTGCATGATGCTTCCACGCAGAGCTGATTCTGGCCCGCACACTAGTACTGGTAAACCGTTTAGAGGATCTAAGCCTGTCCAGGAACCGCGGTGCGAGGCGGGTCGTCCATGCTAATAAACCCTATTGGTTTCATTAGGCGACGGGGCTTGAGATGTCATTTCATCTCAATGTCGGGTAAAAGTCCCACAAAATTGGAAGCAACATCTCCAAAATGACCTTTACAGTGTTGACGGGGACGTTAAACCTCAAC
The DNA here is from genome assembly GCA_963580285.1 of Lucinisca nassula. Classification (NCBI taxonomy): domain Eukaryota; kingdom Metazoa; phylum Mollusca; class Bivalvia; order Lucinida; family Lucinidae; genus Lucinisca; species Lucinisca nassula. The sequence continues at coordinate 77,526,866 of OY757023.1, forward strand.
TCAAACAAACAAACAAAAACAGCAAGTCCTCCAATTGTCCAAATTTTTAGGAGTTTTACAGTATATTGAGCTTGTTGTTTGCCATGCTAGATTCTTCTGTTTTAGCATTGCCTTATCATTGCTTGAGGATACCAATTGTGGATGTTCACTAAAATGTGCTGATAGCACTGGACCGCACAACCTCATTATAGCACTTTTGTTGTTGGCCAAAGCAGAAACCATATTAGTTAAAAATCAAAGCACTGAGAGCACTGGTGGGTCGATTGTCTCCGAGTGTGGATTTGGAACGAGGACTTACACTTAGACATTTAACCCTTAAATTCCAGTGCTCTAAAGCAAACCATGTAGACCCTGATCAGACGCTGCATTTTTTTTTGGTGGCTCACCCTTAAATTCCTGTAGTGTAAGCAAACAGTGTAGACCCTGATCAGACACTGCATTCTGCGGCGTCTGATAAGGGTCTACACTGTTTGCCAAGCCCAAACCATGATTCCAGCCCAGATTTTACAGATAACCCTTTTACGCAACATGCTAAACTAACTCTGCTATTTTCTATAAATAAGTTACATTGATTTCGATAGTCAAGTGGATAACAGCACAATTTCAGTTTCTGTCCTTTATAACATTGGGTCAATTGTAAACCGATCGACCCAAAAACCATATTGTATCCCAACAGCAACATTCTTTCATCGAGACTGATCATGAAATTTTTTCTATGGTCATTCTCTTTCTTCCACCGATTCAAAAAAAGGCAGTTGTCAGTTTCTGGAGAAAGAATGTAGTCTGAACTGGTTAACCTCTTTCCTAGGTAAACTGACTGGCATGATATGACCTAAATAGTGTTGAATTGGGCCGTTAATTTTTTCCAAACAAACTAAGGATCTCTGCAGATGCACACACAGATCTGGGTCTTTGCTGTCCAGTAACTTGTCTTGTTTTACTTTGGTCAGTACTATTGCAAATCAAACATTGATTAGTGTGTAGAGGATCTTATACGAGTGGTAATCTTGTATGAAAATTGTTAAATGAGCCTTCAGCGAGTTTCATCAATTTTCTGTGAAATGATTGATACTTTTTATGTATGACAATTGAGCCGTCGCATGACAAAACCTACAATAAGACCAGTGTGACAAGCAGAGACTTGAATCAACCTGTGCACCCATCCACTGTGACAAGACCTTTTGCCTATGTCTCTTGGCATAGATATTAGCCTATAGTAGGTACATGCGGTCATCCAAGTCTCTGATCAGACTGCACAAATATGCAGTCTGATCTGAGTCTTCATTGGTCGCTCAAGACCTAGATTTTGTCATGTGATGGCTCAATTATTCTATGTATTTTCTGAAGAAAAACTGGTTTAAGCTGACAGCATGATATAAGAATCTTATATGGGCGTGAGGGGTGGATGGAAAAATCCGTCCCGAGGGCCACTGTCCGGCATCACGAGGCTTGCCAAGTGATGCCGGACAGTGATCCCGAGGGACAGATTTTTCCAACCAACCTTCACACCCATATAAGATTCTTTTTCTTGCATACCTTCCATTTCTTAGCGCGGATTTTTAATGCTGCAGTCACTTCGGTGACTGACATTCGCCATATTGTGTTGACACTGCAGGAATGTTTAGTGACGTTGTTGTGACGTCAACCTTAACGACGGCGCATACGAGGTCGTAGTCAACAAGTGCATCTATCAAACACGCGATTATATTCAATTTTGGGTCGGAACACCAGGGCCAGAACATAAATTTCTATCCCAGGGTTAAGTCACGGATTTCCTTGTCTGGTGTGCAAGAATATAGTTTCTGGGCATTACTACATGATATTACACACGTTACATATGGGTTTATGACACTGCTTAAAATGTTCGTCTGTTACGATATTTACTCCAAGTATTTGTACGCCTCAACTCCTTATCATATCTTTTCTTAAATTTTGAACAAGTACAATTTCTATCCGATGTTGGATGAGTGGCAAACAGTGTAGACCCAGATGAGACTTCGGAAAAGTCTCATCTGGGTCTACAGTGTTTGCTTAAGCCTGTCCATCCAAATGCGAAGGGTAAGTAAAATAAAAACTTGATATGATTTGTTTTACTATAGGGCTCTAACCCTGGTAAGTGAATAAGGCAGAAATTTGAACATGCTTATAAACTTACAAATACATTCACCAGAGCTTCATTTGAAGAGTCTTTGCAGAAAATTTTCTTTTCTCAATTCCATTTTTCCATTTTTTAGCTCACCGTCACGTAGTGACGAGGTGAGCTTTTGGGATCACTTTTTGTCCGGCGTCCGTCCGTCCGTCCGTGCGTCCGTGCGTAAACAATTTCTTTAAACGACATCTCCTCCTAAACCACTGATCGGATTTTGACCAAACTTCACAGGAATGATCCTTAGGTGGTCCCCTTTCAAAGTTGTTCAAATGGTTCCGGTCCGTTGCACATCTAGGTCACAGGAGCCAAAAACAGATTTTTTTCACCAAAAACTTAAAAAATCTTCTTCTCTGAAACCACAAGGCCCAGGTCTTTGATATTTGGTATGAAGCTTCATCTAGTGGACCCCTACCAAGATTGTTCAAATTATAGTGCTGGGGCCAAAAATGCCCCCGCCCTGGGGCCCTTTGGTTTCACATAGGCTTATATAGGGAAAATCTTTAAAAATCTTCTTCTCTGAAACCACAAGGCCCAGGTCTTTGATATTTGGTATGAAGCTTCATCTAGGGGACCCCTACCAAGATTGTTCAAATTATAGTGCTGGGGCCAAAAATGCCCCCGCCCCGGGGCCCTTTGGTTTTACATAGGCTTATATAGGGAAAATCTTTAAAAATCTTCTTCTCTGAAACCACAAGGCCCAGGACTTTGATATTTGGTATGAAGCTTCATCTAGTGGACCCCTACCAAGATTGTTCAAATTTTAGTGCTGGGACAAAAAATGCCCCCGCCACGGGGCCCTTTGGTTTTACATTGGCTTATATAGGGAAAATCTTTAAAAATCTTCTTCTCTGAAACCACAAGGCCCAGGACTTTGATATTTGGTATGAAGCTTCATCTAGTGGACCCCTACCAAGATTGTTCAAATTTTAGTGCTGGGACAAAAAATGCCCCCGCCACGGGGCCCTTTGGTTTTACATTGGCTTATATAGGGAAAATCTTTAAAAATCTTCTTCTCTAAAACCACAAGGCCCATGTCTTTGATATTTGGTATGAAGCTTCATCTAGTGGACCCCTACCAAGATTGTTTAAATTATAGTGCTCGGGCCAAAAATGGCCCCCTTCCCCGGGGCCCTTTGGTTTGACATAGGCTTATATAGGGAAAATCTTTAAAAATCTTCTTCTCTGAAACCACAAGGCCCAGGACTTTGATATTTGGTATAAAGCTTCATCTAGTGGACCCCTACCAAGATTGTTCAAATTATAGTGCTGGGGTTAAAAATGCCCCCGCTCCGGGGCCCTTTGGTTTTACATAGGCTTATATAGGGAAAATCTTTAAAAATTTTCTTCTCTGAAACCACAAGGCCCAGGACTTTGATATTTGGTATGAAGCTTCATCTAGTGGACCCCTACCAAGATTGTTCAAATTTTAGTGCTGGGACAAAAAATGCCCCCGCCACGGGGCCCTTTGGTTTTACATTGGCTTATATAGGGAAAATCTTTAAAAATCTTCTCTGAAACCACAAGGCTCAGGTCTTTGATATTTGGTATGAAGCTTCATCTAGTGGACCCTTACCAAGATTGTTCAAATGATAGTGCTGGGGCCAAAAATGCCCCCGCCCTGGGGCCCTTTGGTTTTACATAGGCTTATATAAGGAAAATCTTTAAAAATCTTCTTCTCTGAAACCACAAGGCCCAGGACTTTGAATTTGATATGAAGCTTCATCTAGTGGACCCATACCAAGATTGTTCAAATTATAGTGCTGGGACAAAAAATGCCCCCGCCACGGGGCCCTTTGGTTTTACATTGGCTTATATAGGGAAAATTTTAAAAATCTTCTTCTCTGAAACCACAAGGCTCAGGTCTTTGATATTTGGTATGAAGATTCATCTAGTGGACCCCTACCAAGATTGTTCAAATTATAGTGCTGGGGCCAAAAATGCCCCCGCCCTGGGGCCCTTTGGTTTTACATAGGCTTATATAGGGAAAATCTTTAAAAATCTTCTTCTCTGAAACCACGAGGCCCAGGACTTTGATATTTGGTATGAAGCTTCATCTAGTGGACCCCTACCAAGATTGTTCAAATTATAGTGCTGGGGCAAAAAATGCCCCCGTCCCGGGGCCCTTTGGTTTTACATAGGCTTATATAGGCAAAATCTTTCAAAAATCTTCTTCTCTGAAACCGCTAGGCCCTGGTCTTTGATATTTGATGTGTAGCTTCATCTTGTGAACCTTTGCCAAGATTGTCCAAATTATAGCCTTTGTTTGGTATTGTTTGGTATTGTTTCTGATGTTTGGTATGAAGCTTCACCTTTAAGACCGCCCTCAACATTATGCACATTAAAGCCCTGGGGCCAATAATGGCCCTCTCTGGGGCCCACTTGTTACACTATGGATCAGGTGAGCGATCCAGGGCCATCATGGCCCTCTTGTGTTTTATATTAGGATCACTTTTTGTCTGTCATCCGTGCGTAAACAATTTCTTCAAATGACATCTCCTCCTAAACCACTGATTGGATTTTGACCAAACTTCACAGAAATCATCCTTAGGTGGTCCCCTTTCAAAGTTGTTCAAATGGTTCAGGTCCATTGCACATCTAGGTCACAGGAGCTAAAAATAGATTTTTTAAACGAAAACTTTAAAAATCTTCTTCTCTGAAACGGCAAGGCCCAGTCCTTCGATATTTGGTATGAAGCTTCATCTAGTGGACCTCTAGCAAGATTGTTCAAATTATAGCCCTAGGGGCCAAAATGCCCCCGCCCCGGGGGCCTTTGGTTTTACATAGGCTTATATAGGGAAAATCATTAAAAAATCTTCTTCTCTGAAACCACAAGGCCCAGGTCTTTAATATTTGGTGTGAAGCTTTACCTGGTGGACCTCTACTAAGATTGTTCAAATTATAGCCTTGGGGCCAAAAATGCCCCCACCCCGGGGCCTTTGGTTGTACATAGGCTTTTACAGGGAAAATCTTTAAAAATCTTCTTCTCTGAAACCGCAAGGCCCAGATCTTTGATATTTGGTGTGAAGCTTTATCTAGTCGGTCTCTACCAAGATTGTTCAAATTATAGCCCTAGGGGCTAAAATGCCCCCGCCCCGGGGGCCTTTGGTTTTACATATGCTTATATAGGGAAAATCATTTAAAAATCTTCTTCTCTGAAACCACAAGGCCCAGGTCTATAATATATGGTGTGAAGCTTTACCTGGTGGACCTCTACTAAGATTGTTCAAATTATAGCCTTGGGGCCAAAAATGCCCCCACCCCGGGGCCTTTGGTTTTACATAGGCTTATACAGGGAAAATCTTCTTCTCTGAAACCGCAAGGCCCAGATCTTTGATATTTGGTGTGAAGCTTCATCTAGTGGACCTCTACGAAGATTGTTCAAATTATAGCCCTGGGGGCCAAAATGCCCCCGCCCCGGGGGCCTTTGGTTTTACATAGGCTTATATAGGAAAAAATCATTAAAAAAATCTTCTTCTCTGAAACCATTAGGCCCAGGTCTTTAATATTTGGTGTGAAGCTTAACCTGGTGGACCTCTACTAAGATTGTTCAAATTATAGCCTTGGGGCCAAAATGCCCCCGCCCAGGGGGCCTTTGGATTTACATAGGCTTATAGGCTTATACAGGGAAAATCTTTAAAAATCTTCTCTGAAACTGCAAGGCCCAGATCTTTGATATTTGGTGTGAAGCTTCATCTAGTGGACCCTCTTTCAAGATTGTTCAAATAATAGCCCTGGGGCCAAAAATGCCCCCACCCCGGGACCCTTTTGTTTTTCATAGGCTTATATAGGGAAAACCGTTAAAAATCTTCTTGTCTGAAACCAGGAGGTCAAGGTCTTTGATATTTGGTATGAAGCTTCATCTAGTGGACCATTACCAAGTTTGTTCAAATTATAGCCCTTGGGCCTAGAATGTACTAGAGACACTAATTCTCAGGTGAGCGATTCAGGGCCCTCTGGGCCCTCTTGTTTTTTTTTTTTTCATAAAATGCATGCTACAGGTATAAGTGAGAAAACTTTTTGTCTGTTTATTTCTGACAGAATTATCACTATAAGTCTAAATATTCTTTATCATGGGGCTCCAAAGCACAGTGAATCTTGGCAAACATAAACAGTAAGGCTTACAGTAAGACTTAGGATCCACACAGGCTCATATGAGCAAGAGCTTTGACTGTTTGTAAATGAAATAGGTGAGATGAAGATTCAGTTCAAAAAAAGGTTGGAGATCTGGTTCAGAGATCATAGGCTTTTTTCATGCTCAAATCATCCGAGCATAATATTTATTTGGCTTATAAATCTTACCCCACACCCTGCTGAACCTGGATAAACTATATCCTATTTTGGAAAACAGAATAGATCCAGATCAGCTGGCTTCTCAGAAGCCAACTGATCTGGATCTATACTGTCATTTTAAAGACACCACAACACTGTTCATTATAACAGTTCTAGATAGCTTAGGGCTTAAAGATAGATCCCAACAATGTATAGATTATAAAGAAAAATGACCTTAACTGGTCATTTTTCTTTATAATCTGTCATTTTTTGTTTGGATATAACACAGTTGTTTAACTAACATAGTTTCTGTTTTGGACCCGAACAGTAGTGCTAAATTTAATTGTTTTGTTTATAGATGAATGGCCCAGTCAACGCTGTTTAGATCTGTCAGTTTACCATACTTTATACATAAGAGATTAATTTGTACACTGTACATTCTTTTGTACAAATTTGGATACTATCCTTGAATTGTTGGTAGGGAAAGGTTGACTAAAGAAAAATTCCCGTGTTCAATTTCCATAAAAGAATGTTGTTGACCAGGCAGGCATTGAACCCACAACCTACTGACCATTCAACTGTACTGCCCATGCCCATCGGGGCTTGGAGAAATAGATTGGACTGCATTGGTGCTTCCACTCAGAGCTGATACTGACTGCACATGAGTACTGGTAAACCGCTTAGAGGATCTAAGCCAGTTAACCCTTATCTTGCTGAATATTCGTTTAAGCCACACCCATATCTGTCTATCAACCAATCAAATTACTTGATGTAATTTATTGCTACAAATTCATAAACTGAATGCCAAACAGTGTAGATCCTGATCAGATGGCTTTTTCATTGTCTGCATGTGAATCATCTGCTGAGAAGTAAAGCTTGGCAGTATGGCTTGACATGACATGTGAATTGTCTGCTTAGCAGAAAGGCTTGGAATTACATGTGAATTGTCTGCTGGGCAGTAAGGCTTGACATTACATGTGAATTGTCTGCTGGGCAGTAAGGCTTGGCATTACATGTGAATTGTCTGCTGGACAGTAAGTCTTGGCATTACATGTGAATTGTCTGCTGGGCAGTAAGGCTTGACATTACATATGAATTGTCTGCTGGGCTGTAAGGCTTGGCATTACATGTGAATTGTCTGCTGGACAGTAAGGCTTGGCATTACATGTGAATTGTCTGCTGGGCAGTAAGGCTTGGCATTACATGTGAATTGTCTGCTGGACAGTAAGGCTTGGCATTACATGTGAATTGTCTGCTGGGCAGTAAGGCTGGACATTACATGTGAATTTTCTGATGGGCAGTAAGGCTTGGCATTACATGTGAATTGTCTGCTGGGCAGTAAGGCTTGGCATTACATGTGAATTGTCTGCTGGGCAGTAAGGCTTGACATTACATGTGAATTTTCTGATGGGCAGTAAGGCTTGGCATTACATGTGAATTGTCTGCAGGGCATTAAGGCTTGGCATTACATGTGAATTGTCTGCTGGACAGTAAGACTTGGCATTACATGTGAATTCACCACTGGGCAGTAAGGCTTGACATTACATGTGAATTGTCTGCTGGACAGTAAGGCTTGGCATTACATGTGAATTGTCTGCTGGGCAGTAAGGCTTGGCATTACATGTGAATTGTCTGCTAGACAGTAAGGCTTGGCATTACATGTGAATTGTCTGCTGGACAGTAAGGCTTGGCATTACATGTGAATTGTCTGCTGGATGGTAAGGCTTGGCATTACATGTGAATTGTCTGCTGGACAGTAAGGCTTGGCATTACATGTGAATTGTCTGCTGGGCAGTAAGGCTTGACATTACATGTGAATTTTCTGCTGGGCAGTAAGGCTTGACATTACATTTGAATCATCTGCTGAGAAGTAAGGCTTGGCATTACATGTGAATTGTCTGTCCGGCAGAAAGGCTTGACATAACCTGAATTGTCTGCCTGGCAGAAAGGCTTGACATTATATTGTATTGTCTGCCCAGCGGAAAGGCTTGACATTACATGTTCATCGAATGCTGAGCAGTAAGGCTTGGCATTATTTATGAATTGTCTGCATGTGAATCATCTGCTGAGAAGTAAGGCTTGGCATCACATGTAAATTTCTGCATGTGAATCATCTGCTGAGAAGTAAGGCTTGGCATCACATGTGAATTGTCCACTGGGCAGTAAGGCTTGGCATTATATGTGAATTGTGTGCTGGGCAGTAAGGCTCAACATTACATTTGAATCATCTGCCTGGCAGAAAGACTTGACATTACATGTGAATTGTCTGCGGGGCAGTAAGGCTCAACATTACATTTGAATCATCTGCCTGGCAGAAAGACTTGACATTACATGTTGATTGTCTGCTGGGCAGTAAGGCTTGACATTACATTTGAATCATCTGCCTGGCAGAAAGACTTGACATTAAATGTGAATTGTATGCTGGGCAGTAAGGCTCAACATTACATTTGAATCATCTGCCTGGCAGAAAGACTTGACATTACATGTGAATTGTCTGCTAGGCAGTAAGGCTCAACATTACATTTGAATCGTCTGCCTAGCAGAAAGACTTGACATTACATGTGAATTGTCTGCTGGGCAGTAAGGCTTGGCATTACATGCGGATTTTCTGATGACAGTAAGGCTTGACATTACATGTGAATCATCTGTCTGGCAGAAAGGCTTCACATATTGAATTGTCTGCCTTGCAGAAAGGCTTGACATTACATGTTAATCAAATGCTGAGCAGTAAGTCTTGGCATTACATATGAATTGTCTGCTGGGCACAAAGACTTGTCATTACATGTGAATTGTCTGCTGGGCTGTAAGGCTTGGCATTACATGTGAATTGTCTGCTGGACAGTAAGGCTTGGCATTACATGTGAATTCACCACTGGACAGTAAGGCTTGACATTACATGTGAATTGTCTGCTGGACAGTAAGGCTTGGCATTACATGTGAATTGTCTGCTGGGCAGTAAGCTTGACATTACATGTGAATTGTCTGCTGGACAGTAAGGCTTGGCATTACATGTGAATTTTCTGATGGGCAGTAAGGCTTGGCATTACATGTGAATTGTCTGCTGGACAGTAAGGCTTGACAATACATGTGAATTGTCTGCTGGACAGTAAGGCTTGGCATTACATGTGAATTGTCTGCTTAGCAGAAAGGCTTGACATTACATGTGAATTGTCTGCCGGGCAGTAAGGCTTGGCATTACATGTGAATTGTCTGCTTAGCAGAAAGGCTTGGCATTACATGTGAATTTTCTGATGGGCAGTAAGGCTTGACATTACATGTGAATTGTCTGCTGGGCAGTAAGGCTTGACATTACATGTGAATCATTTGCTGAGAACTAAGGCTTGGAGTTACATGTGAATTGTCTGCTGGGCAGTAAGACTTGACATGTGCATTGTCTGCTTGGCAGTAAGGCTTGACATTTACGTATAAATGGCCTGCCAGGAAGTCTTATTTTCTCTGAAAAATGATGTAGAAAATAGAATAGTCATCTGCTCTTAAAAAAAATTGATGGCACTTTGAGGGTTAAAAGAATTCACTTATACCTGGTGCAAATCAATTCTAATTTTTTGGTGGAATGGACAGGATGCTAAAGAAGTTTTCTCAGCTATTGAAAGGCTCACTTATTACACCGTGCTAAGGCTCCTTGTCTTGTTATGCAACTAAAACTTTTGGTTCATCTGTTATTGCTAATGTTCTGTTTATTTTGCTTGGTATTTGCTTGTTTGTATAAACATCAACACCTTTAGATAGGCACAGTGTGTCCGACTGAGTTAGGCTCTAAGTTAGGCAAGGGGGCAAGGCCTGCTATCCTTGCAGCATCTAGGGTAAGAGGGAGATTTTTTTCTCTTTATTTCTCTTTTTTCACTACTTGCATTCTCTGCTCCCATCCTATCTTGTTCCTGTCTTAAACATGCTCTTTTATGGTCCTAAATTACCTTTACAGCTCCACAGACACATCACTATTAAGCATAATTTCTGACAGTATAACTGCCAATTTACCACCCCCAAATGAGAATTTTGAATACAGGTGTCCTTTGAGTGACCTCTATATGGAGGACTCTCTTGATAACGGCACTATTTGTTTTCTAACATTTTGCCGTTATAAAGAATTAGCTGCTGTAAAGAATCCAAATAAGGAGTAGTATAATAGGTAATTTGTTTGTTTGATTTGTGGTTAAACGTCCCCATCAACACTGTATAGGTCATTTTGAATATGTTGCTTCCAATTTTGTGGGACTTTTAACGGCACTGAGATGAAATGACATCAAGAGCCCTGCCGCCCAATGAAACTAACAGGGTTTATATACATGGACAGTCCAACTGGCATCACTTTTCCTGGGCAGGCGTAGAGCCTCTAAGCGGTTTACCAGTATCCATGTGCAGTCAGTTTCAGCTCTGCGTGGAAGCATCATGCAGCCCAAACTATTTCTTCAGGCCCCGATGGGTGGGGGCAGTATAACATGAAATAAAGAATCTATTTACCTTACTTACTCCCAAGAAACAAAGGAAGTGGACATTTGTTAGAATCGCCTTGACAAGGCAATTCTAACAAACATACACAACATTTGTTTTGTTTAGTATTGGCAAAAAGATGATTGAGTATCTCACTAACCCATAAAATACCAATCATGACTATATTGTTGTCTGGTTTGATGTCTGCTGGTTACTTTAAAAGTCTTTTTTGCAAACAGTGGGCACCAAAATCAGACTGCTCCTCGAGGAGCAGTCTGATTTTTGTTCACACTGTTTGCCTGTACGCTAAAATATCTTTAAAACGTTTGCAAAAAATTTAGCAGACGACATAAGCAGACGACATTTTTTCTTGGTGTCTTAAGGGTTAATCCTTCTAATCTTCAGCTAAAGATGAGTTCCATTGAAGTCTTCCAAAAACTAAGAATGTTGTGGATTTAATCCTGCCGAGAAACAAAACATTCTGCAGAGGGGTTTGGGTTTTCCTCAGTTTTCTAAAGATTTTCCTTCCCTTAAGAAGTAGACCAATTACATATATGATAATTAACCCTTGTCCTGCTGAATATTCAGTTTAGCCACACCCATTTCTGACTTTGAACCAATCAGATTACTTGATGTAATTTATTCCTACAAATTCATGAACTTCATGTCAAACAGTGTAGATCCTGATCAGATGGCTTCTTCAGGAGCCATCTGATCTGGACCTACACTTTTTCCAAAGATAGGGGTTGTTGTGAACAGCAAGATAAGAGTTAATTTCTGCAGTTTTCCAAAAATGAAATGTTGTGGATTTAATCCTGCCCTGAGAAACAAAACATTCTGCAGAGGGGTTTGGGTTTTCCCTTTTTTTTCTAAAGATTTTCCTTTCCTTGAGAAGTAGACCAACCACATATTTGATAATGAAATGAAAATGATAAATACTTTCAGATGACGATAATTATGATGACGATGAGTATGATAATGAGGCCATTGATGAACATTAAGGTGAAGGTCATGCTGACCTGATTGTTGTTTTGTGTGTTTTATGAGTGCTTTTTTCATCAAAAGTTGGTTCCAAGTTGAAAATAAAGTAATTAAATAAAGTAAACTGTCTTTCTGTATGGGTGCAACAAAACATCAGAGCCAAGTTGTTCCAAGAATCTGTAGCTTAAACCCGTTTTGTACCAGATAGAATCTTCCTCCTTATATAAAGCAAGAGTCCGTTTTAGAATTTAGGGGTGTCAGGTTGCATTTTCTTAAAAATTCATTTGGAAAATGGCTGGACTTTCTGCAAACAGTGTAGGCCATGATTAGATGCTGCAGCATCTGATCTGGGGCTGCACTGTTTGCCAATTACCTGTTTTAGGGTTTCTGGTACAAAAAGGGTTAACAAGCTCGTGAGAATTCGAAATATTAACTGTTCTGTGATGTACCTGATTTTTGCCTGCAATTGAGGGCTTTCATGGGTTTTGATTTCCAGTATAATCGTCATCATTATTCAATCTTCTCGGAAATCGTTTTTCATCTTGGAACCAAGAAGTTATATTGTATTTCTTGTAGATGGTTTTGCTCTTGTGCTCTTTGCTGTCATTTAACATGCTTTCAAATTTAAAAGCCTGCCTTTGTACATACAGTGACACTTCAATGGTTCAAAGACCTTTGGGTCCATGAAAACTGCTTCATGTAGACAAGTCAGTTTAATTATCGCACACACTCCCCGTCCCACAAACCCAACTTTATATAGAGTGGGGTAAACATTATTTTTCTTATTTCTGTTCCAAGACATAGATTGTGGGTACTCGTTAGAATCGCCTCAATGGGGCGGTTCTAATGAGCACCCAAAACCTGTGTTTGGGGTATAAATAAGAACAATATCACAGCTTTTCATCAGAAAAGTAGATGGCCCCCGCCCATCTGGGCTTAAAGAAATACATGGGCTGCATGATGTTTCCACGCAGAGCTGAAACCGACCCGCACACAAGTACTGGTAAACAGCTTAGAGGATCTAAGCCTGCCCAGGTAAAGCGGTGCGAGTTGGACCGTCCATGCTTATTAACCGTATTGGTTTCATTGGGCGACAGGGCTTGAGATGTCCTTTCAACTCGGTGTCGGGTAAAAGTCCCACAAAATTGGAAGCAACAGGTCCATAATGACCTATACAAAGTTGACGGGGGACGTTAAACTTCAAATCAAACAAAAAGAACATACCTTTCCATAATAGAATAAATCTTCTAAATTATACTTAAGAACATGTATATTTCTAGATTATACTTCAATATTTCTAGATTATACTTAAACATTACATATTAGGATTATACTTAAAAATTTATTTCCTATCAGGAGCTATGGTAGGAATTCCCTGGTATCATGTTAACAAGCCAGTGTAATGAACACCCCTCTAAACCCCACTTTATATAGCAAAAACTGGGGTTTACGAGGCTATAAATTATATTTCTTATTTCTACTCTAAAACATAAATTGTGGGTACTCGTTAGAACCGCCTCATTGAGGTGGTTCTAAAGAGCACCCACAACCTATGTTTGGATAGATTGTGGGTACTCGTTAGAACCGCCTCATTGAGGCGGTTCTGACGAGCACCTACAACCTATGTTTGGAATACAAATAAGAACAATATCACAAATTTTCATCAGAAAAGTAAAGTGTTTGGAGGTACAATGTACGTATGAAAGATTTTACTATGTCAAGAATGAGTTCAGATCAGCCATGGCAATGGAGCTATCGGTGTTGGAGCCAACGAAGTTACACTGTATTGTATTGTACACTATAACTGACTATATCAAGAGGAGTGTATGGTTTGCATGGATGCGAATGCAATAAAGCCCAAACAGATGCTTCAAAGAAATTTGACCCATTTAGTACCAGAAACCCCAAAATGGGTATTTGGCAAACAGTGCAGGCCCAGATCAGATGCCGCAGAATGCCTACACTGTTTGCAAAAAGTTCAGCCATTTTCCTACTAAATTTTGAAGAAAATTCAACCTCACACCCCAAAATTTTGAAATGAACTCCTGCAATGTATAAGGAGGAAGATTCCATTTGGTACAAAAAGGGTTAATATTGATCATTGGGGCGAATGAATTCAGTTTCAGGAGTGGTAACGCTTCTAAAGACATAATTTGTCTTCCATTACAATGGGCATCTTAAAGAGCAAATTATTTCTTGTGGTTCGCGCCATGCTCGGCCACATGTGAGATGCCTTGTTCTGCAAGAGAAGGTCAGATGGTTTTTCTCCAGGTACTCATCTGATAAATGATCAGCTCAAAAAAAGTGAAATAATCTTGAAAGGGCCGTAAAACCAAAATCCTCGGGAAAAAACTTCTAACGGTACATCATGTGATGAACACCAATATTTGGAGAATATTGGGATTTACAGGGGTAAACAAAATTTTTCTTATTTCTGTTCCAAGACATAGGTTCTGTGTACTCTTTAGAACAGCCTCAATGAGGCAGTTCTAATGAACACCCACAATCTATAATTGGACTGTGAATTAGAAAAAGTATCATTCTTTCTCATCTACAAAATGCTTGTTCTAAAGGTAATAAATACCCATTTGTGGACATGGTGACATTAGTTAAATATTCTTGAAAGGGCCATAAAACACATGCAAAAAGCAACAACAACACTAACACAAAAAGAATAAATGAATAAATATACATGCATGTTAAATTAACTATGAAGTAAATAAACACAACCTTCTGATGCTGCCCCTGTACATATTTAAATCATGCCAGATAAAAATACTGCATGGTGGGAAGATACATATTTTTATAAATACCTGTATATGTATAAACATAGCATGACAATAGAGTTGCATGTGGATGTGAGTGAGTTAACCCTTGACCTGCTGAAAATTTATATATGCCACACCCACCACTGCTTATCAACCAATCAGATTTCTTGATGCAAATCATTGTAACAAATTCATAACTGAATGACAAACAATGAAGATCCTGATCAGATGGCTTCTTCAGAAGCCATCTGATCTGGATCTCTATGTGACCCGTCACGCGAAAAGGGACCTTCTGGGAATTTTTGGCGAAAATGAGTTATAACTGATTTCAGATATATTGGTATTTGGGAAACAATTTGACACCAACATGAATAAAATACTCCTAAAGGTTTCAGATTTACAGTATTTTAAACATTGGTACCCTAAACGTTATAACGTTACAGAATACCAATTCGACGTCATGGGTTACGTCAACAAACTGTTGAAGGTAAAGACGCGGGTAATATTGCAAGGAAACACCTGAAAGGCATATCAAACTACTCAAACATTTATTTCCTTAAGCATTTCTTTGAGAAATCTGACAAATTAACGATTCGCCCCCGACCATCTAGTTGGGCTGCATGATGCTTCAACGCACAGCTGAAACCGACCGCACACAAGTACTGGCAAACCGCTTAAAGGATCTAAGCCTACCCAGGCAAAGCGGTGCGAGTCGGATCGTCCATGCTTATAAATCAATTGGTTTCATTATGCGGCAGGGCTTGAAATGTCATTTCATCTCAATGTCTGGTAAAAGTCCCACAACACTGGAAGCCACGTCTCCAAATGACCTATAGTGTTGACGTGGACGTTAAACCAAAAATCAAACAAACATATTAACGATAGCGACAGGAAGCTCAAAAACATTTTTTTACACATTAGATGCACAAGAAAACCTGATATTTGCATGTGTGAACAAATGTGCAGATCAGCCTGCGCATCATCATAGACTGAGCAGCGTATAGAATGCAGGCTTTTGTGATCGTGTTATCACTTAGGCAGTTGTATGTCAAAATTCAGGTCACCTAAGGCCTCTCACCGCTGTGGGTTCGAGGCTGGCTCGGGTCACATGTGAGACGCCAAGGTCTGCAACGGGAGATCAGGTTTTTCTCAGGGTACTCCGCTTTTCGCCCACCTATCATTAGAGTTTGGCTCGAAATGACTGACATGATCTTGATGGCGCCGCAAAGTGACCTAAAGCGCGGGTCAAAAGTGAGACGACATGTTCGGCATAGGAAGGTCATTTTTTCTCCGTACTCTGGTTTTCGCCCACTTCTGATAAATGATAGGCTTGAAATAATTGAAAAAATGTTGAAATGGTTGTAAAACAAAACACAACAAAAATATATATATGAGTAAATACATAATGAAAAACAGGGTGGTGTTGGGGGTGGGGTTGCAGAGATATATAGTATTTTTCATTTTCCTTAGTTCTACTCCAATACATAGGTTCTGGATACTCCTTAGAAAACGCCTATATGAGGCGGTTCTAACAGCACCCTTGACCTTACATATTTCCATCACCTTTTTGAGATTTGAAAGAATGTACTTTGTCACACAGATGTGTTATGGTAATAAAAACTCGCTTTCATGTCTCGAACATTTGTATAAAGATACAAAGCTTTATAGGTCCGTACTGACTTTACAACAATGCGGGCGCCTGCCGAATGCCTGTCTGCCTCTTTAACGCAAGCGTTGGGTACTGAATCATTTGCGCATGAGTACACGGTATTCAGGTTATTTCGGTAGGGATTTTAACATGCTTTAACCTGCACAGAAGATGATTTTCCCTGCATATGAGGCCACCAGTTATCGTCCCGATCGGAAGGACAGTGCACTTTGGTGCATTGATCCCTTTAAATGATGTCAGTGGAGCATGTTCAGACACCGCAATTTTATTACCCACCACGAAAACACGCCTATATAATTTTGACCCCCCTCCAATCCCACTTTTATAAAGAAAAACTGGGGTTTACAGGGGTAAACCTTATTTTTCTATTTCTGCTCTAAAATATAGATAGTGGGTACTCATTAGAACCGCCTCGATGAGGCGGTTCTAACGAGTAACCACCTAAAATCTTACATTTTCAGCTGTCACATAAGCTGTGGTATTTGTTAAGAAAATAAAATGACAAATAGAACTATTAAATATAGCTATGTACTACCTCATCTCCAGATTTTTTTTGGCTGAGTCGTATGTAACAGGTCGACCATGTGGCTTGGTAGCTCAGTCGATAACGTGTTCGCACGGTATGCGAAAGGCCTTGGGTTCAAGTCCCGTCGAGACATGTTCTTTTTCCATCCCTGTGACATTTGGTGACCAGTGTGGTCCAGCACTGCGTCTGAGGGCATGGAAGAGTATGAAAAATATGTTTAGCAGCCGGACTGGATAGGACTATTCGGGACGAATCTCAATCTCATAAGGAGAGATTCGGGACGAATCTAATTAGGCAGGGGGGGGGGGGTGGGGGGATGTAACAGGTCGACCGTGTGACTCGGTAGCTCAGTCGGTGGAGTGTTCGCACGGTATGCGAGAGGCCCGAGGTTCGAGTCCCGGTCGAGTCGTGTTCTTTTTCCACCCCTGTGACACATAAAACAGAGGTCCTGTCGCCGCGGGGCATCAGTTGTCACAGTGAAGATTCAGATGAGTTGTCAGAATTAATTAGATCTACTCGATCTCATTCGCCGGTAAGCCCAGCCTCATCAAGATTTAATTCAACTTGTTTGGGTAATTGTTTGGAGCAAATTTCAAACAGACGACATTATTAGGGGAGTTTTAAAATACAGTAGTCTCTCGTTACCTCAAACTGATATCGCAAACAATGGCTTGTCAACCCAAATTTTGTGCTGTTATACTGTGCTATTTATAAATCCTGTATATTGATTAACTTATGACGTAGGAGTGAGACGTCACCAACATTCACTGTCGGTGAACTGGTTGACCTTATCGCATTGTTTTGTTTGTTTGAAATGAGGTTTAACGCCATGTCAACACTAAGAGGTTTTGGAGACGTTGCTTCCAGTTTCATGGGATTTTTACCCGACACAGAAATGACATCTCAAGCCCTCTTGCCCAATGAAAAACAAAATGCTTATATGCATTGGGCGGTCTGACTCACATCACTTTGCCTGGTCCTTCTCAGCGGTTCAGCTCTGCGTGGAAGCACCATACAGCCCAATCTATTTCTCCAAGCCCCGATGGGCATCTTATCGCCCTAGTTGAATATACCTACAGGGCCTGGTTGGTTGACCTAACCCAGATGAAAAAAAAAAAAAAAAAACATCGTTGTTCGGATCAGACATGTAACCTCAAAACGCTGTTAAATTCAGTTCATTCATCGTCTGCGTAATGGTTCAGAAAACTGTGGCATTTTACTGCTCAAACAAGGGACGAAACTCGAATAGGAACAGTGAAAAATCGGACTTGAAAAAAAAACCCATTTCATCATATTTAAGGAGCATTGTGAGTCCAATTAAGACAGCGTAATCTAATTATCAGCAAATGACGTTAACGAGAATATTATTTTCGAACGTCATTTACGCTAAATGACGTAACTTCCCAGAAGGTCCCTTTTCGCGTGACGGGTCACATATTGTTTGAAAGATAAAACATATCCGGGCTCAACAGGACAAGGGTTAACTTATTATATATATCCAAGTGATGCATGTATTGCATGTCTTCAGATAATTTAGTTTGTTATTTTGTCACCATGATGTTAGTTTTGGAGTTGAGTGTCCCAGTCAACACTATTTAGATCATAGTGAGCTGGTCAGTTTACTTAAGCAGCAGGCTGAAACATTAGCAGTTAACCAGTAAAGTACACAATCTTTCGTCAGAAAATGACAACTACCCTTCTTGAATCAGCTGATGAGAGAGGATGACCATAGAAAAGACAAAGCAGGTATTAACCCATTTTGTACCAGAAACCCCTAAATGGGTACCATGGCAAACAGTGCAGGCCCAGAATGTGGCGTCTGATCAGGGCCTACACTGTTTGCAAAAAGTTCAGCCATTTTCCAAATAGATTTTGAAGAAAACACGACCTGTCACCCCTAAATTTTGAAATGGACTCCTGCTATATATAAGGAGGAAGATTCCATTTGGTATAAACAGGGTTAAAGCCATCAAACCCTTGATCTGATCACCAGTTAGACTTCCATCTGACTGAGCTACCAAGGCCTCTTATGAATACAAATGGAACCCCATCAAGTTTATATAGAGAATGATAGGATTTACAAGGGTACCGTATACCTAGCCTTGCCAAAACAGCATCTTCAGTCTTGGTTTCATTATGTGAACAAGTCTGTGAAATGGCCACCCCCCTAAATCCCACCCCCTAAATCTCATTTTATACAGAGAAAACTGGGGTTTACAGGGGTATACATTATTTTTTTATTTCTGCTCCAACACATAGGTTGTGGGCACTCGTTAGAACTGCCTCAATGAGGTGGTTCTAACGAGCACCCACAACTTATGTTTTAGGCTAAATAAGAAAAATGTCATGGATTTTCATCAGAAAAGTACATGTATCCTATTTTGGAGATGTGAAAAATGCACTATGTTGCACGGGTGTGTTACCGTAATGTGAAGCAGAAATAATCACAAATTGTCCTCCGAAAAAAAGCTGTGTCTACAGTTATGAAAGAAAACATTATATTACCTAACTCTTGTTGGGATTAGAAACGAAACTTTAAGACAAAAGATAGGAAGATACAAAAAACAATCATTGAAGCATGTGACATTCGAACAAAGTTAGCTTATGTGGACAAATGAAAGTTCATGCGGACTGAACTAAATTATTTGTCTAAATCGCGAGGGAAGTAAGGTGTGGGTTAATTGTATTGATTCCTGATCATTGCCTTCACTTCTATTAATGCATTTGTCATATATAGCTTAAAGGGCCTGAACAATAAACCACAACTTCTTTATAACACTGATGATTTTAACACAGTTTTTGTTGTAACACAGTTTAAAGGTGCCTTCAAAAATTGTTTAGATTACATAGAAAATTACCATAAATGGATCACACAAATATACATGTAATCTGTACATTTTTGTTCCGATGTGGCATGGTTGTTCACCTAATGTTTCTGGCTTCTTTATAAATATATGAGATATTAATGTTGGTTTGAGATAGTATGAGAGATAAACTTTGGTTCGAGATATATGAGAGATTAACTTCTGTTTGAGATTTTTGCTCATAGAATTACAAGGGTTAACAGTGAACTGAACAGTAATAATATTTTGTACTATTGAGGTCATTACTCTAAACAGGATTTTTTTCTCATTTTAATTTTTTAGGATCCCTGTTTAACAAGCATATGTTTTACCACAAAATTGCATATTTGGTATCAATTTTGAATATACGGTAATTCTCCTATAATTTCGAACAAAATTAAATAATTATTTTTGCCGCTGTTCGAATTTTTAGAAATTCGAGCTGGCAAAAAAGTCCACTGTTCGAAATTTTAAGGTTCTGACCTATCATGTTGTTCGCTTGCTGCTCTTTTAATACCTCAGAGACCATAGAAGCTTGTACAACCCGCAAATGCTCTGTTAGGCTGCGCAAACTGATCTGAGTCTTCAACTGTCACAGCCTCATTTACAGTCAGAGGTTACGCCGCATTTGATTTGAGCCGGCGCAGAGCAAATAAAACTTCTACTACATAAGTATCAGATCAGCCTGTGCATCAAGCCAATGCAGCGTGATCTCGTTTGCTGCTAGTTGACTGGTACATATGTCACAGAAGACTCATACGAAAAGCTAAAGCTGTGATCAGACTGTGCAGATGCGTAGCCTGATCCGAGTGATCACTGGTCTCGCGTCTCACCGTACTTTCCAAAGTCAACGTTCCCCCAAATTGTGCACCTAGCAAATGTGGACAAAGCCTTCTCATATTGTTCTTTGAATAGAAGGCTCATACGAACAGCAAAGACACTGATCAGAATGAGGGAACGCGCAGGTTGATATGAGCCTTCACCGTTCATGCGTCTGTGCTTTTTTTTTAAAGTTCAATCTGGTGCGACATGGACATTGTAAATTTATGTAGCAAAACAAACGCGAAACCACCAAGAAAATCAATGATTAGTACCCTTACCAGCGATCATAGTAACACCCAGGCAAAGCGGTGCGAGTCGGACCGTTCATGCTAATAAACCCTATTGGTTTCATTGGGCGACAGGGCTTGAGATGTCGTTTCATCTCGATGTCGGGAAAAGTCCCACAGAATTGGAAGCAACGTCTCCAAAATGACCTTAACAGTGTTGACGGGGACGTTAAACCTCAAATCAAACAAACGAAATCATAGTAACTGTTTGTGCCTTTTCACAAGCAACAACTGCTCACTAAAATGATATAGTTTGTTTTGGCGGGAAAACATTCACAGGCTGCTTTAACTGCACATGCTAATATGACGCAATGCAGTAAAATTGGGGAACATCATGAGACGTTGCCTGGGAAAAGGCTGTGTCACTGAAAAACAGTTAGCTGAACAACGAGAGATCTTTAAAATAGTGCCGTCTGTTTTAGCTCAGTGTGGAAGCATCATGCAGCCCATCTATTTCTTCAAGCCCCGATTGGCGGGGGCCGTAATCCGAGTCTGTGCCGGTCGCTAAACGACCAGCGAAGACGCAGGTCATTCTGCACAGATGAAATGACACCTCAAGCCCTCGAAGGCGGTGATCAGACTGCGCAGATGCGTACATGTGATATCGCCCAATTTCGTCGCGGTATTCTTATTTAGAACCCCATCTTCCGTCTCCCGCCCGACGGCCCTTATCTCCCGACACATCACGTGAACAAGTCCGTGTTATGAATACCCCCTAACCCCCACTTTATATAAAGACAACTGGGGGAGGGTTTTCTGCTCCAAAACATAGATTGTGGGTACTCGTTAGAACCGCCTCAGTCGGTTCTAACGAGCATCCACAACCTATGTTTGCAGTGTAATTAAGAAAAAATATCACAGATTTTTATCAAAAAGTAGCCAATTTGGAGATGTAAAAAATTCAATGTGTCTCAGGGGTGTGTTACGGTATGAAAACAATTTCTACAGTCGACCAGCAGTAACCGTTAGCTAACCTTTATCATGTTTAACCCTTTTTTGCCAAATTGAATCTTCCTCCTTATAAATAGCAGGAGTTCATTTCAAAATTTAGGGGTGTCAGGTTGTGTTTTCATGAAAATTCATTTGGAAAATGGTTGAACATTTAGCAAACAGTGGAGGCCCTGATCAGACGCCGCGTTCTGTGGCATCTGATCTGGGCCTGCACTGTTTGCCAACTACCCGTTTGGGGGTTTTCGATACTGAATGGGTGAACTGTGTAGTGTCATAAATTTCAGTTGTATTGATTGTGCAGTCCCAATTAATTAAGAATCTGTAATTTACAGCTAGCTCGTGGCCATATATTCAGCAGTGAGCCATTGTCATAGTTGGGTTAATGCTGCAACCGATTGCGGATCGGGAATCTATCTACCTTTTGTTCACTCTTTATTTTTTTCACACGTCACTGTCGTTTGGGGAGATTCTGGGCAATTTCCATTCTGTGCCACGCCCAGTACTACAGTAAAATTCCTACATTAAGACCATCTTTGGGTAGTCTTAATGGTTTTTAAGACCACTTTTGAACAGTCCCAAAGGTGGTCCCTGACCAGAGGACATTGTGGGCAGGAAATTGGAAGAAAAATTACTGCACCCTTCCAAATAAGCTTTTTAAGTAGAATTAGATTGTAGGTTCTCATTAAAACCGCCTCGCCGAGGCTGTTCTAACATATCTACAATATATGGTTTATGATTATTTTTTTGAATTTTTTTATTTTTGATGGTAATTTTTCAATATATTTGCATCGGCATGCTCTGTCTTACATGTATTTCCTAAAACAGAACCGTATTCGAAAAGTCGTCAAGCTTAACCGTAACCGCTGACCCATGAGATTTCCCGTTATTAATACATTATGAGGTTGCTAAGAGAAAACTTGCTGGCGCATATTAATCGGAATCTTTTCTCAGTGCAGATGCGGTCTGAGTCTGTGTTGGTCGAGCATGCTGGAAGCACCATTTCAAATTGATGCAAACAGCCGAGTCTCAGATAAGACTGCGCTGCCGCAGATGCGCCGCGAACAGATGAGGCTCTGATCAGACTGCACTGCCGCAGATGCGCCGCGAACAACCGAGGCTCAGATCAGACTGAGCTGACGCTGATGCGCCGCAAACAGCCGAGGCTAAGATCAAACCACACAAGTGTAGGGTCGTGTGTGCTGGTAGCGCCATTTAAGATTGATGCCAACAGCCGACTCTCAGATCAGACTGCGCTGTCACCGATGTGGCGCCGACACTCATAAGACTTCGCTACCGCAGATGCGGCGCGATCAGCCATGGCTAAGATCAGGCTGCGCAGTTGCGGTCTGAGTCCTGCTGGAAGTGCCATTTAAGATTGGTGGGAATAGCCAAGGCTCAGATCAGACTCCGTGCTGCTTCAGATGCGGCGCAAACAGCCAAGGCTCAGATCAGACTGCGCAGATGTGGCCGAACAACCAAGTCTTATCAGACTGCGCAGGTGTGGCCCGAACAGCCAAAGCTCAGATCAATCTGCGCAGATGCGCTTAGAGTCGGTGATGGTGGTGTATGCTGGAAGTTCCATTTTTGTTTGGCGCGGCTCGATATCGGCAATATGAGGTAGTTAAACCACTTCACGCGTGGCGAGCGACACAGTGGGGATTCCCCTAATAACATGATAAAGGACGCGCTCAATAATTTGGAAACACAAAATTTGAGCCCAAACGAAAGATATGGTTGATTTTAGGGAGGACATTATAAAAAGGCATTTTACGGGGAGGGCTCGGCGCCTTCGGAAAATGACCTGCACTGATAATCTTTGAAGTCACCTTATCCATTACGGAGACAGTGGCAAATAGTTTAGACCCAGATCAGACGCCTCAGAATGCGGTGTCTGATCTGAGTCAACACTATTTGCGTAAAGTATGTACATTTCTTTTTTAAAAAAACTTAACAAAAACAAAACAAACCTTACACGCCTATAACTCGAAATGGACCACTCCAAACTTATGTTCATCGTCATATATGGTTTACGATTATCAGACTGTGTCTTCGCAGCAGGACTCAGGCCAGTATAATCCACTTATACCACTTCTGAGTGGCTGGTCTTCACGTCAGAAGGCACCGTCACCAATGTGACTAAAGCGATTATAATATAGTAGGATCGGTAATTACACAGCGAAATTCAGTGTTCGAAATTTTAAAAATTGCTGTCTTATAAAAATGCCACTGTTCGAGATTTTAAAGGTATTTTGGAAATTATTTTTGTCAATAATTTTTGGTGTCCGAATTTTTAAGGTGTTCGAAATTATAGGAGAATTACCGTACTATCTACTTGGTGTTAATATAGCTTGATTATTTGGATAACAAGCAATTTTGTTAGTTATTAACTCTTTCTGTACCAAATAGAATCTTCCTCCTTGTATATAGCATATATCCATTTTAAAATTTAGGGATGTCAGGTTGTGTTTTCTTCAACATTTATTTGGAAAATGACTAAACTATTAGCAAACAGTGGAGGCCCTCATTAGACACCGTGTTCTGCCAGGGTACCCGTTTAGAAGTTTCTGGTACAAAAAGGGTTGAGAGGTTACAATGTACTTTCTTTTTCAGTGGTTGGTTAGTTTTATCATTAGAGGTTTTCTTACTAAATGGACCTTTCACTTTGAGGAACGTTTTTTGTATTATTTTTACTAACAGATCTTTAACTTTGAGAAAGTGTTGTGTATTTTCTTTCACTTTGAGGAACGTTTTTTTTTATTATTTTTACTAAACAGACTTTTAACTTTGAGGAAAGTGTTGTGTATTTTATTAAACAGACCTTTCACTTTGAGGAATGTTTTTTGTATTATTTTTACTAAACAGACCTTTAACTTTGAGGAAAGTGTTATGTATTTAATTAAACAGACTTTTCCCTTATAGGAACATTTTTATGCCCCCGGAATCTAAGATTCTGGGGGGCATATAGTTTTTGGTCTGTCCGTCTGTTTGTCTGTTTGTCCGTTTGTCCGTCTGCAAAAACTTTAACATTGGGCATAACTTTTGAATGGTAAGTGGTACAGCTTTCATACTTCACATGTGCATTCCTTGTCACAAGACCTTTCAAGAGGTACCATAAATTTTGACCTCGTGACCTTCACCTTGAGATTTGACCTACTTTTGACCTCCTTTTTAAAAACTTCAACATTGGCTATAACTTTTGATTAGTAACTGATAGAGCTTTAATATTTCACATGTGCATTCCTTGTCGCAAGACCTTTCTATTGGTACTATAATTTTTGACCTCGTGACCTTGAGATTTGACCTACTTTTGACCTCCTTTTTAAAAACTTTAACATTGGCTATAACTTTTGATTGGTAACTGATAGAGCTTTCATATTTCACATGTGCATTCCTTGTCACAAGCCCTTTCTATTGGTACTATAATTTTATAGTTTTTGGTCTGTCTGTCTGTTTGTCTGTTTGTCCGTTTGTCCGTTTGTCTGTCTACAAAAACCTTAACATTGGGCATAACTTTTGAATGGTAATAGATAGAGCTTTCATATTTCACATGTGTATACCTTATCACAAGACCTTTCCAGTGGTACCATAATTTTTGATGTCTTGACCTTGAACTTGACCTTTGACCTATTTTTTTCAAAATTTTTAAAAACATTAACATTGGCGCTGTCCGGGGGCATCAGTGTTTCACAAACACATCTTGTTTTGTATTATTTTTACTAAACAGACCTTTAACTTTGAGGAAAGTGTTGTGTATTTTATTAACTAAACAGACCTTTCACTTTGAGGAACGTTTCTTTTATTATTTTTACTAAACAAACCTTTAACTTTGAGGAAAGTGTAATGTGTTTTATTAAACAGACCTTTAACTTTGAGGAACGTTTTTTGTTTGCAGAATGCGGCATCTGATCAGGGCCTGCACTATTTACTAACAGAATTTTCCATCAAAAATAGAATAAAAAGGAAAAAATAGGCCTACCACCCCTTATATGACAAATGAACTTGTCCAGCATATAGCACTGGAAAAGTCCACTAGCATACAGCGGGTTATGGGCTAACATTAGCAACATCACCATTTTATTTTTATTTCCCCGGTAGCGATAGCGGGGACATATTGTTTTTGCCCCGTCTGTTTGTTTGTTGGTTTGTTTGTACGTGGACAACTTTAACGTTGGCCATAACTTTTGAGGTAGAGCATTCATATTTGGCATGAAGGTTCCTTGTGACAAGAGCTTCACATTCATGCAAAAAAATTTGACAAATGACCTTAACCTTTGACCTACTTAAAAGAAAAAAAATAACATTGGTCATAACTTTTGAACTGCTTGAGATACAGCCTTCATATTTGACATGTATGTTCCTTATGACAAAAGCTTTACATTCAAGCAAAAATGTTTGACCTATGACCTTGACCTTGACCTACTTTAAATAAAAAAGTAACATTTTGGTCATAACTTTTGAACCGTTTGAGATAGAGCCTTCATATGTTGCATGTAGGTTCCTTGTGACAACAGCTTTACATTCACACAAAATATTTGACCTGTGACCTTGACCTTTGACCTACATAAAAGAAAAAGTTAACATTGGTCATAACTTTTAAACCGTTTCAGATACAGCCTTCATATTTGGCATGTAGGTTCCTTGTGACATGGGCTTTACATTCATGCAAAACATTTTGACCTGTGACCTTGACCTTTGACCAACTTAAAAGAAAAAAATAAGATTTTGGTCATAACTTTCGAACCGTTTGGTATAGTGCCTTCATATTTGGCATGTAGGTTCCCTGTGATAAGATTTACATTCATGCAAATCTTTTGACCATGACCTTGATCTTTGACCTACTTAAAAGAAAAAATAAGATTGTTCATAACTTTTAAACCGTTTAAGTTAGAGCCTTCATATTTGGTGTGTTGATTCCTTGTGACAAGAGCTTTACTTTCATGCAAACTTTTTTGACCTGTGACCTTGACCTGTGACCTACTTTAAAGAAAACATATTATTGTTCATAACTTTGAACCGTTTAAGATAGAGCCTTCATATTTGGCATGTAAGTTCCTCGTGTCAAGGGCATCCCACTCAAATGAAAAATCTTGAACTTTGACCAACTTTGAAAAAAAAAAGGGACCATGCCCGGGGACATGTTCGTGTTTCACAAACACATCTTGTTTTTTTTTTCATATTTGTTAAGCCAACAGATGAGAAAAGGGCCCATATCATTCTCCAGCCATGTTCTTTAAATATGGATTCTAATGCACTTGAGTATATAACACATCATTTGATTGGAACAATTCTTTCCTAAGAGTGGCCCTTATATTAGACAAGAAAAAATATGTTGTGCCACCTGCATAAATTGTTAACATGGTGCACTTGCACAATGTCCTTAATGGGTATTGTGTTCAGTCTGGTATGGGTCATTGCTGATTGGTGTTGTTACACCAGTTCATTTATTTTTTCATTCTTAACCCTTATCTTGCTGTTCACGACAACCCCTATCTTTGCAAACAGTGTAGATCCTGAAGAAGCCATCTGATCAGGATCTACACTGTTTGGCATTCTGTTTATGAATTTGTAGCAATGAATTACATCAAGTAATTTGATTGGTTGATAGACAGAAATGGGTGTGGCTTAAATGAATATTCAGCAAGATAAGGGTTAATAATTTTGTCCAAAGTTAGGATTAAACTAGCATGATTTTGATTATTGTCATGCTGACATGTAACATTGCATGATATACAATTTCTATTTTCCATCTGATTATCCATGCATTATTTTCAACCCTGGCATTGACATTAATGTTCAAGTTCAAATATCAGATTTGGCCCTATTCACCATTTTTGCATTATTTGCTTTCTCCCAGCTTACACATTGTCAATATAAGAAAAACAGGTAACCAGACACAGGTCAGGGATCTGGTAACCTGTTTTTCTAACCCTGATAACCTTCAGACTAGGATCAAGCAGATAATGCAAAAACAGGTGAATGGGCACTACATAGCCTTTTGTGGATTCTTGTTTTTGTTTTGAAAAAAACTGTTTTAACCCTTATCTTGCTGTTCACGACAACCCCTATCTTTGAAAACAGTGTAGATCCAGATCAGATGGCTTCTGAAGAAGCCATCTGATCAGGATCTACACTGTTTGACATTCAGTTTATGGATTTGTAAGAATAAATTACATCAATTAACCTGATTGGTTCAGAGTCAGAAATGGGTGTGGCTAAATTGAATATTCAGCAAGAGAAGGGTTAATCCTAGTGAGGTTGCGAATTTGTACATGCAACATATCAGACAGGCTTAGACCTCTAAGGGAGGTTCAACTGATGCAACCTATCAGACCTCTAAGAGAGGGCTGCAATGGTTGAGTGTGCCTCAGGAGTTGGTGCTCATGAGTTAATCCCTCGCATATTCAGATGAGCATCTGTTTCTGTTTAATAATTATTTATTTTTTTCTTTATTTTCAGATAAAGGTGATGGATTGGTAGGGGACAGAGCTCAGGGAAGGATTTAATTAAACATAGACTGTGATATAGGAGAAACATAATTATGCAACCATTCCAGCTGAGAAAACTGTAAACTAAACAGATTTTCAGTTGTTGAACCAGTCAAAGAATTTAGGACCAGCTGAGAAAACAGTAAACCAGACAGATTTTCAGTTGTGATAACTAGTATATTTAACCAGTCATAAAAATACTAGATTGCAGACCAGCTGAGAAAACTGTAAACCAGACCAATTTTCAGATGTGATAGCTGCAGTGAATAGAACCAGTCAAACGAGTATTATATTTCAGCCCAGTTGAGTCAACTGTAAACCAGACAGATATTCAGTTGTGATAACTATAGTGATTAGTATTAGAAATAAGTGTACACTATGTTAGATTTCATTTGGAAAAAAACCTGGAGTGAATAGAGCAAGGCCCAGTTGTTCAAAGCATCGTTAGCTTAATGAGCTCACCAGTGGTCAAAATGTTAACTGTTTTACCAAGTACAATGTCCAGTATAGTGTTATTTTTGCTGAAAAATTAGTATATGATAAAAGTTTTAACAATACAGCATGAAAACAAGCCTATATAATTTTGACCCCACTGAACCCCACTTTTATACAGTAAAACTGGGGTTTCCAGGGGTATGCCTTTTTTTTCTTATTTCTGCTATAAAATAAAGATTGTAGGTACCCATTAGAACCACTTCAATGAGGCAGTTCTAACCAGTCACACAATCTATATTGAGGCGTTCTAAGGGGTACCCACAATCTATATTTTAGAGCAGAAATAAGAAAAATATCATCATAGAGGCATATCTAATGAGTACCCACAATCTATATTTTAAGTAGAAATAAGAAAAATATCACAATTTTTCATCTTAAAATTTTCGTTTTTCGTATTTTCGGCAGAAAAATTGACAATGTAATTGCATAGGCATGATTTCTTAATGATGTTAACTAACAAGATGGTTGGTTTTGAACAACTGGTCCCAGGTTAGTGTTCAAAATGTTAACTCATCTAGCTAGTACTATATCTCATAAATTGAAATTTGTGCTGAAAAATAAAGCAATTGGAATGCAACTCACTTTTTTCAGCAAAATATTGTTATATTTGCAATGTTAAACTAACAATATTTTAAAGCTACATTAACTCTTATCATGCTGTTCATGACAACCCCTATCTTTGGAAACAGTGTAGATCCAGATCAGATGGCTTCTGAAGAAGCCATCTGATCAGGATCTTCACTGTTTGACATTCAATTTATGAATTTGTAGAAATAAATTACATCAAGTAATCTGATTGGTTCAAAGTCATAAATGGGCGTGGCTAAATTGAATATTCAGCAAGAGAAGGGTTAAGAAACAAAATTGTTAGTTTTGAACAGCTGGCACCAGGCTCATTTCACAGTAAACTCTACATGGCTTTGTACAGAGAACCAGATTTATTTTCACTGCTTTAGTATGATATAAACAAGACATCGTGTTTACAAATCTGTGCAATGAAGACTTGTAAACCCTACTTTATAGTAAGAAAATTGGGGTTCATAAGGGTTTACATCATTTTTCATATTGATGCTCCAAGTTATAGGCTGTGGCTACTTGTTAGAACCATGTCACAGCTAGAACGCTAACAAGTCCATGAAATGAACACATCAGTACACCCCATTTATATAGAGTAAACTGTGGTTTACAGAGGTATACATCATCTTTCTTATTTCTGCTCCAAGACATAGGTTGTTGGTACTCGTAAGAACCGCCTCAATGAGGCGGTTCTAACGAGCACCACAACCTATGTATGCAGTATAATTAAGAAACAAATCACAATTTTCAGCTTAATTTTTTTTTCAGCGGTAAAATCTACAATGCTTCTGTAATGAAAAGGGCAACTCTAAAGAGCATCCACAACAAACATTAGGAGATTGGAGAATAACTAACTAGAGAGTGCAGTCATTGGCACACCATCTTAAAACCCTATGCTGCCAAGTGTAATGTTGCTATTGCTCTTAGACACCCTCATTTAAGGAAGCCATGTTATCCATTTGGTTATATTCCATTCAGTGGTCTACGAGGAGACAGCTCGAGGGACGGGCAAACAGACGGAGGCTTTCACAATATCTCCAGATGCTGAAGTGTAGGGATAAAAATACCATAAAGTTTCATTAGAAAAAATTCTGAGATATGAAAGAATGCACTACAGTAATGGTCCTAAGTATTGGGACAGACAGGACTAAGCAAACAGTGCAGACACAGATCAGACTGCTCCTGAAGGAGCAGTCTAATCAAGGTCTGCTCTGTTTGCCATTCTGTCTCCACCTTTTGGACTCAATGCTGGATTATGCAACAAACTTGTCAACATTTTAGGAGAACTACATTAGTTGCCCATTGGTAAAAGTCCCACAAAATTGGAAGCAATGTCTCCAAAGGTTCCTAAATAGTGTTGACGGGGACTTTAAACCTCAATTCAAACAAGTGAAAACAGCAAGTCCTCAAGGTTTACTGAATTTTCTTCTCCACTGATCAGAGGCTCCCGGGGAGCTTTTAGGCTGATAGGCCCTTGTCCTCTGTCCATCAAATGTCTTCTTAACTGGGCCAATTTCAATTTAATTTCATATGCTTGAGCAGCAGTCTGATCTGGGTCTGCATTGTTTTCTTTGGCCTGTCTGTCCCAATACCAAGGATCATTATGGTACTCAGGATTGTGTAATTGCCCAATTAAATACAAATATCATCTATTCATTTCATTATGTTTTAGGTACATGTACTTAAATAGTTCAAAGGTGAGTGGAGACAGCTTTGAAGGAGGCAACTCTTAATATCTATTTTTGTTTCTGCTCCCAAGGAGCAACTTTTCCAGTAGCAGACCCCATGTGGGAGTGCCTTGATTTACAGGTAGACAAGCTGGTACTGGTCCCAGTGGCATAGATGTGTGTCAAACTTTTGCAGGTTTATTACGCATTCTGTCATGGATATTGATCGTAAAACCTGTGGTCATTCTCTCCCTTCCTCTGGTTTAAGAAGGGTAGATGCCAGTTTCTAGCAAAACATACTGTACTGGTAAGGCGTAAAACTGTCAGAAAATATGTTTTGTGGTATGGTTTACCTTCAGCAATAATTAAAGGTAAAGAAACTGCCATATTCCCTACCATTTACACAAGGGAGACAACTTTTGAGACATACTATTTATCATTACATTCTGCCTTTTCAACAAAACTATTTATCATTACATTACATTACTTTACTTTACTTCTGAAGTAAAGTAAGCAAACCCTTTTCCTGCTGATCACAACAACCCCTACTTTGCCAACAGTATAGGTCCAGAGGCCATCTGATCAGGATCTACACTGTTTGACATTCAGTTTGTGAATTTGCAGGAATAAATTACATCAAGTAATCTGATTGGTTCAATAAATGGGTATGGCTAAATTAACCCTTATCTTGCTGTTCACAACAACCCCTATCTTTGCAAACAGTGTAGATCCAGATCAGATGGTTCAAAGTCAGAAATGGGTATGGCTAAATTAATTATTCCGTGGGATAAGGGTTAAAGAGTTTGGGAGACAAAAGTAGTTTTGACAGAGTTACCTCCCCTGAAGGTGTATCCATACATGTTTAGAAGGTTTTATGTTTCTTGTTAGGTTGTTGATCCAAATAGTTTATTATTAAATATTATTTGTAAATATATAAATTGTAAATAGTGTACATTTTATCATTTCTATATATAGCTGTACAGCTGAGGGACTAACACATAAAATTATGTAGCTGTTTTTTATGCCCCCGCCATTCGAAGAATGGTGGAAAGGGCATATAGCGTTGCCCCTGTCCGTCCGTCCGTCCGTCCGTCCGTCTGTCCGTTCGTCCGTCCGTGCGTCCGTCCGTGCGTCCGAAACTTAAACGCGGTTAATAACTTCCTTATTTCTTGATGGATTTTAAAACTATTTGGCAGAAATGTTAACCATCATGAGACGACGTGTCACGTGCAAAACCCAGGTCTGTACCTCCAAGGTCAAGGTCATACTTAGAGGTCAAAGGCCAAAAAAAGGGGTCCAAAACTTAAACGCAGTCAATAACTTTCTTATTTCTGGATGGATTTTGAAATTACTTTGTAGAAATGTTAACCATCATGAGACGATGTGTCAAGTGTAAAACCCAGGTCCGTACCTCCAAGGTCTAGGTCTTACTTAGAGGTCAAAGGTCAAAAAAAGGGTCCGAAACTTAAACGCAGTCAATAACTTACTTATTTCTGGATGGATTTTGAAATTACTTTGAAGAAATGTCAACCATCATGAGACGATGTGTCAAGTGCAAACCCAGATCTGTACCTCCAAGGTCATGGTCATATTTAGAGGTCAAAGTTTAAAAAAATGGTCCAAAACTTAAACACAGTCAATAACTTTCTTATCTTTGGATGGATTTTGAAATTACTTGGCAGAAATGTTGGCCATCATGAGACAAATCTGCCTCACACAAAACCAATGTCCTTACCTCCAAGGTCAAGGTCATACTTAGAGGTCAAATGTGAAAAAAGGGTCCAAAACTTAAACCCGGTCAATAACTTTCTATTGATGAATACGAATATAGAAATATTTTCAGGCGGGGGCATCCGTGTCCTATGGACGCATTTCTAGTTTTTAACCTTATACATGTATATTATTCTCTGAACAGTGATTTAAATGATTTGTACACTTTTAAGCATCTGCTGATAAGCTGCTGGCTTCCAGGCTCAGTTGTTCAAACCATTGTTAGCTTAACGAGCTTGTTAGTGGTCAAAATGAAAAATGTTCTAGTAAGTATCGTATCTAATAATTAGAGTCCCATCTCTATATGACCTTAGTTGTTGGTAGGATGTAAAACTCACACACTCATACACACATCTAAAAGAGTGGTATTTTTGCTGAAAAATGTGAGTAGCTACTCATTTTTTTTTCAGCAAAAATATAAGTATAATTGAATTATCTAAGTTTTAAGATATGTTTACTAACTACATTGTAAGTTTTGAACAACTATGCCCAGATCTCGTCAGCTGTATATTATATGAACTGTGTAAAGGTGAAAATATGTCTTGACATGTCTACACAAGATAACATCATGTTAACAAGTTGGTGTAAAAAGTGCCCTCGAAACCCCCTACATATACATATATAGAGAAAAGTTGGGTTTACAAGGGTAAACATAATTTTTCTTTACTTCTGCTTCAAAACATAGGTTGCAGGTACTTTGTATTGGAGTTTAATGGCCCAGTCAACACTATTTTAGGTCATTTTGAGCCAGTCAGTTTACCTATCCACACTTTTCCTGGGCAGGCTTATACATAAGCGGTTAACCAGTACAGTGCACATTCTTTCGCCAGAAACTGACAACTGCTCTTCTTGAATCAGCGGAAGGGAGAGAATGACCATAGAAAAGATTTCATAATAGTCTCCTCGAAAGAACGTTGCCGACCCCGGCAGGTATCAAACCCCTGTCCCCCTGATCACTAGTCAGATGTGCATCTGACTGAGCTACCGAGGCCGTTGCAGGTACTTGTTAGAACCACCTCAATGAGAACCTACGATCTAGAATATATACCCTTGTTAACACCACTTTTCCCTCTATAAAAGGAACAGACTTGTTAACATAATGCATATGAGCCCCGCCAAGTAAATTTGTGTCTTCGAGCATTCCGTCATGACAAATTTTTACTGCGCATGCCCAGCCATTCAGAGGGGCCAGGGATATGGCATTCTGTCTGATGGTTCCTCTTGACTCACTGCTTGTATGAGCGAGCAGCGAAGATTCTGGTGAGACTGCGCGGATGTGCAGGCTCGCCTGAACCCTCGCTGCTCGCACAGGTGATAAGTACCAAAATCGCTTGATGGGGCCCATATAAAAACATACCCTTTAAATTGGGCTTGACATTTCTTCAAAAATATCTAGCCTGATCTAAGTTTTTGCTGGTCATGTATATATGCAGTCTATATAGACAATTTTACTAAAGATTTTATTAGAAAAAGTTATTGCTCAAACCTATGTGCATGCTTGCTATATTGCTTACCTGTGTTTGTAGTCAAAAGAAACACATGTTCATGTTTTTCAAATGTCTCAGAGTTCAAAGTAGTCAGGAAATGGTGTAGATATGACTTTGGAAAAATGGAAAAAAACAAGAAACAACAGATGTTTTCCTTGCTAGCATGTGTATATGAGTGGTGGGATGGGGGTGGGGACACCTGCTTAATAAGGATAGTCATATGCTCCTGCTGTAGAGGCTTTATATTTGTTTATTTGCTCAAACGGCCACATTCCAATCATTTTTATTGAATTGAGAAAGGGGATGCACTTTCAGGCTACTACTCTTTTTGAAACATTCTTGTCTGTCTCTTATCGGTAAGAATCCACAATAAAGGGCAATGTGAACACCTGACAGGATTTTCCACCATTTTTCAAAGGGAGACAACTTTAGGGGCTTCCTGTTAGCTTTTCTATAAGCCCTATCCCACTGAAAAAGGGGTCTACTCTTGAAGGAAAGAATTTGCTTCTCAGGAGCAAATTCTTTCCTTTACGAGGACTGTTCAAATATGAATGCAAGTAGAACGGTTTCTCATGCACTAATGCGAAAGTCACCTGGAAATAAATATCTCAGCGTAGAAAAACATTTTACCTATACATTGATACCAAACCTGTTAAAATCCGTGCACTTTAGCCATGTATATCGTTCGATAAACACTGTCTACTCTTGTATACTAATACAAAACATGGTTGGAAAGTCAGAGTATGCCGTTGAAATACGGTCCTATATTAAGAATCGTTGTATTCTTGGTATACGGTGCAAAGACATTTTTGATGAAATATGTTCGGTTTATGGGCATAATGAATTGTCTTTTCCGACAGTTTTTCGTTGGTGTAAGAAATTCAGCTGTGGGCTAGGCTCAACAGAAGATGCACCCCTTGATCGTCGGCCGAAAAGAGCAACATCTGCCAAGATGGTTGCTAGAGTGAAAGAAATAGTTGCTACCGATGCACGATACACCACTAGGCAAATAGCTAGTATGGTTGGCATCTCATTAGGAGCAGCTCCTACAATTCTGAAATGGGATTTGGAAATGATAAAGATCTGTGGTAGATGGATTCCCCATCTGTTGACAGATGAGCACAAAAAGACACGCATTCAGTGCGCCAAGAAGTTGCTTAAAAAGTTTCCAAATTACAATGCACGATCTTTCACTAATGTCATCACAGGTGACGAGACATGGGTTCACTTTTTTGAGCCAAAACAAAAGATTCAGAACAAAATATGGGCAACAAAGTATTGCAGAAGACCATGCATTGCAAAGCGGACCATGAGCGTCAAGAAGGTAATGTGTGCCATATTCTTTTCAAATCGGGGCCCTGCTATTCAGGTTGCTGTGCCTAAAGGCAAATCTGTAAATGCGAAGTTTTACAAGAATAAAGTTCTTCGAAAATTGAGGAAATATTTCAAAGAACGAAGACCCGCAACTGGTTTGGCCAATGTCAGATTGCTACATGACAATGAGTCATCGCACAAGGCGTGCAAGACTATCTGAAGCAGGAAAAGGTTGTTGAACTCCCTCACCCCCCGTATTCCCCTGACCTTGCCCGGTGTGACTTTTTTTTGTTCCCGCGGCTGAAAAAATACCTTTCTGGTCGAAAATTTGTACAGCCCAAACACCTCGGTTCTGCAATATTCCAGTGCCTTCATAGTATACCTCGAAAAGACTACCAAAATGCATTCAATGATTGGATCAGAAGACTGAAAGTTTGTATATCTGTTAAAGGGGAATACTTTGAGGGGACAAAATAAATTTTTCATCGAAATCTATCACGGAATCATTTTTATGTGTTTAGTTGCATTCATATTTGAACAGTCCTCTTAAGAGTTGACCCATACTGATGTGAGAGACAAAAATACTTTCGCAAGAGTTGCCTCCCTGAAGGTGTTCCCATTCCCCTTAAAGGAGAGAAACTGTTGCAGAGGACCATCTGCTCAATCTAATCAGAGGCCTTTTGAGTACTATGGAAGAGATGCTTCTTAAAGTTGAGCTGAATGCCTGTGTCTTGATTCAGGAAGCACTTCTTTCATTTAGGAATCTAAAAACTTGTATGAAAGTGTCAGAACCTTTGTTTGGCTCTGAAGCTCCTGAACGCTCGCATGAAAGTGTCAGAACATTTGACTGGCTCAGTAGCTCTTACACTTGCATGAAAGTGTCAGAACAATTATCTGGCTTGAAAGCTCCTAAAGGTTTGTATGAAAGTGTCAGAACATTTGTCTTGCTCCATAGCTCTTTATCACGTATGAAAGTGTCGGAACATTTGTCGGACTGCATAGCTCCTAAACACTTGTGTAAAAGTGTCTGAACATTTGTCTAGCTCCATGGTGCATAAACACTTGTATGAAAGTGTTGAAACGTTTGTCTGGCTCCAAAGCTCTTAAACACTTGTATGAAAGTGTTGGAACTTCTGTTAAGCTCCATAACACTTAAAAACTAGTATGAAAGTGTCGGAACACTCCATAGCTCCATTGTCTGGCTCCATAGCTCCTAAACACTTGTATGAAAGTGTCAGAACATTTGTTTAGCTCCATAGCTCCTAAACACTTGTATGAAAGTGTCGGAACATTTGTCTGGCTCCATAGCTCCTAAACACTTGTATGAAAGTGTCAGAACATTTGTTTAGCTCCATAGCTCCTAAACACTTGTATGAAAGTGTCAGAACATTTGTTTAGCTCCATAACATTTAAAAACTTGTATGACAGTGTCAGAACATTTGTCTGGCTCCATAGCACCTAAACACTTGTATGAAAGTGTCAGAACATTTATCTGGCTTAAAAGCTCCTAAATACTTGTATGAAAGTGTCCGAACTTTTGTCTGGCTCCATAACATTTAAAAACTAGTATGAAAGTGTCGGAACAGTTGTCTGGCTCCCTAGCTCCTAAACACTTGTATGAAAGTGTCAGAACATTTGTCTGACTCCAAAGCTCCTAAACACTTGTTTGAAAGTGTCAGAACATTTGTCTGGCTCCAAAGCTCCTAAACACTTGTATTAAAGAGTTGGAACATTTGTCTGGCTCCATAGCTCCTAAACACTTGTATGAAAGTATTAGAACATTTGTTAGGCTCCATAGCTCCTAAACACTTGTATGAAAGTGTTAGAACATTTGTCTGGCTCCATAGCTCCTAAACACTTGTATGAAAGTGTCGGAACATTTATCTGGCTCCATAGCTCCTAAACACTTGTATGAAAGTGTAGGAACATTTATCTGGCTCCATAGCTCCTAAACACTTGTATGAAAGTGTCAGAACATTTATCTGGCTCCATAGCTCTTTAAACACTTGTATGAAAGTGTCAGAACATTTATCTGGCTCCAAAGTTCTTAAACACTTGTATGAAAGTGTCAGAACATTTATCTGGCTCC
This sequence comes from Lucinisca nassula, assembly GCA_963580285.1. Lineage (NCBI taxonomy): Eukaryota > Metazoa > Mollusca > Bivalvia > Lucinida > Lucinidae > Lucinisca > Lucinisca nassula. Next base: position 77,564,466 of record OY757023.1, read on the forward strand.
AAAGCTCTTAAACACTTGTATGAAGTCCTGCGCCAAAGCTCCTTAACATTTGTATGAAAGTGTCGGAACATTTGTCTTGCTCCAAAGCTCCTTAACATTTGTATGAAAGTGTCGGAACATTTGTCTTGCTCCAAAGCTCCTGAACATTTGTATGAAAGTGTCGGAACATTTGTCTTGCTCCAAAGCTCCTGAACACTTGTATGAAAGTGTCAGAACATTTGTCTTGCTCCAAAGCTCCTGAACATTTGTCTGAAAGTGTCGGAACATTCTTTACCTCCAAGGTCAAGGTCATACTTAGAGATCAAAGGTCAAAAAAGGGTTCGAAACTTAAACACAGTCAATAACTTGGATTTTGAAATTACTTTGTAGAAATGTTTACCATCATGAGACGATGTGTCACATGCAAAATCCAGATCCATACCTCCAAGGTCAAGGTCATACTTAAAGGTCAAAGATCAAAAAAGGGTCCAAACCCAGTCAGTAACTTTCTTATTATGTCTCCCCCGAAAATTTTTTTTTAGGAGAGATATATTGTTTTTCCCCCGGGCGTCTGTCTGTCCGTCTGTCTGTCTGTCCGTCCGTCTGTCACACTTTCGTGTCCGCTCTATAACTTGAAAACCGTTAGAGCTATCTTCACGAAACTTAGTATAATTATTAATCAGCATTAGACGACGTGCAGTGGGCAAGAACTATGACTCTCGCATTTATACTTTTTGAATTATCTCCCTTGGAATTTTGTCGGTATGTATTAATGTATGAGCAAATCTTGTCCTGTCAATAACTTTCTTATTATAGCCCCGCTTGAAAAGTGGGGCTATATTGGATTTGCCCTGTCATTCCGTAATTCTGTAATTCCGTAATTCTGTAATTCTGTAATTCCGTAATTCCGTTATTCCGTTATTTTTTCGTCACAGTTTTCCCCGAAACTAAGAGAGCTAGAAAACTAAAACTTTGTATACACGTGGACAATGGGTGCCTCCACGGACCTTACCGAAATTATGACCAAGGGCCCATAACTCTTGGAGTTATCTCCCCTGATAGGTTTTTTTAAATGAAAATGTTTGGTCACAGTTTTCTCAGGAACGAAAGAAGCTAGAAAGCTCAAACTTTGCATAAATGTGGACAATGGGTGGATATAGGGAGCTTACCAAAATAATGGCCAAGGGCCCATAACTGTTGGAGTTATCTCTCCTGATAGGTTTTTTAAATAAATGAAAATATAGGTTTTTTTAAATGAAAATGTTTGGTCACAGTTTTCTCAGGAACTAAAGAAGCTAGAAACCTCAAACTTTGCATAAATGTGGACAATGGGTGGATATAGGGAGCTAACCAAAATAATGGCCGAGGGCCCATTACTTTTGGAGTTATCTCCCCTGATAGTATAGTTTTTTTTAATAAATGAAAAGGTTTGGTGACAGTTTTCTCAGGAACTAAGAAAGCTAGAATACTGAAACTTTGTATGAACATGAAAAGTGGGTGGATGTATGGCCCTTACCAAAATAATGGCCAAAGGCCCATAACTCTTGGAGTTATCTCCCCTGATAGGATATTTTCTGCAAGTAAAAAAATCATTTCACTTTTCTAACCATCAAACCATGAAAAATATTTTCGATACAGTTTTCTCAGGTACTAAGAAAGCTAGAAAGCTGAAACTTTGTATAAACATGAACATTAGGTGGATGTAAGTAAATAATGGCCAACAACATTACTCTTGGGGTTATCTCCCCAGCAAAGAAAAAAAAAAATATTAAAGTTTTCTCTGGAACTAAGAAAGCTCCCCTGATAGGTTAAAAGCTTTTAGAGTCAATGTGTCTTACTCCTCTGATAGCGCTATAGCGGGGCTATAGTCAGATCCTCTGACAGCTCAAGTTTTCAGATGGATTTTAAAATTACTTGGCAGAAATATTAACAACCATAAGCCGATGTGTGGTGGGCATGAGGCAGGTCGGTACCTCAAAGGTCAAGGTCATACTTAGAGGTCAAAGGTCAAAAAAGGGACCTCTTTATAACACTATAGTTGGGGTTCAAAGCAGAAACCGTGTTTGTTAAACAACCATGTTATATCCAAGCAAAAGTGTATAGTTTATATAGAAAAATTATTATTTATGGTCATCTATACATTTTTTGATCCATCTTGAAACCATGTAATATTGAAACCATGTTATAACGAGGTTGTGATGTGTCATGGTCCCAAAGGTGTTCAAGCCATTGAAGTTTGACTGTATTTTTGCAACTGTAATGTATGAATGTTGAATTGCTATTTGTTACTGTAGCAGTTTTACACATATGCATGTTAGATTGATTCCATTTATTAGCTCGTCTGTTTTTTGAAAAAAAACTTTCGAGCTATTGTCATCACTCCGGCGTCTGCGTAGTCGTCCTGCGTCGTCCTGTGTCGTCCTGCGTCGTCCTGCGTCGTTCCAAAAAAACTTAACCTTGGCTATAACTTAAAAAGTATTAGACCTAGCCTCATGAAACTTCACACACACACTCATCATCACAAGAGCTACATTTTGACCAAGGACCATAACAACATTGTTGATTTTGGCTGAATTATCTCCCCTTTTCCAATTTTTTTCTGAAACACATTTTTAGCTCGTCTGTTTTTTGAAAAAAAACTTTCGAGCTATTGTCATCACTCCGGCGTCTGCGTAGTCGTCCTGCGTCGTCCTGTGTCGTCCTGCGTCGTCCTGCGTCGTTCCAAAAAAACTTAACCTTGGCTATAACTTAAAAAGTATTAGACCTAGCCTCATGAAACTTCATACACACACTCATCATCACAAGAGCTACATTTTGACCAAGGACCATAACAACATTGTTGATTTTGGCTGAATTATCTCCCCTTTTCCAATTTTTTTCTGAAACACATTTTTTGCTCCCATTTTAATACTATTCACAACAGAGCCTTCAAACTTCACATGAATGTTCCTTGGGACAAGACCTTTTCAGTGATACCACACTTTTTGATCTGTGACCTTGACCTTTGAACTTTGACCTATTTTTCGAAAATTTAACCGAAAACCTTAACCTTGACCATATTTCCAAAAGTATTTGGCCTACCTTCATGAAACTTCATACACATACTCACCATCACAAGAGCTACATTCCCTACAAGTTTTATAACTCCATCTTGCAATTTGATTGAATTATCTCCCCTTTTCTCTCCGTTTTTTTAGCTCACCTGTCACGTAGTGACGAGGTGAGCTTTTGGGATCACTTTTTGTCCGGCGTCCGTCGTGCGTGTGTGCGTCAGTGCGTGTGTGCGTGCGTAAACTTTTTCTAAAAATGACATCTCCTCCTAAACCACTGATCGGATTTTAACCAAATTTCACAGGAATGATCCTTAGGTAGTCCCCTTTCAAAGTTGTTCAAATGGTTCCGTTCCATTGCACATCTAGGTCACAGGAGCTAAAAATAGATTTTTTAAAATGAAAACTTTAAAAATCTTCTTCTCTGAAACCGAAAGGCCCAGGTCTTCGATATTTGGTATGAAGCTTCATCTAGTGGACCTCTACCAAGATTGTTCAAATTATGGCCCTTGGGCCAGAAATGCCCCCGCCCCGTGGGCCTTTGGGTTTACATAGGCTTATATAGGGAAAATCTTTAAAAATCTTCTTCTCTGAAACCACAAGGCCCAGGTCTTTGATATTTGGTGTGAAGCTTCACCTAGTGGACCTCTACCAAGATTGTTCAAATTATAGCCCTAGGGCCAAAACTGCCACCGCCCCAGGGGCCTTTGGTTTTACATAGGCTTTACAGGGAAAATCTTTAAAAATCTTCTTCTCTGAAACTGCAAGGCTCAGATCTTTGATATTTAGTGTGAAGCTTCATCTAGTGGACCTCTACTTATATTGTTCAAATTATAGCCCTGGGGCTAAATATGCCCCTGCCCAAAGGGGGCTTTGGTTTTACATAGGCTTATATAGGGAAAATCTTTAAAATATTCTTCTCTGAAACCGAAAGGCCCAGGTCTTCAATATTTGGTATGAAGCTTCATCTGGTGGACCTCTACCAAGATTGTTCAAATTATGGCCCTTGGGCCAGAAATGCCCCCCGCCCCGGGGGCCTTTGGGTTTACATAGGCTTGTATAGGGAAAATCTTTAAAAATCTTCTTCTCTGAAACCACAAGGCCCAGGTCTTTGATATTTGGTGTGAAGTTTCACCTAGTGGACCTCTACCAAGATTGTTCAAATTATAGCCCCGGAGCCAAAAATGCCCCCACCTTGGGGGCCTTTGGTTTTACAAAGGCTTATACAGGGGGGGGGGGGGGTCTCTGGTTTTACATAGGCTTATACAGGGAAAATCTTTAAAAATCTTCTTCTCTGAAACCGCAAGGCCCAGGTCTTTGATATTTGGTGTGAAGCTTCACCTAGTGGACCTCTACCAAGATTGTTCAAATTATAGCCCCGGAGCCAAAAATGCCCCCACCTTGGGGGCCTTTGGTTTTACACAGGCTTATACAGGGAAAATCTTTAAAAATCTTCTTCTCTGAAACCACAAGCCTCAGGTCTTTGATATTTGGTATGAAGCTTCACCTAGTATATCCCTTGAGCCAAGAATGTACTAGAGACACTGATTCTCAGGTGAGCGATTCAGGGCCCTCTGGGCCCTCTTGTTTAAATTGTTTTTGTCTCTTATTTCAATACTATTCACAACAGAGCCTTCCAACTTCACATGAATGTTCCTTGGGACAAGACCTTTTCAGTCATACCACCCTTTTTGACCTGTGACCTTGACCTTTGAACTTTGACCTATTTTTCGAAAATTTAACCGAAAACCTTAAACTTGACCATATTTCCAAAAGTATTTGGCCTACCTTCATGAAACTTCATACACATACTCACCATCACAAGAGCTACATTCCCTACAAGTTTTATAACTCCATCTGGCAATTTGATTGAATTATCTCCCCTTTTCTCTCCGTTTTTTTTAAATTGTTTTTGTCTCTTATTTCAATACTTTTCACAACAGAGCCTTCCAACTTCACATGACTGTTCCTTGGGACAAGACCTTTTCAGTCATACCACGCTCTTTGACCTGTGACCTTGACCTTTGAACTTTGACCTATTTTTCGAAAATTTAACCGAAAACCTTAACCTTGACCATATTTCCAAAAGTATTTGGCCTACCTTCATGAAACTTCATACACATACTCACCATCACAAGAGCTACATTCCCTACAAGTTTTATAACTCCATCTTGCAATTTGATTGAATTATCTCCCCTTTTCTCTCCGTTTTTTTTAAATTGTTTTTGTCTCTTATTTCAATACTGTTCACAACAGAGCCTTCCAACTTCACATGAATGTTCCTTGGGACAAGACCTTTTCGGTCATACCACGCTTTTTGACCTGTGACCTTGACCTTTGAACTTTGACCTATTAACTCCATCTTGCAATTTGATTGAATTATCTCCCCTTTTCTCTCCGTTTTTTTTTAAATTGTTTTTGTCTCTTATTTCAATACTATTCACAACAGAGCCTTCCAACTTCACATGAATGTTCCTTGGGACAAGACCTTTTCAGTCATACCACCCTTTTTGACCTGTGACCTTGACCTTTGAACTTTGACCTATTTTTCGAAAATTTAACCGAAAACCTTAAACTTGACCATATTTCCAAAAGTATTTGGCCTACCTTCATGAAACTTCATACACATACTCACCATCACAAGAGCTACATTCCCTACAAGTTTTATAACTCCATCTGGCAATTTGATTGAATTATCTCCCCTTTTCTCTCCGTTTTTTTTTAATTGTTTTTGTCTCTTATTTCAATACTTTTCACAACAGAGCCTTCCAACTTCACATGAATGTTCCTTGGGACAAGACCTTTTCAGTCATACCACGCTCTTTGACCTGTGACCTTGACCTTTGAACTTTGACCTATTAACTCCATCTTGCAATTTGATTGAATTATCTCCCCTTTTCTCTCCGTTTTTTTTAAATTGTTTTTGTCTCTTCAATACTATTCACAACAGAGCCTTCCAACTTCACATGAATGTTCCTTGGGACAAGACCTTTTCAGTCATACCACCCTTTTTGACCTGTGACCTTGACCTTTGAACTTTGACCTATTTTTCGAAAATTTAACCGAAAACCTTAAACTTGACCATATTTCCAAAAGTATTTGGCCTACCTTCATGAAACTTCATACACATACTCACCATCACAAGAGCTACATTCCCTACAAGTTTTATAACTCCATCTTGCAATTTGATTGAATTATCTCCCCTTTTCTCTCCGTTTTTTTTAAATTGTTTTTGTCTCTTATTTCAATACTATTCACAACAGAGCCTTCCAACTTCACATGAATGTTCCTTGGGACAAGACCTTTTCAGTCATACCACGCTTTTTGACCTGTGACCTTGACCTTTGAACTTTGACCTATTAACTCCATCTTGCAATTTGATTGAATTATCTCCCCTTTTCTCTCCGTTTTTTTTTTAAATTGTTTTTGTCTCTTATTTCAATACTATTCACAACAGAGCCTTCCAACTTCACATGAATGTTCCTTGGGACAAGACCTTTTCAGTCATACCACCCTTTTTGACCTGTGACCTTGACCTTTGAACTTTGACCTATTTTTCGAAAATTTAACCGAAAACCTTAAACTTGACCATATTTCCAAAAAGTATTTGGCCTACCTTCATGAAACTTCATACACATACTCACCATCACAAGAGCTACATTCCCTACAAGTTTTATAACTCCATCTGGCAATTTGATTGAATTATCTCCCCTTTTCTCTCCGTTTTTTTAAAATTGTTTTTGTCTCTTATTTCAATACTTTTCACAACAGAGCCTTCCAACTTCACATGATTGTTCCTTGGGACAAGACCTTTTCAGTCATACCACGCTCTTTGACCTGTGACCTTGACCTTTGAACTTTGACCTATTTTTCGAAAATTTAACCGAAAACCTTAACCTTGACCATATTTCCAAAAGTATTTGGCCTACCTTCATGAAACTTCATACACATACTCACCATCACAAGAGCTACATTCCCTACAAGTTTTATAACTCCATCTTGCAATTTGATTGAATTATCTCCCCTTTTCTCTCCGTTTTTTTAAAATTGTTTTTGTCTCTTATTTCAATACTATTCACAACAGAGCCTTCCAACTTCACATGAATGTTCCTTGGGACAAGACCTTTTCAGTCATACCACGCTTTTTGACCTGTGACCTTGACCTTTGAACTTTGACCTATTAACTCCATCTTGCAATTTGATTGAATTATCTCCCCTTTTCTCTCCGTTTTTTTTAAATTGTTTTTGTCTCTTCAATACTATTCACAACAGAGCCTTCCAACTTCACATGAATGTTCCTTGGGACAAGACCTTTTCAGTCATACCACCCTTTTTGACCTGTGACCTTGACCTTTGAACTTTGACCTATTTTTCGAAAATTTAACCGAAAACCTTAAACTTGACCATATTTCCAAAAGTATTTGGCCTACCTTCATGAAACTTCATACACATACTCACCATCACAAGAGCTACATTCCCTACAAGTTTTATAACTCCATCTGGCAATTTGATTGAATTATCTCCCCTTTTCTCTCCGTTTTTTTTAAATTGTTTTTGTCTCTTATTTCAATACTTTTCACAACAGAGCCTTCCAACTTCACATGAATGTTCCTTGGGACAACACCTTTTCAGTCATACCACGCTCTTTGACCTGTGACCTTGACCTTTGAACTTTGACCTATTTTTCGAAAATTTAACCGAAAACCTTAACCTTGACCATATTTCGAAAAGTATTTGGCCTACCTTCAAGAAACTTCATACACATACTCACCATCACAAGAGCTACATTCCCTACAAGTTTTATAACTCCATCTTGCAATTTGATTGAATTATCTCCCCTTTTCTCTCCGTTTTTTTTAAATTGTTTTTGTCTCTTATTTCAATACTATTCACAACAGAGCCTTCCAACTTCACATGAATGTTCCTTGGGACAAGACCTTTTCAGTCATACCACGCATTTTGACCTGTGACCTTGACCTTTGAACTTTGACCTATTTTTCGAAAAATTAACCAAAAAACTTAACCTTGACCATATTTCCAAAAGTATTTGGGCTACCTTCATGAAACTTCATACACATACTCACCATCACAAGAGCTACAATCCCTACAAGTTTTATAACTCCATCTTGCAATTTGATTTGACTTAGAACTTTTGTTTTCTAAAAGAAACTGCAGACGAGCGTTGGCACCCGCTTGCGGTGCTCTTGTTTGCTCTCATTTTAATACTATTCACAACAGAGCCTTCAAACTTCACATGAATGTTCCTTGGGACAAGACCTTTTCAGTGATACCACACTTTTTGATCTGTGACCTTGACCTTTGAACTTTGACCTATTTTTCAAAAATTTAACCGAAAACCTTAACCTTGACCATATTTCCAAAAGTATTTGGCCTACTTTCATGAAACTTCATACACATACTCACCATCACAAGAGCTACATTCCCTACAAATTTTATAACTCCATCTTGCAATTTGATTGAATTATCTCCCCTTTTCTCTCCGTTTTTTTAGCTCACCTGAGCCTTTAGGCTCATAGGTGAGCTTATAGTATAGCCATGGTCCGTCGTCCGTCCGTCCGTCCGTCCGTCCGTCCGTCCGTCCGTCCGTCCACCATTTTCAAAGATCTTCTTCTCCTATACTGCAGGGCCAATCAAAGCCAAATTTCATATGGAGCCTCAGTGGGATGGGGGAACGAAAGTTTGTTCGCGGGGTCTGGATCACATGACCAAGATGGCCGCCATGCCCATATATGGTAAAAAGCCTTCAAAAATCTTCTTCTCCAGAACCATAAGGCCAATGGCCTTGAAACTTGGCATGTAGCATATGGTACTCTGGCCCATCATGGCTTGTACAAATGGTGACCCTGGGTTGACCTTGACCTATTTTACAGCAATGTCAAATATGCCGACTTAGGCTTTTGCATGGAGAAAAGTGAAAATAATGGATTTTTAGGAAACCATTGAAGACAGTGTCACCAAAATTTGTAGATCAGGTAAAGTAATTGAATACATGAAGATCTATGGGTTAGAAAGGTCAAGGTCATTCATTGACCTTAGACCAAGGTCATTCAGGTTCCAGATTTCAAACATTTTTTTCTCAGAAACTACCGAACCAATTGAAGTGAAATTCGATATGGAGTCTTTGTGAGTTGAACAAATGAAAAGTTGCTCATATGGTCTAGGTCACATGACCAAGATGGCAGCCACGCCCATATATGATAAAAAGCCTTCAAAATTCTTCTTCTCTAGAACTGTAAGGCCAATGGCCTTGAAACTTGGCATGTAGCATATGGTACTCGGGCCCATCATGGCTTGTACAAATGGTGACCCTGGGTTGACCTTGACCTATTTTACAGCAATGTCAAATATGCCGACTTAGGCTTTTGCATGGAGAAAAGTGAAAATAATGGATTTTTAGGAAACCATTGAAGACAGTGTCACCAAAATTTGTAGATCAGGTAAAGTAATTGAATACATGAAGATCTATGGGTTAGAAAGGTCAAGGTCATTCATTGACCTTAGACCAAGGTCATTCAGGTTCAAGATTTCAAACATTTTTTTTCTCAGAAACTACCAAACCAATTGAAGTGAAATTCGATATGGAGCCTTTGTGAGTTGAACAAATGAAAAGTTGCCAATATGGTCTAGGTCACATGACCAAGATGGCGGCCACGCCTATATATGATAAAAAGCCTTCAAAATTCTTCTTCTCTAGAACTGTAAGGCCAATGGCCTTGAAACTTGGCATGTAGCATATGGTACTTGGGCCCATCATAGTTTGTACAAATGGTGACCCTGGGCTGACCTTGACCTATTGACCAGCAATTAAAGTTTGTTTGCGGGGTCTGGATCACATGACCAAGATGGCCACCATGCCCATATATGGAAAAAAGCCTTCAAAAATCTTCTCCAGAACTGTAAGGCCAGTGGCCTTGAAATTCGGCATGTAGCATATGGTACTCAGGCCCATCAGAGCTTGTACAAATGGTGATCGTGGGTTGATCTTGACCTATTTTACAGCAAAGTCAAGTTTGCCGACTTAGGCTTTTGCATGGAGAAAAGTGAAAATAATGGATCTTTAGGAAACCATTGAAGATAGTGTCACCAGAATTTGTTGATCAGTTAAAATAACTGAAAACATGAAGAACTATGGGTTAGAAAGGTCAAGGTCATTCATTGACCATAGACCAAGGTCATTCAGGTTCTATATTTCAAACATTTTTTTCTCAGAAACTACCAAGCCAATTGAAGTGAAATTCAATATGGAGCCTTTGTGAGTTGAACAAATGAAAAATTGCCAATACCATCTAGATCACGTGACCAAGATGGCGGCCACGCCCAGATATGGTTAAAAGATTTCAAAATTCTTCTTCTCCAGAACCGTAAGGCCAATGGCCTTGAAACTTGGCAAGTAGCATATGGTACTCAGGCCCATCATAGTTTGTACAAATGGTGACCCTGGGTTGACATTGACCTATTTTACAGCAATGTCAAATTTGCTGACTAAGACTTTTGCATGGGAAAAAAGTGAAAATAATGGATTTTTAGAAAACCATTGAAGACAGTGTCACCAAAATTGGTAGATCAGGCAAAGTAACTGAATGCATGAAGATCTATAGGTAAGAAAGGTCAAGGTCATTCATTGACCTTAGACCAAGGTCACTCAGGTTCCATATTTCAAAAAAAAAACATTTTTTTTTCTCAGAAACTACTGAGCCAATTGAAGTGGAATTCAATATGGAGCCTTCGTGTGTTGAACAAATGAAAAGTTGCCAATATGGTCTAGATCACCTGACCAAGATGGCTGCCATGCAGATATATAGTAAAAAGCCTTCATAAATCTTCTTCTCCAGAACTTCTCTAAAAATCTTCTTCGCCAATGGCCTTAAAACTTGGCGTATAGCATATGGTACTCGGGCCCATCATAGTTTGTACAAATGGTGACACTGGGTTGACCTTGACCTATTTTACGGCAATACCAAATTTGTCAACTTAGGCTTTTGCATGGGAAAAAGTGAAAATAATGGATTTTTTGGAAACCATTGAAGAAAGTCTCACCAAAATTTGTAGATCAGGTAAAGTTACTGAATACATGAAGATGTATAGGTAAGAATGGTCAAGGTCATTCAGTGATCTGGGACCATATTTCAAACATTTTTTTCTCAGAAACTGCTGGACCAATTCAAGTGAAATTTGATATTGATCCTTTATGTGATGAACAAATGAAAATTTGCTGATATGGTTCAGGTCACATGACCAAGATGGTGGCCATGCCCATATATGGTAAAAACCCTTTAACATTCTTCTTCGGAACCGTACGGCCAATGACCTTGAAACTTGGCACATAGCACTCAGGCCTATCATAATTTGATCAAATGGTGATCCTGGATTGACCGTGACCTATTTTACGCCAATGTCAAATTTGCCGACTTAGGCTTTTGCATGGGAAAAAGTGAAAATAATGGATTTTTATGAAACCATTGAAGACAGTGTCACAAAAATTGGTAGATCATGTAAAGTAACTGAATACATGAAGATTTATGGGTAAGAAAGGTCTGGGACCAAGATCACTCAGGTTCCATATGTCAGAAACTACTGGGCCAACTGAAATAAAATTTGATACGGAGCCTTTATGCGATGAACTAATGAAAACTGCTAATACGGTCCAGGTCACATGACCAAGATGGCGTCCATGCCCATACAAAGTAAAAACCTTTCAAATTCTTCTTCTCTGGAACCATAAGGCCAATGACATTGAAACTTGGCAAGTAGAATTGGGTACTTGGACCATTATTGGACGGATTTTTAAAAAAAACCTATCATAGTTTGTTCAAATGGTAGCCCTGGGTTGATGTCAGGTGAGCGTTTACAGGACCACTGGTCCTCTGGTTTTTAAATTGTTTTTGTCTCTTATTTCAATACTATTCACAACAGAGCCTTCCAACTTCACATGAATGTTCCTTGGGACAAGACCTTTTCAGTCATACCACGTTTTTTGACGTGTGACCTTGACCTTTGAACTTTGACCTATTTTTCGAAAAATTAACCAAAAAACTTAACCTTGACCATATTTCCAAAAGTATTTGGCCTACCTTCATGAAACTTCATACACATACTCACCATCACAAGAGCTACATTCCCTACAAGTATTATAACTCCATCTTGCAATTTGATTGAATTATCTCCCCTTTTCTCTCCGTTTTTTTTAAATTGTTTTTGTCTCTTATTTCAATACTATTCACAACAGAGCCTTCCAACTTCACATGAATGTTCCTTGGGACAAGACCTTTTCAGTCATACCATGCTTTTTGACCTGTGACCTTGACCTTTGAACTTTGACCTATTTTTCGAAAAATTAACCAAAAAACTTAACCTTGACCATATTTCCAAAAGTATTTGGCCTACCTTCATGAAACTTCATACACATACTCACCATCACAAGAGCTACAATCCCTACAAGTTTTATAACTCCATCTTGCAATTTGATTTGACTTAGAACTTTTGTTTTCTAAAAGAAACTGCAGACGAGCGTTGGCACCCGCTTGCAGTGCTCTTGTATGAACATTCAGTTCATACCCATAAGACACTACTTACACTTGTATGAATTTTGAATTCCTACCGTACAGCACATGTGTAAAAGTGCAATTTATATATTGTATTTTGCTGTGGTTGGGGTTACCAGAGAAACCATTATCATAGGAACAGATAAGGGGTATTTTGTGATAATTCATTACGAAAACACGCCTATATAATTTTGACCCCCTGGAACCCCACCTTTATAAAGCAAAACTGGGGTTTACAGGGGTAAACCTTATTTTTCTTATTTTTACTCAAAAATATAGATTGTGGGTACTCGTTAGAACCACCGCAATGAGGCGGTTCTAACGAGTATACACAAGCTATATTTTGAGCAGAAATAAGAAAAATATCACAATTTTTCCTCTTAAAATTTACGTTTTTGCAGGTAAAATTTACAATGTATTAGTATGGGCGTGTTTTGGTAATGCTCCATAAAAACCTATGTTGTGGATATTCATTAGAACCACCTCCTGGTGAATACACACAACATAGGTTTTTACTGAGAATTGACAAAAACTATACTTCAATTATCACAAAATACCCACTTTATCTGTAATTTATTCATAAAATGTGTATAAACTATAGAATACATTGTGAAATGAACCTTTGGAGGAATTACTTGATGAAAGTTTTTATATCCAAAACCATGTTTAATGAATAATGTCATTTGCAAGACCTCTGTGTCATGATTGTTGATAATGACAGAATTGTGAAGTGATGTAGTATGACACATGAATTTTAGTTTAAATGTATTTATTCACAGAAATACATACATGCAAATATACAACACATATTAATATGTTCATTCTTGAAAGAATTTGAAGGGAAGCTTAAAGCTTATTTAGTTCATCTGAACACATGAATTTTGACCTTATTAATACCACCTTCTTTTATGTCGCCTACATATGATAGGGTACTGTGTTTAATCTAAATATTCGAACACCTCATTTCCTTACCATACTTGCTCTAAAATTTGAACAAGTACAATTTACTGTAAGCACAGGATGTTACGAATGAGTGTCAAACAATGTAGACCCCAATGAGAAGCCGCAGAATGTGGCATCTCGTGTGTTTACACTGTTTGCTCAGACCTGTCCGAATACATATGGTAAATACGGTACATGACAAAGCCTACAAGAACACCTGTGTAACCGGCAAAGACTCTGATCAGCCTGCACATCCATAGCCTCAGATAAGAGGGGGTATCCCCATACTATTTTTCTTATTTCTGCATAAAAACATATGTTGTGGGTACTCATTAGAAGCGCCTTGCCAAGGCGCTTCTAATGAATACCCACAACATCTGTTTTCATGCAGAAATAAGAAAAATAGTCTGGGGATACCCCCTCTTACTAGAAGTTTTCTAATGAATACCCACAACATCTGTTTTCATGCAGAAATAAGAAAAATAGTCTGGGGATACCCCCTCTTACTAGAAGTTTTCTAATGAATACCCACAACATCTGTTTTCATGCAGAAATAAGAAAAATAGTCTGGGGATACCCCCTCTTACTAGAAGTTTTAATATTGTGTTAACTATAATGCTTTCCTTGACTTTGAAACAAACCAAACCTTGATTAGTTAGGGTAAATGTGTTATGGTGTGTTTGTGGATTTGTTCTGTTTTATAGAACTATGCATACATGTATTTCATAGGTTAGATTCAGATAGTCTCACTGTCTGTTTACAACAGGTTCATTACCATACCACATCAATGTAACATAGTGCATTCTATCATATTGCCAAAAATGGTTATTTTTCTGATGCAGTTTTGCGATATTTTCCTTATTTCTGCTCCAAACGTATGTAGTGGGTGCTTCTTAGAATCACCTCATTTAGGTGGTTCTAATGAGCATCCACAACCTATGTTTTGGAGCAGAAATAAGAAAAATAATGAAAACTCCCTTAAACCCCTACTTTTCTCAATATAATAAGGGGTTTATTGGGGTGTCCATTTCACAGACTTGTCAAGGTGATGTTAAATCAGGATTGTGACCAGTTAACCCTGTAATCCATCAAAAATGCCAGATAAGATGATGCATACACCTGATATTTTCAGACATATCTTCAAGAAGACAACTTTGGTAACTTTCTGTAGATGTTCGCATAAACTAAAATCACTTCTTAAGGGGCATTGGAACACCTTCAGGGGAGGCAACTCCTGCAAAAGTATTTTTATCTCCCATGTCAATAGGGGTCAACTATTAAAGGAAAGAATTTGCCCCTGAGGAGCAAATTCTTTCCATTAAGAGTAAACCCCAATTTCAGTTGGACAGGGCTTATAGAAATGTGAACAAGAAGTCTTGGAAATTATTTTCCTTCGGAAAATGATGGAAAAATCTGCAAAGTGTTCCCATTCCCCTTAAAATTTGGATTAACTCTTTAAGGAAAGAATTTGCTTCTGATGGGCAAATTCTTCCTTTTCGGTTTGTTTGAATTGAGGTTTAATGTCTCCGTCAACACTATTCAGGTCATTTTGGAGATGTTGCTTCCAATTTTGTGAGACTTTTACCGGACATTGAGATGAAATGACATCTAATCCCTGCCACCCAATGAAACCAATAGGGTTTATATGCATGTGCGGACGGACTTGTGCCACTTTATCCTATTAACCATTAACTGCTTGATGCTTATGACCGACACAGAGGGTTGACGCGTCGTTAAACACGAAATCATCATCATCATCACTTTATACCTAAGCGGTTTACCAGTACTCAAGTGCGATTGGTTTCAGCTCTGTTTGGTTGCACGATTGCAGCCCAGTCTATTATTCCAGGCCTAAATGGTTTGGGACCCCGACACATATAGATAGTAAAAACTGAAGTATTTTTAAAAGAAATGTGTCCCCCCCCCCCACCCCCCTGAAGGTGTATACCACAGCTTCATGTGTACATGTCTGTCATTTGTTTAAGTGTCTGTTTCAAGCTATCCATCTTATCATATTCAGTGAAAAGCTCTTAGAATAACCTGCCTATTGGACAGTCCTTTGGTATCCCCTATTTTGTACTGAATGGAATCTTCCACCTTATATAAAGCAAGAGTCCATTCCAAAATTTAGGAATGTCAGATTGTGTTAACTTTAAAATGTATGTGGAAAATGTAGGCCCTTATCAGATACCACAATTTGTGGCATCTGTTCTAGGCCTGCATTGTTTGCCAGTTTCCCTTTTTGGAGTTTCCCATACAAAATGGTTTAAGAGAAATGAGAACATCTTCAGGGGAGGCAACTCCTGTAAAAGTATTTTTGTCTCCCATGTCAAAAGGGTCAATTCTTAATGGAAAGAATTTACTCCTGTGGAGCAAATTCTTTGAGTAGACCCCTTTCTCAGTAGGACAGGGCTTATAGAAAAGTCTCAAAAGTTGTCTGCCTTTGAAAAATGGTGGAAAAATCTGCCAGGTGTTCCCATTCACCTGAACCCATTCTGTACCGGAAACCCCTAAACAGGTACCCTGGCAAACAGTGCAGGCCCAGATCAGATGCCGCAGAACGCGGCATCTGATCAGGGCCTCACTATTTGCAAAAAGTTCAGCCATTTTCCATACCAATTTTGAAGAAAACACATTTTGAAATGGACTCCTGCTATATATGAGGAAGATTCCATTTGGTACAAAAAGGGTTAAACAATTCCTTGATGAACATCTGGCTTTTGATGGTTTTAGGGTTGAATTATTTTCTTATAATCATCATACATGTGCTAATTGTTTTAACTCTATGAGATCTTCCATTTTGATGAGGGAGATTCTAAATAAGTATGAAGAATGTACAGGGAAATTCTCAGTACACATGAGGGAGACTCCAAAATTTTTGCATAGTTTGGGCAAAAATTAGCGTCAGAATGAGGGAGTCTCCCTCCTGATGTGGGAGGTATCACATGTATGAGTCATAATCATTTATCTTTATAGCTGAGACTTTTATGTTGAAGAAGGGTTTGAAATAAAAAAAGGGAACTAACAGTTTGTTTTATATTCATTCCATCATTTAAACAAATATGTACTTGTAAGTGGAACACAGTGTGCTTTTAATCATACTGTAAAAATCCAAAAAATTCGGACACCTTGAGGACTTAAAATTTAACAAGTTTCACAATCCAGCAAGGAGTCCAAAAGGTGCAGATGGACTGGCAAACAGTGTAGATCCTGATCAGACTGCAGTATTATCTGCAGGAGCAGTCTGATCTAGGTCTAGGAGCAGTCTGATCTGGGTCAACACCTTTTGCTTAGACCTATCTGTGCCAGTACTAAAGATCATTAAGGTAATTATAAATGATCCATAGAAAGGCCTTCAGTTACAAACAGTAAGATATAAGCATATGCTCCTTACCATAATGATCCTAGGTATTGGGACTTTGCTATTCCATCTGCACATTTTGGACTCCTAGCAGGATTGTGAAACAAATTTGTTAAAATTTAAGGAGAATTACAGCAAGTCATCAGTGTCATTTTTTTTTTAATTTTTAGCTCACCGTCACGTAGTGAAGGTGAGCTTTTGGGATCACTTTTTGTCAGTCGTCCATCGTGCGTGCATCCGTTGGTGTGTGCATGCGAAAACAATTTCTTCAAACAACATCTCCTCCTAAACCACTGATCGGATTTTGACCAAACTTCACAGGAATGATCCTTAGGCTGTCCCCTTTCAAAGTTGTTCAAATGGTTCCGGTCCGTTGCACATCTAGGTCACAGGAGACAAAAATAGATTTTTTTACTGAAAACTTAAAACATCTTTTCTGAAACCACAAGGCCCAGGTCTTTGATATTTGGTACGAAGCTTCATCTAGTGGACCCCTTCCAAGATTGTTCAAATTATAGTGCTGGGGCAAAAAATGTCCCCGCCCCGGGGCCCTTTGGTTTCACATAGGCTTATACAGGGAAAATCTTTAAAAATCTTCTCCTCTGATACTGGAAGGCCCAGGACTTTGATATTTGGTTTGAAGCTTCATCTAATAGACCTCTACCAAGATTGTTCAAATTATAGCCCTGAGACCAAAAATGTCCCCGCTTCGGGGCCCTTTGGTTTTACATAGACTTATATAGGGAAAATCTTAAAAATCTTCTTCTCTGAAACTGCATGGCCAGGACTTTGGTATTTGGTATGAAGCTTCATCTAATAGACCTCTACCAAGATTGTTCAAATTATAGCCCTGGAGCCAAAAATGCCCCTGCTCCGGGGCCCTTTGGTTTTACATAGACTACTATAGGGAAAATCTTTAAAAATCTTCTCCTCTAAAACCACAAGGCCTGGGTCTTTTATATTTGGTATGAAGCTTCATCTAGTTGACCTCTATCAAGATTGTTCAAATAATGGCCCTGAAACAAAAATATGCCCCCGCTCCGGGGCCCTTTGGTTTTACATACACTTATATAGGGAAAATCTTAATTAAATCTTCTGTGAAACCACAAGGCCTAGGTCTTTGATATTTGGTGTGAAATTTCATCCAGTGGACCTCTATCAAGATTGCAAATTATAGCCCTGGGGCCAAAAATTGCCCCGACCCTTTACTTCATTAAAATCCATATATCTCAGAAACCGTTCAAATCCCCGCCCCTAAACCATATATATTCTTGTTCCTGATGATAATACTCACCTTAATAATATGCCATATATCTCAGAAACCATTCAAATCCCCATCCTATAATCACATATTCTTGTTCATTGTTATTAGACACATTCAGTCAACACTGTCTTGTGGGGTCAGCAGGGGCCATTTCTCTCCTTTCCACTTCATAAAAGGGCCTCATATCTCAGAAACCATTCAGATCCCCACCATTTAACCATATATATTCTTGATCTTTATGATAAGTCGTATTCAGTGACAACAATCTTGGGCTTTTCTGGGATCTGCTATGCCCGAATCCCTCCATTGCTGTAAAGGCCTTACGTCTCAGGAACCATACAAATCCCAACCGCTAAACCATATATGTCTCTGTTCCTTTTTATAAGACCCATTTAGTGACACCAATCAGGGCTTCATTGGGCAGTGCCCACCTGAGCTCTGGTTTATGAAATTTGGCTCTTTGGTTTGTTTGCTATGGCAAGTTAAGAGTTTCCATCGACTTATAATGGTGAAAATTGAACAATGACATTAATGCCTCTCAAGATATTTTGTCAAACTTCCATAGAAATGTTCCTTTAACCCTTTCCCACACAAGATACGTGTTTTTACGTGGCCCACACCCCCCCCCCCATTTTAAGCCCAAGAAGCACCTAAAACCTGCATTTCTACCCCTGGATAGTTATGTTTGCTTTAGGATTTGTTGGGCCAAAAAGTGACCTGAAAAAGTTTGGGTGTATGGCCCAACCGGCTGCTAAAATTTATATCTGACGGTGCCCGAAAATTGATGCTGATAAAACATGCTGCAAACAGTGAAAATGGCCAGTGCCAAACGCCTTAATTGTTGCCTTGGCAGCTGTGTGAAGATTAAAATGCGGTCAAAAATTCACGTGAAATCACACTTTTTGCCAACTTTGAGATGCCCCCTCTTTACCATGACAACAATGATCAAGTCATGAAAGGTTGCATTTGAAAGGCTACTGCCCAATGAACATTCATACCGAGTTTGGTGTAAAACAGACCATCCATTATGAAACAATGGCTAGTTGAAGTTGCTGTCAGGTGCAACACTGTGAAAATTAGCAAAATTCACAAAATCCCTAAGTGGTAAAGGGTTAATGAAGAAAATCCCAACTGACCAAAATAATGTTTTATTTTTTTTCATCATTTTATTGCAAAAAACAATATTTCAGATATAATTAATGCATTTTAGACCAAAAATCAGTATGTTCCCAGATTTCAGTTAAATTCTCCCACTCGGATACGTGTTTTTACGTGTCTGCAACCCCCCCACCCCCCATTTTAAGTCCCAGAAGCACCTAAAACCTGCATTTCTGCCCCTGGATAGTTATGTTTGCTTTAGGATTTGTTGGGCGGCCAAAAAGTGACCTGTATTTTCGCGCGCCTCCCCACTAAAATATTCTGGCGTGGGGGGGGGGGGATTGAAATCCCCACCCCTCACATCCTGAAAAATATTTGGTGTATGGCCCAACCGGCCGCTAAATTTATATCTGAGGGTGTCTGGGGTCAAAAATGCCCGAAAATTGATGCTGATAAAACATGCTGCAAACAGTGAAAATGGCCAGTGCCAAACGCCTTAATTGTTGCCTTGACAGCTGTGTGAAGATTAAAATGCGGTCAAAAATTCATGTGAAAACACACTTTTTGCCAATTTTAGATGCCCCCTCTTTACCATGACAACAATGATCAAGTCATGAAAGGTTGCATTTGAAAGGCTACTGCCCAATGAACATTCATACCGAGTTTGGTGTAAAACAGACCATCCATTATGAAACAATGGCTAGTTGAAGTTGCTGTCAGGTGCAACACTAAGAAAATCAGCGAAATTCACAAAATCCCGTAGTGGTAAAGGGTTAATGATGTTCTTTTTGGCCTATTTGTTGCCACAGATGGGAAATTGTCAATTGTCATCTGCTGTCTTTAAGCGACATCAAACCTCCGAAGCCACTAGTCTGATTGGGTCCAAATTTTATCTCCCCTAAGCTTCTGGGCCGATTGGGCCCAAATTTCATCTGTAGTATTCCTGGGCTGGGGGATTGAAAGTTTGTGTTTTATGAAAATCGGCTCTTTAGTTTGGTTGCTATGGCAACTTAGGTTTCCATAGACTTATAATGGGGAAAATTGGAAAATGGCATTTACTGCCAAGTCATTGCAGAAATTTTGACAAAACTTTTGTAGAAATGTTCATTGAGTAATCTTTTCTCAGCCATATGCTTTTATGCCAACATTGGGTCCCCCTAGGGCCAAGCCTCACCCCCTCCATTTCATAAAAGGCCATATATCTCAGAAACCATTTCAGATCCCCAACCCAAACCATATATATTCTTTTCCCTTTTGATAAGATGCATTCAGTGACACCAACCTGGGGGTCCCGGAACGCGCCATGCCCCACCCGCTCCATTTCATGAAAGGCCCTATATCTCACAAACTTTACAGACCCCCCCTCCCCCCCAAAAAAAAAAAACAAAAAAAAAAACATATATATTATTGTTCCTTATGATAAGACGCATTCATTGACACCAACCTGGTTGTCTTCCAGGATGCGTCCCTCCACTTCACAAAAGGCCATATATCTCAGAAACCATTCAGATCCCCACACCTAAACCAAATATATTCTTGTTCCTTATGATATATGGCCGGCCTCAGTGGCTCAGTCGGATGCGCGTCTGACTGGTGATCAGGAGGACACGGGTTCGACTCCCGCCGGGGTCGGCAACATTCTTTCGTGGAGATTGATCATGAAATCTTTTCTACGGTCATTCTCTCTCTTCCGCTGATTCAAGAAGGGCAGTTGTCAGTTTCTGGCGAAAGAATGTGCACTGTACTGGTTAACCGCTTACGTATAAGCCTGCCCAGGAAAGTGTTGATAGGTAAACTGACCGGCTCAAAAATCACCTAAATAGTGTTGACTGGGCCGTAAAACTCCAATACAAACAAATCCTTATGATATAATGCATTCCATGGCAGCAACCTTGGGGTCCCCTTGGATGCACCGGAGCCATGCCCGCCCCCTCCATTTCATAAAAGGCCCAATATCTCGGAAACCTTACAGATCCCCACCCCTAAATCATATAGTGACACCAGCTTGGGAGCTCCCGGGGGTACACGGCCCATGCCCCACCACTTTACTTCATTAAAAGCCATATACAGTGTATCTCAGAAGTCGTTTAGATCCCCAACTATTATCCATATATATTCTTGTTCCTTTTGATAAGACTCGTTCAATCACACCCACCTGGTGGTCTCTTTGTGCTGGGGCAATGTGCCCCGCCCCATCCACTTCATAAAGGGCCATATATTTCGGAAACCATTCAAATCCCCACGCCATAATCATATATGTTCTTGTTCCTTATTATTAGCACACCAACTTGGGGGTGTCCCCAGGGGCGATTCCTCTTCTGTCCACTTCATAAAAGGGCCTTATATCTCAGAAACCGTTCAGATTCCCACCCCTTAAACATTTTTATTCTTTGTCCTTATGATAAGATTCATTCAGGGTTAAGAATCTGGGGCTTTCCTGGGATCGAAGGGCATGCCCCAACCCCTCCACTGCTTAAGAGGCCTTATATCTCCAGCCATACAGATCCCCGCTGCTCAACAATATATATTCTTGCTCCTTATGATAAAACGTATTTAGTGATACCAACCAGGGCTCCTTTGGGTCCATGCCTCACCCCTCTACTTCATAAAAGGCCTTATGCTTCAAGTACTGAGTCCACATGGGTGCTTATTAGGATATGGGGGTTCATGTAGTTTTTTTATTTGTATGTTCTCGGAGATGTTACACTGATGAGTTAGGAAGCCTTCATGCGAGACAGAGATAAGGGCGAGGATTATGGCCATGTAAAATCTATTTAAGCCCCAAAGTGGAATTCTTTCCACTGACCGTTCCAAGGCGGGTCTTCTGTGGCGTTTTATTTATGTTGTTGTTTGTTACTTACTGTGTGTATCACTTGTGTCTTTTTATTTTGGATGGCTATTTGACCATTTTGTGGGAAAGTAACTGTCCTTATGGTCTTCGTTTGTTTAGGTTTCCATTATGGTCTGGTCGCTTCATGTTTGTGTTTCTTTCCCTTTGGTGTCTTTGATGGGGGGAATAAGTTAATTGTATCGATTCCTGATTTTTATATTACTTCTACTTTTTTATAGTTGGCAGATAAAATGATATCATGTTTAAACACGTGGCTGCTATTCGGCAGTGCCCACCTGAGCTCTAGTAAACATAATGGCCCATGTGCCTCTTGTTTAAAGATCTTTGACAATCGTTACGAGCGCTTACTGAGCACCTGATAAACATTGATTGCTGACATTTAAAAAGACTTCCTTGAAAAGAAAGCATATCAATAACATATTTGGATAGTTTGTACTATGCAGAATTCGCCGACTTTATCAAAAGGCTAAAAAATTATCTCACCTACATATTTAAAGACGCTCGCATTTAACGCGTGTTTTCACACCTAATTAAGGTCATGCCCCGGCACTGAGTTAATCACCGGGTGATTGATTAACGGATCATTAATGTGTTATGGTTTAATTTACTACTTCAAAAGCCAACAAATTATAGTGTGAAATAAATACATAAATTCCTTGGATGGCATTGTGACTGCAGAAGGTTCATATCTACGAAGACCCCGATTAGACTGCACATATGCGCAGGACGATCTGTGTCTTTTCTGATCGAAAAATGACAGGCAAACTTGGATCGACATACGCATCCATTTATTACGGCAAAGTTATCGCTTTTATCTCTTTGTATGTCGCTGTGGCTGTTAAAAGTTCGTGCAAGTCTCAACGATTTTGAAGGTTCGTGCAATCCTCAAAGATTTTGAACAGACTGCATGCAAGCGTACAATGGTCTACTTCACGTGCCATATACAGTCATGCATGATTTAAGATCATGATTCGCATCCATTCCATAAGAATTTTTCTTGACAGCCATGTGGATACTGATAATACTGCGCTGTATGCAGGCTGATTGGTATTCGATGACAATGGCATGCAGAGTTTCAGAACAGCATGCGAAACATTCTCTGGGTAGCCCTGTGACTGCTCCAACAACTTTATATGATCATCCTGCACCTGTCGTTTAAGAGTTTTCGCTGTTCAAAGGAGCCCTGTATGGCTTCTACGCTATTTATAACGAATAGAGCGAAGATAGCAATAGCAAAGGCTAATCTCTAATATGCAGTATTACAATGCAATGCTTTGAAATGGTGAGAAACAAAATCGGGATAAAACGACCCACCAATTTAGCCGAAACGACCTACCCCCAAAATTGCGCCGAAATGACTCATACCGAAACGACCCGGAACCTACACAACCTGGGGTCCGAAACGTCCTGCGACCGTTTTGCCCACCAAGCTCTGGTAAACGATCGACTTGAAATTAAATTGGCAATGAAGATTCTAAGATACTTCTTGATAAAGCATTAGTTTACTTTAGAACATGTTAATACCGAGCATAGCGGCAGCTCCCGAAGGCAGGCGTCGAGCGAGCTCGTATCTAGGTAACGTGTATCATCACATACGAGGGTAGGCTGAAAAGTTCTGAGCCTGACCAAAATCCAATGGATTGTCCGTGCTGAAAGTGCCTTATTTTTCAACATAGTCTCCCTTCCTGTCCACACAGTTCCTCCAGCGATGCTGGAGTCCTTGGATCCCAGTGGTATAGAAGGTCTAATCTTGGTCCCTGAAAAACTCCTCCACAGCAGCTATCACCTCCTCGTCTGACCGATAATGCTGCCCAGCCAAGTGCTTTTTCATGTTTGGAAACAGGAACTAATCTGATGGAGCTAGATCAGGTGAATACGGAGGGTGATCGACAAGTGTGAAGCTAAAGCCATGCACAGCAGCCATTGCGACAACCGATTTATGAGCAGGCGCATTGTCCTGATGGAACAAGACCCCTTTTGTATAGCAGAGACACAAGCTGTGTATGACAATAGATGTTGGTGGGACGTAAAACTCGAACACTCACTCACTCCAGCGAAAAGGCTTACTGAGAATAAAAGAGAATTTAATTGAATGACATGTAGAAGTAAAACAAAGATCAGGAATCGATACAATTAACTTACACCACCCATCAAAGACACCAAAGGGAAAGAAATACAAACATGAAGCGACCAGACCATAATGGAAACCTAAACAAAGGAAGACCATAAGGACAGTTACTTTCCCACAAAAATGGCCAAATGACCATCCAAAATAAAAAGACACAAGTGATACACACAGCAAGCAACAAACAACAACATAAATAAACCGCCACAGAAGAACCGCCTTGGAACGGTCAGTGGAAAGAATTCCACTGGGGGGCTTAAATCGATTTTACATGGCCATAATCCTCGCCCTTACCTCTGTCGCGGTATACACTAATTTTGTTTAGTCCGCACGAAGGCTTCCTAACTCATCAGTGTAACATCTCCGAGAACATACAAATCGAAAAACTACAGAGATGAAACAAGGTTGAGGACCCGACAGCACAAAACAACAGAACCGCTGGAGCAAAAGAAAACCAACAGTTAGACTCCGAGGGGCCCGACCAAAGACGGAGCATCAGGCGCCAACCAACATAAAGAATACTAAAATAAAATAAAATTCTGTTGGTGCCTGATGCTCTGTCACTTGTTGGACCCATCGAAGTCTAACTGTTGTTTTTCTTTTGCTCCAGCATTTCAGTGGTTTCTCGCTGTCGAGTCCTCACTGTTGTTGCATCTCTGTGGTTGTTTCATGTGTGTGTTCTCGGAGATTTGCACTGATTAGACAGAAGGCCTCCATGCGGAGTGAACAAATTATTTGTCTAAATCGCGTCGGAAGTAAGGGCGAGGATTACGGTCCCGTAAAATCGATCTAAGCACCCCCCTCCCCTCCAACCCAGTAGAATTTGTTTCACTGACCGTTCCAATGCGCTTTTAGTCTGTCGCGGTTTATTTTTTATATGGTGCCTTTGATTGTGGGTATCCCTTAGATTTGTTTGTTTTGGATAGCCAATTGGCCATTTTGTGGGAAAGTGACTGTCCTTTTGGCTTTCCGCTATTTCCATAAGGTTCTAGTTATTTCATGTTGGTGTTGTTTTCCCTATGGTGTCTCTGATGGGAGGCGTGGGTTAATTGTGTCGATTCGTGATCATTGCCTTCACTTCTATTTCACAGCGTATTCCATTCAAACCATGTATGAAGTCGGGAACCTAAGCCTCAAAAAGCTTATGCAACCCGTGTATGTCACCTCGCAAGGCTGATTGGTGATTTGGTTGGTTGTAATACCTTAAAATCAATATTGGCTTATCAACCTTTTCTTATTTGTGTGGTGGTATAACTTTGTTCATTTAAATCCCCTGCCGCGAAGCGGAGCAGGGATTATAGGAGTGGCCTTCGTCTGTCCGTCTGTCCGTCCGTTACACTCTCTTGTCCGCTCCGTATCTCCTGAACCCTTTGGTAGATTTTCATTAAACTTTGGTCAAACATTCCTTTCAGTGGGCTGATGTGCAGAGCCCAAAAATAAACCATGCAGACTCAAGATCACAAGTGAAGGTCACGAGTTTGAATCTTTGGATTTTGTGTCCGTTCCATAACTCCTTTACCCCCGGAAGGATGTTCATTAAAATTTGGGCAAATATCCCCCTCAGTGAGCTGATATGCAGACATTATAAACAGTTGAAAATCACGAGTTTGAAACTTTGAATTTTGTGTCCGTTCCAAATCTCCGTTACCCCTGGAAGGATTTACATTAAACTTTGGTCAGTGAGCTGATGTGCAGAACCCATACATAAACCATGTCGATTGAAGGTCAAGGGGTTGAAAATTTGAATTTTGTGTCCGTTCCATATCACCTTTATCCTTGGAATGATTTTTATTAAACTTTGGTCAAATATGCCCCTCAGTGAGCTGATGTTCAGAACGCATAAATAAACCATGCCGACTCAAGGTTTAGGTCACAGTTGAAGGTCACAATTTTAAAACTTTGAATATTGTGTCCGTTCCATATCTCCTTTACCCATGGAAGGATTTTCATTAAACTTTGGTCAAATATCCGCTCAGTGAGCTGATGTGCACATAAATAAACCACCGGCCCCGATAGCTCAGCTGGTAGAGTGTCCGCTCCGGGGAACGGGAGGTCACGGGTTCGATTCCGGGCCGCGACATACCAAAGTCGTTAAAATGGTACTAGCTGCTTCTCGCTTGGCACTCAGATTAACGGGGTAGAGCTAGGACGGGTCGACCCAGTGTCAGGATAATGTGACTGGGTGTGGTATCATGTAATGTGTCTGGGGCATGATACTTCAGTGAGGCAGCACTATAAAAGTGAGCATTGAGCTCCATATCGCAACCAGACACCGTCGTGATATGACTGAAAATTTGTTGAAAGCGACTTTTAAACCGATTTCACACACACATAAATAAACCGTGCAACTCAAGGTCAATGTCACAGGTGATGGTCATAAGATTGAGCCATGTTATTAAAGTGCGAAGGGGGATTTGGCTGTCCCTCAGACTTGCTTTCTTGTTTTTGTCGCACCTGCTTTAGCAGGAAGACGTACGCTTGCAAGTTTCCGTCTGTCCGGGCGTCCGTCCGTTTGGTTGTCTGTCCGTGTTTCCGTCAACATTTTACACTTGGTGTCTTGTCTTGTCATCGCAACTTCACTTACAGTTTTATACCAATCATTTTGAAACTTTGCGTATGTTTTCTCCATTGTATGAGGATGTACATATGGTAAGGGTTGAAGTTTTTATGTTCCGGAAAGTAAGTCCGGTTTTTATCAACTTACTTTAAACAACGCCATAGCATGCCTCTGGAAATGGAATGACGGAGCGTTTCAACCGTACGTTAATCTCCATGATTGGGACCCTAGACCCAGAGAAGAAGAAAAAATGGAAACCGTTCATTTCTTCTCTAGTACATGCATACAACTGTATACGGCATGCAAGTACAGGGTATTCTCCCTATTAATTATTGTTTGGTAGAGAACCTAAATTGCTCATGGATGTAGCTTTTGGCATAAAGAATGATAGCAGTGAGGAAAGGTCGTAATGCGTATAATGAGTATGTTAGTGATTTGAAAGCGAAAATTGCACATGTATTTGCTAAAGTACAGAAGAATGGAGATTTGACAAGAGACAAACAGAAACGTAACTATGACTGTAGAGCAAAGACAGCAAAGTTGATGGTAGGGGACAGAGTCTTGGTTATGATTCTAGCACATGAGGGTAAACATAAGGTTGCTGACAAATGGACAGCAGACATTTATAATATTGTTGATCAACCTAATGTTGATATACCCGTCTATAGGGTGAAATGAGCAGACGGACAATGCTCAACTAAGACACTTCATCGAAATACTTTTTTTTTTTTTTTTTTTGGTTTGGGTTTTACGGCCCTTCTAAGATTATTTCACTCATATCGAGCCGATCGTTAATCAGAGGTGGGCGAAAACCGGAGTACCAGAAAAACCACCTGACCTTCCGTTGCAGAACTTGGCGTCTCACACGTGGCCCGAGCGAGGCTCGAACCTACGGCGGTGAGAGACCTAATGACTAAGAGTCAGCGCTCTTATCCACTAGGCCACGGAGGCCCGTAACTTCATCGAAATAACCACTTCCATTCAGGGAATAATTTATTAGATGAAAGTCAAAATAAAGATTACTAGGCATTAGGGTCTGATAATGATGAAGCTAAAAAACCAAAGACTCCTGTCCCTAAACCTAGAAAAAACTTGCCTTCTCAAACTTCAAGTCGGAAAAGGGAAGCGAGTGATGACAAAACGTGTAAAAAACAGTATGTCTGTCTGATAGTGAAGATGAGTTTATCAATATAGAAGTATGTAAGAATACTTCTAATACAGAGCTATTTGATGGCACAAGGGATGTCATAGTAGCCGATGATATAGTAATCCATTCATCTCCAGTGTCAGAGTCAGAAGAAGTTGAAGATGTAATTTCTGAATCAACTGCGGACGCTGTTGATGATGATATATTATTAGACATGAGTACTCATGGTTTTGCAGATCCGATGGCTCATGGGGACGCCCATGTTCCAGATCAGCCCCAAGCTTTAGAGTTGAGGGAAGGTCTTACTCAGAATGATTCTAATGGTTCAGTTATTGAAATGGATACTTCCCGTGACAATGTGAGACATAATCAGAATGATCAGACAGAGGTTAAAAAAATGTTCAGAAAAAGAAACCTGAACCAATGTTAAGGAGATCATGCAGACCTAAGAAAAAAGCCAACTTGGCAAGAAAGTGACGAGTATTGTATGTCTGTAGCTAACAATGTTCTTAGGGATCTCTTTAGTCCGACTACACTTACGAAGTTACATCCAGATGCAATTTATGCTCATGTTAAAGGGATTAGTGAGACGTGACACTGTCCAAATGACGAGACGTCATTTGACAAAAGGGGAGAGAGTGTGACAGTGATGAATTTTATCATTTTTTATGTTTGAAGTGTTTGTTAATTGTCATTTTAAAAAAAAAAAATAATACAGTTTAATCAAATTATTAGTGTTCACAAACACTGATAAACTTCTGCCTGGTTTACCTACTGTTGATTGAATCGGTTATGCAGTGTGTGTTTTGCTGCCTTGAAATTAACAGTTGTATAGGTAAGAAAGAGGGATCACCCTTTCTTTTGATAAATTAATAATCCTTGCACTGTATTTATCAGTTCTAGTGAACTGTAAAACACCTTTTGCTGAATAGGTTCAGTGTATGCCGTTCTTTTGGTTGCTTTTGAAGGAGAAGGTTTAGACTTTTTTACTTTATTTGAACCAGCTTCAAACTTCTGGTGAAAATTGGTTTACAGTTCAGTTAACCTCACGGTTGAGAAAAACCCTCAATCTGGAAGAAGATAGACAAGAGTGCAAGGTTTAAACCCACAGTTTGGACGATGCTTAACCAGTGCTCATCTGATGTATGACCCACGTTGATGTGATTTCGTGCATCTATCAGATATATAATAAATGATGGTAATTGTACTGCTATTTCTTCACTACTAGAGTCTCTACCGAGCTAGACCGGCTACATAAATAAGAACAGAAAGAAAATATAATAGATCTACTAAGTCATTGTGGTACAAATGATGTACTTTTTGGACGGGTTTTTAAAAAAAAAATCCGTCCTTTAAAATAGCGATGTCTGGGCGGGCGGGCGGGCGGGCGGGCGTCGTCCCAGGTTTACCTTTTGGTTAACCTTTTTTCAAAAACCCGTCCATAATGCCTTTTAGCGTTTTTCTTGTGTTCACAGATGGATCAGTGCTGGGTAGGAGTTGGTTCCGCAGTCTATTTAGAGGGTTATTCCTGTACACCAGTGTTGATGAACAAAGGAGTTAGTCCTATGGATAACAATTATACTGGAGAATTGGTGGGTATACAGATTGGGCTGGAATTCTCGGCTGATCTACATTTCAAAGGCAGAGTGGTTCATATCTTGACTGACTGCCAACCAGCAATTAAAACTGCATTCGGAACAAACAAGAGTGAAACAGTCCTTAGTATCAAGGAGAGCTTAGCAAAGCTAAGGAATAGGAAGAACACTATCAAACTTCACTGGGCGCCTGGACACAAAATATATTGAGGGTAATGAGTTGGCAGATCAACAAGCAAATGCGGCTGCATCAGAAATGATAAAAAACGATGAGGTAAAACCAATCTTGGACAAGAAAGAAGCAGTACGGGCGTGTAAAATACAGGGTAAGGAAAAGTGGGAACGAAGGTACAGGTGCTCAGACAAAGACAACGTATTGAAGGAAACATTCGAGGAAGTTGGAAAATTTTCACCAGGCCAAAACTATCAAAAGTTTGCCAAGTTTATGTGAGGTGTGCAATATGAAAGAGAATGTGGATCATTACCTGTTCTGTTGTCAGAGATTTACCACTGAAATGGCTATTTTAGAGCACCCAGATGAAGACATTCTAAATGGGGAAGATATATGATTGATATAGGGTATCATCAGCTCAATATCATTTCCTTAGTACTGAGGTTGATACTGCGGTGGATACTGCGGTGTTGACGTCAGTACTCAAATACGGATTTAAATAACTATATTATATCTTTATTTTTTGCAGTATAGATTTCTATTTTTTCTAAACCTAACTTGTCAGGTGGGACATGTATCTTAGCGGATTTGGTTGCCACTTTTTGTAATATTTTAAATTTTGCAAGTCTCGCTGCTTTGGCCATCTCCTTTCTGATGCCCGGGACTTCCGTGGAGTGTGGACCAACTTTGCTGATGTTGGCTCGGTGGGGACGCCTACATGTCCGGGAGTGGGCGTCTCTAGCCTAATGCCTACAGTTGACCTGTATCATTAGCTACGTCGTTCGGTGTGTGCTCGGAGGGGGATGTGCTGTGTTTGCCGGGTCTTGTCCGTCATCCGTTTCGGTTTCAAGACTTCGGGGTTGAGACACCCTGATAAAGATTAAATATCAGAAAGGCCTCTGTGTCACTAAATTTGGTATAGTTACGCCTTAATTGCAATCACTGGGTCGGTATCTCTGCTGATGGATGATTCGTTCGTCCCCGAGGGTATCATCAACTCAGTATCAGTTCCTTAATGCTGAAGTTGATACTGCGGTGTTGACGTCAGTACTCACGTACTGATTTAAATAACTATATTATATCTTTAATTTTTGCAGTATAGATTTCTTTTTTTTTTTCTTAAACTAAGACTGACTTGTCAGTTGGGACATGTATCTAAGCGGATTTGGTTGCCACTTTTTGTAATATTTTAAATTTTGCAAGTCTCGCTACTTTGGACATCTCCTTCCTGATGCCTGAAACTTCCGTGGAATGTGGGCCATGTTTGCTGATGTTGGCTCGGTTGGAGACGCCTATAAGTCCGCGGGTGGGCATCTTGTGCCTGATGCCTCCAGTTGACCTGTCTAATGAGCTACGTCGGTCGATGTGTGCTCGGGGGGGGGGGGGATGTGCTGTGTTTGCCGGGTCTTGTCCGTCATCCGTTTCGGTTTCAAAACTTTGGGGTTGAGACACCCTGATGAGGATTGAATATCAGAAAGGCCTCTGTGTGCTCGGAGGGGGATGTGCTGTGTTTGCCGGGTCTTGTCCGTCATCCGTTTCGGTTTCAAGACTTTGGGGTTGAGACACCCTGATAAAGATTAAATATCAGAAACTGATATTACGTACTGATTTAAATAACTATATTATATCTTTAATTTTTGCAGTATAAATTTCTATTTTTTTTTTCTAAAACTAAGAATGACTTGTCAGGTGGGACATGTATCTTAGCGGATTTTTGTAATATTTTAAATTTTGCAAGTCTCGCTTCTTTGGTCATCTCCTCTCTGATGCCCGGGACTTCCGTGGAGTTTGGGCCATGTTTGCTGATGTTGGCTCGATGGGGGACGCCTATAAGTCCGCGGGTGGGCGTCTCTTGCCTGATGCCTCCAGTTGACCTGTCTAATGAGCTACGTTGATCGGTATGTGCTCGGAGGGGGTGTGCTGTGTTTGCCGGGTCTTGTCCGTCATCCGTTTCGGTTTCAAAACTTTGGGGATGAGACACACTGATGAAGATTGAATATCAGAAAGGCTCTGTGTCACTAAATTTGGTATAGTTACGCCTTATTTTCAACCTCTGGGTCGGTATCTCTGCTGGTTGATGATTCGTTCGTCCCTGAGGGTATCATCAGCAGTATAAATTTCTATTTTTTTTTTACTAAGACTGTCTCGTCAGGTGGGACATGTATCTTAGCGGATTTGGTTGCCACCTTATGTAATATTTAAAATTTTGCAAGTCTCGCTACTTTGAACATCTCCTTTCTGATGCCCGAGACTTTCGTGGAGTGTGGGCCATGTTTGCTGACGTTGGCTCGGTGGAGGACGCCTATAAGTCCGCGGGTGGCGTCTCTTGCCTGATGCCTCCAGTTGACCTGTCTAATGAGCGACGTCAGTCGGTGTGTGCGCGGAGGGGAATGTGCTGTGTTTGCCGGGTCTTGTCCGTCATCCGTTTCGGTTTAAAGACTTTGGGGTTGAGGCACACTGACGAAGATTACATATCAGAAAGGCCTCTGTGTCACTAAATATGGTATAGTAACGCCTTAATTGCAACCACTTGGTCGGTATCACTGCTGGTGGATAATTAGTTCGTCCTAATGGGTATCATCAGCTCAATACAGTTCCTTAGTGCTGAGGTTGATACTGTGGTGTTGACGTCAGTACTCAAGTATTGATTTAAATAACTGTATTATATCTTTAATTTTTACAGTTTAAATTTCATTTTTTTCTAAAACTAAGGCGGACTTGTCAGGTTGGACATGTATCTTAGCGGATGTGGTTGCCACTTTTTGTAATATTTTAAATTTTGCAAGTCTCGCTACTTTGGACATCTCCTTCCTGATGCCCGGGACTTCCGTGGAGTGTTGGCCATGTTTGCTGATGTTGGCTCGGTGGGGGACGCCTATATGTCCGCGGGTGGGCGTCTCTTGCCTGATGCCTCCAGTTGACCTGTCTCATGAGCTACGTCGGTCGGTGTGTGCTCGGAGGGGGATGTGCTGTGTTTGCCGGGTCTTGTCCGTCATCCGTTTCGGTTTCAAGACTTTGAGACACACTGATGACGTTTAAATATCAGAAAGGCATCAAGGTCACTGTGGCTATCATTAGAAAAATTTGGTCTTCGCTATAGCGCCTACATTTATTGATGGATTTTAATTTAATTTCACACAAATTTGTGTATAATAATATCTCGAGCGAGTTTGACTTTAAGGGCCTCGGCTCAAGGTCAAGGTTACCGTGATTATTTTTAGAAAAACAAACAAACAAAAAAAAACAAGAAGAAAAAAAAAAACATTGTCATCGCGCCTGCGCTTACATTTATTAATGGATCTTGATATTACATTACACCAATGTTGCATATGATAATATCTCGAACAAGGTCGACTTTCAGAGTCCGATTAAGGTCACTGTGGCTGATTCTAGAAAAGTTTGTCATCGCTGTCACGACAAGGTTTCTTATTTTTCAACCCGAAACTTATAGGCATGTAATTACTTGTTCTCTTACAAGAGAGCAATATTGACATGTTTACAAGTTAACCGAATTTTTATATTTTTTGTGCTATGGTAGCTAGGCCTTGTCAAGTAAACTGTCCAATTATTTTTTCCTTGACAAACGTAGGTTTCTTCGTTCTTTTCGGGCGGTTTAGGACCTGCACACACCTAAACATATGTTCTTGATGGAAGTTACGTCTGTCAAATCAGACGTGTCGATCAGGCGACTCGACTTTTGCGAGCTATTGTGGCAAGGCCATCGCATGATCGTATACGTGTACTGGCACATCCATATATAAGTAACTGACCGCTCAACATCGGGTGTGGGACATTATTTCCAGAGCCGATGTTGCAGTATCGAGCCTAGGCCGATAGCAGTGAGTAAAATGATGTTTATTGATTATCTTTGATTCTTAGATGCAGCGCTATTCTTGCTTGTCAGTATCCTTCTTGTGTTAATATTGCCATTTCTTTTCCCTGTACAGCACATAAGGGGGCACCTTAGTGTTGGGCAGAGAAGAAATGGAACTTAAGCGCTCGATCTATTGCTTACATCGATCGCCATCTATTGTAAGGGTAGATAATTTTGGCGATTAATGTACCGTTCATTGTAGGGGCAGATAACTGCGTTAGGATTAAAAGTTACCGTGTAAGACGGCGTTTGTTCATAGGGCATGCACGCACACACTTTTTTGCATTATAATTTGTGCAGATTCTGATCAGGCGCAGTTTAAGGTCACACACACCATTATCGGCGCTTCATTGCATTGAAGGTCCTGATCAGACGCAGCACTGAATTTTCGCAGTAATGTTATTGTACATTTTTTTCTCTTCTTTCGTTGGAAGACTGTTCAGATTCAATGAAGTTTTAATGAAATAGTGCCAGGGTGCATTTTCTGTAGACCCTGATCAGACGCCACCTGCGTCTATGCGCGATATGCTTTTTTTATCAATCATATGGCTTCAAGCAGATTTTTCAGTTATTATTTTGAGGGGAGTACATTGTGCTCGCCGGTCTAGCCTATAAGACTGGGCGGGCATACTATACTCGATGATGGTTGACAAAATGTATCCATTACTCGTCGTCGGTTGGCAAGGCGAGGAGTCCCAGCATCTACGGCTGGTTGTCATCATGAGGGAGTACCCTTCATTCTTAGTTTAGTCGGTGTACTTATATCAGAGTACTCCGAGCGATACATTGTCGCTGCAGTGTTAATATGACGTTGGTGCACTCATTTTTTTCGTGTTTATGCTTTGGCATGCGGATTGTGGGTACTCGTTAGAACGGCCTCACGCAGTGATACTGTTCTAACGTATGGGCGCGGTCCGTTTTCTGGGCAGAAGTAGGGAACAATTTCAAGCTTTTGCACCGTCATTTTCAGCCATATGTTTTGTTAGAAGAACATTATATTTATGGTAACGCATTGGTTGTTTGCGCAATGGCGTTCTAGGGGACAATTTCAATCATTTAAAAGTGTAATGTTTCTGTATTTTATTTGTACTTGTATATGCTCGTTTCTTAAGTGTGATAGTTTTGTCTTAAATGTATTAAGCTTTGGTGCACTGAGGTTATATCAGTCCCACCACGTGTATTCGGCCGCAACGTCGTGACGTCAAACTGACGTTGACGTCATGACAGTTGACGTCGAATATACGTTGATATAACGCTCGCTTGCCCACTCCTAGTGATCTGTGTACGCAGGTGTCCCGTGCAATGAGGGATGGCTTTCAATTATCGTATTTGTCAAAGGTCAAATTATCTTGAAAGTTTCACAACCCCCCATTTTCGCGGGCATGGCATCTGGGAGAGAATATGGAAAGTTGAGGTTAGCAGAAATTATTATGAGATGTTCGTTAATTTCAGACATCTACAAGGCTTTATGATCTACCAATGGCCTGCGGCCCGTAGTAGCATCTAATCTACTACTTCGTCAAGCAAAGAGGGTGATCCATACTTGACGTAGAGTCAGAGAAACGAATCTAACATGAAGGACGTGTCTCCAACATGAAGGTCGCATACAGTCGTATGAAGGACGCATACAGGCGTCATGTATAACTTCAGAGAGATCTCCTTAAACGTGTATAGCTCAAATAATGAACACATATATTCCACTCCTGAAACGGGAACAGATAAGGAATTAACTTATTGCTCTTAAGAGCATTATGCGCATGGCCATACGTAACTGTTGTTTTCCATAAGTGTGAGTGTGTTGTGTACTGTTTTATTGAAGTGAGGTTGTAAATAAATATTTGTGTTACTTGGACCTTGTTCTTTCTCGATTAGACCACCCTCGTCTATCTTGACGCACGCTGCCTTTGGGTGTGTGTGAGGCTGAACTGAGCCACAGGCAAGCTCAACCTCCCACTCACCGGAAGTCACGTGACATTGGTGTCAGAAGTGGGATAAGGTCTTTGAAAGAAAGTGCAGGTCTTCAGTTATTAACGGGCTCATTTGCATGTGTTGTTGTCATATTCCAAGAGCCCATTCATTCATATTTTTGTGGATGTAGCGGTTTGTAATATGAAGCTACATGTATGTTCAAGTATTGCTATAGTACTGTGAAATCAAATCATGTGAATCAAAATCATGTAAGGATTTTGTAACTTAAGGGAATACCGAGATACAGCTTCATCCTTTTCTCGGATGGTGGTTAAGAGTTTCCAATTTTTAACGTCAGCCTAGTATTACCGCTCAATGTTCCGTTGTGTATGTCCCTTACAGCTTCCCGTTGTCGTGGTGTTTTTTGTTGAGTTTTCCCCTTTTGAATTCTGTTTCTTGTCCGTGACGTCACGTAGGTCTAACGTCAATATGACGTCAGAATAATGTTGTTATTGACGTTCATCAGTGATATTCTGTTAATACGCGAGGCGTAGCTTCAATGGTAATGATCATTTGGAGTCACGTTCCTATTTGTGAGTTATGATAAACGTAACGCCAATTGTGACATTCAAATTTTGACGTTTTCATGAATTAAGCTTCCTTAACAACATTAAGTAGCTTGTTTGATCAGTATTTTATCTGGTCTTGTTCACAAGATATCTAACTGGTGAAATATTTTGCTAGTTTTATAGCATTTTGCCATTTATATTTTGACCGACGTGTAATTATACGTCATTCCAAAATGAACAAGTTATTGGAACAAGGAACCCGCTTAGGTTATGAGGGTCAGGAACTCCAAAATTGGGTTAAGGAACAGCAGGCATTTGAAAGGGAGGAAAGGGTCCGCGTAAGGGAGTTGGAGTCGGCTAAATTAGCTCGGATAGAAAAGGATAGAGAATTGGAGTTGGCTAAATTAGCTCAGGTAGAGAAGGATAGAGAATTAGAGTTGGCTCAAGTAGCTCAGGTAGAGAAGGATAGAGAGAAGGATAGAGAATTAGAGTTGGCTAAGATAAAGAAGGATAGAGAATTGGAGTTGGCTAAAGTAGCTCAGGTAGAGAAGGATAGAGAATTGGAATTGGCTAGAATAGCTCAGGTAGAGACGGAAAGAGAATTAGAGTTGTCTAAATTGGCCCAGGAGAAGGAAATAGCGGAGTTGAACATAAGGTTAGAACGCGAACGTTTGACGGCAAACGTTAAAATCGCGCATGAACAGACTTAGAAAGCAGCGCGGGCTAAGGATCCTAAGTTGCCTTACATTGACGAGGCAAAGGATAAGATGGATAGTTACATTTCGCGGTTTGATAAATACGCAACCGCGAATAAGTGGGGAACAGATCATTGGGCTATAAATTAGAGTGCATTATTAAAAGGCCGTGCCCTGGAAGTTTATGATAGGCTATCAAATGAAGATGCAAATGATTATGTTAAACTCAAAGAGGCATTGCTGAAAAACTTTGACATGACTGAAAGAGGTTTCCGGAAAAAGTTTCGTTACGATAGACCGGTTAAGAGTGAAACTTTTATACAGTTCAGTGGCAGACTGAGAAGTTATTTTGACAAGTGGTTGTCCCTTGGTAATGTTGCGAAATCATATGACGCAGTCTGTGATTTTATGGCAAGGGATCAATTTTTGCAATGCTGCAATAGGGAATTGTACGTTCATTTGAAGCCTAGGGAATTTGAAAGTGTATCTGACATGGTTAGCGAGGCCGATCTCTTTGCGGAAGCGAGAGGCGGTGACCTTAGCTGTGTGTCGAAGGCAGCACAAGGCGGAAAAGGGGGGCCTCAAAATAAGCACAACGATCTAAACAAAAATAATGATGCCACTTCCGGTAAGAAACCGGACATAAAGTGTAATATATGCGGTAAGGCGCACTTAACATTAAAGTGCTGGAACCATCCCAGCCGTAAGATGGTTTCGAGCGCGAATATAGAGGAAAATAAAACGGTTGACAATACGGCTGACCATAATATTGGTCGTGGTGCTGGCCGCGGACGTGGAAGAGGTAGAGGAGATTATCGCGGACGTGGTAGAGGAATGCATCAGAATCAAAACAGTAGTACAGCTAAGGGAGATCATCAGATAAGCTTTTGTAGAGCAAATAGTAACAACAACAGTGACTCTATTATTGATAGTGATATGCAGAGTGCTTATCCAGTGAAAGATCGTCTTGTTGATACTTCTTTGAGTAAGGATGAGGAAGGTTTTTTTTTTTATTTCTTGAAGTCTAGGTTACCCACAGCTCCTGGTTTGGTGAATGGAAAAAAAGGTAGTGGTATTACGAGATACTGGGTGTACTGGTGTGGTAATTCGTAGATGTTTGGTATCTGATGATCAGTTGATTGATAAGGAATCTAAGGTCACATTGATTGATCAGACTTCCAATGTATGTCCTATGGCACTAATTGATATAGATTGTCCCTTTTACAAAGGTACTACTGAGGCATTATGCATGGATGATACACTTTACGACTTGTTTATTGGTAATATTAACGGTTCTAAGCTGCCTGATATGTCACATTTCTCGGCAGATAATGCAGCTAGTGTGGTTACCAGGTCACAAGCTAGGGATGAAGAAAAAGTGTATAGAAAACTTAAAGTCCCGGAACAGATTTTGAGTGGTGACATGGAAGCTTTCAAACTTGCTCAGCAGAGTGATTCTAGTTTGCACTTGATCAGGCGTAGGGTACCGTCTGGGACAGTTTCGGTAACTAGAGGCTTGAATAGGGGTGAAGCTAAGTTTGTTAGTAAGAAAGACTTGATGTATAGGCAGTTCACTCTCGGCAATAAGACCTCATTACAACTTATTGTTCCTTCTGGTTATAGAGGAAAGGTTCGTAAGCTTGCCTATGAATCTTTATTGGCAGGACACTTGGGTATCAGAAAAACCTTGGACAGAGTTGTTTCGGAGTTTTATTGGCCTGGTGTTTGTGGCGATGTATCTAGGTTTTGTAAGTCGTGCGACATTTGCCAGAGAACTATACCGTAGGGTCGTGTCCCTAAGGTACCTTTAAGTAGAATGCCGACCTTTTGACATTTTGACCTTAATTGATTATGCCACACGATATCCTGAGGCGGTGGCTTTGCCTAGTATTGAAACTGAGCGGGTAGCGGAGGCCCTTGTCGAGATGTTCAGTAAGGTTGGTGTACCTGATGAGTTGCTTTCAGACTGTGGTACCCAGTTTACCTCTGAGGTCATGAAGGAGGTCAGTAGGTTGCTGTCATTACAGCAGTTAACGACATCGATTTACCATCCTCTGACAAATGGTTTAATTGAAAAATTCCATGCTTGCCTGAAGCAGATGCTGCGCAAGTTGAGTGCTGAACGACCCAGAGACTGGGATAAGTATTTACCCGCATTGTTGTTTGCTGTAAGAGAAGTTCCTCAAGAGAGTCTTGGTTTCTCGCCTTTCGAACTGTTGTTTGGTCGAAATGTCAAAGGCCCAATGTCTATTTTGAGGGAACTTTGGTCAGAGGAGGTAGAGGACGAACAGGTGCATTCAACTTACCAATATGTTATTGATCTGAGGAAAAGAATTGAGGAAACGTGTAAATTAGCACATAAAAACC
Source organism: Lucinisca nassula (assembly GCA_963580285.1). Classification (NCBI taxonomy): domain Eukaryota; kingdom Metazoa; phylum Mollusca; class Bivalvia; order Lucinida; family Lucinidae; genus Lucinisca; species Lucinisca nassula. The sequence continues at coordinate 77,603,583 of OY757023.1, forward strand.
TTAGGAAGGCTCAAATCAGGCAAAACAAATACTATGATACGCGCGCGAAGTCGCGCCAGTTTAAAGTGGGAGATAAAGTTCTCATCTTACTTCCCACTAGTAGCAACAAGTTGCTATTACAATGGAAAGGCCCGTATGTAGTTGAGGAGGTAGTTAATAAAATGGACCATAGAATTGATGTAGAGGGGGTAGTGAAGACATATGCAAATATGCTAAAGCAGTATGTCGAACGGCATACTACGTCACACTGCCTTTTGTCAGCAGAATCGGTATCTTCCACTGAGGACGATGAGAGCGACGTACTATCATTAAATGATTGTATTTTCCCATTAGGAACTGATAACGAATCATTTGAAGAAGTCTAAGTTTCGGATAAGTTAACGCCGGAACAACAAGATGAAATTAAGTCGCTCATAAGTCAGTATCCGGACGTATTGACGAGTATACCGGGTCGTCCCATGATATAAAACTGCTGACGACGGAACCAGTAAGGTCAAAGGGTTATCCTATCCCATATTAGACGCGTGACGTCATGGAAAAGGAACTTCAGGAAATGCTCGAGTTCGATGTAATTGAGCCCTCAATTTCGCCATATTCCTCGCCGATCGTTCTTGTACCAAAGAAGGACGGATCGATACGATTTTGTATTTATTTCCGTAAGCTAAATAAGATTACGGAATTCGATGCAGAACCTATGCCGAATATGGAGGAAGTTATCAATTGAATGTCCGGCCATAGGTACTTCACGAAAATGGATCTTTGTAAAGGCTATTGGCAGTTAGGCCTCGCCGAGGTGGCAAAACCTCTCACTGCATTTGAAATTCCTAGAGGGCTTTTCCAATTCAAAACCATGCCGTTTGGGTTGGTAAATGCCAGTGCTTCATTCTGTAGGCTGATGCGTAAGGTTTTGCATGACCTTCCCGATGTTGACAGTTTTGTTGATGATATGTGGATTTTTACCCAAACATGGAGGGAGCATGTGACGTCTCTACGTCAGGTTCTTGACCGCCTCAGGTCAGCCTGTTTGACGGAGAAACCTTCGAAATGCATGATTGGGTTTGATAAGATTGATTGTCTTGGTCACCGTATCGTCGAGCAGACGTTAAGACCGCAAGAAGACAAAATTCATGCCATAAAGGAGGCACCCAGACCCAAAACTAAGAAGCAGATAAGATCTTTCCTTGGATTGGCAGGGTTTTATCGGAGGTTTATCCCTAATTTCGCCACCAAAGCTTCCCCGTTAGCTGATTTGACAAAGAAGGACAGACCTAACAACATCAAGGATTGGCAAGACTGTCATGAGAAAGCTTTTCAGACGCTGAAGAATAGGCTCACGTCTAGCCATATTCGTCGCCTGCCCTTGTTTAATGACAGTCATCCCTTCATTCTTAGAACCGATGCGTCAGACACGGGCATTGGTGCTGTTCTTCTGCAAGAGGTTGAGGATGAGGGTAAACTTCCAATAGCGTATGCTAGTAGGAAATTTCTACCTAGGGAACGCAACTACTCTGTCATTGAAAAGGAATGTTTAGCCGTTGTATGGGGAATTGAGAAGTTCCACAAGTATCTTTTTGGGATAGAGTTTTGGCTTGAAACTGACCATAAGCCTCTGTCGTACATGCAGTCCGCCAAGGGACTTAACCCTCGTATCATGAGATGGGCATTAAAGATTCAGCCCTATCGATTCAGAATCATAGCTATCCGAGGACCGGATAATGTAGGGGCTGATTATCTCAGTAGATCATAAACATAGGTGTATGTATATTGTTGTATATAAAAGGAAATTCTTTCATATCCTTTTCCTCCCAAAGGGGGAACTTTTGTCTTATTTTTCAACCCGAAACTTATAGGCATGTAATTACATGTTCTCTTACAAGAGAGCAATACTGGCATGTTTACAAACTAACCGAATTTTTATATTTTTTGTGCTATGGTAGCTAGGCCTTGTCAAGAAAACTGTCCAATTATTTTTTCCTTGATAAACGTAGGTATCTTCGTTCTATTCGGACGGTTTCGGACCTGCACACACCTAAACATATGTTCTTGTTTGAAGTTACGTCTGTCAAATCAGACAGATCTTGTTAAGAGGGCGTATTTTTAACCAACTTACCTTCTTGAACCCTCTGTTATTCTCTGCTGGCTGGCCTATGCGGTACTCCATACAGGTGACGTGTCGATCAGGCGACTCGACTTTTGCGAGCTATTGTGGCAAGGCCATCGCATGATCGTATACGTGTACTGACACATCCATATATAAGTAACTGACCGCTCAACATCGGGTGTGGGACATTATTTCCAGAGCCGATGTTGCAGTATCGAGCCTAGGCCGATAGCAGTGAGTAAAATGATTTTTATTGATTATCTTTGATTCTTAGATGCAGCGCTATTCTTGCTTGTCAGTATCCTTCTTGTGTTTATATTGCCATTTTTTTCCCTGTACAGCACATAAGGGGGCACCTTAGTGTTGGGCAGAGAAGAAATGGAACTTAAGCGCTCGATCTATTGCTTACATCGATCGCCATCTATTGTAAGGGTAGATAATTTTGGCGATTAATGTACCGTTCATTGTAGGGGCAGATAACTGCGTTAGGATTAAAAGTTACCGTGTAAGACGGCGTTTGTTCATAGGGCATGCACGCACGCATCTTTTTGCATTATAATTTGTGCAGATTCTGATCAGGCGCAGTTTAAGGTCACACACACCATTATCGGCGCTTCATTGCATTGGGGGTCCTGATCAGACGCAGCACTGAATTTTCGCAGTAATGTTATTGTACTTTTTTTTTCTCTTGTTTCGTTGGAAGACTGTTCAGATTCAATGAAGTTTTAATGAAATAGTGCCAGGGTGCATTTTCTGTAGAACCTGATCTGACGCCACCTGCGTCTATGCGCGATATGTTTTTTTATCAATCATATGGCTTCAAGCAGATTTTTCAGTTATTATTTTGAGGGGAGTACATTGTGCTCGCCGGTCTAGCCTGTAAAGTAGAAGTAAAACAAAGATCAGGAATTGATAAAATTAACTTACTCCATCCATAAAAGACACCAAAGGGAAAGAAATACAAACATTAAGCGACCAGACCATAATGGAAACCTAAACAAAGGAAGGCCATATGGACAGTTACTTTCCCACAAAATGGCCATATGGCCATCCAAAATTAAAAAACACAAGTGATACACACAGTAAGTAACAAACAACAACATAAATAAATCGCCACAGAAGAGCCGCCTTGGAACGGTCAGTGGAAGATTTCCACTGGGGGGCTTAAATCGATTTTACGTGGCCAAAATCCTCGCCCTTACTTCCGTCGCGATTTAGACAAATAATTTGTTCAGTCCGCATGAAGGCCTCCTAACTCATCAGTGCAACATCTCCGTGAACACAGAAATCAAAGAACCACAGAGGTGAGACAACGGTGAGGACTCGACAGCAAGAAACCACTGAAATGCTGGAGCAAAAGAAAACCAACAGTTAGACTCCGATGAGCCCGACCAGAGACAGAGCATCAGGCACCAACCAACATTATCTCTTTAATTTTCAATAAGCCTTTACTGTAAGACTGGGCGGGCAAACTGTACTCGATGATGGCTGACAAAATGATATCCATTACTCGTCGTCGGTTGGCAAGGCGAGGAGTCCCAGCATCTACGGCTGGTTGTCATCATGAGGGAGTACCCTTCATTCTTAGTTTAGTCGGTGTACTTATATCAGAGTACTCCGAGCGATACATTGTCGCTGCAGTGTTAATATGATGTTGGTGCACTCATTTTTCCGTGTTTATGCTTTGGCATGCGGATTGTGGGTACTCGTTAGAACGGCCTCACGCAGTGATACTGTTCTAACGTGTGGGCGTGGTCCGTTTTCTGGGCAGAAGTAGGGAACAATGGCAAGCTTTTGCACCGTCATTTTCAGCCATATGTTTTGTTAGAAGAACATTATATTTATGGTAACGCATTGGTTGTTTGCACAATGGCGTTCTAGGGGACAATTTCGATCATTTAAAAGTGTAATGTTTCTGTATTTTATTTGTACATGTATAGGCTCGTTTCTTAAGTGTGATAGTTTTGTCTTAAATGTATTAAGCTTTGGTGCACTGAGGTTTTATCAGTCCCACCACGTGTATTCGGCCGCAACGTCGTGACGTCAAACTGACATTGACGTCATGACCGTTGACGTCGAATATACGTTGATATAACGCTCGCTTGCCCACTCCTTGTGATATGTGTATGCAGGTTTCCCGTGCAATGAGGGGTGGCTTACAATTATCGCATTTGTCAAAGGTCAAATTATCTTGAAAGTTTCACAACCCCTAACTTGCGCAGGCATGGCATCACACATCAGGGAGAGAATATGGAAAGTTGAGGTTAGCAGAAATTATTATGAGATGTTCGTTAATTTCAGACATCTACAAGGCTTTATGATCTACCAATGGCCTAGGGTCCGTAGTAGCATCTAATCTACTACTTCGTCAAGCAAAGAGGGTGATCCATACTTGACGTAGAGTCAGAGAAACGCATCTAACATGAAGGACGTATCTTCAACATGAAGGTCGCCTACAGTCATGTGAAGGACGCATACAGGCGTCGTGTATAACTTCAGAGAGATCTCCTTAAACGTGTATAGCTAAAAAAATGAACACATATATTCCACTCCTGAAACGGGAACAGATAAGGAATTAACTTATTGCTCCTAAGAGCATTATGCGCATTGCCATACGTAACTGTTGTTTTCCATAAGTGTGAGTGTGTTGTGTACTGTTTTATTGAAGTGACGTTGTAAATAAATATTTGTGTTACTTGGACCTTGTTCTTTCTCGATTAGACCACCCCTCGTCCATCTTGACGCACGCTGACTTTGGGTGTGTGTGAGGCTGAACTGAGCCACAGGCAAGCTCAACCTCCCACTCACCGGAAGTCACGTGACAATCGCCTTAGCGCCTACATTTATTTATGTATTTAATTTTAATACAACCTCACAAAATGCAGGCCAAGTTTTATTTCTGATAAAATCCACCACCTATTCTGTGAGTTATTACCCTTTTTTAAACGTTGTTTTTATTACACATAAAAGTAGTTTGTGTATGATATCTTTTGAAATCATTATTAGATATTAAATTCACACTGAATTCATGTTTTATACAATCATGAAATCTAGTTTCAAGTTCAACTTACAATATACCGATTATTATCCTCCCCGAAGAATTTCGGGGGGGGGGGGGGAAGCATATAGTCGCCGCTTCGTCCGTGCATCAGTGTCCGTCCGCCCATCTTGATCTTGTCCACGCGAATTCTCAGAAACTGGTCGGATTTCAATGAAACTTCATGAGAATATTAAGTATCGAAGGTGGATGCGCATATCACCTGCGTGTTTTGGTTCGATGATTTTTCCAACAGTTATGGCCCTTTGATGAATTCTGCATGAATATATAGGGAACTGTTCGTGTCCACGCGAATTCTCAGCAACTACTTGCAGAAATTCAACGAAACTTCAGTGGAATCTTAAGCAGCAATAGGGGATGCGCATATTATCCGTGCTATCTGGTTAGATGATTTGTCACAGAGTTGTGGTATTTTGTTTAGAGCTGCAATGTAAGGTCAGTGTGGCTATTTTTAGAAAAACTTTGTCATCACTCTGGTGCCTACAGTTATTGATGGATTTTGATATAATTTCACACAAATGTTAGCTTGTTCGACTTTCAGGGTCCTGGGGTCAAGGTCACTGTGGCTTTTTTTTAGAAAAAAAAAACATTGCCATCGCTCTAGCATCGTCATTTGCTGATTGATTTTAATATAACTTCACACAAATGTTAGGTATAATAATATCTCGCGTAAGTTCGACTTTCAGGATCCTGGGCTCAAAGTAAAGGCCACTGTGGGGTTTTTTTTTTAGAAAAAAACTTTGTCATCGCTCTAGTGCCCACATTTATTGATGGATTTTGATATAATTTCACATAAATGTTGGGTATGATAATATCTCGAGCAAGTTTGACTTTGAAGGTCCTGGGCTCAAGGTCAAGGTCACTGTGGCTATTTTTAGAAAAGAAAACATTGTCATCGCTCTAGCGTCGACATTTGTTGATGGATTTTAATATAACTTCACACATATATTGGGTATGATAATATTTCGAGTAAGTTTGACGTTCAAGGGCCTGGGCTCAAGGTCAAGGTCACTGCGACTATTTTTTTAAAAAAAAAAAAACTTTGTCATCGCTCTAGCGTCTATATTTGCTGATGGATTTTAATATAATTTTCGAATCCGTCTGATATTTTATATGCATGTAAAGGCACCCAATACGGAACCATACATGGAGACAGTCCTATGAGGATTGCCTCTGTGTACGAGAGTATGTTTTCAATAATTTGTGTTAAATAGTTTTACCCAATTAATATAGCTTAACTACCACCCAGGATCTTGGGGTATATTATCGTACCTGAAGACACTTCGACTTTTGTGTTGCTGATGTTTGTATGACAGTGCCATCAGGCAAGCTAATCTGCCACCGACAGGTTTTGCTATACTCCATTTTGAAGTACAGTGAGTATAAAAATATATCGCTCTTTAACTAGGATAATGTTTCCTGTTCCGACTATTGCACCTTAAACTTTTTCAACTTCATCTTTTTGCAAAGTGCTTGTTTCCGGGTGATGTTAAACGGTGGGCGGGGGCATCTGTGTCATACTGACACATTTCTAGTTTCATATTAACGTAAATAGGTATTTACAATGTTTGGCAGAGCCATGATATGTATGCTATCTTAGTGGTCAGCTGGCAAAACAGGGATCTCACTCAGCTTTGACAGCTCAGCCTCCACTTCTATTTTGACAAAACCAACCAAGTTTTCTTATTGAAAAGTCAGGAGATTTTTTTTGTTTAGGTACACCTTAGATGGACGATCTGTCTCTTGCAAAGCCCGAGTCTGTCCCTCCAAGGTCAAGGTCGTACTTAGAGGTAAAAAAAGAGTCCGAAGCTTAAAAAACGGTCAATAACTTTCTAAATTCTGGATAGAATTTGAAATTACTTGGCAGAAATGTTAACCATCATGAGACGACGTATCATGCGCAAGACCCAGGTTGGTACTTCCAAGGTCAAGGTCATACTTACAGGTCAAAGTTAAAGAAAAATGTCTTTTTCTTGTGTCCGGTTATTCCTAATGGATTTGGAAATTACTTGTTAGAAATGTTGGCCATCATGAATCGATGTGTCATACGCAAGACCCAGTTTGGTACCCCCGGCAACTATAATTTCAACCAATGACTGGTACTGTAGCTGTACTATATGATACTGTACTCTGTGTCATGGAGTCTAAGTTTGAATCCCACCTGTGTGTATGAAAGACGGTGCTGGTAAGGCTGTGGTTGTGCTATATACATGTATAGCACACTGTTTGAACAAACATGATGACTCCCTCCAAATGTATGTATGATATTGATCAAAACAGAATCATAGTGTTGTTTGCATATCTAAAGTCTACACTGCCGGCATACAGCGTGTTGGCAACATATCAAAGTCGATGTAACATCCTGACGTTGCGTTTCATCAGCGTTGTTGCAACGTTGCTCAGACGGTATGTTCCCGGTGGGAACTATGTGTGTCCTGCAAAAATAATCCTAAGTACTGTAAAATATGTTAAACATTAAACCACCTATCATGACCAATAGATAGCGTTTTCAAAGTTCAATTTCTTATCTTTCAGAGAAATACGTTTTTACTCCGTTTTTATCCCCCGACCGAACAGGTTGGGGGGAGGGGGTATAGCGATCAGCATGAAGTCCGTCAGTCATCCGTCTGTAATGTCCCACCATTGCTCCTACACCATTTGATCTAGAATCTCGAAACTTTCACAGGCAAAAACCTTATGGCTAAGAACTAAAGAAACATATTCAGACGGGCCTCCTTAGCCTAGTGGATAAGAGCGCTGACTCTTAATCATTAGGTCTCTCGCCGCTGTTGGTTCGAGCCTGGCTCTGGTCACATGTGAGACGCCAAGGTCTGCAACGGAAAGTCAGGTGGTTTTTCTCCGGGTTCTCCGGTTTTCGCCAACCTCTGATTATCGATCGGCTCGATATCAGTAAAATAATCTTCAAAGAGCCGTAAAACCAAACAAAAACATATTCAGAATTTTTATGTGACCCACCACGTAGGTGTCAAACACTGCCCGAGGGTCAAAATTTAATTTTGTTCAAATATAGTCATGTTGCATAGCTGGGGGCATGACTGAGGACACTAGATTTTAGGTCCTTTTTTCGATTGTCACACAATTCCTCTTTGTTTTTTTTAGCTAGAATCTTGAAACTGTCACAGTTAATATCTTTATGGATGAGGAATAGCGGAACGTAGTTGGAATTCTGATGTAACCCCCTGGTGCGAGGCCGAGGGTTCAAAATACTTTTTTGCACAAACATAATCATGTTGCATATCAAATCGAAGGTAAAGAAAAGAGGAATACAGTGGTGCAAATGTTTGCCCCGGGGGCATGTCCGGGGGTCACTAGAAGTCAAAAATTAGGATTTTTGGTCCTCATTTTTCGAAAATGACACAACTCCTGCTAGGCTTTTCGAGTTAGAATCTTGAAACTGTCACTGGTACTGGCCCTATTGAAGTGGAATGTTGGAACATAGTCAGAATGTTGTGGTGACTCCCCCAATAGGGTAGGGGCCTCAACCCCACCCAAGGCATCAAAAATCTTTTTTGTAGAAACATGGTCATATTGCATATCAAACCGTAGGTAATGAAGAGTACAGTGGTACAAACTCTTTGCCCAGTCGCGTGTCTTGTGGCCACCAGAGGTTAAAAAGAAGTATTTTGGGTCCTTTTATTGTGTCATGATTTTCACAGCGCGGGGATATGTGTTGGCGCGCCATCGACTTGCTCTAGTTATTATTGTTATCAATTGTTTTGATGTGTTTCCTGGCTTATGCTTCGTTCATGTGTGCAATGTCTTGGGCATTTCAACCATGGACAACATTCGACAACAGAGTCACTCACTTACTTGGACGACCGATACACAAAAAATGCATTGACTTAGATAGGAGATTACTTTTTAATAATCTATTTCAAAATTATTGTAACAGATAGATTCTTTTTCAGTTGGCATTGAATGCTGTATTATATCCCGAGAAAGCTGATTTTTTTCGCAATTTTATCGCCAGAACAATTTGGTCCTTTTTCGGGTTATTTGTTGCAACCATTGAAATGATTAAAATATACAGCGAAATGAAGAAAAAAAGACAATGAAATAAAATATAGATAAAGATTTGTACGCACTTTTGAGATTTGATCGATCATTTTCAGTCGTGGTCGCTTTTCTCAATATCAGGCCTTTATATTGATGTACACTTTACCTAGTTAAATGCAAAACTTTTTTGTCCTTTTTAGTTTGAAATAAGCCACCCTATTCTCAAACTTGGTTGAAACAAATAATCCGGAGATGTACGATAAATCTCGGAAACTAATGAGCAGCCGAGATACCAAATGACTTTCATGCCATTAATGTATTTGTCAATTTAACCTAACCTCCACCCGCCCCCTCGAAAAATGTATGATAGATACCTCGGCGAGGTAATTCTAACGACAATTTACGTTTTTGAGCAGCAATGTAAAAATATCAGATTTTTGTATTATTATTATTTTGGTGGTAAAACTGCTTGAATATGCGTGTTTTCATAGTGAAAACAGGCTACCCATCATAAAAATTATAGACTGTCACGCTACGCAAATAATAATCAAAAATCAGTTCCTTTAAGAGCAATAAAAACATTCATAAGAAAGAAGATGGGTCATACTACGTAGTTTCGGCTAATAAAGCCTCATCAGTGACCCTGTAATGATCCGGCAAAGAAAGCCAGAGGAAACATACTGCAACTTTGCGAATTTCGAATAGGCAGTCGATTCAAAGACTGATATAAATCAAAATGGGGTCCAAATAATTAAAAACCTGTCTAGAATATGAGTCTAAACCAATAATTTATTTCTGATTTCTCAGAATATTCACAATGATCTCAAAGGACCAAAAGTAAAATATAAACTGCACTATGGTTGATGTACGGGGAGACGTTTCACGGCCGCCACACGGCACAACACCAGCTGCAGTGAAGGCAAATAATAATAAAAAATGAGTTCCTTTAAGAGCAATAAAAACATCCATTTTGCGGTCATTTTATTTTGGCGCTATTTGCAGTCAAGGGAAAAAAACGCCAAAATAAAAATCCGCCAATAAAGCTAAAAGAATGCAAGAGAAGAAACTTTATTCTACACATCACAATTATAATGTGTCAGTAGGTCATAGGCATCATCGGTGACAAAAGAAAAAGTGTATTTACTTCTTTAGAGGCCGAAATAAAGAAAGACAATGTGCTAGGCATAAGGCAGCTCAAAACGGCTGAATGAAAACAAACACACCTTGAGAGTTATTGTCAAAATTGTGGATGTAGTTAGTAATTGATTGATGGCTTTAAAACTGTGAGTTCAATATGATGGGTAAACCAATCAGATAAGAGGAAAGTGACACACCTCCAGACAGACATTTGGATTATCAAGGTAGCACATAGGGTTAATCATGCGGTGAACACAAAAAATTAACTAATTACTACAGTTTTTGCATGACGCTGTTGATGATCAACTCCGATGAATTTTTGTCATCTTACATGGCTTTGTAGATTCGACCGATTCTTTTTCTTCGGAAATCGAAAATCAACCAAAATACAAATCCGCGAAAAGGTCTACTGATAAAAAGCGCCAAAATTTGCTGCCGCTTAATGTACGTAAGTGTTTAACAGTCTTCAAAGTTTGTATTTTGCAAGATGCCACTTCATTTTAAGAGCCGTTTAGATCACTACAATGTAAAGGGTAACAGCTAATATGTATTCGCGATTGCGCCCATATGATTTAATGATTTTACTTCATCATTGACAAGTCTATGCAATGCAAACCAAATAGGATTTCTCCGATATCACAGATACGAGCTTTCTTCCGCATAATCTGAAATAATAGACATAGTCATATATAAATAACAAGCCATTTTAACTTCATATCTCGACTTCTAGATATTTGGGTGGTTTATTAAATATTAACAATACCTATTGCTTCCCTCTTTAATTGCACGCCGGTGGGTCAGGTCAAGATACCTGCGATCCGTCGGACCTGGCGGATCACAAAAATTTTGGAGCTAGAAAAAGAGAAGTTTTTTTCTTGTTTATTGTTTCTGGTTTCTTGTCTAACTCATATCAGACAAACAAACCAGCAAAATATTATTGCTGGTTATCGTAGATTATTAATTTTTTCATTTGTAGATTAATTTTCATTGTTGACATAATTTCCCGCCATTACCACACCAGTGGGTGGGGTAAACGCAAAAATTGAATTATTCTTTGGAGGCTTGCCACATTTATTTTTCTGAAGAGCCGGTGAGTTGTCAGATATTTGAGTGTGTTGAGCTGTATAAAATTTAGAACAGGGTGCTGAATAGTCCTTTGTAGCTGTCAGTACACTGTTTGTTAAAAACTCGGATTCAGAATTGTTACTTTGATTTGGAAGAGCCTTGTGTTATCAGCTTGTCAGCGAGTGTGGACTGTCCGTACAGCTGGCAGACTATCTTGTAGTATTGTTGACTCAAAGTTGCCCTTTATATTAAAATGAAGGTCTCCCTGCTTCCCATGGTCTTGATTCTTTGGTTCACCCTTTGGAAATTAAGTAACAGAACCCAACCGGATGATGGAAATCAGGAATGCAGGATTGCAAAAGAGCAACACTGCGATAAAACTTCTCAGTACTTGGCTGTAACTAGGAAGCTAGGAAACAAACGACGTTCGGAGGGCTTACGCAACTTTAAGTCCTCAGGTGGAACAAATTTGGTCATTCTATTGATCCTGGCCGGAGACATTGAAACTAACCCCGGTCCAAGATTTCGCTGTGGGCTGTGCAAAAAATATTGCAAAGACTCTCAGAAATGGGTAGAATGTGAGGACTGTGAAAAGCATTTTCATGCCTCGTGTTCTAAATTGGATGGAAACCAATTGCTAAAGCTTGAAATTGGAATTGGAACTTGGTATTGCAAAGATTGCAAGGCAGACTGTGGCCTTTGCAGTGGTGATGTTCTAAATGAGCATAAGGCAGTTCAGTGTGACCAGTGTGAAATGTGGATTCACACTGATTGCGCTTTCCTTTCAGACGCCGAGTATGGCAAACTGGTTAACTCGAGTTGTTCATGGATATGCCCGAAGTGCGAGTTTTTTAATTTTTCTGACTCGTTCTTCAGCGAACCTATAGAACTGGAAGAAAGAAATAAATTTGAACCTCTGTCAAAGGAGAAAGGAGTTAAATCTCCGACTACTGACATGAGAAAGCCGAATTTTGTAAAAGGTTTGAAACTTTGCAGTATTAACATTAACGGTTTAAGAGGAAAGATACTTGAACTTTTAGCTTTCCTTGATACTCACCAACCACATATTGTGGCTATTCAGGAAACAAAGATTGACAGTTCAATTATGACTTCGGAGCTTTTCCCTGAAACTCGCGAATACAGTGTCTACAGAAAAGATAGAAACACTCATGGCGGCGGGGTGATGTTGCTCGTTCACAGAGATATCCCTCATATGCCATTCATGGAACTGGAAAACGATTCAGAATCTGTCTGGGTTAAGGCTTTTGCAAACAAAACTTCCCACTTTATTGCAAGTTGGTATCGACCACCTAACGACACTGTCGAAAACTTCCACTTATTTAAAGATCAGCTTGATCGCATTAAGTCTCAGAATAAGGGTAAAAAACTTCCTGCAGTACATGTCTTAGGCGACTTCAACTTCAGAGAGATTGTTTGGCCAGATAGGCTCAGCAAACAAGGCACGATGCTGAGTCCGTCAGAGGGACAGGTGTTGGTCGACATCATGAATGATCATGGCTTGGAACAGGTTTGTTGACTTCCCTACTCGAGATAGAAACACTTTGGATTTGATTCTTACAACTTTGCCAGGACAGTTTGGGGATATTCAATCCCCGGACAAACTAAGTGATCATGATATTGTCTCTGGATTTTTGAAAATCTTCATACCACCTATAAAGAAACCTCGTAGAAAGGTGTACTTATATCAAAAGGGTGACTATGAAACTATGAGGAAGGATGCCCTAAAATTTGCAAGAGAGAAATACTTTAATGGTCATTCAGACGCTCGGTCTGTCCAGGAGAACTTTGATTTGATAAAGTCTTTCATTCAAGCTTCGTCCGAAAATCATATCCCCTCCAAAACTAGCAGGTCTGTATCTTCAATTCCTTGGATCACACCAGAAATAAGAAGAAAAATTCGGAGGAGAAATAAGATTCATGCTAAGGCAAAAAAGTCGGGAAGTGGTAAACTCAGAGCAAAATTTGAAAACTTGAGACGAGAAATTAAAAATGACATCAAAAATCAGCATGATCAGTATGTAAATAACTTGGTAGGTGATGTAAAGGCGAATCCCAGAGACTTCTACAGATATATCAATAGCCAGAAGAAAGATAGGCAAGGTATCCCACCCCTTAATAAAAGAGGAGGGAACGGGGTCGCTGAATCGGACTCTGAAAGGGCAGAGGAATTGGTTGGTCAATTCAATGATGCATTTAATAAAACTGAGTTCAACGAGGTTCCATTGACTGGAAGATCGGCCCCTTTCATGGAAAATATTGTTGTATCCTCTGCGGGAGTTATCAAATTACTTAAAGGCTTGAACCCTTCTAAAGCTTTAGGGCCTGATGAGCTTCATCCTAGAGTCCTGAAGGAACTAGCAAACGAGTTAGGTCCAGTTTTTGCTCATCTTTTCCAACAATCTCTCGATACGGGTGAAATTCCCAAAGAATGGCTCCTAGCGAACATCTGTCCACTTTTCAAAAAAGGGGACAGTGCTCTTGCTCGTAATTATCGCCCGGTGTCACTGACCTGTGTTCTATGTAAATTGCTTGAACACATAGTCTGCTCAAACATCATGGCCCACTTGGATGAACATAAACTTTTGTCAGACAGACAACATGCATTTAGGAAAAGGCATAGTTGCGAAACTCAGTTGAGCACGGTTATTAATGATTGGGCAAAAATCCTGGACAAAGGGGGGCAGGTGGACACATTTATTCTGGACTTTGAGAAGGCTTTTGACACCCCTCCTCATGAACTACTTAAATCCAAATTATTTGGTTATGGAATTGGTGGGAAGACTCTTAAATGGATAGATTCCTTCCTTTGCTACAGAAAACAGCGTGTTGTTGTTAATGGTGAATCTTCAGTATGGGCGCCAGTTTTGTCTGGAGTCCCACAAGGGACCGTTCTTGGTCCTCTATTGTTCTCCCTGTACATCAATGATATTTCCACTGATATTGACTCAGAAATAAGACTGTTCGCAGATGTCTGTGTTTGTTACCGGGAAATTAGAGATACAGATGACTCACTGAAACTTCAGGCTGACATAGATAGATTAGGATGTTGGGCCAGAAAATGGGGCATGAGATTTCAACCAGTTAAATGCAATATTATGCAGATAACAAGGAAGAGATCTAATAAAGTTGAGGCTTCTTACACCTTAGAAGGAACGGTCCTCGAAAATGTGAATTCCATTAAATACCTTGGTGTGACAATCACTCACGATTTGAGATGGAATACACACATTAGCAATATGTGTACAAAGGCGAATAGAACACTTGGTTTCCTGAGGCGAAATCTTCATCAGTGTCCTCAGGATGTGAAAGAAACAGCATACAGGGGACTTGTTCGCCCAATCTTGGAATATGGTAGTTGCATCTGGGACCCAAGCGGAGTGGTCCTAAATGAAGAAATTGAAAAAGTTCAGAATAGAGCTGCTAGATTTGTAACTGGAAATTATTGCTTTGAAACTGGGAGCATGACTGGAATTCTAGGAAAATTAAGATGGGAGTCTCTCAAGAAAAGGAGAAGAGACAGTAGGCTCATACTCTTATACAAAGGTCTAAAGGGTGCTGCCAGCATTCCAACAGATGACCTTGTTCCCCCAGCTAGGCATTGTAGAAAACACCATTCAATGACGTTTCAGACCCTTACTGCAAGAACGGATATTTATAAAGAATCGTTTTTCCCCCGAACCATTAGAGATTGGAATGCCCTTCCCGATTCTATTATTTTGACGGCTGAAGGTGCTGAGGATTGTGTAGCTAAGTTTACATCTTTGGTTAGAGCTAGGGACTAACTTCCCATATCACAGGTCCTGGTGTATGAATGTCATTTGACGTGTCACCAGTAACAATTCTGATTCTGATTCTGATTCAGGCCTTAGATTCTACGACGGTCCCAGCGTAATGGCTTGCTGAGAATAAGAGAGAATTCAGTTTTATGTAATATTCGTTGGTGCCTGATGCTCTGTCTCTGGTCGGGTCCATCGGAGTACAACTTTTGGTTTTCTTTTGCTCCAGCATTTTAGTGGTTTCTTGCTGTCCTCACCGTTGTTTCAGCTCTGTGGTTGTTTTGTTTTTTGTGTTCTGTGAGATTTTGCACTGATGAGTTAGGAGGCTTTCATGCGGACTGAACAAATTATTTGTCTAAATCGCGACGGAAGTAAGGGCGAGGATTGCAGCTGCATTAAATCGATTTAAGACCGCCCCCACCACCCAGCGGAATTCGCTTCACTGACCGTTCCAAGGCCGTTCTTCTGTCGCGGTTTATTTTTGTTGTGGTTTGTCTTTGAATATGCGTATCGCTTATATTATTTTGTTTTGGATAGCCAATTGGCCATTTTGTGGAAAAGTAACTGTCCTTTTGTCTTTCCGCTATTGATGTTTCCATTAGGTTCTAGTCATTTCATTTTTGTGTTTCTTTCCCTTTGGTGCCCTTGATTGGAGCTGTGGGTTAATTGTATCGATTCCTGATCATTGCCTTCACTTCAATCAAATACACGTAACAAATGTATTTTTTGAAAATAAATACTTGTCATCAACACATCTTTGTGTTAAGTATGACAAAATTTGATTAGAAAACATCCATTGTTT
This sequence comes from Lucinisca nassula, assembly GCA_963580285.1. NCBI lineage: Eukaryota > Metazoa > Mollusca > Bivalvia > Lucinida > Lucinidae > Lucinisca > Lucinisca nassula. Next base: position 77,619,560 of record OY757023.1, read on the forward strand.
ACGAGTTTTGTACTTAAATAACCCCTGACCTATAAGACTGACACACTTAGAGGGTACATTTAAAATAATGCTCCATTGTTCACTGCACCTGGATAGTTTTATGGTGATTTTAAGCAAGCAATTTCCCCAAATATATGTTAAAAGAGAGTTATGAGTAGTTTCGTGTTTATTTTGCACTCATTTGACCTTTGACCTTCTTTGCCTCAGACGCATTTCCAGACGTGGCACCAACCCCTATGATTGTTGACACACATCAAGGATTAAATTTAACATTGGTGCCATACTCTAGTCAATTTTGTCATCAAACGTAAAAATATCAAGCTTTTTTTGCACCTGCTTAGTCACGCATAAAGGATGTTTTTATGTGTTGTTATTTGGTTTATCTATTAGTGCCAGTTATCGGAGATGCGATATTTTAATTAAGGGGATAAGGTTAAAGAATGATTTTTAATTGTCTTACACAAAGAAAGTGCTAAAATCGGTCCTGCTCATAATAGAGTAACATTTTAGTTGAAAATATTTAATGCTTGTAAAACCATTTTATATCGCCTTTTCTGTTTTAGAAATGGCACAGTGTAGTATCCTGTCTATGTTGTGATAAAAACCGGCCTGGCAACCCGGTTCAGTCAGCTGGTGGGTACTGACTAATAAAACCTGTTGTCGGACAGGCTAGCTCAACGGAAGTCGCGATTTGACTTACGGTAGTTGCGCAAAGGCAATGTTTCAGACCCATAGCACAAACAAAGTCACAAAGACAGAATCCAGTGCTATATCAATATCGGGGATCATCAATGATTCAAGTCTGTAATATTAGTATCCCCTTTTTTATGCCCCCGCCATTCGAAGAATGGTGGAAAGGGCATATAGCGTTGCCCCTGTCCGTCCGTCCGTCCTTCCGTCCGTCCGTCCGTGCGTCCGTGTGTCCGTGCGTCCGAAACTTAAACGCAGTCAATAACTTCCTTATTTATTGATGGATTTGAAAATTACTTGGCAGAAATGTTAACCATCATGAGACGACATGTCACGTGCAAAACCCAGGTCCGTACCTCCAAGATCAAGGTCATACTTAGAGGTCAAAGGTCAAAAAAAGGGTCCGAAACTTAAACGCAGTCAATAACTTTCTTATTTCTGGATGGATTTTGATATTACTTTTTAGAAATGATAACCATCATGAGACGATGTGTCATGTGCAAAATCCAGGTTGGTACCTCCAAGGTCAAGGTCATACTTAGAGGTCAAAGGCCAAAAAAAAGAGTCCAAAACTTAAACGCAGTCAATAACTTACTTATTTCTGAATGGATTTTGAAATTACTTTGAAGAAGTGTTAACCATCATGAGATGATGTGTCACGTGCAAACCCAGATCTGTACCTCCAAGGTCATGGTCATACTTAGAGGTCAAAGGTCGAAAAAAGGGTCTGAAACTTAAACGCAGTCAATAACTTACTTATTTCTGGATGGATTTTAAAATTATTTTGAAGAAATATCAACCATCATGAGACGATGTGTCACATGCAAACCCAGATCCGTACCTCCAAGGTCAAGGTCATACTTATAGGTCCAAGGTAAAAAAAATGGTCGGTCAATAACTTTCTTATCTCTGGCTGGATTTTGAAATTATTTGGCAGAAATGTTGGCCATCATGAGACAATCTGCCTCACACAAAATTCAGGTCCTTACCTACAAGGTCAAGGTCATACTTAGAGGTCAAACGTGAAAAAAGGGTCCAAAACTTAAACACAGTCAATAACTTTCTATTGACGAATACGAACAGACATATTTTCAGGCGGGGGCATCCGTGTCCTGTGGACGCATTTCTAGTCTATTTAAGCCATATCCATGTAAACAAGCAGATTTTCTAATCAAATACACGTTACAAATGTATTTTTTTTAATATTTTGATAACTAGAGAAAGCGACCAGTGGGTCACGTATACCCCCGGCAAGTGTTACCCTCTGATTTATCTTTCGAGCTTGTATGAAGACGTCAAGAAGCTATAAGAATTTATAAATGTGTTTGTAAAAGCTAAACCAAACATAAAATTTCTAAATAGACCAAGAGTGTGAGGGCATCAAAGTTACTGAAGGGGTGGGGGCATCAATGTTACTGAAGCAGGTGGGGTGTGCATCAATGAAATCTTTGGACTGGTATACAACATTGATGCAAATATCAATTGAATTTGTCTTAGAGTTTAGAACATACAAGCATCTATAAAGTTTGTCATAAAATTTTAACCAAATGTAAATGTCTAAGTCTGTGACCTTGAGATCAAGGTCACAATGGGTGGGAGAAGGGACATGCATCACAAAATCTTTGGACTGGTATGCAACATTGCTGCAAGTATCAACTGAATTTGTCTTAGAGTTTAGAACACACAGTCACCTATAAACTCTGTCATAAAACTTTGACCAAAAGTAAAATTTCTAAGTCTGTGACCTTGACCTCAAGGTCACTGTGGGTGGTGGGACATGCATCAATGAAATCTTTAGACCAGTATGTAACTGCAGTGTAAGTATCAACTAAATCTATCAAAGGGTTCAGAAGATACACTGTCTTAGAAACTTTAACGCAAAACTTTAACCAAAAGGTTAACGGACGGATGGACGGACGGGAGGATGGACACATGGACAGACGGACGAACGAACCGCAGAACGAAAACTATATACCCCCATAGCATACTTTGTATGGCGGGGGTATAATAAATACTGGTCAGCAACATTTCCTTATGCTAAATATAACAAAATGTGTTCAGAAAACATCCGTTTTTCACGAGGTTTGCACTTAAATGACCCCTGACCTATAAGACTGACATACTTTGATGGAACATTTATAATGATTTTCCATTGTTCACTGCACCTGAATAGTTTTATGGTGATTTTAAGCAAACATTTCCCCCAAATATGTGTTAAAAGAGAGTTATAAGTAGTTTCATGTTTATTTTGCACTCATTTGACCTTTGACCTACTTCTGAGCCTCAGACGCATTTCCAGACGTGGCATCCACCCTTATGATTGTTGACACACATCAAGGATTACATTTAGCATGGGTGCCATACTCTACTCAATTTTGCCATCAAAAGTAAAAATATCAACCTTTTTGGGGATTGGATGGCCAACTAAGGAGCCAAAACGTGAAGTCGACTTATTTTGATCGGGCCGAAAATGAACGTTTACTGATATGACCCTTCATAAAACAAAGGTTGAAAATATAAATAAGGAAAAAGGAATAAGGATTAAGGAATAAGGAACCAACTTGACACTTCATGGTATAGCTTACACAGACCGAGGAGTGTGATAGTTCAGTGGCTATTGCACTTGCCTCTGATGCTAGAAGCCCCCGGTTCGATCCCCGGTAGGGTGATAAAATTTTGGTGTCCGAACATCGAACATGCTTCACATGCATCACTTGCAGGGATGAATGTCATAAAGTGCACCGTCCTTCGGACCGGGACGTCGACTGGAGCCCGCCCCCCCCCCCCGTGCAGGGAGACCCATCCCCTGTGCAGGTTAAAAATCCCTACCGTAATTACATGATTTCTGTGTAGGCTTTCATCCTGTAAATCTGGAGTGTATATAACATACACCGTCTGTGCCCCCTCCTGGGGCTAAGGCGAAATAGGGAGAAAGACGACCATATGAAAATGTGCCTCGCTATGCGGTCCAAAGAGGACAGACTTGTGCTGACTGACTGGCTGATCATTCTGGTCTTCTGTCTACGCACATATCCCGTTACGTTAACAGTCCATTACGAAAACACGCCTATACAAATGCATTGTAAATTTTACCGCCGAAAAAAAAAAAAAACAAACGAAAAAATTAAGATGAAAAATTGTGATATTTTTTTTTATTTTTGCTAAAAATATAGATTGTGGATACTCGTTAGAACCGCCTAAATATTTTAAAGCAGAAATAAGATAAGGTTTACCTCTGTAAACCCCAGTGTTACAATACAAACGTGGGGCTCAAGGGGGTCCAAATTATACAGGCGTGTTTTCGTGATGCTATAAAATAAACATCCTCGTAACCCCCATTTTATACAGAGAAAACTGGGGTTTAAGGGTTGTTACGGGATGGAATAGGAAACCTCTCTGGTGCTTATGCACATCTTAATTATTTTAGTAGGTATATGGTAAGGCGGTACGAGTGAAAGATTTTAGGTGAAATATGGTAGGCAAAATGTGCTGCTCCATGCACAAGTCATGCACATATCATACGATGTATGCATGAGTGGTTTGTGGAGATCTGTTTTTACAATAAAGGGGGCCGCTATAAGGCTGAGTTCTATAAAATTTGCCTAAAAATCGCCAACCGCCAAATTGTGCCATATATGATTTTCATTCCCGTCACGTATTGTGTGGGTGTTCGTTTTGGCAGGAGTCATGCCATTGATTTATAGGGTCGTTTCATCATTTTTTCCTTTGGGAAATATACTTTTTGAACTCAAATCCATTATCTACTCGATTTTTGCTATCTGGCTTTAATTGTGGACGGTATCTTCATATCGCCACGATTTTAGCGAGCTAATATAAGTATGCAGGATTTTCCGGTAGTATTCATAGATATAAAAACCCTGAAAAACGAACACTATTCAGCAGCAGGTCAAGTTGTAACGAATTCACACAACATTGTGACGGGACAGTGAAAGTATATTGAAAGGTATGTTAAATCTATGTTTAGTATTATTTTTGTATGAACATGTTGTAGATTTTAGAGGGGTTTACTTCTAGTATACTCCAACTTTCTGAAGCCTATTCTGAATTCACTTTTGAAGCCTCTGTGGTGTAGTGATTAGGCTACTAGCTTTGCCAGCTAGAGGTCGCAGGATCGATCACAGGCTTCTCCAGAAGTAGAATGAGTCTTTTTAAGCGAGGTCCTGTCTCATTCTGACCCTAGATGTTGGTGAGACGTAAAGTTTGGACACCCGCTCATTCTAGATTCATTTAGGCTTTTAGATCCCTTTTGTAGAATATAATTAATTAACGCCGGGTCACTTGTTTGATCCATGACTTTTGACTAGCTGTGGTTAGAAAACCGTGGTCCCGTCTCTATATGATATTAGGTGTAGAGGGGACATAAACTTAAGACGGGTTTAACCATATCTTCATCATCAGGGCAAACTCTTACAAGAGCCTGTCGGGTTATCCGTGATGATGAACCATGATGAATTTGATTTTACAAGCGTGTTCATGTTGAGTAGAAATAATTTTGTTCAAGAAGAATTATGAGTTCATTTTGTAATGATGCCGTTTTTGTCTGATAACCCAGTTTGTGCATGTATGTACATATAAAGAACGTGATGATGATAAGTGGGAGTATTTGGTCGCCACATGTCGTAACGGCCTAAGTGGTATGGATGACGTCAGCTGCGTCATCAGCGTCACGAGGACGGTTATGACGTGGTGCCTACCAAATACAGAGAGAATTTACGGCAAACAGTGTTGGCCCTTATGAGACACTAACAAATGTTGTGGAGAATAGATGAAAATCTTTCTGTTTGTAGTTTCTATCTGTTGTTTATGTAATGAATTTGTGAATAGCTATATTTGTGAGCCGTGTCGCGGAGAAGGATATGAAATGGAGTTTGTTATGTTTCCTGTAATTGGCGACTGACCAGGTAGCGCAAAGGCGTGGTCTGTTCAATTGCCTCTTACTTGTGCTAATGTAGTGAGCACGAATTTGATGAGTATTATGCTCAGTAGTAGTGAGCATTAATTGATTTCTGTAGTGCTCAGTAAGGAAACCTAAACTTTGAGTATTATTGTGTCAAGCGCTGGGTGCTGACAATTTGATGCACAGTCAAGTTGAGTTCTGCTGTACGGTTATTTGTCGCATGCACTAATCAGCCTATGTGTCTGGTCGGCGCATGTGCAATAATGGTATATGCATGAACATATTCTTACTTCTCCGGGAAGGGGATCATGATATAGTATGTATATATTGTGAACTGTATCTTAGTCCAATTATCGTAATTTGCAGGCACAACAATGTGTGGTGACCTGCTGCTCCATGTAAGATAGCAGCAGGTACTGGTACGACGCTGTCGGTTAGAGTCCAGCAAGGGCGGACAAACCCTATAACAGACGTCGTAGCAATATAAACAGGTCAACTTGAGACCATTCTAAACAGGTCGTAACCAGCAGGCGATTCAGGCGAATCAAACGAAGAAGTTACCGGGAAATTCAAGTTCACACCAGTGCGCGATCGCTAAATGATACATATCAACCTGTGGTCGACAACAAGGTCGACAAACTAGTTCACACTAGTGCTCGAGAGGGGGGTTCACCCTAAGTTATAAACTGGCCAGTCGCGTCTTGTGTTGTTTCTTTTTTATTTTGTTGTTGTTTTTGTTGTTTGCTTCTGTAGGCATTCACGTCACCCGTTCCGAGCACAGAACATTGTTTTGCTTTCGGGGCGGACGTCGTGAGTGGGCTGCAGAAGCAACTAAATGTGATGTTTTTTGTTAGTATTGTTGTATATAGATGCTGTAAATAATTCATGTCATTCATTTGATATCTTTCTTGTGCCTTACCCCACAGCTGCCCGTACACCTGTCAGAGATCACGCTCAGTTGTCTTGTCAGCATGGGGGTTTGCGGGACGCCGTAAACCCACATGTAACACGGGTATATACATTAATTTCCTTATTTCGGCTCTAAGACATCGGTTATGGATACTCGTTAGAACCACCTCAATTAGACGGTTGTAACGAGCACCAACAACCTATACTTTAAGTAGAAGTAAGAAAAACATCACACATTTTCCGTGCTGGAGATATGAAAGAATGATGCGATATCATATGAGCCCCGCCAAGCGAATTTATGTCTTCGAGCATTCAGTCATGACAAATTTTAAATGCGCATGCCCAGCCATTCAGAGGGGCCAGGGATATGGCTTTCTGTCTGAAGGTTCCTCTTGATTCACTGCTTGTATGAGCGAGCAGCGAAGGTTCTGGCGAGACTGCGCGGATGCGCAGGCTCGCCTGAACCTTCGCTGTTCGCATAGGCGATAAGTACCCAAATCGCTTGACGGGGCTCATATATTGATATAATTGTACTAGTTTATTTTCTCTGTTATATTAATACACGACTTGAAAATAGGTTCAGTTTCAAACATTAGCAACAAAAAACACACAGCAAAAACACACAAACACAAACCAGGAAGTTTTGACGCTTTCTCTCTCTATTTAGAGCGGTCAGAAGATATGTTAAACTATAAATGCGTTTTATTGGTTTGGTCGCCATGAGGCGGGCAAACCGGGTATAATGACCAGATTGTTTCTGTTCCATGGAGGGGCACGTGACGCGATCAACCAATCAGCTTTAACGATGATGCAATACTATATTGCAATTACAGGAAATAGCCTGTCTGAATAGCGAAACAGACCGAAAAGCAAGCGTTTCAACTCCAACAATAAATATCTAAAGGGAAATGGAAACACCTGGCAGGTGTGGCAGTTACGGTAAATGACCAATTAATTCGAACAGTAAAAAAATAAATACTGATCCCTTAGAAAATATCAGATTGGAAATTTATCAGTGCTCGAACTGTTTGATCTGAAAGAATTCCATGCATTGGACCAGGCTGGGTTCAATATTTTAAACAACTACGTTTTTTCCCCGCGGCCCTGTCAATCCGCAAGTGATTAGAAGTTATAAATATCACTTATGCAGTGCAGAACCGTTTGATCTATAAATACGTCAGTGTGTGCAGGGGGTCTTTGAATGCGAGCTTATCATGTAGTTACAAGTATAAGGTTACACATTGTCATTAAAGGCATTTATTCTTAGACGGTAGGACACACCGTGTGTCCATAATTGTTTTATTGCCCCTGTGATATACTGTATATAGCAGATCAAAGACGGCCTTTAATAGGGTGATTAGTAGCGCCTGTAGAATTCCCTGACTGAGGCACTAAAGGGGAAAATCAATAAGGTACACTCTAGTTAACAGTTAGTCAATTATTGATTTCCTCCTAGTAGGCCCCTTACCTGTTGCAGACAGAGAATTCTCTTCAATCAGCACTGAAGGGCTACATAATATTATGTAATGAAATGATAGCCCTCAATAATCAAGAATAAATGCCTTTAATGACATTACTATCACTATTCCCTTTAAAATGGGCGAGTCAATTTGTGATCTCAGGAATAACAGAAATTGATTTGTTTGGAGCAAATTCTTTTCTTAAGAGAAGCCCATATATTTTTCAAAGAATGTCCTGATAGTCTGTAATATTTGTTTTGTTCCGGCTACACCGCAGCAGACAAAGTCCAGCTACATGTATATATGGGATGTGATGTTGAAACCCGCACGTGTAGCTACCCAGTGGAGCTAGGCGCATATATACCCCCCCCCCCCCCACACACACACACCTATATTGTTTAAGCGCATAGTGAAGCCTCAGGCGAGACTGCGCAGCCTTGTTTGTGTGTTCTCTGTTTACTCATAAGCTGTCTCAAATCAGTGTAAGCCGGGGACATGTAGCAATTCAATGCCCATCGACGAAGTCCGCTGAAGACTGATTAGACTGCGGATGCAAAACCATCATGTTATTTAGATAGGCAAGTAACAAGAAAAAGAAAATGCGGACATCATACACAATTTTAACATGTCCATGTGCGATCTTCACTTTGTGCGCGATGAAACGTTTCAAACCTCTTCAACATTGAAGACACAATCCCGATTGCACAACTGCGCAGACTTATCAGTCTTTTCTGTACGCACATGCGCAATAAGTATTTTACTCGAGATAGGAGATCTAAACAGACTGATCATTGCACTTGGTAGCTTAGAATGTGTTTGTAAAGTCGCAAGCAGATTTGGCCGGTTAAATGTACACTGTCGTTTTAAGACGGCGCACGGCGAAAAAAAAACCGTTTCAAACGAAGGACCAGATCAGCCTGCGCATCTAGCCAATGTGGCCATAGTTTTCACCTGTTGTTCTTTGATTAGCACAGAGGCCATGGTAGGCACATACGAACAACGAAGACTGTTCAGACTGCATGCATGTGCAGGCTGACTTGAGTCCTCGCCCATCGCATATGATTTATTTTCTTAATCATGTTCCCCGAAATAACTTCCAATAAAACCTTGTCACCGTGAAATAAATGGGCATCTTCACTTGCTCCTCAGAAAACCAGGGTAACCCAACAGATAACCTGAATTAAACTACCTTTTTGCATGCAACAACCATGAATTTCACTCGCACGTGCTAAAAGACGTTCTGTGGAAAAAGGCGGGGAACTCTCAATTAATATTTAAAGGGGCGCTTCTGCTATCAAAGAGGCATTGAATCAAATGCCACAGCACATGGAAAAAGGGTAACACTGTCACACAAATAATAATGAAAGTGGAAGCTACGCTCCAAAGAGTCTGAGAGCGATTCAAGCCTTTGTAGGCCACAATGCTACATCACCGATTAGGATCAGCCTGCACATCGATGCAATGTGATCAGTCTTACTGAACCCTTAAATCTTACGAAGGCACAAGGCTAAGTGAAACCATGTGCCTTACATACCGGTAGTGGGTGCGCATGTTCAGTGTTTGCAGGTTGTTGAGAAAGCAGCGAAGACACATCTTAGCGTACTCATGCAATCCGATTAGAGTCTTCGCTGATCGCATGAGCCTGATGCAGACGATGGGATTTCACAACATAAATAAGCGAAACTCCTGTGGCTCATCAAGGTTGATCTAAGCACTTGCTGCCTGCGTTTCTCACAGTCTGATCAGTATTCGGTGAGGGTATGAACCTTCCATTACCACAGGGCTATCCAAGTGAGATAAGCGAAAACCATTTGCCTCACAGAGTGCATGTTAATCCGAGTCTTTGGAAGTCGCACATATTTCATGCTAACTTTTTCTTTTTTTCGTGCGCTAATTCATATACGACCGGTACGATGTTGTAATGATAAACCCGGGAACGGTCCGAAATGCTTGTTCTGGAAGCATTTTTCGGCATTTTTTGTGTGTTCAAAGTATTAAAAATTCTGATTTCTGAAAACTTCGGGAGTTCGAATTAAATGAGAAAGTTTTCAGCCACAGATTCGAAATAATTTTGGGTGTTCGAACTGCTAGGGTGTTCGAACTAATTGGTCACCTACCGTAGTCTACCATTTTTACCGTATTTCGAAACACACCTATTCAAATACATTGTCATTTTTGGCCAAAGAAAAAGAAATTTTAAAAAGAAAAATTGGAATATTCAAGTGGCCTTTTTTTGCTCAAAACATAGATTGCGGGGTGTCGACAGAAACGCCTCGACGAGGCGATTCTATCGAGTACCCACAATCTAGTGTCTCAGAGCATGAATACGGAAATTAATGTATACCCCTGCAAACCCGAGCTTTACTATATAAAAGTGTAGATTATATTTTCTTGTCCCTTGGGATCATTGATTCCATTGTGGAAATTTGAAAATATCTGAGGGTCACTGATGAGGCCTAATTGGCCGAAACTAGCTAGTCTGGCCCAGAAAACATGTACACTCCATATTTTTCAGTTCTGTGGTGTATTCCTTGCTTTCAAAGGATAGCCCTTTTATAGAACATATTTAACTTCACTACAACTGGTGTGTGGGAATGTGTGGCGGCTGTAAAACTTCTCCCTGCCCTACATCATAGTGTAGATTATATTTTCTTGTCCTTTGGGATCATTGATTCCATTGTGGAATTTTGAAACTATCTTAGGGTCACTGATGAGGCCTAATTGGCAGAAACTAGCTAGTCTGGCCCGGAAAACATGTGCACACCATATTTTTCAGTTCTGTGGTGTATTCCTTGCTTCCAAAGAGTAACCCTTTTATAGAACATATTAAAGGGGATCACAATTCCATAGGCATGATTTCGTGATGGAAATACGACTTTAAGGACCTTATGGCTGCTACTCTGTTGACTCTGTCCAACTGAAAAAGGGGTCTACTCTAAAAGGGGAAGAATTTGCTCCTCAAGGGGTCTAATCTAAATCCATTATGGAGTAAGTCCATGGGGCCATGGAAACGAAAAACAACAGAACATAACTACTACTACTCACAAAGTGTGGCTGGCTGCGGTAGCTCAGTCGGATGCAGTCCGACTGGCGATAAGGAAGACTCAGGTTCGATACCTACCGGGGTCGGCAACATTCTTTCGTGGAGATTGATTATGAAATCTTTTCTATGGTCATTCTCTCCCTTCCGCTGATTCAAGAAGGGCAGGGGTCAGTTTTGGGCGATAGAATGTGCACTGAACTGGTAAACCGCTTACGGATAAGCCTGCTCAGGAAAAGTGTGGATAGGTACACTGACAGGCCCAAACATGACCCAAATCAATGTTGACTGGGCCGTTAAATACAAATAAACAAAACTTGCAAAGTTTACTTCACACAGATAGGAACAGATTTATATATTCTTAACATCTTTCGGTACGGTGGTAGCTCTAATAATACGTAAATGTTGGAAAGACAGAGAACGTTATTTTTCCTCATTTATAAAGATCGCTGGGTGTGGCCTAGTGGATAAGAGTGCTGACTCTTAATCATTAGGTCTCTCAACGGTGTAGGTTTGGGCATGGCTCAGGTCACATAATGAGAAGTTCTGCAATGGAAGGTCAGGAGGTTTTTCATCGGGTACTCTAGTTTTCGCTCACCTCTGATTAACGATCGGCTTGATGTGAGTGAAATAATCTTGAAAGGATCGTAAAACCAAACATAAAAAGATCGCTGGGTGTGTAAAAACATTTTCATGTATTTGCTACTAGAATAAACGGCAGTGCCAAAGTCGAAGGTTCTAACTCTTCCAAATATATAAAATATTTAAGGAGCAAAACAAAGTCATAACGTTGATGGGTCGTTGTTTATTGTTCTTGAGCCCAGCACAGATAGCAATAGTTTCTGTTCAAAAACTTCATGACTACTAAGTGACCTACCACCAGTTACAGACTGAGTTGTTAAAAGACTTTTTGGCGCATTCGATGGGAGCTATTGTGTCTGATAAGCCGAGAATGGTGTTCTTTATTTCCACTCAATACTTGACGTTTTACTAATCAGTTTCTTTTACAATTAAACTGTGATCCAGAAAGATATACAAAAGGATTGCAAATTTCAGGTTTTGCGGAGGTACCGCTCAAAGAAACGACCGAGGTTTAAGATACAGTCTGATTCGCAGCACTTTGTCTGGGCAGGCTTAGATCTTCCTAGGCGGTTCAGGAATACAAAAGTCCAATATATTGCCCCAAGGTCTGATCGGCCCCAGTCCATCGGGGATTGAAGAAATAGATTGGGCTGCATGATGCTTTCACACAGAGTTGATACCGGCCGCACATGAGTAGTGTTAAATCACCTAGAAAGTCTAAGCCTGCTCAGGAAAAGTGGCTCGAGTCGGACTGTTCATGCATTTCAACCATTTAGTTTCATTGGGCGACAAGGCTTGAGAAGGAGTTTATCTGCCCGTTTTATCTCAGTACTGAGTAAAAGTCCCACAAAATTGGAAGCAATGTCTCAAAAAAGTCTCATACAGTGATAACAGGGACGTTAACAACAAATGAAATAGATAACCAAGGCCCTATAGAAGGCCTGATGACTTAGGAAAAATCTTTTTTACGCCCGTTTGAAAAACAACAACAACAAAAAATACCAAAACAAAAAAAAAAAAAAAAAAAAAAGGTCGTATTAAGTTATGGGGTTGGTGTCCGTCCGTCCGTTCGTAAACTTTTTTTTTCGTTTCCGTATAACTCCTAATATACAGTTTTCATCCGATCAAAGTAGAAGTAAAACAAAGATCAGGAATTGATACAATTAACTTACTCCACCCATAAAAGACACCAAAGGGAAAGAAATACAAACATTAAGCGACCAGACCATAATGGAAACCTAAACAAAGGAAGGCCATAAGGACAGTTACTTTCCCACAAAATGGCCATATGGCCATCCAAAACCAAAAGACACAAGTGATACACACAGTAAGTAACAAACAACAACATAAATAAATCGCCACAGAAGAGCCGCCTTGGAACGGTCAGTGGAAGATTTCCACTAGCCTAATATGTGTATGTAGTAAGGCTAAGATGTGAAGATATGCCACCAAATACTAACAGAGTTATGACCCTTTGAAAAATTCGGTTTACATTTTCGTTTGGTTAAGTTTTGTGCTATACATGTGTAAACCATATGTAAGTTACATTTAGTTTATACTTGCCATGGCGTTAAACAATTTTCCACAGAATACTCATCACTACCTACCCCTCCTGATACCAAGGTCCAGACTTCGAAATTTTATGTACACGTTTTGTATTAAAGTTTATTATTTTTATTCAAAAATGCATTAAGTGGGATAATGATATCAGCTGGCTCAAATCAGAATGTAGACTGACAAGACCAAACCTATTGGATGCTTTTTGAAAGCAGCCAACTTGTTCTCAATCTGGTGAGATGGCTAAATACTACTCGTTTTTGTTTTGCTGTATCGTAAAAGTTTTATTCGGCGGTTTAAGCAAGGGTACGTACGCAACTTTTACTCGGAAGTTTACCTTTGTTAGCGGCCCCCGCCCATCGGGCCTTGAAGAAATATATGGGCTGCATGATGCTTCCACGCAGAGCTGAAACCGACCCACACACGACTATTGGTAAACTGCTTAGAGGAGCTAAGCCTGCCCAGGCAAAGCGGTGCGATTCGGCCCGTCCATGCTTATAAACTCATTGGTTTCATTGGGCGGCGGGGCTTGAGATGTCATTTCATCTCAATGTCGGGTAAAAGTCCCACACAACTGGAAGCAGCGTCTCCAAAATGACCTTTACAGTGTTGACGGGGACGTTAAACCTCAAATCAAACAACAAATTACCTTTGTTAGCTCACCTGGCATCAGCTTATACCATGACCTGTTGTCCGTCTTCTGTCGTCTGTCGTCTGTCCGTCCGACGTTAACTTTTCACCTTTTCGACATCATCTTCCCATTACGAAAACACACCTATACAAATGTATTGGAAGATTAAGCACCCGAAAATGAAAATTTCCAGATGAAAAGTCTGACATTTTTCTTATTTTTTGCTCAAAACATAGATTGAGGGGACTCGATAGAACCGCCTCGACGAGGCGGTTCTATCGAGTACCCACAATCTATGTTTGTGAGCAGAAATAAGAAAAATAACGTTTACCCCTGAAAACCCTAGTTTTACTATATAAAAGTGGGGTTAAGAGGGGTCAAAATATATAGGCGTGTTTTCGTGATGCGAACCGGAATTCAGATTGAGCTGATACCCGGTGGGAGGCATCCTGGTGACATGGAGATTCAGATTTGCTACAATGGGTCCGTTCGGGTTTCCAAGATGACCGCCATGGCGGTCATCTTGAAATTCTTCAAACGACATCTCCTCCCGAACCAAAGGTCGAATTGAGTTGAAACTTGATGGGAGGCATTGGTGTGACATGGAGATTCAGATTTGCTAAACTCGTTATGTTCCGATATCCAAGATGGCTGCCATGGCGGCCACCTTGAAATTCTTCAAACGACATCTCCTCCCGAATCAAAGTTGGGATTGAGCTGAAACCTGATGGGAGGCATCAGGGTGGCATGGAGATTCAGATTTGCTAAAATCGTTCCGTTCCGATATCCAAAATGGCCGCAATGGCGCCTGTTGAAATTCTTCAAAACGACATCTCCAACTGAGATGACACGGAGAGATTCAGATTTAACAAACTCATTCCGTTCCCAAAACCAAGATGGCGGCCATCTTGAAAATCTTCAAACGACTTCTCCTCCCGAACCAGAGATCTGGTCAAGCTGAAACTTGATGGGAGGCATCGGGGTGACATGGAAATGCAGATTTTTCTAAAAGTGTTCTGTTCTGATATCAAAGATGACTGCCATGGAGGCGATCTTGAAATTCTTCAAACGAAATCTCCTCTCGAACCAAAGGTCGAATTGAGCTGAAACTTGATGGGAGGCATCTGTGTGACATGGAGATTCAGATTTGATAACATCGTTCCGTTCCGATATCAAAGATGGCCGCCATGGCGGCCACCTTGAAATTCTTCAGACGACATCTCCTCTGAAACAAAGGATTGAATTAAGCTGCAACTTGATGGGAGTCACCGGGCCAAAATGGAGATTCAGATTTGCTTAATTCGTTCCGTTTCTATATCCAAGATGGCCGCCATGGCGGCGATCTTGAAATTCTTTAAACGACATCTCCCCAACCCCGAACCAAAGGTCGCATTGAGCTGAAACTTGATGGGAGGCATCGGGGTGACATGGAGATTCAAACGTACTAAAATCGTTTCGTTCCGATATCCAAGATGGCTGACATCTCCTCTGGAACAAAAGATTGGATTAAGCTGAAACTTGATGGGAGGCAACGGGGCAACATAGAGTTTCAGATTTGCTAAATTCGTTCCGTTTCCATCTCCAAGATGGCCGCCAATGGCGGCCATCTTGAAATTCTTCAAACGACATCTCCTCCCGAACCAAAGGTCAAATTGAGCTGAAACTTGATGGGAGGCATCGGGATGACATGGAGATTCAAATTGGCGGCCATCTTGAAATTCTTCAAACGACATCTCCTCCCGAACCAAAGGTCAAATTGAGCTGAAACTTGATGGGAGGCATCGGGATGACATGGAGATTCAAATTTGCTAAAATCGTTCCGTTCCGATATCAAAGATGGCGGACATGACGGCAATCTTCAAATTCTTCAGACGATATCTCCTCCCGAATCAAAGGTTGAACTGAGCTAAAACTTGATGGGAGGCATCACTGCAACATGGAGATTCAGATTGGCAAAAACCGTTCCGTTCCGATATCCAAGATGGATGCCATGGCGGCCATCTTGAAATTCTTCAAACTACACATCCTTCAGAACCAAAGGTTGAATTTAGCTGAAACTTGATTGGAGGCAACAGAGTGACATGGAGATTCAGATTTGCTAAAATCGTTATGTTCCGATATCCAAGATTGCTGCCATGGCGGCCACCTTGAAATACTTCAAACGACATCTCCTCTCGAATCAAAGGTGGAATTGAGCTGAATCTTGATGGGAAGCATCGGCGTGCCATGGAGATTCAGATTTGCTACAATCGTTCCTTCCCGATATCCAAGATGGCTGCCATGGTGGCTATCTTGAAATTCTTCAAGCGACATCTCCACCCGAACCAGAAGCCTTGTCAAGCTGAAACTTGACGGGAGGCATTTGGGCGACATGGAGATTCAGATTTGCTAAAATCGTTCCGTTCCGATATTGAACATGGCGGCCATCTTGAAATTCTTCAGACAACATCTCCTGAACCAAAAGTCGAATTGAGCTGAAACTTGATGGGAAGCACCAGGGTGACATGGAGAGATTTGCTAAAACCGTTTCGTTCCGATATCCAAACTTGCCGCCATGGTGACCTACTTGAAATTCCCCAAACGACATCTCCCACTGAGCTGAAAAATGGCGATTCAGATTTGCTAAAATCATTCCGTTTCCATATCCAAGATGGTGGCCATCTTGAAATTCTTCAAACGACATCTCCTTCCGAACCAGAGGTCTGGTCAAGATGAAACTTGATGGTAGGCATTGGGGCGACATGGAGATTCAGATTTGCTAAAATCATTCCATTCTGATATCCAAGAAGATGGCCATCATCGTGGCCAACTTGAAATTCTTCAAACGACATCTCCTCCCAAACCAGAGGTGGGATCAAATTAAAACGTTATGGAAGGCATTGGGGGCAAAATGGAGATTCACACTTGGTAAAATTGTTCTGTTCTTATATCCAAGATGGCGGCTATGGGAGCCATCCTGATATTTTTCAAATAACATCTCTTCCCGAACCAAGGGTTGGATTGAGTTGCAACTTGATGGGAGGTCTCGGGGTGACATGGACATGCAGATTTGCTAAAATATTTCTGTTCCGATATCAAAGATGGCTGTCATGGAGGCCATATTGAAATTCTTCAAACTACATCTTCTGCTGAACCGAAGGTCGGATGGAGCTGCATCTTGATGGCGACATGGAGCTTCAGAATTGCTGAAATTATTCTGATCTGTTAACTAAGATGGCTTCCATGCGGGCCATCTTGAAACTCTTCAAACCACATCAATCTTCAAACCACATCAATCTTCAAACCCCATGGATTTGAGATTCCATTTTGAAATAAGCCTCCAAACCACATGGAGAGTCAGACTTCTTAGAGCCATTCTGTTCTGATACCCAGATGGCTGCCCCGTCGGCCATCTTGAAAATCTTCAAACAGTAGCTTCCTCCGAATGGTCTGTTGGACTGAGTTTGAATTTGTGGGAGGCATTTGGGTGACATGGAGATACAATATTGCTAAAATTGTTACATTTTGAAATTCCAGATGGCAGTCATCTTGAAATTCTTCAAAGCACCTGTATAGTAATTACATATAAGTTTGACAGGGAGGGACAGCTCAGGAGAACTTGCTAATTACGTTTGCCTAGGTAAAACAATTTAGCTCCGAAGCTAGATACAAGATAAAGAAGCTATATGTAACATCGCATATTAAAAGCAACTAACATAAGATCTATAGAGCCTTTACTGCGCTTATGTGACATTCTTTATCTGCCTGGGACTACCCTTGACAATGCGAGTTTCAGCCAAGGAATCTCCTAGTATCATTTTCACGCCTTTGGCGTGACTAGGCCGAGTAACAAAACCCGCGACCTCCCTATTCCGAAGCAAACGCTCAACCACTGTGCTACCGGTGCATGTAAAGCGAAAATAATTTTAAAGAACGAGCTCCTGCGCTTAACTACGACTCCACGAACAATTTAAACGAATTTTTAAACCTCTGGCTCATTCTCGACTCCACGAATAATTTAGACTGATTAGCTAACATAAGCTTGACCACGACTGCACGAAAAACGTGAGGGGATAATTAAGCGTCTAGGCTTGTCCACAACTCCACGAATACTTAAAACGAAGTAACTCATAAGCTTGCCCGCTACTCCACGAATAATTTAAAAGAATTAGATCCTATGTTTGGCCATAACGCAAAAAAGAATTCGAACGATTGTCGTCTATTCTATGCAGAATTTAAACTAATTAGCTACTAAGCTTGGTCACGATTGCACAAAGAATATGAAGGAATTACT
This sequence comes from Lucinisca nassula, assembly GCA_963580285.1. Taxonomy (NCBI): domain Eukaryota; kingdom Metazoa; phylum Mollusca; class Bivalvia; order Lucinida; family Lucinidae; genus Lucinisca; species Lucinisca nassula. Next base: position 77,637,620 of record OY757023.1, read on the forward strand.
GTCGAACTTCAATGGCTCGAACACCTTTGGGACCCCGAACATCTGTGCGAGACAGGGGTAGTTTGAGCCATTGAGGTTATTGTCAGGAGGCATAACGAGATACTTTTAGTCATCTTTTCGGTGTTCTATAATGAAAATGTATGCTGTGTGTACTCATTAGGATCGCCTCACCGAGGCGATTCTAATGAGTACACACAACATACATTTGCAAGTTAAAACAATAAAATCTTCGTAATTATTCTCCACTATGTCTTATGAAGAGGATTTCGCTAGGGGCCCAAGAATGGGTTCGACTCATCCATGGTAAACGAGCCATCGGTGTTCGAGCCATCGAAGTTCTACTGTACTTCAACATCGTATTCTCGATTCCACGAAGATTTTTAATCAATTAAGTTTCTTCCCGACTTAACGAATAATGTGAACGATCTGATATTGAACTTATGTACGAATTTACGAATAATTTCAAAGAATTAGCTCCTAAGCTTGTCCGCGACTTCTCGAAAAATTTGAAAGAATAACCATCTATGCTTGTCCATTGACGCTATGAAAATAGAAGTGAAAAAAATTGATCAAGAATCGATCCAGTTAACAATTACGGACATGAAATAACTTGACCCTAATGGAACCTTCACTAGCGGAAAGCCAAAGGACAGATACTTTCCCACAAAATGGTCAATTGGCAATCTATAACAAAACTATATTTAAAAGCGATACACACTTTCAAGGATGAACTATAACAAAAATAAAACGCGACAGAAGAGCCACCGTGTAACGGTCAGTGAAAAGTATTCCATTGGGTGGGTCGGGTGTGTTGGTCTTGAATCGATTTTACGCGGCTTCAATCCTTGCCCTTCCATCGCAGTTTAGACAAATGCAACACGAAACAACTGACATATAAACTAACGGACGGACTCGGGTTGGCCCTCTGTGAACAAGGCCAATTGGCTGTCCAAAACAAAGACACCAGCAACGCACACAAGCAGACAAATTATAAGAACAATAATCCACACCAGAAAAACCGCCTTGGAACGGCCAGTGAAAAAAGTTTCCATTGGGGGGCTTAAATCGACTTGCGCGCCCGCTATCCTCGCCTTGACTTCTGTCGTGGTTCAGTCCGCATGGAGGCTTCTTAACTCATCAGTGTAATATCTCCAAGAACATAAAAAAATCAAACAATTACAGAGATGAACCAACGATGAGTACTTGACAGCATGAAATAACTGAAATGCTGGCCCAAAAGAAAACCAACAGTTAAACTCCAATGGGCCCGACCAGAGTCAAAACATCAAGTACCAACCATCAAAACCTAAATGAATTTTAGGTAATCCTTTACGCTGGAACCGTCACAGAGTTTGAGGCCTAATCCGCCGGCGTGCAATTAAAGAGGGAAGCAACGTTATCAACCGTGATTGCGTTAACTACCATTCATACAGTCTGTCGTATAACATTTATGTTGTGCCCATTATTATATATCGAAGAATGATTTTTACGAAATTTGGTGCTGAAGTCATTGCAAGTACATATATTTTAAAGTCACCATAAAAATCGGGTTCCGATAGGCCTTGTTGCAGAAGAGATTAGAGTTAAACATTGAATTTTGAAACTAAATCGGAATGACCTCTTTAACACTTAAAAAGGCTTTACGTAGTTTATGACACCATTAACTTTAGCAGTTAAGTATTTATTAAGAGTGTTGAAGTCAGTTACATAACTAGCTACTCTGGCAAATGGAATTAATTGCGAAACATACACACTGTAGAATGCTGCACGAGGACCATCACCATCTAAGAATCTCAAACTCAAAATCATCAAAGCTATATTATAAATTGCTGTTGCAGTTTCGGTAGGATTATCTTGATGAACGTTACATTGACAGGGGCTATTCGGAAACCTTCAGATGATTTTTTTATTACACTGATTTAATAGATGCATTATGCATATCAGACAATGTGTTTACACTAGACTCGACATGTTTCAACCTCTTTGTTGTGATGAAGACTTAGGATCGAGCTAAAATTCGGTGAAGCACAAAGCACAAAGCGCTCTATGCAAAAAAAAAAAAAAAAAAATCTAACGACGGCATCTGTCTTCATAAGGATAACATATGCGTGTGACATAGTGCATTTTACTGATATTTTCATGATGAACAGTGTTCATATTTTTCTTATTTCTGCTCCAAACATACATTATTGGTGCTTGATACAACCGCGGTTCTAACCAAAACCCACAACCTATTTCTTGGCCGTATAATCTGCAATCCCCAGTTTTCTCTATGTAAAATGGGAGTTACAGGGTTATTCAATTCACGGACTTAATAAAATAATATTCATCGGGAATAATTGCGATAAATTTATTTAGAAAAAACGTTACAAACATTGTTTATCAGCCTTTTTTGGGCAAAATTGTATCAAACATGCTGTCATTCAGAAAGCAAGAAGATAATTCGTCATCATTAGGTCAATAAAACGTACCCATCAGATTTTGTAGATTTAGAAAACGAGTCAGAAAATGTGAGTTTATGTTTATGTGGGAGGGGGAGGTGGTGGGGGATAGGACGGCAGTTGTCATGTTGTAGGTGATTTCGTCACATCTATGGTCACTAAAGAGGAGGCGAGGCAGTTACTAGATTTTCAACAACTTACTGCATTTTATTAGCAAAGGTCGATCGATTACTATTTACCTACGCTGGAAAATTTGTCCTTGACTTGGTCTTAGTCTCATTCATTTAACCGATTCAGTGTTGAAAAAGGCACTTTCTGTTACTTATTGTCCTTTATATTTCTCTGTTAATTTTACCCTACAGTAGTCGCAGATATAAGATTGGCTGGGCGGGCACGCCAGGTATTGTCATTTCGCTGAGTCTTTTGCTTGCGTTTTGCGACCGGATAAAAATGACCTTATACGTCATACATTTTAATTAAAATAACATAGCACTAATCAGCAGTGACATCACAGAGTAGGACAAACACATCCACTCCATACATGGTCACTATAAATTCAGCGTTGCCCATGGTTTTCATTGACTATTATCAATACTAGTGAGTATACCATTCAAAAGCCACTTTGTGATTACTATAGTGTAACCAGTGCTTCAGCTGAAGTGCACGACCCGTCGGATGCTTTTAGCTTTATGAGTGTTACCATATATGGGTATGGCGGCCATTTTGGTCATGTGACCTGGACCTAAAACGGTTCCCCCAATTAATGCGCCTTATCGTAAGGAGCAAAAATATATCTTATACTTAAGTACTGTATTCTGAATCGTTTGCAGGATAAAATGCATTCTCACTTTTCCAATACAAAAGCATATGTGTCAAAGTTTGACCTAGGCACAAAGAAGGTCAAGGTCAACCCAGGGTCACCATTTTAACAATTTATGATGGGCCTACGTCCCAGATGCTATTTATTAAGTTTCGTGGAAATCTGCCCAGTGGTTCTGGAAAAGACTATTTTTGAATGGTTTTTACCATATATGGCTTGGCGGCAATTTTGGTCACGTGATCTGGACCCCATGAGCAAATTTTGGTTTCTCCCATCCCATAGAGGCTCCATATGAAATTTAACTTCAATCGGCCCAACGGTTTCCGAGAAAAAGCAGTTCGAAAATTTTCACATTTTTCGCTTCGGCGAGGTTATACTAAATGGAATGTAATATTTCGTAAGTTCATTGGTTAGATCTCATTGATATCTATCAGTATGCCAAAAATTGTTTAAATATTCCAAGCGGTTAAGTCACTATCACCAATTTTCACAAACGGGTTACGGACGGACAGACTGACAGAATGACAGAATGAAACGATGATTTTAGGGCACTCTTAGAAATCAACCGTTAATATTCTGAGAAATCAGAAATAAATTATTGGTTTAGACTCATATTCTAGACAGGTTTTTAATTATTTGGACCCCATTTTGATTTATATCAGTCTTTGAATCGACTGCCTACTCGAAATTCGCAAAAATTGCAGTATGTTTCCTCTCTGGATTTCGTTGCCGGATCATTACAGGGTCACTGATGAGGCTTTATTAGCCGAAACTACGTAGTATGACCCATCTTCTTTCTTATGAATGTTTTCATTGCTCTTAAAGGAACTCATTTTTGATTTTTATTCAGTCGGTCGCTTTTTCTGCGGGTCGTGCAATGTTTGTTTGTCCTACTATTGCATGTTATTGATCTTTGTATATAACTAATTGATACATGTGCTGATGAGAGCAATTGTTAATAGAATACGAGAAGACAGATCAAAACAATGACTATGTCATGTCAATTTAGTCTGCGACTACTACACAAAAACCTTCGATTGCGCGCTGTTAAACAACATTGCATTAAGGTAACGAGTGTATAAAATGATAACCTGCAAGCTTCCCTTTATATGGAGAAAAGCAATGAAGCAGTTTTAACAAGCACCCACTATCTATGTTTGGACTAGAAATAAGAAAAATACTGATTTTGCAAACGCAATGTAGTCGCGACAATCACGGGAGTTTCCATGTTTGTTTTTTAGTTGCAATTTCGATTGCTTTCTTGTGTATGCATAGACATTACGTTGCAGATGGATAGAAAACAAATAGAAAATGTTTTTTTTTTTTTTGAAATCAGGGGTTATACAAAATAAAAAGATAAAAGGTTGCCTTTTCAAACAAGGGGCATATAATAAGAAGGAAAATCGGAGACTCGGTCTTCATTCACAGCTATATAGTTTGCGAGGCTGCAAAGCGATTTCGATTTCAAAGTAACCAGAATGGGCTCAATGATCCCAAAGGAAAAAAATATAATCTGCACTATGATGAAGCACGGGGAGACTTTTTACGGCCGCCACATGGCACCTTACACCAGCTGCAGTGAGGTAAAATAAAAAGCTAAAAAGTTGCCTTTAGAAACAAAGAACATACAAAGGAACGGAAATCGGAGACTCGGTTGTATTGAGTCTCGGCTTTGGTGTCTTTTATAGATGGAGTTAGTTAATTGTATCAATTCCTGATCTTTGTTTTACTTCTACTTTACTGAGCCCGCTTCAAGTTCGGAGTATGTGTTAAAATCATACATGATGAGATATATGTGTTATTTATTAGGATAAGGCCTAAAATAGCTGTGTTTCCGCATACCCGACCGACCCTGCTTCAGACCCCCCGATTCTACTATTTTTATTAGTAAAAGAAAATAAAAATAAAACACCGACCCTATCATTTTTAATTTCCGACCTTACCCAGTGTCGGATAGTAATTTCGCGTTTTAAGTACATTTTTGTGGTTTTTGGAATTTAATGCCTTTGAAATTACACAGCTGACCTTTTGATCATCTAAAATGATCTATAATATACAGTGCAAGTCTAAACTTGACAATTGTATTAACAATAATCATATACAAAAACAAAAATATATAGAAATACAGGTCCGACCCTATTTTTTTTCGGGATAATAAAAAAAAAGTTTCTCCTACCTACCGCCCGTGTTTTTTTCAGTATGTTAGTATAAACACAGCTATTTTTGACGCCTAAACAAATGTCATTTTTTACAGTTGGTAGTTGGTTTACAAAATTCAGTTCCGATTAGGAATCCGTCAAAGATGCCTCTTCATGAAGACCTCAAGTCTGCGGTTACCAAATCTGACATTAATGAGATGAAGTCCATTGCATTTAACTGTCAGACAGTTGGCACAAATGGCAAACTTGGGTTTAGCATCTATCCGCTTTATACTGATGGTTACGGGGATAAGTGCCTGCTGGATCTCCCGTTTGCTCACCGATGAGCCGAAACATACGATGGTGTAAACGGCACAGCATCTGCCGAAGAAGTACTCAAAATACACAAAAAGGTGATTGATAGTCTCATAACTGGTGAAGACGTATACCACAGGCTGAAATAATTTGTAAGTAATGTAATCTGAACAACGAAGAAACGAGTTTCACTTCCTCATTAAATGTCCCTTTTATGAGACAGAAAGAAATATTTTGCTATCATGGAAATACATACTTATGAAAGGATTAAGTGGCTCTTATTGCAAGAAGACAAACCTATATTATATGCATTTGGAAAACATATACACTGCTGTGTAGAAAAAAAAATAACACTGTTAAAAACTACTTGTTTCAAAGCCGCAAACTCGTTTTTATCCCATCACATGTCATTTAAAACTTCTTTTCCAATCAGATTCTTTGTTGAATGATGCATGTTCTCTTGAAGCCTGACTGTATGTAATTTTATTGTGTTGTGACTATAGTCATGCTTGTTTCATGTGTTTTTATCAAATCTGTGTACATTATTCATGCCCGCAATGGTCCTTATAGAGGAACTTATATGGGTGTTCATGTATTATTGAATTTATTAAACGAGTTGAGGAAAAGGGATAAAATGCAAGGCTATGCCGAGCATTTTATCCCTTTTCCTCAACGAGTTTAATAAATTCAATAATACATGAGCACGAATGCAAGATTCTATTTATCACATGACATTTTAAACGCGTTATATTCACGATTGTTTTATAAAAAAAATGCACTATTCCGCCATTAGTAAACACGGCGTTGTTAAGGACGCCGTACATTTAACGTTACGGGGCGTATCTAACTAATTTGCATATTTCATCCACTAGTAGATTATCGAATTTATTACATGACGTTATTACACTCTCAGACGCGACGTCATATGATAAAATCGGATAATCAAATTATTGTATTGTTATCTTTATTATTCTAATCTATTCTAAACGTATTCATTAGAATTTTCTCATTTAGGTGATTCTAATGAGTACCAAAAACATACCGTTTTAATATGAAATAAAACAAATCCCCTATTTTACCCCTAATTACTTGTTATTTGGAACTATCAGAAGGATTTTCAGGCGACTCGAGAATGAGTTCGAATCAGTCATGATAAGCGATCCGTCGGTGTTCGGGCCATTGAAATTCGACTGTATGTAGATGTTACATGTAACTTGATTTTAAGTGGAATGGTTTCACCTGGCATATTATTTTGTCCAAGACAGGAAACTATCGGGACTTCTTGCTTGTATTTCAATGCAATTTATCCCATCTGAAAAAGGGGGAATACTCGCAAAGGAAATAAATCGCTCCTTAGGAGCAAATTCTTTCCAATAAGAGCTGACCCCTATAGATATATGACAAACACAAATACTTTTGAAAGCTTTGTGTCTCCTGAATATGTGTCCATTACCCATACATACAAAACCACATAATCTTGAAATTTTATAACCTCCATGTCGGCAATAAAAACTTTCAGTCCTGGAATAGCAGTCTCTTGTTCTGGAATAAAAGATATCCAATTCTGGTATAACACGTTTTGTCAACAAAGACGTTGTTCATACAATCCATCATGGTGTCTGGTTGCCGTGTGACGAACGTTTTACAACAGTGGTTAGTGCACTTGTCTCGATGCTACAGGCCCCCGGTTCGATTCCCGGCAGCAACAATAAAGTTTGGTGTCCGAAGATGTTCCATTGCCATTTGTAGGGATGAATGCCGCAAAGTGCACCGTCCTTCGGCTTGGGACGTTATATGGAGGCCCCCTGTGCAGGGAGAATCATCCCATATGCAGGTTAATTTGTTTGTTTGTTTGATTTGAGTTTAAACGTTCCCATCAACAGTCATTTAGGAGACGTTGCTTCCAATTCTGTGGGACTTTTACCCGACAATGAGATGAAATGACATCTCAAGCCCTGTCGCCCAGTGAAGCCGTACGGTTTATAAGCATGGACGGTTAGACGCGCGCCGCTCTGCCTGGCCAGGCTTAATCATCTAAGCGGTTTACCAGTACTCGTGTGTGGTCGTTTCAGCTCTGCGTGGAAGCATCGTGCAGCCCATATATTTCTTCAAGGCCGGGTGGCCGACCTATGCAGGTTAAAACTCCTTACCTTAATATCGTTATTACCGCGTAGGCGTTCATCCTGCAAATCTCGAGTGTATGTATACCTGCCAGTGATGGACTAATGTGACCTATTACAGTAATACCGCGTAGGCGTTCGTCTTGCAAATCTCGAGCGTATCATCCCTGTTCAACTCCGTCAATGCATAAACTGTTCCGAGACGACACAGCGGCATGGTGTGGAAACGACAAATGTTATGGTTACTGGCCGAATCATTACTGGTTTCGCTCCAAGCGGTCAATATTTTGACAGCATTTTTCTTTTTCCTTTGACATCAACAAGAAATGGTGTGTGCTATAATGCTTTCTTAATCAGGGTTATCGGTACCATAAACTACGCAAAGTTTTTTCAAAATTTTATAGACGCCAATCTGATCTAATTTCAAAATTCAATATTGGACTTAAATCTCTTCAGAAAAATATATAACCGCAATGACTTTAGCGCCCAATTTCGTAAAATCATTCTTCGATATAAAAAGATTGGGTACAACATGGATATTATACGACAGACTGCATGCATGGTAGTTAACCCAATCACGGTTGGCAACTTTGCTTCCCTCTTTAATTGCACGCCGGTGGGTTAGGCCTCAGATTCTATGACGGTTCCAACGTAAAGGCTTATTGAGAATTAGAGAGATCTAATTCAAGGTAATGTTAGTTGGTGCCTGATTCTCTGTCTCTAGTCGGGCTCATCGGAGTCTAACTGTTAGTTTTCTTTTGCTCCAGCATTTCAGTGGTTTCTTGCTGTCGAGTCCTCACCGTTGTCTCACCTCTGTGGTTCTTTGATTATTTGTGTTCACGGAGATGTTGCATTGATGAGTTAGAAGGCCTTCGTGCGGACTGAACAAATTATTTGTCTAAATCGCGACGGAAGTAAGGGCGAGGATTGTGGTGGCCACGTAAAATCGATTTAAGCCCCCCAGTGGTAATCTTTCCACTGACCGTTCCAAGGCGGTTCTTCTGTGGCGATTTATTTATGTTGTTGTTTGTTACTTACGGTGTGTATCACTTGTGTCTTTTTATTTTGGATAGCCATATGGCCATTTTGTGGGAAAGTAACTGTCCTTATGACCTTCCTTTGTTTAGGTTTCCATTATGGTCTGGTCGCTTAATGTTTGTGTTTCTTTCCCTTTGGTGTCTTTGATGGGTGGAGTAAGTTAATTGTATCGATTCCTGATTTTTGTTTTACTTCTACTTTTCTGTCTAGACATTTTGATTTAATGTTATAATGGTATTGCAAATAAAATAAATATTGGTCTTCTAACGAATTTTTCTATCCACACATTTTCTCCTAAAATGTTAAGGAAACCTTTTCTCCTAAAATGTTAAGGAAATCTGTTTATCCTGCCACCACTGAAGCTTAGGTGGTTAAACAATTTATAGAAAAAGAACAGACATTCACAAAGCATAAGGAACGAAACAAGAACACGATTTTTTCAGCTTTTTTCGACATTGCTTCATATTGGTTTCTGCCGTAAGGTGTTGTGGTGCATGTCCGAAGTACCAGTTTTATGCATTGGTTTTTAAATGACCGACGATATAATGGTACTTACTGGCTCACGAAGGACTTCCTATGTTCACAATTTGCCCCAGCAAACAGTACATATACGATTGCTGCTGACAGAAGTATCGCCTAATATATTATAAGCTCTTCAACAAGAAAATCCCCACCACCACCGCCCGCCCAGTTTGCTTGCTTTAAATACAAAGTATAAAATCACACGGGGTTACATGTACAAGAACTCCCCATAAGTAACTTCACTATCCACGAGCATGGTACACCCCTACCAGTGCTCTTCTGCCTGAACAAGAGTTCTTCAGTAATGCTATCATACACTACAACCATTGTGTAAGAGCCGATTAGTACCATCTTATACCACGGACAACATATATCCCAATCAGTGCTCTTTTATCTGTGTAATGGCTTCTCAGTAGTGTCTCTGAATGTTCTGTACAAGAGTTCTTCAGTTGTACTATCATGCACAGCAGACAAAGTATCCTTCCCGTATTCCTAGCGAGTGGGTGCGGTAGTACTAGATAGATAAATAGATAGATGGATAGATAGATAGATAGATAGATAGATAGATAGATAGATAGATAGATAGATAGATAGATAGATAGATAGATAGATAGATAGATAGCATACCCCTGTCGGGGCTCTTCTACCTGTTCAGGAGCTATTCAGCAGTACTATCAAACACATTAGATTTTATTTGCGCCTCCCAGCGCCCTTCTGTTCTTCACTACTGCTACCATACACATTACCTTTACCGATGCTCTTGTACCACTTAACCATTGTCCTGCTGTTCATGACAACCCCTATCTTTGCAAACAGTGTTGATCCGGATCAGGATCTACACTGTTTGGCATTCAGTTTATGAATTTGTAGAATAAATTACATCAAGTAATTTGATTGGTTGATAAACAGGAATGGGTGTGGCTTAAATGAATATTCAGCAAGATAAGGGTTTAAGAGCTCCTGTTACTTGTTTTCCAGCAGATACGGCGGGCCTCATGAATATTCCAGATGCCGCTAGGGGGCGCCTTTTCCGACTACCCAAAGTCCCTAAGCAGAAAATCTTTTCAGTGTTTAAGTCCACGTGACAATCACTGATCTGTCGTAATTAATTTTTAATAGAAAATAGCCACGTTGAGGTCAGTGTTGCGTAAGAGGGTTATCTTGGTAACATATGTTGGGCTAGCAAACAATGTAGACCTAGCCAGACGCCGCAGAACGCGGCATCTGATCAAGATCTACACTATATGCTAAAACATCGGTATTCCAGTTTCAATCACAGTCAAGGCTCTGAGGCTATAAAACGTTTTTCATGCTCAACTCGACTCAGCATGAAATTTGTCCTACTTATAAATATTATATTTGTAAATATATATTTAATCTCAATGTCGGGTAAAAGTCCCACAAAATTATAAGCAACGCCTCCAAAATGACCTAAATAGTGTTGACGGGGACGTTTAACCCAAATCAAAATAAAACTGGAATCGCGAGTTCTGGTAAACCGCTCAGAGGATCTAAGCCTGCCAAGGCAAAGCGGTGCTTATAGACCCTATTAGTTCCATTGGGCGACAGGCTTGAGCTGTCATTTCATCTCAATGTCGGGTAAAAGTCCCCCAAAAATAGGGAGCAACGCCTCAAAAATGATATATGTAGTGTTGACGGGAACGTCAAACTCAAAATAAACAAACAAACTTAACAATACAACTGGACCGACTAGAAAAGTGTCTATGTTGAAATTAGCACTGCATGTTTTGTTTATGTTGATTTTCTCTGGACATTGTCTTGACAGGTCACGTGCTTAGCTGAATCACCTATCATGGAACTGTGGGTATAAAATGGTGACGGGTGGTTAAGGTCAGTATGGTCGCCGTGATTTCCTCCCCCAGACATGACTCACGTAGGCCAGATTTGCAGCCAGTGTCTGATCCTGGATAACATCTTTTTTTTCCTACACAACGCAGAACTGTTTTAGAGCGCTGTATCCACTAAGAATTTTTTAAAAGCTACACGTGTAAAATTTAAACAAAAATTAAGTAATCGACATACTATGATTTAACATAAGAAGAAGAAAAAGAAAGAATATCTTGCCATACTCCTGCGTGACTGTCACCTCCACCACTTCCAATATTGAGATTTCTTCCATCAACTTGAAAAAAAAGTTGACGGCCTCGGTAGCTCAGTTGGATGTGCGTCTGACTGGTGACCAGAAGGACGCGGGTCCGTCACCTGCCGGGGTCGGCAACATTCTTTCGTGGATATTGATCAGGAAATCTTTTCTACGGACATTCTCTCCCTTCCGCTGATTCAAGAAGGGCAGTTGTCAATTTCTGGCGATCGAATGTGCACTGTATTGGATAACCGCTTACGTATAAGCTTGCCCAGAAAAATGTGGATTCGTAAACTGACCGGCTCATAAATGACCTAAATAGTGTTAACTTAGCCGTTAAACTCCAATACAAACTATCAATAGTCAGTCAGATATACTACAATGTAAGGTAGAAACATTATTATACTAAATATCGAGTAGAAACCAAAAGCCCGTATGGTGGAAACCAACACACAAATTGTAGTCTTCGTTGATGAACTTAGGCATAAACATGCTGGAGGTCTCCGTTTAATTTCGGCGTTTTTGTGAAGCCAAAAGAAAATCTACAATGCTACTACATGCACAGAATGATGAGAAACACACACAGCAATGAAGCTTAATAGATGTACTAAAATAGTATTAAGGTAACGCAATTTGGTATTTTTCTCTGTTTTAGTAGCACACGTAGAAGTTTATTTCACATACTCTTCTCAACTCATATTTAAAGTAGAAAAACGTGGCACAGTTAAATGGACAGCAGTCTTTAGAAAAACTAACATCATCCTTTAGACATTTAACCAACAACACTTTGACTTATATTCCAATTATCTGCTAAACAATGCACCGATTCGACCAGTGACCATAGCATTTGTCGTTTCCACACCATGATAGATAGATAGATAGATAGATAGATAGATAGATAGATAGATAGATAGATAGATAGATAGATAGATAGATAGATAGATAGATAGATAGATAGTTCGATCGATCGATCGATCGATCGACCGACCGACCGATAGATAGATACGACCGACCGACCGACCGATAGATAGATAGATAGATAGATAGATAGATAGATAGATAGATGGATAGATAGATCAATGTCGGGTCAAAGTCCCACAAAATTGGAAGCAACGCCTTTACAGTGTTGATGGGGACGTTAAACATCAAATCAAACAAAACAAAGATAGATAGATAGATAGATTCATGCAGGCCTACTTTACATTTCTTTTATCTGCTACTAAGCAAAATAAGGGGTGTCATTGAGACCATTCTCCCATGGTATTTTCACTTTTTCTGGCAGTATATTCTATGAGTTTCCCAACTGGGGGCATTTGCATTTTGTAGAACGTATTTCGAAAGAGGCAGTCGTGTGAGAGACAGCTTACACTAACCAAAGTCCAAGACCTTTCAACAGAAATAGATACATGCCAACAGATATACACTGACGTTCTTGATTTGAGCAAGGTATTCGACAAAGATTTTAATGAATGACTCCAGCATTGTCAAGCTCAGACACGGCAAAATATAAAGCAACCTCTTATAGTGGACCCAGAGCTTCTTGACCAACAGGGGCTGACCAGACCTGGTCAAAGGCCGGTTTTCCACGATTGCCCCAGCTGTACGAGGTGTCCCTCAAGGTGCGTGCTTGGACGTTTTGTTGTTCTGCCTATAAATAAATGAACTGCTACAGAAAGTCAGCTCTAGGGCTCGCCTCCTTGCTAATGATAGCCTTTTATATCACAAAATCTAAAGGCTTTAGCGTGACTGATACTGCAGTACATTAGAGGGCCCCTGGCAGACTCCAACAATGCCTATAATGGCATAGAGACTGGCAAAAATTTTCGACCCAACAAAGTGTGCGGCAGACAGGGTAACAAAACGGAGAAACCTTGTTGGAGATTTGGAGCAACTTACATGTTCTAGATACACGGCCATGAACTGTCAATCATAAAGACTTGAACGTACCTGGGTATCCTTTTTTCAGAACCCCATTTTGAAGCAACTGTATAAAAGAGAACAGCAGCCTGGCATTTCTTTGGAAGGAAAATAACCAGTTGGTCTGATGATGTTAAAGCATGATGATAGAGACCATGATTAGACTTATCCTGGATTATGCCACGCCATTACGGGACCCACATATAGTATCCAGCAGCTGGAGACGGTGCAACGGTCAGCAGCTCGGTTTGTCAGAGGTGACTACAACACAACCAGTATTACTTCCCAAGCGATGCAACACCTTGGCCGACAAACACGCCAGCATTGGCGTCAATGCTGGAGATGATCTATTTGCTTGCAGGATTTCCGACCCGAAAGCAGCGAACGGTATGGGATACTCCCTGGGGGTATATGGATCTTCTTTCAGCTCTCCTTCATCGCAACGGGCATCAGACGTATGGGCCAACTTCCACTGAGTATTGTCACATCAGGGATGACTGAGGACTTCCAGAGGGATCGTGCAAACCTTCCATAAACTACATAAAACTGTTTTCAAAGTTTTTAATTTGTTCTGTTGGGAGGCAACAGTGACGTGTGTCTTGCATCACTGGGAATTCCAACTGATATTCACTTACCGTTTGGCAAGGTTTGTCGTCTTTGCTGCAGATAGGGAAAGAGGGGCGGGGTTTGGTACTTTTTCTGTTTCTACACTTTTATTCATGTTACCTTTTCTCCCCTGTCCCTTCCTCTTTTCTCCTCTAGTAACTCGTGTATCTATTTTGTCCCTTTCTCTGGGAGACGACACAAAATGAACCACCGGGGTTGACGTGTCGTTAAACCTAAACACCGCTGCTTTGCACATAGCCTAAGTATGACGATGCTAATGTGTGCAGTTCATGGGACGAAAATCAGATAGGGTGACTGAAAGTAAGTTTGCAAAGAATCCTGACGCACTGGCGTTATGCTATAGGATTTTGGACTCATCATCACTTTGTAAATCTTGGGAGGGTAGAAATCATTAGGTAACCAGATAGCTTATTGTGTCTCTTACCATTCCCAGGGCTTTACTGTATATACCTGAGTGATAGGTTTTGAAAACTTTAAATTGCTTGGCCAGAAGCGCTTAGCTATCTTGAAGCTCCGGTAATTGGTTTTACAGGCCATCCTTTTGGGTTCAGTGCGGTACGTTTTGGTTCATTTATACGCGTTGCGTAGTTGCGAAACTTTCAGCGTTTGAGGCAACAGTCTTTGAAAAGAACATTTAAAAAAGTATTTCGACGATAGGATTTGGCCACGTTCATGCATTGAAGAATAAAATAATTTGCTATTTTCACATTAACACGTTCGTGTAACGAACGCTTATCACGACAATTCTTTTTGTTTTTGTGGTACAATCGTAAAACTATTTTCTCTCATTTCTGCTCCAAAATGTTGGGGGTCTAACCAGCGCCAAAATATTTTCGGGTACTGTGGCAAACTATCCAGCGCACGATATACAATAATGCTTCTGCTGATCCCATTAGTCTTCTACAGTTTTGTATGGGTATATTAAGATAAGTGAGTTAGATTGAGACCTGTGCGATGCGGTAAGACTCATATCAGCCTGCGCATCCATTCAGTCTGGCCAGAGCCATCACGTTTGCTGTTTGAATAGCCTATTTGATATAATAGGAGGCTCATACGAATAGCAAACATTCTGATCAGACTTGGCGAACGGCCACCTGATCTGAGTATTCGCCGGTCGCATTGTTCTTCTTGTAGGGTTTGTCGTACTCTGGCTCCAGTTACGTTGTTTATGTTTTGTATTTTCTTGTTTCTTCTTTTATTAGCCGAAACTTTGCCAGAAGGACCAGTTCACCGCGTTACGAATTGTGTCGGTTTGCCTCTTCGGGGTTCATGCTTATCTTCTGATATGATTGCTGTTGAGAGTGTTCGGTATGGCACTAAGCTGAGGACAAGCTGTGTTTTGGGTGATACCTCCGCTGGATGTTGTGATTATAGCCCCAGTGACTGTTTTCTTCCTGACTATACCGATACTGTTCAGCAAGCGGTCTGCTCTGGCAGAGAGTTATGTAATGATGTATATCTTCCCGCAGTCGAGGTCAGCTTTTGTGGTGACTCTTATCCATTACTGAACCACTACATTACCATGTCGTATTACTGTATTTCTGGTAAGTGTTTCTAGCATAGGATAAGAAATCCTACCTATATAATTCAGCAGCGACATGCGCAAATGTGTCTTCGGAATAAGCAAACACTCTCTTCAGCCTGTGCACCCAACTCAGATCACAGCAACCCTGTGTAAATTCGCAGGCTGATCTGATAATTCAATATGCACGCATATCAAATAAACACGACCATTTTGCTTGTCGCGGCTCATTTTTATCGCGCCTGCTTTAAGCATGGCATCGCACCTGCTTTAAGCATGGCGCAATATAGGAGTCCGGTTCTCGGTCTGTTCGTCAACATTCATACGATGTCTTTTTTATAATGATAAAATGTGAAAGTATAATAATATCTTGTCAAAGTAAAATGATATGAACTCTTATTATAGTGACAATATGTTGCAATATAATGATATGATATCTTCTCATAATGATAAAATGTAAAAGTATAATAACTTCGTGTCAAAGTACAATGATACGAACTCTTATCTTATAAGATGCTTCAATATAATGATACGATGAATTCTTACAATAATAAAATGTAAAATTATAATACCATTATGTCCAAGTATAATGATATGAAAATGTATTATAATGACAAGATGTTTAATAATGATACCATGTCTTCTTAAAATGAAAAAAAAAAAATTGAAGAAGTATAATAACAGCATGTCAAAGTATAGTAATATGAACTCTTATTATATTGTTTAGATGTTTCAATACAATGATAAGATGTGTTCTTATAATGACAAAATGAAAAAAAAAGTATAATGACATCATGTCAAAGTATAATGATATGAACACTCATTATAGTGATGAGATATTTCAATATAATGACACGATATGTTATTATAATTGCTGCACTTTATAATATAATAACGGATGTTTAACAGACAAGATAATTATAATGTGTAATCAGTGGCATATAAACTTAGATAAACTGCCATCATTTGCAATAACCTCATAAGACAGTTATGGCGTTCAAAACTCGTGCGTTGAACTTATGCCGAGCGCTTCAGTGTCAGTCGGAAGAATAATCGTCTGCTCGCTGTATGTATTTTGACAAAAACAGCAAAGATCCCGACAAGACTGTGCACATGCGGTTTCTGTCTCTACTTTTCGCAAAAATTAGTTCAATATTTCTTTGTGCCTTTAATGGAACGCTAGGAAAATGGGGTATAGTCATTTCAAGACACGTTTTGGGATTAATAATAATCTGAAAGTATTAGATCAATTTTACGTGGAATTCATTCATTTTAGTCTAATTCTTTTCTGAAAAAAAAAAAAATGCATGGTTTTGCTAGGTTTAATGCAACTTTCTAACCACAGCTAATGCATTGAGCATATGTACTCTGCATCATCGAGGCGGTTCTAACAAGTACCCATATTATCTAAATCTATGTTTGGTCTAAAAAAGCTAAACAGTAACAACAACAACAAAAATATCCAGTTGTAGATTTTTTCCATAAGGGAATAATGATAACCAAACACTTGTTTTACTTCAACTCTTTACCAAATTTCCGAGGGTCTCCCCTCTTCATAAGGGTTAGATGGACACCACATTTTATATGACTTTCCAACATGGCCTTCCAAGGTTTGAGACAACAGTTCCATGGCGTCATAAAATCGCGGCGTCAAAACGCCATGAACCTTTTGTACGACATCACAAACATTGGCAATGTCTTTCAAATACACCAGTGGTAGCTATCATATTACACTCCCAACTGCACCCATGGTTTAATAAATAAATAAATACAGACCAGCTACCGGTAATAACCCATATTTTATTTTTTTCTCCGCGGTAATAGGCTTTTTTTTTCTCGGAGAACAAGCGAGAAATTTCTCCGAGAAGGAAAAACATTTCGCTTTTCAAAGTGGTTAATTTCTCCGCGAAACTCCGCGAAATTTGTCCGCAAATCGCTTTTTCTCGGAGAAAGACAATTAGAACAGGCGAGGTCGTTCATGGTGTTTTTCCGCGAAATCTGCCTATACCTACATGTATATTTGTTCATGTGCATGAATTTTTTCATGCATTAAAATTTCGCAGTATGAACATGATGAATGTTTTCTGTGTTCCCTTTTTACTGTTGTGTAAACGCCTCATAAATTGAAAACTGTTGATTTTCTATCGGTTCACCATATTGGGATTACTTTATTTTTTTTCTCAAGTGAATACTTTAGAAAAAACAAACTCAGTGTATATAATAATGGGGATCCTGCTTTTTCATGTATATGTGGGCGCTGATCTCACTCTACATTTTTGTTGATCTTTTTCTTACATTGCGGGCAATACAACATCACTGATGCTTACACTTAAGCTCACGTGTGGCCCGAGTGAGAGATCTAATGTTTAAGAGTAGACCACGGAGCCCCGCTTGTGTTTCTTGCCTTTACATTTCAATTTTGCTCATACATGTACATTAATATGGGGAAATTGCGCGGCAAGCATTCCAAGGCTGCATATAAGTCTGATCTATAACTTGGAGCAGAACTACAAAATTCTCCAAGATAATCAGCGAAGTTTGTACAGACATACAACCTGGGTATCTTGTTAAGTAGAAGTAAAACAAAGATCAGGAATTGATACAATTAACTTACTCCACCCATAAAAGACACCAAAGGGAAAGAAATACAAACATTAAGCGACCAGACCATAATGGAAACCTAAACAAAGGAAGGCCATAAGGGCAGTTACTTTCCCACAAAATGGCCATATGGCCATCCAAAATTAAAAGACACAAGTGATACACACAGTAAGTAACAAACAACAACATAAATAAACCGCCACAGAAGAGCCGCCTTGGAACGGTCAGTGGAAGATTTCCACTGGGGGGCTTAAATCGATTTTACGTGGCCACAATCCTCGCCCTTACTTCCGTCGCGATTTAGACAAATAATTTGTTCAGTCCGCATGAAGGCCTCCTAACTCATCAGTGCAACATCTCCGTGAACACAAAAATCAAAGAACCACAGAGGTGAGACAACGATGAGGACTCGACAGCAAGAAACCACTGAAATGCTGGAGCAAAAGAAAACCAACAGTCAGACTCCGATGAGCCCGACCAGAGACAGAGCATCAGGCACCAACCAGCATTATCTCTCTAATTCTCAATAAGCCTTTACGTTGGAGCCGTCATAGAATCTGAGGCCTGACCCACCGGCGTGCAATTAAAGAGGGAAGCAAAGTTGCCAACAGTGATTGGGTTAACTACCATGCATGCAGTCTGTCGTATAATATCCATGTTGTACCCAATCTTTTTGTATCGAAGAATGATTTTACGAAATTGGGTGCTGAAGTCATTGCGGTTATATATTTTTCTGAATTTATATACTAAGTCACCATAAAATTCGGGTTCCGATAGACCTTGTTGCAGAAGAGATTTAAGTCCAATATTGAATTTTGAAATTAAATCAGAATGGCGTCTATAAAATTTTGAAAAGGCTTTGCGTAGTTTATGGTACCGATAACCCTGATTAAGGAGTTTAGCCGTTAATAATTTATTACGAGTGTTGAAGTCAGTTACATGACTACACACTCTAGCAAATCGAATTAATTGCGAAATATAAACGCCATAGGATGGCGCACGAGGAACATCACCATCCAAAAAAGGAAAATTTGTATAAGTCTACTGTACACCCCGAAGGTAACTGGACCCCCGTCTCCAAATGGGTAAGAGCGCTGACTCTTAATCATCGGGTCATTAGGTCTCTCCGCTGAGGTTTGCGCCTCGCTCGGGCCACATATGAGACGCCAAGATCTACAACAGAAGGTGGTCTTACTCCGGTTTTAGCTCAACTCTGAATAGCGGTCCGCTCGAAATAAGTTAAATTATCTTGAAAGTGCCGTAAATCCACTAAACAGCCTGAGGTTAACGGGCATCCTTGTCCTAATGGGAAAAAGTGCTGACACTCATTAGGACTCTCACCGCTGTTTGTTTGTTTGTTTGATTTGATGTTTAACGTCCCCGTCAACACTATAAAGATCATTTTGGAGACGTTGCTTCCAATTTTGTGGGACTTTTACCCGACACTAAGATGAAATGACATCTCAAGCCCTGTCGCCCAATGAAATCATTATGTTTTGTAAACATGGACGGTCTGACTTCCACTTCTTTGCCTGGGCAGGCTTAGTGATTCAATGTTGTGATTCATAAACTACGCTAAGCCTTTTCAAAATTTCATAGACGGCATTCTGATTTAATTTCAAAATTGAATATTGGACTTAAATCTCTTCTGCAACAAGGTCTATCGGAACCCGAACTTTATGGTGACTTAGTATACAAGTTCAGAAAAATATATAACCGCAATGACTTCAGCACCCAATTTCGTAAAATATAAAAAGATGGGGTACAACATAAATGTTTTACGACAGACTGCAGGCATGGTAGTTAACCCAATCACGGTTGACAAATTTGCTTCCCTCTTTAATTGCACGCCGGTGGGTCAGGCCTCAGATTCTATGACGGTTCCAGTGTAAAGGCTTATTGAGAATAAGAGAGATCTAATTCAAGGTAATGTTGACTGGTGCCTGATGCTCTGTCTCTGGTCGGACCCATCGGAGTCTAACAGTTGGTTTTCTTTTGCTCCTGCATTTCAGTGGTTTCTTGCTGTCGAGTCCTCACCGTTGTTTCATCTCTGTGGTTGTTTGATTATTTGTGTTCACGGAGATGTTGCACTGATGAGTTAGGAGGCCTTCATGCGACTGAACAAATTGTTTGTCTAAATCGCGACGGAGTAAGGGCGAGGATTGTGGCCACGTAAAATCGATTTAAGCCCCCCCCCCCCCCCAGTAGAATTCGATACCGCTGACCGTTCCGAGGCGGCTCTTCTGTCGCGGTTCATTTTTGTTATAGTTTGTCTTTGCCTGTCTGTGATGCTTATATTATTTTATTTTGGATAGCCTATTGGCCATTTTGTGGGAAAGTAACTGAGTGCCCTTTTGGCTTTCCGCTATTGATGTTTCCATTAGGTCTGTTGTTTCATGTTTGTGCTTTTTTCCCTTTGGTGTCTCTGATGGGAGCTGTGGGTTGATTGTATCGATTCCTGATCATTGCCTTCACTTATATTTTAGATCCTCTAAGCGGTTTACCAGTACTCGTGCGGTCAGATTCAGATCTGCGTGGCCCATTTATTTCTTCAAGCCCCAGTGGGCGGGGGCGTCTCTCACCGCTGTGGTTCGCACCTCGTTCGGTTCAAGTTCTGCAACGTTGCGAGCTGAGCGCGGTCGGCTTGAAATAAATGAATTTGTCCTGACTTCATGAAAACACTCCTATATAATTATGACCCCCTTGAACCCCACTTTTATATAGTAAAACTGGGGTTTACAGGGATAATAAAAATAAAAAATGAGTTCCTTTAAGAGCAATGAAAACATTCATAAGAAAGAAGATGGGTCATACTACGTAGTTTCAGCTAATAAAGCCTCATCAGTGACCCTGTAATGATCCGGCAAAGAAAGCCAGAGGAAACATTCTGCAATTTGGCGAATTTCGAATAGGCAGTCGATTCAAAGACTGATATAAATCAAAATGGGGTCCAAATAATTAAAAACCTGTCTAGAATATGAGTCTATACCAATAATTTATTTCCGATTTCTCAGAATATTCACGCTGATCTCAAAGGACCAAAAGTAAAATATAAACTGCACTATGGTAATAACCCTTATTTCTCTTATTTCTGATCTAAAATAAATATTGTGGGTGGTCGTTGGAACCGCCTCGACGAGGCGGTTTTAACGAGCACCAACAATCTATATTTTGAGCAGAAATAAGAAAACTATCATAATTTTTCATCTTAAAATTTCATTTACTTCGGCGGTAAAGTTCACACTGTATTTGTATAGGCGTGTTTTCGTAATGCCGGGCTGTAAATCCACTATACATCCCGAAGATAAAGGACCTCCGTGTTTTAATGGGTAAGAACGCTGACACTTAGTCATTAGCCTCTCACCGCAGTATGCATCTCAAACACTTTCTCAGGTTTTAGCCCAACTCTTATTAACGACCAGTTTGTAATTAGAGAAATAATCTTGAAAGGACCGTAAAATCAAATCACCAATCAAACTGAGGAACAAGACGAGGATGGTGGAAGATGCAGGTGCACCACTGTGCCTGGGCAGGATTACTTTCTAGGTCGTAGTACGAAAGCGTTAATCCAAAATCATTAGTCCATACACAAAATGGCAAATACCAATGTTCAGATCAACAGACATGGACTCCAGAAGAGTGTAATCAGGCGTTTACCAGTACTCATGTGCGTTATTTTCGCATGTGCGCCTTACTGGTGAACAGGAGGAAACGGGTTTGATACCAGCCGGGGTCGGCAACATTCCTTCGTGGAAATTGGTCATTGATCTGGTCATTCTCTCCCTTCCGCTGATTCGAGAAGGGCAGTTGTCAGTTTCTGGTGAAAGAATGTGCACTCTGCTGGTCACCCGCTAACGTATAAGCCAGTGCAGGGTTAACTGACAGTCTCAAAAATGACCTAAATTGTGTTTCCTGGGCTGTAAAAATCGAATTCAAACAAATCCTGTTGGGACGGCTCTGCGTGAAAGCACTCTGCTGCCGAATCCACTTGTATTTCTTCGAGCCCTGGATTACGGGGACACGCCTCGCTCAGTTTACATATGGAAAACGGGTGGTCAAGTGATTTTCTCCATGTTATCTGTCGCTCACCTCAGTGCGACACGAACGATTCAGTATGCTTGAAAGTTTATTGAAAGGTTCATAAAACTTATAAATTAATTTCTACTCTCGTTTTTCCCGTGAATCGTATTCACGTGAAAAAGGTAAGTGAAGGCTGGATTTCGAGTTTGCAACATACATGTATGAGTATATACATGTAACACACTAAGTCAACAGTCAACATTTTATTTTGATAAAAATATAACAAAAGTCACGGAAGAGTGAAAAAAGTATCAGGAAAAAAGTATCGAAAAAAAAAGGTACACATGTATCAGTAAATAGTATCAGTTTTATCCAAATTCGTTTCTGATGTTACAATGATAGGATGATTAAGATACTTTTGTACATGTATGTTTTGGCTAGTTGTGAAGCCCCAGACCAGACAAAGCAGAGTGCAGCATTTGATCAGGGCCTTCACTGTTCGCCAAAAGTGTTGACACAATAAAGCTGAAAAGAACTCCAATATAAAACCATTGACGCGACGAGAAAAAGCTCACCTAAAAATATTATCTATTCATCACGTGAACAAGTCCGTGAAATGAACACCCCACTGAACCCCATTATATATATAGAAAACTGGGGTGTACGGGGGAAACATTATTTTTCTTATTTCTGCTCGAAGTCATAGTTTGTGGGTACTCGTTAAAACTGCCTCAAGGAGGAAGTTCTAACGAGCACCCACAACCTATTTTGGCAGTAAAAATAAGAAAAATATCACAAAAAAATAACCCAACCCCCCCCCCCCCCCCAAAAAAAAAAAAATATATATAAGCTGGGGTGTACGGGGGTAAACATTATTTTTCTTATTTCTGCTCGAAGTCAAAGTTTGTGGGTACTCGTTAGAACTGCCTCAAGGAGGAAGTTCTAACGAGCACCCACAACCTATTTTGGCAGTATCAGTAAAGTAGCCATTTTGGAGATGTTAAAAATCCTCTATGTCGCATGAGTGTGTTATAGTAATGTAAGGCCGTCTGATTATTTTTTTTTTTCAAATATAATATATATACATGTATATATTTGCATGCAAGCAGACAGTGTGGACCAAGCCCAGATCTTCTTACATATTACGAAACAAGCCTATTCCAAATAATATTTTAAATTTTACTGTCAAGAAGTGTTGTTGTTTTTTTTTTGTTGTTTTTTTTTTTGTCAGAAAAAAAAATGCTAATTTTCCTAAAATCTGCCCAAAAGATACATGTCGAATGTAGGAACTCGTTAGAACCGCCTCGATGTTTTCAAGCAAAATAAAAACAAAAAACAAAACATAATGTTTGCCCCCGTAAACCCCAGGTTTCCTATACAAAGTCGGGGTTTAAGGGAGTGAAAAGAATATAGGTGTTTTCGTAATTCGGAGCAGTCTAATCGGGTCCGCACTGTTTGCAATAATGACTTTTAAGGTAACAAGCAGACGTCAAAGCTCGGCCCCGCCCATCGGGGCTTAATGAAATCGATAAGGCTGCATGATGCTTCCGCGCAGATCTAAAACCTGCCCAGTCAACACTATTTTAGGTCTTTTTTGAGCCGGACAATTTACCTATCCACACTTTTCCTTGGCAGACTTATACGTAAGCGGTTAACCAGTACAGTGCACATTCTTTTCCCTAGAAACTGACAACTGCCCTTCTTGAATCAGCGGAAGGGAGAGAATGACCGTAGAAAAGATGTCATGATCAATCTCCACTATAGGTAGAAGAACGGTGTTGTTTTCTTATCTGTATGTTTACTGTTTATATCATTTTAATACGAAATATTTTCAGTACACATCACGATAACACACTCATATGCAATCATTCATACCCAAAACGGTTATTTCCTGATGAAAATATGTGATAATTTTCCTTTTTCACTCCTTAAGAAACTTGCGGGTTCTCATTAGAATCGTATAACTGAGGTAGTTGGTAACGAGTACCCACATCCTACATTGGACGTCAAGGAACAGATTAAGGAAAAATGTATACCTTATAAACTCCAGTTCTCTCTACATATGTGCATGTAAAATGAGGAATAGTGGGTCGTTCATTACATGGGCTTTATTAACATGTTGATGCACCACCTATTTGCTCCAACTCGGAGTATTTGTTAGTTAGGGGTGGGTGAGGGTCGGGGAAGGAGACTTGGTAACGCAAATAATGCGTGCGCATGCAAAGCAGCATGCCCTTTTTCACGCGCCCGCATGAAGCATGGCGCGATATAGGTGTCTGTCCGCGACATAGACCTAGCCTGCGGTGGAATTAATGTGTTCCTCGTTAACTGGTCACTAACTTTGCATTCAAAGAACCGTTTGCTGTACCAATTTGACAGTTAGTAATCATAACTAATTGAGATGAAATGACATCTCAAGCCCTTCCACCCAATGGAACCAACAGTGTTTATAAGCATTGACCGTCCGACTCGCACAACTTTGCCTGGGCAGGCGCTTAGATCCTGTAAGCGGGTTTTCTAGTACTCGCATGCGGGTCGGTTGCAGCTTTGCGTGGAAGCATCATGCCGCCCATCTATTTCATCAAGCTGAGCTTTTGGTAAATGTCACACATCATTATCGTGTTAATAACCTACATATACGACTCATTATGAAAACTCGCCTATTCAAATATATTGAAAATTCTACTGGGTTTTCCAGTACTCGCATGCGGGTCGGTTTCAGCTTGGCGTGGAAGCATCATGCCGCCCATCTATTTCATCAAGCTGAGCTTTTGGTAAATGTCACACATCATTATCATGTTTATAACCTACTTGTACGACTCATTATGAAAACTCACCTATTCAAATATATTGAAAATTCTACCACTTGAAACGGAACATTTTCGGATAAAAATTCTGACATTTTTTTCATATTTCTACTCTTTAAAACGACTCGGCGAGGCGGTTCTAACGAGTACCCACAATCTATGTGAGCAGAAATTAGATGAATACTGTATGCCCCTGTACACCACAGTTAAAATTGGGGTTTAATCGGGTAACAAATAAATGGGCGTGTTTTCGTGATGTGACTAAACGTTGCCATGAGACTTTTAAAAAGGGATTATACAATGGAGAAAAAAATTACTAAACTGAAATTGTGTAACATGAAAGAATATTTGATTATGATTTAACAATGACTACCATTCAGTACACATCACGATAACACACCATTCGTTTACAAAATCAACGCCAAACGAACGAAGAAATAATAATTAGCCGAAAATTTGACATTTACTATCACGTAAGCCCAATTGTTTTTTCTCCGCGAAACGCGGGTAATTTCATTTTCAACAAGAGGGCCATGATGGCTCTGGGTCGCTCACCTGATCCATAGGGTATCAAGTGGGCCCCTGGGAGAGCCATTATTGGCCCCGGGCTATAATATGATTAAACTTGGTAGTGGTCTAAAAGGTGAAGCTTCATACCAAATATCAAAGAATGGAGACTTCTGGTTTCAGACAAGATTTTTAAACGTGTTCCTTATGTAAGTCTACGAGTGGTATATAAACCTTGGGGTCCCCCGGGCGGGCAATGTTTGCCTCCAGGGCTATAATTTGAACCATTTTGGTAGAAAACCACAAGACAAAGCTTCATACCAAATATCAAAGACCTTGGCCTTCTGCTTCCAGACAAGAAGATTTTCAAAGATTTCATTGCCTTGACTTCTATTTCCTAGGTCTATAACTTGAACAATTTAGATGAAGCTTCACACCAAATATCAAAGACCTGGGCCTTGCAGTTTCAGAGTATTTTTTTTTTAATTCCCCTATATAAGTCAATGTAAAAACGAAGGGTCCCGGGGCGGGGGCATTTTTGACCCAAGGGCTATGATTTGAGCAATCTTGGTAGAAGTCCACTCGATGAAGCTACACACCAAATTTCAAAGAACTGGGCCATCCAGTTTTGGAGAAGATTTTTCAAGATTTTCCCTGTATAAGCCAATGTAAAACCAAAGGGCCTGCAGGTGGGGGCATTGTTCACCCTAGGCCTATAATTTGAACAATCTTGATAGAGGTCCACTAGATGAAGCTTCACACCAAATATCAAAGAACTGGGTCTTGCTGTTTCCGAGAAGATGATTTTTAAAGATTTTCCCTGTTTAAGTCAATGTAAAACCAAAGCCCCCCCCCCCCCCCCACGGGGCGGGGGCATTTTTGGCCCCAGGGCTAGTAATTGATAAATCTTGGTAGAGGTCCACTAGCTGAAGCTTCAAACCAAATAAAAAAGACCTGGGCCTTGTGGTTTCAGAGAAGAAGATTTTTAAATATTTTCCCAATATAAGCCTATGTAAAACCAAAGGGCCCCGGGGTGGGGGCATTTTTTGCCCTAGGGCTATAATTTGAACAATCTTGATAGAGGTCCACTAGATGAAGCTTCACACCAAATATCAAAGAACTGGGCCTTGCGGTTTCGGAGAAGAAGATTTTTAAAGAGTTTCCCTATATAAGCCTAAATAAAACCAAAGGCCCCTTGGGCGGGGGCATTTTTGGCCCCTGGGCTATAATTTCAACAATCTTGGTAGTGGTCTGCTACATGAAGCTTCATACCAAATATCAAAACCTGGGCCATGTGGTTTCAGAAGAAGGTTTTTAAAGATTTTTTTCCTATATAAGCCTTTATAAAACCAAAGGCCCTCAGGGCAGGAACATTTTTGGCCCCATACTATAATTTGAACAGTCTTGGTAGAGGTCCACTAGATGAAGCTTCCTACCAAATATTAAAGACCTGGGCCTTATGGTTTCAGAGAAGAAGATTTTTAAATATTTTCCCTATATAAGCCTATGTAAAACCAAAGGGCCCCGGGGCGGGGGCATTTTTGGCCCAACACTATAGTTTGAACAATCTTGGTAGGGGTCCACTAGCTGAAGCTTCATACCAAATATCAAAAACCTGGGCCTTCGGTTTCAGAGAAGAAGATTTTTAAAGATTTTCCCTATATAAGCCTATGAAAAACCAAAGGGCCCCGGAGCGGGGGTATTTTTTGCCCCAGCACTATAATTTGAACAATCTTGGTAGGGGTCCACTAGATGAAACTTCATACCAAATATCAAAGACCTGGGCCTTGCGGTTTCAGAGAAGAAGATTTTTAAAGATTTTCCCTATCGCTCATGTAAAACCAAAGGGCTCCGGGGCGGGGGCATTTTTGGTCCCAGCACTATAATTTGAACAATCTTGGTAGGGTTCCACTAGATGAAGCTTCATACCAAATATCAAAGACCTGGGCCTTACGGTTTTAGAGAAGAAGATTTCCAAAAGATTTCCCTATATAAGCCCATGTAAAACCACATGGCCCCGGGGCGGGCGCATTTTTGGCCCCAGCACTATAATTTGAACAATCTTGGTAGGGGTCCACTAGATGAAGCTTCATACCAAATATCAAAGACCTGGGCCTTGCGGTTTCAGAGAAGAAGATCTTTAAAGATTTTCCCTATATAAGCCAATGTAAAAGAAAAGGGCCCCCCTGGGCGGGGGCTTTTTTGGCCCCAACACTATAATTTGAACAATCTTGGTAGGGGTGCACTAGATAAAGCTTCATACCAAATATCAAAGACCTGGGCTTTGTGGTTTCAGAGAAGAAGATTTTTTAAGTTTTCGGTGAAAAAAATCTATTTTTAGCTCCTGTGACCTGGATATGTAACGGTCCGGAACCATTTGAACAACTTTGAAAGGGGACCACCTAAGGATCATTCCTGTGAAGTTTGGTCAAAATCTGATCAGTGGTTTAGGAGGAGATGTTGTTTGAAGAAATTGTTTACGGACGGACGCACAGACGCACGCACGGACGCACGACGGACAAAAAGTGATCCCAAAAGCTCACTTCGTCACTACGTGACAGGTGAGCTAAAAAAAGCAACCAGTCAGATTTTCGCCGAGAATCTCTGTGAATTTTCTCCGCGAAACCGGGAGAAAATTTCTCGCTCATTTTATTTTCTTCTCGTGGATTTGCGGAGAAAACAGACGATTCCGCAATAGTCGGTTTCTCCGAGAAACAAAAAAAAAATGGGTTATTACCGGTAGCTGGTCTGTAAATATATAAATAAATAAATAAACACATAAATCAGTAACAATCGTTCCACTAAATAATCTTACGCTGACATTATCTACTACAACGGAAACACATAGGGTCGAGCTTGATACAAAATAAATATATAAATAAATAAGAATGGGCCTTCGTGGCCCCCGATTATTATCGGCTCGATATAAGTGGAATAATTTTGGATGGGCCGTAAGACAGTAAATAAATAAGGCGATCGCTATTGACAGCCGGCTGTCGATAGCGAATTCGCTATTGACAGCCAGCAAACTAAATTGATGAAAATGGATTATTGCAAATTTATTATATTTTGTACTTTATAAACCTTTATGGACAGGTTATTTTAATATAATTTATTATATAATGGCTTCAGGTACTGTGATTATCCCGTCAGTTGGTCTTTACCATGGAACCTGCTAAAGTAGTGATATTACCAGCTGTTCCAATGATTTGGTGACTGTCTATAATCTGATACATATCATTTCTATGACTAAGAATATTGTTCAGCCTTATTAATCTTCTTAATGCAAACAAATATTTACTGTTTTGCGTGTGACCGAGGCCATTGTTGACGGAAATTCCTGAGTTTTAAGCTCACCTGAGCCGAAGGCTCATAGGAGAGCTTATAGTATGGTAAGGCTACGTTGTCTGTCTGTCGTCTGTTGTCTGTCAACATTCTCAAACATCATCTCCTCTGGAACCCCAAGGCCCACTGGAGTCATATTTCATGTGGAGCATCCATGGGATGGAGGAACGAAAGTTTGTTCACAGGGTCCAGGTCGTATGACCAAGATGGCCGCCATGCCCATATAAGGTAAAAACCCTTCAAAATTCTTCTTCGCCGGAACCAGTGGGCCGATAAGCCTGAAACTTGGTATGTAGCATTAGGGACTCAGGTCCATCATATTTTGTTCAAATGATGACCCTTGGATGACCTTGACCAATTATAGGCCAAGGTCAAATTTGGGCACATAGACTTTTGTATGGGGAAAAGTCAAAAGCATGTATTATTTGGAAACTATTGCAGCCTGTGATCCGAAAATTAATAGATGCAGTAAGCTAAATGGGAGGATGAAACAACATGAGTATTCAAGGTCAAGGTCATTCTTTGACCTTTGTTCAAGGTCATTCAGATATGAGAATAAAAACTTATTTTTCTCAGAAACCACAAAGCCATTTGTAACGAAATTTCATATGAAAGTTTTTAAGAACAAGGAAATGACAATTAATCAATATGAATTTGGTCACATGACCAATATGGCCGTCATGCCCATATAAGGTAAAAACCCTTCAGAAATCTTTTTCTCTGGAACCAGTGTGTCAATATCATATAACTTGGTATGTGGCATTGGGGACTCGGGGCCCATCAAAATTTGTTCAGATGATGACTTCTGAAATTTGTGTGGTGAAAAAGTCAAAACCGTGCATTTTTAGTTCACCTGTCATGTAGTGATGAGGTGAGCTTTTGGAATCACTTTTTGTCCGCTGTGTGCCCGTGAGTGTGTGCATCCGTCCGTCCATCCCTAAACAATTTCTTCAAACAACATCTCCTTCTAAAGCTCTAAACCACTGATCGTATTTTGAACAAACTTCACAGGAATGATCCTTAGGTGGTCCCCTTTCAAAGTTGTTCAAATCGTTCCGGTCCACTCCACATCTAGGTCACAGAAGCTAAAAATAGATTTTTTTTACAGAAAACTTTGAAAATCTTCTTCTCTGCAACCACATGGTCCAGGTCTTTGATATTTGGTATGAAGCTTCATCTAATGGACCTCTACCAAGATTGTTCAAATTATAGCCCTGGGGCCAAAAATCCCCCCGCGTCGGGGCCCACCAGTTTTACATAGACTTATATAGGGAAAACATTTAAAAATCTTCTTGTCTGAAACCAGAAGGCCCAGGTCATTATTTGGTATGAAGCTTCATCTAGTGGACCTCTACCAAGATTGTTCAAAATATAGTCCTGGGGCCAAAAATGCCCCCGTGCCAGGGCCCACTGTTTTCAGATAGGCGTATACAGGGAAAACCTTTAAAAATCTTCTTGTCTGAAACCAGAAGGCCCAGGTCTTTGATATTTGGTATGAAGCTTCATCTAGTGGACCGCTACCAAGTTTGTTCAAATTATAGCATTTGGGCCAAGAATGTAATAGAGACACTGATACCCAGGTGAGCAATTAGGGCTGCCACGATACGCTTACCTCACGATACGATACGTTCGCGATACTTGTCTCACGATACGATACGTATCGCGATACGTTTTATGAAGGATCACTGGTTGGAAAACAAAGGTGAAAGTGAAACAAAACTAAATTTAATGTAACAATAAACTTTAAAAACTTAATTAAGTAAAATTCTATAGGTAAGTATGATTTTGCATATTGTTTTAGTTTTATCCACAGACTTGACCCCATTTTGTTCTTTTTTTTTTTTTCGAATCCGAAATGCTGCCAGACAACGGATTTAAACTTTGCTGGCGCATCTTCTATTTCACGAGTTTCCCTCACTCCCCGGTCGGCCATTTTCCGATTTGAATACCGCTCATGTTACTAAAAAATCGAAAATAATTTTTTTTCTTTTTGGACATAAATTTTATAAAACGGAGCCTTCTTACATCCAAAAGATATAAGAAGATCGACAAACATTATTATCCGAACTGTTTCAAAGGCAGATCTTCGCTAGATTTATTTCTTTTTCTTCCACTAATTGATTTAAGCGGCCGGACATTTCGGCCCTGACATTCGAACCGAATCGTACCGAAAATTAAGAAAACAATATCGTGAATCGAACCGAAGCCCTTGTACCGTGGTGAATCGAGTTTTCGGTGAATCGTGACACCTCTATGAGCAATTCAGGGCCCTGTGGGTCCTCTTGTTTCACAAGTTATCTATGCATCACACCATGGCCAAACATGCATATATGGAAAGCAAACACTTTTATAGGACAAACTGACATAGTAAAACTCAAAGGCCCACAACAATTAACCGTTGTCCTGCTGAATGAATTAATTTTGCCACACCCATTTCTGTCTATTAACCAAATAAATTTCAGAATACACAATGTATAATATATTTGTCCAGTTCAAAAACTGAATAACAAACATTTAGATCCTGATCAGTTGGCTTTTTCAGAAGCCATCTGATCTGGATCTACACTGTTTTCAAAAGGTAGGGGTTGTCGTGATCATCAGAACAATGGTAAATAGTGATCTGTTGGAGATGTAGATAGGACAATCCACAATGTTATTTTAGCCCCCACCCATCGGGGCTTGAAGAAATAGATGGGCTGCATGATGCTTCCCACAGTGCTGAAACTGACCCGCACACAAGAACTGGTAAACCTCTTAGAGGATCTAAGCCTGCACAGGCAATGCAGTGTGAGTCAGCCCGTCCATGCTTATAAACCCTTTTGGTTTCATTGGGCAGCAGGGCTTGAGTTGTCATTTCATCTCAATATCCAATAAAAGTCCCACAAAATTGGAAGCAACGTCTCCAAAATGACCTTTACAGTGTTGATGGGGACCTTAAAAGTCAAATCAAACAAACAAAACAATGTTATTTGTTTCCAGTCCATTTAACGTTCCTTCAGAGCTCTAGACCCATTTTGTCTAGTCAATGGTTAAAGAACAGATACACGTCTACTGAGAATCAGACAACTGGGCCTTGGTGTGGACATGCAGTGTTTTTCCCTATAAAACCGGGTCCGGAAAACGGACCCGTTCCCAATCGCCAAAAGTATGTTTTTTCCCAATTCAAAGGTTAAAAATTCCCAAAATCATGATGCAGCATCCTTTTTTTTCTCTCTCTTTTTCGTCGCGAGAAATCGGTTGTTTTATCGCTCGTATTGTTTACCTTCCGGAAATCCGAAGTAACGTCCCTTAGAAGAAACGGCTATTGACATAATTCGCGTACTATTGCAACGATTTGCCGAAATTCGGGTAAGTTCAAAGTCGTAGGTAAGTCCAATATGTAACTCTTCCGTCTGGAAACCACCTTTAGCGCTATTTTTCCCAATTTGAGAAGAAAATTTTCCCAATTCCACCGGTACCGGTACCAGTCCCAAAAATGTGAAAAAAAAAAAAAAACACTGACATGAGTTTTCCCTTGTAAGGCTTATGCTAAGGTGGGCTTAGAGGTCTAAATGTCTCTCAGACTAAATGCTAAGTAAACTGTTACAAAAGCCTGATGTGAAAATGAACTGCACCACAGCTCAAGATAAGGAGGAAAACCTAGATATTTAGATAAACTTTCCTCAGGACTGGTGTTAACCCGGCATTTCTGGTATCTGTTGGAAAAGCCTCAACAAGGCAATTCTAACATGTACCCGTAACATATTTTAATGCCAGACGTAATCTCGTTACTCCTTCTCCAGTCATCTGGTCACATGAAACTTATAATTCAGGATTGAAGTTTCTCCAAAAAATAGTATTCAAAATATTTGGCAGACCCACTGAATCACGAAATATCTGTAGGTCACTTTGACCTACATGTATATGTATTTTGTGGTCATTCATCTGGTTACATTGAAGTAATATCCCAGGTTTAACATTTCTCCATCAAAATAGTGTTCAAGATAATAAGCAAAATCACTGACCCATGAAATATAGGTCACAATGACCTAGATATACTTTGAGGTAAATCATCGGATCACACAGAACTCATAATCCAGGTGAGACATTCTCCATCAAATAGTATTCAAGATAACAGGCCAAATCACTGAACCATGAAATATAGGTCACAGTGGCCTAGATATAATTCAAAATCAATCATGGGGTGCCATGGAATAAATAATCAAGGTATGACGTTTCTTCATCAAATATACCGGCCCCGATAGCTCAGTTGGTAGAGTGTCCGCTCTGGGGAACGGGAGGTCACGGCTTCGATCCCGGGCCGCGACTTACCAAAGTCGTTAAGAATGGTACTAGCTGCTCCTCGCTTGGCACTCAGATTTACAGGGTAGAGCTAGGACTGGTCGACACAGTGTCAGGATAATGTGACTGGGTGTGGTATCATGTAATGTGTCTGGGACATGATACTTCAGTGAGGCAGCACTATAAAAGTGAGCATTGAGCTCCCTGTCGCAACCAGACACCGTCGTGATATGACTGAAAAATTGTTGAAAGCGACGTTCAACCCGAATTCACACACACACACACAATTCTTCATCAAATAGTATTCGAGATAATAGGCAAAATCACTGAACCATGAAATATAGGTCACAATGGCCTGGATATATTTTGAGGTCAATTATCAGATCACATGAAACTAATAATCGAGGTGAGACATTTCTACATCAAATAGCATTCAAGATAGTAGGCAAAATCACTGAACCATGAAATATAGGTCACAGTGACCTAGATATATTCTGAGGTCAATCATGGGGTCACATGGAACTAATAACCCAGGTATGACACTTCTCCATCAAAAAGTATTCAAGATAAAAGGCAAAATCACTGAACCATGAAATATAGGTCACACAGACCTAGATATATTTTATGGTCAATTATCGGGTCACATGGAACTAATAATCCAGATATGACATTTTTCTATCAAATAGTATTCGAGACAATAGGCAAAATCACTGAACCATGAAATATAGGTCACAGTGGTCTAGATATAGTTTGACGTCATCAGAAGACCCTCCCAGGTACCAGTACTTAAGTTCCAAATATGAGTGCTCTGTGATGAGTGACTGTTGAGATATAAGCATTTGAAAAACTTTAACACAGTCTGACGGGAACGCAAAAGTGCACTCAGACGACCGAGGTGACAAGAATAGCTCCCCATGTACTCCGTACAGGCTAGCTAAAAATAATTACATATACCGTATTCGACCTATTTACCGCACCGTGCTCTTATTTTTTTCAAAATTGTATGAAAATATTGTGGTGAAAAATCTACCTAATAAGCGCACACTCAATACGAAAAAAATACGAATAAAAAGCTTCCGATATGATTATTTTATAGAGTTGAATTTCAGCATAGGTATTCACCACATATACATGTGATTGTCTGGGTCAAAGATGCAGCAAAACTCAATATGAATTTGTTGGGAGGTTACTGTAAAGTGTGCGCTTGTGTATTTTTTCCAGAAAAAGCTTGGGTGTGTGCTTATAGGAGCATGTGCAGTAAGTAGGTCGAATACGGTATATTATTTAGAATCCTTTATTTATTTATTGAGATTCTTAATATTCTATAAAACTAAATATTTATTTATTTATTTATTTTAGCCACAGCATGGAGTTACATCTGGTAGAGTTCCAAACATTTATGCCTTAAGTGTAATGAACACTTTAATAGTTCATATTATTCTGATGAAAAATTTTCATTTGTATGAAAAAAGTTTAATAGTTCACTTTAATATTCTATAATTATTTCATTTTTATTTATGCATTCATATTTTTTATCAGATTATATTCATTTATATATAAGTATATATATCCAATATCTTAGCCGGCTGTCAATAGCCACTTCCAATAAATAAATAACCATTTTCTTACGTCACTACAACACTGATGGGTTGCTAAACGAAATGCATTTGCTTTTGTGACTATTAAAGAAAACTTTTGAGCCTGTGAAGTTGTTTTCAATATATATATACTTTGGCAAAGGTCACAGGAAGATTTAAATTTAATGGAAAATATACTTAACTCTCTTCAGATATCAAATTTAAAATAGAGGTTAACCCCGTACAACTACCCTTCCTGGACATATTTGTCATTAAAACTGGAACTTTCATTTCAACAGACATATCCTTTAAGGTCACTGATTCTAAACAATACCTAAATTTCAAATCTTGTCACTCAAAACACACAATAACCAATATACCATTTTCTTTAGCTCGAAGAATCTGTACCACTGTTTCAGATAAAAATTCACTTAATTACCGTTTAAAAGAACTTGCCACCACTTTAACCAAACGTAACTATCCACTTCCAATAATACAGTCTTGAATAAATAAAGCCTTAGAAATACCACGAAAAGAATTGCTGATTGTCAAGGAAAAATGGAGGAAAAAATAACGCCTTTTATCTCAACACACAATCCAAAACATAAAGAAATGTTTGGCATTTTGGAAAATAACATGAGAATTTTACACTCTGATAAAACAATGGATAGAATAATAAGCAACAACAAGATCATAAAATGCAAGCGACAACTTCCAAACTTAAAACGTATGTTAATCAAATCTCAGTTAAATGAAACACATACTACCCCATCTGTTACTAAATGCAATGAGCCACGATGCGGACTTTGTAATTTCATTATTGAAGGACCTTCCATACAGTTAAATAACACAATATATCACGTTAAAGAAAACATGAGCTACACTGTCAAAAATGTATTGTATGTTTTAGTTTGTAATGGCTGCAAAGAATTCTACATTGGACAGACAGGTTACAAACTTCGAAACCGACGCACAGTTCATGACCAACAAATAAGAGACCCACCAACGAGACGATTGCCCGTCAGTTCTCATTTAGACCAATGTTCTCTAAACCATCCAAAGTTTTCCATTTTTCCGTTTTACAAGTTTCACAATAATAATATTTCAGCAAGGTTATCCAAAGAAAATTATTTTATTAAGGTTTTCAACCCTAAGCTTAACAATCGCTGACGGCGCCATTTTGCCGCCATGACGTTTCATTTTGTGCGCTGTGTACACGTCTTATCCGTTACTAAGTAACGTCGCGGTGTAACGCCATTATGTTATTGTACTATTCCCCTGATGAGTTATAAACGAAACCGGTTGGGAATAATATTAATTTCTGTGATTTCCGTGTGATGTCATTTCTCTTTATTGTATATATATACAAATGAATTAGCGCACAAAAGTCGGTCGCACCGCAACCGGGACTCGAACCACGGATCTCCTGCATCCCGGGCAGACATGCTAACCATTACACCAACGCGGCCTTCCGACTTTGTACGCCAATTTTAACATTTATAAACCTTTAACGTCATAAGCGCTATTTAGAGACCTTTCATTTACCGCCATAGGCGGCCCCTTTCATTTTCGGTTCTTTTTTAACCTACGGACGGCGGCCATTTTATTCTATTTATTTATTAGATTTACAAATGTTCTACTGTTTCAGAGTAATTATATGAAAATCAAAGTAAAGCACGATACAGGCAATGAAATAGACAAATGAATTAGCGCACAAAAATCGGTCACACCGCAACCGGGACTCGAACCACGGATCTCCTGCATTCCGGGCAGACGTGCTAACCATTACACCACAGCGGCCTTCCGACCTTGTACGCCAATTTTAACATTTATAAACCTTTAACGTCATTAGCGCTATTTAGAGACCTTTCATTTACCGCCATAGGCGACCCTATCATTTTCGGTTCTTTTTTAACCTATGGACGGCGGCCATTTTATTCTATTTATTTATTAGATGTACAAATGTTCTACTGTATCAGAGTAATTATATGAAAATCAAAGTAAAGCACGATACAGGCAATGAAATAGACAAATGAATGAGCGCACAAAAATCGGTCGCACCGCAACCGGGACTCGAACCACGGATCTCCTGCATTCCGGGCAGACGGTCTCTAAATAGCGCTAATGACGTTAAAGGTTTATAAATGTTAAAATTAGCGTACAAGGTCGGAAGGCCATATCAAAGTCTTTTTTCAAAAGAAAACCAACTAAAAGTCTTTTATTTTGCCGGACGTTTCAACCGGAACCCCGGTCTTCTTCGGCGACATGTTTTTAATGACAGGTAACTAACAACGTCGTGAAGACAAGAACACATACAACTGCACGTCATCAAGAAACGTTACTTAAAGGACGTCTAAAACTACCATTCAGATTTCCCGCAAAAATGTAAAATACTGAAAAAAGACCGGTTGCGGTCATGCCGACTTGGAATGAGTTACAGATGCATTTCCGTTGATGGCGAATTACACTTGAAATCATGAAAACACGCCTATATGATTCCGATATAATATTATTCCCAATCGGTTTCGTTAGTAACTCATCAGGGGAATAGTACAATAACAAAATCGGAAAACACAGTAATTAATATTATTCCCAACCGGTTTCGTTTATAACTCGTCAGGGGAATAATTCACTTGCCTCGGTTTTTCTACGTTTTTATATATATATGTTTATGTCGTAGTCTAAATTTGAATTTAACCAGATAAGGAATCTGGCTAGGCCAAATAGGGATTCTTATTTGGTCTAGGCAGATTCTGGATCCGGCTAAATTAATATTTAGTTTAGCCAGATCGGGAGTATAGCCAGATTCCCGATCTGGCTAAACTCTGTTTAGTCCAAATAAGAATTCCTATTTGGCTAGGCTGATTCTGGATCTGGCTAAGCTGATTAGGCCAAATAGGAATCTTGGTTTAATGGTAACAGACCTTGTTTGAATATTGATTAATTTGCTTCAATAAAATATTTTTTATTTCTCATAGATTTGTTTTAAATAGGTAATAATAATAATAAGTATTTATTGCACTTTTTTTGTCTTTAATAATATGTTGTTTAGACCACCCTGGCTACATACTTACATGCTTAATTGATCATCTGCCTGATTCAAACATGTGTAAAAAACAAAGACACTTTTTTATGCAAATATCATATAGTAACAAAAGATGAAAGAAAATCTCATAATTGTTTATGTCCTAAATTTTAATCACTATAACTGGTGTAAAAACAAATTAAAAATGTTGGAGCAACAGCAAAAATTCTATGAGCTGTTCTAATCAAGTTGGATTTAAAGTGGCGTTCATTACACGGACCTGTTAACACCATGTATGATATAATCATTGTAGGATCTGTTTTCCATATAATGATCTGACTACGTGTATGTCATTTACGATTTGCTGTATTTGTTTGTTTGATTTAAGGTTTAACGTCCCAATCAACACTGTAAAGGTCATTTTGGAGACGTACGATTTGCTGTAATGTTACCAATTCTATGCCCTGAAGTCCCCATTAACCCTGATTTAAACAGGAGGTGACGATCATTTTTCTTATTTATGCGCTAAAACATTGATAATCTAAGGCATAAATTTATGTTTTTGAGTAGAAATAAGAAAAAAGAGAAATATCTATGTTGTTTGTCTTAAATGTGTAGAAAAAATATTTGATGATAAAAATGATATTCATACCTTAATATTTGTCTTTTAAAACCATGAGATCAACCTTAAACTAGATCGCACAGTCGATGGAGCGCCATCGCAAATCCCCAAGTTTATTGCAAACATTGCCCTTGTACAGCACATCATAGTTTTAAGCAAATTTGACCTTTTGACCCCTCCCCAGGGCCCCTGGGGGCGGGGTCAAAAATGAACGTGATCTCGTGCAAGCCATTATTGTAAGCAACTCACATACCGAATTTGGTTGGATTCCGGACAACGGTTTAGGAGGAGATCGCCGGACAGACGGACGGACAGACGGACGGACAGACGGATGCGATAACAATATCCCCACTTTACTTCGAAAAACGTGGGGATAAATATTTTATTTGACGGACAGACGGACGGACGGACGGACAGACGGACAGACGGATGCGATAACAATATCCCCACTTTTCTTCGAAAAACGTGGGGATAAATATTTTATTTGCTGTCATACTACTGAAGGAGTGAAATTTAACTACATGCCCAAAACATTTTATGGTTGTTCATGAAAACGAATAAACAAAATAATATTTTTTCTTAGAATGGAATTTTATATTCCTTTTGCTTCCTACAACACGACAAAACTTTATTTCAAGGCTGGTAACAGGGCTACCAACATTTTCAGAGATGTTTTCAGCCTGATATCTAGCCATATGTTATACATAGAACAACAGGATTCCTATTTGGTCTAAACAGCTTAGCCAGATCCAGAATCTGCCTAGCCAAATAGAATTTTTATTTGGACTAAACAGAGTTTAGCAATATCCGGAATCTAGCTAAACTAAATATTAATTTAGCCAGATCCAGAATCTGCCTAGTCCAAATAAGAATTCCTATTTGGGCTAGCTAGATTCCGGATCTGGCTAAATTCCTATTTGGACTACGACATATATATATATATATATATATATATATATATATATATATATATATATATATATATATATATATATATATATATATATATATATATATATATATATATATATATATATATAAACTATTCCGATATCCAAAAACACTATAATTGATTTGCTTCTACCGCGGTTTCACTGCTTTGCAGATTGCAGATTTTCAAGAAGACATTGAATAACCTAGCAACGAACGTCACGTCATAAGTAACGTTTCCGCCTGATGTTAATAACGTTTCCGGTAGTTGAATAACATAAATGAGATTCAATGTATAACCATATATCTGCCCGTGTGTATATGAACATACATTTTTTTTATGTAATTATATCTTTAGAAACTGTTTTAACTTCAAGTTGCGTTTTCAAAATACATGCATGACCAAATATAAATGCATACAAAATTGAATACCCTGATGGCATCATATCTATCTAAATTATCAAATTCCTTTACATTCTAACTAGTCCTGTTTAATTTGGGTTTTAAACTGTTGATGAATGCGTTTTCCTTAGCCCGTCGTAGTGTTTTATTTCCTGAGTACATCTTATAAAAGGGGAAGATGTAGTATTTAGGGTT
Organism: Lucinisca nassula; assembly: GCA_963580285.1. Lineage (NCBI taxonomy): Eukaryota > Metazoa > Mollusca > Bivalvia > Lucinida > Lucinidae > Lucinisca > Lucinisca nassula. The sequence continues at coordinate 77,677,496 of OY757023.1, forward strand.
CAAGTCGCCGGCGCATTCATCGATATGCCCACTGACTTGCAGCATTCTGGTACGGGGGTCTCTAATCTGCTGGTTATGGATAGTGACTCGCGTACGCAGAAAATTGCCTGTTTCCCCAATGCATTCCTCCCCAAAGCCCCTGCACTTCATCACGTAGATAACGTTTTTGACTTCGCAGGTCATGTTTTCATGCACCGTGAAGTCAATTCCTCAGTTAAATTTGAATCAACTTCCTTCCACAAGATGAATGCAGAGGCCGCAGTTTGTTCTGGAACATTTTCTTACTTCGCACGTGTTATTCGAGGTAAATTTCGCTTTAGTTAATAAGCGTTTGAGATTATACGGTTGACGTTTACTTTTTATAATTTTGTAATTTGATAAAACATTACGCATTTTTTCGTCCTGTTGCAGAATCGGCAAGTTGTCCCTGATTACCCGGAACATTTCAGGATCTCTGGGATTAAATATCGATACGTATGGGACGATTTTTGGCTTCCAATTTAGATTGGAAGCCATTTAGATTGGATTGGTTACCTCATTTTACCCAACTGTAGTTTTTTTGGCTTCCAATTTCGATTTAGATTGGATTGGTGATACCCCAGTTTATTTCTTACCGTCTTATGACGTAACTAGGAAAGCCCTACAGATAAGACTGCTCTCCACATACTTACGCAGTGAAAACTCGTTCGGAATAAACAGGAATAGGCAGCGCCCGTCGATGTCTATTTTTAAAGCGTTTCCAGATATCTATTTATAAAGCGTTTCCAAGAAGTCAAACAAAGAAAAAAAAGTTACCTACTTTCACTTTCGTCCTTCAATTAACCCATAGTTGCCAAAAACAAAATCCACCTTTATAAGTCTGGAGTGGTCAATTTCTAGGCATAGGGATGTCATTTTTTTGTGGTAAGTTTTACAAAAATGCATGTACGTTTAGCAATCAGTTTAGATCTTGATCAGATGCGGCGTCTTATCTGGGTCTGTACTATTTGCCAATGTCTCAAAAAGGGCCGCTAGGCATATATGGGTTAATTCCAATAATTGAAGGTCAACGTAAAAAGCAGGAATACTTGATTTCCCGGTAGGATGGTGAAATTATCTTAACTGCCGTATTCGACGTAATAAGCGTTTGTTGTGACTCGAAACTAACCCTATGGTCTTCTGCATCTATATGCTAAAATCTCATGAACTAGCATTTTTCAGTTCATTACGAAAACACGCATATTCAAATACATCCCAAATGAAAATTGTCCGATAAAAAAAAATTAGATATTTTTTCATATATCTGCCTTAAACACAAATTGTGGGTACTGGTTAGAACCGCCTCGATGACACGTTTCTTACGAATACCCACTGTCTATATAGGGGTCAAAATTAGGCAGGCGTGTTTTCGTGATGTGGAAAAAATATTCTTTTTTTTTCTAGTCTAAATATAGATTTCGGTGCTCGGTGTTCTGACACCCTAAAAAAGGAAAATAGTGTACCCCTGTACACCCAACTTTCTCTATATAAAGTTGGGTTTATAGGGTTGTTCAGTACGTATGGGGTAGCCTCAGGGTGCTTCTAGTGCCCGGTTACCTTTACAACAAGATCATCGTTGTTCAGTACACGGACTTGTTGATGTTATGCTTTTCTTTTCTTAAGGATTTGTAAAAAAAAAAATAAATAAAAAAACTAAATGCCTATAGATTTCTTTCGGAGTCTCAAACTTTTCATGGTCACTCAGAATTTTCAGGACGAGTTTACGAAGAGAGTTTGACTGTTGAAATCAGTAAAAATTGTTTTGTAGGCAGATAGTCTAACTAGCTGATAACTTATTGTGTAAAACAATTTTTCCGAATTGTATTTCACGAAGTAACTCAATCAAGTGTGCTTGTTTTAGGGTGGTCTCTATGAAAGTGATATGTTTTTTTTTCTTCATTTATTTAGGAAAATTATTAACCTTTTACCACTCAGATACGTGTTTTTACGTGTCTGCATCCTCCCCCCCCCCATTTTAAGCCCCGGAAGCACCTAAAATCTGCATTTCTACCAATGGATAGTTATGTTTGCTTTAGGATTCGTTGGGCAAAAAAGTGACCCTTTTTTTCGCGCGCCTTCCCGCTTAAAATATTCGGGGGTGGGGGGGGTGAAAAGGGGGGGGGGGCAACGCCCCCCATCACATCCCGAAAAAAATTGGGTGTATGGCCCAACCTGCCGCTACAATTTATATCTGAGGGTGTCTGGGGTCAAAAATGCCTGAAAATTGATGCTGATAAAACATGCTGCCAACAGTGAAAATGGCCAGTGCCAACACCTTAATTGTTGCCTTGACAGCTGTGTGAAGATTAAAATGTGGTCAAAAATTCATGTGAAAACACACTTTTGGCAACTTTGAGATGCGCCCTCTTTACCAATGATCAAGTCATGAAAGGTTGCATTTGAAAGGCTACTGCCCAATGAACATTCATACCGAGTTTGGTGTAAAACAGACCATCCATTATGAAACATTGGCTAGGTGAAGTTGCTGTCAGGTGCAACACTGTGAAAATCAGCGAAATTCACAAAATCCCTGAGTGGTAAAGGGTTAACCGTTCCTTTATAAGCGGTGGGTGAAGAGAAAGACACTTTTAAACCATTGCAGAACGTGTCTCGATCGTGCCTCGAACTCAGGCAGAAAGAGACCTGATATCCTACCAACATGGTCAATTTTACAAAACATGTCATTGTTCCTCTCTGAAATCAAATTGCGTGTCAAACGAGTAATTATTTAAAAGCTCAACATGGTTCTGTCTTTTCTGACAAATTTTCCACCAGCTTAAAACTTGTGCGAGTGAGCAGCTCCCCACATTCAGCCTTCGCTGTTCATAAATGCCGATTTTTTTAACCATTACAGTTAGATGCGCACCGACTTTGCGGATTCGCTCCTCGCCGGGTCCGTGAATATGTTTCTACGTAGATTGTCCTCCTTTCAATGGTTTAAGACGGACAGCGAACACTGAAACATTTTCCGTAAAAGTCTTACCAGGTAAATCGTGCTTTTTTAGTGCGACAACGTCGATGCAACGTCAAGACGTGGCATCGGCTTCATGGGCATGACATGGATCTTTTTCACAAAGGCGATCAGCACTGACTCAGGCGAGCCTGCGAGTACGCGCGGCCTTACCAGAGCCTTTGCTGCTCTCGGATATGTGGAAGAGAAGATGCGTCAGTTTAGTTGGCTACGCACATGCATTTGACAAAATGTATGCTTATAAGGGAGGTAATACAGAGGGAATTACTAATTTTTTAAGCCCCAAAACTTGGGAAACCAAGTGAAAAAGAATGCGAAAAATATTGCTTTTTCTTTTTTACCAGTTGATAACTTTTCTTGAAAATAAATTTGTACAATAGCACAAATGATTGCTTGCAGGTAAACTTCAACCGATGCTTTCGCCGACGACGGACGCCGGGGGTATGGCAAAGCACCCCCCCCCCCTTACTTTCGAGGGCGAGCAAAAATGGCGGATTTTCAACTTTACAAACTGGGGAAGCCTTCCTTTTAAAAGGAAACTTTTTATCATTATTTTTTGTTTTTATCGTGCGAAGTATGTTCTTGTCTAGCGACATCGCCTTTTGCAAACCATGTTCAACAATAGGTTTCGGATAGTTTTGTTTAATGAGATATGTTTTTAGTTCTTGCATGCGTGTTTGTAAAATTTGTTCTTCCGACACAATAGTTCTAAGGCGGCGCGCCAGGTTATAAGGGATGTTTATCTTTGTATGTCTAGGGTGACACGAGTAAAATAGCAAATACTGTTTACTGTCTGTGTCCTTATAATAGATATCTGTTTCTATTTTCTCGTTTGGATTTTTAACCAAAACATCAAGGAATGGTTGTTCAGTGTAACTAAACTGAAGAGTAAACCTAATATCCGTATGCAAATTGTTAAGAATATCGTGTAATGATTCTAAGTCGTTTATAGTTTGTGTCCAGGGGACGAAGCAGTCATCGAGGAATCGTTTCCAGTTTGTAATAAAATAATTTCCAAACTCGTGTCCGAACACTATATTGCTGTAAACGTAACCCCAAAAATATGTTGTCAATATAAATAATTAGGTAAATAAAAACGAACAGTATACTCATATATGAGCCAGCGCACAACAAAACCACGTTAAGGCTCGTGCGACCAGCGAATACTCAGTTCAGCCTGCGCATTTGTGCAGTCTGATCAGTCTTCGCTGATCGCATGTACATGTACCTTCTTTAACCTGCGGACTATTCAAAGAAAGATACACGGCATATCTTATTTGAGTAAATAAGTGAGCAGACCGATGCCAGTATTTGAATGTCACACATCTCAATGAAGGCCTTGACGTGCGCTGGCTCATATTATAAATTAAAATATTTAGCTTTGAATTAATAACAAATGTATTAATGAGTGAATGAGTGAATGAATGAATGATATGTCACACCCCGTAGATAAGGAATCTATGTAAAGTTACCTGGCGCCGGCCTACCCTTATTTAATCACATTTAGATTTTGTGCAGCTATCTTTCTGAGGTACTTTTTAGGCAGTAGACAGACATATCGAGGTACAAAAACATACCGAGGTACTTTTTTCCGTTACCTCGGTATACCTAAAGGGGCGTAAGGGTGGTATTATTTACTGGTATATGAGTGGTTTATGAAAATACCTCGTAGTACACATCAGTAGGGCAATGTTGTACTGTGTCTGCATTTGAGAAATACCCCTATATGTTTTACATGTACATATAACACACAGACGGACACACACCAACTACCTCGTTATGTATACCTCATGTGGTAGGCTAGACAAGTGTGTGTATGTGTGTATGTGTGTGTGTGTGTGTGTGTGTTTAACCAATTGTCACTGGTATTTCACAAAAAGTGCTCACCAACAACTCACCCACACGTACGGTCTATGACAGCAAATCTATTTTTGCCAACAAAAATATCATTTTACGGCTCTAAGAAAATCACATTAGTTTGAACAGACGTGCCGACGTAAGAACAGAGAAACTGATTAGGACTAAACTAACCTTTTTATACCCCCAACTTCGAAGAAGTTGGAGGGGCATATTGCTTCTGCCCTGTCCGTCCGTTGGTTACGCTTTAACTACCTAGGTAAATTACAGAACGGCTTGAGCTAGGATCATGAAATTTCATATTTGGCATGAGCATGAAAAATAAGCGGACCCGTATTTTTTTTTTCTTTTCCGTCGGACTTGTCCTTGCGGAGTTATGCCACTTTTTTAATTATGCATTGTGGCTATAGGGAAATCTTGTGAACAAAATATCTGGAGAACCGCTTGAGCTAGGCTCATGCTTTTTTTGCATACAGTTTGGGTCTAGTGTGTCAATGACCTGATTAACTTTTGACGAAATTCCGGAAATATTTAATGGAGTTATGCCCCTTTTTGGACTTATGCATTGTGGTTCTAGGGAAACCTTGTGAATAAAATATCTGGAGAACCGCTTGAGCTAGGCTCATGCTATTTGAGATAAGTTTGGATCTAATGTGTACATGACCTTATAAACTTTTGACGAAATTCCGAAAATATGTAATGGAGTTATGCCCCTTTTTGGACGTATGCATTTCGGCTATTGGGAAACCTTGTGAACAAAATATCTGGAGAACCGCTTGAGCTAGGCTCATGATATTTCGTATACAGTTTGGGTCTAATGTGTAGATGACCTGATTAACTTTTGACAAAATTCTGAAAATATTTAATGGAGTTATGCCCCTTTTTGGACTTATACATTTTGGCTAAAGGGAAACCTTGTGAACAAAATAACTGGAGAACCACTTGAGCTAGGCTCATGATATTTGGCAGTCTGTTTGCTACTAAGGTAGAGATGACCTGAATAACTTTTGTTTAAAATCTGTTAATAAATGACAGGTTTATTTTCATGCCCTCAACTTCGAAGAAGTTGTTGGGGCATATTGGTTCTACCCTGTCTGTCCGTCAGTCCGTCCGTCCGGTACGCTTCAAGTACTTGGTAATCTACAGAATGGCTTGAGCTAGGATCTTGAAATTTCATATATGGCATGAGTATGAAAAATAAGCCGACCCGTATTTTTTTTCTTTTCCGTCGGACTTGTCCTTGCGGAGTTATGCCCCTTTTTTAACTTATGCATTGTGGCTATCCGGAAACCTTGTGAACAAAATATCTGTAGAACCGCTTGAGCTAGGCTCATGCTATTTGGAATACAGTTTGGGTCTAATGTCTAGATGACCTGATTAACTTTTGACGAAATTCCGGAAATATTTAACGGAGTTATGCCTCTTTTTGGACTTATGCATTGTGGCTATAGGGAACCGTTTTGAACATCTTGAGAACCGCTTGAGCTAGGCTCATTGTTTTTGGCATACAGTTTGGGTCTAATGCGTAGATGACCTGATTACCTTTTGGCCAAATTCCGAAAACATTTAACGGAGTTATGCGCCTTTTTCGACTTAAGCATTGTGGCTATGGGGAATCCAAAATATCTGGAGAACCGCTTGAGCTAGGCTCATGATATTTGGCATACAGTTTGGGTCTAATGTGTAGTTGACCTGATTGACTTTTGACGAATTTCCGAAAATATTTAATGGAGTAATGCCCCTGTTTGGACTTATGCATTGTGGATATAGGGAAACCTTGTAAACAAAATATCTGGAGAACCGCTTGATCTAAGCTCTTAGTATTTGGCATACAGTTTGGGTTTACTTTGTAGATGACCTGATTACGGTTCTGCCCTGTCCGTCCGCCAGTTACGCTTTAAGTATCTAAGTAAACTACAGAATGGCTTGAGCTAAGATCTTGAAATTTCATATATGGCATGAGTATGAAAAATAAGCGGACCCACATTTTATTTCTTTTCCGTCGGACTTGTCCTTGCGGAGTTATGTCCCGTTTTTGACTTATGCATTGTGGCTATAAGGAAACCTTGTGAACAAAATATCCGGAGAACCGCTTAAGCTAGGCTCATGCTATTTGGCATACAGTCTGGGTCTAATGTGTAGATGACCTGATTAACTTTTGACGAAATTCCGGAAATATTTAATGGAGTTATGCCCCTTTTTGGACTTATAAATTTTGTTTATAGGGAATTCTTGTGAAGAAAATAACTGGAGAACCACTTGAGCTAGGCTCATGATATTTGGTATACAGTTTGGGTCTAATATGTAGATGACCTGATTAACTTTCGACCAAATTCTGAAAATATTTAATGGAGTTAAGCCCCTTTTTGGACTTTTACATTTTGGCTATAGGGAAACCTTGTGAACAAAATAACTGGAGAACCACTTGAGCTAGGCTCATGATATTTGACAGTCTGTTTGCTACTAAGGCATAGATGACCTGATTTTTTTAAAAAATCTGTTAATATTTTACAGGTTTATTTTTAATGCAGATGATCATGAGGTACTGTTTACTGTCCCATTTAGGGACAAGTATATGGTTTGGGGCATAGTTTTTCACAAACACAATTTCTAGTTTTTATCTAGCTAGGTACATTTTTATGTAGAGTTCTGTCTATATAATTTTTTAAGATTTATTGGATTGTTTGCTTTAAGGTAAGAGCGTGTTAGTTGGTGAAATATCAATTAAAAAAAGTGTTGAACCTTTAAACCTCTGATTCAGATAAAGACTTTGTTACATTGACATACTAATGCGATAAATAAAAAAGTATTATTGCATGTTGTAAAATTGGTATGATTTAGAAGTCGCCGTCTTTTCCTTATTCTCGATCCTTGGGGGTTCGCCTCATTGAGACCATTCTAATATTTGTTTTATCAGACCTAAAAGACTAATCTTTACCTATTCAAACCCCTACTTTTCATTATACATGTATAGAGTTGGTTAACAGGGGTGCTCATTTATTAAGGGTGTGCTTATGCAATGTACGCTTTATAACAAAAATGAAAAGACGTTTCCCAAACTGTGGTTTGAGGAATAATACCCCTTGCAAAATAGAAGTGGAATCGATACAATTGACCCGCATCTCCCATCAGAGACACCAAAGGGAAAGAAACACAAACATGAAACAACTGGCCCTAATGGAAACATCAATAGCGGAAAGCCAAAAGGACAGTTACTTTTCCACAAAATGGCCAATTGGCTATCCAAAACAAAATAATATAAGCGATACAAACACTCAAAGACAAACCATATTACAAAAACAAACCGCGATAGAAGAACCGCCATGGAAGTGAAATGAATTCCACTGGTGTTTGTGTGTGTGTTTGTGTTTGGGGTGGGGTGGGGGGGGGGGCTTAAGTCGATTTTACGTGGCCACAATCCTCTCCCTTACTTCCGTCGCGATCCAGACAAATAATTTGTTCAGTCCGCATGAAGGCTTCCTCATCAGTGCAACATCCCCGTGAACCTAAAAAAAAACCAAACAACCACAGAGATGAAACAACGGTGAGGACTCGACAGCAATAAACCACTGAAATGCTTGAGCAAAAAAAAAAAAAAAAAAAAGACAACAGTTAGACTCCGATTCTCTCCCAAAAAATTATAGCCGGGGACATATAACTCGTTTTCGAAAATTTAATTAGTCGCCGGTTCGAAAGGATAAACTTACCTGAAATGGATAGACCAAAGTCTAAACTTTCGCATTCGGGTGTTGTCGTATTTGTAAGTAGGGACAAGGTCTTCAAAACGGACCCTTTTGCTATCCACCTGAATTATGTAAAAAAAAAATGTTCAAAACATTATAACGCTTTTTTTCAAAACTTCAGGATATCCTATAAAACCGGTTCTTGTCCCGTAATTTGGAATACATTGAGCAAGTGTACACTGCAGTTTTAGCCATTTAATACCAAACCATATTCTTTTAAATAATGTCAGAAAATATATGCATTGTTTTTCTCAGAGGACATAACCATTGGATTTAAATATTTTTTTTGGCTGTCATATAAAGGGTCTATATGTCTGTTATTGACAGAATAAAAATGGTGCGAATACGTTGAGTAATTATTTAATGAATACAATTTAGTTAGCATACCCCCATTACTTCATAATTCAATATTGCGTTTTTAAAGCTTTAATTCGTATCGAAATAGAATAAAAGTCTTACTGGTTGCTGTGCCGGGGAAGCTTGATATTAAATGCCACATGTGCACGGAATAAACATCCTGGTAAATAAACAGAGTGCATTAGCAATGTCATAAATACAGCGCTACCACTCGATGTAATTTAGTACAGTATAACGGTCAAAACATTGAAAGTATCAATTTAATCTAGGCTATGTCATTAAAACTGAAAAACAATTATAGATGTGCACGTTGAAATCGGTGTTAGCATTCGAACATAAAGTTTGAAACAAAAGTAGTTCTATTTAAAGTTTTGTAATCTGCTGAAGCAAGGTAGTTTCTGCAAAATATATATAGTATTTGCCCTGTCGAATGTGAATGTTCGAAGTGAAGGCAATGATCAGGAATCGATAATTTAACCCACAGTTCCCATCAGAGACACCAAAGGGAAAGAAACACAAACACGAAACAACCAGACCCCAATGGAAGGACCAATAACGGAAAGCAAAAAAAAAAACAAAAAAAAAAACACGACAGCGGACTGCCCAGGAACGGCCAGCCAAACGAACCCCGCTGGTGGGCCCAAAACGACCCCACGTGGTCACATTCCTCGCCCTTACTTCCGTCGCGATTTAGACAAATAATTTGTTCAGACTACATGAAGGCCTCCTAACTCATCAGTGAAATATCTCCGTGAACACGAAACTCAAACAACCAAAATGATGAAACAACTCTGAGGACCCGACAGCAAGAAACCACTGAAATGCTTGAGCAAAAGAAAACCAACAGTTAGACTCCGATGGGCCCGACCAGAGACAGAGCATCAGGCACCAACCAACATTACATAAAATTAGATTCTCTCTAATTCTCAGTAACCCTTTACGCTGGAACCGTCATAGAATCTGAGGTCTGACCCATCAAATCGATAGGAAACGCATTATATTGTAAATGCCCGATGTAGTTTGTCGTCTTGTTCGGCCCCCGCCCATGGGGGCTTGAAGAAATAAATGGGCTGCATGATGCTTCCACGCAGAGCTGAAACCGACCCGCACACGAGTACTGGTAAACCGCTTAGAGGATCTAAGCATGCCCAGGCAAAGCGGTGCGAGTCGGCCCGACCATGCTTATAAACCCTATTGTTTTCATTGGGCGGCAGGGCTTGAGATGTCATTACATCTCAATGTCGGGTGAAAGTACCCACAATATTGGAAGCAACGTCTCCAAAATGACCTTTGCAGTGTTGACGGGGACGTTAAATCTCAAATCAAACAATTGTCGTCTTGTCACACTGCATGCAAATACTGTACTTTGTATGTTAGTCTTCTTGTCTATTTTGCTAATTTAACAAAATTTTTCTGGCCTATATTGTGGGCGTGTTTTTTCTGTCTTTTGCCTCTTCTATTGGGTTGCTCTTTTTTAAGATTCAGTACATGGTTGAATGTACGATGTTCAGGTCAACATTTCCTTGCATGCAAATGTTTTTCGTAAAGGCAAATCAAATTTTGTTAGCATGCATTTGTCTCATTGTTGATTGTTAACATAACGATAAAAAGCCGGCCCAGAATCACTAGTCTGGCTTTAAGTGTTAGTAATTTACTGCATATAAGAATCTACAAAGCATAAAGTAATGGTCGGCTCTTCCAACACCTTTGGTAGTCCGTTAAAATTTTTGCCAAATAAAAAGAGGCGCAAAAGTACGGACTGGGCGAGAAGCATCAAATGTCAAACTAACAGTGATGAAAACTGAGAGACGTTCCGGCTGAAAATATATAATTGCAATGACTTCAGCAGCCAATTTCGTAAAATGATTCTTCCATATAAAAAGATTAGGTACAACATAAATGTTATACGATAGACTGCATGCATGGTAGTGAACCCATTCACGGTTAACAACTTTGTTTCCCTCTTTAATTGTTCGCCGGTGGGTCAGGCCTCAGATTCTATGAGGTTCCAGCGTAAAGGCTTACTGAGAATTGAAATAATTTAATTTTATGTAATGTTGGTTGGTGCCTGCAGCTCTGTCTCTGGTCGGGCCTATCGGAGTCTAACTGCCGGTTTTCTTTTGCTCCAGCATTCCAGTGTTTTCTTGATGTCGAGTCCTCACCGTTGTTTCATCTCTGTGATTGTTTGATTTTTGTGCTCTCGGAGATGTTGCACTGATGAGTTAGGCGGCCTTTATGCGGACTGAACAAATTATTTGTCTAAATCACGACAGAAGTAAGGGAGAGGATTAATCCCCCCATCCCACCCCCACCCTCTCCCAGTGGATTTCGTTTCACTGACCGTTCCAAGGCGGTTCTTCTGTCGAGAATTATATTTTGTTATGGTTTGTCTTTGAGTGTGTGTATCGCTTATATTCTTTGTTTTGGATGACCAATTGGCCAGTTTCTGGGAAAGTGACTGTCCTTTTGGCTTTCAGCAATTGGTGTTTCCTTTAGAGTCTAGTTATTTCATGTTTGTGTTTCTTTCCCGTTGGTGTCTCTGATGGGAGCTGTGGGTTAATTATATCGATTCCTGATCATTGCCTTCACTCCTATGTTACCTCCTTAAAGGTTTTTACATGGCCTTGTCGTGGTAAGGAGGCATGTGTACCTTCATTTTATGAAACAATATGGCACAAACTAAAGCAGCCAAACAATTAAACCTCTTTTTAGACATAGAATGTGTTAGGATAGGCGCATAGGCATTAATTACTAGCAGTTCTCAATCTTGTCCGACCTTATGTATTCTGATAACCGGACTGATATGAATATCTCTTTTATATCAGACAGTAAATTTATTTTTTATGAATTTTATTATATAAGCTGTAATGCTTAATATAGTTTTTGTCCTTCAAATCTGTTTTATCATGATAATGACACTTAATTCAGGAAAAAGTAGGATTTTATATAGTAAAATGTATATAATGTCAAAAAGGTATCTTTTTGGTGCATTGTTCCCGATATTTCTTTATCAAACTGATAAAAATATGTTCACGGCCTTTCTACAACATTATATAACAACATTTTTTTCTTTTTCGACCCTAAAGGTACAATTTATTTACTGTTGTTATGACTTTTGCGATAATTGCTATTTATATGGGACTGAGTTATCTCCCTTAATTGCAACAACTTGTCACTACTTTAAGATGCGACAACACCCTGAATCTAAACAAGTAAATATTATTCTTTGATATAGAGGTATTTTATCCTTTCGAATCGATGGCTAATTAAAAAGTATTTCTAGAGGGTTTCTGAGATATATGTCCCCGGCTAATAATGTTTGCAGGGGTGTTTATTACTTTGACTTGGTAACGCGATGGGAATGCCATAGAATAAAGGCATTTTTCAGTTAAACATCAGGAAAAGAAATCTAGAAAATAAATGTTTGGTTTTTAAGCAAAATATAAAGTCTGCATAAAACTGATCAGAATCAAAGCGCCAAAGGCACTGAAATGACAGATTGTATGAGAAAACTATGACACTCTTAATACTTACAGACAGTCTTTCTAAAAAGATCTCAAAATTTAGAAAAACAGTTCTGCAAACTCAATTATGAAATGTTTGCAGATACCTATACACCGGTGGTATTATGAAGTGACATTCGATCTTTCAAATTCTCAAAAGAAACTGTTAACGTTTTCAAAATCAAACATTAGTAACATGACCAAAATTGGAAGTTTACAAAAGAAATGCGCAACGTAAGAAATTTGTCTAAATATGTAATTTTGCAGATTTATGCATTTATTAATATACTGGATGAAAACCACAGTTTGCCTAATTTTCAGTCTCAGTGCAGCTTGTGTAATGTTTTTGAAATATAAACTGAACAGCCAAACAACGCGAAAAACAATTTCATTTTAATATAGATTGAAAAAAAAAAATGCGCATCGAACACGTTAATTATGAAAAGATTTATTTTTCGTAATTTTCTTCAAAATGTGGACAAAATTTTTAGTCATGAACACAACAGAAGTAGTGAAATTCAAGTTTTAACAATGATACTGTCATAATCCATAAACAACAGTTTTGTCTGGTCGGTTCTGGATACACCTTCCCCACTCGCCTCAAAGGGAGATCGGATGAGAAAGGCTGGCTATTCAGTACATGAATTTCATTGGCTTGAAAAAAGTTTTGAGTAAGAACAGCATAATGAGCCCGCGCGTTATCCTCCTGGTAAAGATACTCCGGATTCTGAGCGTGAAAAATATGGAACCACGTGAGGCTGAAGCACTTGATTTGTGTAACGTCGCGCTGTTAAGTCCACCTTGAAAGTTCTTAGTGTCATTAAGCTGCGTTCGCTAATCATATGCGATACCTCCCCATCAAATTACGCTTGTTCCACCCGATTTGCCACGCTCTGTGACGCACGCGTCGCGTCGACATACCTTACACTTGTACGTCGAAAAACCCGGAAACGATCATCGGCGTGATTCACGCAGAGGTGTGACTCGTCGCTGAAACGCATATCGCTTAAATGCCAATTTACGTCGTTCGTGCACCAGCGTAAGCGTTCCGTCCTGTATCGACGATTGAAGTTTTGTCACGATAGGAACGTCTAGCTCTCAAACCTGGTCACATAAGGCGACGTACAGTGTCAGCGCTTATTAGTCGGTTGTTACGACCTCTTGTTTGTCTTCGGCTGAAATCTATTTCGCAGATGCGTCAGATGGATGAATCGATCTTGACGTACTGACGTCGATCGTCCGCTTCCTCGGCGTTCACTAGCGTCCTCTCTCCAACAGATAATAAACATGTGACACCCAAAATCAGATGCAGAATCATCCGCTTTCCGACCAGCTTCTAATGTCAGGGACACGCTCACGATCCCTTAAAGAAAGACGTCGCATTACGCTCTGACTTCATGCCTTTTGAGAACACATTTCAGTTTCGTCTTTGCTAGGCACGACCTTGAATTACACATCAAAATTTTGGTCCTGAGCATATGATTCTATCCGTTCTGGTGTAAAGGTGGTGCACGGGATTGACGTGGCCGGACTGGTAACCAGACGTCACGGTTGATTGATTTAACTTTCTTTGCTTAAGGGAATGGTGTCCAATGTTACTGAATTAATCGTGTTGTAATGATACAAGTGTTTGGTTATTTTTTGAAACTTCACTTTTCTTTTGCGGTTCAGAATATAACTTGCAACGCAAAAAGTTCAATAGTTTGTCATGGTTTTCATTTGATTCGTTACCTTCCTCTATTTTAATTGTCTCATTAGGAAAACATGTCCGTAAGAAATAATGGCGTCCAACATGGTGTCAGAAGATGATAAATGTAAGGCAAAAATGATAACATCTTTACTATTTCTGCTTTCAACATAGATTGTGGGTGCTCGTTAGAACCGCCTCATTGAGGCGGTTCTAACGAGTACCCACAATCTATGTTTTTGAGCAAAAATAACGCAGATAATGTGTATCCCCGTAAACCCCAGTTTTCTCTATATAAAGTGAGGTTCAGGGGGGTCTTCGTTTCACGGACTTGCTATCGTGATGTGCAAAGTATTACTTTTATGTTTACTTTTAATCCAGAAGCATTTAAGAAAAGGCCATGACTGGTTGAATGTTATTTTCTACTGACACGGTCATCAGTGTAATTATTCAAAATGTTTAAACCGAACGTTTCCTTAATTTTTTCATACGCTCTCATGCACATGTATTATGGGTTATACGATGCTAACTTCCTCCCCATAATACAGCAGATCTCTTTTTTTCTGTCTGTTTCGAAAAAAAGTAAGACAGCTGGCTTGGATGGCATTTTTTTCCAAAAGGTTAACCTCCAATATGGAAGTATAGAAGGTATATGTATATTATGTACCTGTCTTTACTATCATTCTAGTCCTCCGTGTCCTACTGGGTACGAGCGCTGACCCTTTCACCGCTGGGGTTCGAAACTGGCTCGGGTCACATGTGAGACGCCAAGTTCTGCAACGGAAGGACAGGTGTTTTTTTCTGGGTACTCCGGTTTTCGTCCACTTATGATTAACGATCGGCTCCATATGAGTAAAATAACCCTGAAAGGGCCGTTACCCCCCTAAAAAAGTACCTATCTTATGGATGTTTCCTTTCGTTAGTCAAATTCGTCCAATTAAACCAATAGGGTTTACATACATGGCCGGTCGAACCCGCATCACTCCTGGGCATGCTTAGAACCTCTATGCGGTTTATTTAGCAGCACTCAGCTCTGCGTGGAAGCATCGTGCAGCCCAGTCTATTTCTTCTAGCCCCGATGGGCGGGGCCGTCAATTTACATGTAGTAGAATGGACGTGTACAAATTCAGTGGTAGAAGATTGCGCTTGAGAAACTCGTGGGTGAAAGGGTTAAATCAAGCTTTATCTGACCATTTTAACTGTAGCAGAGGTAATGTCATCTTTATTATTAGTATTATATTTCGTCACAGAAAACATGACTTCACATTTCTAACGACTCATCTGCCTATATGAAAAGCTGAATCTAATCTCTGAAATATAAGATGGAATTGTAAAGTTGTCTGCTTCAAAACGTTGTATTGCACTTTTAGGATAACAAAGACGCTCGATCAAATCTGTTTACTGCGCCTAAAACTGAATAGAAACCGGACTACATTTTGTGCGGACTCATATTTCTATGGCGGTTAAAGCCGGAAAAAAACCGGAACTACTTTAAAACGCGCTGGACAGCTAGATATGACATATTGAATCTGTCATTAAACATCAGAATACGGTGAAATTCTTATTCCTTTATTATATAAAAAGGCAAAAAAGCTGCATTTATTACGATACTTTACACATTAGGTGAAGGTATTTGGATTCTTATATCTGTCGGCGGTGCAGAGAAATGTTCTATAAATAAGCGAAGAGAATCCATCAGTCAGGTTTACATTCTGTGACGTATGAGCCCCGCCAAGCGAATTTGTGTCTTCAAGCATTCCGTCATGACAAATTTTAACTGCGCATGTCAAGCCATTCACAGGGGCCAGGGATATGGCTTTCTGTCTGAAGGTTCCTCTTGATTCACAGCTTGTATGAGCGAGCAGCGAATGCGCAGGCTCGCCTGAACCTTCGCTGCTCGCATAGGCGATAAGTACCAAAATCGCTTGAGGAGGCCCGTATATTCATCGACCTACAGAAGCGTTCAGAAAAATTACGTGGTCAGCCATTCACTACAGTCGTCTATTTTAAAAAAGAAGTCTATAGCTGTCTAATATAAGAGTCCTTTGCTCAACCACTGTAAGAGCCTTATTAATGATTCTTGGCACGAACTTGCATTCAGGGATGGTCATTGACCTGCATTTCATGCTTCACAGACCTAACTATTACGGCAACCTTGGTGCTCACCCTGATTTAAATCCATTTCTAAATAACTATAAGAGCTTCATTAATAATACTTGGTACATATAGGAACTTTTTATTGATCATACATTGTGGACCTTGACCTGTATTTTATGGTTTTGTGACTTAGACCTCCCCTCTACCCGCCACCACCACCAGGCGCGACGTAGCTTTCGGCAGAATTCTCCTTTAGGTATAGTAGCTTAAAATAATTGAGCCTGGACACAGCATTTCCTAAAATTTACATGTGCGCCCAGCGAAGAATCAGATCAGCCAGCACACCCATATAGTCTAACCAGAGTCTTCTCTCGCTGCATGAAGGAGCGTAGGGTACTTAGCTATCCATAGAGCGCACATCGAATACTCTGATCAGACTGCGCGGATGCGCAGGCTGATCTGTGTCTTATCTGGGAGAACATGTCCTATTGTAGGTTTTGTCGAGCGCTGGCTCATATATGATACGATGTTTTCGTCTTATTGTATATCACTCACGTATTATATCTTATAAATTGACTATCCTGTACGGCCCCGCCCATCGGGGCTTTAAGAAATAGATGGGCTGCATGATGCTTCCACGCAGAGCTGAAACCGATCCGCTCACGAGTACTGGCTAACCGCTTAGTGGATCAAAGCCTGCCAAGGCAAAGCGGTGCGAGTCGGACCGTCGATACTTATAAACCATATTGGTTTCACTGGGCGGCAGGGCTTGAGATGTCATTTCATCTCAATGTTGGGTAAAAGTCCCATAAAATTGGAAGCAACGTCTCCGAAATGACCGTTACAGTGTTGACGGGGACGTTAAACCTTAAAACAAACAAACAAAAGACTATCCTGTATTGATCGGAGGTCATCGGTATTAACACCAGATCAACCAATATTATGGGGGCAAGTGAGGTCAAAAACCAATAATCTTGTCTGTTTAATTGTGTCAATTAATAAAATGTCATTAATCAAGTAATTTCGTGTTGATCCAGTCAAAGGGCCTCGGTCAGCTGCATTAGTTTAGTTTATACTAATTTATCTTAGTTCGATTGCGATGAAAGTTTCAAGCTTATTGAATCGCTCTCGAACACTCGGGCCAATGCAGCAGACCTCGGACCTGTACCTGGGCCAGTACGAAATTACTTGATTAATAACATTAGAGTATTTATGGATGGAGTAAGTTAATTGTATCAATTCCTGATCTTTGTTTTACTTCTACTTAGCGGGAAAACCTTTCTTCGATTTAAGTACTTAGTCTCACAAGATTCTTGAAATTTCGAATTTAGACACTAAAGGTGTTGTACTATCCGCGTAACGAATACAAACGTTTTTGTTGAAAGCAGGTTTTCTCATAACGCGGCTGATATTATTTTATAAACTGTATCTACACAATATCTGCAAAGCAAGGTCTGCTTTTTAAGTAGGCACATCTCTTGTCTGATTTGTCTTTTCTATTTTGATATAAATTGTGCATGTAGTTGCATACATGGTATTTAACCAAATCTCGGTTGATAACTTTGCTTCCCTCTTTAAATGCACGCCGGTCGGTCAGGCCTCAGATTATATGACGGTTCCAACGTAAAGGCTTACTGTGAATGAGAGAGATCTAATTCTGTGTAATGTTGGTTTGTGCCTGATTCTCTGTCTCTGGTCGAGCCCATCGGAGTCTAACTGTTGGTTTTCTTTTGCTCCAGCATTATAGTGGTTTCTTGCTGTCGAGTCCTCACCGTTGTTTCATCTCTGTGGTTGTTTGATTTTTGTGTACACGGAGATGTTGCACTGGAATTATTCGTCTTAATCGAGACAGAAGTAAGGGCGAGGATTGTGGCTACGTAAAATCGATTTAAGCCCCCCCCCCCTCAAGTGGAATTCATTTCCGCTGACCGTTCCAAGGCGGTTCTTCTGTCGCGGTTAATTTTTGCTGTGGTTTGTCTTTGGGTATTTGTGTCGCTTATATTCGCTTATATTATTTTATTTTGGATAGCCTATGGCCATTTTGTGGGAAAGAAACTGTCCTTTTGGTTTTCGCTATTGATTTTTCCATGTGGGTCTGTTGTTTCATGTTTGTGTTTCTTTCCCTTTGGTGTCTCTGATGTGAGCTGTGGGTTGATTGTATCGATTCCTGATCATTGCTTCCACTTCTATTTTGGGTTTCTGGAACCAATAATTTGTAGGAATTTACACACATTTCCGCGACTAGGCGAATCTACATGTACTACTAAAACTTGTTTGTAAGTGTTGAGGTTTAACGTTCCTGTCGACAAAATTTAGGCCATTTTGGACACGTTGTGGGAGTTTCACCTGACGTTAAGATGTAATCTTAAGCCCTGTCACAAAAACAAATATACACTGGACGATCCGACTCGCATCACTTTGCCTGGGCTGACTTAGTCCTTTTAAACGGGTTTAAAGTATCAGTACTCATGTATGTGCGGTCTGTTTCAGCACTGCGTGGAAGCAACATGCAGCCCGAACAGTTTCTCCAAGCCCCGATTGACGGGGCCTCTCTTCCTATTGTATCTTGGTCTACCTGTAATTTGCGAGTTTCGATCTAGTTCTTTTGATGGACCTACAGCCCTTTCCTGCCTACTTTTTTGAATGGATGTGCTCCTTTTTCTTGGATTTTCCTGAGTAAAACAATATAAAGAGGAACGAGCAGGAACTGAAACAATCAGATCCCAAATTGTTCCCACAATATCACTAGGAAAAGAAACATGGAGTGACGACAGTAAACAAAACGGACCATAGATAAAGCAAACGGTGGTGACTCAGAATAGCCAAACCTAACTGAAAAGGAGTACTATACATAAGTGCGTGTACTGGGGGTGGGGGTGAGAATCTTCAACATGACAAACATTAAACTGGGAGGACAAACGTAACTAAAAATGAACAACTCAAAGGGGGAAGAATCAGAATCACCAACGTAACACCATATGTAATTAGGGAAAGAATCAGAACCACCAACACAAAACATGAAAGTACCACAGCAAAAGCGCAAACCTAGGATGGTCAGTAAAATTACTGGTGGGTTTAAGTTAACTTTACGGGATCCCAACCCTCACCCTCACTTTCACTGTGGTTCGAACAAGTATTTGTTTGGTCCGCGTGAAGGTTTTCTACTAATCAGTGAATCAGCTCGGTAAACACAAAGCGGCCATTCTTACTAAAAATAAAAGAAAGACCCAAGGAGCGCCATAAACAAGACGCAGCCCACTCTCGACACCAAGAGGAAGAGACAACATACACCTTAGCCAATTCTAACTGAAAATGCACAATATACATAATGGGAGAAAGAATACGAAACACCCAACATGACAAACATTAAACTGGAAGGACAACTGTAACTTTTGCTTGTTTGTTTGAATTGGGGTTTACCTCCCCGTCAACACTATTTAGGTCGTTTTGGAGACGTTGCTTCCAATTTTGTGGGGCTTGAACCCGACATTGAGGTGAAATGGCATCTCTAGCCCTGCCGCCGAATGAAACCAGAAGGCTTATATGCACTGGACGATCTGACTCACACCGCTTTGTATGGGCAGGCTTAGTCCTTCTTAGCGGTTAACGAGAGTATGTTGAGCATAAAGCTCTTAAGGAATGGAAACTTAGCATTCTGAAATTAGTGAATAAACGCATTTCTTTTTATCCGCAAAATATGAACTTATTACATCCTAAACCTAAAACGTCTTTACGTCACCTTAACCTAGGTATTCAAGAATTTCATAGGAAGTTTGTTTTGGCCCACGCTGATAAGGCCGCGAACAATGTGGTCGTTGTTTGGCGGCTTCACTATGTTAACACTCTTCAGCAAGAACTTGGTGATACTTAGGCCTATGAACTTCAGCTTTTAGCTGTAGAGAGGGCTTTAGTTGATGACCACATTTGTCATTCAGCCACCAAGTTTGCTGTTTGTGTTACAGAAGGCCAAGACAAGCTTCCTACGTTATATTTGGTCCCCAAATTTCATTAAAGACCATACAAAGCACGGTTTATTGCAAAGTCAAGCTCATGTAGCACCACTGAACTCTCAAAATTATTAATTTCATGCTTTACTGCCATCAAAACACATGTGATAAAATAATGCGACAAAATCTTCGAAAGATCAGGTAGGTATCTGGTTTGGTCTATAAAAATTCTAATGATCCTTTAAATAAATTTAAATCCAGGCGTTTTCGTGCTTCAAGTCTGTCTACTTATGATTTTCCACACTTCACACTACACTTCCTCATAATCTTATAAAAGAAAAACTTAATGATTTAATTGAATGGACATTTCATTGGGAAGACTCCCTCTATCCTGCATGTACTGTAAGAAATGCTTTTTTCACTTCTGAAGAGCATAAAAATTATACTTTATGCTCATGTCAGGAAGTGTGTGAAGCTCTCACCTATCTACTTGACAATATTTACATAAGATTTGGTACTAAGTTATTTAGACAAGTTGTGGGTATTCCGATGGGTACTAATTGTGCACCACTTGTGGGTGATCTATTTTTGTTTTGTTATGAGAAAACCAGTCTGAAATCATTGAAGCTTTTAGCTCCACCTCCAGATATTTGGATGTGTTATTAAATATTGATAATACCTATTTCGATGGTTTGATCAGTCAAATTTTCTCCCCCCCCCCAGAACTTCAGTTAAATAAAGCAATTTCCTCTGATACCGGGGCCCCGTTTTTGGATTTACATCTGTCTATTGTAGATGGGTTTGTTTCTTGCAAAATTTATGATAAACGCGATGATTTTGATTTTGAGATTGTAAATTTTCCTTTTTTGAATGGTGATGTTCCTCGTGCGCAATCCTATGGCGTTTATATTTCGCAATTATTTCGATTTGCAAGAGTGTGTAGTCATGTAACTGACTTCAAAACTCGTAATAAATTGTTAACGGCTTAACTTCTTAAGCAGGGTTATCGGTACCATATACTACGCAAAGCCTTTTCAAAATCTTACAGACGTCATTCTGATTTAATTTCAAACTTCAGTATTGGACTTAAATCTCTTCTGCATCAAGGTTTGTCGGAACCCGAATTTTATGTTGACTTAGTGTTTAAATTCAGAAATATATATAATCGCAATGACTTCAGGGCCCGATTTCGTAAAATCATTCTTCGATATAAAAAGATTGGATACAACATAAATGTTATACGACAGACTTCATGCATGGTAGTTAACCCAATTGCGGTTGACAACTTTACTTCCTTCTTTAATTGCACGCCGGTGTGTCAGGCCTCAGATTCTATTGTTAAAGTTTATCAAAGGGACATTATTCATTATTTGCTTATCAAAATTACTTTATTACTTCCCTTACTGTATTGTGGCGTCATGAACGTCATAGCAACGACATGACGTCTGGAAAGTTTTGTGACTTCCTTTTATATACATGAATAAATCAGTTGCTGAGTTTATGATGTAGTTGACTTTAACAGTGGTAGCAGAGCGAGAACAAGCATCCCCCAGTGTGGGAAAGAGGGTCTAGTGTGTGCAGCGCCAAGAGTGGGTTGATTATTGGTGGAAAATAAATGCAACTATTATTTAGTGGAATATTGGTGGGCTTTGGATCATTAACCGACTGGAGTATTGGTGGAATTGACTGGAGTTTTGGTGTAACTGGCTGGAGTATTGGTGGAACTGGCTGAAGCATTGGCAGAACTTGCTGGAAAGAAAGACACAAGATATTATTGAAACTACATAGACAGTTTGCACATCCATCAAAAAGGAGACTTATGGCTTTGTTAAAGGATGCTGGTGCTTGGGAAAATGAATACATTGACATTTTGACAACAATTGATGAAAACTGTCAGTTGTGCAAAAGTTCCACTAAAACTCCTCGTCCAGTTGTTAGTCTGCCAATGGCCCATGAATTTAATGAGAAAGTTGCGATGGACTTAAAACAATAGAAGAGGCGCTGGATTCTGAATATGATTGACATGTGGGCCAGGTACACAGTATCAGTATTGATAAACAGGAAGCGACCTTCTGACATCATGGATGCGATGATGACACACTGGATAGGAAAGTTTGGGGTAATGAAATCGGTTCTTACTGACAATGGTGGTGAATTCCAATGAGATGAGAGAAGTTGAATCAATCCTTAACATTCAGGTTTGTACCATAGCTGGTGATAGACCTTTCCAAAATGGTCTTTGTGAACGAGTTCATGCTGCCATTGACATGATGTTGACAAAGTTAGAAGATGAACAGAATGGGGCACACACTGAGACACTACTTTGTTGGGCAAATATGGCTCGTAATTGTCTTCAAATGTGGAATGGCTTCAACAGTCTCCAGTTAGTGTTTGGAGCCAACCCTAATCTTCCTGGAATAATGACCGATAAGATACCCCGCTCTTGATGGTACAACAACAAGTGAGGCATTTGCAAAACACCTCAATACACTGCATGCTTCAAGAAAGGCATTCATAGATACAGAGGCAAATGACAGGATAAGACGAGCACTCAGGACCAAAACCAGGGCAGCAGAACAGATGTTTACGAATGGGGATATGGTATTCTACAAACGTGAAGGAAAAGAGAAATGGCTGGGACCAGGGAAAGTTGTTTTCCCAGATGGAAAAGTAGTATTTGTGAGACATGGCAGTGTTTTTGTAAGAGTGTCACCAAACAGACTGGGCAAAGTCAATCATCTTGAAAGTAACGAAGATGGCAATATGCTGGATGTTATTAGTGGTGGAAACAATGATGGTCAGCTGGAGCAGAAACACATAGACTATAATAGAGAAAAGCGTAAATGTTTGCGAGAAACAGAAACTGAACCACAAATTATTTCTGAAGAAAAACCAGCATCAGATAAATCAAGAAATTCTACAGAAACACAAAGGACTGAACATCCTAAACTTAAAATAAATGACCAGATTCAGTAAAGGTGACTGATGCAGATGAATGGGTTAGAGCAAAGATTATGAGCAGAGCTGGTAAAGCTGCAGGCAAATATAAGGACTGGTATAATGTTCAAGATGATGGAAGCAATGAGCAGAAAAGCATTGACATGAGACATTACATTTGGAAGAAACCGGCCGATGTTGACAATAACAGTTCGAATAATGTACATGTAGTAGCATGCAAGACACAAGACAATGAAATTGCATTAGCAACGGACTCAGAACTAAAAAAGTTACGCCAGTTTGATACTTATATAGAGATGGAAAATAATGGTCAACAAACATTAACTACAAGATGGGTAATTACTAATAAGGATGGCAACGCAAAGGCGCGGTTGGTTGTGAGGGTGTTTGAAGAGGACTTTATGATGCCAAGGGACAGTCCTACGGTAGGAAAGGGAGCCATGCGCACGGTTTTAGCTATTGCATCAAGTATGAAATGGGTGATAAAAACCACAGATATCAAGTCTGCATTTCTACAGGGCAAGGAGCTTGAGCGTGAAGTATATCTAAAACCACCAGTAGAAAGTCACACCCCAAGCAATATGATCTGGAAACTGAAACATGGATTATACGGTCTAAAAGATGGGGCTAGATAATTTTTTATCAGTGTTAAAGAGGAACTACTAAAATTAGGGTCCAAACAGTGTGCACTAGATTCAGCAATATTTTATGTGAGAAAGGATGAAACATTAAGAGGAATAGTCTGTTGTCATGTTGATGACTTTTTACATTCTGGTGACCTGTTTTTTGAAATGTTAATAAAACAATGCGGCAGAGATTTCATGCTGGGAAGGTGGAAGAGAAAGTTTTCAGGTATATTAGCTTTAAAGTGGAACAGAATGAAAATAGCATAATCCTGGACCAGTCAGATTATATGCATAATCTGAATATTCCTGTTCTGGATCCGCGACGCACTGCAAGCAAGTCTGACATACTGAACTCTGAAGAGCAGTCTGTGTATAGGCAGATAGTAGGACAGGTCAACTGGGCAGTTCAAGGTTCAAGACCAGATCTAGCATTTGAGATGATTGCAGCAAGCACCAAGCTCAAGCAAGCTTCAGTTGGTGACCTTACTAGAGCGATAAAACTGCTGAACAGACTGGAAGATTTAGCATCATACATGTTGTTCCCAAGCGTCAGCCAGGAATTAAGTGAATAAAAAATTATCATATTTACTAATGCCTCACTGGGAAATATAATGATGGGATTGGGAGCACTGGCGCATATGTAGTATGGCTGGCTGACAGAGCCGGGCTAAGTTGGCCATTAGCTTGGCACGCTAGCAAGATTAAACGCTAGTAAGATCAATAATAGCCGCGGAAGCCCTCAGTCTACAGGGTGGATAGAAGCAGGCTTTTATTACAGAACAATGGTAGAAGAAATTCTCGGTGTGACGAACAAGTCTATACCCATCACTGCTTATACGGACAATAAAAGTTTGATTGAAGCGGTCTTCTCGCCAAAATTGGTAGATGATAAACGATTGAGGGTAGACAAAGCAGCCATTCGAGAATTTATAAAGACTAATGATATTCATCAAATAAAATAGTGTGCTGACGAAAATCAATTAGCAAACTGTATGACAAAACAAGGAGCAGCAGGATATCAGTTGCTGAATGTTTTACAATGTGGAAAGATGCCTGATGCATTTTTTCCCATGATTGACTGAACTGAACAATACCAAGCTGATATTTATGTTTGCTAGATAGTTTGACTGAATTCATCATTTATCATACATTTTTATCTTATATCTAAATTATTAACAATACATATTTTCCTACAAAACAAAAAAGAAATATTAATGTTAAAGTTTATCAAAGGGACATTATTCATTATTTACTTAACAAAATTACTTTATTACTTCCCTTACTATATTGTGACGTCATGAACGTCATAACAACGACGTGACGTCTGGAAAGTTTTGTGACTTCCTTTTATATACATGAATAAAGCAGTTGCTGAGTTATTGATGTAGTTGACTTTAACATCTATGGCGGTTCCAGCGTAAAGGCTTACTGAGAATTAGAGCGATCTAATTCAATGTAACGTTGGTTGGTGCCTGATACTCTGTCTCTTGTTGGGCCCATCGGAGTCTAACTGTTGGTTTTCGTTTGCTCCGGCATTTCAGTGGTTTCATGCTGTCGAGTCCTCACCGTTGTTTCATCTCTGTGTTTGTACGATTTTTTTGTGTTCACGGAGATATTACACCGATGAGTTAGGAGGCCTTCATACGGACTGAACAAATTATTTTTCTAAATCGTGACGGAAGTAAGGGCGAGGATTGTGGCCACGTAAAATCGATTTAAGCCCCCTAGTGGAATTCGTTCTGCTGACCGTTCAAAGGCGGTTCTTCTGTCGTGGTTTATTTTTGTTATGGTTTGTCTTTTGGTGTTCGTGTCGCTTATTATATTTCGGATAGCCTATTGGTCATTTTGTTGGAAGGTAACTGTCCTTTTGGGTTTTCCGCTGTTGATGTTTCCATTGGGGTCCTTTTGTTTCATGTTTGTGTTTCCTTCCCGTTGGTGTCTCTGATGGGAGCTGTGGGTTATTTGTAGCGATTCCTGATCATTGCCTCCACTTCTATTTTACAAGTATTCGTGTGTGGTCAGATTCAGCACTGCGTTGAAGCACCATGCTATTTCTCCAAGCCCCGTTTGGCGGGGGCGAATAACTGTAATTACAAATGTACAACGAAAAATGGGCAAGAATCAGAATCATCAATGTAACAACATATATAATTAGGGACAGAATCCGAACCACGTACACAAAACATGAAGGGACAACAGCAAAAGCACCGACTTGTTACAGAAGGCCAAGACAAGCTGTCTACGTTATATTGGTTACCTAAACTTCATTAAAGACCAAACAAAACACGGTTTATTGCAAATTCAAGCTCTTGTACCACCACTGAACTTTCAAAATTATTAACTACATGTTTTTTTGACTGCCATTAAAACACGTGATTAAATATTGCGACAGAGTTTTTGAACGATCAGGGAGAAATCTGCTTTGGTTTATAAAAAACCTAATGAAGGCTTCAGCTGTAAAAATAGATGAACCATCTGGAAGGCGCAAGGTTTGATGCGTATCTTTAGAAACATACGCACAACCAACTTTTTCTCCTTCTTTGGAACCATCAGTATAGACTTGCTGGTAATCATTGTAACATGACAGCAGTACCTGAAAGTTTTGTTGATTTGATTCGGATTTTTTGTCATCATGTAAGTCAAACAGAATAGAAGGTTTTTTAATACACCAAGATGGAACTTCGGCGGTGTCATGTTTTTGAATATTTTTAAGGTCGATACATGAATTTTCTAGCAGTGGTACTTATCTACAACTTTGGATGTAAATGAGATTTTGATTTATATCAGTCTTTGAATCGACTGCCTATTCGAAATTCGCAAAATTGCAGTATGTTTCCTCTGGTTTTCTTTGCCGGATCATTACAGGGTCACTGATGAGAATTTATTAGCCGAAACTACGTAGTATGACCCATCTTCTTTCTTATGAATGATTTCATTGCTCTTAAAGGAACTCATTTTTTTATTTTTATTTGTAAGCCGGGCTAGGTGGATTAGCAGCAAGTCTGATAACATACTGAAGACAACGTTTTTCTCTGCGCGAAGTTAAAGATGGTTCACCTGCTTCCACATTAATACTTAATACGGGAGAAGTACGAAAGGCTCCCAAAGCCAGACGAAGGCCTTGGTGATGGATAGTATCAAAAGATTTAAAAAAGGACTTTCTGGCAGAACCATAAACAACAGACCCATAATCTAAATAAGATCTTATCAAAGACCGGTAAAGATGTAATTAGGTATACAGATCTGCTCCCCAACTTGTATGAGCTAAAACCTTCAAAAGATTCAAAGATTTTAAACTTTGCGCTTGAAGATATTTAATATGCGGAATTAAAGATAACTTTTGATCAAATATGACCCCAAGAAATTTGACTTCTTCAACAACAGGAATTTGTGATCCGTATAAAAAAAGGGAAAGGTGTTCGTGTTTCTTCCGTAGCTTACAAAAATGAACATATTGCGTTTTCGACTTGGAGAACATGAAACCATTTTTATCAGCCCATTCTTCTATAATTTTCAAATTTTGTTGTAAATTTTGGTTCAATTGTTTTCATATTCTTTGCACGGTAACTTATACAAAAATAATCAATATACAATGAACAACCTGTTTTGTCGTCCAAACATTCTACAATATTGTTTATTTCGATGTTAAATAACGTAGTTGAAAGAATACTACTTTGTGGGACACCCTGTTCTTGATCATAGAGATCTGACAGGGTAGATCCCACACGAACCTAAAACATGCATTCCCCTTAAAAGCTTTCAATAAAACTGAGAAGTTTTCCTCTTAAGCCAACCTTATGGAGATCTTTCAATATTCCATAACGCCATGTGGTATCATATGCTTTCTCCAAGTCGAAAAAGACAGCTACTACGTGTTCTTTGTTAATAAAAGCATTACGTATAAATGTTTCTAGTCTTATTACATTGTCATTGGTACTACGTTCCGAACGGAAACCGGACTGATATTCTGAAATGAGGTTGTTGGACTCTACCTACCAAACTAATCTTTTGTTTATCATTCTCTCCACTGTTTTACACAAACAACTTGTCAAAGCTATCGGACGACAATTTGTAGGTTCTGCATGGTCTTCCTAGGTTTTGGAATCGGTACTACTGTGGCTTATTGCAGCTCTCAGGACAGACCCCCGTTTCCCAAATATTATTAAAGATATCTAAAAGTGTTGAAAGAGAGCTTTTTGGCAGATTTTTAAGCATCTCATAATGAATTTCATCAGGGCCGGTTGCCGTATCATGCGATTTTTTAATGGCTTCAACTAGTTCGGGTAAGTTAAAAGGTTTGTTGTACTCTTCATGATTGACGGATCTCTTCATCACGAAAATACGCCTGTATAATTTTGACCCCCTTGAACCCCACTTTTATACAGCAAAACTGGGGTTTACAGGCGTAAACCTTATTATCCCCTCGCACAACATAGTTGTGAGGGGGGATATAGCATTTGTCCCGTACGTACGTACGTATGTACTTACGTACGTACTTTTATCATCGCTCTAGCGCCTACATTTCTTAACCGATTGTAATATAACTTCACACGAACGTTCCTTATGACAATATCTCGAGCGAGTTCGACTTTCAAGGTCATTACCTCTAGGTCACTGTGGCTATTTTTAGAAAACCTTTGTCATCGCTCTAGCGCTTACATTCTTCACCAATTTCAATATAACTTCACACAAATGATCCTTATAAAAATATCTCGAGCGAGTTCGACTTTCAAGGTCATGACCTCAAGGTCAAGGTCACTGTGGCTATTTTCAGAAAAACTTTGTCATCGCTCTAGCGCCTACATTTCTTCACCAATTTCAATATAATTTCACACAAATGATCCTTAAAAAACTCGAGCGAGTTCGACTTTCAAGGTCATGGCCTCAAGGTCAAGGTCACTGTGGCTAATTTTAGAAAAACTTTGTCATCACTCTAGCGCTTACATTTCTTCACCAATTTCAATATAACTTCACACAAATGTTCCTTATAAAAATATCTCGAGCGAGTTCGACTTTCAAGGTCATGGCCTCAAGGTCAAGGTCACAGTGGCTATTTTTAGAAAAACTTTGTCATCGCTCTAGCGCCTACATTTCTTCACTGATTTCAATATTACTTCACACAAATGTTCCTTATGACAATATCTCAAGCGAGTTCGACTTTTAAGGTCATGACCTCCAGGTCAAGGTCACTGTGGCTATTTTATGAAAAACTTTGTCATCGCTCTAGCGCCTACATTTCTTCACCAATTTCAATATAACTTCGCACAAATGTTTCTTATAAAAATATCTCAAGCGAGTTTCAGAACTTCAAGGTCATGGCCTCAAGTTCAAGGTCACTGTGGCTATTTTTAGAAAAACTTTGTCGTCGCTCTAGCGCCTATATTTCTTCACTGATTTCAATATAACTTCACACAAATGTTCCTTATGACAATATCTCCAGCGAGTTCGACTTTCAAGGTCATGACCTCAAGGTTATTTTAAGAAAAACTTTGTCATCGCCTTAGCGCCTACATTTCTTCACCAATTTCAATATAACTTCACACAAACGTTCCTTATAAAATATCTCGAGCGTGTTCGACTTTCAAGGTCAAGGCCTTAAGGTCAAGGTCACTATGGCTATTTTTAGAAAAACTTTGTCATCGCTCTAGCGCTTACATTTCTTCACCAATTTCAATATAACTTCACACAAATGTTACTTATGACAATATCTCTAGCGAGTTCCACTTTCAAGGTCAAGGTCACTGTGGTTATTTTTAAGAAAACTTTGTCATCCCTCTAGCGCTTACATTTCTTCACCAATTTCAATATAACTTCACACAAATGTTCCTTATGACAATATCTCGAGCCATTTCGACTTTCAAGGTTAAGGTCACTATGGCTATTTTTAGAAAAACTTTGTCACCGCTCTAGCGCCTACATTTCTTCACTGATTTCAATATAACTTCACACAAATGTTCCTTATGACAATACCTCGGACGTGTTCGACTTTCAAGGTCAAGGCCACTGTGGTTATTTTTAGAAAAACTTTTTCATTGCTCTAGCGCTTACATTTTTTTACCAATTTCAATATAATTCACACAAATGTTCCTTATAACAATATCTCTAGCGAGTTCCACTTTCAAGGTCAAGGTCACTGTGGCTATTTTTAGAAAAACTTTGCCATGGCTCTAGCGCTTACATTTCTTCACCAATTTCAATATAACTTCACACAACTGTCCCTTATGACAATATCTCGAGCGATTTCGACTTTCAAGTCAAGGTCTCTGTGGCTATTTTTAGAAAAACTTTGTCATTGCTCTAGCGACTATATTTCTTCACGGATTTCAATATAACTTCACACAAATGTTCCTCATGACAATACCTCGAGCGAGTTTGACTTTCAAGGTCAAGGTCACTGTGGCTTTTTTTAGAAAAACTTTGTCAT
Source organism: Lucinisca nassula (assembly GCA_963580285.1). Taxonomy (NCBI): domain Eukaryota; kingdom Metazoa; phylum Mollusca; class Bivalvia; order Lucinida; family Lucinidae; genus Lucinisca; species Lucinisca nassula. The sequence goes on from OY757023.1 coordinate 77,707,684, forward strand.
TGCTCTAGCGCATACATTTTTTTACCAATTTCAATATAACTTCACACAAATGTTCCTTATGACAATATCTCGAGCTCTTTCGACTTTCAAGGTCAAGGTCACTGTGTCTATTTTTAGAAAAACTTTTTCATCGCTCTAGCGCCTACATTTATTGATGGATTTTAATAGAACTTCACACAAATGTTTCTTATGATAATATCTCGAGTAGCTTTGACTTTCAAGGTCATGACTTCAAGGTCAAGGTCACTGTGGCTTTTTTTAGAAAAACTTTGTCATCACTCTACCGTCTACATTAATTAACAGATTTTAATATAACTTCACACAAAACATGCTTATGATAATATCTGGAGCAAGATCTACTTTCGTGGTCATGGCCTTAAGTCAAGGTCACTATGGCTATTTTAAGAGAAACATCGTCATCACTCTAGAATGTACATTTATTGATGGATTTTTAAACAAACTTTACACAAATGTTGCATATGATTATATCTCAAGCAAGTTGGACTGTTGCCATTTCATTGTTCTCCAGACACGAAGTTGTCTAGTGCGAGGGGATTTGTATCGCATGCGATGCCTTGTTTTTCTTATTTCTGCTCCAAAGCATAGATTGTGGGTACTCGTTTGAACGGCATCGATGATGCGGTTCTAACGAGTACCAACAATTTATATTCTCAGCAGAAATAAGACAAAACTCACCATTTGTCATCTTAAAATGTTCGTTTTTTCCGTGTTAAAGTTTACAATGTATTTGTATAGGCGTGTTTTCGTAATGTGGCCCTTTTTGAAATTTCTAAAAGTGTCAGAATAACTTCGCGATGATGAATGTCTCAAGAATGTGCTACCAAGAGTTCCGAAATATCTTTTTTAGTTGAAGCTTTTGTGTCAAAACCAGTATTTAAATGTGTAAAACTAGGGAACTTTGTTTTTCCTGAAATTTTTCATACCATATTCCAAACCTTTTTAATTGGGGTTTTACAGTTCAATTTTAAAACATATTCCCCTCCATGACGTTCGTTTTGAACCTCTGATTGTTCGCCGAGCTTTAGCTCTAAAAACTTAAACGTCGTTTAGTTTTTCTGTAGCTTTTGCAGAACTTATTTAAATATGTTCTATAAAAGGGTTATCCCTTGGAAGCATGGAATACACCACAGAAGTGAAAAATATGGAGTGTACATATTTTCTGGGCCAGACTAGCTAGTTTCGGCCAATTAGGCCTCATCATTGACCCTCAGATATTTTCAAAATTCCACAATGGAATCAATGATCCCAAAGGACAAGAAAATATAATCTACACTATGATGTAGGGCAGGGAGACGTTTTACCGCCACCACACATTCCCACACACCAGCTGTAGTGAAGTTAAATATGTTCTATAAAAGGGTTATCCCTTGGAAGCATGGAATACACCACAGAAGTGAAAAATATGGAGTGTACATATTTTGAAGCCTGTTTACGTTTTTGATAGCTTCTTTACAGTCTTTATTTAACCAAGGTTTGCTTTTCTTAGGTCATTGGTCTTTGTGGAGGTCTTTGGAATGTATTGTTCTGATATTTTAATAAGCGAATCTGTGAAACCAGAAGAAAATGTCAGATGATTCATTAAAGTGATCAATTGATAATTCTTCTTCACATAAATTATGGAATATTTCCCAGTCGGCTTTATTCATTTTCCATTTCTGGTAAGAGTCCTCATCTGGTTCGTTTACGCTCTCAATTATAACAGGGAAGTGATCACTTCCACACTGATCACCATAGACAGACCAGTCATAGTCTAAGAAGAGAGATGGGTGACACAAAGAGAGATCTAAAGAAGACAAATGACCTGTCGCAGGCTGAAGGTAAGTATAAAATTTATCATTTATCAAGCAAAGATCATTCTTTGCAATAAAATCTTCAATAAGTGCTCCTCTGTTGTCGTTATCTTTACAACCCCATGGAATGGTGTGGCCATTGAAGTCACCAACTAAAAGATATGGCGATGGAAGTTGACCAAGCAATGATTGAAGATGTTCGGGCTGTAGTGTATTCCTTGCTTCCAAAGGATAATCCTTTCTAGAACATAAATCAAAGAAAATGAGGGTGGAATATATAGAAAGCAAATTGTAGTTTCTTTATCCCGAGAAATCGACACTGCTACAGCTTGTAGTTCCGTTTTCAATTTGACCTCTCTTTGTGGTATACATGATTTAACAATATTTGAACTGCCACCAGATGGTCTGTTACCATCAGAATAGATATAATTATATGTATTGAAACCCCTAATATCAGTTTTTAAAAACGTTTCTTGCAAACAAAAACCCGATGGGTTAAATAAAGAAAGAAGTAATAAGAGTTCATTATAATTTGATTTAAAACCTCGACAATTCTATTGTATTATTCACTGACAGATATTTACATTACTAGAAACTAATGCGTCGTTATCGACGAACTTCCATCTTTATATAAAGTATCCTTGTAATTTTGCTACCCTTGCAAGGACTGGTTGGAGCATCATCATTATCCATTAATTCGTCATAGTCCTCGTCAAGAGGTATTTGACTACAATGTAATTCATTCGGATCTTCCGATCCCTTACTGGTTCGACCTGGGTCGAATTTCTCTTTTATATGCGGCGTTGGCTTCGGTACGGTCGCTGTCGACCGATTCGGAGCAAACTTGATTGCGCCACTAGACAAATTGGTTGAACTGTGTGGTGCTGGAGTAGATTTACTCCATGCATCAGATTTTTTTTCAGTTCGGCAATGTACGATTCAGCAGTCCGTATTGCACTGTTTGTTACTTTTATACCAGCACCTTTTTGTGATGCTGGCTTAACTGGTGGTTGGTGTTGTGTATCGCTCTTCAACAATAACAGAAAAGTTGTCGACCTGTGGTATTTGACAGTGAGTATTTCTTTTTCTTTTTTCCATGCCGAACAATCTCGAGAGAAAACAGCATGTTTGCCACCACAATTGACGCATTTGGCCTCATTCTTACAGTTTTGATGCATATCGACATGTTTTACTTCACCACAGTTTGGACAGAGTTGTTTCTGCGGACATCTGTTTTCGTGGTGGCCAAAAACCTGACAATAATGACATCTAAGAGTGTTGGTATTTACACCTCAACGTTAACAGAAAGATATGCTACTTTGATTTTCTTGGGTAGAACTGGTGTATTAAAGGTCAACACGTAGGTACTGTTGGCTTTAATACGCCACTTCCACGAACTTGGATGTTACGTACATCAATGACGCCTTCATCTTTCAAATTGGCAATGAACTCTGTATCGCTGCAAGGACGTGGCTCTGGGCTGCGAATGACACCTTTACATGAATTAAGTGTTTTGTGCAGCGATACTTTCACGCTGAGATCAGATAGCTTTGTGATACCAAGCAGGCATTTCACCTGCTGTTGTCTCGGCTTCTAAGATGAAATCATCTGACTTAAGCTTTGGGATGCTTTTTGGATATCCGGCAATGGACACTATGCTCTTTTCGACGACAAAGGGCGATAAACTTGACACAGTGTGTGTATCCTCAACTGAGGTCATAACCAAGAAGCGTGGAACTTTCAAAAGCTTTGGTGCTGCAGACTGCTGACTAGACTGCTGACTGGACTGCTGACTGTGTTCATCCGATTCGGATGAATCCTCGTCATTTTTACGATTAATTGCGTTGTGGTTTTTTTTTCATTCCCCATGAGGAATATATCAGAGTTTCGTCCCAAGTGCACTCCGCCCTCCTTTGAGCCCAACTAGGGAACACCATAATGGAGTGGTTAAATGCCTACACGATTGGTTCTTTTGGCCACCGCCTTCTAGAGATAAAAAGACAGAAAAGGGTAAGGCAAATGGGCATATGGTTGGTTTCAGGAAAGATACAAAAAGAATGGAAGAAAAAGCAAAGCGGTATCCATAAGGCTTGGCGCGACCGGCCGATTGACCGAGCCGGACCGCACGGCCACCCGTCTACACCGAAAAGCCAGACCAAAAAGGCGTGTCGGGTACCTGAAGCAACGCAACCTCAGGTAACCCTCAACCTCCAGGATTCCTTCCTCCGGCCTACAGTACGCCACCCACGGCAAACGGATGGTACTTCCTTTAGCTCTTCCCAGTGGACACAGAGACCACAGCGGCAATGTGCCCAGTAGGAATTCTGCCCCCAGTGCCACGGAAGGCAGGAAATCTAATAACTGGGGGTATCGTTTACTGAATGAAGTTGAGAAACGGTACTTAACTCATACTAAGATATTACGATATAAAATGCACATGTTTGTGATTGTGCACAGGGCGTTACTCGTAACAAAAGGAAGCCTATTTTTTTTTATCAATAAACAATCTTATACCTAAGTAGATTTACGGTTAAATACTGAGAAAGGACTCACGCAGGAAAAAATCGCTAGACCCTTAGATGTGAGAAGAACCATGAACGGGTTACAAAATGGGCATGTGCCCTTCATGAGGAAATCTGATCCCTCTGCCATGGACCAAACCCACACCTCCTCAAATAATTTTCTTGTCTAGTCATAATGTCCGTTATTTTTTAATCCGTTTTGTTACCTGATTTTCAATATACTGTTTATTGATATCGTTAATATAGAAAGTGAATCTAGTCCCCGGCTTTTATTGTTCAAGCGTCTGGGACAGATTAAGCGTCCAGGTGACATTGATGACCGCACATGCGCAAATAAATTGGTAAAGCCTCTGTTACTTTCCCACAAAATGGACAATTGGCTATCCAAAACAAAACAAAAAAAATATTAGCGATACACACATTCAAAGACAAAGCATAACAACAATAAACCGAGACAGAAGAACCGCCTTGGAACGGTTAGTGAAACGAATTCCAGTGTGCGGCAGCCAGTTACATAACTAGACACTCTGGAAAATCGAATTAATTGCGAAATAATATGAACTTAGGCACAACCTAGATACGGACATGAGCATTACCGGTCTGTTAATTGTTTAAAGCAAAGATGATAGTGTTTTTACCCACCTGATGTCTGAACACTAGAGGGGAAGTGAATAATTGGAGACAACAAACCATTTCACCAATATACAGATACGGATAAGCTTTAACTTACGTCCCTTGTTGAAACAGACAGCATTACCTGAGAGCATTCAATTTCTTGCTGACTGTATAACCTTTGTGAGCATTCTTGCTGACTGTCAGAATTAGGAAAGTTTACTGGTGACACGTCCATAGACAATCCTTCACCAGTCTGATTAAACATGGTTTCCGAAGTCAAAGGTCTTGCGAGATGCAAGTAGTTCAATTTTACCATGACATTGTGGGCAATCTGGATGGGGCATATAAGACTGACTCGTCCATCATGGACTTCACCAATGCCTTTGACAAGGTTGAAGGTACCTCACAGAGGGCTATTATACTAAACTTGACTACTATGGGATAAGTGGATCCACACATAGGTGGATAAGCTCATGGATCTCAGGGTGCTCAAAACACGTTGTACTTGATGGCCAAGCATCTGTTCCAGACCCTATTTTATCCGGAGTCCCACAAGGTTCAGTCCTTGAACTGGTCTTCTTGGTTTTCAATAATGATCTGACTGATAATATCAGGGCATCAGTCAGTTTGTTTGCTGATGATGTGTCCTGTATATATTTTCCGTCTGACTGTCTTATTTACAAGATGACCTGGATCAACTTGCACAGTGGGAGACCGATTGGCAAATGAAGTTCAATGTGGCGGAGGCATTTTTGGCCCCAGGGCCATAATTTGAACAATCTTGGTAGAGGTATAATAGATGAAGCTACACACCAAACTTTAAAGACCTGGGCCTTGCGGTTTCAGAGGAGAAGATTTTTATTTTAGATTTTTCCTATATAAGTCAGTGTAAAACCAAGGGGCCCCAGGGTGGGGGCATTTTTGGCCTCATAGCTATAATTTGAACAATCTTGATAGAGGTCCACAAGACGAAGCTTCATACCAAAAATCAAACACCTGAGTGAGTGTTGGAGTTTTACATCCTACCAACAGCGAAGGTCATAGGGAGACGGGGCCTCGGTTTAAAGACTCATCCGAAAGTCTGAAGAAGCCCGGGATCGATCCTGCGATCCCTGGTTTACAAGGCGAGTAGCATAACCACTACACCAGGGAGGCTTCTGATCAAACACCTGAGCCTTCTGGTTTCAGACAAGAAGATTTTTAAAGCTTTTCCCTATGTAAGACTATGTAAAAACAAAGGGCCCCGGGGTAGGGGCGTTTTTGGCCCCAGGACTATAATTTGAACAATCTTGGCAGAGGTCCACTAGATGAAGCTACACACCAACTATCGAAGGCCTGGTTTCAGAGGAGACTATTTTTTAAGTTTTCATTAAAATCATCTGTTGTTGGCTCCCGTGACCTTGATGTGCGGACTGGAACCATTTGAACACTTCTTAAAGGGAACCGCCTAGGAATCATTCCTATGAAGGTTGGTCAAAATCTGATCAGTGGTTTAGAAGGAGATGTGGTTTGAAGAAATCGTTTACGCGAGGACGGACGAAAAGTGATCCCAAAAGCTCACCTCGTCATTACATGACAGGTGAGCTAATAAAGGTGAAGCAAAGCATAGGCCTTCCCCCTTATATGACAGGACTTGTCCAATATATGGCAGTGGAAGAGTCTACTAGCATACAATGGGTTAATGTCCCCATCAACACTAAGCTTTTGTTCCTATGAATTATTATTGTATGTATATATGTATTGCATGTCACAGAAATTGTGAAATAAATATGTATATTAAATTTCAATAATCGTGGTAGAAAATACTAGAAATCCACAAAACGAAGCTTCATGTCAATTATCAAAGACCTTGGCCTTCTGCTTTCAGACAAGAATATTTCAAGTGTTTTTATTGCATTGACTTCTATTTCCTAGGGCTATAATTTGAACAATCTTGATAGAGGTCCACTAGATGAAGCTTCAAACCAAATATCAAAGACCTGGGCCTTGCAGTTTCAGAGTAGAAGATTTTTTTAAATTACCCTATATAAGTCACTGTAAAACCGAAGGGCCCCGGGGCGGAGGCATTTTTGGCCCAAGGGCTATGATTTGAACAATCTTGGTAGAGGTCCACACCAAATATCAAAGACCTGGGTCATACGGTTTCGGAGAAGAAGATTTTTAAAAATTTTCCCTGTATCCTGTATAATCCAATGTTAATGAGAAGATGATTTGTAAAGATTTTCCCTATATAAGACTATGTAAAACCAAAGGGCCCCGGGGCGGCGGCATTTTTGGCCCTAGGGCTATAATTTGAACAATTTTGCTAGAGGTTCACTAGATGAAGCTTTACGCAAATTCCAAAGACCTGAGCTTTGCCGTTTCAGAGAAGAAGATTTTCAAAGATTTTCCCTATATAATCCTATGTAAAACCAAAAGCCCCCGGGGTGGGGGCATTTTTGGCCCCAGGGCTATAATTTAAACAATCTTGGTAGCGGTCCACTAGATGGAGCTTCATACCAAATAAGACCTGGGCTAAGCGGTTTTAGAGAAGAAGATTCCCTATATAAGCCTATGTAAAACCTAAGCCTCCCAGGGCGGAGATATTTATCGCACTAGGCCTATATTGTGGAACTTTTGATAGAGGTTCACTACATGAAGTTTCACACCAAATGTCATAGAACTGGGCCTTCGGTTTCAGTGAAGAAGATTTTTTAAAGATTTTCCCTATATAAGCCCATGTAAAACCAAAGGCCCCCGGGCGGGGGAATTTTTGGGCCCAGGGCTATAAATTAAACAATCTTGGTAGAGGTCCACTAGATTAAGCTTCATACCAAATATCAAAGACCTGGACCTTGTGGTTTCAGAGAAAAAGATTTTTAAATATTTTCCCTATATACATTTTAGCCTATGAAAAACCAAAGGGCCCAAATATCAAAGACCTATGCCTTGTGCTTTCAGAGAAGAAGATTTTTCAAGTTTTCAGTGAAAGAAACTATTTTTGGCTCCTGTGACCTAGATGTGCAATGTACCGAAACCATTTGAACAACTTTGAAAGGGGTCCAGCTAAGGATCATTCCTGTGAAGTTTGGTCAAAATCCGAGCAGTGGTTTAGGAGATGTCGTTTGAAGAATTGTTAACGGACGCACGCATGGACGACGGATAAAAAGTGATAACAAAAGCTCACCTTGTCACTATTTGACAGGTGAGATAAAAAGGAATGTTGTGGGTACTTGTTGGAACCGTCACAACATAGCATTTCATGGGTATCCACAACATCTTTTTCAAATAATCAAAAATATTGTCCTCATTTTCCCATCTTTTCTCTTTATCTGAATTGCAAATACTTTCTGGCATCATGAATGAGTTCAGATCCCATGGACAGTAAATTTGTCTGTTAACCAAGTCCTCTACATCTACCAGTCATGTGCTGGGCTCTGCAGGGTCGTACGAATATCTGTCTCAATCTGATTGTCCGTGAACAGATCCAAATCAAATTAGCTGCCTTAAGGGTACACAAGAAGAATGTCAAAGAAACACTTCTTTAACTGACAATGTTAACAAATGACATGCAACCAGTTTCTTTTATGGTTGTGTCCTGATCTATCGCCGTTGGTCCCAAGTCAGGCTTTAACTGCTTTCTTCTTCCTCCAGATATTAAATGAGTCTGCTGACTGTACGAAAGGCTATCAATCGAGTTTGCCATCCATTATACTCATTTGCCACAGTTTTCGTTCATGATTAGACCATCATCCAGTAATAGACAAATCAGCTGGACTGCTGCACAGCATCAGGCAAATTACCAAATTGTTCTACTTTCTTACCTTGGTATCGATTCAGTTCATCGGGGATATATTCCTTATCGTCAAATGAAAACATTAATTCAAGTTTACACTCCAAAACAATATTATCAACTCTGAATTACGCGAAAAATTCCTTCCCGCGTTCACAAATACCAGACAAAATGGCGGCTGATCATGGCTGGGGTTCAAATGGGGTGATACTCATAAGTTTTCTGTTAAAAGAAAATACTGTCATTAAACCCATAAAATGTTACCGGACTCGACTTCATAATTACATATGATTTTTCGGTAATGATGCTTTTGGAGAAATTCACAGCTACACTTAAAAAGAACCGAGAAAGAACCGAGAAAGCAGTTTCCATCACCTGTTACCCTGAATTTGGAGTAATCAATTCAATACCCTTAGAACAGACTGGCTTCCTATATGAACGAGAAAGAAACAATGAAATGCGAAAGTGACAATATCACGATCGGCAGAATGGATCGAAAAAAAAATAACAAACTGAATTAACTCTGTTTGCCTATGGAGCATGGTAGCTAAGAGGTTAGACAGCACTTGCCTATCATGCTAGAGGCCCCCGGTTCAATTCCGGGCAGCGGTGTCCGAACTGCTACACTGGCATCATTTGCAGGGATGAATGCCACAAAGTGCAGTCCTTCGGATCGGGACGTTATCTGGAGGCCCCTGTGCATGCAGAACCATCCCCTGCGCAAGTAAAAAGATCCCTACCAAAATTATCTATCTCTATTTACTGCCAACCCCTCTCTCGAGTGTTACAGGCAGATTTCATGATTACTATGTCGGCTTTCAAGCCTTTCATTCTGCAAACCTGGACTGTATTTGTTTGATTTGAGGTTTAACGTTTCACTTACCACTGTTAAGGTCATTTTGGAAATGTTGCTTCCAATTTTGTGGGACTTTTACCCGATATTGAGATGAAATGACATCTCAAGCCCTGCCACCCAATGAAACCAATATGGTTTATAAGCATGGACGGGTCCGACTCGCGCCGCTTTGTGTGGGACTGGACAGGCTTAGTTCCTCTAAGCGGTTAACTAGTACTCGTGTGCAGGTCGGATTCAGCTTTGCTTGGAAGCATTAGCCCATCTATTTCTTCAAGCACCGATGGCCGGGGGCGTCCTGGATTGCATGTAATGTACACCTGCCAGTAATCCTCGTGAGAGGGTGTTGCAGTAAAAGAAAGAAAGGAATTCCAAGGCATTACTTCATGCTTGATAGTATGACACACAGCGAGTCGGAATTACCATGGAAATACTGACAATAAACGAAAACTAGGCTGTTGCTGTCGAACAGTAACGCAGCCGGAAGGTAAACAGAAGAACATTCTGAACAGAAGACCGGTACTTGATGTTTGTATTTTGCGCCAATTGTCAGACAGATTGTCTATGAAAATGCAATAAGCGTCTCTGCAACATGGATCAATAATAGAGAAGCAGTCAGCGTGACGTTTTTGAAAATCCCAATTTACCTTTTTTATCTATGTATTTATTTTTATTTGATCGGGTACGACAAAAAGTAATACATTAGGTATATAAGTAGACTGCATTCAAGATCGACAAAAGAAAATAAATAAAAAAGTGACAGTCATGCAGTGCGCCTCACCGGAATTCTCGCGTCTCGCGAGAAAATTGAATCACTTCAACTTTTTTCACAGGCAAAGCCGCTGACAACAACAACAGCAACAACAACAACAACATGTGCTCGTATACGCGTTAAGCCCCTATCTCACTGGGATGCGACTGTTTGCGACAGCTTGCGACTTAAATTCGCGAGTGAGTCTCGAATCGGTCTTGAACTGTCGCAGTGATTCGCAATTTCCTCGCTTGTGTCGCAAAGTGGCTCAAACGGTTCGCGAAAATTTTGAACATGTTCAAAAATTTTATGCGACAAAATTCCTCGCCAATTAGTCGCAAAGTCATCGCTGCAGTCTCGAACCCGTCGCGAACTTGTCGCGGAACCGTCGCACCTTAGTTTCCGACAGTCGTAATGGCTTGGAACACGACAAATTTGCGAATTAAATAAGACTTAATTGCGAGCTAATTGCGACATAAATAAGACACTTCATGACTAAATTGCGAGTAAATAAAGTCGAGCGACGTTCGGACGAATGACGCGAGACAATCGCACGAATGTCTCACGATTATCGTGCGAATGTTTTAAATCACTCGCAAATGTGTCATGAACGGTTCGTATTTTGTCCCATGTGACCCGGGTAATATAACTGTCTTAAAACAGTTTGTTCGCATTCACAGTAGATCATGCCAGCAAAACAAACGAAAGGAAGGGGGAGGGTAGGGTTGCCGTTGCGCCTGATCCCCAACCACCAGTATCTGCCAATGCTTCTGATGAAGAAAGCGAATCTGGAGCGTCAACAGTTTCGGTAACATTTGGTAGAAGAAGAAAAAAGTGACTGTCGAGAAACAATACCCATGGCAAATTACCCAGCAGGATGTTCTGGCAGAGTTCTGGTTGAACCACCCACTTTTCTACGACAAAACCCAAGAACATTACAAAAACCGAGAAATGAAGCTCCAATTGCTAGAAGATTTGATCGAGCAGCATCGAGAAGAGTGGGAAAAGCTGCATATCCCCTTGCCATCAGGTAGGTAGAGCTTGTGCATTTCTTTTAGCAAAATAAATACATGTACGAATTTCTCAGATCAGGTTTGTAGGCAGGGGTTATTTACTATCATGAATGGTATCTCTGGTCTAAATATTAGTGGTATTATATCTGCTTTATGATGTATTTATTAGAGCCTCAACCAAATAATTGGAATGTTTGTCACACCATGATAACATGTCTTTATTTTCTACCCCTCCTCTATAGTAAAAGGGTTTTGAAGGGGTATATATTATCTTTCTTATATCTGCTCTAAACTATAGATTGTGGGTCCTCGATACAACCGCCTCACGGTCCTATCTAGTACCCACACTCTATGTTTTGTGCAGAAATATTAACAATATCAGATTGTTTTTGGATTTTTCATTTTAAGTGGTAAAATTTTCAATACATTTGTATAAGCGTGTTTTCTTCTATATGTATCTATTCCTTACTTTACAGTTTCCCAAGTGGAAGCTCATCTACGTAACATGAGGACGAGGTTCGTCAAGCTGCTAAAGCGTAAATCTGGGGCCCCTGCAGTAGTATTATCCTACACAGATCAGAAGATTCTCGACCGGTATATGTTTCTACGGCCACACATACAACGTAATAAGACAAGAGCTACGCATACGGTATGTACTTCATGCAATGTTTCACCAACCGCTATTTACATTTTTATCTAGTTAAAAAAAATATTCATCTAGAGTTTCTTCAAAACACATTCTACCATGAGATCAACAGTATGGAAGTAATGAAGATACATACAGCATACATACACAATGCAAATAAGAGCTCAAGAAAATGTACATTATCCCGCCCTGCCCATCAGGGCTTGGAGAAATAGATGGGCTGTACGATGCTTTCATGCAGAGCTAATACCGACCGCACACTGGTACTGGTAATCTGTTTAGAAGGTCTATAAGAAAAAACTGCTACGAGTCGGCTCGTCCATGCATATAAACCCGCCTGTTTTATTGGTTAGCAGGGATTAAGATGTCATTTCCTCTCAATGTCGGGTAAAAGTCTCACAAAATGGGAAGCAACGTCTGCGAAATGACATGAGTCAGCGCATGACAAAACCTACAATTAGACCGGTGCGGCTAGCGGGGACTCAGATCAAACAGCGCACCCAATCACTATGACGAGATATTTTGCGTATGTCTCTTTCCATATATCGTAGCCTATAGTAGGTAAATGCGATCAGTGAAGAGTCGGGTCAGACTGAGCGGACGCGCAGGCTGATCTGAGTCTTCGCTGGTCACCCAAGTTATCTTGTAGATTTTGTCATGTGTTGGCTCAAATGGTGTTGACGGGGACGTTAAACCTCAAATCAAACAAACAAACAAAACGTATACGCATCATCTGATCCTGCAGTGTCGTTGCAATGTTCCGTCTTTTCCTATCCGAATGAACTCAGCCATCGTCTTTTGATTTCAGTCTGCTCATGTGCAACTTGGGGGCGATGCTGATGATGATGAAGGGGGTGATGATGACATCGATGATGACCAGAGTCAAGAGGGGTATGATCCGCAGCCGGGTACATCAGGCACACAGGATGTTAGTCAACAGACATCCACCTCTTTGGTCCCTTCCAGAGGGAAATGTAAAAACAAGAAACCTACTCCGTCACCCATACCAGACAGCATGCTGCAGCCCTTATCATATCTGCCTGGTCCTCGTCTAGGTCCATTCTTTTTGAAGGTCCAATGTTGAATGATTGCTAGAATGTTTATTTTTACTTGTTTAATCATTGTCTCGCAGAACCATCGTGCGACTATTGTACGAACTTCGAGCGACAGTTGCATGACGTTCGCAAGAAAATCGTGCGATAGTCGTTCGTGAAAAATGTTCGCAATTTAATTGTGCGAACATCGCGGGATCGTCTCGCGATTATCGTGCAACTGACCCGCGAATGTCGTGAAACATGTGTGCGAACTCGCCGTGAACTCGATCTCGAGTTCGCCAATGATTCGTGTGCTAATCGTGCGTTAATCGTGCGACATTCGTGCGACTTTCGCAAATATGTCTTTAATCGACCATTCAGTGTGACCGGAATGTGAAAATTGTCGCGATGTCGCATTTCTGTCGCAAATATGTGTCTCAAATTAGTCGCCAGTTGTCGCCAGTTGTCGCGCGTCAGTGAGATACTGGCTTTAATATAGTCGGAGTTACCTAACGATGCCTTAACACCGTAGGATCCCGCACGAGGAACGTCACCATCCAATAAAAAGGATAATTTACAATCTCAGATTCAAAATCATCGCGTGAATTACAAATTGTGCAGGAAACAAACCCATCCACAATTGACAAATGTAAACCCCAAAACGGAACGGCGGTATCAAATGAATTTGCTTAATTAAACTGAAATTCTAATGGGCAAACCCGACCAATCAAACCACCGAAGCAGGTATTGTCGACATTTATTAAATCATCCAAATATCTAGACGTCGAATCAAACGTTGCACTGATTTCAGATTGGTTTTCAACGGAAAGGGACATCATTTAGTCTTTCTTATAACAGAAAATTAATAAATTGTCACAACAAGGTGTTTTTACACAAACGGCTAAAAACGGTTCAAGTGCGTATATTGTGACCGATATTGCAGGACACGTTTCTAGTTATTATATGCTCTGGTGGACATGCTCTAACAGGATTATGCCCTGTTCGATGTTTTAATAAATGAAAGTTTCTTTACTTGTGAGGACCAGTTTCATACATGCACATAACATATTATTGTTTCTTTAGAAGTACGTCTGTCGTATTAGACAGATGTAGTTTTAAGAGAGTATATTTCAACTTTCTGGATGATGTCCCAGCTCTGATATTTATTGCTGATGGGCCTGTTCAGTAATCCGGATAGGCGGCATAGCGATCATGCAAATTGCATTTTGCGAGCAAATGTCATATGGCCATCGCATTATCGAATTATGTGGCCTGACACACCCCTATATAAGTTTTGGACCCCTATACGTCGACTGTGGGTCAAAACAATTCTACAGGCGATGTTGCAGTGTCAAACATAGGCTGACAGCAGTGAGTAAACACATTCTGTTATCTTTGTTTTTCTAGATTCAGCGCTTCATTTTCTTTTAAATGCTCTCAGAGTAATATATAGAGAATACCAGGTTCGTGTCATTTGATATCAAGTTTATTAGACAAGGCTTTGAGAACGCTTGTTGAATCGCGAGGCTTGCCGAGCGATTCTACATGCGTTCTCGAAGCCGAGCCTGATAAACTTGATATCAAATGACACGAATATGGTATTCTATTTATCAGTTAATCCCCTTGTACACTTCTACACTTTTGCTATTTTTTCCAGTAGTTCAGTTCATAGGAGTGCAATATCACATTGTCCTGATAAAGCTCACTTGTCCTGAGATAGCATATCTTTATCAGGACAGTATGTTACAATGCAATTAATATAGGGGATAACTGATAAAAGCACTTTCTCACTGTAGGGCATACAAGGGTGATCTCTCTTTCCGTTATGCAGATGAAAAATGGGTCATAACCGCTGGATCTGTAGCTCACTGTTCATTGTTAGGGCAGATAATTGCGTGAAAATAATTTCTGTACCGTTCATTGTAAGGACAGATAACCGCGTGACATTGTAAGGGCAGATAACTGCGAACCGTTCATTGTAAGGGCAGATAACCGCGTGACAAGTTCTATACCGTGTATGATGACGTTCGTTCGTAAGCACGCACGCAAAGCATACACGCACGCATTGTTAGCAATGTAATTTGTGTAGTATTAGATTCTTATCGAGCGTAGTTTTAGGTTACGCACACGTTGTTTTGGGGCGCTTAATTGCATTGAGGAACCTGATCAGTCACAGCATTAGATTACACTGGTGTTGTTGGCATTGTACATGTTTTGTTTTTGCATTGAAGACTGTTCAGATGCAACAATAGGTTATAAGGTAATATAATTGTTATTTTACATTTAATTGTGTGAACAACCTGGTCAGACGTCACGTGCGTCTTTTTGCATCATGTTTTAAGCGAATTTCCCACTAATTGTTTTCGTGAGTACCTTGTGTCCGCCGGTCAAAATTTAGGACTGGGGCGATTAAACTGTACTCGCCGATGGTTGTCAAAATTGTACCATAAACTCGTCATTGGTTGGCAAGGTGATGAGTACCCAGCATACACTGCTGGTTGTCAGCACGAGTGAGTACACTTCAATCGTCGATTGGGGCGCTGTACTTGCAGTGCAACTCTCGAGCAACTCTTTGTCGCTGTGATGTTTATATGACGTTGATTCTCTTATTTTTCCTTTTTTTCTGATATGAAATACGGATTGTGGGTACTCGTTAGAACCGCCTCAGCCCGTGACACGGTTCTAATGTGTGGGCGCGGTCGGTAATTAGGGCAGAAGTAGGAAAAGGTATCATTGTCATTAATTGCCATGTGTTTCGTTAGAAAACATTATAACTGTGGTAGCGCATTTTAGTTTGCGCACAGGCGGTTCTAAGATTATTCCAATGTATACCGTTTGTCAAGGAACATAAAGATTAGATTATGGCTTCAGAGCCCCCCCCCACACACACACACACACACTTGCGCGGGCATGGCATCACATATCAGGGAGGAAGATGGGGTGTGCATGGATTACTATGAAATGTTTATTATTTTCAGACGGGATAAAACACCAAACTTTGTCGGGTCGATGAAGCTATCTTCATAGATGTAATGGCCGGCTAGAATCGGTGCCGTCTATCACTAGATATTTGCCGGTGATACCACGTCTGTCGACATTTGACGGTAATTCTACGGCTGTGATCTACGGAAAAGTTCGTAGTTAAAAATTTCATCCGGGACTTAGAGCGCTATAATAGGGCAAATACTTTGCATAATAACATCGTATAAATTTGTTTCAGAATGTGTATGTGTGTGATATTGTTTTGTTGTAATACTTGTTAATTATCGTTTTCTTGTAAATACATGTACATACTTACGTATTCCTGGATCTTGTATTTTCTTGTGTTGACCACCCTCGTCAATCTTGAAACTCGCTGCCTTTGGCGTGTGTGTGTGGAGGTGATGTCTGCTGTGTGCGAGTTTAATTTCCCGCTCACCAGAAGTCACGTGACATTGATGTAAGAAGTGGGATTATCTCTGTAAGAAATTACAGGTCTTATCTTACTTACTCTTGATGTTGTTGTCAGATTTAAAGGGCACTTTTATTTTAGCTCACCAGAGTCGAAGGCTCCGGGGGAGCTTATACGATAGGCAGTTGTCCGTCGTCGTCGTCTGTCGTCTGGCGTCAACACTTTCAAACGGCACCTTCTCTGAAGCCACTGGGTTAATTGAGCTCAAATTTCATCTGTAGCATTCTTGGGCTCGGGGACTGCAAGTGATTTTTTTTTTTATGAAAATCGGCTCTTTAGTTTAGTTGCTAAGTCAACCTAGAGTTTCCATAGACTTATAATAGGGAAAGTTGAAAAATGGCATTAGTTGAAGTCATTGAAGATATTTTGATAAAACTTCTATAGAAATGTTTCTTGACTAAACTTCTCTCGGCCATATGCTTTCATGCGAACTTGAGCACCCCCCCCCCCCCCTACACACACACACTCACACAGGTTGTGCTGGGGCCATGACCCACCCCCTTCACTTCATAAAAGGTCATATATCTTAGAAGCCATTCAGATCCCACCCTAAACCATGTATATTCTAGTTCCTTATGATAAGACACATTCAGTGACACCAGCCTGATGCCTGAGGGTCTCCCGTGATGCGCCGGGGCTATGTCCCGCCCCCTCCACTTTACAAAAGGCCCAATATCTCGGAAACCTTACCGCTCCCAACCCCAAACCATATATGATTTTCTTTCTTATGATAAGACACATTTAGTGGTACCAACCTAGGGTTCTGTTGGGGTGCCTGAGGCCATGCCCCACCCCTCCACTTCACAAAAGGCCATATATATGAGAAACTGTTCAGAGTCCCAACCTTAACCATATATATTCATTTTCCTTACGATACGACACATTGAGTGACATCAACATGGGGTTCCCCGGGTAGCCCTGGGTCATGAACAACCCCTCCACTCCATAAAAAGCCATATATCTCAGAAACCGTTCAGATATATCCACTCCTAAACCATACATATTCTTGTTACTTATGATAAGACACATTCAATTGAAACAACCTAGCGATTTCACAGGGTGCGCCATTCCTCTCCCCTCCACTTCATCAAGGGGTCTCATATCTCAAAACCGTTCGGATCCCCACCCCTTAACCATATATATTAGTGGCCTTTATGATACGACACATTGCACTTCATAAAATGCCAAATATTTCAGATACAGAGTCCAAATTGGTGCTCGTTTAGAAATTGGGGTTCTTTGGAGGGACTTTATAATCGGTAGATTAAATCATGTCATGTTAAAATACATGGCTGTCAGTGGGCAGTGCCCAACTGAGCTCTGGTGAGCAGAGTGGCCCATGGGCCTTTTGTTTTGTGTATGTAGCGGTTACGATTTGTGACAGTTACCCTGTATGATGAAGTGCGGTGTCAATTCGCTCATAATTGCAGTGAAGATCAATACGCCAGATATGAAGGGTGTACCGAAATTGAGGCTATTATCTTTTTCTCCGATGGTGGTTATTTGATATTGACACTAACACTCCTGATACCTGTGATTGTAAGAATTCAGTGTATTGCTATCGTGCTGTTGGTCATATTATTACTGGTAATTTAAAAAATATTCTTGATTCTAGGATACGAAATATAATTTCTAAAGGACCAAAATGTCGATTTCCTTCTAAAATTGATTTCAATAAGTGCAGAGATGAAATCGTTGCTGCCTTGAATGAATTTGGTAATCGATGGTGTAAACGAGAGTATGTTGAGCAGAAATCTCTCAAAGAATGGAAACTTAGCATTCTAAACCTAGTGAACAAACGCATTTCTTTCTACTCTCAAAATACGAAATCATTACCTCCTAAACCTAAGACGTCTTTACGTCACCTTAAACTAGGTATTCAAGAATTTCATAAGAAATTTGTTTCGGTTCCAGCATATAAGGCTGCTAACAATGTGGTCGTTGTTTGACGGCTGCACTACGTTAACACTCTCCAGCAAGGACTTGGTGGTACTAAAGCCTATGAACTGCAGCCTTTGGCTGTACATAGGGCTTTAGTTGATGACCACGTTTGTCATTCAGCCAGCAAGTTTGCTGCATGTGTTACAGAAGGCCAAGACGAGCGTCCTACGTTATATTGGTTACCTTAACTTCATAAAAGACCATACACAGCACGTTTTATTGCAAATTCAAGCCCTTGTACCACCACTGAACTCTCTAAATATTCAACTTCATGTTTTCCTGCCATCAAAAAACTTGATTAAATATTGCGACAAAGTCTTTGACAGATCAGGGAGAAATCTGTTTTGATCTATGAAAAATTCTAATGAAGTTTAAAATAAATTGAAATCCAGACGTCTTCGTGCTTCAAAATAGAAGTGAAGGCAATGATCAGGAATCGATACAATTAACCCACAGGTCCCATCAGAGACCCAAAGGGAAAGAAACACAAACACGAAACAACAGACCTTTTACCTTCCGGTTGTGTAGATTATTAACTTGAATGCACTTTCGTAATAATTTTATGCAATCTCAGATTTAACTTAAACTAATATGAAAAATATTTGTTTCAATTCAGTCTCAAATGTCATAAAATTCATTGACGTTTATTCAGAAATTGAGTCTTCATTCAATATTTACGTACAGATGAAAGTTGATAAGCACAGATTATCTCCCTTGTCATTGCGAAATGCATATGCCATAAAATCGTTGCCTGTAAACCATTTTTGTAGTGCCCGCTTTAACTGTTGGTTTTCTTTTGCTCCAGCATTTCAGTGGTTTCTTGCTGTCGAGTCCTCACCGTTGTCTCACCTCTGTGGTTCTTTGATTTTTGTGTTCACGGAGATGTTGCACTGATGAGTTAGGAGGCCTTCATGCGGACTGAACAAATTATTTGTCTAAATCGCGACGGAAGTAAGGGCGAGGATTGTGGCCACGTAAAATCGATTTAAGCCCCCCAGTGGAAATCTTCCACTGACCGTTCCAAGGCGGCTCTTCCGTGGCGATTTATTTATGTTGTTGTTTGTTACTTACTGTGTGTATCACTTGTGTCTTTTGGTTTTGGATGGCCATATGGCCATTTTGTGGGAAAGTAACTGTCCTTATGGCCTTCCTTTGTTTAGGTTTCCATTATGGTCTAGTCGCTTAATGTTTGTATTTCTTTCCCTTTGGTGTCTTTTATGGGTGGAGTAAGTTAATTGTATCAATTCCTGATCTTTGTTTTACTTCTACTTTAAGCATGGCACAATATAGGAGTCCGGGTTTTCCTCCGTTAGTCTTTTTGTTCGTCAAGTCGTCAACATGTGCGACCAACTTTCACCCTAACGTAAGAGTTCATTTCTCGAGAACTATTAAAGCTTAATTAATCATACTGGGTACAAACCTGCATCCAGGAATTAAATCTTCAACGCAAGCATCACTATCTCACCTTGACCTATATTTCATGGTTCACTAACGTCATGGATTATTGCGACCACCCTGACTTTCACCCTAATGTAAGAGTCCATTTCTCGAGAACTATTAGAGCTTCATTAATTATATTTGGTACAAACTTGCATCTAGGAATTGCAACTTCAATACAAGCATCCATATCTCACCTTGACCTATATTTCATGGTTCGCTGACTTTGTGAATTATTTCGACCACCCTAACTTTCACCCTGATGTAGGAGTCCATTTCTCGAGAACTATTAGAGCTTCATTAATTATACTTGGTACAAGATTGAATATAGGAATTGCAACTTCAACACATGTATTCATATCTGACCTTGACCTACATTTCATGGTTCATTGACTTTGTAAAATAGTGCGACAAACATAACGTCCCCCTATGTAAGAGGATGTTTCTGTAGAGTCTCATTAATGATACTTGATACAAAATAGAAGTGGAAGCAATGATCAGGAATCGATACAATGAACCCACAGCTCCCATCAGAGACACCAAAGGGACAGAAACACACACATGAAACAACAGACCCTAATGGAAACGTCAAAGGTGGTAAGCCAAAAGGACACTTACTTTCCAACCAAATGACCAATTGGCTATCCATGACAAAATAATATAAGTGACACGAACACCAAAAGACAAACCATAACAAAAATAAATCGCGATAGAAGAACCGCCTTGGAACGGTCAGTGACACGAATTCCACTGGGGGGGGCTTAAATCCGACGCGATTTAGACAAATAATTTGTTCAGTCCGCACGAAGGCCTCCTTACTCATCAGTGCAACATCTCCGTGAACACAAAAATAAAAAAACACAGAGAAGAAACAACGGTGACGACTCGACAGCAAGAAGCACTGCAATGCTGGAGCAAAAGAACACCAACAGGTAGTCTCCGATGGGCCCGAACAGAGACCAAGCATCAGGAACCAACCAACATTACATAGAATTAGATTCTCTCTAATACTTAGTAAGCCTCTACGCTGGAACCGACATCGAATCTGAGGCCTGACCCATCGGCGTGCAATTAAAGAGGGAAGCAAAGTTTTCTTGACTGGGTAAACCACCATGCAGGCAGTCTGTCGTATAACATTATGTTGTACCCAATCTTTTTATATCGAAGAATTATTTTACGAAATCGAGCTAAAAGCGCCAATGATTTCAGATTGGTTTTCAGCAGAAAGGTACAGCATGAAGTCTCTCTCATAACAAAATAAAAACAGATCAGCCACGAGGGGGTGCATAATTAGTACCCAACGGAATACCCACAGTTTGTCTAAATAACTTAGTACCAAATCTTATGTAAATATTGTCGAGTAGAAAGGTGAGAGCTTCACATACTTTCTGACATGACCATAAAGTATAATTTTTATGCTCTTCAGAAGTGAAAAAAGTGACAACATCATTTCTTATTAGGGCCCCGCACTGAAAGTGTGGGTGCCCTATAGTAATCACTCTGTCCGTCCGTCTGTCCGTCTGTCCGTCCACAAATTTTTTTATCCTCCATAACTTTTTATTATTCCTGGATGGATTTAAATATTACTTGGCATCATTCTGTCCGTCCGTCTGTCTGTCTGTCTGTCTGTCCGTCTGTCCGTCTGTCAGTCCACAATTTTTTTTATCCTCCATAACTTTCTTATTCCTGGATGGATTTAAATATTACTTGGCAGAAATGTTAACCATAATGTGATGGAGTGTTGCGCGCAAGACTCAGGTCCGTACCTCAAAGGTCAAGGTCATACTTAGAGGTTAAAGGTCAAAAAAGGGTCTTTCCTGTGTCCAATTAATAACTTTGTTATTATTCCTGGATGGATTTAAATATTACTTGGCAGAAATGTTAACCATAATGTGAAGAAGTGTCACACGCAAGACCCACAGCCGTACCTCAAAGGTCAAGGTCATACTTAGAGATAAAAGGTCAAAAAACGTCTTTTTCATTGTGTCCAATCTATAACTTTCTTATACCTGGATGGATTTAAATATTACTTAGCAGAAATATTAACCATAATGTGACAGTGTGTCACGCGCAAGACCCAGGTCCGTACCTCAAAGGTCAAGGTCATACTTAGAGGTGAAAGGAAAAAAAAACGTCTTTTTTAACATCAACATTTTCCTACTCCTCTGATAGCGCTGCCGGGGCCCTAGTCAGTTTCACTGACAGCTCTAGTATTACATGCAAGATAGGGGAGTCTTCCCGATGAAAAGTCCATTCATTTAAATCATTAAGTTATTCTTTTATACGATTATGAGGAAGGGTAGTGTAAAGGGTGGAAAATCATAAGAAGACAGACTCGAAGCACGAAAACGATTGTATTTCAAGTTTTTATAGGACAAAACAGATTTCTACTTGATCTTTCGAAGACTTTGTCGCAGTATTTTATAACATGATTTTTGATGGCAGTAAAACATGCAGTTAATGATTTGGAAAGTTCAGTGGTGGTACAAGAGCTTGAATATGAAATTAACCGTGCTTTGTATGGTCTTTTATGAAGTTTGGTAACCAATAAGCTAGTCTTGGCCTTCTGTAACAGAGACAGCAAATTTGGTGGCTGAATGACAAATGTGTCATCAACTAAAGCCCTCTCTACATTTCTGGTATCAACACTAAAGAAGTTTTATGGGAGGCACCATGATCTTGTGGATCCGTACAATGTGGCCATTTCCAGAATTAGTTCTGATACGTTTGCCAAAGGAAGACTTCCAAAATCTCTGACATACCCTTCCCGGCATTTACACCTTTTCTTCGTTCGGGTCGATGGGCATGGTGGGCGAAGCTTGCTTACCAAGTAATGCTTAATATCCGCGGACGCCTGATTACACTCTTCTGGAGTCCATGTCTGTTGATCCGAACATTGATATTTGCCATTTTGTCTATGGATTAACGATTTTGGATTAACGCTTTGGTACTACGACCTAAACTACTTAAACGCATTTCTATTTATTATCAAAATACGAACTTATTACCTCCTAAACCTAAGACGTCATTACGTGACCTTAAACTAGGTATTCAAGAATTGCATAGGAAGTTTGTTTTGGCTCCAGCAGATAAGGCCACTAACAATGTGGTCGTTGTTTGACGGCTTCACAATGTTGACACTCTTCAGCAAGAACTTGGTGGTACCAAGGCCTATGAACTGCAGCCTTTTGCTGTAGAGAGGGCTTTAATTGAAGCCACATTTGTCATTCAGCCACCAAGTTTGCTGTCTGTGTTACAGACGGCCAAGAAAGCTTCCTATGTTATTTTAACTTCAAGCTCTTATACTACCACTGAACTCTCTAAATTATTAACTCCATGTTTTACTGTCATAAAAAACATGCGATACACTATTGCGACAAAGTTTTCGAAAGATCAGGTAGAAATCTGTTTTGGTCTATAATTTTTTTAATAAATTGAAATCTAGCCTTTTTCGTATTTCAAATCTGTCTACTTATGACTTTTTCACCCTTTAATTGAATATACATTTCAAAGGGAAGACTCCCTCTATGTTGCATGTAATGTAAGAAATGCTTTTTTATTTCACTTCTGAAAAGCATAAAAAATATACTTTATTGTCATGTCAGAAAGTGTGTGAGGCTCTCACCTTTCTACTTGACAATATTTACATAAGATTTGGTACTAAGTTATTTTGACAAGTTGTGGGTATTCCGATGAATACTACTTGCGCACCTCTTGTGGCTGAACTGTTTTTGTTTTCTTATGAGAGAGATTAATGATGTCCCTTTCTGCTGAAAACCAATATGAAATCATTGGAGCTTTTAGCTCGACTTCTAGATATTTGGATGATTTATTAAATATTGACAATACCTATATCGATGGTTTGATCAGTCAAATTTACCCCATAGAACTTCAGGTAAATAAAGCAAATTCTTCTGATACCTAGGCCCGTTTTCGGATATACATCTGTCTATTGTAGATGGTTTTGTTTCTTGCAAATTTTATGATAAACGCAATGCTTTTGATTTTAAGATTGTTAAATTTCCTTTTTTGGAAGGTGATTTGATGGCGTTGATATTTCGCAATTAATTCGATTTGCCAGAGTGTGTAGTCATGTAACTGACTTCAACAATCGTAATAAATCGTTAACTGCTAAACTTCTTAATCAGGGTTATCGGTACCATAAATTACGCAAAGCCCTTTCAAAATTTTATAGACGTCATTCTGATTTAATTTCAAAATTTAATATTGAACTTAAATCTCTTCTGCAACAAGGTCTATCTGAACCCGAATTTTATGGTGACTTAGTATATAAATTCAGAGAAAATATATAACCGCAATGACTTCAGCACCCACTTTCGTAAAATCATTCTTCGATATAAAAAGATTGGGTACAACATAAATGTTATACGGCAGACTTCCGGCATTATAGTTAACTCAGTCACGGTTGACAACTTTGCTTACCTCTTTGATTGCACGCCGGTGGGTCAGGCCTAAGATTCTATGACGGTTCAAGTGTAACGGCTTACTGGGAATTAGAGAGATCTAATTCTTTGTAATGTTGGTTGGTGGCTGATGCTCTGTCTCGGGTCGGGCCCATCGAAGTCACATTGTTGGTTTTCTTTTGCTCCAGCATTCAGTGTTTTCTTACTGCCGAGTCCTCAGCGTTGTTGCATCTCTGTGGTTGTTTGATTTTTTTTGTGTTTACGGAGATGTTGCACTGATGATTTAGGAGGCCGTCATGCGGACTGAACAAATAATTTGTCTAAATCGCGACGAAAGTAAGGGCGAGGGTTGTGGCCACGTAAAATCGATTTAAGCCCCCACCCCCAGTGGAATTCGTTCCAAGGCGGTTCTTCCGTCGCGGTTTATTTTTGTTACGGTTTGTCTTTGAGTGTTTGTATCGCTTATATTATTTTGTTTTGGATAGCCAATTGACAATTTTATGGGAAAGTAACTGTCCGTTTGGCTTTCCGCTATTGATGTTTCCATTAGTGTCTGTTGTTACATGTTTGTGTTTCTTTTCCTTTTATGTCTCTGATGGGAGCTGTGGGTTTATTGTATCGATTCCTGATCATTGTCTTCACTTCTATTTTGTGACCGATATTGCAAGACATGTTTCTAGTTGTTATTTACTACGGTGGATTTGCTCTCACAGGATTATATCCTGTTCATTTTTTATTAATAAAAGAAAGTATCTTTACTTATGAGGGCCAGTTTCATACATGCACATAACATATTATTTCTTTAGCAGTTACGTCTGTCATATTAGACATATTTAGTTATGTCACCGAGCGGATAGGGCTGCTGAGTATTGGATTAGGAACTAACGCCCTGATCCCTGCTCATGGGTTCATATTTGAAAACAAGCTTGTAAATATATTATAAAAATATATTTTAATGAATGGCATGGATAAAATGTCTTTAAACAACACTGTGTAGTCCAGCTATGTGTAGTTCATCGCTGCATTACACCTGAAAAGAAATACCATGCAAGTAATAACAAACACTGTATCATGAATGGAGTTCAAACAGGGTTATAGAACTTATCATTTCACCTTGCACACAGTGAATAATAATTCAGATTATCTTCTTATATAAAATATACAAGAAAGCTACATACTGCTATACTCATGGAAAGTTGAAACATGGAAAATATGTAGAAGTGATAAAACATGAATGAAACTAACCTGTAAATAAATCATAAAAATATATTTTAACGAATGGTATGGATGAAATGTCTGTAAACAACACTGTGTAGTCCAGCTATATGTAGTACATCGCTGCATACACAGGTAAAATACCACACTACCTATCCCGATACTAACTAACAGTGCCGCGGTGAAGCATGTCCTTGAAATTTATGGTAGTGGGATATAACGTACAGTATAGGAAGTATTGGATAAAAGATATGGTATGGCAATGTGGGCATGGGTAAAACAAAACAAAAGAAACATCTAAAATGCAACTCTTTATTCCACCCCATGACGGTTATAAGGTTTTTTCAACCTTCTGGATGATGTGTCACAGCTCTGATATTTATTGCTGATTGGTCTGTCCGTACAGGCGGCATATCGATTATGCAAATCGTTTTTGCGAGCCAATGTCGTATGACCATCGCATGATCGAATTATGTGGCCTGACACATCCCTATATAAGTCTCGAACCCCTCAACCTCGACTGTGGGACACAACGTTTCTTCAGACAGTGTTGCAGAGTCAATCATAGGCTGACAGCAATGAGTAAAATTTTCTTTTATCTGTGTTTTTCTTGATACAGAGCTTCTTTTTCTTGTAAATGTTCTTCTCAAATTGCTATTACCGTTTTCTCACTGTACAACACACAAGGGTGATCTCTTTGTGTTGTGCAGATGAGAAATAGGTCATAAGCGCGGGATCTGTGGCTTCCATAGCTCAACATTCATTGTAAGGGCAGATAATTGAGTGACAATAATTTCTGTACAGTTCACTGTAAGGGCAGATAATTGCGTACCGCCCATTATAAGGGCAGATAACCGCGTGACAACATTTAGCGTGTATGATAACGTTCGATCATGAACACGCAAGCAAGATATGCATCCACGCACACATTGTTAGAAACTAGATTTAGTATACCTAGATTCTGATCAGACGCAGTTTGAGGTTTCACATATATGTCGTGATTGGGCGTTTTATTGCATTGAGGGTCCTGATCAGACGCAGCATTAGATTGCACAGCAATGCTAGTTTTGCACTTTTTTTATCATTGAAGACTCTGATCAGGTACACCGATACGTTATGAAGTAATATTGTTATTGTACCTTGTATTGTGTGAAGGCCCTGATAGGACTTGTCTATTTGTGTATGTGAAAGTTTATGTTTATATGTGGTACGCTTTTGATGCCCTGACGAGGCTTTATCTGTCCAATCATGTGTATTTGACTGCAACGTCAATACATCAAATTTACGTTGACGTCATGACCGTTGACTTCAAATATGCAGTGATATAACGCTCGCTTGCATCACTCCTAGTAAATGTATTGGCTGATTGTCCGTGCAGTGAGGGAAGGCTTTCATCTATACAGTTTGTAAAGGGACAAAGTATAAAGAAGAGATTAAGGCTTCAGAGCGGCCCTACCCCACGCATCTCCCCCCCCCCACACACACACATGGCATCAAATATCAGGAAGATAGGATATGCAGAGATAACTATTATGAAATATTTATTATGTTCAGACGTGATATATCGCCCTGTACCTTCACACCAAACCCAGTCGGGTTCATGAATTTATCTTCATAGATGTAATTGCCGGCTAGAATGGGTGACGTCTATCGATAGATATTTGACGGCGGCACCACGTCTGTCGATGTGAATCGTTCGATAGACATTGGGCGGCGATTTTACGTGGGATCTTAGGAAAACTGCGTCGCTACAATTTTTAAGAGCTCTATGATAAGGCAAATATTTTGCATAACAACGTCGTATACATATGAATGAGAAAGTGTGCGTGTGATATTGTTGGGTTGTAATAGATGTTTAATTATCGTTTAGTTCTTAATACATGTACATATTTACGTAAACTTGGACCTTGTACATGTATATTCTTGTGTAGACCATCCTCGTCTATCTTGACGCACGCTGCCTTTGGGTGTGAGTGTGGAGCTGAACTCTGCTGTGTTCGAGTTCAACTTCCCTCTCACCGGAAGTCACGTGACACAAATCAGCCACAAGTGGTACGCAATTGGTACACATCGGAATCTCACAATTTGTTTGAATAACTAAATGCCAAATACATTTTTATTGCTTTTGTATTAAGATGTGCAAATGCTGTTTTATTGTTATAGGACTGTGTTCCCTTTCGATTGAATGATTCAATTCTTTAATCTTGTCTGTCATTCCTTTTGTATCTGAAAATTTGTACATTTTCGTTCTATGGTGTGAACAGATCAATGTGATTGTTTTAGCTCACAAGAGCCGAAGGCTCCGGAGGAGCTAATTGTATAGACAGTCGTCCGTCGACGTCGTCGACGTCCCTTTATGCTTCTGCGTCAGCGCCAACATTTTCAAACGACATTTCCTCTGACACTACTTGGCCATTTGAAACTAAATTACATGTGGAGCCTCCATGAGAAGGGGGATCAAAAGTTTGTTCGAAAGAACTGGGTCACATAACCTTGATGGTCCGCCATGCCCATATATATTAAAAACATAAAAAAATCTTCTTCCGAGGAACCAAATGGCACATGAACTTGAGCCTTTTCAAATTTATACAAATGGTGATGTTTGGTGTATCTTGACCGAATTTACGTTCGGATCAAATTTGGTAACTCTACCATCCGTATGGGAAAAACAACTTATAACTGCTGGACTGATTAAAACCAAAGTACGTATGGATCTTCTGTGGGGCAAAGGAAGTTTGCTCCTGGGATTGGAGACACATATGTTCTAGAAAGGGTTATCCTTTGAAAGCATGGCGACCATGCCCATGTATAGTAAATGCCTTTGAAAACCTTCTTCTCAGGAACCAAGGGTCCGATGAGCTTGAAACTTAGTAATACTATGCAGCTTTGGGGACTTTGGTCCTACCCCGTTTATTCAAATTAGGATATAAGGTTCACCTTGGCTTATTTTACATGAAGGTCAGATTTGGTCACTTAGGCATAACTGGCAAAACAGTAGATTTTTGATATACTATTGTAGCTTATCTCATCAGAATTGCTATTTGTTATGGTTTGTCTTTGGGTGTTTGCGTCGCTTATATTATTTTGTGTTGGATAGCCAATTGGCCATTTTGTGGGAAAGTAACTGTCCTTTTGGTTTTCTGTCATTGATGTTTGTGTTTCTTTCCCTTTGGTGTCTCTGATGGGAGTTGTGGGTTAATCGTATCGATTCCTGATCACTGCCATCACTTTTATTTTGTGAACAGCTGACTGGAAGTTTGTTGATTCTGGAGGTCAGGGACATTTACTGCCCTTTGTCTTGGATGCCAGAGATTCTTCTTTTTTTAATAAATTTGCTGAGCATATTGAAACAAAATTATATGTAGCGCCTCTATGATATTTGATGAATGATAGTTAGATCATCGGATCGGAGACACTTGATCAAGATGGCCGCCTTGTCCACATGTGGTAAAAAAAACTTTGAAAATCTTCTGCCGTGGAAACAGAAGGTCAATAACCTTGCAATAATAGGTAGCATTAGGTAATCGGACCCTTAAAAATTTGTTCAAATGGTGGCCCATGGTTGATCTTGTCCTTCTTTATGTCAAGATCAAATTTGGTCGCAGCCAGTTCTTTGGAAAAAGGCAATCTGTCTGTGGATTTGCCTGATGCTGTTGCAGCTTATGAAATAGATGCTGATATATGCAATCACATAAACGACTGTTTATAGATATAGCCACGGGCTATTAGCCTTGATCCCGCACCCCTAAGATTATTCAGTGTTTTAACTTCTTCATTATTGAATCTGCTGGGCAAACATAATTTATTATAAAGCATCAACGGGGTTGAAAAAAACTTGTTTGTGGGATCATATATTTATAAAGGATTTAAAATTCTTCATTTCAGAAACTGAAAAGGCCCATGACTATAAAGCTTGGTATGGCGCTTCATTGGGGACTCTGACCCTACCAAGTTCGTTTAAATTATGTCACCTAGTTGATTTTGTCAGTTTCTTCCACTTGACATCATGTGAGCTGAGTGGCCCACGGGCCTTTTGTTTTATTTTGGTTCATGTATTTTGACAACCTTGTATATTTGAGAGTCGTGGAAAAGCTTTTAAAAATTAAGAGTTATCATAATTCGGGCATTTTCATGCGAATGACTTTAGATCTTTGGTTTTTTGTCTGTTTTCAGAAACAAGAATACAACCTGCGTGTAGCTTCGGTTCCAAGATCAGCAGGAGCACTTTGTACCTCTGGAATCAGGACTATCCAGGAAGAATCAGGGCGAGCGAAACAGGCTGTTCCTGTTCCATTGAAAGTATGAATTGTTTATCACAGATCAGCGTCTACTTCGTTCATTTTCAGCTAGCTGATGGTCGGGGATCCTGTAATGGAACACAAACGATTATCATAACCGACTCTGGCACTTACAAAAATCTGACGTGTTCTGACAATACTTACTACGAGATAACACTGATGATGACCAGTTCTTCAAATTACATAACTCTTACATTAGAAAACAGTGCTGCGTTTGAGGATGGCATGTTTTGGATAGGATTTGAGGGTAAATATTTGATGGTTTGGAAAATTAACAAACATCAGTAGATAAAATACGTGTAGTCTGACATGAGATTAACCAGAGCAAGACGAACAATTTAAACCTTAATATGCCGAAAAACTACATCTGAAAATACCCTATGCTTATGTCGTCTGCTGAATCTTCTTGCATTTTTGGGGGGAAATATTTTTGCATACAAGCAAACAGTATGGATCCAAATCGGACTGCTCCTCAACATTAGATTGCTCCTTGATAAGCAGTCTTATCTGGGTCCATACTATTTGCAAGAATTACTTTAAAAGTAACCGGCATTCGACAAAGCAGAGGTAATTGTCATAATTGGCATTTTATGGGTTCAGAAGGCCTACGCGACCCGCAACGACTCAGGTTTATCTGTGCTTCTGCATAAGTGGTCTCGCCACATTCCGCGCTTGAATATCTGGCCTTTTGGGTGGATCTGAATGTAAAAGGACGATCTGAGGGTCTTCTGTCGTGACTTATTTTTCGTAAAAGTTTGTCCCTGCATGTATGTATTGCTAATATCTTTTCTTTCTGGATAGCCGTTTGGTCATTTGGTTGGTCATTACTGTCCTTTTGGCTTTCCGCTTGTGACGTTTTCGTTATAGTGGGGTTGTTGTTGTGTTTTTGTTTCCTTCCCTTGGATGTCTTGAATTGGAGGTGTGAGATTCTTGTATCGATTCCTGATCATAGCTGTCACTTCAATTTTGTCCGGTCGGTCGCCCCCGTCCATAGGGACTTGGAGAAATATATGGGCTGCACGATGCTTCCACGCAGAGCTGATACCGACCGCACATTAGTACTGGTAATCTGCTTAGGTCTAAGCCTGCCCAGAAAATCTGCTGCGAGTCGGCCCGGCCATGCATATAAACTCTATTGGTTTTATTGGGCGGCAGGTATTGAGATGTCATTTCATCTCAATGTCGGGTAAAAGTCCCACAAAATTTGAAGCAACGTCTCCAAAATGACCTAAATAGTGTTGACGGGGACGTTAAACCTCAAATCAAACAAACAAACAAATTTTGTCCGGTCGAACTTTTTTTTTCTTGGTTTATTGTGCGTTAGTCAAAATTGGTGTCCTGTATGTGTGCAACCAATACATGAGAAACATATTAAGGCCAATCTTCGGAAATATACCAATCCTTTCAAAAGAAGTGGAATGTATCCTAGTATTTCCAAGTGCAATATTACGAGGTACAGGTGCTGTTCACATTTATGCACTGCGTCTACCGTTTCTTCGTCTGTAAACGGTAGACGTATTTTTGTACTTAACGTGTCCGATTTGACATGTAAGTCTACGGATTTGATATATGTGATAACCTGACGTACAAATGCAGTGTCGGGCAATTTAATCGCATGTTAAAACACGATTTAACGAACACTATCGTAGAATGGGTAAGCCTAAAAACTGAGACTCTCTTGTACCGTCATTTCAGACGTTCAGGTTATTTTTAAAAGATATTTCTATACAGCCAGTGGAAAAAATTATAATGATGTAAATTCTACAGCTAGGTTTAAAATTGTTCAACGGCATGGAACTGAATTAAAATAGATTCAATTTTTACAGACACATTTTCCATTGGACATTAATGACAACATTTATCATGAGGGTAATTTATCTGAAATGCCCGACTTTGATATTTTCTCGCTTCTGGACTGTCGAAAGCGTAAAACTAGATCGTACGGCACCAGAACAAATGGTAGTTATAAAAGTAATTTACGTGCGTTTTAAAGAAACACTTCCAGACTGAAGTGACTGTCCATAATATTATTGAATCATGGACGCCACTCAATGCTTGCTTTCATAACCCATTTCTGTATTACGGATTCTGGATACCGAGGCGAATAAATTCTACGATAGTTCTAATCAGTTATACGATGCTGCTCTTTTAACTAGAGGTTATACTCAGCATGCTCTTTGTCCTTTCATCGATTCCGAAATTAATCACAAACGTCATTACATCGAAATATCCTTCATTAATAAGGATTTGGATTTTTATAGATTTACCTAGTATCTTCCGGAACAATTCGGTTATTTCATCCACTCCTGCTTGTTTTCAAAATACTGAAACATTTATAATTTGTTACAAATACAAAATAAAAATCAAAAATGAGTTCCTTTAAGAGCAATGAAAATATTCATAAGAAAGAAGATGGGTCATACTACGTAGTTTCGGCTAATAAAGCCTCATCAGTGACCCTGTAATGATCCGGCAACGAAAGCCAGAGGAAGCATGCTGCAATTTTGCGAATTTCATATAGGCAGTCGATTCAAAGACTGATATAAATCAAAATGAGGTCCAAATAATTAAAAACCTGTCTAGAATTTGAGTCTAAACTAATAATTTATTTCTGATTTCTCAGAATATTCACGCTGATCTCAAAGGACCAAAAGTAAAATATAAACTGCACTATGGTTGATGTACGGGGAGACGTTTTACCTGTTAAAAATCTGTTAGATCCGTCATTGTTAATGTCAATACACTTGTTTCTAAACTTGATATTGACACTCACATCCCTGATACATGTGCTTGTAAACATTCAGTGTATTGCTATCCTGCCCCTGGTCATATTTATTACTGGCAATGTAAAAATTATGTTTTAGAAAGGGTTATTCCTGATTCTAGAATACGTAATATAATTTCTAAAGGAATATCGATTTCCTTCTAAAATTGATTTCAATAAATGTAAAGATGAAATCGCTGCTGCCATGAATGAATTTGTTAATCGACGGTGTTAACGAGAGTATGCTGAGCATAATGCTCTTAAAGAATGGAAACTTAGCAATCTGGAATTAGTGAACAGACGTGTTTCTTTTAATTCGCAAAACACGAACTTATTACCTCCGAAACCTAAGACGTCTTTACGTCACCTTAAACTAGGTATTCAAGAATTTCATAGGAAGTTTGTTAATGCTCCAGCTGATAAGGCCGCTAACAATGTGGTC